>JANJXV010000054.1:2738843-4108264 GCA_024803745.1 Megascapheus bottae | reverse complement strand
TGGAGCTGTGTGAAGTCATGGAATGGAGGTGTGTGCAGTCAAAGAATGGAGGTGTGTGAAGTCAAACAATAAAGGTGTGTGAAGTCACAGAGTGGAGGTGTGTGAAATCACAGAATGGAGGTATGTGAACTCAATAAGGTGGTGTGCAGAGTCAAAAATTGAGGTGTGTGAACTCATAGAATGGAGGCGTGTAAAGTCAAAGAATGGAGGTGTGTGAAGTCATCGAATTGAGGTGTGTGAAGTCATGGAATGGAGGTGTGTGAAGTCACAGAATGGAGGTGTGTGAAGTCAGAATGGTGTTGTGTGAAGTCATAGAATGGAGGTGTGTGAAGTCAGAATGGAGGAGTGTGAACTCATAGAGTGGAGGTGTGTGAAGTTACAATGGAGGTGTGTGAAGTCATAGAATGGAGGTGTGTGAAATCACAGAATGGAGGTGTGTGAAGTCATAGAATGGAGGTGTGTGAAGTCATAGAATGGATGTGTGTGAAATCATAATTGAGGTGTGTGAAGTCACAGCATTGAGGTGTGTGAAGTCACAGAATGGAGGTGTGTGAAGTCATAGAATGGAGGTATGTGAAGTCATAGAATGGAGGTGTGTGAAGTCATAGAACGGATGTTTGTTAAGTAAGAATGAAGGTGTGTTATGTAATAGAATGGAGGTGTGTGAAGGCACAGAATGGAGGTGTGTGAAGTCATAGAATGGAGCTGTGTGAAGTCAGAATGGAGGTGTGTGAGCTCAGAATGGAGTTGTGTGAAGTCACAGAATGGAGGTTTGGGAAGTCATAGAATGGAGTTGTGTGAAGTCATAGAATGGAGGTGTGTGAATTAATAGAATGGAGGTGTGAGAAATCATAGAATGGAGGTGTGTGATGTCACAGAATGGAGGTGTGTGAAGTCATAGAATGGAGGTGTGTGAAGTCATAGAATGGATGTTTGTTAAGTAAGAATGAAGGTGTGTTAAGTAATAGAATGGAGGTGTGTGAAGGCACAGAATGGAGGTGTGTGAAGTCATAGAATGGAGCTGTGTGAAGTCAGAATGGAGGTGTGTGAAGTCACAGAATGGAGGTGTGTGAAGTCACAGAATGGAGGTGTTTGTAGTCATAGAATGGAGGTGGGTGAAGTCATAAAATGGAGGTGTGTGAAGTCATATAATGGATGTTTGTTAAGTGAGAATGAAGGTGTGTTAAGTCATAGAATGGAGGTGAGTGAAGGCACAGAATGGAGCTGTGTGAAGTCAGAATGGAGGTGTGTGAAGTCACAGAATGGAGGTGTGTGAACTCAGAATGGAGGTGTGTGAAGTCACAGAATGGAGGTGTGTTAAGTCACAGAATGGAGGTGTGTGAAGTCATAGAATGGAGGTGTGTGAAGTCAGAACGTAGGTGTGTGAACTCATAGATTGGAGGTGTGGGACGTCATAGAATGGAGGTGTGTGAAGTCATAATGGATGCGTGTGAAGTCACAGAATTGAGGTGTGTGAAGTCAAAGAATGGAGGTGTGTGAAGTCATAGAATGGAAGTGTGTGAAGTCAGAACGGAGGTGTGTGAACTCAGATTGGAGGTGTGGGAAGTCAAAATGGAGGTGTGTGAAGTTAAAGAATGGAGGTGTGTGAAGTCACAGAATGGAGGGGTGTGAAGTCAAAGACTGGAGTTGTGTGAAGTCACAGAATGGAGGTGTGTGAACTCATAGAATGGAGGTGTGTGAAGTCACAGAATGAAGGTGCGTTAAGT
This sequence comes from Megascapheus bottae, assembly GCA_024803745.1. Classification (NCBI taxonomy): domain Eukaryota; kingdom Metazoa; phylum Chordata; class Mammalia; order Rodentia; family Geomyidae; genus Megascapheus; species Megascapheus bottae. The sequence goes on along the minus strand of JANJXV010000054.1, from coordinate 4,106,537 downwards.
CACAGAATGGAGGTGTGTGATCTCAGAATGGAGGTGTGTGAAGTCACAGAATGGAGGTGTGGGAAGTCATAGAATGGAGTTGTGTGAAGTCATAGAATGGATGTGTGTGAATTAATAGAATGGAGGTGTGAGAAATCATAGAATGGAGGTGTGTGAAGTCACAGAATGGAGGTGTGTGAAGTCATAGAATGGAGGTGTGTGAAGTCATAGAATGGATGTTTGTTAAGTAAGAATGAAGGTGTGTTAAGTAATAGAATGGAGATGTGTGAAGGCACAGAATGGAGGTGTGTGAAGTCATAGAATGGAGCTGTGTGAAGTCAGAATGGAGGTGTGTGAAGTCACAGAATGGAGGTGTGTGAAGTCACAGAATGGAGGTGTGTGAAGTCATAGAATGGAGGTGTGTGAAGTCATAAAATGGAGGTGTGTGAAGTCATAGAATGGATGTTTGTTAAGTGAGAATGAAGGTGTGTTAAGTCATAGAATGGAGGTGAGTGAAGGCACAGAATGGAGCTGTGTGAAGTCAGAATGGAGGTGTGTGAAGTCACAGAATGGAGGTGTGTGAACTCAGAATGGAGGTGTGTGAAGTCACAGAATGGAGGTGTGTTAAGTCACAAAATGGAGGTGTGTGAAGACATAGAATGGAGGTGTGTGAAGTCAGAACTTAGGTGTGTGAACTCATAGATTGGAGGTGTGGGACGTCATACAATGGAGGTGTGTGAAGTCATAATGGAGGCGTGTGAAATCACAGAATTGAGGTGTGTGAAGTCAAAGAATGGAGGTGTGTGAAGTCATAGAATGGAAGTGTGTGAAGTCAGAACGGAGGTGTGTGAACTCAGATTGGAGGTGTGGGAAGTCAAAATGGAGGTGTGTGAAGTCACAGAATGGAGGGGTGTGAAGTCAAAGACAGGAGTTGTGTGAAGTCATAGAATGGAGGTGTGTGATCTCAGAATGGTGGTGTGTGAAGTCACAGAATGGAGGTGTGGGAAGTCATAGAATGGAGTTGTGTGAAGTCACAGAATGGAGGTGTGTGAATTAATAGAATGGAGGTGTGTGAAATCATAGAATGGAGGTGTGTGAAGTCACAGAATGGAGGTGTGTGAAGTCACAGAATGGAGGTGTGTGAAGTCACAGAATGGAGGTGTGAGAAATCATAGAATGGAGGTGTGTGAAGTCACAGAATGGAGGTGTGTGAAGTCACAGAATGGAGGTGTGTGAACTCACAATGGAGATGTGTGAACTCACAATGGAGGTGAAGTCAAAGAATGGAGGTGTGTGAAGTCATAGAATGGAATCGTGTGAAGTCATAGAATGGAGGTGTGTGAAGTGAGAATTGAGGTGTGTGAAGTCATGGAATTGAGGTGTGTGAACTCAGAATGGAGGTGTGTGAAGTCACAGAATGGAGGTTTGTGAAGTCATAGAATGGAGGTGTGTGAAGTCATAGAATGGATGTTTCTGAAGTAGAATGCAGGTGTGTGAAGTCATAGAATGGAGGTGTGTGAAGTCAAAATGGAGGTGTGTGAACTCATAAAATGGAGATGTGTGAAGTCATGGAATGGAGGTGTGTGAAGTCCAAGGATATAGGTGTGTGAATTCAAACAATGGTGGTGTGTGAAGTCACAGAATGCAGGTGTGTTAAGTCAAACAATGGAAGTGTGTGAAGTCAAAATGGAGGTGTGTGAAGTCACAGAATGGAGGTGTGTGAAGTCACAGAATGAAGGTGTCTGAAGTCAGAATGCAGCTGTGTGAAGCCATAGAATCGAGGTGTGTGAAGTCAGAATGGAGGTGTGTGAACTCATAGAATGGAGTGTGTGAAGTCACAATGGGGGTGTGTGAAGTCATAGAATGTGGGTGTGTGAAGTCAAATTGGAGGTGTGTGAAATCACAGAATGGAGGTGTGTCAACTCAGAAATGAGGTGTGTGAAGTCATAGAATAGAGGTGTGTGAATTCATAGAATGGAAGTGTGTGAAATCATAGAATGGAGGTGTGTGAGTCAAAGAATTGAGGTTTGTGAAGTCAGAATGGAGGTGTGTGAATTCAGGATGGAGGTGGGTGAAGTCACAGAATGGAGGTCTGGGAACTCAGAATGGAAGTGTGTGGTCACAGAAGGGAGGTTTGTGAAGTCATAGAAGGGCGGTGCGTGAAGTCATAGAATGGATGTTTCTGAAGTGAGAATGAAGGTGTATGAAGTCAAAGAATGGAGGTGTGTGAAGTCAAAATGGAGGTGTGTGAACTCATAGAATGGAGGTGTGTGATCTCATAGAATGGAGGTGTGTGAAGTCATGGAATGGAGGTGTGTGAAGTCAAAGAATGGAGGTGTGTGAAGTCAAACAATAAAGGTGTGTGAAGTCACAGAAAGGAGGTGTGTGAACTCATAGAATGGAGGTGCAAGAAGTCAAAGAATGGAGGTGTGTGAATTCATCGAATGGAGCTGTGTGAAGTCATGGAATGGAGGTGTGTGAAGTCAGATGAAGTTGTGTGAAGTCATAGAATGGAGGTGTGTGAAGTCAGAATGGAGGTGTGTGAAGTCATAGAATGGAGGTGCGTGAAGTCAGAATGGAGATGTGTGAACTCATAGAGTGGAGGTGTGTGAAGTCACAATGCAGGTGTGCGAAGTCATAGAATGGAGGTGTGTGAGGTCATAGAATTGAGGTGTGTGAAGACACAGAATGGAGGTGTGTGAAGTCATAGAATGGAGGTGTGTGAAGTCACAGAATGGAGGTGTGTGAAGTCATAGAATGGAGGTTTGTGAAGTCATAGAATTTAGGTGTGTGAAGTCATAGAATTGAGGTGTGTGATGTCACAGAATGGAGGTGTGTGAAGTCACAGAATGGAGGTGTTTGACGTCAGAGAATGGAGGTGTGTGAAATCCGAATGGACGTGTGTGAAGTCACAGAATGGAGGTGTGTGAAGTCAGTATAGATGTGTGAGAAGTGATAGAATGGAGCTGTGTGAAGTCAGAATGGAGCTGTGTGAAGTCATAGAATGGAGGTGAGTGAAGTCAGAATGGCAGTGTGTGAACTCATAGAATGATGGTGTGTGAAGTCACAATGGAAGTGTGTGAAGTCATAGAATGGAGGTTTTTTAACTCACAGAATGGAAGTTAGTGAAGTCATAAAATGGAGGTGTGTCAACTCAGAAAGGAGGTGTGTGAAGTCATAGAATGGAGGTGTGTGAAGTCATAGAATGGAGGTCTGTGAAATCATAGAATGGAGTTGTGTGAAGTCACAGAATTGAGGTGTGTGAAATCAGAATGGAGGTGTGTGAAGTCAGAATGGAGGTGTGTGAAGTCATAGAATGGAGATGTGTGAATTCACAATGCATTTGTGTGAACTCATAGAATGTAGGTGTGTGAACTCACAATGAAGGTGTGTGAAGTCAGAGAATGGAGGTGTGTGAAGTCATAGAATGGAGGTGTGTGAAGTCACAGAATGGAGGAGTGTGAAGTCATATAATGGAGGTGTGTGAAGTCACAGAATGGAGGTGTGTGAAGTCAGAATTGAGTTGTGTGAAGTCATAGAATGGAGGTGTGTGAAGTCAGAATGGAGGTGTGTGAAGTCACAGAATGGAGGTGTGTGAAGTCAGAATGGAGGTGTGTGAACTCATAGAGTGGAGGTGTGTGAAGTCACAATAGAGGTGTGTGAAGTCATAGAATGGAGGTGTGTGAAGTCACAGAATGGAGGTGTGTGAAGTCATAGAAAGGAGCTGTGTGAAGTCAGATTGGAGGTGTGTGAAGTCACAGAATGGAGGTGTGTGAAGTCACAGAATGGAGGTGTGTGAACTCACAATGGAGATGTGTGAAGTCATAGAATGGAGGTGTGTGAAGTCATAGAATGGATGTGTGTGAAGTCATAATGGAGGTGTGTAAAGTCACAGAATTGAGGTGTGTGAAGTCACAGAATGGAGGTGTGTGAAGTCGTAGAATGGAGGTGTGTGAAGTCATAGAATGGAGGTGTGTGAAGTCACAGAATGGAGGTTTGTGAAGTCATAGAATGGAGGTGTGTGAAGTCATAGAATGGATGTTTCTGAAGTAGAATGCAGGTGTGTGAAGTCATAGAATGGAGGTGTGTGAAGTCAAAATGGAGGTGTGTGAACTCATAAAATGGAGATGTGTGAAGTCATGGAATGGAGGTGTGTGAAGTCCAAGGATATAGGTGTGTGAAGTCAAACAATGGTGGTGTGTGAAGTCACAGAATGCAGGTGTGTTAAGTCAAAGAATGGAAGTGTGTGAAGTCAAAATGGAGGTGTGTGAAGTCATAGAATGGAGGTGTGTGAAGTCATAGAATGGATGTTTGTTAAGTAAGAATGAAGGTGTGTTAAGTCATAGAATGCAGGTGTGTGAAGGCACAGAATGGAGGTGTGTGAAGTCATAGAATGGAGCTGTGTGAAGTCAGAGTGGAGGTGTGAAGTCACAGAATGGAGGTGTGTGAACTCAGAATGGAGGTGTGTGAAGTCACAGAATGGAGGTGTGTGAAGTCATAGAATGGAGGTGTGTGAAGTCATAGAATGGATGTGTGTGAAGTCATAATGGAGGTGTGTGAAGTCACAGAATTGAGGTGTGTGAAGTCACAGAATGGAGGTGTGTGAAGTCATAGAATGGAGGTGTGTGAAGTCATAGAATGGAGGTGTGTGAAGTCACAGAATGGAGGTGTGTGAACTCAGAATGGAGGTGTGTGAAGTCACAGAATGGAAGTGTGTTAAGTCACAGAATGGAGGGGTGTGAAGTCAAAGCCTGGAGGTGTGTGAAGTCATAGAATGGAGGTGTGTGAAGTCATAGAATGGAGGTGTGTGAAGTCAAAATGGAGGTGTGTGAACTCATAAAATGGAGATGTGTGAATTCATGGAATGGAGGAGTGTGAAGTCCAAGAATATAGGTGTGTGAAGTCAAACAATGGTGGTGTGTGAGGTCACAGAATGCAGGTGTGTTAAGTCAAAGAATGGAAGTGTGTGAAGTCAAAATGGAGGTGTGTGAAGTCACAGAATGGAGGCGTGTGAAGTCAAAATGGAGGTGTGTGAACTCATAGAATGGAGGTGTGTGAACTCATAGAATGGAGGTGTGTGAAGTCATGGAATGGAGGTGTGTGAAGTCAAAGAATGGAGGTGTGTGAAGTCAAACAATAAAGGTGTGTGAAGTCACAGAATGGAGGTGTGTGAAATCACAGAATGTAGGTGTGTGAAGTCAATAATGTGGAGTGTAGAGTCACAAATTGAGGTGGGTGAACTCATAGAATGGAGGTGTGTAAAGTCAAAGAATGGAGTGTGTGAAGTCATCGAAATGAGGTGTGTGAAGTCATGGTATGGAGGTGTGTGAAGTCACAGAATGGAGGTGTGTGAAGTCAGAATGGAGTTGTGTGAAGTCATAGAATGGAGGTGTGTGAAGTCAGAATGGAGGTGTGTGAAGTCATAGAGTGGAGGTGTGTGAAGTCACAATGGAGGTGTGTGAAGTCATAGAATGGAGGTGTGTGAAGTCACAGAATGGAGGTGTGTGAAGTCATAGAATGGAGCTGTGTGAAGTCAGATTGGATGTGTGTGAAGTCACAGAATGGAGGTGTGTGAACTCAGAGTGGAGGTGTGTGAAATCACAGAAATGGAGGTGTGTGAAGTCATAGAATGGATGTGTGTGTAATCATAATGGTGGTGTGTGAAGTCACAGAATTGAGGTGTGTGAAGTCACAGAATGGAGGTGTGTGAAGTCATAGAATGGAGGTATGTGAAGTCATAGAATGGAGGTGTGTGAAGTCATAGAATGGATGTTTGTTAAGGAAGAATGAAGGTGTGTTAAGTCATAGAATGGAGGTGTGTGAAGGCACAGAATGGAGGTGTGTGAAGTCACAGAATGGAGGTGTGAGAAATCATTGAATGGTGGTGTGTGAAGTCACAGAATGGAGGTGTGTGAAGTCACAGAATGGAGGTGTGTGAACTCACAATGGAGATGTGTGAACTCACAATGGAGGTGTGTGAAGTCAAAGAATGGAGGTGTGTGAACTCACAATGGAGATGTGTGAACTCACAATGGAGGTGTGTGAAGTCAAAGAATGGAGGTGTGTGAGGTCATAGAATGGAATTGTGTGAAGTCACAGAAAGGAGGTGTGTGAACTCATAGAATGGAGGTGCAAGAAGTCAAAGAATGGAGGTGTGTGAATTCATCGAATGGAGCTGTGTGAAGTCATGGAATGGAGGTGTGTGAAGTCAGATGAAGTTGTGTGAAGTCATAGAATGGAGGTGTGTGAAGTCAGAATGGAGGTGTGTGAAGTCATAGAATGGAGGTGCGTGAAGTCAGAATGGAGATGTGTGAACTCATAGAGTGGAGGTGTGTGAAGTCACAATGCAGGTGTGCGAAGTCATAGAATGGAGGTGTGTGAGGTCATAGAATTGAGGTGTGTGAAGACACAGAATGGAGGTGTGTGAAGTCATAGAATGGAGGTGTGTGAAGTCACAGAATGGAGGTGTGTGAAGTCATAGAATGGAGGTTTGTGAAGTCATAGAATTTAGGTGTGTGAAGTCATAGAATTGAGGTGTGTGATGTCACAGAATGGAGGTGTGTGAAGTCACAGAATGGAGGTGTTTGACGTCAGAGAATGGAGGTGTGTGAAATCAGAATGGACGTGTGTGAAGTCACAGAATGGAGGTGTGTGAAGTCAGTATAGATGTGTGAGAAGTGATAGAATGGAGCTGTGTGAAGTCAGAATGGAGCTGTGTGAAGTCATAGAATGGAGGTGAGTGAAGTCAGAATGGCAGTGTGTGAACTCATAGAATGATGGTGTGTGAAGTCACAATGGAAGTGTGTGAAGTCATAGAATGGAGGTTTTTTAACTCACAGAATGGAAGTTAGTGAAGTCATAAAATGGAGGTGTGTGAAGTCAGATTGGAAGTGTGTGAAGTCATAGAATGGAGGTGTGTCAACTCAGAAAGGAGGTGTGTGAAGTCATAGAATGGAGGTGTGTGAAGTCATAGAATGGAGGTCTGTGAAATCATAGAATGGAGTTGTGTGAAGTCACAGAATTGAGGTGTGTGAAATCAGAATGGAGGTGTGTGAAGTCAGAATGGAGGTGTGTGAAGTCATAGAATGGAGATGTGTGAATTCACAATGCATTTGTGTGAACTCATAGAATGTAGGTGTGTGAACTCACAATGAAGGTGTGTGAAGTCAGAGAATGGAGGTGTGTGAAGTCATAGAATGGAGGTGTGTGAAGTCACAGAATGGAGGAGTGTGAAGTCATATAATGGAGGTGTGTGAAGTCACAGAATGGAGGTGTGTGAAGTCAGAATTGAGTTGTGTGAAGTCATAGAATGGAGGTGTGTGAAGTCAGAATGGAGGTGTGTGAAGTCATAGAATGGAGGTGTGTGAAGTCAGAATGGAGGTGTGTGAACTCATAGAGTGGAGGTGTGTGAAGTCACAATAGAGGTGTGTGAAGTCATAGAATGGAGGTGTGTGAAGTCACAGAATGGAGGTGTGTGAAGTCATAGAAAGGAGTTGTGTGAAGTCAGATTGGAGGTGTGTGAAGTCACACAATGGAGGTGTGTGAAGTCACAGAATGGAGGTGTGTGAACTCACAATGGAGATGTGTGAAGTCATAGAATGGAAGTGTGTGAAGTCATAGAATGGATGTGTGTGAAGTCATAATGGAGGTGTGTAAAGTCACAGAATTGAGGTGTGTGAAGTCACAGAATGGAGGTGTGTGAAGTCATAGAATGGAGGTGTGTGAAGTCATAGAATGGAGGTGTGTGAAGTCACAGAATGGAGGTTTGTGAAGTCATAGAATGGAGGTGTGTGAAGTCATAGAATGGATGTTTCTGAAGTAGAATGCAGGTGTGTGAAGTCATAGAATGGAGGTGTGTGAAGTCAAAATGGAGGTGTGTGAACTCATAAAATGGAGATGTGTGAAGTCATGGAATGGAGGTGTGTGAAGTCCAAGGATATAGGTGTGTGAAGTCAAACAATGGTGGTGTGTGAAGTCACAGAATGCAGGTGTGTTAAGTCAAAGAATGGAAGTGTGTGAAGTCAAAATGGAGGTGTGTGAAGTCATAGAATGGAGGTGTGTGAAGTCATAGAATGGATGTTTGTTAAGTAAGAATGAAGGTGTGTTAAGTCATAGAATGCAGGTGTGTGAAGGCACAGAATGGAGGTGTGTGAAGTCATAGAATGGAGCTGTGTGAAGTCAGAGTGGAGGTGTGAAGTCACAGAATGGAGGTGTGTGAACTCAGAATGGAGGTGTGTGAAGTCACAGAATGGAGGTGTGTGAAGTCATAGAATGGAGGTGTGTGAAGTCATAGAATGGATGTGTGTGAAGTCATAATGGAGGTGTGTGAAGTCACAGAATTGAGGTGTGTGAAGTCACAGAATGGAGGTGTGTGAAGTCATAGAATGGAGGTGTGTGAAGTCAAAGAATGGAGGTGTGTGAAGTCACAGAATGGAGGTGTGTGAACTCAGAATGGAGGTGTGTGAAGTCACAGAATGGAAGTGTGTTAAGTCACAGAATGGAGGGGTGTGAAGTCAAAGCCTGGAGGTGTGTGAAGTCATAGAATGGAGGTGTGTGAAGTCATAGAATGGAGGTGTGTGAAGTCAAAATGGAGGTGTGTGAACTCATAAAATGGAGATGTGTGAAGTCATGGAATGGAGGTGTGTGAAGTCCAAGAATATAGGTGTGTGAAGTCAAACAATGGTGGTGTGTGAGGTCACAGAATGCAGGTGTGTTAAGTCAAAGAATGGAAGTGTGTGAAGTCAAAATGGAGGTGTGTGAAGTCACAGAATGGAGGTGTGTGAAGTCAAAATGGAGGTGTGTGAACTCATAGAATGGAGGTGTGTGAACTCATAGAATGGACGTGTGTGAAGTCATGGAATGGAGGTGTGTGAAGTCAAAGAATGGAGGTGTGTGAAGTCAAACAATAAAGGTGTGTGAAGTCACAGAATGAAGGTGTGTGAAATCACAGAATGGAGGTGTGTGAAGTCAATAATGTGGTGTGTAGAGTCACAAATTGAGGTGGGTGAACTCATAGAATGGAGGTGTGTAAAGTCAAAGAATGGAGTGTGTGAAGTCATCGAAATGAGGTGTGTGAAGTCATGGTATGGAGGTGTGTGAAGTCACAGAATGGAGGTGTGTGAAGTCAGAATGGAGTTGTGTGAAGTCATAGAATGGAGGTGTGTGAAGTCAGAATGGAGGTGTGTGAACTCATAGAGTGGAGGTGTGTGAAGTCACAATGGAGGTGTGTGAAGTCATAGAATGCAGGTGTGTGAAGTCACAGAATGGAGGTGTGTGAAGTCATAGAATGGAGCTGTGTGAAGTCAGATTGGAGGTGTGTGAAGTCACAGAATTGAGGTGTGTGAAGTCACAGAATGGAGGTGTGTGAAGTCATAGAATGGAGGTATGTGAAGTCATAGAATGGAGGTGTGTGAAGTCATAGAATGGATGTTTGTTAAGGAAGAATGAAGGTATGTTAAGTCATAGAATGGAGGTGTGTGAAGGCACAGAATGGAGGTGTGTGAAGTCACAGAATGGAGGTGTGAGAAATCATTGAATGGTGGTGTGTGAAGTCACAGAATGGAGGTGTGTGAAGTCACAGAATGGATGTGTGTGAACTCACAATGGAGATGTGTGAACTCACAATGGAGGTGTGTGAAGTCAAAGAATGGAGGTGTGTGAGGTCATAGAATGGAATTGTGTGAAGTCATAGAATGGAGGTGTGTGTAGTGAGAATTGAGGTGTGTGAAGTCATGGAATTGAGGTGTGTGAACTCAGAATGGAGGTGTGTGAAGTCACAGAATGGAGGTTTGTGAAGTCATAGAATGGAGGTGTGTGAAGTCATAGAATGGATGTTTCTGAAGTAGAATGCAGGTGTGTGAAGTCATAGAATGGAGGTGTGTGAAGTCAAAATGGAGGTGTGTGAACTCATAAAATGGAGATGTGTGAAGTCATGGAATGGAGGTGTGTGAAGTCCAAGGATATAGGTGTGTGAAGTCAAACAATGGTGGTGTGTGAAGTCACAGAATGCAGGTGTGTTAAGTCAAAGAATGGAAGTGTGTGAAGTCAAAATGGAGGTGTGTGAAGTCATAGAATGGAGGTGTGTGAAGTCATAGAATGGAGCTGTGTGAACTCAGAATGGAGGTGTGTGAAGTCACAGAATGGAGGTGTGTGAACTCAGAATGGAGGTGTGTGAAGTCACAGAATGGAGGTGTGTTAAGTCACAGAACGGAGGTGTTTGAACTCAGAATGTAGGTGTGTGAAGTCACAGAATGGAGGTGTGTGAAGTCATATAAAGGAGGTGTGTGAAATCATAGAATGGAGGTGTGGGAAGTCAGAGAATGGAGCTGTGTGAAGTCAGAATGGAGCTGTGCGAAGTCACAGAATGGAGGTGTGTGAAGTCATTTTATGGAGCTGTGTGAAGTCAGAATGGAGGTGTGTGAAGTCGCAGAATGGAGGTGTGTGAACTCAGAATGGAGGTGTGTGAAGTCACAGAATCTAGGTGTGTGAAGTCATAGAATGGAGGTGTGTGAAGTCATAGAATGGAGGTGTGTGAAGTCATAATGGAGGCGTGTGAAGTCACAGAATTGAGGTGTGTGAAGGCACAGAATGGAGGTGTGTGAAGTCATAGAATGGAGGTGTGTGAAATCATAGAATGGAGGTTTGGGAAATCAGAGAATGGAGCTTTGTGAAGTCAGAATGGAGGTGTGCGAAGTCACAGAATGGAGGTGTGTGAAGTCATTTAATGGAGCTGTGTGAAGTCAGAATGGAGGTGTGTGAAGTCACAGAATGGAGGTGTGTGAACTCAGAATGGAGTTGTGTTAAGTCACAGAATCTAGGTGTGTTAAGTCATAGAATGGAGGTGTGTGAAGTCATAGAATAGAGGTGTGTGAAGTCATAATGGAGGCGTGTGAAGTCACAGAATTGAGGTGTGTGAAGTCACAGAATGGAGGTGTGTGAAGTCATAGAATGGAGGTGTGTGAACTCACAATGGAGATGTGTGAACTCACAATGGAGGTGTGTGAAGTCAAAGAATGGAGGTGTGTGAGGTCATAGAATGGAATTGTGTGAAGTCATAGAATGGAGGTGTGTGTAGTGAGAATTGAGGTGTGTGAAGTCATGGAATTGAGGTGTGTGAACTCAGAATGGAGGTGTGTGAAGTCACAGAATGGAGGTTTGTGAAGTCATAGAATGGAGGTGTGTGAAGTCATAGAATGGATGTTTCTGAAGTAGAATGCAGGTGTGTGAAGTCATAGAATGGAGGTGTGTGAAGTCAAAATGGAGGTGTGTGAACTCATAAAATGGAGATGTGTGAAGTCATGGAATGGAGGTGTGTGAAGTCCAAGGATATAGGTGTGTGAAGTCAAACAATGGTGGTGTGTGAAGTCACAGAATGCAGGTGTGTTAAGTCAAAGAATGGAAGTGTGTGAAGTCAAAATGGAGGTGTGTGAAGTCATAGAATGGAGGTGTGTGAAGTCATAGAATGGAGCTGTGTGAACTCAGAATGGAGGTGTGTGAAGTCACAGAATGGAGGTGTGTGAACTCAGAATGGAGGTGTGTGAAGTCACAGAATGGAGGTGTGTTAAGTCACAGAACGGAGGTGTTTGAACTCAGAATGTAGGTGTGTGAAGTCACAGAATGGAGGTGTGTGAAGTCATATAAAGGAGGTGTGTGAAATCATAGAATGGAGGTGTGGGAAGTCAGAGAATGGAGCTGTGTGAAGTCAGAATGGAGCTGTGCGAAGTCACAGAATGGAGGTGTGTGAAGTCATTTTATGGAGCTGTGTGAAGTCAGAATGGAGGTGTGTGAAGTCGCAGAATGGAGGTGTGTGAACTCAGAATGGAGGTGTGTGAAGTCACAGAATCTAGGTGTGTGAAGTCATAGAATGGAGGTGTGTGAAGTCATAGAATGGAGGTGTGTGAAGTCATAATGGAGGCGTGTGAAGTCACAGAATTGAGGTGTGTGAAGGCACAGAATGGAGGTGTGTGAAGTCATAGAATGGAGGTGTGTGAAATCATAGAATGGAGGTTTGGGAAATCAGAGAATGGAGCTTTGTGAAGTCAGAATGGAGGTGTGCGAAGTCACAGAATGGAGGTGTGTGAAGTCATTTAATGGAGCTGTGTGAAGTCAGAATGGAGGTGTGTGAAGTCACAGAATGGAGGTGTGTGAACTCAGAATGGAGTTGTGTTAAGTCACAGAATCTAGGTGTGTTAAGTCATAGAATGGAGGTGTGTGAAGTCATAGAATAGAGGTGTGTGAAGTCATAATGGAGGCGTGTGAAGTCACAGAATTGAGGTGTGTGAAGTCACAGAATGGAGGTGTGTGAAGTCATAGAATGGAGGTGTGTGAAGTCAGAACGGAGTTGTGTGAACTCAGATTGGAGGTGTGGGACGTCAGAATGGAGGTGTGTGAAGATATAGAATGGAGGTGTGTAAAGTCACAGAATGGAGGGGTGTGAAGTCAAAGACTAGAGATGTGTGAAGTCATAGAATGGAGGTGTGTGAAGTCATAGAATGGATGTGTGTGAAGTCATAATGGAGGTGTGTGAAGTCACAGGACTGAGGTGTGTGAAGTCACAGAATGGAGGTGTATGAAATCACAGAATGGAGGTGTGTGAAGTCATAGAATGGAGGTGTGTGAAGTCACACAATGGAGGATTGTGAAGTCATAGAATGGAGGTGTGTGAAGTCATAGAATGGATGTTTCTGAAGTAGAATGCAGGTGTGTGAAGTCATAGAATGGAGGTGTGTGAAGTCAAAATGGAGGTGTGTGAACTCATAAAATGCAGATGTGTGAAGTCATGGAATGGAGGTGTGTGAAGTCCAAGGATATAGGTGTGTGAAGTCAAACAATGGTGGTGTGTGAAGTCACAGAATGCAGGTGTGTTAAGTCAAAGAATGGAAGTGTGTGAAGTCAAAATCGAGGTGTGTGAAGTCATAGAATGGAGGTGTGTGAAGTCATAGAATGAATGTTTGTTAAGTAAGAATGAAGGTGTTTTAAGTCATAGAATGGAGGTGTGTGAAGGCACAGAATGGAGGTGTGTGAAGTCATAGAATGGAGCTGTGTGAAGTCAGAATGGAGGTGTGTGAAGTCACAGAATGGAGGTGTGTGAACTCAGAATGGAGTTGTGTGAAGTCACAGAATGGAGGTGTGTTAAGTCACAGAATGGAGGGGTGTGAAGTCAAACCTGGAGGTGTGTGAAGTCATAGAATGGACGTGTGTGAAGTCATAGAATGGACGTGTGTAAAGTCAAAATGGAGTTGTGTGAACTCATAAAATGGAGATGTGTGAAGTCATGGAATGGACGTGTGTGAAGTCCAAGAATATAGGTGTGTGAAGTCAAACAATGGTGGTGTGTGAAGTCACAGAATGCAGGTGTGTTAAGTCAAAGAATGGAAGTGTGTGAAGTCAAAATGGAGGTGTGTGAAGTCACAGAATGGAGGTGTGTGAAGTCAAAATGGAGGTGTGTGAACTCATAGAATGGAGGTGTGTGAATTAATAGAATGGAGGTGTGAGAAATCATAGAATGGAGGTGTGTGATGTCACAGAATGGAGGTGTGTGAAGTCATAGAATGGAGGTGTGTGAAGTCATAGAATGGATGTTTGTTAAGTAAGAATGAAGGTGTGTTAAGTAATAGAATGGAGGTGTGTGAAGGCACAGAATGGAGGTGTGTGAAGTCATAGAATGGAGCTGTGTGAAGTCAGAATGGAGGTGTGTGAGCTCAGAATGGAGTTGTGTGAAGTCACAGAATGGAGGTTTGGGAAGTCATAGAATGGAGTTGTGTGAAGTCATAGAATGGAGGTGTGTGAATAAATAGATTGGAGGTGTGAGAAATCATAGAATGGAGGTGTGTGATGTCACAGAATGGAGGTGTGTGAAGTCATAGAATGGAGGTGTGTGAAGTCATAGAATGGATGTTTGTTAAGTAAGAATGAAGGTGTGTTAAGTAATAGAATGGAGGTGTGTGAAGGCACAGAATGGAGGTGTGTGAAGTCATAGAATGGAGCTGTGTGAAGTCAGAATGGAGGTGTGTGAAGTCACAGAATGGAGGTGTGTGAAGTCACAGAATGGAGGTGTTTGTAGTCATAGAATGGAGGTGGGTGAAGTCATAAAATGGAGGTGTGTGAAGTCATATAATGGATGTTTGTTAAGTGAGAATGAAGGTGTGTTAAGTCATAGAATGGAGGTGAGTGAAGGCACAGAATGGAGCTGTGTGAAGTCAGAATGGAGGTGTGTGAAGTCACAGAATGGAGGTGTGTGAACTCAGAATGGAGGTGTGTGAAGTCACAGAATGGAGGTGTGTGAAGTCATAGAATGGAGCTGTGTGAAGTCAGATTGGAGGTGTGTGAAGTCACAGAATGGAGGTGTGTGAACTCAGAATGGAGGTGTGTGAAGTCACAGAATGGAGGTGTGTGAAATCATAGAATGGAGGTGTGTGAAGTCATAGAATGGATGTGTGTGAAGTCATAATGGAGGTGTGTGAAGTCACAGAATTGAGGTGTGTGAAGTCACAGAATGGAGGTGTGTGAAGTCATAGAATGGAGGTGTATGAAGTCATAGAATGGAGGTGTGTGAAGTCATAGAATGGATGTTTGTTAAGAATGAAGGTGTGTTAAGTCATAGAATGGAGGTGTGTGAAGGCACAGAATGGAGGTCTGTGAAGTCATAGAATGGAGCTGTGTGAAGTGAGATTGGAGGTGTGTGAAGTCACAGAATGGAAGTGTGTGAAGTCAGAATGGAGGTGTGTGAAGTCACAGAATGGAGGTGTGTGAAGTCATAGAATGGAGGTGTGTGAAGTCATAGAATAGATGTGTGTGAAGTCATAATGGAGGTGTGTGAAGTCACAGAATTGAGGTGTGTGAAGTCACAGAATGGAGGTGTGTGAACTCAGAATGGAGGTGTGTGAAGTCACAGAATGGAGGTGTAGGAAGTCATGGAATGGAGTTGTGTGAAGTCACAGAATGGAGGTGTGTGAATTAATAGAATGGAGGTGTGAGAAATCATAGAATGGAGGTGTGTGAAGTCATAGAATGGATGTGTGTCAAGTCATAATGGAGGTTTGTGAAGTCACAGAATTGAGGTGTGTGAAGTCACAGAATGGAGGTGTGTGAAGTCATAGAATGGAGGTGTGTGAAGTCATAGAATGGATGTTTGTTAAGTAAGAATGAATGTGTGTTAAGTCATAGAATGGAGGTGTGTGAAGGCACAGAATGGAGGTGTGTGAAGTCAGAGAATGGAGGTGTGTGAACTCAGAATGGAGGTGTGTGAAGTCACAGAATGGAGGTGTGTTAAGTCACAGAACGGAGGTGTTTGAACTAAGAATGGAGGTGTGTGAAGTCATAGAATGGAGGTGTGTGAAATCATAGAATGGAGGTATGGGAAGTCAGAGAATGGAGCTGTGTGAAGTCAGAATGGAGGTGTGCGAAGTCACAGAATGGAGGTGTGTGAAGTCATTTTATGGAGCTGTGTGAAGTCAGAATGGAGGTTTGTGAAGTCACAGAATGGAGGTGTGTGAACTCAGAATGGAGGTGTGTGAAGTCACAGAATCTAGGTGTGTCAAGTCATAGAATGGAGGTGTGTGAAGTCATAGAATGGAGGTGTGTGAAGTCATAGAATGGAGGTGTGTGAAGTCAAAATGGAGGTGTGTGAAGTCACAGAATGGAGGTGTGTGAAGTCACAGAATGGAGGGGTGTGAAGTCAAAGACTGGAAGTGTGTGAAGTCATAGAATGGAGGTGTGTGAAGTCATAGAATGGTGGTGTGTGAAGTCACAGAATGCAGGTGTGTTAAGTCAAAGAATGGAAGTGTGTGAAGTCACAGAATGGAGGTGTGTGAAGTCACAGAATGAAGGTGTTTGAAGTCAAAATTGTGGTGTGTGAAGTCACAAATGAAGGTGTCTGAAGTCAGAATGCAGCTGTGTGATGTCATGGAATGGAGGTGTGTGAAGACAGAATGGAGGTTTGTGAACTCATAGAATGGAGTGTGTGAAGTCACAATGGGGGTGTGTGAAGTCATAGAATGGGGGTGTGTGAGGTCAAATTGGAGGTGTGTGAAATCACAGAATGGAGGTGTGTCAACTCAGAAAGGAAGTGTGTGAAGTCATAGAATGGAAGTGCGTGAAGTCATAGAATGGATGATTCTGAAGTAAGAATGAAGGTGTGTGAAGTCAAAATGCAGGTGTGTGAACTCATAGAATGGAGGTGTGTGAACTCATAGAATGGAGGTTTGTGAAGTCATGGAATGGAGGTGTGTGAAGTCAAAGAATTGAGGTGTGTGAAGTCAAACAATAAAGGTGTGTGAACTCACAGAGTGGAGGTGTGTGAAATCACAGAACGGAGGTGTGTGAAGTCATAGAATGGAGCTGTGTGAAGTCAGATTGGAGGTGTGTGAAGTCACAGAATGGAGGTGTGTGAACTCAGAATGGAGGTGTGTGAAGTCATTTTATGGAGCTGTGTGAAGTCAGAATGGAGGTGTGTGAAGTCACAGAATGGAGGTGTGTGAACTCAGAATGGAGGTGTGTGAAGTCACAGAATCTAGGTGTGTCAAGTCATAGAATGGAGGTGTGTGAAGTCATAGAATGGAGGTGTGTGAAGTCATAGAATGGATGTTTGTTAAGTAAGAATGAAGGTGTGTGAAGTCATAGAATGGAGGTGTGTGAAGTCAGAGAATGGAGGTGTGTGAACTCAGAATGGAGGTGTGTGAAGTCACAGAATGGAGGTGTGTTAAGTCACAGAACGGAGGTGTTTGAACTCAGAATGGAGTTGTGTGAAGTCACAGAATGGAGGTGTGTGAAGTCATAGAATGGAGGTGTGTGAAATCATAGAATGGAGGTATGGGAAGTCAGAGAATGGAGCTGTGTGAAGTCAGAATGGAGGTGTGCGAAGTCACAGAATGGAGGTGTGTGAAGTCATTTTATGGAGCTGTGTGAAGTCAGAATGGAGGTGTGTGAAGTCACAGAATGGAGGTGTGTGAACTCAGAATGGAGGTGTGTGAAGTCACAGAATCTAGGTGTGTCAAGTCATAGAATGGAGGTGTGTGAAGTCATAGAATGGAGGTGTGTGATGTCATAATGGAGGCGTGTGAAGTCACTTAATGGAGGTGTGTGAAGTCATTTTATGGAGCTGTGTGAAGTCAGAATGGAGGTGTGTGAAATCACAGAATGGAGGTGTGTGAAGTCACAGAATGGAGGGGTGTGAAGTCAAAGACTGGAAGTGTGTGAAGTCATAGAATGGAGGTGTGTGAAGTCATAGAATGGTGGTGTGTGAAGTCACAGAATGCAGGTGTGTTAAGTCAAAGAATGGAAGTGTGTGAAGTCAAAATGGAGGTGTGTGAAGTCACAGAATGGAGGTGTGTGAAGTCACAGAATGGAGGGGTGTGAAGTCAAAGACTGGAAGTGTGTGAAGTCATAGAATGGAGGTGTGTGAAGTCATAGAATGGTGGTGTGTGAAGTCACAGAATGCAGGTGTGTTAAGTCAAAGAATGGAAGTGTGTGAAGTCAAAATGGAGGTGTGTGAAGTCACAGAATGGAGGTGTGTGAAGTCACAGAATGAAGGTGTTTGAAGTCAAAATTGTGGTGTGTGAAGTCACAAATGAAGGTGTCTGAAGTCAGAATGCAGCTGTGTGAAGTCATAGAATGGAGGTGTGTGAAGTTAGAATGGAGGCTTGTGAACTCATAGAATGGAGTGTGTGAAGTCACAATGGGGGTGTGTGAAGTCATAGAATGGGGGTGTGTGAGGTCAAATTGGAGGTGTGTGAAATCACAGAATGGAGGTGTGTCAACTCAGAAATGAGGTGTGTGAAGTCATAGAATGGAAGTGCGTGAAGTCATAGAATGGATGTTTCTGAAGTAAGAATGGAGGTGTTTGAAGTCAAAATGCAGGTGTGTGAACTCATAGAATGGAGGTGTGTGAACTCATAGAATGGAGGTGTGTGAAGTCATAGAATGGATGTTTGTTAAGTAAGAATGAAGGTGTGTTAAGTCATAGAATGGAGGTGTGTGAAGGCACAGAATGGAGGTGTGTGAACTCATAGAATGAAGCTGTGTGAAGTCAGAATGGAGGTGTGTGAAGTCACAGAATGGAGGTGTGTGAACTCAGAATGGAGGTGTGTGAAGTCACAGAATGGAGGTGTGTGAAGTCATAGAATGGAGGTGTGTGAAGTCATAGAATGGATGTGTGTGAAGTCATAATGGAGGTGTGTGAAGTCACAGAATTGAGGTGTGTGAAGTCACAGAATGGAGTTGTGTGAAGTCATAGAATGGAGGTGTGTGAAGTCATAGAATGGAGGTGTGTGAAGTCATAGAATGGATGTTTGTTAAGTAAGAATGAAGGTGTGTTAAGTTATAGAATGGAGGTGTGTGAAGGCACAGAATGGCGGTGTGTGAAGTCATAGAATGGAGCTGTGTGAAGTCAGATTGGAGGTGTGTGAAGTCACAGAATGGAAGTGTGTGAACTCAGAATTGAGGTGTGTGAAGTCACAGAATGGAGGTGTGTGAAGTCATAGAATGGAGGTGTGTGAAGTCATAGAATGGATGTGTGTCAAGTTATAATGGAGGTGTGTGAAGTCACAGAATTGAGGTGTGTGAAGTCACAGAATGGAGGTGTGTGAACTCAGAATGGAGGTGTGTGAAGTCACAGAATGGAGGTGTGGGAAGTCATGGAATGGAGTTGTGTGAAGTCACAGAATGGAGGTGTGTGAATTAATAGAATGGAGGTGTGAGAAATCATAGAATGGAGGTGTGTGAAGTCATAGAATGGATGTGTGTGAAGTCATAATGGAGGTGTGTGAAGTCACAGAATTGAGGTGTGTGAAGTCATAGAATGGAGGTGTGTGAAGTCATAGAATGGAGGTGTGTGTAGTCATAGAATGGATGTTTGTTAAGTAAGAATGAAGGTGTGTTAAGTCATAGAATTGAGGTGTGTGAAGGCACAGAAGGGAGGTGTGTGAAGTCATAGAATGGAGCTCTGTGAAGTCAGAATGGAGGTGTGTGAAGTCACAGAATGGAGGTGTGTGAACTCAGAATGGAGGTGTGTGAAGTCACAGAATGGAGGTGTGTTAAGTCACAGAACGGAGATGTTTGAACTCAGAATGGAGGTGTGTGAAGTCACAGAATGGAGGTGTGTGAAGTCAAAGAATGGAGGTGTGTGAAATCATAGAATGGAGGTATGGGAAGTCAGAGAATGGAGCTGTGTGAAGTCAGAATGGAGGTGTGCGAAGTCACAGAATGGAGGTGTGTGAAGTCATTTTATGGAGCTGTGTGAAGTCAGAATGGAGGTGTGTGAAGTCACACAATGGAGGTGTGTGAACTCAGAATGGAGGTGTGTGAAGTCACAGAATCTAGGTGTATCAAGTCATAGAATGGAGGTGTGTGAAGTCATAGAATGGAGGTGTGTGATGTCATAATGGAGGCGTGTGAAGTCACTTAATGGAGGTGTGTGAAGTCATTTTATGGAGCTGTGTGAAGTCAGAATGGAGGTGTGTGAAATCACAGAATGGAGGTGTGTGAAGTCACAGAATGAAGGGGTGTGAAGTCAAAGACTGGAAGTGTGTGAAGTCATAGAATGGAGGTGTGTGAAGACATAGAATGGTGGTGTGTGAAGTCACAGAATGCAGGTGTGTTAAGTCAAAGAATGGAAGTGTGTGAAGTCAAAATGGAGGTGTGTGAAGTCACAGAATGGAGGTGTGTGAAGTCACAGAATGGAGGGGTGTGAAGTCAAAGACTGGAAGTGTGTGAAGTCATAGAATGGAGGTGTGTGAAGTCATAGAATGGTGGTGTGTGAAGTCACAGAATGCAGGTGTGTTAAGTCAAAGAATGGAAGTGTGTGAAGTCAAAATGGAGGTGTGTGAAGTCACAGAATGGAGGTGTGTGAAGTCACAGAATGAAGGTGTTTGAAGTCAAAATTGTGGTGTGTGAAGTCACAAATGTAGGTGTCTGAAGTCAGAATGCAGCTGTGTGAAGTCATAGAATGGAGGTGTGTGAAGTTAGAATGGAGGCTTGTGAACTCATAGAATGGAGTGTGTGAAGTCACAATGGGGGTGTGTGAAGTCATACAATGGGGGTGTGTGAGGTCAAATTGGAGGTGTGTGAAATCACAGAATGGAGGTGTGTCAACTCAGAAATGAGGTGTGTGAAGTCATAGAATGGAAGTGCGTGAAGTCATAGAATGGATGTTTCTGAAGTAAGAATGAAGGTGTGTGAAGTCATAGAATGGATGTGTTTGAAGTCAAAATGGAGGTGTGTGAACTCATAGAATGGAGGTGTGTGAACTCATAGAATGGAGGTGTGTGAAGTCATAGAATGGATGTTTGTTAAGTAAGAATGAAGGTGTGTTAAGTCATAGAATGGAGGTGTGTGAAGGCACAGAATGGAGGTGTGTGAACTCATAGAATGAAGCTGTGTGAAGTCAGAATGGAGGTGCGTGAAGTCACAGAATGGAGGTGTGTGAACTCAGAATGGAGGTGTGTGAAGTCACAGAATGGAGGTGTGTTAAGTCACAGAACGGAGGTGTTTGAACTCAGAATGGAGGTGTGTGAAGTCACAGAATGGAGGTGTGTGAAGTCATAGAATGGAGGTGTGTGAAATCATAGAATGGAGGTGTGGGAAGTCAGAGAATGGAGCTGTGTGAAGTCAGAATGGAGGTGTGCGAAGTCACAGAATGGATGTGTGTGAAGTCATTTTATGGAGCTGTGTGAAGTCAGATTGGAGGTGTGTGAAGTCACAGAATGGAGGTGTGTGAACTCAGAATGGAGGTGTGTGAAGTCACAGAATCTAGGTGTGTGAAGTCATAGAATGGAGGTGTGTGAAGTCATAGAATGGAGGTGTGTGAAGTCATAATGGAGGCGTGTGAAGTCACAGAATTGAGGTGTGTGAAGTCACAGAATTGAGGTGTGTGAAGTCATAGAATGGAGGTGTGTGAAGTCATAGAATGGAGGTGTGTGAAGTCAAAATGGAGGTGTGTGAACTCATAAAATGGAGATGTGTGAAGTCGTGGAATGGAGGTGTGTGAAGTCCAAGAATATAGGTGTGTGAAGTCAAACAATGGTGGTGTGTGAAGTCACAGAATGCAGGTGTGTTAAGTCAAAGAATGGAAGTGTGTGAAGTCAAAATGGAGGTGTGTGAAGTCACAGAATGGAGGTGTGTGAAGTCACAGAATGAAGGTGTTTGAAGTCAAAATTGTGGTGTGTGAAGTCACAAATGAAGGTGTCTGAAGTCAGAATGCAGCTGTGTGAAGTCATAGAATGGAGGTGTGTGAAGTCAGAATGGAGGTTTGTGAACTCATAGAATGGAGTGTGTGAAGTCACAATGGGGGTGTGTGAAGTCATAGAATGGGGGTGTGTGAGGTCAAATTGGAGGTGTGTGAAATCACAGAATGGAGGTGTGTCAACTCAGAAAGGAAGTGTGTGAAGTCATAGAATGGAAGTGCCTGAAGTCATAGAATGGATGTTTCTGAAGTAAGAATGAAGGTGTGTGAAGTCATAGAATGGAGGTGTGTGAAGTCAAAATGGAGGTGAGTAAACTCATAGAATGGAGGTGTGTGAACTCATAGAATGGAGGTGTGTGAAGTCATGGAATGGAGGTGTGTGCAGTCAAAGAATGGAGGTGTGTGAAGTCAAACAATAAAGGTGTGTGAAGTCACAGAGTGGAGGTGTGTGAAATCACAGAATGGAGGTATGTGAAGTCAATAAGGTGGTGTGCAGAGTCAAAAATTGAGGTGTGTGAACTCATAGAATGGAGGCGTGTAAAGTCAAAGAATGGAGGTGTGTGAAGTCATCGAATTGAGGTGTGTGAAGTCATGGAATGGAGGTGTGTGAAGTCACAGAATGGAGGTGTGTGAAGTCAGAATGGTGTTGTGTGAAGTCATAGAATGGAGGTGTGTGAAGTCAGAATGGAGGAGTGTGAACTCATAGAGTGGAGGTGTGTGAAGTTACAATGGAGGTGTGTGAAGTCATAGAATGGAGGTGTGTGAAATCACAGAATGGAGGTGTGTGAAGTCATAGAATGGAGGTGTGTGAAGTCATAGAATGGATGTGTGTGAAATCATAATTGAGGTGTGTGAAGTCACAGAATTGAGGTGTGTGAAGTCACAGAATGGAGGTGTGTGAAGTCATAGAATGGAGGTATGTGAAGTCATAGAATGGAGGTGTGTGAAGTCATAGAACGGATGTTTGTTAAGTAAGAATGAAGGTGTGTTATGTAATAGAATGGAGGTGTGTGAAGGCACAGAATGGAGGTGTGTGAAGTCATAGAATGGAGCTGTGTGAAGTCAGAATGGAGGTGTGTGAGCTCAGAATGGAGTTGTGTGAAGTCACAGAATGGAGGTTTGGGAAGTCATAGAATGGAGTTGTGTGAAGTCATAGAATGGAGGTGTGTGAATTAATAGAATGGAGGTGTGAGAAATCATAGAATGGAGGTGTGTGATGTCACAGAATGGAGGTGTGTGAAGTCATAGAATGGAGGTGTGTGAAGTCATAGAATGGATGTTTGTTAAGTAAGAATGAAGGTGTGTTAAGTAATAGAATGGAGGTGTGTGAAGGCACAGAATGGAGGTGTGTGAAGTCATAGAATGCAGCTGTGTGAAGTCAGAATGGAGGTGTGTGAAGTCACAGAATGGAGGTGTGTGAAGTCACAGAATGGAGGTGTTTGTAGTCATAGAATGGAGGTGGGTGAAGTCATAAAATGGAGGTGTGTGAAGTCATATAATGGATGTTTGTTAAGTGAGAATGAAGGTGTGTTAAGTCATAGAATGGAGGTGAGTGAAGGCACAGAATGGAGCTGTGTGAAGTCAGAATGGAGGTGTGTGAAGTCACAGAATGGAGGTGTGTGAAGTCACAGAATGGAGGTGTGTGAAGTCACAGAATGGAGGTGTGTTAAGTCACAGAATGGAGGTGTGTGAAGTCATAGAATGGAGGTGTGTGAAGTCAGAACTTAGGTGTGTGAACTCATAGATTGGCGGTGTGGGACGTCATAGAATGGAGGTGTGTGAAGTCATAATGGATGCGTGTGAAGTCACAGAATTGAGGTGTGTGAAGTCAAAGAATGGAGGTGTGTGAAGTCATAGAATGGAAGTGTGTGAAGTCAGAACGGAGGTGTGTGAACTCAGATTGGAGGTGTGGGAAGTCAAAATGGAGGTGTGTGAAGTTATAGAATGGAGGTGTGTGAAGTCACAGAATGGAGGGGTGTGCAGTCAAAGACTGGAGTTGTGTGAAGTCACAGAATGGAGGTGTGTGAACTCATAGAATGGAGGTGTGTGAAGTCACAGAATGAAGGTGCGTTAAGTCACAGAATGGAGGTGTGTGATCTCAGAATGGAGGTGTGTGAAGTCACAGAATGGAGGTGTGGGAAGTCATAGAATGGAGTTGTGTGAAGTCATAGAATGGATGTGTGTGAATTAATAGAATGGAGGTGTGAGAAATCATAGAATGGAGGTGTGTGAAGTCACAGAATGGAGGTGTGTGAAGTCATAGAATGGATGTTTGTTAAGTAAGAATGAAGGTGTGTTAAGTAATAGAATGGAGATGTGTGAAGGCACAGAATGGAGGTGTGTGAAGTCATAGAATGGAGCTGTGTGAAGTCAGAATGGAGGTGTGTGAAGTCACAGAATGGAGGTGTGTGAAGTCACAGAATGGAGGTGTGTGAAGTCATAGAATGGAGGTGTGTGAAGTCATAAAATGGAGGTGTGTGAAGTCATAGAATGGATGTTTGTTAAGTGAGAATGAAGGTGTGTTAAGTCATAGAATGGAGGTGAGTGAAGGCACAGAATGGAGCTGTGTGAAGTCAGAATGGAGGTGTGTGAAGTCACAGAATGGAGGTGTGTGAACTCAGAATGGAGGTGTGTGAAGTCACAGAATGGAGGTGTGTTAAGTCACAAAATGGAGGTGTGTGAAGACATAGAATGGAGGTGTGTGAAGTCAGAACTTAGGTGTGTGAACTCATAGATTGGAGGTGTGGGACGTCATACAATGGAGGTGTGTGAAGTCATAATGGAGGCGTGTGAAATCACAGAATTGAGGTGTGTGAAGTCAAAGAATGGAGGTGTGTGAAGTCATAGAATGGAAGTGTGTGAAGTCAGAACGGAGGTGTGTGAACTCAGATTGGAGGTGTGGGAAGTCAAAATGGAGGTGTGTAGAGTTATAGAATGGAGGTGTGTGAAGTCACAGAATGGAGGGGTGTGAAGTCAAAGACAGGAGTTGTGTGAAGTCATAGAATGGAGGTGTGTGATCTCAGAATGGTGGTGTGTGAAGTCACAGAATGGAGGTGTGGGAAGTCATAGAATGGAGTTGTGTGAAGTCACAGAATGGAGGTGTGTGAATTAATAGAATGGAGGTGTGTGAAATCATAGAATGGAGGTGTGTGAAGTCACAGAATGGAGGTGTGTGAAGTCACAGAATGGAGGTGTGTGAAGTCACAGAATGGAGGTGTGTGAAATCATAGAATGGAGGTGTGTGAAGTCACAGAATGGAGGTGTGTGAAGGCACAGAAGGGAGGTGTGTGAAGTCATAGAATGGAGCTCTGTGAAGTCAGAATGGAGGTGTGTGAAGTCACAGAATGGAGGTGTGTGAACTCAGAATGGAGGTGTGTGAAGTCACAGAATGGAGGTGTGTTAAGTCACAGAACGGAGATGTTTGAACTCAGAATGGAGGTGTGTGAAGTCACAGAATGGAGGTGTGTGAAGTCAAAGAATGGAGGTGTGTGAAATCATAGAATGGAGGTATGGGAAGTCAGAGAATGGAGCTGTGTGAAGTCAGAATGGAGGTGTGCGAAGTCACAGAATGGAGGTGTGTGAAGTCATTTTATGGAGCTGTGTGAAGTCAAAATGGAGGTGTGTGAAGTCACACAATGGAGGTGTGTGAACTCAGAATGGAGGTGTGTGAAGTCACAGAATCTAGGTGTATCAAGTCATAGAATGGAGGTGTGTGAAGTCATAGAATGGAGGTGTGTGATGTCATAATGGAGGCGTGTGAAGTCACTTAATGGAGGTGTGTGAAGTCATTTTATGGAGCTGTGTGAAGTCAGAATGGAGGTGTGTGAAATCACAGAATGGAGGTGTGTGAAGTCACAGAATGAAGGGGTGTGAAGTCAAAGACTGGAAGTGTGTGAAGTCATAGAATGGAGGTGTGTGAAGACATAGAATGGTGGTGTGTGAAGTCACAGAATGCAGGTGTGTTAAGTCAAAGAATGGAAGTGTGTGAAGTCAAAATGGAGGTGTGTGAAGTCACAGAATGGAGGTGTGTGAAGTCACAGAATGGAGGGGTGTGAAGTCAAAGACTGGAAGTGTGTGAAGTCATAGAATGGAGGTGTGTGAAGTCATAGAATGGTGGTGTGTGAAGTCACAGAATGCAGGTGTGTTAAGTCAAAGAATGGAAGTGTGTGAAGTCAAAATGGAGGTGTGTGAAGTCACAGAATGGAGGTGTGTGAAGTCACAGAATGAAGGTGTTTGAAGTCAAAATTGTGGTGTGTGAAGTCACAAATGTAGGTGTCTGAAGTCAGAATGCAGCTGTGTGAAGTCATAGAATGGAGGTGTGTGAAGTTAGAATGGAGGCTTGTGAACTCATAGAATGGAGTGTGTGAAGTCACAATGGGGGTGTGTGAAGTCATACAATGGGGGTGTGTGAGGTCAAATTGGAGGTGTGTGAAATCACAGAATGGAGGTGTGTCAACTCAGAAATGAGGTGTGTGAAGTCATAGAATGGAAGTGCGTGAAGTCATAGAATGGATGTTTCTGAAGTAAGAATGAAGGTGTGTGAAGTCATAGAATGGATGTGTTTGAAGTCAAAATGGAGGTGTGTGAACTCATAGAATGGAGGTGTGTGAACTCATAGAATGGAGGTGTGTGAAGTCATAGAATGGATGTTTGTTAAGTAAGAATGAAGGTGTGTTAAGTCATAGAATGGAGGTGTGTGAAGGCACAGAATGGAGGTGTGTGAACTCATAGAATGAAGCTGTGTGAAGTCAGAATGGAGGTGCGTGAAGTCACAGAATGGAGGTGTGTGAACTCAGAATGGAGGTGTGTGAAGTCACAGAATGGAGGTGTGTTAAGTCACAGAACGGAGGTGTTTGAACTCAGAATGGAGGTGTGTGAAGTCACAGAATGGAGGTGTGTGAAGTCATAGAATGGAGGTGTGTGAAATCATAGAATGGAGGTGTGGGAAGTCAGAGAATGGAGCTGTTTGAAGTCAGAATGGAGGTGTGCGAAGTCACAGAATGGATGTGTGTGAAGTCATTTTATGGAGCTGTGTGAAGTCAGATTGGAGGTGTGTGAAGTCACAGAATGGAGGTGTGTGAACTCAGAATGGAGGTGTGTGAAGTCACAGAATCTAGGTGTGTGAAGTCATAGAATGGAGGTGTGTGAAGTCATAGAATGGAGGTGTGTGAAGTCATAATGGAGGCGTGTGAAGTCACAGAATTGAGGTGTGTGAAGTCACAGAATTGAGGTGTGTGAAGTCATAGAATGGAGGTGTGTGAAGTCATAGAATGGAGGTGTGTGAAGTCAAAATGGAGGTGTGTGAACTCATAAAATGGAGATGTGTGAAGTCGTGGAATGGAGGTGTGTGAAGTCCAAGAATATAGGTGTGTGAAGTCAAACAATGGTGGTGTGTGAAGTCACAGAATGCAGGTGTGTTAAGTCAAAGAATGGAAGTGTGTGAAGTCAAAATGGAGGTGTGTGAAGTCACAGAATGGAGGTGTGTGAAGTCACAGAATGAAGGTGTTTGAAGTCAAAATTGTGGTGTGTGAAGTCACAAATGAAGGTGTCTGAAGTCAGAATGCAGCTGTGTGAAGTCATAGAATGGAGGTGTGTGAAGTCAGAATGGAGGTTTGTGAACTCATAGAATGGAGTGTGTGAAGTCACAATGGGGGTGTGTGAAGTCATAGAATGGGGGTGTGTGAGGTCAAATTGGAGGTGTGTGAAATCACAGAATGGAGGTGTGTCAACTCAGAAAGGAAGTGTGTGAAGTCATAGAATGGAAGTGCCTGAAGTCATAGAATGGATGTTTCTGAAGTAAGAATGAAGGTGTGTGAAGTCATAGAATGGAGGTGTGTGAAGTCAAAATGGAGGTGAGTAAACTCATAGAATGGAGGTGTGTGAACTCATAGAATGGAGGTGTGTGAAGTCATGGAATGGAGGTGTGTGCAGTCAAAGAATGGAGGTGTGTGAAGTCAAACAATAAAGGTGTGTGAAGTCACAGAGTGGAGGTGTGTGAAATCACAGAATGGAGGTATGTGAAGTCAATAAGGTGGTGTGCAGAGTCAAAAATTGAGGTGTGTGAACTCATAGAATGGAGGCGTGTAAAGTCAAAGAATGGAGGTGTGTGAAGTCATCGAATTGAGGTGTGTGAAGTCATGGAATGGAGGTGTGTGAAGTCACAGAATGGAGGTGTGTGAAGTCAGAATGGTGTTGTGTGAAGTCATAGAATGGAGGTGTGTGAAGTCAGAATGGAGGAGTGTGAACTCATAGAGTGGAGGTGTGTGAAGTTACAATGGAGGTGTGTGAAGTCATAGAATGGAGGTGTGTGAAATCACAGAATGGAGGTGTGTGAAGTCATAGAATGGAGGTGTGTGAAGTCATAGAATGGATGTGTGTGAAATCATAATTGAGGTGTGTGAAGTCACAGAATTGAGGTGTGTGAAGTCACAGAATGGAGGTGTGTGAAGTCATAGAATGGAGGTATGTGAAGTCATAGAATGGAGGTGTGTGAAGTCATAGAACGGATGTTTGTTAAGTAAGAATGAAGGTGTGTTATGTAATAGAATGGAGGTGTGTGAAGGCACAGAATGGAGGTGTGTGAAGTCATAGAATGGAGCTGTGTGAAGTCAGAATGGAGGTGTGTGAGCTCAGAATGGAGTTGTGTGAAGTCACAGAATGGAGGTTTGGGAAGTCATAGAATGGAGTTGTGTGAAGTCATAGAATGGAGGTGTGTGAATTAATAGAATGGAGGTGTGAGAAATCATAGAATGGAGGTGTGTGATGTCACAGAATGGAGGTGTGTGAAGTCATAGAATGGAGGTGTGTGAAGTCATAGAATGGATGTTTGTTAAGTAAGAATGAAGGTGTGTTAAGTAATAGAATGGAGGTGTGTGAAGGCACAGAATGGAGGTGTGTGAAGTCATAGAATGCAGCTGTGTGAAGTCAGAATGGAGGTGTGTGAAGTCACAGAATGGAGGTGTGTGAAGTCACAGAATGGAGGTGTTTGTAGTCATAGAATGGAGGTGGGTGAAGTCATAAAATGGAGGTGTGTGAAGTCATATAATGGATGTTTGTTAAGTGAGAATGAAGGTGTGTTAAGTCATAGAATGGAGGTGAGTGAAGGCACAGAATGGAGCTGTGTGAAGTCAGAATGGAGGTGTGTGAAGTCACAGAATGGAGGTGTGTGAAGTCACAGAATGGAGGTGTGTGAAGTCACAGAATGGAGGTGTGTTAAGTCACAGAATGGAGGTGTGTGAAGTCATAGAATGGAGGTGTGTGAAGTCAGAACTTAGGTGTGTGAACTCATAGATTGGCGGTGTGGGACGTCATAGAATGGAGGTGTGTGAAGTCATAATGGATGCGTGTGAAGTCACAGAATTGAGGTGTGTGAAGTCAAAGAATGGAGGTGTGTGAAGTCATAGAATGGAAGTGTGTGAAGTCAGAACGGAGGTGTGTGAACTCAGATTGGAGGTGTGGGAAGTCAAAATGGAGGTGTGTGAAGTTATAGAATGGAGGTGTGTGAAGTCACAGAATGGAGGGGTGTGCAGTCAAAGACTGGAGTTGTGTGAAGTCACAGAATGGAGGTGTGTGAACTCATAGAATGGAGGTGTGTGAAGTCACAGAATGAAGGTGCGTTAAGTCACAGAATGGAGGTGTGTGATCTCAGAATGGAGGTGTGTGAAGTCACAGAATGGAGGTGTGGGAAGTCATAGAATGGAGTTGTGTGAAGTCATAGAATGGATGTGTGTGAATTAATAGAATGGAGGTGTGAGAAATCATAGAATGGAGGTGTGTGAAGTCACAGAATGGAGGTGTGTGAAGTCATAGAATGGATGTTTGTTAAGTAAGAATGAAGGTGTGTTAAGTAATAGAATGGAGATGTGTGAAGGCACAGAATGGAGGTGTGTGAAGTCATAGAATGGAGCTGTGTGAAGTCAGAATGGAGGTGTGTGAAGTCACAGAATGGAGGTGTGTGAAGTCACAGAATGGAGGTGTGTGAAGTCATAGAATGGAGGTGTGTGAAGTCATAAAATGGAGGTGTGTGAAGTCATAGAATGGATGTTTGTTAAGTGAGAATGAAGGTGTGTTAAGTCATAGAATGGAGGTGAGTGAAGGCACAGAATGGAGCTGTGTGAAGTCAGAATGGAGGTGTGTGAAGTCACAGAATGGAGGTGTGTGAACTCAGAATGGAGGTGTGTGAAGTCACAGAATGGAGGTGTGTTAAGTCACAAAATGGAGGTGTGTGAAGACATAGAATGGAGGTGTGTGAAGTCAGAACTTAGGTGTGTGAACTCATAGATTGGAGGTGTGGGACGTCATACAATGGAGGTGTGTGAAGTCATAATGGAGGCGTGTGAAATCACAGAATTGAGGTGTGTGAAGTCAAAGAATGGAGGTGTGTGAAGTCATAGAATGGAAGTGTGTGAAGTCAGAACGGAGGTGTGTGAACTCAGATTGGAGGTGTGGGAAGTCAAAATGGAGGTGTGTAGAGTTATAGAATGGAGGTGTGTGAAGTCACAGAATGGAGGGGTGTGAAGTCAAAGACAGGAGTTGTGTGAAGTCATAGAATGGAGGTGTGTGATCTCAGAATGGTGGTGTGTGAAGTCACAGAATGGAGGTGTGGGAAGTCATAGAATGGAGTTGTGTGAAGTCACAGAATGGAGGTGTGTGAATTAATAGAATGGAGGTGTGTGAAATCATAGAATGGAGGTGTGTGAAGTCACAGAATGGAGGTGTGTGAAGTCACAGAATGGAGGTGTGTGAAGTCACAGAATGGAGGTGTGTGAATTAATAGAATGGAGGTGTGTGAAATCATAGAATGGAGGTGTGAGAAATCATAGAATGGAGGTGTGTGAAGTCACAGAATGGAGGTGTGTGAAGTCACAGAATGGAGGTGTGTGAACTCACAATGGAGATGTGTGAACTCACAATGGAGGTGAAGTCAAAGAATGGAGGTGTGTGAAGTCATAGAATGGAATCGTGTGAAGTCATAGAATGGAGGTGTGTGAAGTGAGAATTGAGGTGTGTGAAGTCATGGAATTGAGGTGTGTGAAATCAGAATGGAGGTGTGTGAAGTCACAGAATGGAGGTTTGTGAAGTCATAGAATGGAGGTGTGTGAAGTCATAGAATGGATGTTTCTGAAGTAGAATGCAGGTGTGTGAAGTCATAGAATGGAGGTGTGTGAAGTCAAAATGGAGGTGTGTGAACTCATAAAATGGAGATGTGTGAAGTCATGGAATGGAGGTGTGTGAAGTCCAAGGATATAGGTGTGTGAAGTCAAACAATGGTGGTGTGTGAAGTCACAGAATGCAGGTGTGTTAAGTCAAACAATGGAAGTGTGTGAAGTCAAAATGGAGGTGTGTGAAGTCACAGAATGGAGGTGTGTGAAGTCACAGAATGAAGGTGTCTGAAGTCAGAATGCAGCTGTGTGAAGCCATAGAATCGAGGTGTGTGAAGTCAGAATGGAGGTGTGTGAACTCATAGAATGGAGTGTGTGAAGTCACAATGGGGGTGTGTGAAGTCATAGAATGTGGGTGTGTGAAGTCAAATTGGAGGTGTGTGAAATCACAGAATGGAGGTGTGTCAACTCAGAAATGAGGTGTGTGAAGTCATAGAATAGAGGTGTGTGAATTCATAGAATGGAAGTGTGTGAAATCATAGAATGGAGGTGTGTGAAGTCAAAGAATTGAGGTTTGTGAAGTCAGAATGGAGGTGTGTGAATTCAGGATGGAGGTGGGTGAAGTCACAGAATGGAGGTCTGGGAACTCAGAATGGAAGTGTGTGGTCACAGAAGGGAGGTTTGTGAAGTCATAGAAGGGCGGTGCGTGAAGTCATAGAATGGATGTTTCTGAAGTGAGAATGAAGGTGTATGAAGTCAAAGAATGGAGGTGTGTGAAGTCAAAATGGAGGTGTGTGAACTCATAGAATGGAGGTGTGTGATCTCATAGAATGGAGGTGTGTGAAGTCATGGAATGGAGGTGTGTGAAGTCAAAGAATGGAGGTGTGTGAAGTCAAACAATAAAGGTGTGTGAAGTCACAGAAAGGAGGTGTGTGAACTCATAGAATGGAGGTGCAAGAAGTCAAAGAATGGAGGTGTGTGAATTCATCGAATGGAGCTGTGTGAAGTCATGGAATGGAGGTGTGTGCAGTCAAAGAATGGAGGTGTGTGAAGTCAAACAATAAAGGTGTGTGAAGTCACAGAGTGGAGGTGTGTGAAATCACAGAATGGAGGTATGTGAACTCAATAAGGTGGTGTGCAGAGTCAAAAATTGAGGTGTGTGAACTCATAGAATGGAGGCGTGTAAAGTCAAAGAATGGAGGTGTGTGAAGTCATCGAATTGAGGTGTGTGAAGTCATGGAATGGAGGTGTGTGAAGTCACAGAATGGAGGTGTGTGAAGTCAGAATGGTGTTGTGTGAAGTCATAGAATGGAGGTGTGTGAAGTCAGAATGGAGGAGTGTGAACTCATAGAGTGGAGGTGTGTGAAGTTACAATGGAGGTGTGTGAAGTCATAGAATGGAGGTGTGTGAAATCACAGAATGGAGGTGTGTGAAGTCATAGAATGGAGGTGTGTGAAGTCATAGAATGGATGTGTGTGAAATCATAATTGAG
This sequence comes from Megascapheus bottae, assembly GCA_024803745.1. NCBI lineage: Eukaryota > Metazoa > Chordata > Mammalia > Rodentia > Geomyidae > Megascapheus > Megascapheus bottae. The sequence continues at coordinate 4,074,787 of JANJXV010000054.1, read as the reverse complement.
GTGTGTGAAGTCACAGAATTGAGGTGTGTGAAGTCACAGAATGGAGGTGTGTGAAGTCATAGAATGGAGGTATGTGAAGTCATAGAATGGAGGTGTGTGAAGTCATAGAACGGATGTTTGTTAAGTAAGAATGAAGGTGTGTTATGTAATAGAATGGAGGTGTGTGAAGGCACAGAATGGAGGTGTGTGAAGTCATAGAATGGAGCTGTGTGAAGTCAGAATGGAGGTGTGTGAGCTCAGAATGGAGTTGTGTGAAGTCACAGAATGGAGGTTTGGGAAGTCATAGAATGGAGTTGTGTGAAGTCATAGAATGGAGGTGTGTGAATTAATAGAATGGAGGTGTGAGAAATCATAGAATGGAGGTGTGTGATGTCACAGAATGGAGGTGTGTGAAGTCATAGAATGGAGGTGTGTGAAGTCATAGAATGGATGTTTGTTAAGTAAGAATGAAGGTGTGTTAAGTAATAGAATGGAGGTGTGTGAAGGCACAGAATGGAGGTGTGTGAAGTCATAGAATGGAGCTGTGTGAAGTCAGAATGGAGGTGTGTGAAGTCACAGAATGGAGGTGTGTGAAGTCACAGAATGGAGGTGTTTGTAGTCATAGAATGGAGGTGGGTGAAGTCATAAAATGGAGGTGTGTGAAGTCATATAATGGATGTTTGTTAAGTGAGAATGAAGGTGTGTTAAGTCATAGAATGGAGGTGAGTGAAGGCACAGAATGGAGCTGTGTGAAGTCAGAATGGAGGTGTGTGAAGTCACAGAATGGAGGTGTGTGAACTCAGAATGGAGGTGTGTGAAGTCACAGAATGGAGGTGTGTTAAGTCACAGAATGGAGGTGTGTGAAGTCATAGAATGGAGGTGTGTGAAGTCAGAACGTAGGTGTGTGAACTCATAGATTGGAGGTGTGGGACGTCATAGAATGGAGGTGTGTGAAGTCATAATGGATGCGTGTGAAGTCACAGAATTGAGGTGTGTGAAGTCAAAGAATGGAGGTGTGTGAAGTCATAGAATGGAAGTGTGTGAAGTCAGAACGGAGGTGTGTGAACTCAGATTGGAGGTGTGGGAAGTCAAAATGGAGGTGTGTGAAGTTAAAGAATGGAGGTGTGTGAAGTCACAGAATGGAGGGGTGTGAAGTCAAAGACTGGAGTTGTGTGAAGTAACAGAATGGAGGTGTGTGAACTCATAGAATGGAGGTGTGTGAAGTCACAGAATGAAGGTGCGTTAAGTCACAGAATGGAGGTGTGTGATCTCAGAATGGAGGTGTGTGAAGTCACAGAATGGAGGTGTGGGAAGTCATAGAATGGAGTTGTGTGAAGTCATAGAATGGATGTGTGTGAATTAATAGAATGGAGGTGTGAGAAATCATAGAATGGAGGTGTGTGAAGTCACAGAATGGAGGTGTGTGAAGTCATAGAATGGAGGTGTGTGAAGTCATAGAATGGATGTTTGTTAAGTAAGAATGAAGGTGTGTTAAGTAATAGAATGGAGATGTGTGAAGGCACAGAATGGAGGTGTGTGAAGTCATAGAATGGAGCTGTGTGAAGTCAGAATGGAGGTGTGTGAAGTCACAGAATGGAGGTGTGTGAAGTCACAGAATGGAGGTGTGTGAAGTCATAGAATGGAGGTGTGTGAAGTCATAAAATGGAGGTGTGTGAAGTCATAGAATGGATGTTTGTTAAGTGAGAATGAAGGTGTGTTAAGTCATAGAATGGAGGTGAGTGAAGGCACAGAATGGAGCTGTGTGAAGTCAGAATGGAGGTGTGTGAAGTCACAGAATGGAGGTGTGTGAACTCAGAATGGAGGTGTGTGAAGTCACAGAATGGAGGTGTGTTAAGTCACAGAATGGAGGTGTGTGAAGACATAGAATGGAGGTGTGTGAAGTCAGAACTTAGGTGTGTGAACTCATAGATTGGAGGTGTGGGACGTCATACAATGGAGGTGTGTGAAGTCATAATGGAGGCGTGTGAAATCACAGAATTGAGGTGTGTGAAGTCAAAGAATGGAGGTGTGTGAAGTCATAGAATGGAAGTGTGTGAAGTCAGAACGGAGGTGTGTGAACTCAGATTGGAGGTGTGGGAAGTCAAAATGGAGGTGTGTGGAGTTATAGAATGGAGGTGTGTGAAGTCACAGAATGGAGGGGTGTGAAGTCAAAGACAGGAGTTGTGTGAAGTCATAGAATGGAGGTGTGTGATCTCAGAATGGTGGTGTGTGAAGTCACAGAATGGAGGTGTGGGAAGTCATAGAATGGAGTTGTGTGAAGTCACAGAATGGAGGTGTGTGAATTAATAGAATGGAGGTGTGTGAAATCATAGAATGGAGGTGTGTGAAGTCACAGAATGGAGGTGTGTGAAGTCACAGAATGGAGGTGTGTGAAGTCACAGAATGGAGGTGTGAGAAATCATAGAATGGAGGTGTGTGAAGTCACAGAATGGAGGTGTGTGAAGTCACAGAATGGAGGTGTGTGAACTCACAATGGAGATGTGTGAACTCACAATGGAGGTGAAGTCAAAGAATGGAGGTGTGTGAAGTCATAGAATGGAATCGTGTGAAGTCATAGAATGGAGGTGTGTGAAGTGAGAATTGAGGTGTGTGAAGTCATGGAATTGAGGTGTGTGAACTCAGAATGGAGGTGTGTGAAGTCACAGAATGGAGGTTTGTGAAGTCATAGAATGGAGGTGTGTGAAGTCATAGAATGGATGTTTCTGAAGTAGAATGCAGGTGTGTGAAGTCATAGAATGGAGGTGTGTGAAGTCAAAATGGAGGTGTGTGAACTCATAAAATGGAGATGTGTGAAGTCATGGAATGGAGGTGTGTGAAGTCCAAGGATATAGGTGTGTGAAGTCAAACAATGGTGGTGTGTGAAGTCACAGAATGCAGGTGTGTTAAGTCAAACAATGGAAGTGTGTGAAGTCAAAATGGAGGTGTGTGAAGTCACAGAATGGAGGTGTGTGAAGTCACAGAATGAAGGTGTCTGAAGTCAGAATGCAGCTGTGTGAAGCCATAGAATCGAGGTGTGTGAAGTCAGAATGGAGGTGTGTGAACTCATAGAATGGAGTGTGTGAAGTCACAATGGGGGTGTGTGAAGTCATAGAATGTGGGTGTGTGAAGTCAAATTGGAGGTGTGTGAAATCACAGAATGGAGGTGTGTCAACTCAGAAATGAGGTGTGTGAAGTCATAGAATAGAGGTGTGTGAATTCATAGAATGGAAGTGTGTGAAATCATAGAATGGAGGTGTGTGAAGTCAAAGAATTGAGGTTTGTGAAGTCAGAATGGAGGTGTGTGAATTCAGGATGGAGGTGGGTGAAGTCACAGAATGGAGGTCTGGGAACTCAGAATGGAAGTGTGTGGTCACAGAAGGGAGGTTTGTGAAGTCATAGAAGGGCGGTGCGTGAAGTCATAGAATGGATGTTTCTGAAGTGAGAATGAAGGTGTATGAAGTCAAAGAATGGAGGTGTGTGAAGTCAAAATGGAGGTGTGTGAACTCATAGAATGGAGGTGTGTGATCTCATAGAATGGAGGTGTGTGAAGTCATGGAATGGAGGTGTGTGAAGTCAAAGAATGGAGGTGTGTGAAGTCAAACAATAAAGGTGTGTGAAGTCACAGAAAGGAGGTGTGTGAACTCATAGAATGGAGGTGCAAGAAGTCAAAGAATGGAGGTGTGTGAATTCATCGAATGGAGCTGTGTGAAGTCATGGAATGGAGGTGTGTGCAGTCAAAGAATGGAGGTGTGTGAAGTCAAACAATAAAGGTGTGTGAAGTCACAGAGTGGAGGTGTGTGAAATCACAGAATGGAGGTATGTGAACTCAATAAGGTGGTGTGCAGAGTCAAAAATTGAGGTGTGTGAACTCATAGAATGGAGGCGTGTAAAGTCAAAGAATGGAGGTGTGTGAAGTCATCGAATTGAGGTGTGTGAAGTCATGGAATGGAGGTGTGTGAAGTCACAGAATGGAGGTGTGTGAAGTCAGAATGGTGTTGTGTGAAGTCATAGAATGGAGGTGTGTGAAGTCAGAATGGAGGAGTGTGAACTCATAGAGTGGAGGTGTGTGAAGTTACAATGGAGGTGTGTGAAGTCATAGAATGGAGGTGTGTGAAATCACAGAATGGAGGTGTGTGAAGTCATAGAATGGAGGTGTGTGAAGTCATAGAATGGATGTGTGTGAAATCATAATTGAGGTGTGTGAAGTCACAGAATTGAGGTGTGTGAAGTCACAGAATGGAGGTGTGTGAAGTCATAGAATGGAGGTATGTGAAGTCATAGAATGGAGGTGTGTGAAGTCATAGAACGGATGTTTGTTAAGTAAGAATGAAGGTGTGTTATGTAATAGAATGGAGGTGTGTGAAGGCACAGAATGGAGGTGTGTGAAGTCATAGAATGGAGCTGTGTGAAGTCAGAATGGAGGTGTGTGAGCTCAGAATGGAGTTGTGTGAAGTCACAGAATGGAGGTTTGGGAAGTCATAGAATGGAGTTGTGTGAAGTCATAGAATGGAGGTGTGTGAATTAATAGAATGGAGGTGTGAGAAATCATAGAATGGAGGTGTGTGATGTCACAGAATGGAGGTGTGTGAAGTCATAGAATGGAGGTGTGTGAAGTCATAGAATGGATGTTTGTTAAGTAAGAATGAAGGTGTGTTAAGTAATAGAATGGAGGTGTGTGAAGGCACAGAATGGAGGTGTGTGAAGTCATAGAATGGAGCTGTGTGAAGTCAGAATGGAGGTGTGTGAAGTCACAGAATGGAGGTGTGTGAAGTCACAGAATGGAGGTGTTTGTAGTCATAGAATGGAGGTGGGTGAAGTCATAAAATGGAGGTGTGTGAAGTCATATAATGGATGTTTGTTAAGTGAGAATGAAGGTGTGTTAAGTCATAGAATGGAGGTGAGTGAAGGCACAGAATGGAGCTGTGTGAAGTCAGAATGGAGGTGTGTGAAGTCACAGAATGGAGGTGTGTGAACTCAGAATGGAGGTGTGTGAAGTCACAGAATGGAGGTGTGTTAAGTCACAGAATGGAGGTGTGTGAAGTCATAGAATGGAGGTGTGTGAAGTCAGAACGTAGGTGTGTGAACTCATAGATTGGAGGTGTGGGACGTCATAGAATGGAGGTGTGTGAAGTCATAATGGATGCGTGTGAAGTCACAGAATTGAGGTGTGTGAAGTCAAAGAATGGAGGTGTGTGAAGTCATAGAATGGAAGTGTGTGAAGTCAGAACGGAGGTGTGTGAACTCAGATTGGAGGTGTGGGAAGTCAAAATGGAGGTGTGTGAAGTTAAAGAATGGAGGTGTGTGAAGTCACAGAATGGAGGGGTGTGAAGTCAAAGACTGGAGTTGTGTGAAGTCACAGAATGGAGGTGTGTGAACTCATAGAATGGAGGTGTGTGAAGTCACAGAATGAAGGTGCGTTAAGTCACAGAATGGAGGTGTGTGATCTCAGAATGGAGGTGTGTGAAGTCACAGAATGGAGGTGTGGGAAGTCATAGAATGGAGTTGTGTGAAGTCATAGAATGGATGTGTGTGAATTAATAGAATGGAGGTGTGAGAAATCATAGAATGGAGGTGTGTGAAGTCACAGAATGGAGGTGTGTGAAGTCATAGAATGGAGGTGTGTGAAGTCATAGAATGGATGTTTGTTAAGTAAGAATGAAGGTGTGTTAAGTAATAGAATGGAGATGTGTGAAGGCACAGAATGGAGGTGTGTGAAGTCATAGAATGGAGCTGTGTGAAGTCAGAATGGAGGTGTGTGAAGTCACAGAATGGAGGTGTGTGAAGTCACAGAATGGAGGTGTGTGAAGTCATAGAATGGAGGTGTGTGAAGTCATAAAATGGAGGTGTGTGAAGTCATAGAATGGATGTTTGTTAAGTGAGAATGAAGGTGTGTTAAGTCATAGAATGGAGGTGAGTGAAGGCACAGAATGGAGCTGTGTGAAGTCAGAATGGAGGTGTGTGAAGTCACAGAATGGAGGTGTGTGAACTCAGAATGGAGGTGTGTGAAGTCACAGAATGGAGGTGTGTTAAGTCACAGAATGGAGGTGTGTGAAGACATAGAATGGAGGTGTGTGAAGTCAGAACTTAGGTGTGTGAACTCATAGATTGGAGGTGTGGGACGTCATACAATGGAGGTGTGTGAAGTCATAATGGAGGCGTGTGAAATCACAGAATTGAGGTGTGTGAAGTCAAAGAATGGAGGTGTGTGAAGTCATAGAATGGAAGTGTGTGAAGTCAGAACGGAGGTGTGTGAACTCAGATTGGAGGTGTGGGAAGTCAAAATGGAGGTGTGTGGAGTTATAGAATGGAGGTGTGTGAAGTCACAGAATGGAGGGGTGTGAAGTCAAAGACAGGAGTTGTGTGAAGTCATAGAATGGAGGTGTGTGATCTCAGAATGGTGGTGTGTGAAGTCACAGAATGGAGGTGTGGGAAGTCATAGAATGGAGTTGTGTGAAGTCACAGAATGGAGGTGTGTGAATTAATAGAATGGAGGTGTGTGAAATCATAGAATGGAGGTGTGTGAAGTCACAGAATGGAGGTGTGTGAAGTCACAGAATGGAGGTGTGTGAAGTCACAGAATGGAGGTGTGAGAAATCATAGAATGGAGGTGTGTGAAGTCACAGAATGGAGGTGTGTGAAGTCACAGAATGGAGGTGTGTGAACTCACAATGGAGATGTGTGAACTCACAATGGAGGTGAAGTCAAAGAATGGAGGTGTGTGAAGTCATAGAATGGAATCGTGTGAAGTCATAGAATGGAGGTGTGTGAAGTGAGAATTGAGGTGTGTGAAGTCATGGAATTGAGGTGTGTGAACTCAGAATGGAGGTGTGTGAAGTCACAGAATGGAGGTTTGTGAAGTCATAGAATGGAGGTGTGTGAAGTCATAGAATGGATGTTTCTGAAGTAGAATGCAGGTGTGTGAAGTCATAGAATGGAGGTGTGTGAAGTCAAAATGGAGGTGTGTGAACTCATAAAATGGAGATGTGTGAAGTCATGGAATGGAGGTGTGTGAAGTCCAAGGATATAGGTGTGTGAAGTCAAACAATGGTGGTGTGTGAAGTCACAGAATGCAGGTGTGTTAAGTCAAACAATGGAAGTGTGTGAAGTCAAAATGGAGGTGTGTGAAGTCACAGAATGGAGGTGTGTAAAGTCACAGAATGAAGGTGTCTGAAGTCAGAATGCAGCTGTGTGAAGCCATGGAATCGAGGTGTGTGAAGTCAGAATGGAGGTGTGTGAACTCATAGAATGGAGTGTGTGAAGTCACAATGGGGGTGTGTGAAGTCATAGAATGTGGGTGTGTGAAGTCAAATTGGAGGTGTGTGAAATCACAGAATGGAGGTGTGTCAACTCAGAAATGAGGTGTGTGAAGTCATAGAATAGAGGTGTGTGAATTCATAGAATGGAAGTGTGTGAAATCATAGAATGGAGGTGTGTGAAGTCAAAGAATTGAGGTTTGTGAAGTCAGAATGGAGGTGTGTGAATTCAGGATGGAGGTGGGTGAAGTCACAGAATGGAGGTCTGGGAACTCAGAATGGAAGTGTGTGGTCACAGAAGGGAGGTTTGTGAAGTCATAGAAGGGCGGTGCGTGAAGTCATAGAATGGATGTTTCTGAAGTGAGAATGAAGGTGTATGAAGTCAAAGAATGGAGGTGTGTGAAGTCAAAATGGAGGTGTGTGAACTCATAGAATGGAGGTGTGTGATCTCATAGAATGGAGGTGTGTGAAGTCATGGAATGGAGGTGTGTGAAGTCAAAGAATGGAGGTGTGTGAAGTCAAACAATAAAGGTGTGTGAAGTCACAGAAAGGAGGTGTGTGAACTCATAGAATGGAGGTGCAAGAAGTCAAAGAATGGAGGTGTGTGAATTCATCGAATGGAGCTGTGTGAAGTCATGGAATGGAGGTGTGTGAAGTCAGATGAAGTTGTGTGAAGTCATAGAATGGAGGTGTGTGAAGTCAGAATGGAGGTGTGTGAAGTCATAGAATGGAGGTGCGTGAAGTCAGAATGGAGATGTGTGAACTCATAGAGTGGAGGTGTGTGAAGTCACAATGCAGGTGTGCGAAGTCATAGAATGGAGGTGTGTGAGGTCATAGAATTGAGGTGTGTGAAGACACAGAATGGAGGTGTGTGAAGTCATAGAATGGAGGTGTGTGATGTCACAGAATGGAGGTGTGTGAAGTCACAGAATGGAGGTGTTTGACGTCAGAGAATGGAGGTGTGTGAAATCCGAATGGACGTGTGTGAAGTCACAGAATGGAGGTGTGTGAAGTCAGTATAGATGTGTGAGAAGTGATAGAATGGAGCTGTGTGAAGTCAGAATGGAGCTGTGTGAAGTCATAGAATGGAGGTGAGTGAAGTCAGAATGGCAGTGTGTGAACTCATAGAATGATGGTGTGTGAAGTCACAATGGAAGTGTGTGAAGTCATAGAATGGAGGTTTTTTAACTCACAGAATGGAAGTTAGTGAAGTCATAAAATGGAGGTGTGTCAACTCAGAAAGGAGGTGTGTGAAGTCATAGAATGGAGGTGTGTGAAGTCATAGAATGGAGGTCTGTGAAATCATAGAATGGAGTTGTGTGAAGTCACAGAATTGAGGTGTGTGAAATCAGAATGGAGGTGTGTGAAGTCAGAATGGAGGTGTGTGAAGTCATAGAATGGAGATGTGTGAATTCACAATGCATTTGTGTGAACTCATAGAATGTAGGTGTGTGAACTCACAATGAAGGTGTGTGAAGTCAGAGAATGGAGGTGTGTGAAGTCATAGAATGGAGGTGTGTGAAGTCACAGAATGGAGGAGTGTGAAGTCATATAATGGAGGTGTGTGAAGTCACAGAATGGAGGTGTGTGAAGTCAGAATTGAGTTGTGTGAAGTCATAGAATGGAGGTGTGTGAAGTCAGAATGGAGGTGTGTGAAGTCACAGAATGGAGGTGTGTGAAGTCAGAATGGAGGTGTGTGAACTCATAGAGTGGAGGTGTGTGAAGTCACAATAGAGGTGTGTGAAGTCATAGAATGGAGGTGTGTGAAGTCACAGAATGGAGGTGTGTGAAGTCATAGAAAGGAGCTGTGTGAAGTCAGATTGGAGGTGTGTGAAGTCACAGAATGGAGGTGTGTGAAGTCACAGAATGGAGGTGTGTGAACTCACAATGGAGATGTGTGAAGTCATAGAATGGAGGTGTGTGAAGTCATAGAATGGATGTGTGTGAAGTCATAATGGAGGTGTGTAAAGTCACAGAATTGAGGTGTGTGAAGTCACAGAATGGAGGTGTGTGAAGTCGTAGAATGGAGGTGTGTGAAGTCATAGAATGGAGGTGTGTGAAGTCACAGAATGGAGGTTTGTGAAGTCATAGAATGGAGGTGTGTGAAGTCATAGAATGGATGTTTCTGAAGTAGAATGCAGGTGTGTGAAGTCATAGAATGGAGGTGTGTGAAGTCAAAATGGAGGTGTGTGAACTCATAAAATGGAGATGTGTGAAGTCATGGAATGGAGGTGTGTGAAGTCCAAGGATATAGGTGTGTGAAGTCAAACAATGGTGGTGTGTGAAGTCACAGAATGCAGGTGTGTTAAGTCAAAGAATGGAAGTGTGTGAAGTCAAAATGGAGGTGTGTGAAGTCATAGAATGGAGGTGTGTGAAGTCATAGAATGGATGTTTGTTAAGTAAGAATGAAGGTGTGTTAAGTCATAGAATGCAGGTGTGTGAAGGCACAGAATGGAGGTGTGTGAAGTCATAGAATGGATGTGTGTGAAGTCATAGAATGGAGGTGTGTGAAGTCATAGAATGGATGTGTGTGAAGTCATAATGGAGGTGTGTGAAGTCACAGAATTGAGGTGTGTGAACTCAGAATGGAGGTGTGTGAAGTCACAGAATGGAGGTGTGTGAAGTCATAGAATGGAGGTGTGTGAAGTCATAGAATGGATGTGTGTGAAGTCATAATGGAGGTGTGTGAAGTCACAGAATTGAGGTGTGTGAAGTCACAGAATGGAGGTGTGTGAAGTCATAGAATGGAGGTGTGTGAAGTCATAGAATGGAGGTGTGTGAAGTCACAGAATGGAGGTGTGTGAACTCAGAATGGAGGTGTGTGAAGTCACAGAATGGAAGTGTGTTAAGTCACAGAATGGAGGGGTGTGAAGTCAAAGCCTGGAGGTGTGTGAAGTCATAGAATGGAGGTGTGTGAAGTCATAGAATGGAGGTGTGTGAAGTCAAAATGGAGGTGTGTGAACTCATAAAATGGAGATGTGTGAATTCATGGAATGGAGGAGTGTGAAGTCCAAGAATATAGGTGTGTGAAGTCAAACAATGGTGGTGTGTGAGGTCACAGAATGCAGGTGTGTTAAGTCAAAGAATGGAAGTGTGTGAAGTCAAAATGGAGGTGTGTGAAGTCACAGAATGGAGGCGTGTGAAGTGAAAATGGAGGTGTGTGAACTCATAGAATGGAGGTGTGTGAACTCATAGAATGGAGGTGTGTGAAGTCATGGAATGGAGGTGTGTGAAGTCAAAGAATGGAGGTGTGTGAAGTCAAACAATAAAGGTGTGTGAAGTCACAGAATGGAGGTGTGTGAAATCACAGAATGTAGGTGTGTGAAGTCAATAATGTGGAGTGTAGAGTCACAAATTGAGGTGGGTGAACTCATAGAATGGAGGTGTGTAAAGTCAAAGAATGGAGTGTGTGAAGTCATCGAAATGAGGTGTGTGAAGTCATGGTATGGAGGTGTGTGAAGTCACAGAATGGAGGTGTGTGAAGTCAGAATGGAGTTGTGTGAAGTCATAGAATGGAGGTGTGTGAAGTCAGAATGGAGGTGTGTGAAGTCATAGAGTGGAGGTGTGTGAAGTCACAATGGAGGTGTGTGAAGTCATAGAATGGAGGTGTGTGAAGTCACAGAATGGAGGTGTGTGAAGTCATAGAATGGAGCTGTGTGAAGTCAGATTGGATGTGTGTGAAGTCACAGAATGGAGGTGTGTGAACTCAGAGTGGAGGTGTGTGAAATCACAGAAATGGAGGTGTGTGAAGTCATAGAATGGATGTGTGTGTAATCATAATGGTGGTGTGTGAAGTCACAGAATTGAGGTGTGTGAAGTCACAGAATGGAGGTGTGTGAAGTCATAGAATGGAGGTATGTGAAGTCATAGAATGGAGGTGTGTGAAGTCATAGAATGGATGTTTGTTAAGGAAGAATGAAGGTGTGTTAAGTCATAGAATGGAGGTGTGTGAAGGCACAGAATGGAGGTGTGTGAAGTCCCAGAATGGAGGTGTGAGAAATCATTGAATGGTGGTGTGTGAAGTCACAGAATGGAGGTGTGTGAAGTCACAGAATGGAGGTGTGTGAACTCACAATGGAGATGTGTGAACTCACAATGGAGGTGTGTGAAGTCAAAGAATGGAGGTGTGTGAACTCACAATGGAGATGTGTGAACTCACAATGGAGGTGTGTGAAGTCAAAGAATGGAGGTGTGTGAGGTCATAGAATGGAATTGTGTGAAGTCACAGAAAGGAGGTGTGTGAACTCATAGAATGGAGGTGCAAGAAGTCAAAGAATGGAGGTGTGTGAATTCATCGAATGGAGCTGTGTGAAGTCATGGAATGGAGGTGTGTGAAGTCAGATGAAGTTGTGTGAAGTCATAGAATGGAGGTGTGTGAAGTCAGAATGGAGGTGTGTGAAGTCAGAATGGAGATGTGTGAACTCATAGAGTGGAGGTGTGTGAAGTCACAATGCAGGTGTGCGAAGTCATAGAATGGAGGTGTGTGAGGTCATAGAATTGAGGTGTGTGAAGACACAGAATGGAGGTGTGTGAAGTCATAGAATGGAGGTGTGTGAAGTCACAGAATGGAGGTGTGTGAAGTCATAGAATGGAGGTTTGTGAAGTCATAGAATTTAGGTGTGTGAAGTCATAGAATTGAGGTGTGTGATGTCACAGAATGGAGGTGTGTGAAGTCACAGAATGGAGGTGTTTGACGTCAGAGAATGGAGGTGTGTGAAATCAGAATGGACGTGTGTGAAGTCACAGAATGGAGGTGTGTGAAGTCAGTATAGATGTGTGAGAAGTGATAGAATGGAGCTGTGTGAAGTCAGAATGGAGCTGTGTGAAGTCATAGAATGGAGGTGAGTGAAGTCAGAATGGCAGTGTGTGAACTCATAGAATGATGGTGTGTGAAGTCACAATGGAAGTGTGTGAAGTCATAGAATGGAGGTTTTTTAACTCACAGAATGGAAGTTAGTGAAGTCATAAAATGGAGGTGTGTGAAGTCAGATTGGAAGTGTGTGAAGTCATAGAATGGAGGTGTGTCAACTCAGAAAGGAGGTGTGTGAAGTCATAGAATGGAGGTGTGTGAAGTCATAGAATGGAGGTCTGTGAAATCATAGAATGGAGTTGTGTGAAGTCACAGAATTGAGGTGTGTGAAATCAGAATGGAGGTGTGTGAAGTCAGAATGGAGGTGTGTGAAGTCATAGAATGGAGATGTGTGAATTCACAATGCATTTGTGTGAACTCATAGAATGTAGGTGTGTGAACTCACAATGAAGGTGTGTGAAGTCAGAGAATGGAGGTGTGTGAAGTCATAGAATGGAGGTGTGTGAAGTCACAGAATGGAGGAGTGTGAAGTCATATAATGGAGGTGTGTGAAGTCACAGAATGGAGGTGTGTGAAGTCAGAATTGAGTTGTGTGAAGTCATAGAATGTAGGTGTGTGAAGTCAGAATGGAGGTGTGTGAAGTCATAGAATGGAGGTGTGTGAAGTCAGAATGGAGGTGTGTGAACTCATAGAGTGGAGGTGTGTGAAGTCACAATAGAGGTGTGTGAAGTCATAGAATGGAGGTGTGTGAAGTCACAGAATGGAGGTGTGTGAAGTCATAGAAAGGAGTTGTGTGAAGTCAGATTGGAGGTGTGTGAAGTCACACAATGGAGGTGTGTGAAGTCACAGAATGGAGGTGTGTGAACTCACAATGGAGATGTGTGAAGTCATAGAATGGAAGTGTGTGAAGTCATAGAATGGATGTGTGTGAAGTCATAATGGAGGTGTGTAAAGTCACAGAATTGAGGTGTGTGAAGTCACAGAATGGAGGTGTGTGAAGTCATAGAATGGAGGTGTGTGAAGTCATAGAATGGAGGTGTGTGAAGTCACAGAATGGAGGTTTGTGAAGTCATAGAATGGAGGTGTGTGAAGTCATAGAATGGATGTTTCTGAAGTAGAATGCAGGTGTGTGAAGTCATAGAATGGAGGTGTGTGAAGTCAAAATGGAGGTGTGTGAACTCATAAAATGGAGATGTGTGAAGTCATGGAATGGAGGTGTGTGAAGTCCAAGGATATAGGTGTGTGAAGTCAAACAATGGTGGTGTGTGAAGTCACAGAATGCAGGTGTGTTAAGTCAAAGAATGGAAGTGTGTGAAGTCAAAATGGAGGTGTGTGAACTCATAGAATGGAGGTGTGTGAAGTCATAGAATGGATGTTTGTTAAGTAAGAATGAAGGTGTGTTAAGTCATAGAATGCAGGTGTGTGAAGGCACAGAATGGAGGTGTGTGAAGTCATAGAATGGAGCTGTGTGAAGTCAGAGTGGAGGTGTGAAGTCACAGAATGGAGGTGTGTGAACTCAGAATGGAGGTGTGTGAAGTCACAGAATGGAGGTGTGTGAAGTCATAGAATGGAGGTGTGTGAAGTCATAGAATGGATGTGTGTGATGTCATAATGGAGGTGTGTGAAGTCACAGAATTGAGGTGTGTGAAGTCACAGAATGGAGGTGTGTGAAGTCATAGAATGGAGGTGTGTGAAGTCAAAGAATGGAGGTGTGTGAAGTCACAGAATGGAGGTGTGTGAACTCAGAATGGAGGTGTGTGAAGTCACAGAATGGAAGTGTGTTAAGTCACAGAATGGAGGGGTGTGAAGTCAAAGCCTGGAGGTGTGTGAAGTCATAGAATGGAGGTGTGTGAAGTCATAGAATGGAGGTGTGTGAAGTCAAAATGGAGGTGTGTGAACTCATAAAATGGAGATGTGTGAAGTCATGGAATGGAGGTGTGTGAAGTCCAAGAATATAGGTGTGTGAAGTCAAACAATGGTGGTGTGTGAGGTCACAGAATGCAGGTGTGTTAAGTCAAAGAATGGAAGTGTGTGAAGTCAAAATGGAGGTGTGTGAAGTCACAGAATGGAGGTGTGTGAAGTCAAAATGGAGGTGTGTGAACTCATAGAATGGAGGTGTGTGAACTCATAGAATGGACGTGTGTGAAGTCATGGAATGGAGGTGTGTGAAGTCAAAGAATGGAGGTGTGTGAAGTCAAACAATAAAGGTGTGTGAAGTCACAGAATGAAGGTGTGTGAAATCACAGAATGGAGGTGTGTGAAGTCAATAATGTGGTGTGTAGAGTCACAAATTGAGGTGGGTGAACTCATAGAATGGAGGTGTGTAAAGTCAAAGAATGGAGTGTGTGAAGTCATCGAAATGAGGTGTGTGAAGTCATGGTATGGAGGTGTGTGAAGTCACAGAATGGAGGTGTGTGAAGTCAGAATGGAGTTGTGTGAAGTCATAGAATGGAGGTGTGTGAAGTCAGAATGGAGGTGTGTGAAGTCATAGAGTGGAGGTGTGTGAAGTCACAATGGAGGTGTGTGAAGTCATAGAATGCAGGTGTGTGAAGTCACAGAATGGAGGTGTGTGAAGTCATAGAATGGAGCTGTGTGAAGTCAGATTGGAGGTGTGTGAAGTCACAGAATTGAGGTGTGTGAAGTCACAGAATGGAGGTGTGTGAAGTCATAGAATGGAGGTATGTGAAGTCATAGAATGGAGGTGTGTGAAGTCATAGAATGGATGTTTGTTAAGGAAGAATGAAGGTATGTTAATTCATAGAATGGAGGTGTGTGAAGGCACAGAATGGAGGTGTGAGAAATCATTGAATGGTGGTGTGTGAAGTCACAGAATGGAGGTGTGTGAAGTCACAGAATGGAGGTGTGTGAACTCACAATGGAGATGTGTGAACTCACAATGGAGGTGTGTGAAGTCAAAGAATGGAGGTGTGTGAGGTCATAGAATGGAATTGTGTGAAGTCATAGAATGGAGGTGTGTGTAGTGAGAATTGAGGTGTGTGAAGTCATGGAATTGAGGTGTGTGAACTCAGAATGGAGGTGTGTGAAGTCACAGAATGGAGGTTTGTGAAGTCATAGAATGGAGGTGTGTGAAGTCATAGAATGGATGTTTCTGAAGTAGAATGCAGGTGTGTGAAGTCATAGAATGGAGGTGTGTGAAGTCAAAATGGAGGTGTGTGAACTCATAAAATGGAGATGTGTGAAGTCATGGAATGGAGGTGTGTGAAGTCCAAGGATATAGGTGTGTGAAGTCAAACAATGGTGGTGTGTGAAGTCACAGAATGCAGGTGTGTTAAGTCAAAGAATGGAAGTGTGTGAAGTCAAAATGGAGGTGTGTGAAGTCATAGAATGGAGGTGTGTGAAGTCATAGAATGGATGTTTGTTAAGTAAGAATGAAGGTGTGTTAAGTCATAGAATGCAGGTGTGTGAAGGCACAGAATGGAGGTGTGTGAAGTCATAGAATGGAGCTGTGTGAAGTCAGAGTGGAGGTGTGAAGTCACAGAATGGAGGTGTGTGAACTCAGAATGGAGGTGTGTGAAGTCACAGAATGGAGGTGTGTGAAGTCATAGAATGGAGGTGTGTGAAGTCATAGAATGGATGTGTGTGAAGTCATAATGGAGGTGTGTGAAGTCACAGAATTGAGGTGTGTGAAGTCACAGAATGGAGGTGTGTGAAGTCATAGAATGGAGGTATGTGAAGTCAAAGGATGGAGGTGTGTGAAGTCACAGAATGGAGGTGTGTGAACTCAGAATGGAGGTGTGTGAAGTCACAGAATGGAAGTGTGTTAAGTCACAGAATGGAGGGGTGTGAAGTCAAAGCCTGGAGGTGTGTGAAGTCATAGAATGGAGGTGTGTGAAGTCATAGAATGGAGGTGTGTGAAGTCAAAATGGAGGTGTGTGAACTCATAAAATGGAGATGTGTGAAGTCATGGAATGGAGGTGTGTGAAGTCCAAGAATATAGGTGTGTGAAGTCAAACAATGGTGGTGTGTGAGGTCACAGAATGCAGGTGTGTTAAGTCAAAGAATGGAAGTGTGTGAAGTCAAAATGGAGGTGTGTGAAGTCACAGAATGGAGGTGTGTGAAGTCAAAATGGAGGTGTGTGAACTCATAGAATGGAGGTGTGTGAACTCATAGAATGGACGTGTGTGAAGTCATGGAATGGAGGTGTGTGAAGTCAAAGAATGGAGGTGTGTGAAGTCAAACAATAAAGGTGTGTGAAGTCACAGAATGAAGGTGTGTGAAATCACAGAATGGAGGTGTGTGAAGTCAATAATGTGGTGTGTAGAGTCACAAATTGAGGTGGGTGAACTCATAGAATGGAGGTGTGTAAAGTCAAAGAATGGAGTGTGTGAAGTCATCGAAATGAGGTGTGTGAAGTCATGGTATGGAGGTGTGTGAAGTCACAGAATGGAGGTGTGTGAAGTCAGAATGGAGTTGTGTGAAGTCATAGAATGGAGGTGTGTGAAGTCAGAATGGAGGTGTGTGAACTCATAGAGTGGAGGTGTGTGAAGTCACAATGGAGGTGTGTGAAGTCATAGAATGGAGGTGTGTGAAGTCACAGAATGGAGGTGTGTGAAGTCATAGAATGGAGCTGTGTGAAGTCAGATTGGAGGTGTGTGAAGTCACAGAATTGAGGTGTGTGAAGTCACAGAATGGAGGTGTGTGAAGTCATAGAATGGAGGTATGTGAAGTCATAGAATGGAGGTGTGTGAAGTCATAGAATGGATGTTTGTTAAGGAAGAATGAAGGTGTGTTAAGTCATAGAATGGAGGTGTGTGAAGGCACAGAATGGAGGTGTGTGAAGTCACAGAATGGAGGTGTGAGAAATCATTGAATGGTGGTGTGTGAAGTCACAGAATGGAGGTGTGTGAAGTCACAGAATGGATGTGTGTGAACTCACAATGGAGATGTGTGAACTCACAATGGAGGTGTGTGAAGTCAAAGAATGGAGGTGTGTGAGGTCATAGAATGGAATTGTGTGAAGTCATAGAATGGAGGTGTGTGTAGTGAGAATTGAGGTGTGTGAAGTCATGGAATTGAGGTGTGTGAACTCAGAATGGAGGTGTGTGAAGTCACAGAATGGAGGTTTGTGAAGTCATAGAATGGAGGTGTGTGAAGTCATAGAATGGATGTTTCTGAAGTAGAATGCAGGTGTGTGAAGTCATAGAATGGAGGTGTGTGAAGTCAAAATGGAGGTGTGTGAACTCATAAAATGGAGATGTGTGAAGTCATGGAATGGAGGTGTGTGAAGTCCAAGGATATAGGTGTGTGAAGTCAAACAATGGTGGTGTGTGAAGTCACAGAATGCAGGTGTGTTAAGTCAAAGAATGGAAGTGTGTGAAGTCAAAATGGAGGTGTGTGAAGTCATAGAATGGAGGTGTGTGAAGTCATAGAATGGAGGTGTGTGAAGGCACAGAATGGAGGTGTGTGAAGTCATAGAATGGAGCTGTGTGAACTCAGAATGGAGGTGTGTGAAGTCACAGAATGGAGGTGTGTGAACTCAGAATGGAGGTGTGTGAAGTCACAGAATGGAGGTGTGTTAAGTCACAGAACGGAGGTGTTTGAACTCAGAATGTAGGTGTGTGAAGTCACAGAATGGAGGTGTGTGAAGTCATATAAAGGAGGTGTGTGAAATCATAGAATGGAGGTGTGGGAAGTCAGAGAATGGAGCTGTGTGAAGTCAGAATGGAGCTGTGCGAAGTCACAGAATGGAGGTGTGTGAAGTCATTTTATGGAGCTGTGTGAAGTCAGAATGGAGGTGTGTGAAGTCGCAGAATGGAGGTGTGTGAACTCAGAATGGAGGTGTGTGAAGTCACAGAATCTAGGTGTGTGAAGTCATAGAATGGAGGTGTGTGAAGTCATAGAATGGAGGTGTGTGAAGTCATAATGGAGGCGTGTGAAGTCACAGAATTGAGGTGTGTGAAGGCACAGAATGGAGGTGTGTGAAGTCATAGAATGGAGGTGTGTGAAATCATAGAATGGAGGTTTGGGAAGTCAGAGAATGGAGCTTTGTGAAGTCAGAATGGAGGTGTGCGAAGTCACAGAATGGAGGTGTGTGAAGTCATTTAATGGAGCTGTGTGAAGTCAGAATGGAGGTGTGTGAAGTCACAGAATGGAGGTGTGTGAACTCAGAATGGAGTTGTGTTAAGTCACAGAATCTAGGTGTGTTAAGTCATAGAATGGAGGTGTGTGAAGTCATAGAATAGAGGTGTGTGAAGTCATAATGGAGGCGTGTGAAGTCACAGAATTGAGGTGTGTGAAGTCACAGAATGGAGGTGTGTGAAGTCATAGAATGGAGGTGTGTGAAGTCAGAACGGAGTTGTGTGAACTCAGATTGGAGGTGTGGGACGTCAGAATGGAGGTGTGTGAAGATATAGAATGGAGGTGTGTAAAGTCACAGAATGGAGGGGTGTGAAGTCAAAGACTAGAGATGTGTGAAGTCATAGAATGGAGGTGTGTGAAGTCATAGAATGGATGTGTGTGAAGTCATAATGGAGGTGTGTGAAGTCACAGGACTGAGGTGTGTGAAGTCACAGAATGGAGGTGTATGAAATCGCAGAATGGAGGTGTGTGAAGTCATAGAATGGAGGTGTGTGAAGTCACACAATGGAGGATTGTGAAGTCATAGAATGGAGGTGTGTGAAGTCATAGAATGGATGTTTCTGAAGTAGAATGCAGGTGTGTGAAGTCATAGAATGGAGGTGTGTGAAGTCAAAATGGAGGTGTGTGAACTCATAAAATGCAGATGTGTGAAGTCATGGAATGGAGGTGTGTGAAGTCCAAGGATATAGGTGTGTGAAGTCAAACAATGGTGGTGTGTGAAGTCACAGAATGCAGGTGTGTTAAGTCAAAGAATGGAAGTGTGTGAAGTCAAAATCGAGGTGTGTGAAGTCATAGAATGGAGGTGTGTGAAGTCATAGAATGAATGTTTGTTAAGTAAGAATGAAGGTGTTTTAAGTCATAGAATGGAGGTGTGTGAAGGCACAGAATGGAGGTGTGTGAAGTCATAGAATGGAGCTGTGTGAAGTCAGAATGGAGGTGTGTGAAGTCACAGAATGGAGGTGTGTGAACTCAGAATGGAGTTGTGTGAAGTCACAGAATGGAGGTGTGTTAAGTCACAGAATGGAGGGGTGTGAAGTCAAACCTGGAGGTGTGTGAAGTCATAGAATGGAGGTGTGTGAAGTCATAGAATGGACGTGTGTAAAGTCAAAATGGAGTTGTGTGAACTCATAAAATGGAGATGTGTGAAGTCATGGAATGGACGTGTGTGAAGTCCAAGAATATAGGTGTGTGAAGTCAAACAATGGTGGTGTGTGAAGTCACAGAATGCAGGTGTGTTAAGTCAAAGAATGGAAGTGTGTGAAGTCAAAATGGAGGTGTGTGAAGTCACAGAATGGAGGTGTGTGAAGTCAAAATGGAGGTGTGTGAACTCATAGAATGGAGGTGTGTGAATTAATAGAATGGAGGTGTGAGAAATCATAGAATGGAGGTGTGTGATGTCACAGAATGGAGGTGTGTGAAGTCATAGAATGGAGGTGTGTGAAGTCACAGAATGGATGTTTGTTAAGTAAGAATGAAGGTGTGTTAAGTAATAGAATGGAGGTGTGTGAGCTCAGAATGGAGGTGTGTGAAGTCAGAATGGAGGTGTGTGAACTCATAGAGTGGAGGTGTGTGAAGTCACAATAGAGGTGTGTGAAGTCATAGAATGGAGGTGTGTGAAGTCACAGAATGGAGGTGTGTGAAGTCATAGAAAGGAGTTGTGTGAAGTCAGATTGGAGGTGTGTGAAGTCACACAATGGAGGTGTGTGAAGTCACAGAATGGAGGTGTGTGAACTCACAATGGAGATGTGTGAAGTCATAGAATGGAAGTGTGTGAAGTCATAGAATGGATGTGTGTGAAGTCATAATGGAGGTGTGTAAAGTCACAGAATTGAGGTGTGTGAAGTCACAGAATGGAGGTGTGTGAAGTCATAGAATGGAGGTGTGTGAAGTCATAGA
The DNA here is from genome assembly GCA_024803745.1 of Megascapheus bottae. Classification (NCBI taxonomy): domain Eukaryota; kingdom Metazoa; phylum Chordata; class Mammalia; order Rodentia; family Geomyidae; genus Megascapheus; species Megascapheus bottae. The sequence continues at coordinate 4,054,750 of JANJXV010000054.1, read as the reverse complement.
ATGGAGGTGTGTGAAGTCACAGAATGGAGGTTTGTGAAGTCATAGAATGGAGGTGTGTGAAGTCATAGAATGGATGTTTCTGAAGTAGAATGCAGGTGTGTGAAGTCATAGAATGGAGGTGTGTGAAGTCAAAATGGAGGTGTGTGAACTCATAAAATGGAGATGTGTGAAGTCATGGAATGGAGGTGTGTGAAGTCCAAGGATATAGGTGTGTGAAGTCAAACAATGGTGGTGTGTGAAGTCACAGAATGCAGGTGTGTTAAGTCAAAGAATGGAAGTGTGTGAAGTCAAAATGGAGGTGTGTGAACTCATAGAATGGAGGTGTGTGAAGTCATAGAATGGATGTTTGTTAAGTAAGAATGAAGGTGTGTTAAGTCATAGAATGCAGGTGTGTGAAGGCACAGAATGGAGGTGTGTGAAGTCATAGAATGGAGCTGTGTGAAGTCAGAGTGGAGGTGTGAAGTCACAGAATGGAGGTGTGTGAACTCAGAATGGAGGTGTGTGAAGTCACAGAATGGAGGTGTGTGAAGTCATAGAATGGAGGTGTGTGAAGTCATAGAATGGATGTGTGTGATGTCATAATGGAGGTGTGTGAAGTCACAGAATTGAGGTGTGTGAAGTCACAGAATGGAGGTGTGTGAAGTCATAGAATGGAGGTGTGTGAAGTCAAAGAATGGAGGTGTGTGAAGTCACAGAATGGAGGTGTGTGAACTCAGAATGGAGGTGTGTGAAGTCACAGAATGGAAGTGTGTTAAGTCACAGAATGGAGGGGTGTGAAGTCAAAGCCTGGAGGTGTGTGAAGTCATAGAATGGAGGTGTGTGAAGTCATAGAATGGAGGTGTGTGAAGTCAAAATGGAGGTGTGTGAACTCATAAAATGGAGATGTGTGAAGTCATGGAATGGAGGTGTGTGAAGTCCAAGAATATAGGTGTGTGAAGTCAAACAATGGTGGTGTGTGAGGTCACAGAATGCAGGTGTGTTAAGTCAAAGAATGGAAGTGTGTGAAGTCAAAATGGAGGTGTGTGAAGTCACAGAATGGAGGTGTGTGAAGTCAAAATGGAGGTGTGTGAACTCATAGAATGGAGGTGTGTGAACTCATAGAATGGACGTGTGTGAAGTCATGGAATGGAGGTGTGTGAAGTCAAAGAATGGAGGTGTGTGAAGTCAAACAATAAAGGTGTGTGAAGTCACAGAATGAAGGTGTGTGAAATCACAGAATGGAGGTGTGTGAAGTCAATAATGTGGTGTGTAGAGTCACAAATTGAGGTGGGTGAACTCATAGAATGGAGGTGTGTAAAGTCAAAGAATGGAGTGTGTGAAGTCATCGAAATGAGGTGTGTGAAGTCATGGTATGGAGGTGTGTGAAGTCACAGAATGGAGGTGTGTGAAGTCAGAATGGAGTTGTGTGAAGTCATAGAATGGAGGTGTGTGAAGTCAGAATGGAGGTGTGTGAAGTCATAGAGTGGAGGTGTGTGAAGTCACAATGGAGGTGTGTGAAGTCATAGAATGCAGGTGTGTGAAGTCACAGAATGGAGGTGTGTGAAGTCATAGAATGGAGCTGTGTGAAGTCAGATTGGAGGTGTGTGAAGTCACAGAATTGAGGTGTGTGAAGTCACAGAATGGAGGTGTGTGAAGTCATAGAATGGAGGTATGTGAAGTCATAGAATGGAGGTGTGTGAAGTCATAGAATGGATGTTTGTTAAGGAAGAATGAAGGTATGTTAATTCATAGAATGGAGGTGTGTGAAGGCACAGAATGGAGGTGTGAGAAATCATTGAATGGTGGTGTGTGAAGTCACAGAATGGAGGTGTGTGAAGTCACAGAATGGAGGTGTGTGAACTCACAATGGAGATGTGTGAACTCACAATGGAGGTGTGTGAAGTCAAAGAATGGAGGTGTGTGAGGTCATAGAATGGAATTGTGTGAAGTCATAGAATGGAGGTGTGTGTAGTGAGAATTGAGGTGTGTGAAGTCATGGAATTGAGGTGTGTGAACTCAGAATGGAGGTGTGTGAAGTCACAGAATGGAGGTTTGTGAAGTCATAGAATGGAGGTGTGTGAAGTCATAGAATGGATGTTTCTGAAGTAGAATGCAGGTGTGTGAAGTCATAGAATGGAGGTGTGTGAAGTCAAAATGGAGGTGTGTGAACTCATAAAATGGAGATGTGTGAAGTCATGGAATGGAGGTGTGTGAAGTCCAAGGATATAGGTGTGTGAAGTCAAACAATGGTGGTGTGTGAAGTCACAGAATGCAGGTGTGTTAAGTCAAAGAATGGAAGTGTGTGAAGTCAAAATGGAGGTGTGTGAAGTCATAGAATGGAGGTGTGTGAAGTCATAGAATGGATGTTTGTTAAGTAAGAATGAAGGTGTGTTAAGTCATAGAATGCAGGTGTGTGAAGGCACAGAATGGAGGTGTGTGAAGTCATAGAATGGAGCTGTGTGAAGTCAGAGTGGAGGTGTGAAGTCACAGAATGGAGGTGTGTGAACTCAGAATGGAGGTGTGTGAAGTCACAGAATGGAGGTGTGTGAAGTCATAGAATGGAGGTGTGTGAAGTCATAGAATGGATGTGTGTGAAGTCATAATGGAGGTGTGTGAAGTCACAGAATTGAGGTGTGTGAAGTCACAGAATGGAGGTGTGTGAAGTCATAGAATGGAGGTATGTGAAGTCAAAGGATGGAGGTGTGTGAAGTCACAGAATGGAGGTGTGTGAACTCAGAATGGAGGTGTGTGAAGTCACAGAATGGAAGTGTGTTAAGTCACAGAATGGAGGGGTGTGAAGTCAAAGCCTGGAGGTGTGTGAAGTCATAGAATGGAGGTGTGTGAAGTCATAGAATGGAGGTGTGTGAAGTCAAAATGGAGGTGTGTGAACTCATAAAATGGAGATGTGTGAAGTCATGGAATGGAGGTGTGTGAAGTCCAAGAATATAGGTGTGTGAAGTCAAACAATGGTGGTGTGTGAGGTCACAGAATGCAGGTGTGTTAAGTCAAAGAATGGAAGTGTGTGAAGTCAAAATGGAGGTGTGTGAAGTCACAGAATGGAGGTGTGTGAAGTCAAAATGGAGGTGTGTGAACTCATAGAATGGAGGTGTGTGAACTCATAGAATGGACGTGTGTGAAGTCATGGAATGGAGGTGTGTGAAGTCAAAGAATGGAGGTGTGTGAAGTCAAACAATAAAGGTGTGTGAAGTCACAGAATGAAGGTGTGTGAAATCACAGAATGGAGGTGTGTGAAGTCAATAATGTGGTGTGTAGAGTCACAAATTGAGGTGGGTGAACTCATAGAATGGAGGTGTGTAAAGTCAAAGAATGGAGTGTGTGAAGTCATCGAAATGAGGTGTGTGAAGTCATGGTATGGAGGTGTGTGAAGTCACAGAATGGAGGTGTGTGAAGTCAGAATGGAGTTGTGTGAAGTCATAGAATGGAGGTGTGTGAAGTCAGAATGGAGGTGTGTGAACTCATAGAGTGGAGGTGTGTGAAGTCACAATGGAGGTGTGTGAAGTCATAGAATGGAGGTGTGTGAAGTCACAGAATGGAGGTGTGTGAAGTCATAGAATGGAGCTGTGTGAAGTCAGATTGGAGGTGTGTGAAGTCACAGAATTGAGGTGTGTGAAGTCACAGAATGGAGGTGTGTGAAGTCATAGAATGGAGGTATGTGAAGTCATAGAATGGAGGTGTGTGAAGTCATAGAATGGATGTTTGTTAAGGAAGAATGAAGGTGTGTTAAGTCATAGAATGGAGGTGTGTGAAGGCACAGAATGGAGGTGTGTGAAGTCACAGAATGGAGGTGTGAGAAATCATTGAATGGTGGTGTGTGAAGTCACAGAATGGAGGTGTGTGAAGTCACAGAATGGATGTGTGTGAACTCACAATGGAGATGTGTGAACTCACAATGGAGGTGTGTGAAGTCAAAGAATGGAGGTGTGTGAGGTCATAGAATGGAATTGTGTGAAGTCATAGAATGGAGGTGTGTGTAGTGAGAATTGAGGTGTGTGAAGTCATGGAATTGAGGTGTGTGAACTCAGAATGGAGGTGTGTGAAGTCACAGAATGGAGGTTTGTGAAGTCATAGAATGGAGGTGTGTGAAGTCATAGAATGGATGTTTCTGAAGTAGAATGCAGGTGTGTGAAGTCATAGAATGGAGGTGTGTGAAGTCAAAATGGAGGTGTGTGAACTCATAAAATGGAGATGTGTGAAGTCATGGAATGGAGGTGTGTGAAGTCCAAGGATATAGGTGTGTGAAGTCAAACAATGGTGGTGTGTGAAGTCACAGAATGCAGGTGTGTTAAGTCAAAGAATGGAAGTGTGTGAAGTCAAAATGGAGGTGTGTGAAGTCATAGAATGGAGGTGTGTGAAGTCATAGAATGGAGGTGTGTGAAGGCACAGAATGGAGGTGTGTGAAGTCATAGAATGGAGCTGTGTGAACTCAGAATGGAGGTGTGTGAAGTCACAGAATGGAGGTGTGTGAACTCAGAATGGAGGTGTGTGAAGTCACAGAATGGAGGTGTGTTAAGTCACAGAACGGAGGTGTTTGAACTCAGAATGTAGGTGTGTGAAGTCACAGAATGGAGGTGTGTGAAGTCATATAAAGGAGGTGTGTGAAATCATAGAATGGAGGTGTGGGAAGTCAGAGAATGGAGCTGTGTGAAGTCAGAATGGAGCTGTGCGAAGTCACAGAATGGAGGTGTGTGAAGTCATTTTATGGAGCTGTGTGAAGTCAGAATGGAGGTGTGTGAAGTCGCAGAATGGAGGTGTGTGAACTCAGAATGGAGGTGTGTGAAGTCACAGAATCTAGGTGTGTGAAGTCATAGAATGGAGGTGTGTGAAGTCATAGAATGGAGGTGTGTGAAGTCATAATGGAGGCGTGTGAAGTCACAGAATTGAGGTGTGTGAAGGCACAGAATGGAGGTGTGTGAAGTCATAGAATGGAGGTGTGTGAAATCATAGAATGGAGGTTTGGGAAGTCAGAGAATGGAGCTTTGTGAAGTCAGAATGGAGGTGTGCGAAGTCACAGAATGGAGGTGTGTGAAGTCATTTAATGGAGCTGTGTGAAGTCAGAATGGAGGTGTGTGAAGTCACAGAATGGAGGTGTGTGAACTCAGAATGGAGTTGTGTTAAGTCACAGAATCTAGGTGTGTTAAGTCATAGAATGGAGGTGTGTGAAGTCATAGAATAGAGGTGTGTGAAGTCATAATGGAGGCGTGTGAAGTCACAGAATTGAGGTGTGTGAAGTCACAGAATGGAGGTGTGTGAAGTCATAGAATGGAGGTGTGTGAAGTCAGAACGGAGTTGTGTGAACTCAGATTGGAGGTGTGGGACGTCAGAATGGAGGTGTGTGAAGATATAGAATGGAGGTGTGTAAAGTCACAGAATGGAGGGGTGTGAAGTCAAAGACTAGAGATGTGTGAAGTCATAGAATGGAGGTGTGTGAAGTCATAGAATGGATGTGTGTGAAGTCATAATGGAGGTGTGTGAAGTCACAGGACTGAGGTGTGTGAAGTCACAGAATGGAGGTGTATGAAATCGCAGAATGGAGGTGTGTGAAGTCATAGAATGGAGGTGTGTGAAGTCACACAATGGAGGATTGTGAAGTCATAGAATGGAGGTGTGTGAAGTCATAGAATGGATGTTTCTGAAGTAGAATGCAGGTGTGTGAAGTCATAGAATGGAGGTGTGTGAAGTCAAAATGGAGGTGTGTGAACTCATAAAATGCAGATGTGTGAAGTCATGGAATGGAGGTGTGTGAAGTCCAAGGATATAGGTGTGTGAAGTCAAACAATGGTGGTGTGTGAAGTCACAGAATGCAGGTGTGTTAAGTCAAAGAATGGAAGTGTGTGAAGTCAAAATCGAGGTGTGTGAAGTCATAGAATGGAGGTGTGTGAAGTCATAGAATGAATGTTTGTTAAGTAAGAATGAAGGTGTTTTAAGTCATAGAATGGAGGTGTGTGAAGGCACAGAATGGAGGTGTGTGAAGTCATAGAATGGAGCTGTGTGAAGTCAGAATGGAGGTGTGTGAAGTCACAGAATGGAGGTGTGTGAACTCAGAATGGAGTTGTGTGAAGTCACAGAATGGAGGTGTGTTAAGTCACAGAATGGAGGGGTGTGAAGTCAAACCTGGAGGTGTGTGAAGTCATAGAATGGAGGTGTGTGAAGTCATAGAATGGACGTGTGTAAAGTCAAAATGGAGTTGTGTGAACTCATAAAATGGAGATGTGTGAAGTCATGGAATGGACGTGTGTGAAGTCCAAGAATATAGGTGTGTGAAGTCAAACAATGGTGGTGTGTGAAGTCACAGAATGCAGGTGTGTTAAGTCAAAGAATGGAAGTGTGTGAAGTCAAAATGGAGGTGTGTGAAGTCACAGAATGGAGGTGTGTGAAGTCAAAATGGAGGTGTGTGAACTCATAGAATGGAGGTGTGTGAATTAATAGAATGGAGGTGTGAGAAATCATAGAATGGAGGTGTGTGATGTCACAGAATGGAGGTGTGTGAAGTCATAGAATGGAGGTGTGTGAAGTCACAGAATGGATGTTTGTTAAGTAAGAATGAAGGTGTGTTAAGTAATAGAATGGAGGTGTGTGAAGGCACAGAATGGAGGTGTGTGAAGTCATAGAATGGAGCTGTGTGAAGTCAGAATGGAGGTGTGTGAGCTCAGAATGGAGTTGTGTGAAGTCACAGAATGGAGGTTTGGGAAGTCATAGAATGGAGTTGTGTGAAGTCATAGAATGGAGGTGTGTGAATAAATAGATTGGAGGTGTGAGAAATCATAGAATGGAGGTGTGTGATGTCACAGAATGGAGGTGTGTGAAGTCATAGAATGGAGGTGTGTGAAGTCATAGAATGGATGTTTGTTAAGTAAGAATGAAGGTGTGTTAAGTAATAGAATGGAGGTGTGTGAAGGCACAGAATGGAGGTGTGTGAAGTCATAGAATGGAGCTGTGTGAAGTCAGAATGGAGGTGTGTGAAGTCACAGAATGGAGGTGTGTGAAGTCACAGAATGGAGGTGTTTGTAGTCATAGAATGGAGGTGGGTGAAGTCATAAAATGGAGGTGTGTGAAGTCATATAATGGATGTTTGTTAAGTGAGAATGAAGGTGTGTTAAGTCATAGAATGGAGGTGAGTGAAGGCACAGAATGGAGCTGTGTGAAGTCAGAATGGAGGTGTGTGAAGTCACAGAATGGAGGTGTGTGAACTCAGAATGGAGGTGTGTGAAGTCACAGAATGGAGGTGTGTTAAGTCACAGAATGGAGGTGTGTGAAGTCATAGAATGGAGGTGTGTGAAGTCAGAACGTAGGTGTGTGAACTCATAGATTGGAGGTGTGAGACGTCATAGAATGGAGGTGTGTGAAGTCATAATGGATGCGTGTGAAGTCACAGAATTGAGGTGTGTGAAATCAAAGAATGGAGGTGTGTGAAGTCATAGAATGGAAGTGTGTGAAGTCAGAACGGAGGTGTGTGAAGTCACAGAATCTAGGTGTGTGAAGTCATAGAATGGAGGTGTGTGAAGTCATAGAATGGAGGTGTGTGAAGTCATAATGGAGGCGTGTGAAGTCACAGAATTGAGGTGTGTGAAGGCACAGAATGGAGGTGTGTGAAGTCATAGAATGGAGGTGTGTGAAATCATAGAATGGAGGTTTGGGAAGTCAGAGAATGGAGTTTGTGAAGTCAGAATGGAGGTGTGCGAAGTCACAGAATGGAGGTGTGTGAAGTCATTTAATGGAGCTGTGTGAAGTCAGAATGGAGGTGTGTGAAGTCACAGAATGGAGGTGTGTGAACTCAGAATGGAGTTGTGTTAAGTCACAGAATCTAGGTGTGTTAAGTCACAGAATGGAGGTGTGTGAAGTCATTTTATGGAGCTGTGTGAAGTCAGAATGGAGGTGTGTGAAGTCACAGAATGGAGGTGTGTGAAGTCAGAACGGAGTTGTGTGAACTCAGATTGGAGGTGTGGGACGTCAGAATGGAGGTGTGTGAAGATATAGAATGGAGGTGTGTGAAGTCACAGAATGGAGGGGTGTGAAGTCAATGACTAGAGATGTGTGAAGTCATAGAATGGAGGTGTGTGAAGTCATAGAATGGATATGTGTGAAGTCATAATGGAGGTGTGTGAAGTCACAGGACTGAGGTGTGTGAAGTCACAGAATGGAGGTGTGTGAAGCCACAGAATGGAGGTGTGTGAAGTCATAGAATGGAGGTGTGTGAAGTCACAGAATGGAGGTTTGTGAAGTCATAGAATGGAGGTGTGTGAAGTTATAGAATGGATGTTTCTGAAGTAGAATGCAGGTGTGTGAAGTCATAGAATGGAGGTGTGTGAAGTCAAAATGGAGGTGTGTGAACTCATAAAATGCAGATGTGTGAAGTCATGGAATGGAGGTGTGTGAAGTCCAAGGATATAGGTGTGTGAAGTCAAACAATGGTGGTGTGTGAAGTCACAGAATGCAGGTGTGTTAAGTCAAAGAATGGAAGTGTGTGAAGTCAAAATGGAGGTGTGTGAAGTCATAGAATGGAGGTGTGTGAAGTCATAGAATGGATGTTTGTTAAGTAAGAATGAAGGTGTGTGAAGTCATAGAATGGAGGTGTGTGAAGGCACAGAATGGAGGTGTGTGAAGTCATAGAATGGAGCTGTGTGAACTCAGAATGGAGGTGTGTGAAGTCACAGAATGGAGGTGTGTGAACTCAGAATGGAGGTGTGTGAAGTCACAGAATGGAGGTGTGTTAAGTCACAGAACGGAGGTGTTTGAACTCAGAATGTAGGTGTGTGAAGTCACAGAATGGAGGTGTGTGAAGTCATATAAAGGAGGTGTGTGAAATCATAGAATGGAGGTGTGGGAAGTCAGAGAATGGAGCTGTGTGAAGTCAGAATGGAGCTGTGCGAAGTCACAGAATGGAGGTGTGCGAAGTCATTTTATGGAGCTGTGTGAAGTCAGAATGGAGGTGTGTGAAGTCGCAGAATGGAGGTGTGTTAAGTCACAGAACGGAGGTGTTTGAACTCAGAATGTAGGTGTGTGAAGTCACAGAATGGAGGTGTGTGAAGTCATATAAAGGAGGTGTGTGAAATCATAGAATGGAGGTGTGGGAAGTCAGAGAATGGAGCTGTGTGAAGTCAGAATGGAGCTGTGCGAAGTCACAGAATGGAGGTGTGTGAAGTCATTTTATGGAGCTGTGTGAAGTCAGAATGGAGGTGTGTGAAGTCGCAGAATGGAGGTGTGTGAACTCAGAATGGAGGTGTGTGAAGTCACAGAATCTAGGTGTGTGAAGTCATAGAATGGAGGTGTGTGAAGTCATAGAATGGAGGTGTGTGAAGTCATAATGGAGGCGTGTGAAGTCACAGAATTGAGGTGTGTGAAGGCACAGAATGGAGGTGTGTGAAGTCATAGAATGGAGGTGTGTGAAATCATAGAATGGAGGTTTGGGAAGTCAGAGAATGGAGCTTTGTGAAGTCAGAATGGAGGTGTGCGAAGTCACAGAATGGAGGTGTGTGAAGTCATTTAATGGAGCTGTGTGAAGTCAGAATGGAGGTGTGTGAAGTCACAGAATGGAGGTGTGTGAACTCAGAATGGAGTTGTGTTAAGTCACAGAATCTAGGTGTGTTAAGTCATAGAATGGAGGTGTGTGAAGTCATAGAATAGAGGTGTGTGAAGTCATAATGGAGTCGTGTGAAGTCACAGAATTGAGGTGTGTGAAGTCACAGAATGGAGGTGTGTGAAGTCATAGAATGGAGGTGTGTGAAGTCAGAACGGAGTTGTGTGAACTCAGATTGGAGGTGTGGGACGTCAGAATGGAGGTGTGTGAAGATATAGAATGGAGGTGTGTAAAGTCACAGAATGGAGGGGTGTGAAGTCAAAGACTAGAGATGTGTGAAGTCATAGAATGGAGGTGTGTGAAGTCATAGAATGGATGTGTGTGAAGTCATAATGGAGGTGTGTGAAGTCACAGGACTGAGGTGTGTGAAGTCACAGAATGGAGGTGTATGAAATCACAGAATGGAGGTGTGTGAAGTCATAGAATGGAGGTGTGTGAAGTCACAGAATGGAGGATTGTGAAGTCATAGAATGGAGGTGTGTGAAGTCATAGAATGGATGTTTCTGAAGTAGAATGCAGGTGTGTGAAGTCATAGAATGGAGGTGTGTGAAGTCAAAATGGAGGTGTGTGAACTCATAAAATGCAGATGTGTGAAGTCATGGAATGGAGGTGTGTGAAGTCCAAGGATATAGGTGTGTGAAGTCAAACAATGGTGGTGTGTGAAGTCACAGAATGCAGGTGTGTTAAGTCAAAGAATGGAAGTGTGTGAAGTCAAAATCGAGGTGTGTGAAGTCATAGAATGGAGGTGTGTGAAGTCATAGAATGAATGTTTGTTAAGTAAGAATGAAGGTGTGTTAAGTCATAGAATGGAGGTGTGTGAAGGCACAGAATGGAGGTGTGTGAAGTCATAGAATGGAGCTGTGTGAAGTCAGAATGGAGGTGTGTGAAGTCACAGAATGGAGGTGTGTGAACTCAGAATGGAGTTGTGTGAAGTCACAGAATGGAGGTGTGTTAAGTCACAGAATGGAGGGGTGTGAAGTCAAACCTGGAGGTGTGTGAAGTCATAGAATGGAGGTGTGTGAAGTCATAGAATGGACGTGTGTAAAGTCAAAATGGAGTTGTGTGAACTCATAAAATGGAGATGTGTGAAGTCATGGAATGGAGGTGTGTGAAGTCCAAGAATATAGGTGTGTGAAGTCAAACAATGGTGGTGTGTGAAGTCACAGAATGCAGGTGTGTTAAGTCAAAGAATGGAAGTGTGTGAAGTCAAAATGGAGGTGTGTGAATTCACAGAATGGAGGTGTGTGAAGTCAAAATGGAGGTGTGTGAACTCATAGAATGGAGGTGTGTGAATTAATAGAATGGAGGTGTGAGAAATCATAGAATGGAGGTGTGTGATGTCACAGAATGGAGGTGTGTGAAGTCATAGAATGGAGGTGTGTGAAGTCATAGAATGGATGTTTGTTAAGTAAGAATGAAGGTGTGTTAAGTAATAGAATGGAGGTGTGTGAAGGCACAGAATGGAGGTGTGTGAAGTCATAGAATGGAGCTGTGTGAAGTCAGAATGGAGGTGTGTGAGCTCAGAATGGAGTTGTGTGAAGTCACAGAATGGAGGTTTGGGAAGTCATAGAATGGAGTTGTGTGAAGTCATAGAATGGAGGTGTGTGAATAAATAGATTGGAGGTGTGAGAAATCATAGAATGGAGGTGTGTGATGTCACAGAATGGAGGTGTGTGAAGTCATAGAATGGAGGTGTGTGAAGTCATAGAATGGATGTTTGTTAAGTAAGAATGAAGGTGTGTTAAGTAATAGAATGGAGGTGTGTGAAGGCACAGAATGGAGGTGTGTGAAGTCATAGAATGGAGCTGTGTGAAGTCAGAATGGAGGTGTGTGAAGTCACAGAATTGAGGTGTGTGAAGTCACAGAATGGAGGTGTTTGTAGTCATAGAATGGAGGTGGGTGAAGTCATAAAATGGAGGTGTGTGAAGTCATATAATGGATGTTTGTTAAGTGAGAATGAAGGTGTGTTAAGTCATAGAATGGAGGTGAGTGAAGGCACAGAATGGAGCTGTGTGAAGTCAGAATGGAGGTGTGTGAAGTCACAGAATGGAGGTGTGTGAACTCAGAATGGAGGTGTGTGAAGTCACAGAATGGAGGTGTGTTAAGTCACAGAATGGAGGTGTGTGAAGGCATAGAATGGAGGTGTGTGAAGTCAGAACGTAGGTGTGTGAACTCATAGATTGGAGGTGTGAGACGTCATAGAATGGAGGTGTGTGAAGTCATAATGGATGCGTGTGAAGTCACAGAATTGAGGTGTGTGAAATCAAAGAATGGAGGTGTGTGAAGTCATAGAATGGAAGTGTGTGAAGTCAGAACGGAGGTGTGTGAACTCAGATTGGAGGTGTGGGAAGTCAAAATGGAGGTCTGTGAAGTTATAGAATGGAGGTGTGTGAAGTCACAGAATGGAGGGGTGTGAAGCCAAAGACTGGAGTTGTGTGAAGTCATAGAATGGAGGTGTGTGAACTCATAGAATGGAGGTATGTGAAGTCACAGAATGAAGGTGCGTTAAGTCACAGAATGGAGGTGTGTGATCTCAGAATGGAGGTGTGTGAAGTCACAGAATGGAGGTGTGGGAAGTCATAGAATGGAGTTGTGTGAAGTCATAGAATGGATGTGTGTGAATTAATAGAATGGAGGTGTGTGAAATCATAGAATGGAGGTGTGTGAAGTCACAGAATGGAGGTGTGTGAAGTCACAGAATGGAGGTGTGTGAAGTCACAGAATGGAGGTGTGTGAAGTCACAGAATGGAGGTGTGTGAACTCACAATGGAGATGTGTGAACTCACAATGGAGGTGTGTGAAGTCAAAGAATGGAGGTGTGTGAAGTCATAGAATGGAATCGTGTGAAGTCATAGAATGGAGGTGTGTGAAGTGAGAATTGAGGTGTGTGAAGTCATGGAATTGAGGTGTGTGAACTCAGAATGGAGGTGTGTGAAGTCACAGAATGGAGGTTTGTGAAGTCATAGAATGGAGGTGTGTGAAGTCATAGAATGGATGTTTCTGAAGTAGAATGCAGGTGTGTGAAGTCATAGAATGGAGGTGTGTGAAGTCAAAATGGAGGTGTGTGAACTCATAAAATGGAGATGTGTGAAGTCATGGAATGGAGGTGTGTGAAGTCCAAGGATATAGGTGTGTGAAGTCAAACAATGGTGGTGTGTGAAGTCACAGAATGCAGGTGTGTTAAGTCAAAGAATGGAAGTGTGTGAAGTCAAAATGGAGGTGTGTGAAGTCATAGAATGGAGGTGTGTGAAGTCATAGAATGGATGTTTGTTAAGTAAGAATGAAGGTGTGTTAAGTCATAGAATGGAGGTGTGTGAAGGCACAGAATGGAGGTGTGTGAAGTCATAGAATGGAGCTGTGTGAAGTCAGAATGGAGGTGTGTGAAGTCACAGAATGGAGGTGTGTGAACTCAGAATGGAGGTGTGTGAAGTCACAGAATGGTGGTGTGTTAAGTCACAGAACGGAGGTGTTTGAACTCAGAATGGAGGTGTGTGAAGTCACAGAATGGAGGTGTGTGAAGTCATATAAAGGAGGTGTGTGAAATCATAGAATGGAGGTGTGGGAAGTCAGAGAATGGAGCTGTGTGAAGTCAGAATGGAGGTGTGCGAAGTCACGGAATGGAGGTGTGTGAAGTCAGAATGGAGGTGTGTGAAGTCACAGAATGGAGGTGTATGAACTCAGAATGGAGGTGTGTGAAGTCACAGAATCTAGGTGTGTGAAGTCATAGAATGGAGGTGTGTGAAGTCATAGAATGGAGGTGTGTGAAGTCATAATGGAGGCGTGTGAAGTCACAGAATTGAGGTGTGTGAAGTCACAGAATGGAGGTGTGTGAAGTCATAGAATGGAGGTGTGTGAAATCATAGAATGGAGGTTTGGGAAGTCAGAGAATGGAGCTTTGTGAAGTCAGAATGGAGGTGTGCGAAGTCACAGAATGGAGGTGTGTGAAGTCATTTTATGGAGCTGTGTGAAGTCAGAATGGAGGTGTGTGAAGTCACAGAATGGAGGTGTGTGAAGTCAGAACGGAGTTGTGTGAACTCAGATTGGAGGTGTGGGACGTCAGAATGGAGGTGTGTGAAGATATAGAATGGAGGTGTGTGAAGTCACAGAATGGAGGGGTGTGAAGTCAAAGACTAGAGATGTGTGAAGTCATAGAATGGAGGTGTGTGAAGTCATAGAATGGATGTGTGTGAAGTCATAATGGAGGTGTGTGAAGTCACAGAATTGAGGTGTGTGAAGTCACAGAATGGAGGTGTGTGAAGTCATAGAATGGAGGTGTGTGAAGTCATAGAATGGAGGTGTGTGAAGTCACAGAATGGAGGTGTGTGAACTCAGAATGGAGGTGTGTGAAGTCACAGAATGGAAGTGTGTTAAGTCACAGAATGGAGGGGTGTGAAGTCAAAGCCTGGAGGTGTGTGAAGTCATAGAATGGAGGTGTGTGAAGTCAAAATGGAGGTGTGTGAACTCATAAAATGGAGATGTGTGAAGTCATGGAATGGAGGTGTGTGAAGTCCAAGAATATAGGTGTGTGAAGTCAAACAATGGTGGTGTGTGAGGTCACAGAATGCAGGTGTGTTAAGTCAAAGAATGGAAGTGTGTGAAGTCAAAATGGAGGTGTGTGAAGTCACAGAATGGAGGTGTGTGAAGTCAAAATGGAGGTGTGTGAACTCATAGAATGGAGGTCTGTGAACTCATAGAATGGACGTGGGTGAAGTCATGGAATGGAGGTGTGTGAAGTCAAAGAATGGAGGTGTGTGAAGTCAAACAATAAAGGTGTGTGAAGTCACAGAATGGAGGTGTGTGAAATCACAGAATGGAGGTGTGTGAAGTCAATAATGTGGTGTGTAGAGTCACAAATTGAGGTGGGTGAACTCATAGAATGGAGGTGTGTAAAGTCAAAGAATGGAGTGTGTGAAGTCATCGAAATGAGGTGTGTGAAGTCATGGTATGGAGGTGTGTGAAGTCACAGAATGGAGGTGTGTGAAGTCAGAATGGAGTTGTGTGAAGTCATAGAATGGAGGTGTGTGAAGTCAGAATGGAGGTGTGTGAACTCATAGAGTGGAGGTGTGTGAAGTCACAATGGAGGTGTGTGAAGTCATAGAATGGAGGTGTGTGAAGTCACAGAATGGAGGTGTGTGAAGTCATAGAATGGAGCTGTGTGAAGTCAGATAGGAGGTGTGTGAAGTCACAGAATTGAGGTGTGTGAAGTCACAGAATGGAGATATGTGAAGTCATAGAATGGAGGTATGTGAAGTCATAGAATGGAGGTGTGTGAAGTCATAGAATGGATGTTTGTTAAGGAAGAATGAAGGTGTGTTAAGTCATAGAATGGAGGCGTGTGAAGTCAGAACGGAGTTGTGTGAACTCAGATTGGAGGTGTGGGACGTCAGAATGGAGGTGTGTGAAGATATAGAATGGAGGTGTGTGAAGTCACAGAATGGAGGGGTGTGAAGTCAAAGACTAGAGATGTGTGAAGTCATAGATTGGAGGTGTGTGAAGTCATAGAATGGATGTGTGTGAAGTCATAATGGAGGTGTGTGAAGTCACAGGACTGAGGTGTGTGAAGTCACAGAATGGAGGTGTGTGAAGCCACAGAATGGAGGTGTGTGAAGTCATAGAATGGAGGTGTGTGAAGTCACAGAATGGAGGTTTGTGAAGTCATAGAATGGAGGTGTGTGAAGTTATAGAATGGATGTTTCTGAAGTAGAATGCAGGTGTGTGAAGTCATAGAATGGAGGTGTGTGAAGTCAAAATGGAGGTGTGTGAACTCATAAAATGCAGATGTGTGAAGTCATGGAATGGAGGTGTGTGAAGTCCAAGGATATAGGTGTGTGAAGTCAAACAATGGTGGTGTGTGAAGTCACAGAATGCAGGTGTGTTAAGTCAAAGAATGGAAGTGTGTGAAGTCAAAATGGAGGTGTGTGAAGTCATAGAATGGAGGTGTGTGAAGTCATAGAATGGATGTTTGTTAAGTAAGAATGAAGGTGTGTGAAGTCATAGAATGGAGGTGTGTGAAGGCACAGAATGGAGGTGTGTGAAGTCATAGAATGGAGCTGTGTGAACTCAGAATGGAGGTGTGTGAAGTCACAGAATGGAGGTGTGTGAACTCAGAATGGAGGTGTGTGAAGTCACAGAATGGAGGTGTGTTAAGTCACAGCACGGAGGTGTTTGAACTCAGAATGTAGGTGTGTGAAGTCACAGAATGGAGGTGTGTGAAGTCATATAAAGGAGGTGTGTGAAATCATAGAATGGAGGTGTGGGAAGTCAGAGAATGGAGCTGTGTGAAGTCAGAATGGAGCTGTGCGAAGTCACAGAATGGAGGTGTGTGAAGTCATTTTATGGAGCTGTGTGAAGTCAGAATGGAGGTGTGTGAAGTCGCAGAATGGAGGTGTGTGAACTCAGAATGGAGGTGTGTGAAGTCACAGAATCTAGGTGTGTGAAGTCATAGAATGGAGGTGTGTGAAGTCATAGAATGGAGGTGTGTGAAGTCATAATGGAGGCGTGTGAAGTCACAGAATTGAGGTGTGTGAAGGCACAGAATGGAGGTGTGTGAAGTCATAGAATGGAGGTGTGTGAAATCATAGAATGGAGGTTTGGGAAGTCAGAGAATGGAGCTTTGTGAAGTCAGAATGGAGGTGTGCGAAGTCACAGAATGGAGGTGTGTGAAGTCATTTAATGGAGCTGTGTGAAGTCAGAATGGAGGTGTGTGAAGTCACAGAATGGAGGTGTGTGAACTCAGAATGGAGTTGTGTTAAGTCACAGAATCTAGGTGTGTTAAGTCATAGAATGGAGGTGTGTGAAGTCATAGAATAGAGGTGTGTGAAGTCATAATGGAGGCGTGTGAAGTCACAGAATTGAGGTGTGTGAAGTCACAGAATGGAGGTGTGTGAAGTCATAGAATGGAGGTGTGTGAAGTCAGAACGGAGTTGTGTGAACTCAGATTGGAGGTGTGGGACGTCAGAATGGAGGTGTGTGAAGATATAGAATGGAGGTGTGTAAAGTCACAGAATGGAGGGGTGTGAAGTCAAAGACTAGAGATGTGTGAAGTCATAGAATGGAGGTGTGTGAAGTCATAGAATGGATGTGTGTGAAGTCATAATGGAGGTGTGTGAAGTCACAGGACTGAGGTGTGTGAAGTCACAGAATGGAGGTGTATGAAATCACAGAATGGAGGTGTGTGAAGTCATAGAATGGAGGTGTGTGAAGTCACAGAATGGAGGATTGTGAAGTCATAGAATGGAGGTGTGTGAAGTCATAGAATGGATGTTTCTGAAGTAGAATGCAGGTGTGTGAAGTCATAGAATGGAGGTGTGTGAAGTCAAAATGGAGGTGTGTGAACTCATAAAATGCAGATGTGTGAAGTCATGGAATGGAGGTGTGTGAAGTCCAAGGATATAGGTGTGTGAAGTCAAACAATGGTGGTGTGTGAAGTCACAGAATGCAGGTGTGTTAAGTCAAAGAATGGAAGTGTGTGAAGTCAAAATCGAGGTGTGTGAAGTCATAGAATGGAGGTGTGTGAAGTCATAGAATGAATGTTTGTTAAGTAAGAATGAAGGTGTGTTAAGTCATAGAATGGAGGTGTGTGAAGGCACAGAATGGAGGTGTGTGAAGTCATAGAATGGAGCTGTGTGAAGTCAGAATGGAGGTGTGTGAAGTCACAGAATGGAGGTGTGTGAACTCAGAATGGAGTTGTGTGAAGTCACAGAATGGAGGTGTGTTAAGTCACAGAATGGAGGGGTGTGAAGTCAAACCTGGAGGTGTGTGAAGTCATAGAATGGAGGTGTGTGAAGTCATAGAATGGACGTGTGTAAAGTCAAAATGGAGTTGTGTGAACTCATAAAATGGAGATGTGTGAAGTCATGGAATGGAGGTGTGTGAAGTCCAAGAATATAGGTGTGTGAAGTCAAACAATGGTGGTGTGTGAAGTCACAGAATGCAGGTGTGTTAAGTCAAAGAATGGAAGTGTGTGAAGTCAAAAAGGAGGTGTGTGAAGTCACAGAATGGAGGTGTGTGAAGTCAAAATGGAGGTGTGTGAACTCATAGAATGGAGGTGTGTGAATTAATAGAATGGAGGTGTGAGAAATCATAGAATGGAGGTGTGTGATGTCACAGAATGGAGGTGTGTGAAGTCATAGAATGGAGGTGTGTGAAGTCACAGAATGGATGTTTGTTAAGTAAGAATGAAGGTGTGTTAAGTAATAGAATGGAGGTGTGTGAAGGCACAGAATGGCGGTGTGTGAAGTCATAGAATGGAGCTGTGTGAAGTCAGAATGGAGGTGTGTGAGCTCAGAATGGAGTTGTGTGAAGTCACAGAATGGAGGTTTGGGAAGTCATAGAATGGAGTTGTGTGAAGTCATAGAATGGAGGTGTGTGAATTAATAGATTGGAGGTGTGAGAAATCATAGAATGGAGGTGTGTGATGTCACAGAATGGAGGTGTGTGAAGTCATAGAATGGAGGTGTGTGAAGTCATAGAATGGATGTTTGTTAAGTAAGAATGAAGGTGTGTTAAGTAATAGAATGGAGGTGTGTGAAGGCACAGAATGGAGGTGTGTGAAGTCATAGAATGGAGCTGTGTGAAGTCAGAATGGAGGTGTGTGAAGTCACAGAATGGAGGTGTGTGAAGTCACAGAATGGAGGTGTTTGTAGTCATAGAATGGAGGTGGGTGAAGTCATAAAATGGAGGTGTGTGAAGTCATATAATGGATGTTTGTTAAGTGAGAATTAAGGTGTGTTAAGTCATAGAATGGAGGTGAGTGAAGGCACAGAATGGAGCTGTGTGAAGTCAGAATGGAGGTGTGAGAAGTCACAGAATGGAGGTGTGTGAACTCAGAATGGAGGTGTGTGAAGTCACAGAATGGAGGTGTGTTAAGTCACAGAATGGAGGTGTGTGAAGTCATAGAATGGAGGTGTGTGAAGTCAGAACGTAGGTGTGTGAACTCATAGATTGGAGGTGTGAGACGTCATAGAATGGAGGTGTGTGAAGTCATAATGAATGCGTGTGAAGTCACAGAATTGAGGTGTGTGAAATCAAAGAATGGAGGTGTGTGAAGTCATAGAATGGAAGTGTGTGAAGTCAGAACGGAGGTGTGTGAACTCAGATTGGAGGTGTGGGAAGTCAAAATGGAGGTCTGTGAAGTTATAGAATGGAGGTGTGTGTAGTCACAGAATGGAGGGGTGTGAAGCCAAAGACTGGAGTTGTGTGAAGTCATAGAATGGAGGTGTGTGAACTCATAGAATGGAGGTATGTGAAGTCACAGAATGAAGGTGCGTTAAGTCACAGAATGGAGGTGTGTGATCTCAGAATGGAGGTGTGTGAAGTCACAGAATGGAGGTGTGGGAAGTCATAGAATGGAGTTGTGTGAAGTCATAGAATGGATGTGTGTGAATTAATAGAATGGAGGTGTGTGAAATCATAGAATGGAGGTGTGTGAAGTCACAGAATGGAGGTGTGTGAAGTCACAGAATGGAGGTGTGTGAAGTCACAGAATGGAGGTGTGTGAAGTCACAGAATGGAGGTGTGTGAACTCACAATGGAGATGTGTGAACTCACAATGGAGGTGTGTGAAGTCAAAGAATGGAGGTGTGTGAAGTCATAGAATGGAATCGTGTGAAGTCATAGAATGGAGGTGTGTGAAGTGAGAATTGAGGTGTGTGAAGTCATGGAATTGAGGTGTGTGAACTCAGAATGGAGGTGTGTGAAGTCACAGAATGGAGGTTTGTGAAGTCATAGAATGGAGGTGTGTGAAGTCATAGAATGGATGTTTCTGAAGTAGAATGCAGGTGTGTGAAGTCATAGAATGGAGGTGTGTGAAGTCAAAATGGAGGTGTGTGAACTCATAAAATGGAGATGTGTGAAGTCATGGAATGGAGGTGTGTGAAGTCCAAGGATATAGGTGTGTGAAGTCAAACAATGGTGGTGTGTGAAGTCACAGAATGCAGGTGTGTTAAGTCAAAGAATGGAAGTGTGTGAAGTCAAAATGGAGGTGTGTGAAGTCATAGAATGGAGGTGTGTGAAGTCATAGAAAGGATGTTTGTTAAGTAAGAATGAAGGTGTGTTAAGTCATAGAATGGAGGTGTGTGAAGGCACAGAATGGAGGTGTGTGAAGTCATAGAATGGAGCTGTGTGAAGTCAGAATGGAGGTGTGTGAAGTCACAGAATGGAGGTGTGTGAACTCAGAATGGAGGTGTGTGAAGTCACAGAATGGTGGTGTGTTAAGTCACAGAACGGAGGTGTTTGAACTCAGAATGGAGGTGTGTGAAGTCACAGAATGGAGGTGTGTGAAGTCATATAAAGGAGGTGTGTGAAATCATAGAATGGAGGTGTGGGAAGTCAGAGAATGGAGCTGTGTGAAGTCAGAATGGAGGTGTGCGAAGTCACGGAATGGAGGTGTGTGAAGTCATTTTATGGAGCTGTGTGAAGTCAGAATGGAGGTGTGTGAAGTCACAGAATGGAGGTGTATGAACTCAGAATGGAGGTGTGTGAAGTCACAGAATCTAGGTGTGTGAAGTCATAGAATGGAGGTGTGTGAAGTCATAGAATGGAGGTGTGTGAAGTCATAATGGAGGCGTGTGAAGTCACAGAATTGAGGTGTGTGAAGTCACAGAATGGAGGTGTGTGAAGTCATAGAATGGAGGTGTGTGAAATCATAGAATGGAGGTTTGGGAAGTCAGAGAATGGAGCTTTGTGAAGTCAGAATGGAGGTGTGCGAAGTCACAGAATGGAGGTGTGTGAAGTCATTTTATGGAGCTGTGTGAAGTCAGAATGGAGGTGTGTGAAGTCACAGAATGGAGGTGTGTGAAGTCAGAACGGAGTTGTGTGAACTCAGATTGGAGGTGTGGGACGTCAGAATGGAGGTGTGTGAAGATATAGAATGGAGGTGTGTGAAGTCACAGAATGGAGGGGTGTGAAGTCAAAGACTAGAGATGTGTGAAGTCATAGAATGGAGGTGTGTGAAGTCATAGAATGGATGTGTGTGAAGTCATAATGGAGGTGTGTGAAGTCACAGAATTGAGGTGTGTGAAGTCACAGAATGGAGGTGTGTGAAGTCATAGAATGGAGGTGTGTGAAGTCATAGAATGGAGGTGTGTGAAGTCACAGAATGGAGGTGTGTGAACTCAGAATGGAGGTGTGTGAAGTCACAGAATGGAAGTGTGTTAAGTCACAGAATGGAGGGGTGTGAAGTCAAAGCCTGGACGTGTGTGAAGTCATAGAATGGAGGTGTGTGAAGTCATAGAATGGAGGTGTGTGAAGTCAAAATGGAGGTGTGTGAACTCATAAAATGGAGATGTGTGAAGTCATGGAATGGAGGTGTGTGAAGTCCAAGAATATAGGTGTGTGAAGTCAAACAATGGTGGTGTGTGAGGTCACAGAATGCAGGTGTGTTAAGTCAAAGAATGGAAGTGTGTGAAGTCAAAATGGAGGTGTGTGAAGTCACAGAATGGAGGTGTGTGAAGTCAAAATGGAGGTGTGTGAACTCATAGAATGGAGGTGTGTGAACTCATAGAATGGACGTGTGTGAAGTCATGGAATGGAGGTGTGTGAAGTCAAAGAATGGAGGTGTGTGAAGTCAAACAATAAAGGTGTGTGAAGTCACAGAATGGAGGTGTGTGAAATCACAGAATGGAGGTGTGTGAAGTCAATAATGTGGTGTGTAGAGTCACAAATTGAGGTGGGTGAACTCATAGAATGGAGGTGTGTAAAGTCAAAGAATGGAGTGTGTGAAGTCATCGAAATGAGGTGTGTGAAGTCATGGTATGGAGGTGTGTGAAGTCACAGAATGGAGGTGTGTGAAGTCAGAATGGAGTTGTGTGAAGTCATAGAATGGAGGTGTGTGAAGTCAGAATGGAGGTGTGTGAACTCATAGAGTGGAGGTGTGTGAAGTCACAATGGAGGTGTGTGAAGTCATAGAATGGAGGTGTGTGAAGTCACAGAATGGAGGTGTGTGAAGTCATAGAATGGAGCTGTGTGAAGTCAGATTGGAGGTGTGTGAAGTCACAGAATTGAGGTGTGTGAAGTCACAGAATGGAGATGTGTGAAGTCATAGAATGGAGGTATGTGAAGTCATAGAATGGAGGTGTGTGAAGTCATAGAATGGATGTTTGTTAAGGAAGAATGAAGGTGTGTTAAGTCATAGAATGGAGGTGTGTGAAGGCACAGAATGGAGGTGTGTGAAGTCACAGAATGGAGGTGTGAGAAATCATTGAATGGTGGTGTGTGAAGTCACAGAATGGAGGTGTGTGAAGTCACAGAATGGAGGTGTGTGAACTCACAATGGAGATGTGTGAACTCACAATGGAGGTGTGTGAAGTCAAAGAATGGAGGTGTGTGAGGTCATAGAATGGAATTGTGTGAAGTCATAGAATGGAGGTGTGTGTAGTGAGAATTGAGGTGTGTGAAGTCATGGAATTGAGGTGTGTGAACTCAGAATGGAGGTGTGTGAAGTCACAGAATGGAGGTTTGTGAAGTCATAGAATGGAGGTGTGTGAAGTCATAGAATGGATGATTCTGAAGTAGAATGCAGGTGTGTGAAGTCATAGAATGGAGGTGTGTGAAGTGAAAATGGAGGTGTGTGAACTCATAAAATGGAGATGTGTGAAGTCATGGAATGGAGGTGTGTGAAGTCCAAGGATATAGGTGTGTGAAGTCAAACAATGGTGGTGTGTGAAGTCACAGAATGCAGGTGTGTTAAGTCAAAGAATGGAAGTGTGTGAAGTCAAAATGGAGGTGTGTGAAGTCATAGAATGGAGGTGTGTGAAGTCATAGAATGGATGTTTGTTAAGTAAGAATGAAGGTGTGTTAAGTCATAGAATGGAGGTGTGTGAAGGCACAGAATGGAGGTGTGTGAAGTCATAGAATGGAGCTGTGTGAAGTCAGAATGGAGGTGTGTGAAGTCACAGAATGGAGGTGTGTGAACTCAGAATGGAGGTGTGTGAAGTCACAGAATGGTGGTGTGTTAAGTCACAGAACGGAGGTGTTTGAACTCAGAATGGAGGTGTGTGAAGTCACAGAATGGAGGTGTGTGAAGTCATATAAAGGAGGTGTGTGAAATCATAGAATGGAGGTGTGGGAAGTCAGAGAATGGAGCTGTGTGAAGTCAGAATGGAGGTGTGCGTAGTCACGGAATGGAGGTGTGTGAAGTCATTTTATGGAGCTGTGTGAAGTCAGAATGGAGGTGTGTGAAGTCACAGAATGGAGGTGTATGAACTCAGAATGGAGGTGTGTGAAGTCACAGAATCTAGGTGTGTGAAGTCATAGAATGGAGGTGTGTGAAGTCATAGAATGGAGGTGTGTGAAGTCATAATGGAGGCGTGTGAAGTCACAGAATTGAGGTGTGTGAAGTCACAGAATGGAGGTGTGTGAAGTCATAGAATGGAGGTGTGTGAAATCATAGAATGGAGGTTTGGGAAGTCAGAGAATGGAGCTTTGTGAAGTCAGAATGGAGGTGTGCGAAGTCACAGAATGGAGGTGTGTGAAGTCATTTTATGGAGCTGTGTGAAGTCAGAATGGAGGTGTGTGAAGTCACAGAATGGAGGTGTGTGAAGTCAGAACGGAGTTGTGTGAACTCAGATTGGAGGTGTGGGACGTCAGAATGGAGGTGTGTGAAGATATAGAATGGAGGTGTGTGAAGTCACAGAATGGAGGGGTGTGAAGTCAAAGACTAGAGATGTGTGAAGTCATAGAATGGAGGTGTGTGAAGTCATAGAATGGATGTGTGTGAAGTCATAATGGAGGTGTGTGAAGTCACAGGACTGAGGTGTGTGAAGTCACAGAATGGAGGTGTGTGAAGCCACAGAATAGAGGTGTGTGAAGTCATAGAATGGAGGTGTGTGAAGTCACAGAATTGAGGTGTGTGAAGGCACAGAATGGAGGTGTGTGAAGTCATAGAATGGAGGTGTGTGAAATCATAGAATGGAGGTTTGGGAAGTCAGAGAATGGAGCTTTGTGAAGTCAGAATGGAGGTGTGCGAAGTCACAGAATGGAGGTGTGTGAAGTCATTTAATGGAGCTGTGTGAAGTCAGAATGGAGGTGTGTGAAGTCACAGAATGGAGGTGTGTGAACTCAGAATGGAGTTGTGTTAAGTCACAGAATCTAGGTGTGTTAAGTCATAGAATGGAGGTGTGTGAAGTCATAGAATAGAGGTGTGTGAAGTCATAATGGAGGCGTGTGAAGTCACAGAATTGAGGTGTGTGAAGTCACAGAATGGAGGTGTGTGAAGTCATAGAATGGAGGTGTGTGAAGTCAGAACGGAGTTGTGTGAACTCAGATTGGAGGTGTGGGACGTCAGAATGGAGGTGTGTGAAGATATAGAATGGAGGTGTGTAAAGTCACAGAATGGAGGGGTGTGAAGTCAAAGACTAGAGATGTGTGAAGTCATAGAATGGAGGTGTGTGAAGTCATAGAATGGATGTGTGTGAAGTCATAATGGAGGTGTGTGAAGTCACAGGACTGAGGTGTGTGAAGTCACAGAATGGAGGTGTATGAAATCACAGAATGGAGGTGTGTGAAGTCATAGAATGGAGGTGTGTGAAGTCACAGAATGGAGGATTGTGAAGTCATAGAATGGAGGTGTGTGAAGTCATAGAATGGATGTTTCTGAAGTAGAATGCAGGTGTGTGAAGTCATAGAATGGAGGTGTGTGAAGTCAAAATGGAGGTGTGTGAACTCATAAAATGCAGATGTGTGAAGTCATGGAATGGAGGTGTGTGAAGTCCAAGGATATAGGTGTGTGAAGTCAAACAATGGTGGTGTGTGAAGTCACAGAATGCAGGTGTGTTAAGTCAAAGAATGGAAGTGTGTGAAGTCAAAATCGAGGTGTGTGAAGTCATAGAATGGAGGTGTGTGAAGTCATAGAATGAATGTTTGTTAAGTAAGAATGAAGGTGTGTTAAGTCATAGAATGGAGGTGTGTGAAGGCACAGAATGGAGGTGTGTGAAGTCATAGAATGGAGCTGTGTGAAGTCAGAATGGAGGTGTGTGAAGTCACAGAATGGAGGTGTGTGAACTCAGAATGGAGTTGTGTGAAGTCACAGAATGGAGGTGTGTTAAGTCACAGAATGGAGGGGTGTGAAGTCAAACCTGGAGGTGTGTGAAGTCATAGAATGGAGGTGTGTGAAGTCATAGAATGGACGTGTGTAAAGTCAAAATGGAGTTGTGTGAACTCATAAAATGGAGATGTGTGAAGTCATGGAATGGAGGTGTGTGAAGTCCAAGAATATAGGTGTGTGAAGTCAAACAATGGTGGTGTGTGAAGTCACAGAATGCAGGTGTGTTAAGTCAAAGAATGGAAGTGTGTGAAGTCAAAATGGAGGTGTGTGAAGTCACAGAATGGAGGTGTGTGAAGTCAAAATGGAGGTGTGTGAACTCATAGAATGGAGGTGTGTGAATTAATAGAATGGAGGTGTGAGAAATCATAGAATGGAGGTGTGTGATGTCACAGAATGGAGGTGTGTGAAGTCATAGAATGGAGGTGTGTGAAGTCATAGAATGGATGTTTGTTAAGTAAGAATGAAGGTGTGTTAAGTAATAGAATGGAGGTGTGTGAAGGCACAGAATGGAGGTGTGTGAAGTCATAGAATGGAGCTGTGTGAAGTCAGAATGGAGGTGTGTGAGCTCAGAATGGAGTTGTGTGAAGTCACAGAATGGAGGTTTGTGAAGTCATAGAATGGAGGTGTGTGAAGTCATAGAATGGATGTTTCTGAAGTAGAATGCAGGTGTGTGAAGTCATAGAATGGAGGTGTGTGAAGTCAAAATGGAGGTGTGTGAACTCATAAAATGGAGATGTGTGAAGTCATGGAATGGAGGTGTGTGAAGTCCAAGGATATAGGTGTGTGAAGTCAAACAATGGTGGTGTGTGAAGTCACAGAATGCAGGTGTGTTAAGTCAAAGAATGGAAGTGTGTGAAGTCAAAATGGAGGTGTGTGAAGTCATAGAATGGAGGTGTGTGAAGTCATAGAATGGATGTTTGTTAAGTAAGAATGAAGGTGTGTTAAGTCATAGAATGGAGGTGTGTGAAGGCACAGAATGGAGGTGTGTGAAGTCATAGAATGGAGCTGTGTGAAGTCAGAATGGAGGTGTGTGAAGTCACAGAATGGAGGTGTGTGAACTCAGAATGGAGGTGTGTGAAGTCACAGAATGGTGGTGTGTTAAGTCACAGAACGGAGGTGTTTGAACTCAGAATGGAGGTGTGTGAAGTCACAGAATGGAGGTGTGTGAAGTCATATAAAGGAGGTGTGTGAAATCATAGAATGGAGGTGTGGGAAGTCAGAGAATGGAGCTGTGTGAAGTCAGAATGGAGGTGTGCGAAGTCACGGAATGGAGGTGTGTGAAGTCATTTTATGGAGCTGTGTGAAGTCAGAATGGAGGTGTGTGAAGTCACAGAATGGAGGTGTATGAACTCAGAATGGAGGTGTGTGAAGTCACAGAATCTAGGTGTGTGAAGTCATAGAATGGAGGTGTGTGAAGTCATAGAATGGAGGTGTGTGAAGTCATAATGGAGGCGTGTGAAGTCACAGAATTGAGGTGTGTGAAGTCACAGAATGGAGGTGTGTGAAGTCATAGAATGGAGGTGTGTGAAATCATAGAATGGAGGTTTGGGAAGTCAGAGAATGGAGCTTTGTGAAGTCAGAATGGAGGTGTGCGAAGTCACAGAATGGAGGTGTGTGAAGTCATTTTATGGAGCTGTGTGAAGTCAGAATGGAGGTGTGTGAAGTCACAGAATGGAGGTGTGTGAAGTCAGAACGGAGTTGTGTGAACTCAGATTGGAGGTGTGGGACGTCAGAATGGAGGTGTGTGAAGATATAGAATGGAGGTGTGTGAAGTCACAGAATGGAGGGGTGTGAAGTCAAAGACTAGAGATGTGTGAAGTCATAGAATGGAGGTGTGTGAAGTCATAGAATGGATGTGTGTGAAGTCATAATGGAGGTGTGTGAAGTCACAGAATTGAGGTGTGTGAAGTCACAGAATGGAGGTGTGTGAAGTCATAGAATGGAGGTGTGTGAAGTCATAGAATGGAGGTGTGTGAAGTCACAGAATGGAGGTGTGTGAACTCAGAATGGAGGTGTGTGAAGTCACAGAATGGAAGTGTGTTAAGTCACAGAATGGAGGGGTGTGAAGTCAAAGCCTGGAGGTGTGTGAAGTCATAGAATGGAGGTGTGTGAAGTCATAGAATGGAGGTGTGTGAAGTCAAAATGGAGGTGTGTGAACTCATAAAATGGAGATGTGTGAAGTCATGGAATGGAGGTGTGTGAAGTCCAAGAATATAGGTGTGTGAAGTCAAACAATGGTGATGTGTGAGGTCACAGAATGCAGGTGTGTTAAGTCAAAGAATGGAAGTGTGTGAAGTCAAAATGGAGGTGTGTGAAGTCACAGAATGGAGGTGTGTGAAGTCAAAATGGAGGTGTGTGAACTCATAGAATGGAGGTGTGTGAACTCATAGAATGGACGTGTGTGAAGTCATGGAATGGAGGTGTGTGAAGTCAAAGAATGGAGGTGTGTGAAGTCAAACAATAAAGGTGTGTGAAGTCACAGAATGGAGGTGTGTGAAATCACAGAATGGAGGTGTGTGAAGTCAATAATGTGGTGTGTAGAGTCACAAATTGAGGTGGGTGAACTCATAGAATGGAGGTGTGTAAAGTCAAAGAATGGAGTGTGTGAAGTCATCGAAATGAGGTGTGTGAAGTCATGGTATGGAGGTGTGTGAAGTCACAGAATGGAGGTGTGTGAAGTCAGAATGGAGTTGTGTGAAGTCATAGAATGGAGGTGTGTGAAGTCAGAATGGAGGTGTGTGAACTCATAGAGTGGAGGTGTGTGAAGTCACAATGGAGGTCTGTGAAGTCATAGAATGGAGGTGTGTGAAGTCACAGAATGGAGGTGTGTGAAGTCATAGAATGGAGCTGTGTGAAGTCAGATTGGAGGTGTGTGAAGTCACAGAATTGAGGTGTGTGAAGTCACAGAATGGAGATGTGTGAAGTCATAGAATGGAGGTATGTGAAGTCATAGAATGGAGGTGTGTGAAGTCATAGAATGGATGTTTGTTAAGGAAGAATGAAGGTGTGTTAAGTCATAGAATGGAGGTGTGTGAAGGCACAGAATGGAGGTGTGTGAAGTCACAGAATGGAGGTGTGAGAAATCATTGAATGGTGGTGTGTGAAGTCACAGAATGGAGGTGTGTGAAGTCACAGAATGGAGGTGTGTGAACTCACAATGGAGATGTGTGAACTCACAATGGAGGTGTGTGAAGTCAAAGAATGGAGGTGTGTGAGGTCATAGAATGGAATTGTGTGAAGTCATAGAATGGAGGTGTGTGTAGTGAGAATTGAGGTGTGTGAAGTCATGGAATTGAGGTGTGTGAACTCAGAATGGAGGTGTGTGAAGTCACAGAATGGAGGTTTGTGAAGTCATAGAATGGAGGTGTGTGAAGTCATAGAATGGATGATTCTGAAGTAGAATGCAGGTGTGTGAAGTCATAGAATGGAGGTGTGTGAAGTGAAAATGGAGGTGTGTGAACTCATAAAATGGAGATGTGTGAAGTCATGGAATGGAGGTGTGTGAAGTCCAAGGATATAGGTGTGTGAAGTCAAACAATGGTGGTGTGTGAAGTCACAGAATGCAGGTGTGTTAAGTCAAAGAATGGAAGTGTGTGAAGTCAAAATGGAGGTGTGTGAAGTCATAGAATGGAGGTGTGTGAAGTCATAGAATGGATGTTTGTTAAGTAAGAATGAAGGTGTGTTAAGTCATAGAATGGAGGTGTGTGAAGGCACAGAATGGAGGTGTGTGAAGTCATAGAATGGAGCTGTGTGAAGTCAGAATGGAGGTGTGTGAAGTCACAGAATGGAGGTGTGTGAACTCAGAATGGAGGTGTGTGAAGTCACAGAATGGTGGTGTGTTAAGTCACAGAACGGAGGTGTTTGAACTCAGAATGGAGGTGTGTGAAGTCACAGAATGGAGGTGTGTGAAGTCATATAAAGGAGGTGTGTGAAATCATAGAATGGAGGTGTGGGAAGTCAGAGAATGGAGCTGTGTGAAGTCAGAATGGAGGTGTGCGTAGTCACGGAATGGAGGTGTGTGAAGTCATTTTATGGAGCTGTGTGAAGTCAGAATGGAGGTGTGTGAAGTCACAGAATGGAGGTGTATGAACTCAGAATGGAGGTGTGTGAAGTCACAGAATCTAGGTGTGTGAAGTCATAGAATGGAGGTGTGTGAAGTCATAGAATGGAGGTGTGTGAAGTCATAATGGAGGCGTGTGAAGTCACAGAATTGAGGTGTGTGAAGTCACAGAATGGAGGTGTGTGAAGTCATAGAATGGAGGTGTGTGAAATCATAGAATGGAGGTTTGGGAAGTCAGAGAATGGAGCTTTGTGAAGTCAGAATGGAGGTGTGCGAAGTCACAGAATGGAGGTGTGTGAAGTCATTTTATGGAGCTGTGTGAAGTCAGAATGGAGGTGTGTGAAGTCACAGAATGGAGGTGTGTGAAGTCAGAACGGAGTTGTGTGAACTCAGATTGGAGGTGTGGGACGTCAGAATGGAGGTGTGTGAAGATATAGAATGGAGGTGTGTGAAGTCACAGAATGGAGGGGTGTGAAGTCAAAGACTAGAGATGTGTGAAGTCATAGAATGGAGGTGTGTGAAGTCATAGAATGGATGTGTGTGAAGTCATAATGGAGGTGTGTGAAGTCACAGGACTGAGGTGTGTGAAGTCACAGAATGGAGGTGTGTGAAGCCACAGAATGGAGGTGTGTGAAGTCATAGAATGGAGGTGTGTGAAGTCACAGAATGGAGGTTTGTGAAGTCATAGAATGGAGGTGTGTGAAGTTATAGAATGGATGTTTCTGAAGTAGAATGCAGGTGTGTGAAGTCATAGAATGGAGGTGTGTGAAGTCAAAATGGAGGTGTGTGAACTCATAAAATGCAGATGTGTGAAGTCATGGAATGGAGGTGTGTGAAGTCCAAGGATATAGGTGTGTGAAGTCAAACAATGGTGGTGTGTGAAGTCACAGAATGCAGGTGTGTTAAGTCAAAGAATGGAAGTGTGTGAAGTCAAAATCGAGGTGTGTGAAGTCATAGAATGGAGGTGTGTGAAGTCATAGAATGAATGTTTGTTAAGTAAGAATGAAGGTGTGTTAAGTCATAGAATGGAGGTGTGTGAAGGCACAGAATGGAGGTGTGTGAAGTCATAGAATGGAGCTGTGTGAAGTCAGAATGGAGGTGTGTGAAGTCACAGAATGGAGGTGTGTGAACTCAGAATGGAGTTGTGTGAAGTCACAGAATGGAGGTGTGTTAAGTCACAGAATGGAGGGGTGTGAAGTCAAACCTGGAGGTGTGTGAAGTCATAGAATGGAGGTGTGTGAAGTCATAGAATGGACGTGTGTAAAGTCAAAATGGAGTTGTGTGAACTCATAAAATGGAGATGTGTGAAGTCATGGAATGGAGGTGTGTGAAGTCCAAGAATATAGGTGTGTGAAGTCAAACAATGGTGGTGTGTGAAGTCACAGAATGCAGGTGTGTTAAGTCAAAGAATGGAAGTGTGTGAAGTCAAAATGGAGGTGTGTGAAGTCACAGAATGGAGGTGTGTGAAGTCAAAATGGAGGTGTGTGAACTCATAGAATGGAGGTGTGTGAATTAATAGAATGGAGGTGTGAGAAATCATAGAATGGAGGTGTGTGATGTCACAGAATGGAGGTGTGTGAAGTCATAGAATGGAGGTGTGTGAAGTCATAGAATGGATGTTTGTTAAGTAAGAATGAAGGTGTGTTAAGTAATAGAATGGAGGTGTGTGAAGGCACAGAATGGAGGTGTGTGAAGTCATAGAATGGAGCTGTGTGAAGTCAGAATGGAGGTGTGTGAGCTCAGAATGGAGTTGTGTGAAGTCACAGAATGGAGGTTTGGGAAGTCATAGAATGGAGTTGTGTGAAGTCATAGAATGGAGGTGTGTGAATTAATAGATTGGAGGTGTGAGAAATCATAGAATGGAGGTGTGTGATGTCACAGAATGGAGGTGTGTGAAGTCATAGAATGGAGGTGTGTGAAGTCATAGAATGGATGTTTGTTAAGTAAGAATGAAGGTGTGTTAAGTAATAGAATGGAGGTGTGTGAAGGCACAGAATGGAGGTGTGTGAAGTCATAGAATGGAGCTGTGTGAAGTCAGAATGGAGGTGTGTGAAGTCACAGAATGGAGGTGTGTGAAGTCACAGAATGGAGGTGTTTGTAGTCATAGAATGGAGGTGGGTGAAGTCATAAAATGGAGGTGTGTGAAGTCATATAATGGATGTTTGTTAAGTGAGAATGAAGGTGTGTTAAGTCATAGAATGGAGGTGAGTGAAGGCACAGAATGGAGCTGTGTGAAGTCAGAATGGAGGTGTGTGAAGTCAGAGAATGGAGGTGTGTGAACTCAGAATGGAGGTGTGTGAAGTCACAGAATGGAGGTGTGTTAAGTCACAGAATGGAGGTGTGTGAAGTCATAGAATGGAGGTGTGTGAAGTCAGAACGTAGGTGTGTGAACTCATAGATTGGAGGTGTGAGACGTCATAGAATGGAAGTGTGTGAAGTCATAATGGATGCGTGTGAAGTCACAGAATTGAGGTGTGTGAAATCAAAGAATGGAGGTGTGTGAAGTCATAGAATGGAAGTGTGTGAAGTCAGAACGGAGGTGTGTGAACTCAGATTGGAGGTGTGGGAAGTCAAAATGGAGGTCTGTGAAGTTATAGAATGGAGGTGTGTGAAGTCACAGAATGGAGGGGTGTGAAGTCAAAGACTGGAGTTGTGTGAAGTCATAGAATGGAGGTGTGTGAACTCATAGAATGGAGGTATGTGAAGTCACAGAATGAAGGTGCGTTAAGTCACAGAATGGAGGTGTGTGATCTCAGAATGAAGGTGTGTGAAGTCACAGAATGGAGGTGTGTGAAGTCAGAATGGAGTTGTGTGAAGTCATAGAATGGAGGTGTGTGAAGTCAGAATGGAGGTGTGTGAACTCATAGAGTGGAGGTGTGTGAAGTCACAATGGAGGTGTGTGAAGTCATAGAATGGAGGTGTGTGAAGTCACAGAATGGAGGTGTGTGAAGTCATAGAATGGAGCTGTGTGAAGTCAGATTGGAGGTGTGTGAAGTCACAGAATTGAGGTGTGTGAAGTCACAGAATGGAGATGTGTGAAGTCATAGAATGGAGGTATGTGAAGTCATAGAATGGAGGTGTGTGAAGTCATAGAATGGATGTTTGTTAAGGAAGAATGAAGGTGTGTTAAGTCATAGAATGGAGGTGTGTGAAGGCACAGAATGGAGGTGTGTGAAGTCACAGAATGGAGGTGTGAGAAATCATTGAATGGTGGTGTGTGAAGTCACAGAATGGAGGTGTGTGAAGTCACAGAATGGAGGTGTGTGAACTCACAATGGAGATGTGTGAACTCACAATGGAGGTGTGTGAAGTCAAAGAATGGAGGTGTGTGAGGTCATAGAATGGAATTGTGTGAAGTCATAGAATGGAGGTGTGTGTAGTGAGAATTGAGGTGTGTGAAGTCATGGAATTGAGGTGTGTGAACTCAGAATGGAGGTGTGTGAAGTCACAGAATGGAGGTTTGTGAAGTCATAGAATGGAGGTGTGTGAAGTCATAGAATGGATGATTCTGAAGTAGAATGCAGGTGTGTGAAGTCATAGAATGGAGGTGTGTGAAGTGAAAATGGAGGTGTGTGAACTCATAAAATGGAGACGTGTGAAGTCATGGAATGGAGGTGTGTGAAGTCCAAGGATATAGGTGTGTGAAGTCAAACAATGGTGGTGTGTGAAGTCACAGAATGCAGGTGTGTTAAGTCAAAGAATGGAAGTGTGTGAAGTCAAAATGGAGGTGTGTGAAGTCATAGAATGGAGGTGTGTGAAGTCATAGAATGGATGTTTGTTAAGTAAGAATGAAGGTGTGTTAAGTCATAGAATGGAGGTGTGTGAAGGCACAGAATGGAGGTGTGTGAAGTCATAGAATGGAGCTGTGTGAAGTCAGAATGGAGGTGTGTGAAGTCACAGAATGGAGGTGTGTGAACTCAGAATGGAGGTGTGTGAAGTCACAGAATGGTGGTGTGTTAAGTCACAGAACGGAGGTGTTTGAACTCAGAATGGAGGTGTGTGAAGTCACAGAATGGAGGTGTGTGAAGTCATATAAAGGAGGTGTGTGAAATCATAGAATGGAGGTGTGGGAAGTCAGAGAATGGAGCTGTGTGAAGTCAGAATGGAGGTGTGCGTAGTCACGGAATGGAGGTGTGTGAAGTCATTTTATGGAGCTGTGTGAAGTCAGAATGGAGGTGTGTGAAGTCACAGAATGGAGGTGTATGAACTCAGAATGGAGGTGTGTGAAGTCACAGAATCTAGGTGTGTGAAGTCATAGAATGGAGGTGTGTGAAGTCATAGAATGGAGGTGTGTGAAGTCATAATGGAGGCGTGTGAAGTCACAGAATTGAGGTGTGTGAAGTCACAGAATGGAGGTGTGTGAAGTCATAGAATGGAGGTGTGTGAAATCATAGAATGGAGGTTTGGGAAGTCAGAGAATGGAGCTTTGTGAAGTCAGAATGGAGGTGTGCGAAGTCACAGAATGGAGGTGTGTGAAGTCATTTTATGGAGCTGTGTGAAGTCAGAATGGAGGTGTGTGAAGTCACAGAATGGAGGTGTGTGAAGTCAGAACGGAGTTGTGTGAACTCAGATTGGAGGTGTGGGACGTCAGAATGGAGGTGTGTGAAGATATAGAATGGAGGTGTGTGAAGTCACAGAATGGAGGGGTGTGAAGTCAAAGACTAGAGATGTGTGAAGTCATAGAATGGAGGTGTGTGAAGTCATAGAATGGATGTGTGTGAAGTCATAATGGAGGTGTGTGAAGTCACAGGACTGAGGTGTGTGAAGTCACAGAATGGAGGTGTGTGAAGCCACAGAATAGAGGTGTGTGAAGTCATAGAATGGAGGTGTGTGAAGTCACAGAATGGAGGTTTGTGAAGTCATAGAATGGAGGTGTGTGAAGTTATAGAATGGATGTTTCTGAAGTAGAATGCAGGTGTGTGAAGTCATAGAATGGAGGTGTGTGAAGTCAAAATGGAGGTGTGTGAACTCATAAAATGCAGATGTGTGAAGTCATGGAATGGAGGTGTGTGAAGTCCAAGGATATAGGTGTGTGAAGTCAAACAATGGTGGTGTGTGAAGTCACAGAATGCAGGTGTGTTAAGTCAAAGAATGGAAGTGTGTGAAGTCAAAATGGAGGTGTGTGAAGTCATAGAATGGAGGTGTGTGAAGTCATAGAATGGAGGTGTGTGAAGGCACAGAATGGAGGTGTGTGAAGTCATAGAATGGAGCTGTGTGAAGTCACAGAATGGAGGTGTGTGAAGTCACAGAATGGAGGTGTGTGAACTCAGAATGGAGGTGTGTGAAGTCACAGAATGGAGGTGTGTGAACTCAGAATGGAGGTGTGTGAAGTCACAGAATGGAGGTGTGTGAAGTCATATAAAGGAGGTGTGTGAAATCATAGAATGGAGGTGTGGGAAGTCAGAGAATGGAGCTGTGTGAAGTCAGAATGGAGCTGTGCGAAGTCACAGAATGGAGGTGTGTGAAGTCATTTTATGGAGCTGTGTGAAGTCAGAATGGAGGTGTGTGAAGTCGCAGAAAGGAGGTGTGTGAACTCAGAATGGAGGTGTGTGATTTCACAGAATCTAGGTGTGTGAAGTCATAGAATGGAGGTGTGTGAAGTCATAGAATGGAGGTGTGTGAAGTCATAATGGAGGCGTGTGAAGTCACAGAATTGAGGTGTGTGAAGGCACAGAATGGAGGTGTGTGAAGTCATAGAATGGAGGTGTGTGAAATCATAGAATGGAGGTTTGGGAAGTCAGAGAATGGAGCTTTGTGAAGTCAGAATGGAGGTGTGCGAAGTCACAGAATGGAGGTGTGTGAAGTCATTTAATGGAGCTGTGTGAAGTCAGAATGGAGGTGTGTGAAGTCACAGAATGGAGGTGTGTGAACTCAGAATGGAGTTGTGTTAAGTCACAGAATCTAGGTGTGTTAAGTCATAGAATGGAGGTGTGTGAAGTCATAGAATAGAGGTGTGTGAAGTCATAATGGAGGCGTGTGAAGTCACAGAATTGAGGTGTGTGAAGTCACAGAATGGAGGTGTGTGAAGTCATAGAATGGAGGTGTGTGAAGTCAGAACGGGGTTGTGTGAACTCAGATTGGAGGTGTGGGACGTCAGAATGGAGGTGTGTGAAGATATAGAATGGAGGTGTGTAAAGTCACAGAATGGAGGGGTGTGAAGTCAAAGACTAGAGATGTGTGAAGTCATAGAATGGAGGTGTGTGAAGTCATAGAATGGATGTGTGTGAAGTCATAATGGAGGTGTGTGAAGTCACAGGACTGAGGTGTGTGAAGTCACAGAATGGAGGTGTATGAAATCACAGAATGGAGGTGTGTGAAGTCATAGAATGGAGGTGTGTGAAGTCACAGAATGGAGGATTGTGAAGTCATAGAATGGAGGTGTGTGAAGTCATAGAATGGATGTTTCTGAAGTAGAATGCAGGTGTGTGAAGTCATAGAATGGAGGTGTGTGAAGTCAAAATGGAGGTGTGTGAACTCATAAAATGCAGATGTGTGAAGTCATGGAATGGAGGTGTGTGAAGTCCAAGGATATAGGTGTGTGAAGTCAAACAATGGTGGTGTGTGAAGTCACAGAATGCAGGTGTGTTAAGTCAAAGAATGGAAGTGTGTGAAGTCAAAATCGAGGTGTGTGAAGTCATAGAATGGAGGTGTGTGAAGTCATAGAATGAATGTTTGTTAAGTAAGCATGAAGGTGTGTTAAGTCATAGAATGGAGGTGTGTGAAGGCACAGAATGGAGGTGTGTGAAGTCATAGAATGGAGCTGTGTGAAGTCAGAATGGAGGTGTGTGAAGTCACAGAATGGAGGTGTGTGAACTCAGAATGGAGTTGTGTGAAGTCACAGAATGGAGGTGTGTTAAGTCACAGAATGGAGGGGTGTGAAGTCAAACCTGGAGGTGTGTGAAGTCATAGAATGGAGGTGTGTGAAGTCATAGAATGGACGTGTGTAAAGTCAAAATGGAGTTGTGTGAACTCATAAAATGGAGATGTGTGAAGTCATGGAATGGAGGTGTGTGAAGTCCAAGAATATAGGTGTGTGAAGTCAAACAATGGTGGTGTGTGAAGTCACAGAATGCAGGTGTGTTAAGTCAAAGAATGGAAGTGTGTGAAGTCAAAATGGAGGTGTGTGAAGTCACAGAATGGAGGTGTGTGAAGTCAAAATGGAGGTGTGTGAACTCATAGAATGGAGGTGTGTGAATTAATAGAATGGAGGTGTGAGAAATCATAGAATGGAGGTGTGTGATGTCACAGAATGGAGGTGTGTGAAGTCATAGAATGGAGGTGTGTGAAGTCATAGAATGGATGTTTGTTAAGTAAGAATGAAGGTGTGTTAAGTAATAGAATGGAGGTGTGTGAATTAATAGAATGGAGGTGTGAGAAATCATAGAATGGAGGTGTGTGATGTCACAGAATGGAGGTGTGTGAAGTCATAGAATGGAGGTGTGTGAAGTCATAGAATGGATGTTTGTTAAGTAAGAATGAAGGTGTGTTAAGTAATAGAATGGAGGTGTGTGAAGGCACAGAATGGAGGTGTGTGAAGTCATAGAATGGAGCTGTGTGAAGTCAGAATGGAGGTGTGTGAGCTCAGAATGGAGTTGTGTGAAGTCACAGAATGGAGGTTTGGGAAGTCATAGAATGGAGTTGTGTGAAGTCATAGAATGGAGGTGTGTGAATTAATAGATTGGAGGTGTGAGAAATCATAGAATGGAGGTGTGTGATGTCACAGAATGGAGGTGTGTGAAGTCATAGAATGGAGGTGTGTGAAGTCATAGAATGGATGTTTGTTAAGTAAGAATGAAGGTGTGTTAAGTAATAGAATGGAGGTGTGTGAAGGCACAGAATGGAGGTGTGTGAAGTCATAGAATGGAGCTGTGTGAAGTCAGAATGGAGGTGTGTGAAGTCACAGAATGGAGGTGTGTGAAGTCACAGAATGGAGGTGTTTGTAGTCATAGAATGGAGGTGGGTGAAGTCATAAAATGGAGGTGTGTGAAGTCATATAATGGATGTTTGTTAAGTGAGAATGAAGGTGTGTTAAGTCATAGAATGGAGGTGAGTGAAGGCACAGAATGGAGCTGTGTGAAGTCAGAATGGAGGTGTGTGAAGTCACAGAATGGAGGTGTGTTAAGTCACAGAATGGAGGTGTGTGAATTCATAGAATGGAGGTGTGTGAAGTCAGAACGTAGGTGTGTGAACTCATAGATTGGAGGTGTGAGACGTCATAGAATGGAGGTGTGTGAAGTCATAATGGATGCGTGTGAAGTCACAGAATTGAGGTGTGTGAAATCAAAGAATGGAGGTGTGTGAAGTCATAGAATGGAAGTGTGTGAAGTCAGAACGGAGGTGTGTGAACTCAGATTGGAGGTGTGGGAAGTCAAAATGGAGGTCTGTGAAGTTATAGAATGGAGGTGTGTGAAGTCACAGAATGGAGGGGTGTGAAGTCAAAGACTGGAGTTGTGTGAAGTCATAGAATGGAGGTGTGTGAACTCATAGAATGGAGGTATGTGAAGTCACAGAATGAAGGTGCATTAAGTCACAGAATGGAGGTGTGTGATCTCAGAATGGAGGTGTGTGAAGTCACAGAATGGAGGTGTGTGAAGTCAGAATGGAGTTGTGTGAAGTCATAGAATGGAGGTGTGTGAAGT
This sequence comes from Megascapheus bottae, assembly GCA_024803745.1. Lineage (NCBI taxonomy): Eukaryota > Metazoa > Chordata > Mammalia > Rodentia > Geomyidae > Megascapheus > Megascapheus bottae. The sequence goes on along the minus strand of JANJXV010000054.1, from coordinate 4,017,434 downwards.
CAGAATGGAGGTGTGTGAACTCATAGAGTGGAGGTGTGTGAAGTCACAATGGAGGTGTGTGAAGTCATAGAATGGAGGTGTGTGAAGTCACAGAATGGAGGTGTGTGAAGTCATAGAATGGAGCTGTGTGAAGTCAGATTGGAGGTGTGTGAAGTCACAGAATTGAGGTGTGTGAAGTCACAGAATGGAGATGTGTGAAGTCATAGAATGGAGGTATGTGAAGTCATAGAATGGAGGTGTGTGAAGTCATAGAATGGATGTTTGTTAAGGAAGAATGAAGGTGTGTTAAGTCATAGAATGGAGGTGTGTGAAGGCACAGAATGGAGGTGTGTGAAGTCACAGAATGGAGGTGTGAGAAATCATTGAATGGTGGTGTGTGAAGTCACAGAATGGAGGTGTGTGAAGTCACAGAATGGAGGTGTGTGAACTCACAATGGAGATGTGTGAACTCACAATGGAGGTGTGTGAAGTCAAAGAATGGAGGTGTGTGAGGTCATAGAATGGAATTGTGTGAAGTCATAGAATGGAGGTGTGTGTAGTGAGAATTGAGGTGTGTGAAGTCATGGAATTGAGGTGTGTGAACTCAGAATGGAGGTGTGTGAAGTCACAGAATGGAGGTTTGTGAAGTCATAGAATGGAGGTGTGTGAAGTCATAGAATGGATGATTCTGAAGTAGAATGCAGGTGTGTGAAGTCATAGAATGGAGGTGTGTGAAGTGAAAATGGAGGTGTGTGAACTCATAAAATGGAGATGTGTGAAGTCATGGAATGGAGGTGTGTGAAGTCCAAGGATATAGGTGTGTGAAGTCAAACAATGGTGGTGTGTGAAGTCACAGAATGCAGGTGTGTTAAGTCAAAGAATGGAAGTGTGTGAAGTCAAAATGGAGGTGTGTGAAGTCATAGAATGGAGGTGTGTGAAGTCATAGAATGGATGTTTGTTAAGTAAGAATGAAGGTGTGTTAAGTCATAGAATGGAGGTGTGTGAAGGCACAGAATGGAGGTGTGTGAAGTCATAGAATGGAGCTGTGTGAAGTCAGAATGGAGGTGTGTGAAGTCACAGAATGGAGGTGTGTGAACTCAGAATGGAGGTGTGTGAAGTCACAGAATGGTGGTGTGTTAAGTCACAGAACGGAGGTGTTTGAACTCAGAATGGAGGTGTGTGAAGTCACAGAATGGAGGTGTGTGAAGTCATATAAAGGAGGTGTGTGAAATCATAGAATGGAGGTGTGGGAAGTCAGAGAATGGAGCTGTGTGAAGTCAGAATGGAGGTGTGCGTAGTCACGGAATGGAGGTGTGTGAAGTCATTTTATGGAGCTGTGTGAAGTCAGAATGGAGGTGTGTGAAGTCACAGAATGGAGGTGTATGAACTCAGAATGGAGGTGTGTGAAGTCACAGAATCTAGGTGTGTGAAGTCATAGAATGGAGGTGTGTGAAGTCATAGAATGGAGGTGTGTGAAGTCATAATGGAGGCGTGTGAAGTCACAGAATTGAGGTGTGTGAAGTCACAGAATGGAGGTGTGTGAAGTCATAGAATGGAGGTGTGTGAAATCATAGAATGGAGGTTTGGGAAGTCAGAGAATGGAGCTTTGTGAAGTCAGAATGGAGGTGTGCGAAGTCACAGAATGGAGGTGTGTGAAGTCATTTTATGGAGCTGTGTGAAGTCAGAATGGAGGTGTGTGAAGTCACAGAATGGAGGTGTGTGAAGTCAGAACGGAGTTGTGTGAACTCAGATTGGAGGTGTGGGACGTCAGAATGGAGGTGTGTGAAGATATAGAATGGAGGTGTGTGAAGTCACAGAATGGAGGGGTGTGAAGTCAAAGACTAGAGATGTGTGAAGTCATAGAATGGAGGTGTGTGAAGTCATAGAATGGATGTGTGTGAAGTCATAATGGAGGTGTGTGAAGTCACAGGACTGAGGTGTGTGAAGTCACAGAATGGAGGTGTGTGAAGCCACAGAATAGAGGTGTGTGAAGTCATAGAATGGAGGTGTGTGAAGTCACAGAATGGAGGTTTGTGAAGTCATAGAATGGAGGTGTGTGAAGTTATAGAATGGATGTTTCTGAAGTACAATGCAGGTGTGTGAAGTCATAGAATGGAGGTGTGTGAAGTCAAAATGGAGGTGTGTGAACTCATAAAATGCAGATGTGTGAAGTCATGGAATGGAGGTGTGTGAAGTCCAAGGATATAGGTGTGTGAAGTCAAACAATGGTGGTGTGTGAAGTCACAGAATGCAGGTGTGTTAAGTCAAAGAATGGAAGTGTGTGAAGTCAAAATGGAGGTGTGTGAAGTCATAGAATGGAGGTGTGTGAAGTCATAGAATGGATGTTTGTTAAGTAAGAATGAAGGTGTGTGAAGTCATAGAATGGAGGTGTGTGAAGGCACAGAATGGAGGTGTGTGAAGTCATAGAATGGAGCTGTGTGAAGTCAGAATGGAGGTGTGTGAAGTCACAGAATGGAGGTGTGTGAACTCAGAATGGAGGTGTGTGAAGTCACAGAATGGAGGTGTGTGAAGTCATATAAAGGAGGTGTGTGAAATCATAGAATGGAGGTGTGGGAAGTCAGAGAATGGAGCTGTGTGAAGTCAGAATGGAGCTGTGCGAAGTCACAGAATGGAGGTGTGTGAAGTCATTTTATGGAGCTGTGTGAAGTCAGAATGGAGGTGTGTGAAGTCGCAGGAAGGAGGTGTGTGAACTCAGAATGGAGGTGTGTGATTTCACAGAATCTAGGTGTGTGAAGTCATAGAATGGAGGTGTGTGAAGTCATAGAATGGAGGTGTGTGAAGTCATAATGGAGGCGTGTGAAGTCACAGAATTGAGGTGTGTGAAGGCACAGAATGGAGGTGTGTGAAGTCATAGAATAGAGGTGTGTGAAATCATAGAATGGAGGTTTGGGAAGTCAGAGAATGGAGCTTTGTGAAGTCAGAATGGAGGTGTGCGAAGTCACAGAATGGAGGTGTGTGAAGTCATTTAATGGAGCTGTGTGAAGTCAGAATGGAGGTGTGTGAAGTCACAGAATGGAGGTGTGTGAACTCAGAATGGAGTTGTGTTAAGTCACAGAATCTAGGTGTGTTAAGTCATAGAATGGAGGTGTGTGAAGTCATAGAATAGAGGTGTGTGAAGTCATAATGGAGGCGTGTGAAGTCACAGAATTGAGGTGTGTGAAGTCACAGAATGGAGGTGTGTGAAGTCATAGAATGGAGGTGTGTGAAGTCAGAACGGAGTTGTGTGAACTCAGATTGGAGGTGTGGGACGTCAGAATGGAGGTGTGTGAAGATATAGAATGGAGGTGTGTAAAGTCACAGAATGGAGGGGTGTGAAGTCAAAGACTAGAGATGTGTGAAGTCATAGAATGGAGGTGTGTGAAGTCATAGAATGGATGTGTGTGAAGTCATAATGGAGGTGTGTGAAGTCACAGGACTGAGGTGTGTGAAGTCACAGAATGGAGGTGTATGAAATCACAGAATGGAGGTGTGTGAAGTCATAGAATGGAGGTGTGTGAAGTCACAGAATGGAGGATTGTGAAGTCATAGAATGGAGGTGTGTGAAGTCATAGAATGGATGTTTCTGAAGTAGAATGCAGGTGTGTGAAGTCATAGAATGGAGGTGTGTGAAGTCAAAATGGAGGTGTGTGAACTCATAAAATGCAGATGTGTGAAGTCATGGAATGGAGGTGTGTGAAGTCCAAGGATATAGGTGTGTGAAGTCAAACAATGGTGGTGTGTGAAGTCACAGAATGCAGGTGTGTTAAGTCAAAGAATGGAAGTGTGTGAAGTCAAAATCGAGGTGTGTGAAGTCATAGAATGGAGGTGTGTGAAGTCATAGAATGAATGTTTGTTAAGTAAGAATGAAGGTGTGTTAAGTCATAGAATGGAGGTGTGTGAAGGCACAGAATGGAGGTGTGTGAAGTCATAGAATGGAGCTGTGTGAAGTCAGAATGGAGGTGTGTGAAGTCACAGAATGGAGGTGTGTGAACTCAGAATGGAGTTGTGTGAAGTCACAGAATGGAGGTGTGTTAAGTCACAGAATGGAGGGGTGTGAAGTCAAACCTGGAGGTGTGTGAAGTCATAGAATGGAGGTGTGTGAAGTCATAGAATGGACGTGTGTAAAGTCAAAATGGAGTTGTGTGAACTCATAAAATGGAGATGTGTGAAGTCATGGAATGGAGGTGTGTGAAGTCCAAGAATATAGGTGTGTGAAGTCAAACAATGGTGGTGTGTGAAGTCACAGAATGCAGGTGTGTTAAGTCAAAGAATGGAAGTGTGTGAAGTCAAAATGGAGGTGTGTGAAGTCACAGAATGGAGGTGTGTGAAGTCAAAATGGAGGTGTGTGAACTCATAGAATGGAGGTGTGTGAATTAATAGAATGGAGGTGTGAGAAATCATAGAATGGAGGTGTGTGATGTCACAGAATGGAGGTGTGTGAAGTCATAGAATGGAGGTGTGTGAAGTCATAGAATGGATGTTTGTTAAGTAAGAATGAAGGTGTGTTAAGTAATAGAATGGAGGTGTGTGAAGGCACAGAATGGAGGTGTGTGAAGTCATAGAATGGAGCTGTGTGAAGTCAGAATGGAGGTGTGTGAGCTCAGAATGGAGTTGTGTGAAGTCACAGAATGGAGGTTTGGGAAGTCATAGAATGGAGTTGTGTGAAGTCATAGAATGGAGGTGTGTGAATTAATAGATTGGAGGTGTGAGAAATCATAGAATGGAGGTGTGTGATGTCACAGAATGGAGGTGTGTGAAGTCACAGAATGGAGGGGTGTGAAGTCAAAGACTGGAGTTGTGTGAAGTCATAGAATGGAGGTGTGTGAACTCATAGAATGGAGGTATGTGAAGTCACAGAATGAAGGTGCGTTAAGTCACAGAATGGAGGTGTGTGATCTCAGAATGGAGGTGTGTGAAGTCACAGAATGGAGGTGTGGCAAGTCATAGAATGGAGTTGTGTGAAGTCATAGAATGGATGTGTGTGAATTAATAGAATGGAGGTGTGTGAAATCATAGAATGGAGGTGTGTGAAGTCACAGAATGGAGGTGTGTGAAGTCACAGAATGGAGGTGTGTGAAGTCACAGAATGGAGGTGTGTGAAGTCACAGAATGGAGGTGTGTGAACTCACAATGGAGATGTGTGAACTCACAATGGAGGTGTGTGAAGTCAAAGAATGGAGGTGTGTGAAGTCATAGAATGGAATCGTGTGAAGTCATAGAATGGAGGTGTGTGAAGTGAGAATTGAGGTGTGTGAAGTCATGGAACTGAGGTTTGTGAACTGAGAATGGAGGTGTGTGAAGTCACAGAATGGAGGTTTGTGAAGTCATAGAATGGAGGTGTGTGAAGTCATAGAATGGATGTTTCTGAAGTAGAATGCAGGTGTGTGAAGTCATAGAATGGAGGTGTGTGAAGTCAAAATGGAGGTGTGTGAACTCATAAAATGGAGATGTGTGAAGTCATGGAATGGAGGTGTGTGAAGTCCAAGGATATAGGTGTGTGAAGTCAAACAATGGTGGTGTGTGAAGTCACAGAATGCAGGTGTGTTAAGTCAAAGAAGGGAAGTGTGTGAAGTCAAAATGGAGGTGTGTGAAGTCATAGAATGGAGGTGTGTGAAGTCATAGAATGGATGTTTGTTAAGTAAGAATGAAGGTGTGTTAAGTCATAGAATGGAGGTGTGTGAAGGCACAGAATGGAGGTGTGTGAAGTCATAGAATGGAGCTGTGTGAAGTCAGAATGGAGGTGTGTGAAGTCACAGAATGGAGGTGTGTGAACTCAGAATGGAGGTGTGTGAAGTCACAGAATGGTGGTGGGTTAAGTCACAGAACGGAGGTGTTTGAACTCAGAATGGAGGTGTGTGAAGTCACAGAATGGAGGTGTGTGAAGTCATATAAAGGAGGTGTGTGAAATCATAGAATGGAGGTGTGGGAAGTCAGAGAATGGAGCTGTGTGAAGTCAGAATGGAGGTGTGCGAAGTCACGGAATGGAGGTGTGTGAAGTCATTTTATGGAGCTGTGTGAAGTCAGAATGGAGGTGTGTGAAGTCACAGAATGGAGGTGTATGAACTCAGAATGGAGGTGTGTGAAGTCACAGAATCTAGGTGTGTGAAGTCATAGAATGGAGGTGTGTGAAGTCATAGAATGGAGGTGTGTGAAGTCATAATGGAGGCGTGTGAAGTCACAGAATTGAGGTGTGTGAAGTCACAGAATGGACGTGTGTGAAGTCATAGAATGGAGGTGTGTGAAATCATAGAATGGAGGTTTGGGAAGTCAGAGAATGGAGCTTTGTGAAGTCAGAATGGAGGTGTGCGAAGTCACAGAATGGAGGTGTGTGAAGTCATTTTATGGAGCTGTGTGAAGTCAGAATGGAGGTGTGTGAAGTCACAGGATGGAGTTGTGTGAAGTCAGAACGGAGTTGTGTGAACTCAGATTGGAGGTGTGGGACGTCAGAATGGAGGTGTGTGAAGATATAGAATGGAGGTGTGTGAAGTCACAGAATGGAGGGGTGTGAAGTCAAAGACTAGAGATGTGTGAAGTCATAGAATGGAGGTGTGTGAAGTCATAGAATGGATGTGTGTGAAGTCATAATGGAGGTGTGTGAAGTCACAGGACTGAGGTGTGTGAAGTCACAGAATGGAGGTGTGTGAAGCCACAGAATGGAGGTGTGTGAAGTCATAGAATGGAGGTGTGTGAAGTCACAGAATGGAGGTTTGTGAAGTCATAGAATGGAGGTGTGTGAAGTTATAGAATGGATGTTTCTGAAGTAGAATGCAGGTGTGTGAAGTCATAGAATGGAGGTGTGTGAAGTCAAAATGGAGGTGTGTGAACTCATAAAATGCAGATGTGTGAAGTCATGGAATGGAGGTGTGTGAAGTCCAAGGATATAGGTGTGTGAAGTCAAACAATGGTGGTGTGTGAAGTCACAGAATGCAGGTGTGTTAAGTCAAAGAATGGAAGTGTGTGAAGTCAAAATCGAGGTGTGTGAAGTCATAGAATGGAGGTGTGTGAAGTCATAGAATGAATGTTTGTTAAGTAAGAATGAAGGTGTGTTAAGTCATAGAATGGAGGTGTGTGAAGGCACAGAATGGAGGTGTGTGAAGTCATAGAATGGAGTTGTGTGAAGTCAGAATGGAGGTGTGTGAAGTCACAGAATGGAGGTGTGTGAACTCAGAATGGAGTTGTGTGAAGTCACAGAATGGAGGTGTGTTAAGTCACAGAATGGAGGGGTGTGAAGTCAAACCTGGAGGTGTGTGAAGTCATAGAATGGAGGTGTGTGAAGTCATAGAATGGACGTGTGTAAAGTCAAAATGGAGTTGTGTGAACTCATAAAATGGAGATGTGTGAAGTCATGGAATGGAGGTGTGTTAAGTCCAAGAATATAGGTGTGTGAAGTCAAACAATGGTGGTGTGTGAAGTCACAGAATGCAGGTGTGTTAAGTCAAAGAATGGAAGTGTGTGAAGTCAAAATGGAGGTGTGTGAAGTCACAGAATGGAGGTGTGTGAAGTCAAAATGGAGGTGTGTGAACTCATAGAATGGAGGTGTGTGAATTAATAGAATGGAGGTGTGAGAAATCATAGAATGGAGGTGTGTGATGTCACAGAATGGAGGTGTGTGAAGTCATAGAATGGAGGTGTGTGAAGTCATAGAATGGATGTTTGTTAAGTAAGAATGAAGGTGTGTTAAGTAATAGAATGGAGGTGTGTGAAGGCACAGAATGGAGGTGTGTGAAGTCATAGAATGGAGCTGTGTGAAGTCAGAATGGAGGTGTGTGAGCTCAGAATGGAGTTGTGTGAAGTCACAGAATGGAGGTTTGGGAAGTCATAGAATGGAGTTGTGTGAAGTCATAGAATGGAGGTGTGTGAATTAATAGATTGGAGGTGTGAGAAATCATAGAATGGAGGTGTGTGATGTCACAGAATGGAGGTGTGTGAAGTCATAGAATGGAGGTGTGTGAAGTCATAGAATGGATGTTTGTTAAGTAAGAATGAAGGTGTGTTAAGTAATAGAATGGAGGTGTGTGAAGGCACAGAATGGAGGTGTGTGAAGTCATAGAATGGAGCTGTGTGAAGTCAGAATGGAGGTGTGTGAAGTCACAGAATGGAGGTGTGTGAAGTCACAGAATGGAGGTGTTTGTAGTCATAGAATGGAGGTGGGTGAAGTCATAAAATGGAGGTGTGTGAAGTCATATAATGGATGTTTGTTAAGTGAGAATGAAGGTGTGTTAAGTCATAGAATGGAGGTGAGTGAAGGCACAGAATGGAGCTGTGTGAAGTCAGAATGGAGGTGTGTGAAGTCACAGAATGGAGGTGTGTGAACTCAGAATGGAGGTGTGTGAAGTCACAGAATGGAGGTGTGTTAAGTCACAGAATGGAGGTGTGTGAAGTCATAGAATGGAGGTGTGTGAAGTCAGAACGTAGGTGTGTGAACTCATAGATTGGAGGTGTGAGACGTCATAGAATGGAGGTGTGTGAAGTCATAATGGATGCGTGTGAAGTCACAGAATTGAGGTGTGTGAAATCAAAGAATGGAGGTGTGTGAAGTCATAGAATGGAAGTGTGTGAAGTCAGAACGGAGGTGTGTGAACTCAGATTGGAGGTGTGGGAAGTCAAAATGGAGGTCTGTGAAGTTATAGAATGGAGGTGTGTGAAGTCACAGAATGGAGGGGTGTGAAGTCAAAGACTGGAGTTGTGTGAAGTCATAGAATGGAGGTGTGTGAACTCATAGAATGGAGGTATGTGAAGTCACAGAATGAAGGTGCGTTAAGTCACAGAATGGAGGTGTGTGATCTCAGAATGGAGGTGTGTGAAGTCACAGAATGGAGGTGTGTGAAGTCAGAATGGAGTTGTGTGAAGTCATAGAATGGAGGTGTGTGAAGTCAGAATGGAGGTGTGTGAACTCATAGAGTGGAGGTGTGTGAAGTCACAATGGAGGTGTGTGAAGTCATAGAATGGAGGTGTGTGAAGTCACAGAATGGAGGTGTGTGAAGTCATAGAATGGAGCTGTGTGAAGTCAGATTGGAGGTGTGTGAAGTCACAGAATTGAGGTGTGTGAAGTCACAGAATGGAGATGTGTGAAGTCATAAAATGGAGGTATGTGAAGTCATAGAATGGAGGTGTGTGAAGTCATAGAATGGATGTTTGTTAAGGAAGAATGAAGGTGTGTTAAGTCATAGAATGGAGGTGTGTGAAGGCACAGAATGGAGGTGTGTGAAGTCACAGAATGGAGGTGTGAGAAATCATTGAATGGTGGTGTGTGAAGTCACAGAATAGAGGTGTGTGAAGTCACAGAATGGAGGTGTGTGAACTCACAATGGAGATGTGTGAACTCACAATGGAGGTGTGTGAAGTCAAAGAATGGAGGTGTGTGAGGTCATAGAATGGAATTGTGTGAAGTCATAGAATGGAGGTGTGTGTAGTGAGAATTGAGGTGTGTGAAGTCATGGAATTGAGGTGTGTGAACTCAGAATGGAGGTGTGTGAAGTCACAGAATGGAGGTTTGTGAAGTCATAGAATGGAGGTGTGTGAAGTCATAGAATGGATGATTCTGAAGTAGAATGCAGGTGTGTGAAGTCATAGAATGGAGGTGTGTGAAGTGAAAATGGAGGTGTGTGAACTCATAAAATGGAGATGTGTGAAGTCATGGAATGGAGGTGTGTGAAGTCCAAGGATATAGGTGTGTGAAGTCAAACAATGGTGGTGTGTGAAGTCACAGAATGCAGGTGTGTTAAGTCAAAGAATGGAAGTGTGTGAAGTCAAAATGGAGGTGTGTGAAGTCATAGAATGGAGGTGTGTGAAGTCATAGAATGGATGTTTGTTAAGTAAGAATGAAGGTGTGTTAAGTCATAGAATGGAGGTGTGTGAAGGCACAGAATGGAGGTGTGTGAAGTCATAGAATGGAGCTGTGTGAAGTCAGAATGGAGGTGTGTGAAGTCACAGAATGGAGGTGTGTGAACTCAGAATGGAGGTGTGTGAAGTCACAGAATGGTGGTGTGTTAAGTCACAGAACGGAGGTGTTTGAACTCAGAATGGAGGTGTGTGAAGTCACAGAATGGAGGTGTGTGAAGTCATATAAAGGAGGTGTGTGAAATCATAGAATGGAGGTGTGGGAAGTCAGAGAATGGAGCTGTGTGAAGTCAGAATGGAGGTGTGCGTAGTCACGGAATGGAGGTGTGTGAAGTCATTTTATGGAGCTGTGTGAAGTCAGAATGGAGGTGTGTGAAGTCACAGAATGGAGGTGTATGTACTCAGAATGGAGGTGTGTGAAGTCACAGAATCTAGGTGTGTGAAGTCATAGAATGGAGGTGTGTGAAGTCATAGAATGGAGGTGTGTGAAGTCATAATGGAGGCGTGTGAAGTCACAGAATTGAGGTGTGTGAAGTCACAGAATGGAGGTGTGTGAAGTCATAGAATGGAGGTGTGTGAAATCATAGAATGGAGGTTTGGGAAGTCAGAGAATGGAGCTTTGTGAAGTCAGAATGGAGGTGTGCGAAGTCACAGAATGGAGGTGTGTGAAGTCATTTTATGGAGCTGTGTGAAGTCAGAATGGAGGTGTGTGAAGTCACAGAATGGAGGTGTGTGAAGTCAGAACGGAGTTGTGTGAACTCAGATTGGAGGTGTGGGACGTCAGAATGGAGGTGTGTGAAGATATAGAATGGAGGTGTGTGAAGTCACAGAATGGAGGGGTGTGAAGTCAAAGACTAGAGATGTGTGAAGTCATAGAATGGATGTGTGTGAAGTCATAATGGAGGTGTGTGAAGTCACAGGACTGAGGTGTGTGAAGTCACAGAATGGAGGTGTGTGAAGCCACAGAATAGAGGTGTGTGAAGTCATAGAATGGAGGTGTGTGAAGTCACAGAATGGAGGTTTGTGAAGTCATAGAATGGAGGTGTGTGAAGTTATAGAATGGATGTTTCTGAAGTAGAATGCAGGTGTGTGAAGTCATAGAATGGAGGTGTGTGAAGTCAAAATGGAGGTGTGTGAACTCATAAAATGCAGATGTGTGAAGTCATGGAATGGAGGTGTGTGAAGTCCAAGGATATAGGTGTGTGAAGTCAAACAATGGTGGTGTGTGAAGTCACAGAATGCAGGTGTGTTAAGTCAAAGAATGGAAGTGTGTGAAGTCAAAATGGAGGTGTGTGAAGTCATAGAATGGAGGTGTGTGAAGTCATAGAATGGATGTTTGTTAAGTAAGAATGAAGGTGTGTGAAGTCATAGAATGGAGGTGTGTGAAGGCACAGAATGGAGGTGTGTGAAGTCATAGAATGGAGCTGTGTGAAGTCAGAATGGAGGTGTGTGAAGTCACAGAATGGAGGTGTGTGAACTCAGAATGGAGGTGTGTGAAGTCACAGAATGGAGGTGTGTTAAGTCACAGAACAGAGGTGTTTGAACTCAGAATGTAGGTGTGTGAAGTCACAGAATGGAGGTGTGTGAAGTCATATAAAGGAGGTGTGTGAAATCATAGAATGGAGGTGTGGGAAGTCAGAGAATGGAGCTGTGTGAAGTCAGAATGGAGCTGTGCGAAGTCACAGAATGGAGGTGTGTGAAGTCATTTTATGGAGCTGTGTGAAGTCAGAATGGAGGTGTGTGAAGTCGCAGAAAGGAGGTGTGTGAACTCAGAATGGAGGTGTGTGATTTCACAGAATCTAGGTGTGTGAAGTCATAGAATGGAGGTGTGTGAAGTCATAGAATGGAGGTGTGTGAAGTCATAATGGAGGCGTGTGAAGTCACAGAATTGAGGTGTGTGAAGGCACAGAATGGAGGTGTGTGAAGTCATAGAATGGAGGTGTGTGAAATCATAGAATGGAGGTTTGGGAAGTCAGAGAATGGAGCTTTGTGAAGTCAGAATGGAGGTGTGCGAAGTCACAGAATGGAGGTGTGTGAAGTCATTTAATGGAGCTGTGTGAAGTCAGAATGGAGGTGTGTGAAGTCACAGAATGGAGGTGTGTGAACTCAGAATGGAGTTGTGTTAAGTCACAGAATCTAGGTGTGTTAAGTCATAGAATGGAGGTGTGTGAAGTCATAGAATAGAGGTGTGTGAAGTCATAATGGAGGCGTGTGAAGTCACAGAATTGAGGTGTGTGAAGTCACAGAATGGAGGTGTGTGAAGTCATAGAATGGAGGTGTGTGAAGTCAGAACGGAGTTGTGTGAACTCAGATTGGAGGTGTGGGACGTCAGAATGGAGGTGTGTGAAGATATAGAATGGAGGTGTGTAAAGTCACAGAATGGAGGGGTGTGAAGTCAAAGACTAGAGATGTGTGAAGTCATAGAATGGAGGTGTGTGAAGTCATAGAATGGATGTGTGTGAAGTCATAATGGAGGTGTGTGAAGTCACAGGACTGAGGTGTGTGAAGTCACAGAATGGAGGTGTATGAAATCACAGAATGGAGGTGTGTGAAGTCATAGAATGGAGGTGTGTGAAGTCACAGAATGGAGGATTGTGAAGTCATAGAATGGAGGTGTGTGAAGTCATAGAATGGATGTTTCTGAAGTAGAATGCAGGTGTGTGAAGTCATAGAATGGAGGTGTGTGAAGTCAAAATGGAGGTGTGTGAACTCATAAAATGCAGATGTGTGAAGTCATGGAATGGAGGTGTGTGAAGTCCAAGGATATAGGTGTGTGAAGTCAAACAATGGTGGTGTGTGAAGTCACAGAATGCAGGTGTGTTAAGTCAAAGAATGGAAGTGTGTGAAGTCAAAATCGAGGTGTGTGAAGTCATAGAATGGAGGTGTGTGAAGTCATAGAATGAATGTTTGTTAAGTAAGAATGAAGGTGTGTTAAGTCATAGAATGGAGGTGTGTGAAGGCACAGAATGGAGGTGTGTGAAGTCATAGAATGGAGCTGTGTGAAGTCAGAATGGAGGTGTGTGAAGTCACAGAATGGAGGTGTGTGAACTCAGAATGGAGTTGTGTGAAGTCACAGAATGGAGGTGTGTTAAGTCACAGAATTGAGGGGTGTGAAGTCAAACCTGGAGGTGTGTGAAGTCATAGAATGGAGGTGTGTGAAGTCATAGAATGGACGTGTGTAAAGTCAAAATGGAGTTGTGTGAACTCATAAAATGGAGATGTGTGAAGTCATGGAATGGAGGTGTGTGAAGTCCAAGAATATAGGTGTGTGAAGTCAAACAATGGTGGTGTGTGAAGTCACAGAATGCAGGTGTGTTAAGTCAAAGAATGGAAGTGTGTGAAGTCAAAATGGAGGTGTGTGAAGTCACAGAATGGAGGTGTGTGAAGTCAAAATGGAGGTGTGTGAACTCATAGAATGGAGGTGTGTGAATTAATAGAATGGAGGTGTGAGAAATCATAGAATGGAGGTGTGTGATGTCACAGAATGGAGGTGTGTGAAGTCATAGAATGGAGGTGTGTGAAGTCATAGAATGGATGTTTGTTAAGTAAGAATGAAGGTGTGTTAAGTAATAGAATGGAGGTGTGTGAAGGCACAGAATGGAGGTGTGTGAAGTCATAGAATGGAGCTGTGTGAAGTCAGAATGGAGGTGTGTGAGCTCAGAATGGAGTTGTGTGAAGTCACAGAATGGAGGTTTGGGAAGTCATAGAATGGAGTTGTGTGAAGTCATAGAATGGAGGTGTGTGAATTAATAGATTGGAGGTGTGAGAAATCATAGAATGGAGGTGTGTGATGTCACAGAATGGAGGTGTGTGAAGTCATAGAATGGAGGTGTGTGAAGTCATGGAATGGATGTTTGTTAAGTAAGAATGAAGGTGTGTTAAGTAATAGAATGGAGGTGTGTGAAGGCACAGAATGGAGGTGTGTGAAGTCATAGAATGGAGCTGTGTGAAGTCAGAATGGAGGTGTGTGAAGTCACAGAATGGAGGTGTGTGAAGTCACAGAATGGAGGTGTTTGTAGTCATAGAATGGAGGTGGGTGAAGTCATAAAATGGAGGTGTGTGAAGTCATATAATGGATGTTTGTTAAGTGAGAATGAAGGTGTGTTAAGTCATAGAATGGAGGTGAGTGAAGGCACAGAATGGAGCTGTGTGAAGTCAGAATGGAGGTGTGTGAAGTCACAGAATGGAGGTGTGTGAACTCAGAATGGAGGTGTGTAAAGTCACAGAATGGAGGTGTGTTAAGTCACAGAATGGAGGTGTGTGAAGTCATAGAATGGAGGTGTGTGAAGTCAGAACGTAGGTGTGTGAACTCATAGATTGGAGGTGTGAGACGTCATAGAATGGAGGTGTGTGAAGTCATAATGGATGCGTGTGAAGTCACAGAATTGAGGTGTGTGAAATCAAAGAATGGAGGTGTGTGAAGTCATAGAATGGAAGTGTGTGAAGTCAGAACGGAGGTGTGTGAACTCAGATTGGAGGTGTGGGAAGTCAAAATGGAGGTCTGTGAAGTTATAGAATGGAGGTGTGTGAAGTCACAGAATGGAGGGGTGTGAAGTCAAAGACTGGAGTTGTGTGAAGTCATAGAATGGAGGTGTGTGAACTCATAGAATGGAGGTATGTGAAGTCACAGAATGAAGGTGCGTTAAGTCACAGAATGGAGGTGTGTGATCTCAGAATGGAGGTGTGTGAAGTCACAGAATGGAGGTGTGGGAAGTCATAGAATGGAGTTGTGTGAAGTCATAGAATGGATGTGTGTGAATTAATAGAATGGAGGTGTGTGAAATCATAGAATGGAGGTGTGTGAAGTCACAGAATGGAGGTGTGTGAAGTCACAGAATGGAGGTGTGTGAAGTCACAGAATGGAGGTGTGTGAAGTCACAGAATGGAGGTGTGTGAACTCACAATGGAGATGTGTGAACTCACAATGGAGGTGTGTGAAGTCAAAGAATGGAGGTGTGTGAAGTCATAGAATGGAATCGTGTGAAGTCATAGAATGGAGGTGTGTGAAGTGAGAATTGAGGTGTGTGAAGTCATGGAACTGAGGTTTGTGAACTGAGAATGGAGGTGTGTGAAGTCACAGAATGGAGGTTTGTGAAGTCATAGAATGGAGGTGTGTGAAGTCATAGAATGGATGTTTCTGAAGTAGAATGCAGGTGTGTGAAGTCATAGAATGGAGGTGTGTGAAGTCAAAATGGAGGTGTGTGAACTCATAAAATGCAGATGTGTGAAGTCATGGAATGGAGGTGTGTGAAGTCCAAGGATATAGGTGTGTGAAGTCAAACAATGGTGGTGTGTGAAGTCACAGAATGCAGGTGTGTTAAGTCAAAGAATGGAAGTGTGTGAAGTCAAAATGGAGGTGTGTGAAGTCATAGAATGGAGGTGTGTGAAGTCATAGAATGGATGTTTGTTAAGTAAGAATGAAGGTGTGTTAAGTCATAGAATGGAGGTGTGTGAAGGCACAGAATGGAGGTGTGTGAAGTCATAGAATGGAGCTGTGTGAAGTCAGAATGGAGGTGTGTGAAGTCACAGAATGGAGGTGTGTGAACTCAGAATGGAGGTGTGTGAAGTCACAGAATGGTGGTGTGTTAAGTCACAGAACGGAGGTGTTTGAACTCAGAATGGAGGTGTGTGAAGTCACAGAATGGAGGTGTGTGAAGTCATATAAAGGAGGTGTGTGAAATCATAGAATGGAGGTGTGGGAAGTCAGAGAATGGAGCTGTGTGAAGTCAGAATGGAGGTGTGCGAAGTCACGGAATGGAGGTGTGTGAAGTCATTTTATGGAGCTGTGTGAAGTCAGAATGGAGGTGTGTGAAGTCACAGAATGGAGGTGTATGAACTCAGAATGGAGGTGTGTGAAGTCACAGAATCTAGGTGTGTGAAGTCATAGAATGGAGGTGTGTGAAGTCATAGAATGGAGGTGTGTGAAGTCATAATGGAGGCGTGTGAAGTCACAGAATTGAGGTGTGTGAAGTCACAGAATGGAGGTGTGTGAAG
This sequence comes from Megascapheus bottae, assembly GCA_024803745.1. Taxonomy (NCBI): domain Eukaryota; kingdom Metazoa; phylum Chordata; class Mammalia; order Rodentia; family Geomyidae; genus Megascapheus; species Megascapheus bottae. Next base: position 4,001,621 of record JANJXV010000054.1, on the reverse strand, counting down.
TCATAGAATGGAGGTGTGTGAAATCATAGAATGGAGGTTTGGGAAGTCAGAGAATGGAGCTTTGTGAAGTCAGAATGGAGGTGTGCGAAGTCACAGAATGGAGGTGTGTGAAGTCATTTTATGGAGCTGTGTGAAGTCAGAATGGAGGTGTGTGAAGTCACAGAATGGAGGTGTGTGAAGTCAGAACGGAGTTGTGTGAACTCAGATTGGAGGTGTGGGACGTCAGAATGGAGGTGTGTGAAGATATAGAATGGAGGTGTGTGAAGTCACAGAATGGAGGGGTGTGAAGTCAAAGACTAGAGATGTGTGAAGTCATAGAATGGAGGTGTGTGAAGTCATAGAATGGATGTGTGTGAAGTCATAATGGAGGTGTGTGAAGTCACAGGACTGAGGTGTGTGAAGTCACAGAATGGAGGTGTGTGAAGCCACAGAATGGAGGTGTGTGAAGTCATAGAATGGAGGTGTGTGAAGTCACAGAATGGAGGTTTGTGAAGTCATAGAATGGAGGTGTGTGAAGTTATAGAATGGATGTTTCTGAAGTAGAATGCAGGTGTGTGAAGTCATAGAATGGAGGTGTGTGAAGTCAAAATGGAGGTGTGTGAACTCATAAAATGCAGATGTGTGAAGTCATGGAATGGAGGTGTGTGAAGTCCAAGGATATAGGTGTGTGAAGTCAAACAATGGTGGTGTGTGAAGTCACAGAATGCAGGTGTGTTAAGTCAAAGAATGGAAGTGTGTGAAGTCAAAATCGAGGTGTGTGAAGTCATAGAATGGAGGTGTGTGAAGTCATAGAATGAATGTTTGTTAAGTAAGAATGAAGGTGTGTTAAGTCATAGAATGGAGGTGTGTGAAGGCACAGAATGGAGGTGTGTGAAGTCATAGAATGGAGCTGTGTGAAGTCAGAATGGAGGTGTGTGAAGTCACAGAATGGAGGTGTGTGAACTCAGAATGGAGTTGTGTGAAGTCACAGAATGGAGGTGTGTTAAGTCACAGAATGGAGGGGTGTGAAGTCAAACCTGGAGGTGTGTGAAGTCATAGAATGGAGGTGTGTGAAGTCATAGAATGGACGTGTGTAAAGTCAAAATGGAGTTGTGTGAACTCATAAAATGGAGATGTGTGAAGTCATGGAATGGAGGTGTGTGAAGTCCAAGAATATAGGTGTGAAGTCAAACAATGGTGGTGTGTGAAGTCACAGAATGCAGGTGTGTTAAGTCAAAGAATGGAAGTGTGTGAAGTCAAAATAGAGGTGTGTGAAGTCACAGAATGGAGGTGTGTGAAGTCAAAATGGAGGTGTGTGAACTCATAGAATGGAGGTGTGTGAATTAATAGAATGGAGGTGTGAGAAATCATAGAATGGAGGTGTGTGATGTCACAGAATGGAGGTGTGTGAAGTCATAGAATGGAGGTGTGTGAAGTCATAGAACGGATGTTTGTTAAGTAAGAATGAAGGTGTGTTAAGTAATAGAATGGAGGTGTTTGAAGGCACAGAATGGAGGTGTGTGAAGTCATAGAATGGAGCTGTGTGAAGTCAGAATGGAGGTGTGTGAGCTCAGAATGGAGTTGTGTGAAGTCACAGAATGGAGGTTTGGGAAGTCATAGAATGGAGTTGTGTGAAGTCATAGAATGGAGGTGTGTGAATTAATAGATTGGAGGTGTGAGAAATCATAGAATGGAGGTGTGTGATGTCACAGAATGGAGGTGTGTGAAGTCATAGAATGGAGGTGTGTGAAGTCATAGAATGGATGTTTGTTAAGTAAGAATGAAGGTGTGTTAAGTAATAGAATGGAGGTGTGTGAAGGCACAGAATGGAGGTGTGTGAAGTCATAGAATGGAGCTGTGTGAAGTCAGAATGGAGGTGTGTGAAGTCACAGAATGGAGGTGTGTGAAGTCACAGAATGGAGGTGTTTGTAGTCATAGAATGGAGGTGGGTGAAGTCATAAAATGGAGGTGTGTGAAGTCATATAATGGATGTTTGTTAAGTGAGAATGAAGGTGTGTTAAGTCATAGAATGGAGGTGAGTGAAGGCACAGAATGGAGCTGTGTGAAGTCAGAATGGAGGTGTGTGAAGTCACAGAATGGAGGTGTGTGAACTCAGAATGGAGGTGTGTAAAGTCACAGAATGGAGGTGTGTTAAGTCACAGAATGGAGGTGTGTGAAGTCATAGAATGGAGGTGTGTGAAGTCAGAACGTAGGTGTGTGAACTCATAGATTGGAGGTGTGAGACGTCATAGAATGGAGGTGTGTGAAGTCATAATGGATGCGTGTGAAGTCACAGAATTGAGGTGTGTGAAATCAAAGAATGGAGGTGTGTGAAGTCATAGAATGGAAGTGTGTGAAGTCAGAACGGAGGTGTGTGAACTCAGATTGGAGGTGTGGGAAGTCAAAATGGAGGTCTGTGAAGTTATAGAATGGAGGTGTGTGAAGTCACAGAATGGAGGGGTGTGAAGTCAAAGACTGGAGTTGTGTGAAGTCATAGAATGGAGGTGTGTGAACTCATAGAATGGAGGTATGTGAAGTCACAGAATGAAGGTGCGTTAAGTCACAGAATGGAGGTGTGTGATCTCAGAATGGAGGTGTGTGAAGTCACAGAATGGAGGTGTGGGAAGTCATAGAATGGAGTTGTGTGAAGTCATAGAATGGATGTGTGTGAATTAATAGAATGGAGGTGTGTGAAATCATAGAATGGAGGTGTGTGAAGTCACAGAATGGAGGTGTGTGAAGTCACAGAATGGAGGTGTGTGAAGTCACAGAATGGAGGTGTGTGAAGTCACAGAATGGAGGTGTGTGAACTCACAATGGAGATGTGTGAACTCACAATGGAGGTGTGTGAAGTCAAAGAATGGAGGTGTGTGAAGTCATAGAATGGAATCGTGTGAAGTCATAGAATGGAGGTGTGTGAAGTGAGAATTGAGGTGTGTGAAGTCATGGAACTGAGGTTTGTGAACTGAGAATGGAGGTGTGTGAAGTCACAGAATGGAGGTTTGTGAAGTCATAGAATGGAGGTGTGTGAAGTCATAGAATGGATGTTTCTGAAGTAGAATGCAGGTGTGTGAAGTCATAGAATGGAGGTGTGTGAAGTCAAAATGGAGGTGTGTGAACTCATAAAATGCAGATGTGTGAAGTCATGGAATGGAGGTGTGTGAAGTCCAAGGATATAGGTGTGTGAAGTCAAACAATGGTGGTGTGTGAAGTCACAGAATGCAGGTGTGTTAAGTCAAAGAATGGAAGTGTGTGAAGTCAAAATGGAGGTGTGTGAAGTCATAGAATGGAGGTGTGTGAAGTCATAGAATGGATGTTTGTTAAGTAAGAATGAAGGTGTGTTAAGTCATAGAATGGAGGTGTGTGAAGGCACAGAATGGAGGTGTGTGAAGTCATAGAATGGAGCTGTGTGAAGTCAGAATGGAGGTGTGTGAAGTCACAGAATGGAGGTGTGTGAACTCAGAATGGAGGTGTGTGAAGTCACAGAATGGTGGTGTGTTAAGTCACAGAACGGAGGTGTTTGAACTCAGAATGGAGGTGTGTGAAGTCACAGAATGGAGGTGTGTGAAGTCATATAAAGGAGGTGTGTGAAATCATAGAATGGAGGTGTGGGAAGTCAGAGAATGGAGCTGTGTGAAGTCAGAATGGAGGTGTGCGAAGTCACGGAATGGAGGTGTGTGAAGTCATTTTATGGAGCTGTGTGAAGTCAGAATGGAGGTGTGTGAAGTCACAGAATGGAGGTGTATGAACTCAGAATGGAGGTGTGTGAAGTCACAGAATCTAGGTGTGTGAAGTCATAGAATGGAGGTGTGTGAAGTCATAGAATGGAGGTGTGTGAAGTCATAATGGAGGCGTGTGAAGTCACAGAATTGAGGTGTGTGAAGTCACAGAATGGAGGTGTGTGAAGTCATAGAATGGAGGTGTGTGAAATCATAGAATGGAGGTTTGGGAAGTCAGAGAATGGAGCTTTGTGAAGTCAGAATGGAGGTGTGCGAAGTCACAGAATGGAGGTGTGTGAAGTCATTTTATGGAGCTGTGTGAAGTCAGAATGGAGGTGTGTGAAGTCACAGAATGGAGGTGTGTGAAGTCAGAACGGAGTTGTGTGAACTCAGATTGGAGGTGTGGGACGTCAGAATGGAGGTGTGTGAAGATATAGAATGGAGGTGTGTGAAGTCACAGAATGGAGGGGTGTGAAGTCAAAGACTAGAGATGTGTGAAGTCATAGAATGGAGGTGTGTGAAGTCATAGAATGGATGTGTGTGAAGTCATAATGGAGGTGTGTGAAGTCACAGGACTGAGGTGTGTGAAGTCACAGAATGGAGGTGTGTGAAGCCACAGAATGGAGGTGTGTGAAGTCATAGAATGGAGGTGTGTGAAGTCACAGAATGGAGGTTTGTGAAGTCATAGAATGGAGGTGTGTGAAGTTATAGAATGGATGTTTCTGAAGTAGAATGCAGGTGTGTGAAGTCATAGAATGGAGGTGTGTGAAGTCAAAATGGAGGTGTGTGAACTCATAAAATGCAGATGTGTGAAGTCATGGAATGGAGGTGTGTGAAGTCCAAGGATATAGGTGTGTGAAGTCAAACAATGGTGGTGTGTGAAGTCACAGAATGCAGGTGTGTTAAGTCAAAGAATGGAAGTGTGTGAAGTCAAAATCGAGGTGTGTGAAGTCATAGAATGGAGGTGTGTGAAGTCATAGAATGAATGTTTGTTAAGTAAGAATGAAGGTGTGTTAAGTCATAGAATGGAGGTGTGTGAAGGCACAGAATGGAGGTGTGTGAAGTCATAGAATGGAGCTGTGTGAAGTCAGAATGGAGGTGTGTGAAGTCACAGAATGGAGGTGTGTGAACTCAGAATGGAGTTGTGTGAAGTCACAGAATGGAGGTGTGTTAAGTCACAGAATGGAGGGGTGTGAAGTCAAACCTGGAGGTGTGTGAAGTCATAGAATGGAGGTGTGTGAAGTCATAGAATGGACGTGTGTAAAGTCAAAATGGAGTTGTGTGAACTCATAAAATGGAGATGTGTGAAGTCATGGAATGGAGGTGTGTGAAGTCCAAGAATATAGGTGTGAAGTCAAACAATGGTGGTGTGTGAAGTCACAGAATGCAGGTGTGTTAAGTCAAAGAATGGAAGTGTGTGAAGTCAAAATAGAGGTGTGTGAAGTCACAGAATGGAGGTGTGTGAAGTCAAAATGGAGGTGTGTGAACTCATAGAATGGAGGTGTGTGAATTAATAGAATGGAGGTGTGAGAAATCATAGAATGGAGGTGTGTGATGTCACAGAATGGAGGTGTGTGAAGTCATAGAATGGAGGTGTGTGAAGTCATAGAATGGATGTTTGTTAAGTAAGAATGAAGGTGTGTTAAGTAATAGAATGGAGGTGTTTGAAGGCACAGAATGGAGGTGTGTGAAGTCATAGAATGGAGCTGTGTGAAGTCAGAATGGAGGTGTGTGAGCTCAGAATGGAGTTGTGTGAAGTCACAGAATGGAGGTTTGGGAAGTCATAGAATGGAGTTGTGTGAAGTCATAGAATGGAGGTGTGTGAATTAATAGATTGGAGGTGTGAGAAATCATAGAATGGAGGTGTGTGATGTCACAGAATGGAGGTGTGTGAAGTCATAGAATGGAGGTGTGTGAAGTCATAGAATGGATGTTTGTTAAGTAAGAATGAAGGTGTGTTAAGTAATAGAATGGAGGTGTGTGAAGGCACAGAATGGAGGTGTGTGAAGTCATAGAATGGAGCTGTGTGAAGTCAGAATGGAGGTGTGTGAAGTCACAGAATGGAGGTGTGTGAAGTCACAGAATGGAGGTGTTTGTAGTCATAGAATGGAGGTGGGTGAAGTCATAAAATGGAGGTGTGTGAAGTCATATAATGGATGTTTGTTAAGTGAGAATGAAGGTGTGTTAAGTCATAGAATGGAGGTGAGTGAAGGCACAGAATGGAGCTGTGTGAAGTCAGAATGGAGGTGTGTGAAGTCACAGAATGGAGGTGTGTGAACTCAGAATGGAGGTGTGTGAAGTCACAGAATGGAGGTGTGTTAAGTCACAGAATGGAGGTGTGTGAAGTCATAGAATGGAGGTGTGTGAAGTCAGAACGTAGGTGTGTGAACTCATAGATTGGAGGTGTGAGACGTCATAGAATGGAGGTGTGTGAAGTCATAATGGATGCGTGTGAAGTCACAGAATTGAGGTGTGTGAAATCAAAGAATGGAGGTGTGTGAAGTCATAGAATGGAAGTGTGTGAAGTCAGAACGGAGGTGTGTGAACTCAGATTGGAGGTGTGGGAAGTCAAAATGGAGGTCTGTGAAGTTATAGAATGGAGGTGTGTGAAGTCACAGAATGGAGGGGTGTGAAGTCAAAGACTGGAGTTGTGTGAAGTCATAGAATGGAGGTGTGTGAACTCATAGAATGGAGGTATGTGAAGTCACAGAATGCAGGTGCGTTAAGTCACAGAATGGAGGTGTGTGATCTCAGAATGGAGGTGTGTGAAGTCACAGAATGGAGGTGTGGGAAGTCATAGAATGGAGTTGTGTGAAGTCATAGAATGGATGTGTGTGAATTAATAGAATGGAGGTGTGTGAAATCATAGAATGGAGGTGTGTGAAGTCACAGAATGGAGGTGTGTGAAGTCACAGAATGGAGGTGTGTGAAGTCACAGAATGGAGGTGTGTGAAGTCACAGAATGGAGGTGTGTGAACTCACAATGGAGATGTGTGAACTCACAATGGAGGTGTGTGAAGTCAAAGAATGGAGGTGTGTGAAGTGAGAATTGAGGTGTGTGAAGTCATGGAACTGAGGTTTGTGAACTGAGAATGGAGGTGTGTGAAGTCACAGAATGGAGGTTTGTGAAGTCATAGAATGGAGGTGTGTGAAGTCATAGAATGGATGTTTCTGAAGTAGAATGCAGGTGTGTGAAGTCATAGAATGGAGGTGTGTGAAGTCAAAATGGAGGTGTGTGAACTCATAAAATGCAGATGTGTGAAGTCATGGAATGGAGGTGTGTGAAGTCCAAGGATATAGGTGTGTGAAGTCAAACAATGGTGGTGTGTGAAGTCACAGAATGCAGGTGTGTTAAGTCAAAGAATGGAAGTGTGTGAAGTCAAAATGGAGGTGTGTGAAGTCATAGAATGGAGGTGTGTGAAGTCATAGAATGGATGTTTGTTAAGTAAGAATGAAGGTGTGTTAAGTCATAGAATGGAGGTGTGTGAAGGCACAGAATGGAGGTGTGTGAAGTCATAGAATGGAGCTGTGTGAAGTCAGAATGGAGGTGTGTGAAGTCACAGAATGGAGGTGTGTGAACTCAGAATGGAGGTGTGTGAAGTCACAGAATGGTGGTGTGTTAAGTCACAGAACGGAGGTGTTTGAACTCAGAATGGAGGTGTGTGAAGTCACAGAATGGAGGTGTGTGAAGTCATATAAAGGAGGTGTGTGAAATCATAGAATGGAGGTGTGGGAAGTCAGAGAATGGAGCTGTGTGAAGTCAGAATGGAGGTGTGCGAAGTCACGGAATGGAGGTGTGTGAAGTCATTTTATGGAGCTGTGTGAAGTCAGAATGGAGGTGTGTGAAGTCACAGAATGGAGGTGTATGAACTCAGAATGGAGGTGTGTGAAGTCACAGAATCTAGGTGTGTGAAGTCATAGAATGGAGGTGTGTGAAGTCATAGAATGGAGGTGTGTGAAGTCATAATGGAGGCGTGTGAAGTCACAGAATTGAGGTGTGTGAAGTCACAGAATGGAGGTGTGTGAAGTCATAGAATGGAGGTGTGTGAAATCATAGAATGGAGGTTTGGGAAGTCAGAGAATGGAGCTTTGTGAAGTCAGAATGGAGGTGTGCGAAGTCACAGAATGGAGGTGTGTGAAGTCATTTTATGGAGCTGTGTGAAGTCAGAATGGAGGTGTGTGAAGTCACAGAATGGAGGTGTGTGAAGTCAGAACGGAGTTGTGTGAACTCAGATTGGAGGTGTGGGACGTCAGAATGGAGGTGTGTGAAGATATAGAATGGAGGTGTGTGAAGTCACAGAATGGAGGGGTGTGAAGTCAAAGACTAGAGATGTGTGAAGTCATAGAATGGAGGTGTGTGAAGTCATAGAATGGATGTGTGTGAAGTCATAATGGAGGTGTGTGAAGTCACAGGACTGAGGTGTGTGAAGTCACAGAATGGAGGTGTGTGAAGCCACAGAATGGAGGTGTGTGAAGTCATAGAATGGAGGTGTGTGAAGTCACAGAATGGAGGTTTGTGAAGTCATAGAATGGAGGTGTGTGAAGTTATAGAATGGATGTTTCTGAAGTAGAATGCAGGTGTGTGAAGTCATAGAATGGAGGTGTGTGAAGTCAAAATGGAGGTGTGTGAACTCATAAAATGCAGATGTGTGAAGTCATGGAATGGAGGTGTGTGAAGTCCAAGGATATAGGTGTGTGAAGTCAAACAATGGTGGTGTGTGAAGTCACAGAATGCAGGTGTGTTAAGTCAAAGAATGGAAGTGTGTGAAGTCAAAATCGAGGTGTGTGAAGTCATAGAATGGAGGTGTGTGAAGTCATAGAATGAATGTTTGTTAAGTAAGAATGAAGGTGTGTTAAGTCATAGAATGGAGGTGTGTGAAGGCACAGAATGGAGGTGTGTGAAGTCATAGAATGGAGCTGTGTGAAGTCAGAATGGAGGTGTGTGAAGTCACAGAATGGAGGTGTGTGAACTCAGAATGGAGTTGTGTGAAGTCACAGAATGGAGGTGTGTTAAGTCACAGAATGGAGGGGTGTGAAGTCAAACCTGGAGGTGTGTGAAGTCATAGAATGGAGGTGTGTGAAGTCATAGAATGGACGTGTGTAAAGTCAAAATGGAGTTGTGTGAACTCATAAAATGGAGATGTGTGAAGTCATGGAATGGAGGTGTGTGAAGTCCAAGAATATAGGTGTGAAGTCAAACAATGGTGGTGTGTGAAGTCACAGAATGCAGGTGTGTTAAGTCAAAGAATGGAAGTGTGTGAAGTCAAAATAGAGGTGTGTGAAGTCACAGAATGGAGGTGTGTGAAGTCAAAATGGAGGTGTGTGAACTCATAGAATGGAGGTGTGTGAATTAATAGAATGGAGGTGTGAGAAATCATAGAATGGAGGTGTGTGATGTCACAGAATGGAGGTGTGTGAAGTCATAGAATGGAGGTGTGTGAAGTCATAGAATGGATGTTTGTTAAGTAAGAATGAAGGTGTGTTAAGTAATAGAATGGAGGTGTTTGAAGGCACAGAATGGAGGTGTGTGAAGTCATAGAATGGAGCTGTGTGAAGTCAGAATGGAGGTGTGTGAGCTCAGAATGGAGTTGTGTGAAGTCACAGAATGGAGGTTTGGGAAGTCATAGAATGGAGTTGTGTGAAGTCATAGAATGGAGGTGTGTGAATTAATAGATTGGAGGTGTGAGAAATCATAGAATGGAGGTGTGTGATGTCACAGAATGGAGGTGTGTGAAGTCATAGAATGGAGGTGTGTGAAGTCATAGAATGGATGTTTGTTAAGTAAGAATGAAGGTGTGTTAAGTCATAGAATGGAGGTGTGTGAAGGCACAGAATGGAGGTGTGTGAAGTCATAGAATGGAGCTGTGTGAAGTCAGAATGGAGGTGTGTGAAGTCACAGAATGGAGGTGTGTGAAGTCACAGAATGGAGGTGTTTGTAGTCATAGAATGGAGGTGGGTGAAGTCATAAAATGGAGGTGTGTGAAGTCATATAATGGATGTTTGTTAAGTGAGAATGAAGGTGTGTTAAGTCATAGAATGGAGGTGAGTGAAGGCACAGAATGGAGCTGTGTGAAGTCAGAATGGAGGTGTGTGAAGTCACAGAATGGAGGTGTGTGAACTCAGAATGGAGGTGTGTGAAGTCACAGAATGGAGGTGTGTTAAGTCACAGAATGGAGGTGTGTGAAGTCATAGAATGGAGGTGTGTGAAGTCAGAACGTAGGTGTGTGAACTCATAGATTGGAGGTGTGAGACGTCATAGAATGGAGGTGTGTGAAGTCATAATGGATGCGTGTGAAGTCACAGAATTGAGGTGTGTGAAATCAAAGAATGGAGGTGTGTGAAGTCATAGAATGGAAGTGTGTGAAGTCAGAACGGAGGTGTGTGAACTCAGATTGGAGGTGTGGGAAGTCAAAATGGAGGTCTGTGAAGTTATAGAATGGAGGTGTGTGAAGTCACAGAATGGAGGGGTGTGAAGTCAAAGACTGGAGTTGTGTGAAGTCATAGAATGGAGGTGTGTGAACTCATAGAATGGAGGTATGTGAAGTCACAGAATGCAGGTGCGTTAAGTCACAGAATGGAGGTGTGTGATCTCAGAATGGAGGTGTGTGAAGTCACAGAATGGAGGTGTGGGAAGTCATAGAATGGAGTTGTGTGAAGTCATAGAATGGATGTGTGTGAATTAATAGAATGGAGGTGTGTGAAATCATAGAATGGAGGTGTGTGAAGTCACAGAATGGAGGTGTGTGAAGTCACAGAATGGAGGTGTGTGAAGTCACAGAATGGAGGTGTGTGAAGTCACAGAATGGAGGTGTGTGAACTCACAATGGAGATGTGTGAACTCACAATGGAGGTGTGTGAAGTCAAAGAATGGAGGTGTGTGAAGTCATAGAATGGAATCCTGTGAAGTCATAGAATGGAGGTGTGTGAAGTGAGAATTGAGGTGTGTGAAGTCATGGAACTGAGGTTTGTGAACTGAGAATGGAGGTGTGTGAAGTCACAGAATGGAGGTTTGTGAAGTCATAGAATGGAGGTGTGTGAAGTCATAGAATGGATGTTTCTGAAGTAGAATGCAGGTGTGTGAAGTCATAGAATGGAGGTGTGTGAAGTCAAAATGGAGGTGTGTGAACTCATAAAATGGAGATGTGTGAAGTCATGGAATGGAGGTGTGTGAAGTCCAAGGATATAGGTGTGTGAAGTCAAACAATGGTGGTGTGTGAAGTCACAGAATGCAGGTGTGTTAAGTCAAAGAATGGAAGTGTGTGAAGTCAAAATGGAGGTGTGTGAAGTCATAGAATGGAGGTGTGTGAAGTCATAGAATGGATGTTTGTTAAGTAAGAATGAAGGTGTGTTAAGTCATAGAATGGAGGTGTGTGAAGGCACAGAATGGAGGTGTGTGAAGTCATAGAATGGAGCTGTGTGAAGTCAGAATGGAGGTGTGTGAAGTCACAGAATGGAGGTGTGTGAACTCAGAATGGAGGTGTGTGAAGTCACAGAATGGTGGTGTGTTAAGTCACAGAACGGAGGTGTTTGAACTCAGAATGGAGGTGTGTGAAGTCACAGAATGGAGGTGTGTGAAGTCATATAAAGGAGGTGTGTGAAATCATAGAATGGAGGTGTGGGAAGTCAGAGAATGGAGCTGTGTGAAGTCAGAATGGAGGTGTGCGAAGTCACGGAATGGAGGTGTGTGAAGTCATTTTATGGAGCTGTGTGAAGTCAGAATGGAGGTGTGTGAAGTCACAGAATGGAGGTGTATGAACTCAGAATGGAGGTGTGTGAAGTCACAGAATCTAGGTGTGTGAAGTCATAGAATGGAGGTGTGTGAAGTCATAGAATGGAGGTGTGTGAAGTCATAATGGAGGCGTGTGAAGTCACAGAATTGAGGTGTGTGAAGTCACAGAATGGAGGTGTGTGAAGTCATAGAATGGAGGTGTGTGAAATCATAGAATGGAGGTTTGGGAAGTCAGAGAATGGAGCTTTGTGAAGTCAGAATGGAGGTGTGCGAAGTCACAGAATGGAGGTGTGTGAAGTCATTTTATGGAGCTGTGTGAAGTCAGAATGGAGGTGTGTGAAGTCACAGAATGGAGGTGTGTGAAGTCAGAACGGAGTTGTGTGAACTCAGATTGGAGGTGTGGGACGTCAGAATGGAGGTGTGTGAAGATATAGAATGGAGGTGTGTGAAGTCACAGAATGGAGGGGTGTGAAGTCAAAGACTAGAGATGTGTGAAGTCATAGAATGGAGGTGTGTGAAGTCATAGAATGGATGTGTGTGAAGTCATAATGGAGGTGTGTGAAGTCACAGGACTGAGGTGTGTGAAGTCACAGAATGGAGGTGTGTGAAGCCACAGAATGGAGGTGTGTGAAGTCATAGAATGGAGGTGTGTGAAGTCACAGAATGGAGGTTTGTGAAGTCATAGAATGGAGGTGTGTGAAGTTATAGAATGGATGTTTCTGAAGTAGAATGCAGGTGTGTGAAGTCATAGAATGGAGGTGTGTGAAGTCAAAATGGAGGTGTGTGAACTCATAAAATGCAGATGTGTGAAGTCATGGAATGGAGGTGTGTGAAGTCCAAGGATATAGGTGTGTGAAGTCATAGATTGGAGGTGTGAGACGTCATAGAATGGAGGTGTGTGAAGTCATAATGGATGCGTGTGAAGTCACAGAATTGAGGTGTGTGAAATCAAAGAATGGAGGTGTGTGAAGTCATAGAATGGAAGTGTGTGAAGTCAGAACGGAGGTGTGTGAACTCAGATTGGAGGTGTGGGAAGTCAAAATGGAGGTCTGTGAAGTTATAGAATGGAGGTGTGTGAAGTCACAGAATGGAGGGGTGTGAAGTCAAAGACTGGAGTTGTGTGAAGTCATAGAATGGAGGTGTGTGAACTCATAGAATGGAGGTATGTGAAGTCACAGAATGCAGGTGCGTTAAGTCACAGAATGGAGGTGTGTGATCTCAGAATGGAGGTGTGTGAAGTCACAGAATGGAGGTGTGGGAAGTCATAGAATGGAGTTGTGTGAAGTCATAGAATGGATGTGTGTGAATTAATAGAATGGAGGTGTGTGAAATCATAGAATGGAGGTGTGTGAAGTCACAGAATGGAGGTGTGTGAAGTCACAGAATGGAGGTGTGTGAAGTCACAGAATGGAGGTGTGTGAAGTCACAGAATGGAGGTGTGTGAACTCACAATGGAGATGTGTGAACTCACAATGGAGGTGTGTGAAGTCAAAGAATGGAGGTGTGTGAAGTCATAGAATGGAATCCTGTGAAGTCATAGAATGGAGGTGTGTGAAGTGAGAATTGAGGTGTGTGAAGTCATGGAACTGAGGTTTGTGAACTGAGAATGGAGGTGTGTGAAGTCACAGAATGGAGGTTTGTGAAGTCATAGAATGGAGGTGTGTGAAGTCATAGAATGGATGTTTCTGAAGTAGAATGCAGGTGTGTGAAGTCATAGAATGGAGGTGTGTGAAGTCAAAATGGAGGTGTGTGAACTCATAAAATGGAGATGTGTGAAGTCATGGAATGGAGGTGTGTGAAGTCCAAGGATATAGGTGTGTGAAGTCAAACAATGGTGGTGTGTGAAGTCACAGAATGCAGGTGTGTTAAGTCAAAGAATGGAAGTGTGTGAAGTCAAAATGGAGGTGTGTGAAGTCATAGAATGGAGGTGTGTGAAGTCATAGAATGGATGTTTGTTAAGTAAGAATGAAGGTGTGTTAAGTCATAGAATGGAGGTGTGTGAAGGCACAGAATGGAGGTGTGTGAAGTCATAGAATGGAGCTGTGTGAAGTCAGAATGGAGGTGTGTGAAGTCACAGAATGGAGGTGTGTGAACTCAGAATGGAGGTGTGTGAAGTCACAGAATGGTGGTGTGTTAAGTCACAGAACGGAGGTGTTTGAACTCAGAATGGAGGTGTGTGAAGTCACAGAATGGAGGTGTGTGAAGTCATATAAAGGAGGTGTGTGAAATCATAGAATGGAGGTGTGGGAAGTCAGAGAATGGAGCTGTGTGAAGTCAGAATGGAGGTGTGCGAAGTCACGGAATGGAGGTGTGTGAAGTCATTTTATGGAGCTGTGTGAAGTCAGAATGGAGGTGTGTGAAGTCACAGAATGGAGGTGTATGAACTCAGAATGGAGGTGTGTGAAGTCACAGAATCTAGGTGTGTGAAGTCATAGAATGGAGGTGTGTGAAGTCATAGAATGGAGGTGTGTGAAGTCATAATGGAGGCGTGTGAAGTCACAGAATTGAGGTGTGTGAAGTCACAGAATGGAGGTGTGTGAAGTCATAGAATGGAGGTGTGTGAAATCATAGAATGGAGGTTTGGGAAGTCAGAGAATGGAGCTTTGTGAAGTCAGAATGGAGGTGTGCGAAGTCACAGAATGGAGGTGTGTGAAGTCATTTTATGGAGCTGTGTGAAGTCAGAATGGAGGTGTGTGAAGTCACAGAATGGAGGTGTGTGAAGTCAGAACGGAGTTGTGTGAACTCAGATTGGAGGTGTGGGACGTCAGAATGGAGGTGTGTGAAGATATAGAATGGAGGTGTGTGAAGTCACAGAATGGAGGGGTGTGAAGTCAAAGACTAGAGATGTGTGAAGTCATAGAATGGAGGTGTGTGAAGTCATAGAATGGATGTGTGTGAAGTCATAATGGAGGTGTGTGAAGTCACAGGACTGAGGTGTGTGAAGTCACAGAATGGAGGTGTGTGAAGCCACAGAATGGAGGTGTGTGAAGTCATAGAATGGAGGTGTGTGAAGTCACAGAATGGAGGTTTGTGAAGTCATAGAATGGAGGTGTGTGAAGTTATAGAATGGATGTTTCTGAAGTAGAATGCAGGTGTGTGAAGTCATAGAATGGAGGTGTGTGAAGTCAAAATGGAGGTGTGTGAACTCATAAAATGCAGATGTGTGAAGTCATGGAATGGAGGTGTGTGAAGTCCAAGGATATAGGTGTGTGAAGTCAAACAATGGTGGTGTGTGAAGTCACAGAATGCAGGTGTGTTAAGTCAAAGAATGGAAGTGTGTGAAGTCAAAATCGAGGTGTGTGAAGTCATAGAATGGAGGTGTGTGAAGTCATAGAATGAATGTTTGTTAAGTAAGAATGAAGGTGTGTTAAGTCATAGAATGGAGGTGTGTGAAGGCACAGAATGGAGGTGTGTGAAGTCATAGAATGGAGCTGTGTGAAGTCAGAATGGAGGTGTGTGAAGTCACAGAATGGAGGTGTGTGAACTCAGAATGGAGTTGTGTGAAGTCACAGAATGGAGGTGTGTTAAGTCACAGAATGGAGGGGTGTGAAGTCAAACCTGGAGGTGTGTGAAGTCATAGAATGGAGGTGTGTGAAGTCATAGAATGGACGTGTGTAAAGTCAAAATGGAGTTGTGTGAACTCATAAAATGGAGATGTGTGAAGTCATGGAATGGAGGTGTGTGAAGTCCAAGAATATAGGTGTGAAGTCAAACAATGGTGGTGTGTGAAGTCACAGAATGCAGGTGTGTTAAGTCAAAGAATGGAAGTGTGTGAAGTCAAAATAGAGGTGTGTGAAGTCACAGAATGGAGGTGTGTGAAGTCAAAATGGAGGTGTGTGAACTCATAGAATGGAGGTGTGTGAATTAATAGAATGGAGGTGTGAGAAATCATAGAATGGAGGTGTGTGATGTCACAGAATGGAGGTGTGTGAAGTCATAGAATGGAGGTGTGTGAAGTCATAGAATGGATGTTTGTTAAGTAAGAATGAAGGTGTGTTAAGTAATAGAATGGAGGTGTTTGAAGGCACAGAATGGAGGTGTGTGAAGTCATAGAATGGAGCTGTGTGAAGTCAGAATGGAGGTGTGTGAGCTCAGAATGGAGTTGTGTGAAGTCACAGAATGGAGGTTTGGGAAGTCATAGAATGGAGTTGTGTGAAGTCATAGAATGGAGGTGTGTGAATTAATAGATTGGAGGTGTGAGAAATCATAGAATGGAGGTGTGTGATGTCACAGAATGGAGGTGTGTGAAGTCATAGAATGGAGGTGTGTGAAGTCATAGAATGGATGTTTGTTAAGTAAGAATGAAGGTGTGTTAAGTAATAGAATGGAGGTGTGTGAAGGCACAGAATGGAGGTGTGTGAAGTCATAGAATGGAGCTGTGTGAAGTCAGAATGGAGGTGTGTGAAGTCACAGAATGGAGGTGTGTGAAGTCACAGAATGGAGGTGTTTGTAGTCATAGAATGGAGGTGGGTGAAGTCATAAAATGGAGGTGTGTGAAGTCATATAATGGATGTTTGTTAAGTGAGAATGAAGGTGTGTTAAGTCATAGAATGGAGGTGAGTGAAGGCACAGAATGGAGCTGTGTGAAGTCAGAATGGAGGTGTGTGAAGTCACAGAATGGAGGTGTGTGAACTCAGAATGGAGGTGTGTGAAGTCACAGAATGGAGGTGTGTTAAGTCACAGAATGGAGGTGTGTGAAGTCATAGAATGGAGGTGTGTGAAGTCAGAACGTAGGTGTGTGAACTCATAGATTGGAGGTGTGAGACGTCATAGAATGGAGGTGTGTGAAGTCATAATGGATGCGTGTGAAGTCACAGAATTGAGGTGTGTGAAATCAAAGAATGGAGGTGTGTGAAGTCATAGAATGGAAGTGTGTGAAGTCAGAACGGAGGTGTGTGAACTCAGATTGGAGGTGTGGGAAGTCAAAATGGAGGTCTGTGAAGTTATAGAATGGAGGTGTGTGAAGTCACAGAATGGAGGGGTGTGAAGTCAAAGACTGGAGTTGTGTGAAGTCATAGAATGGAGGTGTGTGAACTCATAGAATGGAGGTATGTGAAGTCACAGAATGAAGGTGCGTTAAGTCACAGAATGGAGGTGTGTGATCTCAGAATGGAGGTGTGTGAAGTCACAGAATGGAGGTGTGGGAAGTCATAGAATGGAGTTGTGTGAAGTCATAGAATGGATGTGTGTGAATTAATAGAATGGAGGTGTGTGAAATCATAGAATGGAGGTGTGTGAAGTCACAGAATGGAGGTGTGTGAAGTCACAGAATGGAGGTGTGTGAAGTCACAGAATGGAGGTGTGTGAAGTCACAGAATGGAGGTGTGTGAACTCACAATGGAGATGTGTGAACTCACAATGGAGGTGTGTGAAGTCAAAGAATGGAGGTGTGTGAAGTCATAGAATGGAATCCTGTGAAGTCATAGAATGGAGGTGTGTGAAGTGAGAATTGAGGTGTGTGAAGTCATGGAACTGAGGTTTGTGAACTGAGAATGGAGGTGTGTGAAGTCACAGAATGGAGGTTTGTGAAGTCATAGAATGGAGGTGTGTGAAGTCATAGAATGGATGTTTCTGAAGTAGAATGCAGGTGTGTGAAGTCATAGAATGGAGGTGTGTGAAGTCAAAATGGAGGTGTGTGAACTCATAAAATGGAGATGTGTGAAGTCATGGAATGGAGGTGTGTGAAGTCCAAGGATATAGGTGTGTGAAGTCAAACAATGGTGGTGTGTGAAGTCACAGAATGCAGGTGTGTTAAGTCAAAGAATGGAAGTGTGTGAAGTCAAAATGGAGGTGTGTGAAGTCATAGAATGGAGGTGTGTGAAGTCATAGAATGGATGTTTGTTAAGTAAGAATGAAGGTGTGTTAAGTCATAGAATGGAGGTGTGTGAAGGCACAGAATGGAGGTGTGTGAAGTCATAGAATGGAGCTGTGTGAAGTCAGAATGGAGGTGTGTGAAGTCACAGAATGGAGGTGTGTGAACTCAGAATGGAGGTGTGTGAAGTCACAGAATGGTGGTGTGTTAAGTCACAGAACGGAGGTGTTTGAACTCAGAATGGAGGTGTGTGAAGTCACAGAATGGAGGTGTGTGAAGTCATATAAAGGAGGTGTGTGAAATCATAGAATGGAGGTGTGGGAAGTCACGGAATGGAGGTGTGTGAAGTCATTTTATGGAGCTGTGTGAAGTCAGAATGGAGGTGTGTGAAGTCACAGAATGGAGGTGTATGAACTCAGAATGGAGGTGTGTGAAGTCACAGAATCTAGGTGTGTGAAGTCATAGAATGGAGGTGTGTGAAGTCATAGAATGGAGGTGTGTGAAGTCATAATGGAGGCGTGTGAAGTCACAGAATTGAGGTGTGTGAAGTCACAGAATGGAGGTGTGTGAAGTCATAGAATGGAGGTGTGTGAAATCATAGAATGGAGGTTTGGGAAGTCAGAGAATGGAGCTTTGTGAAGTCAGAATGGAGGTGTGCGAAGTCACAGAATGGAGGTGTGTGAAGTCATTTTATGGAGCTGTGTGAAGTCAGAATGGAGGTGTGTGAAGTCACAGAATGGAGGTGTGTGAAGTCAGAACGGAGTTGTGTGAACTCAGATTGGAGGTGTGGGACGTCAGAATGGAGGTGTGTGAAGATATAGAATGGAGGTGTGTGAAGTCACAGAATGGAGGGGTGTGAAGTCAAAGACTAGAGATGTGTGAAGTCATAGAATGGAGGTGTGTGAAGTCATAGAATGGATGTGTGTGAAGTCATAATGGAGGTGTGTGAAGTCACAGGACTGAGGTGTGTGAAGTCACAGAATGGAGGTGTGTGAAGCCACAGAATGGAGGTGTGTGAAGTCATAGAATGGAGGTGTGTGAAGTCACAGAATGGAGGTTTGTGAAGTCATAGAATGGAGGTGTGTGAAGTTATAGAATGGATGTTTCTGAAGTAGAATGCAGGTGTGTGAAGTCATAGAATGGAGGTGTGTGAAGTCAAAATGGAGGTGTGTGAACTCATAAAATGCAGATGTGTGAAGTCATGGAATGGAGGTGTGTGAAGTCCAAGGATATAGGTGTGTGAAGTCAAACAATGGTGGTGTGTGAAGTCAAAGAATGCAGGTGTGTTAAGTCAAAGAATGGAAGTGTGTGAAGTCAAAATGGAGGTGTGTGAAGTCATAGAATGGAGGTGTGTGAAGTCATAGAATGGATGTTTGTTAAGTAAGAATGAAGGTGTGTGAAGTCATAGAATGGAGGTGTGTGAAGGCACAGAATGGAGGTGTGTGAAGTCATAGAATGGAGCTGTGTGAAGTCAGAATGGAGGTGTGTGAAGTCACAGAATGGAGGTGTGTGAACTCAGAATGGAGGTGTGTGAAGTCACAGAATGGAGGTGTGTTAAGTCACAGCACGGAGGTGTTTGAACTCAGAATGTAGGTGTGTGAAGTCACAGAATGGAGGTGTGTGAAGTCATATAAAGGAGGTGTGTGAAATCATAGAATGGAGGTGTGGGAAGTCAGAGAATGGAGCTGTGTGAAGTCAGAATGGAGCTGTGCGAAGTCACAGAATGGAGGTGTGTGAAGTCATTTTATGGAGCTGTGTGAAGTCAGAATGGAGGTGTGTGAAGTCGCAGAATGGAGGTGTGTGAACTCAGAATGGAGGTGTGTGAAGTCACAGAATCTAGGTGTGTGAAGTCATAGAATGGAGGTGTGTGAAGTCATAGAATGGAGGTGTGTGAAGTCATAATGGAGGCGTGTGAAGTCACAGAATTGAGGTGTGTGAAGGCACAGAATGGAGGTGTGTGAAGTCATAGAATGGAGGTGTGTGAAATCATAGAATGGAGGTTTGGGAAGTCAGAGAATGGAGCTTTTTGAAGTCAGAATGGAGGTGTGCGAAGTCACAGAATGGAGGTGTGTGAAGTCATTTAATGGAGCTGTGTGAAGTCAGAATGGAGGTGTGTGAAGTCACAGAATGGAGGTGTGTGAACTCAGAATGGAGTTGTGTTAAGTCACAGAATCTAGGTGTGTTAAGTCATAGAATGGAGGTGTGTGAAGTCATAGAATAGAGGTGTGTGAAGTCATAATGGAGGCGTGTGAAGTCACAGAATTGAGGTGTGTGAAGTCACAGAATGGAGGTGTGTGAAGTCATAGAATGGAGGTGTGTGAAGTCAGAACGGAGTTGTGTGAACTCAGATTGGAGGTGTGGGACGTCAGAATGGAGGTGTGTGAAGATATAGAATGGAGGTGTGTAAAGTCACAGAATGGAGGGGTGTGAAGTCAAAGACTAGAGATGTGTGAAGTCATAGAATGGAGGTGTGTGAAGTCATAGAATGGATGTGTGTGAAGTCATAATGGAGGTGTGTGAAGTCACAGGACTGAGGTGTGTGAAGTCACAGAATGGAGGTGTATGAAATCACAGAATGGAGGTGTGTGAAGTCATAGAATGGAGGTGTGTGAAGTCACAGAATGGAGGATTGTGAAGTCATAGAATGGAGGTGTGTGAAGTCATAGAATGGATGTTTCTGAAGTAGAATGCAGGTGTGTGAAGTCATAGAATGGAGGTGTGTGAAGTCAAAATGGAGGTGTGTGAACTCATAAAATGCAGATGTGTGAAGTCATGGAATGGAGGTGTGTGAAGTCCAAGGATATAGGTGTGTGAAGTCAAACAATGGTGGTGTGTGAAGTCACAGAATGCAGGTGTGTTAAGTCAAAGAATGGAAGTGTGTGAAGTCAAAATCGAGGTGTGTGAAGTCATAGAATGGAGGTGTGTGAAGTCATAGAATGAATGTTTGTTAAGTAAGAATGAAGGTGTGTTAAGTCATAGAATGGAGGTGTGTGAAGGCACAGAATGGAGGTGTGTGAAGTCATAGAATGGAGCTGTGTGAAGTCAGAATGGAGGTGTGTGAAGTCACAGAATGGAGGTGTGTGAACTCAGAATGGAGTTGTGTGAAGTCACAGAATGGAGGTGTGTTAAGTCACAGAATGGAGGGGTGTGAAGTCAAACCTGGAGGTGTGTGAAGTCATAGAACGGAGGTGTGTGAAGTCATAGAATGGACGTGTGTAAAGTCAAAATGGAGTTGTGTGAACTCATAAAATGGAGATGTGTGAAGTCATGGAATGGAGGTGTGTGAAGTCCAAGAATATAGGTGTGTGAAGTCAAACAATGGTGGTGTGTGAAGTCACAGAATGCAGGTGTGTTAAGTCAAAGAATGGAAGTGTGTGAAGTCAAAATGGAGGTGTGTGAAGTCACAGAATGGAGGTGTGTGAAGTCAAAATGGAGGTGTGTGAACTCATAGAATGGAGGTGTGTGAATTAATAGAATGGAGGTGTGAGAAATCATAGAATGGAGGTGTGTGATGTCACAGAATGGAGGTGTGTGAAGTCATAGAATGGAGGTGTGTGAAGTCATAGAATGGATGTTTGTTAAGTAAGAATGAAGGTGTGTTAAGTAATAGAATGGAGGTGTGTGAAGGCACAGAATGGAGGTGTGTGAAGTCATAGAATGGAGCTGTGTGAAGTCAGAATGGAGGTGTGTGAGCTCAGAATGGAGTTGTGTGAAGTCACAGAATGGAGGTTTGGGAAGTCATAGAATGGAGTTGTGTGAAGTCATAGAATGGAGGTGTGTGAATTAATAGATTGGAGGTGTGAGAAATCATAGAATGGAGGTGTGTGATGTCACAGAATGGAGGTGTGTGAAGTCATAGAATGGAGGTGTGTGAAGTCATGGAATGGATGTTTGTTAAGTAAGAATGAAGGTGTGTTAAGTAATAGAATGGAGGTGTGTGAAGGCACAGAATGGAGGTGTGTGAAGTCATAGAATGGAGCTGTGTGAAGTCAGAATGGAGGTGTGTGAAGTCACAGAATGGAGGTGTGTGAAGTCACAGAATGGAGGTGTTTGTAGTCATAGAATGGAGGTGGGTGAAGTCATAAAATGGAGGTGTGTGAAGTCATATAATGGATGTTTGTTAAGTGAGAATGAAGGTGTGTTAAGTCATAGAATGGAGGTGAGTGAAGGCACAGAATGGAGCTGTGTGAAGTCAGAATGGAGGTGTGTGAAGTCACAGAATGGAGGTGTGTGAACTCAGAATGGAGGTGTGTAAAGTCACAGAATGGAGGTGTGTTAAGTCACAGAATGGAGGTGTGTGAAGTCATAGAATGGAGGTGTGTGAAGTCAGAACGTAGGTGTGTGAACTCATAGATTGGAGGTGTGAGACGTCATAGAATGGAGGTGTGTGAAGTCATAATGGATGCGTGTGAAGTCACAGAATTGAGGTGTGTGAAATCAAAGAATGGAGGTGTGTGAAGTCATAGAATGGAAGTGTGTGAAGTCAGAACGGAGGTGTGTGAACTCAGATTGGAGGTGTGGGAAGTCAAAATGGAGGTCTGTGAAGTTATAGAATGGAGGTGTGTGAAGTCACAGAATGGAGGGGTGTGAAGTCAAAGACTGGAGTTGTGTGAAGTCATAGAATGGAGGTGTGTGAACTCATAGAATGGAGGTATGTGAAGTCACAGAATGAAGGTGCGTTAAGTCACAGAATGGAGGTGTGTGATCTCAGAATGGAGGTGTGTGAAGTCACAGAATGGAGGTGTGGGAAGTCATAGAATGGAGTTGTGTGAAGTCATAGAATGGATGTGTGTGAATTAATAGAATGGAGGTGTGTGAAATCATAGAATGGAGGTGTGTGAAGTCACAGAATGGAGGTGTGTGAAGTCACAGAATGGAGGTGTGTGAAGTCACAGAATGGAGGTGTGTGAAGTCACAGAATGGAGGTGTGTGAACTCACAATGGAGATGTGTGAACTCACAATGGAGGTGTGTGAAGTCAAAGAATGGAGGTGTGTGAAGTCATAGAATGGAATCGTGTGAAGTCATAGAATGGAGGTGTGTGAAGTGAGAATTGAGGTGTGTGAAGTCATGGAACTGAGGTTTGTGAACTGAGAATGGAGGTGTGTGAAGTCACAGAATGGAGGTTTGTGAAGTCATAGAATGGAGGTGTGTGAAGTCATAGAATGGATGTTTCTGAAGTAGAATGCAGGTGTGTGAAGTCATAGAATGGAGGTGTGTGAAGTCAAAATGGAGGTGTGTGAACTCATAAAATGCAGATGTGTGAAGTCATGGAATGGAGGTGTGTGAAGTCCAAGGATATAGGTGTGTGAAGTCAAACAATGGTGGTGTGTGAAGTCACAGAATGCAGGTGTGTTAAGTCAAAGAATGGAAGTGTGTGAAGTCAAAATGGAGGTGTGTGAAGTCATAGAATGGAGGTGTGTGAAGTCATAGAATGGATGTTTGTTAAGTAAGAATGAAGGTGTGTTAAGTCATAGAATGGAGGTGTGTGAAGGCACAGAATGGAGGTGTGTGAAGTCATAGAATGGAGCTGTGTGAAGTCAGAATGGAGGTGTGTGAAGTCACAGAATGGAGGTGTGTGAACTCAGAATGGAGGTGTGTGAAGTCACAGAATGGTGGTGTGTTAAGTCACAGAACGGAGGTGTTTGAACTCAGAATGGAGGTGTGTGAAGTCACAGAATGGAGGTGTGTGAAGTCATATAAAGGAGGTGTGTGAAATCATAGAATGGAGGTGTGGGAAGTCAGAGAATGGAGCTGTGTGAAGTCAGAATGGAGGTGTGCGAAGTCACGGAATGGAGGTGTGTGAAGTCATTTTATGGAGCTGTGTGAAGTCAGAATGGAGGTGTGTGAAGTCACAGAATGGAGGTGTATGAACTCAGAATGGAGGTGTGTGAAGTCACAGAATCTAGGTGTGTGAAGTCATAGAATGGAGGTGTGTGAAGTCATAGAATGGAGGTGTGTGAAGTCATAATGGAGGCGTGTGAAGTCACAGAATTGAGGTGTGTGAAGTCACAGAATGGAGGTGTGTGAAGTCATAGAATGGAGGTGTGTGAAATCATAGAATGGAGGTTTGGGAAGTCAGAGAATGGAGCTTTGTGAAGTCAGAATGGAGGTGTGCGAAGTCACAGAATGGAGGTGTGTGAAGTCATTTTATGGAGCTGTGTGAAGTCAGAATGGAGGTGTGTGAAGTCACAGAATGGAGGTGTGTGAAGTCAGAACGGAGTTGTGTGAACTCAGATTGGAGGTGTGGGACGTCAGAATGGAGGTGTGTGAAGATATAGAATGGAGGTGTGTGAAGTCACAGAATGGAGGGGTGTGAAGTCAAAGACTAGAGATGTGTGAAGTCATAGAATGGAGGTGTGTGAAGTCATAGAATGGATGTGTGTGAAGTCATAATGGAGGTGTGTGAAGTCACAGGACTGAGGTGTGTGAAGTCACAGAATGGAGGTGTGTGAAGCCACAGAATGGAGGTGTGTGAAGTCATAGAATGGAGGTGTGTGAAGTCACAGAATGGAGGTTTGTGAAGTCATAGAATGGAGGTGTGTGAAGTTATAGAATGGATGTTTCTGAAGTAGAATGCAGGTGTGTGAAGTCATAGAATGGAGGTGTGTGAAGTCAAAATGGAGGTGTGTGAACTCATAAAATGCAGATGTGTGAAGTCATGGAATGGAGGTGTGTGAAGTCCAAGGATATAGGTGTGTGAAGTCAAACAATGGTGGTGTGTGAAGTCACAGAATGCAGGTGTGTTAAGTCAAAGAATGGAAGTGTGTGAAGTCAAAATCGAGGTGTGTGAAGTCATAGAATGGAGGTGTGTGAAGTCATAGAATGAATGTTTGTTAAGTAAGAATGAAGGTGTGTTAAGTCATAGAATGGAGGTGTGTGAAGGCACAGAATGGAGGTGTGTGAAGTCATAGAATGGAGCTGTGTGAAGTCAGAATGGAGGTGTGTGAAGTCACAGAATGGAGGTGTGTGAACTCAGAATGGAGTTGTGTGAAGTCACAGAATGGAGGTGTGTTAAGTCACAGAATGGAGGGGTGTGAGGTCAAACCTGGAGGTGTGTGAAGTCATAGAATGGAGGTGTGTGAAGTCATAGAATGGACGTGTGTAAAGTCAAAATGGAGTTGTGTGAACTCATAAAATGGAGATGTGTGAAGTCATGGAATGGAGGTGTGTGAAGTCCAAGAATATAGGTGTGAAGTCAAACAATGGTGGTGTGTGAAGTCACAGAATGCAGGTGTGTTAAGTCAAAGAATGGAAGTGTGTGAAGTCAAAATAGAGGTGTGTGAAGTCACAGAATGGAGGTGTGTGAAGTCAAAATGGAGGTGTGTGAACTCATAGAATGGAGGTGTGTGAATTAATAGAATGGAGGTGTGAGAAATCATAGAATGGAGGTGTGTGATGTCACAGAATGGAGGTGTGTGAAGTCATAGAATGGAGGTGTGTGAAGTCATAGAATGGATGTTTGTTAAGTAAGAATGAAGGTGTGTTAAGTAATAGAATGGAGGTGTTTGAAGGCACAGAATGGAGGTGTGTGAAGTCATAGAATGGAGCTGTGTGAAGTCAGAATGGAGGTGTGTGAGCTCAGAATGGAGTTGTGTGAAGTCACAGAATGGAGGTTTGGGAAGTCATAGAATGGAGTTGTGTGAAGTCATAGAATGGAGGTGTGTGAATTAATAGATTGGAGGTGTGAGAAATCATAGAATGGAGGTGTGTGATGTCACAGAATGGAGGTGTGTGAAGTCATAGAATGGAGGTGTGTGAAGTCATGGAATGGATGTTTGTTAAGTAAGAATGAAGGTGTGTTAAGTAATAGAATGGAGGTGTGTGAAGGCACAGAATGGAGGTGTGTGAAGTCATAGAATGGAGCTGTGTGAAGTCAGAATGGAGGTGTGTGAAGTCACAGAATGGAGGTGTGTGAAGTCACAGAATGGAGGTGTTTGTAGTCATAGAATGGAGGTGGGTGAAGTCATAAAATGGAGGTGTGTGAAGTCATATAATGGATGTTTGTTAAGTGAGAATGAAGGTGTGTTAAGTCATAGAATGGAGGTGAGTGAAGGCACAGAATGGAGCTGTGTGAAGTCAGAATGGAGGTGTGTGAAGTCACAGAATGGAGGTGTGTGAACTCAGAATGGAGGTGTGTGAAGTCACAGAATGGAGGTGTGTTAAGTCACAGAATGGAGGTGTGTGAAGTCATAGAATGGAGGTGTGTGAAGTCAGAACGTAGGTGTGTGAACTCATAGATTGGAGGTGTGAGACGTCATAGAATGGAGGTGTGTGAAGTCATAATGGATGCGTGTGAAGTCACAGAATTGAGGTGTGTGAAATCAAAGAATGGAGGTGTGTGAAGTCATAGAATGGAAGTGTGTGAAGTCAGAACGGAGGTGTGTGAACTCAGATTGGAGGTGTGGGAAGTCAAAATGGAGGTCTGTGAAGTTATAGAATGGAGGTGTGTGAAGTCACAGAATGGAGGGGTGTGAAGTCAAAGACTGGAGTTGTGTGAAGTCATAGAATGGAGGTGTGTGAACTCATAGAATGGAGGTATGTGAAGTCACAGAATGAAGGTGCGTTAAGTCACAGAATGGAGGTGTGTGATCTCAGAATGGAGGTGTGTGAAGTCACAGAATGGAGGTGTGGGAAGTCATAGAATGGAGTTGTGTGAAGTCATAGAATGGATGTGTGTGAATTAATAGAATGGAGGTGTGTGAAATCATAGAATGGAGGTGTGTGAAGTCACAGAATGGAGGTGTGTGAAGTCACAGAATGGAGGTGTGTGAAGTCACAGAATGGAGGTGTGTGAAGTCACAGAATGGAGGTGTGTGAACTCACAATGGAGATGTGTGAACTCACAATGGAGGTGTGTGAAGTCAAAGAATGGAGGTGTGTGAAGTCATAGAATGGAATCCTGTGAAGTCATAGAATGGAGGTGTGTGAAGTGAGAATTGAGGTGTGTGAAGTCATGGAACTGAGGTTTGTGAACTGAGAATGGAGGTGTGTGAAGTCACAGAATGGAGGTTTGTGAAGTCATAGAATGGAGGTGTGTGAAGTCATAGAATGGATGTTTCTGAAGTAGAATGCAGGTGTGTGAAGTCATAGAATGGAGGTGTGTGAAGTCAAAATGGAGGTGTGTGAACTCATAAAATGCAGATGTGTGAAGTCATGGAATGGAGGTGTGTGAAGTCCAAGGATATAGGTGTGTGAAGTCAAACAATGGTGGTGTGTGAAGTCACAGAATGCAGGTGTGTTAAGTCAAAGAATGGAAGTGTGTGAAGTCAAAATGGAGGTGTGTGAAGTCATAGAATGGAGGTGTGTGAAGTCATAGAATGGATGTTTGTTAAGTAAGAATGAAGGTGTGTTAAGTCATAGAATGGAGGTGTGTGAAGGCACAGAATGGAGGTGTGTGAAGTCATAGAATGGAGCTGTGTGAAGTCAGAATGGAGGTGTGTGAAGTCACAGAATGGAGGTGTGTGAACTCAGAATGGAGGTGTGTGAAGTCACAGAATGGAGGTGTGTGAAGTCATATAAAGGAGGTGTGTGAAATCATAGAATGGAGGTGTGGGAAGTCACGGAATGGAGGTGTGTGAAGTCATTTTATGGAGCTGTGTGAAGTCAGAATGGAGGTGTGTGAAGTCACAGAATGGAGGTGTATGAACTCAGAATGGAGGTGTGTGAAGTCACAGAATCTAGGTGTGTGAAGTCATAGAATGGAGGTGTGTGAAGTCATAGAATGGAGGTGTGTGAAGTCATAATGGAGGCGTGTGAAGTCACAGAATTGAGGTGTGTGAAGTCACAGAATGGAGGTGTGTGAAGTCATAGAATGGAGGTGTGTGAAATCATAGAATGGAGGTTTGGGAAGTCAGAGAATGGAGCTTTGTGAAGTCAGAATGGAGGTGTGCGAAGTCACAGAATGGAGGTGTGTGAAGTCATTTTATGGAGCTGTGTGAAGTCAGAATGGAGGTGTGTGAAGTCACAGAATGGAGGTGTGTGAAGTCAGAACGGAGTTGTGTGAACTCAGATTGGAGGTGTGGGACGTCAGAATGGAGGTGTGTGAAGATATAGAATGGAGGTGTGTGAAGTCACAGAATGGAGGGGTGTGAAGTCAAAGACTAGAGATGTGTGAAGTCATAGAATGGAGGTGTGTGAAGTCATAGAATGGATGTGTGTGAAGTCATAATGGAGGTGTGTGAAGTCACAGGACTGAGGTGTGTGAAGTCACAGAATGGAGGTGTGTGAAGCCACAGAATGGAGGTGTGTGAAGTCATAGAATGGAGGTGTGTGAAGTCACAGAATGGAGGTTTGTGAAGTCATAGAATGGAGGTGTGTGAAGTTATAGAATGGATGTTTCTGAAGTAGAATGCAGGTGTGTGAAGTCATAGAATGGAGGTGTGTGAAGTCAAAATGGAGGTGTGTGAACTCATAAAATGCAGATGTGTGAAGTCATGGAATGGAGGTGTGTGAAGTCCAAGGATATAGGTGTGTGAAGTCAAACAATGGTGGTGTGTGAAGTCAAAGAATGCAGGTGTGTTAAGTCAAAGAATGGAAGTGTGTGAAGTCAAAATGGAGGTGTGTGAAGTCATAGAATGGAGGTGTGTGAAGTCATAGAATGGATGTTTGTTAAGTAAGAATGAAGGTGTGTGAAGTCATAGAATGGAGGTGTGTGAAGGCACAGAATGGAGGTGTGTGAAGTCATAGAATGGAGCTGTGTGAACTCAGAATGGAGGTGTGTGAAGTCACAGAATGGAGGTGTGTGAACTCAGAATGGAGGTGTGTGAAGTCACAGAATGGAGGTGTGTTAAGTCACAGCACGGAGGTGTTTGAACTCAGAATGTAGGTGTGTGAAGTCACAGAATGGAGGTGTGTGAAGTCATATAAAGGAGGTGTGTGAAATCATAGAATGGAGGTGTGGGAAGTCAGAGAATGGAGCTGTGTGAAGTCAGAATGGAGCTGTGCGAAGTCACAGAATGGAGGTGTGTGAAGTCATTTTATGGAGCTGTGTGAAGTCAGAATGGAGGTGTGTGAAGTCGCAGAATGGAGGTGTGTGAACTCAGAATGGAGGTGTGTGAAGTCACAGAATCTAGGTGTGTGAAGTCATAGAATGGAGGTGTGTGAAGTCATAGAATGGAGGTGTGTGAAGTCATAATGGAGGCGTGTGAAGTCACAGAATTGAGGTGTGTGAAGGCACAGAATGGAGGTGTGTGAAGTCATAGAATGGAGGTGTGTGAAATCATAGAATGGAGGTTTGGGAAGTCAGAGAATGGAGCTTTTTGAAGTCAGAATGGAGGTGTGCGAAGTCACAGAATGGAGGTGTGTGAAGTCATTTAATGGAGCTGTGTGAAGTCAGAATGGAGGTGTGTGAAGTCACAGAATGGAGGTGTGTGAACTCAGAATGGAGTTGTGTTAAGTCACAGAATCTAGGTGTGTTAAGTCATAGAATGGAGGTGTGTGAAGTCATAGAATAGAGGTGTGTGAAGTCATAATGGAGGCGTGTGAAGTCACAGAATTGAGGTGTGTGAAGTCACAGAATGGAGGTGTGTGAAGTCATAGAATGGAGGTGTGTGAAGTCAGAACGGAGTTGTGTGAACTCAGATTGGAGGTGTGGGACGTCAGAATGGAGGTGTGTGAAGATATAGAATGGAGGTGTGTAAAGTCACAGAATGGAGGGGTGTGAAGTCAAAGACTAGAGATGTGTGAAGTCATAGAATGGAGGTGTGTGAAGTCATAGAATGGATGTGTGTGAAGTCATAATGGAGGTGTGTGAAGTCACAGGACTGAGGTGTGTGAAGTCACAGAATGGAGGTGTATGAAATCACAGAATGGAGGTGTGTGAAGTCATAGAATGGAGGTGTGTGAAGTCACAGAATGGAGGATTGTGAAGTCATAGAATGGAGGTGTGTGAAGTCATAGAATGGATGTTTCTGAAGTAGAATGCAGGTGTGTGAAGTCATAGAATGGAGGTGTGTGAAGTCAAAATGGAGGTGTGTGAACTCATAAAATGCAGATGTGTGAAGTCATGGAATGGAGGTGTGTGAAGTCCAAGGATATAGGTGTGTGAAGTCAAACAATGGTGGTGTGTGAAGTCACAGAATGCAGGTGTGTTAAGTCAAAGAATGGAAGTGTGTGAAGTCAAAATCGAGGTGTGTGAAGTCATAGAATGGAGGTGTGTGAAGTCATAGAATGAATGTTTGTTAAGTAAGAATGAAGGTGTGTTAAGTCATAGAATGGAGGTGTGTGAAGGCACAGAATGGAGGTGTGTGAAGTCATAGAATGGAGCTGTGTGAAGTCAGAATGGAGGTGTGTGAAGTCACAGAATGGAGGTGTGTGAACTCAGAATGGAGTTGTGTGAAGTCACAGAATGGAGGTGTGTTAAGTCACAGAATGGAGGGGTGTGAAGTCAAACCTGGAGGTGTGTGAAGTCATAGAACGGAGGTGTGTGAAGTCATAGAATGGACGTGTGTAAAGTCAAAATGGAGTTGTGTGAACTCATAAAATGGAGATGTGTGAAGTCATGGAATGGAGGTGTGTGAAGTCCAAGAATATAGGTGTGTGAAGTCAAACAATGGTGGTGTGTGAAGTCACAGAATGCAGGTGTGTTAAGTCAAAGAATGGAAGTGTGTGAAGTCAAAATGGAGGTGTGTGAAGTCACAGAATGGAGGTGTGTGAAGTCAAAATGGAGGTGTGTGAACTCATAGAATGGAGGTGTGTGAATTAATAGAATGGAGGTGTGAGAAATCATAGAATGGAGGTGTGTGATGTCACAGAATGGAGGTGTGTGAAGTCATAGAATGGAGGTGTGTGAAGTCATAGAATGGATGTTTGTTAAATAAGAATGAAGGTGTGTTAAGTAATAGAATGGAGGTGTGTGAAGGCACAGAATGGAGGTGTGTGAAGTCATAGAATGGAGCTGTGTGAAGTCAGAATGGAGGTGTGTGAGCTCAGAATGGAGTTGTGTGAAGTCACAGAATGGAGGTTTGGGAAGTCATAGAATGGAGTTGTGTAAAGTCATAGAATGGAGGTGTGTGAATTAATAGATTGGAGGTGTGAGAAATCATAGAATGGAGGTGTGTGATGTCACAGAATGGAGGTGTGTGAAGTCATAGAATGGAGGTGTGTGAAGTCATAGAATGGATGTTTGTTAAGTAAGAATGAAGGTGTGTTAAGTAATAGAATGGAGGTGTGTGAAGGCACAGAATGGAGGTGTGTGAAGTCATAGAATGGAGCTGTGTGAAGTCAGAATGGAGGTGTGTGAAGTCACAGAATGGAGGTGTGTGAAGTCACAGAATGGAGGTGTTTGTAGTCATAGAATGGGGGTGGGTGAAGTCATAAAATGGAGGTGTGTGAAGTCATATAATGGATGTTTGTTAAGTGAGAATGAAGGTGTGTTAAGTCATAGAATGGAGGTGAGTGAAGGCACAGAATGGAGCTGTGTGAAGTCAGAATGGAGGTGTGTGAAGTCACAGAATGGAGGTGTGTGAACTCAGAATGGAGGTGTGTGAAGTCACAGAATGGAGGTGTGTTAAGTCACAGAATGGAGGTGTGTGAAGTCATAGAATGGAGGTGTGTGAAGTCAGAACGTAGGTGTGTGAACTCATAGATTGGAGGTGTGGGACGTCATAGAATGGAGGTGTGTGAAGTCATAATGGATGCGTGTGAAGTCACAGAATTGAGGTGTGTGAAATCAAAGAATGGAGGTGTGTGAAGTCATAGAATGGAAGTGTGTGAAGTCAGAACGGAGGTGTGTGAACTCAGATTGGAGGTGTGGGAAGTCAAAATGGAGGTCTTTGAAGATATAGAATGGAGGTGTGTGAAGTCACAGAATGGAGGGGTGTGAAGTCAAAGACTGGAGTTGTGTGAAGTCATAGAATGGAGGTGTGTGAACTCATAGATTGGAGGTATGTGAAGTCACAGAATGAAGGTGCGTTAAGTCACAGAATGGAGGTGTGTGATCTCAGAATGGAGGTGTGTGAAGTCACAGAATGGAGGTGTGGGAAGTCATAGAATGGAGTTGTGTGAAGTCATAGAATGGATGTGTGTGAATTAATAGAATGGAGGTGTGAGAAATCATAGAATGGAGGTGTGTGAAGTCACAGAATGGAGGTGTGTGAAGTCATAGAATGGAGGTGTGTGAAGTCATAGAATGGATGTTTGTTAAGTAAGAATGAAGCTGTGTTAAGTAATAGAATGGAGATGTGTGAAGGCACAGAATGGAGGTGTGTGAAGTCATAGAATGGAGCTGTGTGAAGTCAGAATGGAGGTGTGTGAAGTCACAGAATGGAGGTGTGTGAAGTCACAGAATGGAGGTGTGTGAAGTCATAGAATGGAGGTGTGTGAAGTCATAAAATGGAGGTGTGTGAAGTCATAGAATGGATGTTTGTTAAGTGAGAATGAAGGTGTGTTAAGTCATAGAATGGAGGTGAGTGAAGGCACAGAATGGAGCTGTGTGAAGTCAGAATGGAGGTGTGTGAAGTCACAGAATGGAGGTGTGTGAACTCAGAATGGAGGTGTGTGAAGTCACAGAATGGAGGTGTGTTAAGTCACAAAATGGAGGTGTGTGAAGACATAGAATGGAGGTGTGTGAAGTCAGAACTTAGGTGTGTGAACTCATAGATTGGAGGTGTGGGACGTCATAGAATGGAGGTGTGTGAAGTCATAATGGAGGCGTGTGAAGTCACAGAATTGAGGTGTGTGAAGTCAAAGAATGGAGGTGTGTGAAGTCATAGAATGGAAGTGTGTGAAGTCAGAACGGAGGTGTGTGAACTCAGATTGGAGGTGTGGGAAGTCAAAATGGAGGTGTGTGGAGTTATAGAATGGAGGTGTGTGAAGTCACAGAATGGAGGGGTGTGAAGTCAAAGACAGGAGTTGTGTGAAGTCATAGAATGGAGGTGTGTTAACTCATAGAATGGAGGTGTGTGAAGTCACAGAATGAAGGTGGGTTAAGTCACAGAATGGAGGTGTGTGATCTCAGAATGGTGGTGTGTGAAGTCACAGAATGGAGGTGTGGGAAGTCATAGAATGGAGTTGTGTGAAGTCACAGAATGGAGGTGTGTGAATTAATAGAATGGAGGTGTGTGAAATCATAGAATGGAGGTGTGTGAAGTCACAGAATGGAGGTGTGTGAAGTCACAGAATGGAGGTGTGTGAAGTCACAGAATGGAGGTGTGTGAAGTCACAGAATGGAGGTGTGTGAACTCACAATGGAGATGTGTGAACTCACAATGGAGGTGTGTGAAGTCAAAGAATGGAGGTGTGTGAAGTCATAGAATGGAATCGTGTGAAGTCATAGAATGGAGGTGTGTGAAGTGAGAATTGAGGTGTGTGAAGTCATGGAATTGAGGTGTGTGAACTCAGAATCGAGGTGTGTGAAGTCACAGAATGGAGGTTTGTGAAGTCATAGAATGGAGGTGTGTGAAGTCATAGAATGGATGTTTCTGAAGTAGAATGCAGGTGTGTGAAGTCATAGAATGGAGGTGTGTGAAGTCAAAATGGAGGTGTGTGAACTCATAAAATGGAGATGTGTGAAGTCATGGAATGGAGGTGTGTGAAGTCCAAGGATATAGGTGTGTGAAGTCAAACAATGGTGGTGTGTGAAGTCACAGAATGCAGGTGTGTTAAGTCAAAGAATGGAAGTGTGTGAAGTCAAAATGGAGGTGTGTGAAGTCACAGAATGGAGGTGTGTGAAGTCACAGAATGAAGGTGTCTGAAGTCAGAATGCAGTTGTGTGAAGCCATAGAATCGAGGTGTGTGAAGTCAGAATGGAGGTGTGTGAACTCATAGAATGGAGTGTGTGAAGTCACAATGGGGGTGTGTGAAGTCATAGAATGTGGGTGTGTGAAGTCAAATTGGAGGTGTGTGAAATCACAGAATGGAGGTGTGTCAACTCACAAATGAGGTGTGTGAAGTCATAGAATAGAGGTGTGTGAATTCATAGAATGGAAGTGTGTGAAATCATAGAATGGAGGTGTGTGAAGTCAAAGAATTGAGGTTTGTGAAGTCAGAATGGAGGTGTGTGAATGCAGGATGGAGGTGGGTGAAGTCACAGAATGGAGGTGTGGGAACTCAGAATGGAAGTGTGTGGTCACAGAAGGGAGGATTGTGAAGTCATAGAAGGGAGGTGCGTGAAGTCATAGAATGGATGTTTCTGAAGTGAGAATGAAGGTGTATGAAGTCAAAGAATGGAGGTGTGTGAAGTCAAAATGGAGGTGTGTGAACTCATAGAATGGAGGTGTGTGATCTCATAGAATGGAGTTGTGTGAAGTCATGGAATGGAGGTGTGTGAAGTCAAAGAATGGAGGTGTGTGAAGTCAAACAATAAAGGTGTGTGAAGTCACAGAAAGGAGGTGTGTGAACTCATAGAATGGAGGTGCAAGAAGTCAAAGAATGGAGGTGTGTGAATTCATCGAATGGAGCTGTGTGAAGTCATGGAATGGAGGTGTGTGAAGTCAGATGAAGTTGTGTGAAGTCATAGAATGGTTGTGTGTGAAGTCAGAATGGAGGTGTGTGAGGTCATAGAATGGAGGTGCGTGAAGTCAGAATGGAGGTGTGTGAACTCATAGAGTGGAGGTGTGTGAAGTCACAATGCAGGTGTGCGAAGTCATAGAATGGAGGTGTGTGAGGTCATAGAATTGAGGTGTGTGAAGACACAGAATGGAGGTGTGTGAAGTCATAGAATGGAGGTGTGTGAAGTCACAGAATGGAGGTGTGTGAAGTCATAGAATGGAGGTTTGTGAAGTCATAGAATTTAGGTGTGTGAAGTCATAGAATGGAGGTGTGTGAAGTCACAGAATGGAGGTGTTTGACGTCAGAGAATGGAGGTGTGTGAAATCAGAATGGACGTGTGTGAAGTCACAGAATGGAGGTGTGTGAAGTCAGTATAGATGTGTGAGAAGTGATAGAATGGAGCTGTGTGAAGTCAGAATGGAGCTGTGTGAAGTCATAGAATGGAGGTGAGTGAAGTCAGAATGGCAGTGTGTGAACTCATAGAATGATGGTGTGTGAAGTCACAATGGAAGTGTGTGAAGTCATAGAATGGAGGTTTTTTAACTCACAGAATGGAAGTTAGTGAAGTCATAAAATGGAGGTGTGTGAAGTCAGATTGGAAGTGTGTGAAGTCATGGAATGGAGGTGTGTCAACTCAGAAAGGAGGTGTGTGAAGTCATTAATGGAGGTGTGTGAAGTCATAGAATGGAGGTCTGTGAAATCATAGAACGGAGTTGTGTGAACTCAGATTGGAGGTGTGGGACGTCAGACTGGAGGTGTGTGAAGATATAGAATGGAGGTGTGTGAAGTCACAGAATGGAGGGGTGTGAAGTCAAAGACTAGAGATGTGTGAAGTCATAGAATGGAGGTGTGTGAAGTCATAGAATGGATGTGTGTGAAGTCATAACGGAGGTGTGTGAAGTCACAGGACTGAGGTGTGTGAAGTCACAGAATGGAGGTGTGTGAAGCCACAGAATGGAGGTGTGTGAAGTCATAGAATGGAGGTGTGTGAAGTCACAGAATGGAGGTTTGTGAAGTCATAGAATGGAGGTGTGTGAAGTCATAGAATGGATGTTTCTGAAGTAGAATGCAGGTGTGTGAAGTCATAGAATGGAGGTGTGTGAAGTCAAAATGGAGGTGTGTGAACTCATAAAATGCAGATGTGTGAAGTCATGGAATGGAGGTGTGTGAAGTCCAAGGATATAGGTGTGTGAAGTCAAACAATGGTGGTGTGTGAAGTCACAGAATGCAGGTGTGTTAAGTCAAAGAATGGAAGTGTGTGAAGTCAAAATGGAGGTGTGTGAAGTCATAGAATGGAGGTGTGTGAAGTCATAGAATGAATGTTTGTTAAGTAAGAATGAAGGTGTGTTAAGTCATAGAATGGAGGTGTGTGAAGGCACAGAATGGAGGTGTGTGAAGTCATAGAATGGAGCTGTGTAAAGTCAGAATGGAGGTGTGTGAAGACACAGAATGGAGGTGTGTGAACTCAGAATGGAGTTGTGTGAAGTCACAGAATGGAGGTGTGTTAAGTCACAGAATGGAGGGGTGTGAAGTCAAAGCCTGGAGGTGTGTGAAGTCATAGAATGGAGGTGTGTGAAGTCATAGAATGGAGGTGTGTAAAGTCAAAATGGAGGTGTGTGAACTCATAAAATGGAGATGTGTGAAGTCATGGAATGGAGGTGTGTGAAGTCCAAGAATATAGGTGTGTGAAGTCAAACAATGGTGGTGTGTGAAGTCACAGAATGCAGGTGTGTTAAGTCAAAGAATGGAAGTGTGTGAAGTCAAAATGGAGGTGTGTGAAGTCACAGAATGGAGGTGTGTGAAGTCAAAATGGAGGTGTGTGAACTCATAGAATGGAGGTGTGTGAACTCATAGAATGGAGGTGTGTGAACTCATGGAATGGAGGTGTGTGAAGTCAAAGAATGGAGGTGTGTGAAGTCAAACAATAAAGGTGTGTGAAGTCACAGAATGGAGGTGTGTGAAATCACAGAATGGAGGTGTGTGAAGTCAATAAGGTGGTGTGTAGAGTCACAAATTGAGGTGTGTGAAGTCATAGAATGGAGGTGTGTAAAGTCAAAGAATGGAGGTTTGTGAAGTCATCGAATTGAGGTGTGTGAAGTCATGGAAGGGAGGTGTGTGAAGTCACAGAATGGAGGTGTGTGAAGTCAGAATGGAGTTGTGTGAAGTCATAGAATGGAGGTGTGTGAAGTCAGAATGGAGGTGTGTGAACTCATAGAGTGGAGGTGTGTGAAGTCACAATGGAGGTGTTTGAAGTCATAGAATGGAGGTGTGTGAAGTCACAGAATGGAGGTGTGTGAAGTCATAGAATGGAGCTGTGTGAAGTCAGATTGGAGGTGTGTGAAGTCACAGAATGGAGGTGTGTGAACTCAGAATGGAGGTGTGTGAAATCACAGAATGGAGGTGTGTGAAGTCATAGAATGGAGGTGTGTGAAGTCATAGAATGTATGTGTGTGAAATAATAATGGAGGTGTGTGAAGTCACAGAATGGAGGTGTGTGATGTCACAGAATGGAGGTGTGTGAAGTCATAGAATGGAGGTATGTGAAGTCATAGAATGGAGGTGTGTGAAGTCATAGAATGGATGTTTGTTAAGTAAGAATTAGGGTGTGTTAAGTCATAGAATGGAGGTGTGTGAAGGCACAGAATGGAGGTGTGTTAACTCACAATGGAGATGTGTGAACTCACAATGGAGGTGTGTGAAGTCAAAGAATGGAGGTGTGTGAAGTCATAGAATGGAATTGTGTGAAGTCATAGAATGGAGGTGTGTGAAGTGAGAATTGAGGTGTGTGAAGTCATGGAATTGAGGTGTGTGAACTCAGAATGGATGTGTGTGAATTCACAGAATGGAGGTTTGTGAAGTCATAGAATGGAGGTGTGTGAAGTCATAGAATGGATGTTTCTGAAGTAGAATGCAGGTGTGTGAAGTCATAGAATGGAGGTATGTGAAGTCAAAATGGAGGTGTGTGAACTCATAAAATGGAGATGTGTGAAGTCATGGAATGGAGGTGTGTGAACTCAGAATGGAGGTGTGTGAAGTCACAGAATCTAGGTGTGTGAACTCAGAATGGAGGTGTGTGAAGTCACAGAATCTAGGTGTGTGAAGTCATAGAATGGAGGTGTGTGAAGTCATAGAATGGAGGTGTGTGAAGTCATAATGGAGGCGTGTGAAGTCACAGAATTGAGGTGTGTGAAGTCACAGAATGGAGGTGTGTGAAGTCATAGAATGGAGGTGTGTGAAGTCTGAACGGAGGTGTGTGAACTCAGATTGGAGGTGTGGGACGTCAGAATGGAGGTGTGTGAAGATACAGAATGGAGGTGTGTGAAGTCACAGAATGGAGGGGTGTGAAGTCAAAGACTGGAGGTGTGTGAAGTCATAGAATGGAGGTGTGTGAAGTCATAGAATGGAGGTGTGTGAAGTCAAAATGGAGGTGTGTGAACTCATAAAATGGAGATGTGTGAAGTCATGGAATGGAGGTGTGTGAAGTCCAAGAATATAGGTGTGTGAAGTCAAACAATGGTGGTGTGTGAAGTCACAGAATGCAGGTGTGTTAAGTCAAAGAATGGAAGTGTGTGAAGGCAAAATGGAGGTGTGTGAAGTCACAGAATGGAGGTGTGTGAAGTCCAAGGATATAGGTGTGTGAAGTCAAACAATGGTGGTGTGTGAAGTCACAGAATGCAGGTGTGTTAAGTCAAAGAATGGAAGTGTGTGAAGTCAAAATGGAGGTGTGTGAAGTCATAGAATGGAGGTGTGTGAAGTCATAGAATGGATGTTTGTTAAGTAAGAATGAAGGTGTGTTAAGTCATAGAATGGAGGTGTGTGAAGGCACAGAATGGAGGTGTGTGAAGTCATAGAATGGAGCTGTGTGAAGTCAGAATGGAGGTGTGTGAATTCACAGAATGGAGGTGTGTGAACTCAGAATGGAGGTGTGTGAAGTCACAGAATGGAGGTGTGTTAAGTCACAGAACGGAGGTGTTTGAACTCAGAATGTAGGTGTGTGAAGTCACAGAATGGAGGTGTGTGAAGTCATATAAAGGAGGTGTGTGAAATCATAGAATGGAGGTGTGGGAAGTCAGAGAATGGAGCTGTGTGAAGTCAGAATGGAGCTGTGCGAAGTCACAGAATGGAGGTGTGTGAAGTCATTTTATGGAGCTGTGTGAAGTAAGAATGGAGGTGTGTGAAGTCACAGAATGGAGGTGTGTGAACTCAGAATGGAGGTGTGTGAAGTCACAGAATCTAGGTGTGTGAAGTCATAGAATGGAGGTGTGTGAAGTCATAGAATGGAGTTGTGTGAAGTCATAATGGAGGCGTGTGAAGTCACAGAATTGAGGTGTGTGAAGTCACAGAATGGAGGTGTGTGAAGTCATAGAATGGAGGTGTGTGAAATCATAGAATGGAGGTTTGGGAAGTCAGAGAATGGAGCTTTGTGAAGTCAGAATGGAGGTGTGCGAAGTCACAGAATGGAGGTGTGTGAAGTCATTTAATGGAGCTGTGTGAAGTCAGAATGGAGGTGTGTGAAGTCACAGAATGGAGGTGTGTGAACTCAGAATGGAGTTGTGTTAAGTCACAGAATCTAGGTGTGTTAAGTCATAGAATGGAGGTGTGTGAAGTCATAGAATGGAGGTGTGTGAAGTCATAATGGAGGCGTGTGAAGTCACAGAATTGAGGTGTGTGAAGTCACAGAATGGAGATGTGTGAAGTCATAGAATGGAGGTGTGTGAAGTCAGAACGGAGTTGTGTGAACTCAGATTGGAGGTGTGGGACGTCAGAATGGAGGTGTGTGAAGATATAGAATGGAGGTGTGTGAAGTCACAGAATGGAGGGGTGTGAAGTCAAAGACTAGAGATGTGTGAAGTCATAGAATGGAGGTGTGTGAAGTCATAGAATGGATGTGTGTGAAGTCATAATGGAGGTGTGTGAAGTCACAGGACTGAGGTGTGTGAAGTCACAGAATGGAGGTGTATGAAGTCACAGAATGGAGGTGTGTGAAGTCATAGAATGGAGGTGTGTGAAGTCACAGAATGGAGGTTTGTGAAGTCATAGAATGGAGGTGTGTGAAGTCATAGAATGGATGTTTCTGAAGTAGAATGCAGGTGTGTGAAGTCATAGAATGGAGGTGTGTGAAGTCAAAATGGAGGTGTGTGAACTCATAAAATGCAGATGTGTGAAGTCATGGAATGGAGGTGTGTGAAGTCCAAGGATATAGGTGTGTGAAGTCAAACAATGGTGGTGTGTGAAGTCACAGAATGCAGGTGTGTTAAGTCAAAGAATGGAAGTGTGTGAAGTCAAAATCGAGGTGTGTGAAGTCATAGAATGGAGGTGTGTGAAGTCATAGAATGAATGTTTGTTAAGTAAGAATGAAGGTGTGTTAAGTCATAGAATGGAGGTGTGTGAAGGCACAGAATGGAGGTGTGTGAAGTCATAGAATGGAGCTGTGTGAAGTCAGAATGGAGGTGTGTGAAGTCACAGAATGGAGGTGTGTGAACTCAGAATGGAGTTGTGTGAAGTCACAGAATGGAGGTGTGTTAAGTCACAGAATGGAGGGGTGTGAAGTCAAACCTGGAGGTGTGTGAAGTCATAGATTGGAGGTGTGTGAAGTCATAGAATGGAGGTGTGTAAAGTCAAAATGGAGGTGTGTGAACTCATAAAATGGAGATGTGTGAAGTCATGGAATGGAGGTGTGTGAAGTCCAAGAATATAGGTGTGTGAAGTCAAACAATGGTGGTGTGTGAAGTCACAGAATGCAGGTGTGTTAAGTCAAAGAATGGAAGTGTGTGAAGTCAAAATGGAGGTGTGTGAAGTCACAGAATGGAGGTGTGTGAAGCCAAAATGGAGGTGTGTGAAATCATAGAATGGAGGTGTGTGAACTCATAGAATGGAGGTGTGTGAAGTCATGGAATGGAGGTGTGTGAAGTCAAAGAATGGAGGTGTGTGAAGTCAAACAATAAAGGTGTGTGAAGTCACAGAATGGAGGTGTGTGAAATCACAGAATGGAGGTGTGTGAAGTCAATAAGGTGGTGTGTAGAGTCACAAATTGAGGTGTGTGAAGTCATAGAATGGAGGTGTGTAAAGTCAAAGAATGGAGGTTTGTGAAGTCATCGAATTGAGGTGTGTGAAGTCATGGAATGGAGGTGTGTGAAGTCACAGAATGGAGGTGTGTGAAGTCAGAATGGAGTTGTGTGAAGTCATAGAATGGAGGTGTTTGAGGTCAGAATGGAGGTGTGTGAACTCATAGAGTGGATGTGTGTGAAGTCACAATGGAGGTGTTTGAAGTCATAGAATGGAGGTGTGTGAAGTCACAGAATGGAGGTGTGTGAAGTCATAGAATGGAGCTGTGTGAAGTCAGATTGGAGGTGTGTGAAGTCACAGAATGGAGGTGTGTGAAGTCAGAATGTAGGTGTGTGAAATCACAGAATGGAGGTGTATGAAGTCATAGAATGGAGGTGTGTGAAGTCATAGAATGGATGTTTGTTAAGTAAGAATGAAGGTGTGTTAAGTCATAGAATGGAGGTGTGTGAAGGCACATTATGGAGGTGTGTGAAGTCACAGAATGGAGGTGTGAGAAATCATAGAATGGAGGTGTGTGAAGTCACAGAATGGAGGTGTGTGAAGTCACAGAATGGAGGTGTGTGATATCACAATGGAGATGTGTGAACTCACAATTGAGGTGTGTGAAGTCAAAGAATGGAGGTGTGTAAAGTCATAGAATGGAATTGTGTGAAGTCATAGAATGGAGGTGTGTGAAGTGAGAATTGAGGTGTGTGAAGTCATGGAATTGAGGTGTGTGAACTCAGAATGGAGGTGTGTGAAGTCACAGAATGGAGGTTTGTGAAGTCATAGAATGGAGGTGTGTGAAGTCATAGAATGGATGTTTCTGAAGTAGAATGCAGGTGTGTGAAGTCATAGAATGGAGGTGTGTGAAGTCAAAATGGAGGTGTGTGATCACATAAAATGGAGATGTGTGAAGTCATGGAATGGAGGTGTGTGAAGTCCAAGGATATAGGTGTGTGAAGTCAAACAATGGTGGTGTGTGAAGTCACAGAATGCAGGTGTGTTAAGTCAAAGAATGGAAGTGTGTGAAGTCAAAATGGAGGTATGTGAAGTCACAGAATGGAGGTGTGTGAAGTCACAGAATGGAGGTGTGTGAAGTCATAGAATGGAGGTTTGTGAAGGCATAGAATGGAGGTGTGTGAAGTCATAGAATGGATGTTTGTTAAGTGAGAATGAAAGTGTGTTAAGTCATAGAATGGAGGTGTGTGAAGGCACAGAATGGAGCTGTGTGAAGTCAGAATGGAGGTGTGTGAAGTCACAGAATGGAGGTGTGTGAAGTCACAGAATGGAGGGGTGTGAAGTCAAAGACTGGAGTTGTGTGAAGTCATAGAATGGAGGTGTGTGAACTCATAGAATGGAGGTGTGTGAAGTCACAGAATGAAGGTGCGTTAAGTCACAGAATAGAGGTGTGTGAACTCAGAATGGAGGTGCGTGAAGTCACAGAATGGAGGTGTGGGAAGTCATAGAATGGAGTTGTGTGAAGTCACAGAATGGAGGTGTGTGAATTAATAGAATGGAGGTGTGAGAAATAATAGAATGGAGGTGTGTGAAGTCACAGAATGGAGGTGTGTGAAGTCACAGAATGGAGGTGTGTGAAGTCACAGAATGGAGGTGTGTGAACTCACAATGGAGGTGTGTGAAGTCAAAGAATGGAGGTGTGTGAAGTCGTAGAATGGAATTGTGTGAAGTCATAGAATGGAGGTGTGTGAAGTGAGAATTGAGGTGTGTGAAGTCATGGAATTGAGGTGTGTGGACACAGAATGGAGGTGTGTGAAGTCACAGAATGGAGGTTTGTATAGTCATAGAATGGAGGTGTGTGAAGTCATAGAATGGATGTTTGTGAAGTAGAATGAAGGTGTGTGAAGTCATAGAATGGAGGTGTGTGAAGTCAAAATGGAGGTGTGTGAACTCAAAAAATGGAGATGTGTGAAGTCATGGAATGGAGGTGTGTGAAGTCCAAGGATATAGGTGTGTGAAGTCAAACAATGGTGGTGTGTGAAGTCACAGAATGCAGGTGTGTTAAGTCAAAGAATGGAAGTGTGTGAAGTCAAAATGGCGGTGTGTGAAGTCACAGAATGGAGGTGTGTGAAGTCACAGAAGGAAGGTGTCTGAAGTCAGAATGCAGCTGTGTGAAGCCATAGAATCGAGGTGTGTGAAGTCAGAATGGAGGTGTGTGAACTCATAGAATGGAGTGTGTGTAGTCACAATGGGGGTGTGTGAAGTCATAGAATGGGGGTGTGTGAAGTCAAATTGGAGGTATGTGAAATCACAGAATGGAGGTGTGTCAACTCAGAAATGAGGTGTGTAAAGTCGTAGAATAGAGGTGTGTGAATTCATAGAATGGAAGTGTGTGAAATCATAGAATGGAGGTATGTGAAGTCAAAGATTTGAGGTTTGTGAAGTCAGAATGGAGGTGTGTGAAGTCAGGATGGAGGTGGGTGAAGTCACAGAATGGAGGTGTGGGAACTCAGAATGGAGGTGTGTGGTCACAGAACGGAGGTTTGTGAAGTCATAGAATGGAGGTGCGTGAAGTCATAGAATGGATGTTTCTGAAGTGAGAATGAAGGTGTATGA
Source organism: Megascapheus bottae (assembly GCA_024803745.1). NCBI lineage: Eukaryota > Metazoa > Chordata > Mammalia > Rodentia > Geomyidae > Megascapheus > Megascapheus bottae. The sequence goes on along the minus strand of JANJXV010000054.1, from coordinate 3,959,270 downwards.
AGTCAAAGAATGGAGGTGTGTGAAGTCAAAATGGAGGTGTGTGAACTCATAGAATGGAGGTGTGTGAACTCATAGAACGGAGGTGTGTGAAGTCATGGAATGGAGGTGTGTGAAGTCAAAGAATGGAGGTTTGTGAAGTCAAACAATAAAGGTGTGTGAAGTCACAGAAAGGAGGTGTGTGAACTCATAGAATAGAGGTGCATGAAGTCAAAGAATGGAGGTGTGTGAATTCATCGAATGGAGCTGTGTGAAGTCATGGAACAGAGGTGTGTGAAGTCAGATGAAGTTGTGTGAAGTCATAGAATGGAGGTGTGTGAAGTCAGAATGGAGGTGTGTGAAGTCATAGAATGGAGGTGTGTGAAGTCAGAATGGAGTTGTGTGAACTCATAGAATGGAGGTGTGTGAAGTCAGAATGGAGGTGTGTGAACTCATAGAATGGAGGTGTGTGAAGTCACAATGCAGGTGTGCGAAGTCATAGTATGGAGGTGTGTGAGGTCATAGAATGGAGGTGTGTGAAGACACAGAATGGAGGTGTGTGAAGTCATAGAACGGAGGTGTGTGAAGTCACAGAATGGAGGTGTGTGAAGTCATACAAAGGTGGTTTGTGAAGTCATAGAATTTAGGTGTGTGAAGTCATAGAATGGAGGTGTGTGAATTCACAGAATGGAGGTGTGTGAAGTCACAGAATGGAGGTGTTTGACGTCAGAGAATGGAGGTGTGTGAATTTAGAATGGAGGTGTGTGAAGTCACAGAATGGAGGTGTGTGAAGTCAGAATAGATGTGTGCGAAGTCATAGAATGGAGCTGTGTGAAGTCAGAATATAGCTGTGTGAAGTCATAGAATGGAGGTGAGTGAAGTCAGAATGGCAGTGTGTGAACTTATAGAATGATGGTGTGTGAAGTCACAATGGAAGTGTGTGAAGTCATAGAATGGAGGTTTTTGAACTCACAGAATGGAAGTTTGTGAAGTCATAAAATGGAGGTGTGTGAAGTCAGATTGGAGGTGTGTGAAGTCATAGAATGCAGGTGTGTCTATTCAGAAAGGAGGTGTGTGAACTCATAGAATTGAGGTGTGTGAAGTCATAGAATGGGGGTCTGTGAAATCATAGAATGGAGTTGTGTGAAGTCACAGGATTGAGGTGAGTGAAATCAGAATGGAGGTGTGTGAAGTCAGAATGGAGGTGTGTGAAGTCATAGAATGGACGTGTGTGAATTCACAATGCATTTGTGCGAACTCATAGAATGTAGGTGTGTGAAGTTACAATGTAGGTGTGTGAAATCAGAATGGAGGTGTGTGAAATCATAGAATGGAGGTGTGTGAAGTCAGAATGGAGGGGTGTGAATTCATAGAGTGGAGGTGTGTGAAGTCACAATGGAGGTATGTGAAGTCAGAATTGAGTTGTGTGAAGTCACAGAATGGAGGTGTGTGAAGTCATAGAATGGAGCTGTGTGAAGTCAGATTGGAGGTGTGTGAAGTCACAGAATGGAGGTGTGTGAACTCAGAATGGAGGTGTGTGAAGTCACAGAATGGAGGTGTGTGAAGTCATAGAATGGAGGTGTGTGAAGTCATAGAATGGATGTGTGTGAAGTCATAATGGAGGTGTGTGAAGTCACAGAATTGAGGTGTGTGAAGTCATAGAATGGAGGTGTGTGAAGTCATAGAATGGATGTTTGTTAAGTAAGAATGAAGGTGTGTTAAGTCATAGAATGGAGATGTGTGAAGGCACACAAAGGAGGTGTGCAAAGTCATAGAATGGAGCTGTGTGAAGTCAGATTGGAGGTGTGTGAAGTCACAGAATTGAAGTGTGTGAACTCAGAAGGGAGGTGTGTGAAGTCACAGAATGGAGGTGTGTGAAGTCAGAGAATGGAGGTATGTGAAGTCATAGAATGGATGTGTGTGAAGTCATAATGGAGGTGGGTGAAGTCACAGAATTGAGGTGTGTGAAGTCACAGAATGGAGGTGTGTGAAGTCATAGAATGGAGGTGTGTGAAGTCATAGAATGGAGGTGTGTGAAGTCATAGAATGGATGTTTGTTAAGTAAGAGTGAAGGTGTGTTAAGTCATAGAATGGAGGTGTGTGAAGGCACAGAATGGAGGTGTGTGAAGTCATAGAATGGAGCTGTGTGAAGTCAGAATGGAGGTGTGTGAAGTCACAGAATGGATGTGTGTGAACTCAGAATGGAGGTGTGTGAAGTCACAGAATGGAGGTGTGTTAAGTCACAGAACGCAGGTGTTTCAACTCAGAATGGAGGTGTGTGAAGTCACTGAATGGAGGTGTGTGAAGTCATAGAATGGAGGTGTGTGAAATCATAGAATGGAGGTGTGGGAAGTCAGAGAATGGAGCTGTGTAAAGTCAGAATGGAGGTGTGCGAAGTCACAGAATGGAGGTGTGTGAAGTCATTTTATGGAGCTGTATGAAGTCAGAATGGAGGTGTGTGAAGTCACAGAATGGAGGTGTGTGAACTCAGAATGGAGGTGTGTGAAGTCACAGAAATGAGTGTGTGAACTCACAGAATGGAGGTGTGTGAAGTCATAGAATGGAGGTGTGTGAAATCATAGAATGGAGGTGTGGGAAGTCAGAGAATGGAGCTGTGTGAAGTCATACAATGGAGGTGTGTGAAGTCATAGAATGGAGGTGTGTGAAGTCATAATGGAGGCGTGTGAAGTCACAGAGGTGAGGTGTGTGAACTCACAGAATGGAGGTGTGTGAAGTCATAGAATGGAGGTGTGTGAAATCATAGAATGGAGGTTTGGGAAGTCAGAGAATGGAGCTTTGTGAAGTCAGAATGGAGGTGTGCGAAGTCACAGAATGGAGGTGTGTGAAGTCATTTTATGGAGCTGTGTGAAGTCAGAATGGAGGTGTATGAAGTCACAGAATGGAGGTGTGTGAACTCAGAATGGAGGTGTGTGAAGTCACAGAATCTAGGTGAGTGAAGTCATAGAATGGAGGTGTGTGAAGTCATAGAATGGAGGTGTGTGAAGTCATAATGGAGGCGTGTGAAGTCACAGAATTGAGGTGTGTGAAGTCACAGAAATGAGGTCTGTGAAGTCATAGAATGGAGGTGTGTGAAGTCAGAACGGAGGTGTGTGAACTCAAATTGGAGGTGTGGGACGTCACAATGGAGGTGTGTGAAGATATAGAATGGAGGTGTGTGAAGTCACAGAATGTAGGGGTGTGAAGTCAAAGACTGCAGGTGTGTGAAGTCATAGAATGGAGGTGTGTGAAATCATAGAATGGAGGTGTGGGATGTCAGAGAATGGAGCTGTGTGAAGTCAGAATGGAGGTGTGCGAAGTCACAGAATGGAGGTGTGTGAAGTCATAGAATGGAGGTGTGAGAAGTCATAGAATGGAGGTGTGTGAAGTCATAATGGAGGTGTGTGAAGTCACAGAATTGAGGTGTGTGAAGTCACAGAATGGAGGTGTGTGAAGTCATAGAATGGAGGTGTGTGAAGTCATAGAATGGAGGTGTGTGAAGTCATAGAATGGATGTTTGTTAAGTGAGAATGAAGGTGTGTTAAGTCATAGAATGGAGGTGTGTGAAGGCACAGAATGGAGCTGTGTGAAGTCAGAATGGAGGTGTGTGAAGTCACTGAATGGAGGTGTGTGAACTCAGAATGGAGGTGTGTGAAGTCACAGAATGGAGGTGTGTTAAATCGGAGAATGGAGGTGTGTGAAATCATAGAATGGAGGTGTGTGAAGTCAGAACGGAGGTGTGTGAACTCATAGATTGGAGGTGTGGGACGTCATAGAATGGAGGTGTGTGAAGTCATAATGGAGGCGTGTGAAGTCAGAGAATTGAGGTGTGTGAAGTCACAGAATGGAGGTGTGTGAAGTCATAGAATGGAAGTGTGTGAAGTCAGAACGGAGGTGTGTGAACTCAGATTGGAGTTGTGGGAAGTCACAATGGAGGTGTGTGAAGTTATAGAATGGAGGTTTGTGAAGTCACAGAATGGAGGGGTGTGAAGTCACAGAATGGAGGTGTGTGAACTCACAATGGAGGTGTGTGAAGTCAAAGAGTGGAGGTGTGTGAAGTCACAGAATGGAGGTGTGGGAAGTCATAGAATGGAGTTGTTGAAGTCACAGAATGGAGGTGTGTGAATTAATAGAATGGAGGTGTGAGAAATCATAGAATGGAGGTGTGTGAAGTCACAGAATGGAGGTGTGTGAACTCACAGAATGGAGGTGTGTGAACTCACAATGGAGGTGTGTGAAGTCAAAGAATGGAGGTGTGTGAAGTCATAGAATGGAATTGTGTGAAGTCATAGAATGGAGGTGTGTGAAGTGAGAATTGAGGTGTGTGAAGTCACGGAATTGAGGTGTGTGAACTCAGAATAGAGGTGTGTGAAGTCACAGAATGGAGGTTTGTGAAGTCATAGAATGGAGGTGTGTGAAGTCATAGAATGGATGTTTCTGAAGTAGAATGAAGGTGTGTGAAGTCATAGAATGGAGGTGTGTGAAGTCAAAATGGAGGTGTGTGAATTCACAAAATGGATATGTGTGAAGTCATGGAATGGAGGTGTGTGAAGTCCAAGAATATAGGTGTGTGAACACAAACAATGGTGCTGTGTGAAGTCACAGCATGCAGGTGTGTTAAGTCAAAGAATGGAAGTGTGTGAAGTCAAAATGGAGGTGTGTGAAGTCACAGAATGGAGGTGTGTGAAGTCACAGAATGAAGGTGTCTGAAGTCAGAATGCAGCTGTGTGAAGCCATAGAATCGAGGTGTGTGAAGTCAGAATGGAGGTGTGTGAACTCATAGAATGGAGTGTGTGAAGTCACAATGGGGGTTTGTGAAGTCATAGAATGGGGGTGTGTGAAGTAAAATTGGAGGTGTGTGAAATCACAGAATGCAGGTGTGTCAACTCAGAAATGAGGTGTGTGAAGTCGTAGAATAGAGGTGTGTGAATTCATAGAATGGAAGTGTGTGAAATCATAGAATGGAGGTGTGTGAAGTCAAAGAATTGAGGTTTGTGAAGTCAGAATGGAGGTGTGTGAAGTCAGGATGGAGGTGGGTGAAGTCACAGAATGGAGGTGTGGGAACTCAGAATGGAGGTGTGTGGTCACAGAACGGAGGTTTGTGAAGTCATAGAATGGAGGTGCGTGAAGTCATAGAATGGATGTTTCTGAAGTGAGAATGAAGGTGTATGAAGTCAAAGAATGGAGGTGTGTGAAGTCAAAATGGAGGTGTGTGAACTCATAGAGTGGAGGTGTGTGAACTCATAGAATGGAGGTGTGTGAAGTCATGGAATGGAGGTGTGTGAAGTCAAAGAATGGAGGTGTGTGAAGTCAAACAATAAAGGTGTGTGAAGTCACAGAAAGGAGGTGTGTGAACTCATAGAATGGAGGTGCATGAAGTCAAAGAATGGAGGTGTGTGAATTCATCGAATGGAGCTGTGTGAAGTCATGGAATGGAGGTGTGTGAAGTCAGAATGGAGGTGTGTGAAGTCATAGAATGGAGGTGTGTGAAGTCAGAATGCAGGTGTGCGAAGTCATAGAATGGAGGTTTGTGAAGTCATAGAATTTAGGTGTGTGAAGTCATAGAATGGAGGTGTGTGAAGTCACAGAATGGAGGTGTGTGAAATCACAAAATGGAGGTGTGTGAACTCAGAATGGAGGTGTGTGAAGTCACAGAATGGAGGTGTGTGAGTCATAGAATGGAGGTGTGTGAAGTCACACAATGGGGTGTCTGAAGTCATAGAATTGAGGTGTGTGAAGTCATAGAATGGAGGTGTGTGAAGTCACAGAATGGAGGTGTTTGACGTCGGAGAATGGAGGTGTGTGAAATCAGAATGGAGGTGTGTGAAGTCACAGAATGGAGGTGTGTGAAGTCAGAATAGATGTGTGCGAAGTCATAGAATGGAGCTGTGTGAAGTCAGAATGGAGCTGTGTGAAGTCATATAATGGAGGTGAGTGAAGTCAGAATGGCAGTGTGTGAACTCATAGAATGATGGTGTGTGAAGTCACAATGGAAGTGTGTGAAGTCATAGAATGGAGGTTTTTGAACTCACAGAATGGAAGTTTGTGAAGTCATAAAATGGAGGTGTGTGAAGTCAGATTGGAGGTGTGTGAAGTCATAGAATGGAGGTGTGTCAACTCAGAAAGGAGGTGTGTGAAGACATAGAATGGTTGTGTGTGAAGTCATAGAATGGAGGTCTGTGAAATCATAGAATGGAGTTGTGTGAAGTCATAGAATGTAGGTGTGTGAATTCACAATGCATTTCTGTGAACTCATACAATGTAGGTGTGTGAAGTCACATGTAGGTGTGTGAAGTCACAGAATGGAGGTGTGTGAAGTCATAGAATGGAGCTGTGTGAAGTCAGATTGGAAGTGTGTGAAGTCACAGAATTGAGGTGTGTTAAGTCACAGAACGGAGGTGTTTGAACTCAGAATGGAGGTGTGTGAAGTCACAGAATGGAGGTGTGTAAAGTCATAGAATGGAGCTGTGTGAAGTCAGATTGGAGGTGTGTGAAGTCACAGAATGGAGGTGTGTGAACTCAGAATGGAGGTGTGTGAAGTCACAGAATGGAGGTGTGTGAAGTCATAGAATGGAGCTGTGTGAAGTCAGATTGGAGTTGTGTGAAGTCACAGAATGGAGGTGTGTGAACTCAGAATGGAGGTGTGTGAAGTCATAGAATGGATGTGTGTGAAGTCATAATGGAGGTGTGTGAAGTCACAGAATTGAGATGTGTGAAGTCACAGAATGGAGTTGTGTGAAGTCATAGAATGGAGGTGTGTGAAATCACAGAATGGAGGTGTGTGAAGTCATGGAAAGGAGGTGTGTGAAGTCATAGAATGGAGGTGTTTGAAGTCAGAATGGAGGTGTGTAAAGTCATAGAATGGAGGTGTGTGAAGTCAGAATGGAGGTCTGTGAACTCATAGAATGGAGGTGTGTGAAGTCACAATGGAGTTGTGTGAAGTCATGGAATGGAGGTGTGTGAAGTCACAGAATGGAGGTGTGTGAAGTTATAGAATGAAGCTGTGTGAAGTCAGATTGGAGGTGTGTGAAGTCACAGAATGGAGGTGTGTGAACTCAGAATGGAGGTGTGTGAAGTCACAGAATGGAGATGTGTGAAGTCTTAGAATGGAGGTGTGTGAATCATAGAATGGATGTGTGTGAAATCATAAGGAGGTGTGTGAAGTCACAGAATTGAGGTGTGTGAAGTCACAGAATCGAGGAGTGTGAAGTCATAGAATGGAGGTGTGTGAAGTCATAGAATGGAGGTGTGTGAAGTCATAGAATGGATGTTTGTTAAGTAAGAATGAAGGTGTGTTAAGTCATAGAATGGAGGTGAGTGAAGGCACAGAATGGAGGTGTGTGAAGTCACAGAATGGAGCTGTGTGAAGTCAGAATGGAGGTGTGTGAAATCATAGAATGGTGGTGTGTGAAGTCACAGAATTGAGGTGTGTGAAATCAGAATGGAGGTGTGTGAAGTCAGAATGGAGGTGTGTGAAGTCAGAATGGAGGTGTGTGAACTCATAGAATGGAGGTCTGTGAAGTTACAATGTAGGTGTGTGAAGTCACAGAATGGAGGTGTGTGAAGTCGTAGAATGGAGGTGTGTGAAGTCACAGAATGTTGGTGTGTGAAGTCATATAATGGAGATGTGTGAAGTCACAGAATGGAGGTGTGTGAAGTCAGAATGGAGTTGTGTGAAGTCATAGAATGGAGGTGCGTGAAGTCAGAATGGAGGTGTGTGAAGTCATAGAATGGAGGTGTGTGAAGTCAGAATGGAGGTGTGTGAACTCATAGAATGGAGGTGTGTGAAGTCACAATGGAGGTGTGTGAAGTCATACAATTGAGGTGCGTGAAGTCACAGAAAGGAGGTGTGTGAAGTCATAGAATGGAGCTGTGTGAAGTCAGATTGGAGGTGTGTGAAGTCACAGAATGGAGGTGTGTGAACTCAGAATGGAGGTGTGTGAAGTCACAGAATGGAGGTGTGTGTAGTCATAGAATGGAGGTGTGTGAAATCATAGAATGGATGTGTGTGAAGTCATAATGGAGGTGTGTGAAGTCACAGAATTGAGGTGTGTGAAATCATAGAATGGAGGTGTGTGAAGTCATAGAATGGAGGTGTGTGAAGTCATAGAATGGAGGTGTGTGAAGTCATAGAATGGATGTTTGTTCAGTAAGAATGAAGGTGTGTTAAGTCATTGAATGGACGTGTGTGAAGGCACAGAATGGAGGTGTGTGAAGTCATAGAATGAAGCTGTGTGAAGTCAGAATGGAGGTGTGTGAAGTCACAGAATGGAGGTGTGTGAATTCAGAATGGAGGTGTGTGAAGTCACAGAATGGAGGTGTGTTAAGTCACAGAACGGAGATGTTTGAACTCAGAATGGAGGTGTGTGAAGTTACCGAATGGAGGTGTGTGAAGTCATAGAATGTATGTGTATGAAATCATAGAATGGAGGTGTGGGAAGTCAGAGAATGGAGCTGTGTGAAGTCAGAATGGAGGTGTGCCAAGTCACAGAATGGAGGTGTGTGAAGTCATTTTATAGAGCTGTGTGAAGTCAGAATGGAGGTGTGTGAAGTCACAGAATCTAGGTGTGTGAAGTCATAGAATGGAGGTGTGTGAAGTCATAGAATGGAGGTGTGTGAAGTCATAATGGAGGCGTGTCAAGTCACAGAATTGAGGTGTGTGAAGTCACAGATTGGAGGTGTGTGAAGTCATAGAATGGAGGTGTGTGAAGTCAGAACGGAGGTGTGTAAACTCAGATTGAAGTTGTGGGAGTTGACAATGCAGGTGTGTGAAGTTATAGAATGGAGGTGTGTGAAGTCACAGAATGGAGGGTTGTGAAGTCAAAGAATGGAGGTGTGTGAAGTCGTAGAATGGAGGTGTGTGAAGTCACAGATTGGAGGTGTGTGAATTAATAGAATGGAGGTGTGAGAAATCATAGAATGGAGGTGTGTGAAGTCACAGAATGGAGGTGTGTGAACTCACAATGGAGGTGTGTGAAGTCTAAGAATGGAGGTGTGTGAAGTCATAGAATGGAATTGTGTGAAGTCATAGAATGGAGGTGTGTGAAGTGAGAATTGAGGTGTGTGAAGTCACGTAATTGAGGTGTGAGAACTCAGAATGGAGGTGTGGGAAGTCACAGAATGGAGGTTTGTGAAGTCATAGAATGGAGGTGTGTGAAGTCATAGAATGGATGTTTCTAAAGTAGAATGAAGGTGTGTGAAGTCATAGAATGGAGGTGTGTGAAGTCAAAATGGAGGTGTGTGAACTCATAAAATGGAGATGTGTGAAGTCATGGAATGGAGGTGTGTGAAGTCCAAGAATATAGGTGTGTGAAGTCAAACAATGGTGGTGTGTGAAGTCACAGAATGCAGGTGTGTTAAGTCAAAGAATGGAAGTGTGTGAAGTCAAAATGGAGGTGTGTGAAATCACAGAATGGAGGTGTGTGAAGTCACAGAATGAAGGTGTTTGAAGTCAAAATTGTGGTGTGTGAAGTCACAAATGAAGGTGTCTGAAGTCAGAGTGCAGCTGTGTGAAGTCATAGAATGGAGGTGTGTGAAGACAGAATGGAGGTTTGTGAACTCATACAATGGAGTGTGTGAAGTCACAATGGGGGTGTGTGAAGTCAAGAATGGGGGTGTGTGAGGTCAAACTGGAGGTGTGTGAAATCACAGAATGGAGGTGTGTCAACTCAGAAATGAGGTGTGTGAAGTCATAGAATGGAAGTGCGTGAAGTCATAGAATGGATGTTTCTGAAGTAAGAATGAAGGTGTGTGAAGACATAGAATGGAGGTGTGTGAAGTCAAAATGGAGGTGTGCGAACTCATAGAATGGAGGTGTGTGAACTCATAGAATGGAGGTTTGTGAAGGCATGGAATGGAGGTGTGTGAAGTCAAAGAATGGAGGTGTGTGAAGTCAAACAATAAAGGTGTGTGAAGTTACAGAGTGGAGGTGTGTGAAATCACAGAATGGAGGTGTGTGAAGTCATTAGGTGGTGTGTAGAGTCAAAAATTGAGGTGTGTGAACTCATAGAATGGAGGCGTGTAAAGTAAAAGAATGGAGGTGTGTGAAGTCATCGAATTGAGGTGTGTGAAGTCATGGAATGGAGGTGTGTGAAGTCACAGAATGGAGGTGTGTGAAGTCAGAATGGAGTTGTATGAAGTCATAGAATGGAGGTGTGTGAAGTAAGAATGGAGGTGTGTGAACTCATAGAGTGGAGGTATGTGAAGTCACAATGGAGGTGTGTGAAGTCATAGAATGGAGGTGTGTGAATTCACAGAATGGACGTGTGTGAAATCATAGAATGGAGCTGTGTGAAGTCAGATTGGAGGTGCGTGAAGTCACAGAAAGGAGGTGTGTGAACTCAGAATGGAGGTGTGTGAAATCACAGAATGGAGGTATGTGAAGTCATAGAATGGAGGTGTGTGAAGTCATAGAATGGATGTGTGTGAAATCATAATGGAGGTGTGTGAAGTCACAGAATTAAGGTGTGTGAAGTCACAGAATGGAGGTGTGTGAAGTCATAGAATGGATGTTTGTTAAGTAAGAATGAAGGTGTGTTAAGTAATAGAATGGAGGTGTGTGAAGGCACAGAATGGAGGTGTGTGAAGTCATAGAATGTAGCTGTGTGAAGTCAGAATGGAGGTGTGTGAACTCAGAATGGAGGTGTGTGAAGTCACAGAATGGAGGTGTGGGAAGTCATAGAATGGAGTTGTGTGAAGTCATAGAATGGAGGTGTGTGAATTAATAGAATGGAGGTGTGAGAAATCATAGAATGGAGGTGTGTGAAGTCACAGAATGGAGGTGTGTGAAGTCATAGAATGGATGTGTGAAGTCATAGAATGGATGTTTGTTAAGTAAGAATGAACTTGTGTTAAGTAATAGAATGGAGGTGTGTGAAGGCACAGAATGGAGGTGTGAGGGCATAGAGTGGAGCTGTGTGAAGTCATAATGGAGGTGTGTGAAGTCACAGAATGGAGGTGTGTGAAGTTAAATTGGAGGTGTGTGAATTCACAGAATGGAGTTGTGTCAACTCAGAAATGAGGTGTGTGAAGTCATAGAATGGAAGTGCGTGAAGTCATAGAATGGATGTTTCTGAAGTAAGAATGAAGGTGTGTGAAGTCATAGAATGGAGGTGTATGAAGTCAAACAATAAAGGTGTGTGAAGTCACAGAATGGAGGTGTGTGAAATCACAGAATGGAGTTGTGTGAAGTCAAAAAGGTTTTGTGTAGAGTCACAAATGCAGGTGTGTGAACTCATAGAATGGAGGTGTGTAAAGTCAAAGAATGGAGGTGTGTGAAGTCATCGAATGGAGGTGTGTGAAATCAGAATGGAGTTGTGTCAAGTCATAGAATGGAGGTGTGTGAAGTCAGAATGGAGGTGTGTGAACTCATAGAATGGAGGTGTGTGAAGTCACAATGGAGGTGTGTGAAGTCATAGAATGGAGGTGTGTGAAGTCACAGAATATAGGTGTGTGAAGTCATAGAATGGAGCTGTGTGAAGTCAGATTGGAAGTGTGTGAAGTCATAGAAAGGAGGTGTGTGAACTCAGAATGGAGGTGTGTTTTAAAGTCACAGAATGGAGGTGTGTTAGTCACAGAACGGAGGTGTTTGAACTCAGAATGGAGGCGTGTGAAGTCACAGAATGGAGGTGTGTGAAGTCATAGAATGAAGGTGTGTGAAATCATAGAATGAAGGTGTGGGAAGTCAGAGTATGGAGCTGTGTGAAGTCAGAATGGAGGTGTGCGAAGTCACAGAATGGAGGTGTGTGAAGTCATAGAATGGAGGTGTGTGAAGTCATAGAATGGATGTGTGTGAAGTCATAATGGAGGTGTGTGAAGTCACAGAATGGAGGTGTGTGAACTCAGAATGGAGGTGTGTGAAGTCACAGAAATGAGGTGTGTGAAGTCATAAAATGGAGGTGTGTGAAGTCATAGAATGGAAGTGTGTGAAGTCATAATGTAGGTGTGTGAAGTCACAGAATTGAGTTGTGTGAAGTTACAGAATGGAGGTGTGTGAAGTCATAAATGGGAGATGTGTGAAATCATAGAATGGAGGTGTGTGAAGTCACAGAATGGATGTTTGTTAAGTAAGAATGAAGGTGTGTTAAGTCATAGAATGGAGGTGTGTGAAGGCACAGAATGAAGGTGTGTGAAGTCATAGAATGGAGCTGTGTGAAGTCAGAATGGAGGTGTGTGAAGTCACAGAATGGAGGTGTGTGAACTCAGAATGGAGGTGTGTGAAGTCACAGAATGGAGGTGTGTTAAGTCACAGAATGGAGGTGTGTGAACTCAGAATGGAGGTGTGTGAAGTCACAGAATCTAGGTGTGTGAAGTCATAGAATGGAGGTGTGTGAAGTCATAGAATGGAAGTGTGTGAAGTCAGAACGGAGGTGTGTGAGCTCACATTGGAGGTGTGGGAAGTCACAATGGAGGTGTGTGAAGTTATAGAATGGAGGTGTGTGAAGTCACAGAATGGAGGGGTGTGAAGTCAAAGACTGGAGGTGTGTGAAGTCACAGAATGGACGTGTGTGAAGTCATAGAATAAAGGTGTGTGAAGTCACAGAATGAAGGTGCGTTAAGTCACAGAATGGAGGTTTGTAAACTCAGAATGGAGGTGTGTGAAGTCACAGAATGGATGTGTGGGAAGTCATAGAATGAAGTGTATGAAGTCACAATGGGGCTGTGTGAAGTCATAGAATGGGGGTGTGTGAAGTCAAATTGGAGGTGTGTGAAGTCACAGAATGGAGGTGTGTGAACTCAGAATGGAGGTGTGTGAAGTCACAGAATGAAGGTGTTTGAAGTCACAGAATTGAAGTGTGTGAACTGAGAATGGAGGTGTGTGAAGTCATAGAATGGAGGTGTGTGAATTCACAGAACGGAAGTGTGTGAAATCATAGAATGGAGGTGTGTGAAGTCAAAGAATTGAGGTTTGTGAAGTCAGAATGGAGGTGTGTGAAGTCAGGATGGAGGTGGTTGAAGTCACAGAATGGAGGTGTGGGAACTCAGAATGGAGGTGTGTGTTCACAGAACGGAGGTTTCTGAAGTCATAGAATGGAGGTGCGTGAAGTCATAGAATGGATGTTTCTGAAGTGAGAATGAAGGTGTATGTAGTCAAAGAATGGAGGTGTGTGAAGTCAAATTGGACGTGTGAGAACTCATAGAATAGAGGTGTGTGAACTCATAGAATGGAGATGTGTGAAGTCATGGAATGAAGGTGTGTGAAGTCAAAGAATGGAGGTGTGTGAAGTCAAATAATAAAGGTGTGTGAAGTCACAGAATGGAGGTGTGTGAACTCATAGAATGGAGGTGCATGAAGTCAAAGAATGGAGGTGTGTGAATTCATCGAATGGAGGTGTGTGAAGTCATGGAATGGAGGTGTGTGAAGTCTGATGGAGTTGTGTGTAGTCATAGAATAGAGGTGTGTGAAGTCAGAATGGAGGTGTGTGAAGTCATAGAATGGAGGTGTGTGAAGTCAGAATGGAGGTGTGTGAATTCATCGAATGGAGGTGTGTGAAGTCATAGAATGGAGGTGTGTGAAGTCACAGAATGGAGGAGTGTGAAATCACAAAATGGAGGTGTGTGAACTCAGAATGGATGTGTGTGAAGTCAGAGAATGGAGGTGTGTGAATTCATAGAATGGAAGTGTGTGAAGTCATAGAATGGGGGTGTGTGAAGTCACAGAATGGAGGTGTTTGACGTCCGAGAATGGAGGTGTGTGAAATCAGAATGGAGGTGTGTGAAGTCACAGAATGGAGGTGTGTGAAGTCAGAATAGATTTGTGCGAAGTCATAGAATGGAGCTGTGTGAAGTCCGAATGGAGATGTGTGAAGTCATAGAATGGAGGTGAGTGAAGTCAGAATGGTGGTGTGTGAACTCATAGAATGATGGTGTGTGAAGTCACAATGGAGGTGTGTGAAGTCATAGAATGGAGGTTTTTGAAGTCACAGAATGGAAGTGTGTGAAGTCATAGAATGGAGGTGTGTGAAGTCAGATTGGAGGTGTGTGAAGTCATAGAATGGAGGTGTGTCAACTCAGAAAGGAGGTGTGTGAAGTCATAAAATGGAGGTGTGTGAAGTCATAGAATGGAGGTGTGTGAAATCATAGATTTGAGGTGTGTGAAGTCACAGAATTGAGGTGTGTGAAGTCAGAATGGAGGTGTGTGAAGTCAGAATGGAGGTGGGTGAAGTCATAGAATAGAGGTGTGTGAATTCACAATGCATTTGTGTGAACTCATAGAATGGAGGTCTGTGAAGTCACAATGTAGGTGTGTGACTTCACAGAATGGAGGTGTGTGTAGTCATAGAATGGAGGTGTGTGAAGTCACAGAATGGAGGTGTGTGAAGTCATATAATGGAGGTCGTGAAGTCAAAGAATGGAGGTGTGTGAAGTCCGAATGGAGTTGTGTGAAGTCATAGAATGGAGGTGTGTGAAGTCAGAATGGAAGTGTGTGAAATCATAGAATGGAGGTGTGTGAAGTCAGAATGGAGATGTGTGAACTCATAGAATGGAGGTGTGTGAAGTCACAATGGAGGTGTGTGAAGTCATAGAATGGAGGTGTGTGAAGTCACAGAATGGAGGTGTGTGAAGACATAGAATGGAGCTGTGTGAAGTCAGATTGGAGGTGTGTGAAGTCACAGAATAGAGGTGTGTGAACTCAGAATGGAGGTGTGTGAAGTCACAGAATGGAGATGTGTGAAATCATAGAATGGAGGTTTGGGAAGTCAGAGAATGGAGCTTTGTGAAGTCAGATTGGAGGTGTGCGAAGTCACAGAATGGAGGTGTGTGAAGTCATTTTATGGAGCTGTGTGAAGTCAGAATGGAGGTGTGTGAAGTCACAGAATGGAGGTGTGTGAACTCAGAATGGAGGTGTGTGAAGTCACAGAATCTAGGTGTGTGAAGTCATAGAATGGAGGTGTGTGAAGTCATAGAATGGAGGTGTGTGAAGTCATAATGGAGGCGTGTGAAGTCACAGAATTGAGGTGTGTGAAGTCACAGAATGGAGGTGTGTGAAGTCATAGAATGGAAGTGTGTGAAGTCAGAACGGAGGTGTGTGAATTCAGATTGGAGGTGTGGGACGTCACAATGGAGGTGTGTGAAGATATAGAATGGAGGTGTGGGAAGTCACAGAAGGGAGGGGTGTGAAGTCAAAATGGAGGTGTGTGAACTCATAAAATGGAGATGTGTGAAGTCATGGAATGGAGGTGTGTGAAGTCCAAGAATATAGGTGTGTGAAGTCAAACAATGGTGGTGTGTGAAGTCACAGAATGCAGGTGTGTTAAGTCAAAGAATGGAAGTGTGTGAAGTCAAAATGGAGGTGTGTGAAGTCACAGAATGGAGGTGTGTGAAGTCACAGAATGAAGGTGTTTGAAGTCAAAATTGTGGTGTGAGAAGTCACAAATGGAGGTGTCTGAAGTCAGAATGCAGCTGTGTGAAGTCATAGGAAGGAGGTGTGTGAAGTCAGAATGGAGGTGTGTGTACTAATAGAATGGAGTGTGTGAAGTCACAATGGGGGTTTGTGAAGTCATAGAATGGGGGTGTGTGAGGTCAAATTGGAGGTGTGTGAAATCACAGAATGGAGGTGTGTCACCTCAGAAATGAGGTGTGTGAAGTCATAGAATGAAAGTGCATGAAGTCATAGAATGGATGTTTCTGAAGTAAGAATGAAGGTGTGTGAAGTCATACAATGGAGGTGTGGAAGTCATGGAATGGAGGTGTGTGAAGTCAAACAATAAAGGTGTGTGAAGTCAAACAATAAAGGTGTGTGAAGTCACAGAATGGAGGTGTGTGAAATCACAGAATGGAGGTGTGTGAAGTCAATAAGGTGGTGTGTAGAGTCACAAATTGAGGTGTGTGAACTCATAGAATGGAGGTGTGTAAAGTCAAAAATGGAGGTGTGTAAAGTCATCGAATTGAGGTGTGTGAAGTCATGGAATGGAGGTGTGTGAAGTCAGAATGGAGTTGTGTGAAGTCATAGAATGGAGGTGTGTGAAGTCAGAATGGAGGTGTGTGAAGTCATAGAATGGAGGTGTGTGAAGTCACAATGGAGGTGTGTGAAGTCATAGAATGGAGGTGTGTTAATTCTCAGAATGGAGGTGTGTGAAGTCATAGAATGGAGCTGTGTGAAGTCAGAATGGAGGTGTGTGAAGTCATAGAATGGAGGTGTGTGAAGTCACAATGGAGGTGTGTGAAGTCATAGAATGGAGGTGTGTTAATTCTCAGAATGGAGGTGTGTGAAGTCATAGAATGGAGCTGTGTGAAGTCAGATTGGAGGTGTGTGAAGTCACAGAATTGAGGTGTGTGAACTCAGAATGGAGGTGTGTGAAATCACAGAATTGTGGTGTGTGAAGTCATAGAATGGAGCTGTGTGAAGTCAGATTGGAGGTGTGTGAAGTCACAGAATTGAGGTGTGTGAACTCAGAATGGAGGTGTGTGAAATCACAGAATGGAGGTGTGTGAAGTCATAGAATGGAGGTGTGTGAAGTCATAGAATGGATGTGTGTGAAATCATAATGGAGGTGTGTGAAGTCACAGAATTGAGGTGTGTGAAGTCACAGAATGGAGTTGTGTGGAGTCATAGAATGGAGGTATGTGAAGTCAAAGTATGGAGGTGTGTGAAGTCATAGAATGGATGTTTGTTAAGTAAGAATGAAGGTGTGTTAAGTCATAGAATGGAGGTGTGTGAAGGCACAGAATGGAGGTGTGTGAAGTCATAGAACGGAACTGTGTGAAGTCAGAATGGAGGTGTGTGAAGTCACAGAATGGAGGTGTGTTAAGTCACAGAACGGAGGTGTTTGAACTCAGAATGGAGGTGTGTAAAGTCACAAAATTGAGGTGTGAGAAGTCATAGAATGGAGGTGTGTGAAATCATAGAATGGAGGTGTGGGAAGTCAGAGAATGGAGCTGTGTGAAGTCAGAATGGAGGTGTGCGAAGTCACAGAATGGAGGTGTGTGAGGTCTTAGAATGGAGGTGTGTGAAGTCATAGAATGGATGTGTGTGAAGTCATAATGGAAGTGTGTGAAGTCACAGAATGGAGCTGTGTGAATTCAGAATGGAGGTCTGTGAAGTCACAGAATGGAGGTGTGTGAACTCAGAATGGAGGTGTGTGAAGTCACAGAATGGAGGTGTGTTAAGTCACAGAATAGAGGTGTGTGAAGTCATAGAATGGAGGTGTGTGAAGTCAGAACGGAGGTGTGTGAACTCATAGATTGGAGGTGTGGGACGTCATAGAATGTAGGTGTGTGAAGTCATAATGGAGGCGTGTGAAGTCACAGAATTGAGGTGTGTGTACTCACAGAATGGAGGTGTGTGAAGTCATAGAATGGAAGTGTGTGAAGTCAGAACGGAGGTGTTTGAACTCAGATTGGAGGTGTGGGAAGTCACAATGGAGGTGTGTGAAGTTATAGAATGGAGGTGTGTGAAGTCACAGAATGGAGGGGTGTGAAGTCAAAGACTGGAGTTGTGTGAAGTCATAGAATGGAGGTGTGTGAACTCATAGAATGAAGGTGTGTAAAGTCACAGAATGAAGGTGCGTTAAGTCACAGAACGGAGGTGTGTGAACTCAGAATGGAGGTGTGTGAAGTCACAGAATGGAGGTGTGGGAAGTCATAGAATCGAGTTGTGTAAAGTCACATAATGGAGGTGTGTGAATTAATAGAATGGAGGTGTGAGAAATCATAGAATGGAGGTGTGTGAGTTCACAGAATGGAGGTGTGTGAAGTCACAGAATGGAGGTGTGTGAACTCACAATGGAGGTGTGTGAAGTCAAAGAATGGAGGTGTGTGAAGTCATAGAATGGAATTGTGTGAAGTCATAGAATGGAGGTGTGTGAAGTGAGAATTGAGGTGTGTGAAGTCACGGAATTGAGGTGTGTGAACTCAGAATGGAGGTGTGTGAAGTCACAGAATGGAGGTTTGTGATGTCATAGAATGGAGGTGTGTGAAGTCATAGAATGGATGTTTCTGAAGTAGAATGCAGGTGTGTGAAGTCATAGAATGGAGGTGTGTGAAGTCAAAATGGAGGTGTGTGAACTCATAAAATGGAGATGTGTGAAGTCATGGAATGGAGGTGTGTGAAGTCCAAGGATATAGGTGTGTGAAGTCAAACAATGGTGGTGTGTGAAGTCACAGAATGCAGGTGTGTTAAGTCAAAGAATGGAAGTGTGTGAAGTCAAAATGGAGGTGTGTGAAGTCACAGAATGGAGGTGTGGGAACTCAGAATGGAGGTGTGTGGTCACAGAACGGAGGTTTGTGAAGTCATAGAATGGAGGTGCGTGAAGTCAAAGAATGGATGTTTCTGAAGTGAGAATGAAGGTGTAGAAGTCAAAGAATGGAGGTGTGAGAAGTCAAAATGGAGGTGTGTGAACTCATAGAATGGAGGTGTGTGAACTCATAGAATGGAGGTGTGTGAAGTCATGGAATGGAGGTGTGTGAAGTCAAAGAATGGAGGTGTGTGAAGTCAAACATAAAGGTGTGTGAAGACACAGAATGGAGGTGTGTGAACTCATAGAATGGAGGTGCATGAAGTCAAAGAATGGAGGTGTGTGAATTCATCGAATGGAGCTGTGTGAAGTCATGGAATGGAGGTGTGTGAAGTCAGATGGAGTTGTGTGAAGTCATAGAATGGAGGTGTGTGAAGTCAGAATGGAGGTGTGTGAACTCATAGAATGGAGGTGTGTGAAGTCACAATGCAGGTGTGCAAAGTCATAGAATGGAGGTGTGTGAGGTCATATAATGGAGGTGTGTGAAGACACAGAATGGAGGTGTGTGAAGTCATAGAATGGAGGTGTGTGAAGTCACAGAATGGAGGTGTGTGAAGTCATAGGATGGAGCTGTGTGAAGTCAGATTGGAGGTGTGTGAAGTCACAGAATGGAGGTATGTGAAGTCACAGAATGGAGGTGTGTGAACTCACAATTGAGGTGTGTGAAGTCAAAGAATGGAGGTGTGTGAAGTCAGAATGGAATTGTGTGAAGTCATAGAATGGAGGTGTGTGAAGTGAGAATTGATTTGTGTGAAGTCACGGAATTGAGGTGTGTGAACTCAGAATGGAGGTGTGTGAAGTCACAGAATGGAGGTTTGTGAAGTCATAGAATGGAGGTGTGTGAACTCATAGAATGGATGTTTCTGAAGTAGAATGAAGGTGTGTGAAGTCATAGAATGGAGGTGTGTGAAGTCAAAATGGAGGTGTATGAACTCATAAAATGGAGATGTGTGAAGTCATGGAATGGAGGTGTGTGAAGTCCAAGAATATAGGTGTGTGAAGTCAAACAATGGTGGTGTGTGAAGTCACAGAATGCAGGTGTGTTAAGTCAAAGAATGGAAGTGTGTGAAGTCAAAATGGAGGTGTGTGAAGTCACAGAATGGAGGTGTGTGAAGTCACAGAATGAAGGTGTTTGAATTCAAAATTGTGGTGTGTGAAGTCACAAATGGAGGTGTCTGAAGTCAGAAGGCAACTGTGTGAAGTCATAGAATGGAGGTGTGTGAAGTCAGAATGGAGGAGTTTTTACTCATAGAATGGAGTGTGTGAAGTCACAATGGGGGTGTGTGAAGTCATAGAATGGGGCTGTGTGAGGTCAAATTGGAAGTGTGTGAAATCATAGACTGGAGGTGTGTCAACTCAGAAATGAGGTGTGTGAAGTCATAGAATGGAAGTGCGTGAAGTCATAGAATGGATGTTTCTGAAGTAAGAATGAAGGTGTGTGAAGTCATAGAATGGAGGTGTGTGAAGTCAAAATGGAGGTGTGTGAACTCATAGAATGGAGGTGTGTGAACTCATAGAATGGAGGTGTGTGAAGTCATGGAATGGAGTTGTGTGAAGTCAAAGAATGGAGGTGTGTGAAGTCAAACAATAAAGGTGTGTGAAGCCACAGAATGGAGGTGTGTGAAATCACAGAATGGAGGTGTGTGAAGTCAAAAAGGTGTTGTGTAGAGTCACAAATGGAGGTGTGTGAAATCATAGAATGGAGGTGTGTAAAGTCAAAGAATGGAGGTGTGTGAAGTCATCGAATGGAGGTGTGTGAAGTCATGGAATGGAGGTGTGTCAAGTCACAGAATGGAGGTGTGTGAAGTCAGAATGGAGTTGTGTGAAGTCATAGAATGGAGGTGTGTGAAGTCAGAATGGAGGTGTGTGAAGTCATAGAATGGAGGTGTGTGAAGTCAGAATGGAGGTGTGTGAACTCATAGAATGGAGGTGTGTGAAGTCAGAATGGAGGTGTGTGAAGTCATAGAGTGTAGGTGTGTGAAGTCACAGAATGGAGGTGTGTGAAGTCATAGAATGGAGCTGTGTGAAGTCAGATTGGAGGTGTGTGAAGTCACAGAATTGAAGTGTGTGAACTCAGAATGGAGGTGTGTGAAGTCACAGAATGGAGATGTGTGAAATCATAGAATGGAGGTTTGGGAAGTCAGAGAATGGAGCTTTGTGAAGTCAGATTGGAGGTGTGCGAAGTCACAGAATGGAGGTGTGTGAAGTCATTTTATGGAGCTGTGTGAAGTCAGAATGGAGGTGTGTGAAGTCACAGAATGGAGGTGTGTGAACTCAGAATGGAGGTGTGTGAAGTCACAGAATCTAGGTGTGTGAAGTCATAGAATGGAGGTGTGTGAAGTCATAGAATGGAGGTGTGTGAAGTCATAATGGAGGCGTGTGAAATCACAGAATTGAGGTGTGTGAAGTCACAGAATGGAGGTGTGTGAAGTCATAGAATGGAAGTGTGTGAAGTCAGAACGGAGGTGTGTGAATTCAGATTGGAGGTGTGGGACGTCACAATGGAGGTGTGTGAAGATATAGAATGGAGGTGTGGGAAGTCACAGAAGGGAGGGGTGTGAAGTCAAAATGGAGGTGTGTGAACTCATAAAATGGAGATGTGTGAAGTCATGGAATGGAGGTGTGTGAAGTCCAAGAATATAGGTGTGTGAAGTCAAACAATGGTGGTGTGTGAAGTCACAGAATGCAGGTGTGTTAAGTCAAAGAATGGAAGTGTGTGAAGTCAAAATGGAGGTGTGTGAAGTCACAGAATGGAGGTGTGTGAAGTCACAGAATGAAGGTGTTTGAAGTCAAAATTGTGGTGTGAGAAGTCACAAATGGAGGTGTCTGAAGTCAGAATGCAGCTGTGTGAAGTCATAGGATGGAGGTGTGTGAAGTCAGAATGGAGGTGTGTGTACTAATAGAATGGAGTGTGTGAAGTCACAATGGGGGTGTGTGAAGTCATAGAATGGGGGTGTGTGAGGTCAAATTGGAGGTGTGTGAAATCACAGAATGGAGGTGTGTCAACTCAGAAATGAGGTGTGTGAAGTCATAGAATGGAAGTGCATGAAGTCATAGAATGGATGTTTCTGAAGTAAGAATGAAGGTGTGTGAAGTCATACAATGGAGGTGTGGAAGTCATGGAATGGAGGTGTGTGAAGTCAAACAATAAAGGTGTGTGAAGTCAAACAATAAAGGTGTGTGAAGTCACAGAATGGAGGTGTGTGAAATCACAGAATGGAGGTGTGTGAAGTCAATAAGGTGGTGTGTAGAGTCACAAATTGAGGTGTGTGAAGTCATAGAATGGAGGTGTGTAAAGTCAAAAATGGAGGTGTGTAAAGTCATCGAATTGAGGTGTGTGAAGTCATGGAATGGAGGTGTGTGAAGTCAGAATGGAGTTGTGTGAAGTCATAGAATGGAGGTGTGTGAAGTCAGAATGGAGGTGTGTGAACTCATAGAATGGAGGTGTGTGAAGTCACAATGGAGGTGTGTGAAGTCATAGAATGGAGGTGTGTTAATTCTCAGAATGGAGGTGTGTGAAGTCATAGAATGGAGCTGTGTGAAGTCAGATTGGAGGTGTGTGAAGTCACAGAATTGAGGTGTGTGAACTCAGAATGGAGGTGTGTGAAATCACAGAATGGAGGTGTGTGAAGTCATAGAATGGAGGTGTGTGAAGTCATAGAATGGATGTGTGTGAAATCATAATGGAGGTGTGTGAAGTCACAGAATTGAGGTGTGTGAAGTCACAGAATGGAGTTGTGTGGAGTCATAGAATGGAGGTATGTGAAGTCAAAGTATGGAGGTGTGTGAAGTCATAGAATGGATGTTTGTTAAGTAAGAATGAAGGTGTGTTAAGTCATAGAATGGAGGTGTGTGAAGGCACAGAATGGAGGTGTGTGAAGTCATAGAACGGAACTGTGTGAAGTCAGAATGGAGGTGTGTGAAGTCACAGAATGGAGGTGTGTTAAGTCACAGAACGGAGGTGTTTGAACTCAGAATGGAGGTGTGTAAAGTCACAAAATGGAGGTGTGAGAAATCATAGAATGGAGGTGTGTGAAATCATAGAATGGAGGTGTGGGAAGTCAGAGAATGGAGCTGTGTGAAGTCAGAATGGAGGTGTGCGAAGTCACAGAATGGAGGTGTGTGAGGTCTTAGAATGGAGGTGTGTGAAGTCATAGAATGGATGTGTGTGAAGTCATAATGGAAGTGTGTGAAGTCACAGAATGGAGGTGTGTGAAGTCATAGAATGGAGCTGTCTGAAATCAGATTGGAGGTGTGTGAAGTCACAGAATGGAGGTGTGTGAAGTCATAGAATGGAGCTGTGTGAAGTCAGATTGGAGGTGAGTGAAGTCACAGAATGGAGGTGTGTGAAGTCATAGAATGGAGGTGTGTGAAGTCATAGAATGGAGGTGTGTGAAGTCATAATGGAGGTGTGTGAAGTCACAGAATTGAGGTGTGTGAAGTCACAGAATGGAGGTGTGTGAAGTCACAATGGAGGTGTGTGAAGTCACAGAATGCAGGTGTGTGAAGTCATAGAATGGATGTTTGTTAAGTGAGAATGAAGGTGTGTTAAGTCATAGGATGGAGGTGTGTGAAGGCACAGAATGGAGCTGTGTGAATTCAGAATGGAGGTCTGTGAAGTCACAGAATGGAGGTGTGTGAACTCAGAATGGAGGTGTGTGAAGTCACAGAATGGAGGTGTGTTAAGTCACAGAATAGAGGTGTGTGAAGTCATAGAATGGAGGTGTGTGAAGTCAGAACGGAGGTGTGTGAACTCATAGATTGGAGGTGTGGGACGTCATAGAATGTAGGTGTGTGAAGTCATAATGGAGGCGTGTGAAGTCACAGAATTGAGGTGTGTGTACTCACAGAATGGAGGTGTGTGAAGTCATAGAATGGAAGTGTGTGAAGTCAGAACGGAGGTGTTTGAACTCAGATTGGAGGTGTGGGAAGTCACAATGGAGGTGTGTGAAGTTATAGAATGGAGGTGTGTGAAGTCACAGAATGGAGGGGTGTGAAGTCAAAGACTGGAGTTGTGTGAAGTCATAGAATGGAGGTGTGTGAACTCATAGAATGAAGGTGTGTAAAGTCACAGAATGAAGGTGCGTTAAGTCACAGAACGGAGGTGTGTGAACTCAGAATGGAGGTGTGTGAAGTCACAGAATGGAGGTGTGGGAAGTCATAGAATCGAGTTGTGTAAAGTCACATAATGGAGGTGTGTGAATTAATAGAATGGAGGTGTGAGAAATCATAGAATGGAGGTGTGTGAGTTCACAGAATGGAGGTGTGTGAAGTCACAGAATGGAGGTGTGTGAACTCACAATGGAGGTGTGTGAAGTCAAAGAATGGAGGTGTGTGAAGTCATAGAATGGAATTGTGTGAAGTCATAGAATGGAGGTGTGTGAAGTGAGAATTGAGGTGTGTGAAGTCACGGAATTGAGGTGTGTGAACTCAGAATGGAGGTGTGTGAAGTCACAGAATGGAGGTTTGTGATGTCATAGAATGGAGGTGTGTGAAGTCATAGAATGGATGTTTCTGAAGTAGAATGCAGGTGTGTGAAGTCATAGAATGGAGGTGTGTGAAGTCAAAATGGAGGTGTGTGAACTCATAAAATGGAGATGTGTGAAGTCATGGAATGGAGGTGTGTGAAGTCCAAGGATATAGGTGTGTGAAGTCAAACAATGGTGGTGTGTGAAGTCACAGAATGCAGGTGTGTTAAGTCAAAGAATGGAAGTGTGTGAAGTCAAAATGGAGGTGTGTGAAGTCACAGAATGGAGGTGTGGGAACTCAGAATGGAGGTGTGTGGTCACAGAACGGAGGTTTGTGAAGTCATAGAATGGAGGTGCGTGAAGTCAAAGAATGGATGTTTCTGAAGTGAGAATGAAGGTGTAGAAGTCAAAGAATGGAGGTGTGAGAAGTCAAAATGGAGGTGTGTGAACTCATAGAATGGAGGTGTGTGAACTCATAGAATGGAGGTGTGTGAAGTCATGGAATGGAGGTGTGTGAAGTCAAAGAATGGAGGTGTGTGAAGTCAAACATAAAGGTGTGTGAAGACACAGAATGGAGGTGTGTGAACTCATAGAATGGAGGTGCATGAAGTCAAAGAATGGAGGTGTGTGAATTCATCGAATGGAGCTGTGTGAAGTCATGGAATGGAGGTGTGTGAAGTCAGATGGAGTTGTGTGAAGTCATAGAATGGAGGTGTGTGAAGTCAGAATGGAGGTGTGTGAACTCATAGAATGGAGGTGTGTGAAGTCACAATGCAGGTGTGCGAAGTCATAGAATGGAGGTGTGTGAGGTCATATAATGGAGGTGTGTGAAGACACAGAATGGAGGTGTGTGAAGTCATAGAATGGAGGTGTGTGAAGTCACAGAATGGAGGTGTGTGAAGTCATAGGATGGAGCTGTGTGAAGTCAGATTGGAGGTGTGTGAAGTCACAGAATGGAGGTATGTGAAGTCACAGAATGGAGGTGTGTGAACTCACAATTGAGGTGTGTGAAGTCAAAGAATGGAGGTGTGTGAAGTCAGAATGGAATTGTGTGAAGTCATAGAATGGAGGTGTGTGAAGTGAGAATTGATTTGTGTGAAGTCACGGAATTGAGGTGTGTGAACTCAGAATGGAGGTGTGTGAAGTCACAGAATGGAGGTTTGTGAAGTCATAGAATGGAGGTGTGTGAACTCATAGAATGGATGTTTCTGAAGTAGAATGAAGGTGTGTGAAGTCATAGAATGGAGGTGTGTGAAGTCAAAATGGAGGTGTATGAACTCATAAAATGGAGATGTGTGAAGTCATGGAATGGAGGTGTGTGAAGTCCAAGAATATAGGTGTGTGAAGTCAAACAATGGTGGTGTGTGAAGTCACAGAATGCAGGTGTGTTAAGTCAAAGAATGGAAGTGTGTGAAGTCAAAATGGAGGTGTGTGAAGTCACAGAATGGAGGTGTGTGAAGTCACAGAATGAAGGTGTTTGAATTCAAAATTGTGGTGTGTGAAGTCACAAATGGAGGTGTCTGAAGTCAGAAGGCAGCTGTGTGAAGTCATAGAATGGAGGTGTGTGAAGTCAGAATGGAGGAGTTTTTACTCATAGAATGGAGTGTGTGAAGTCACAATGGGGGTGTGTGAAGTCATAGAATGGGGCTGTGTGAGGTCAAATTGGAAGTGTGTGAAATCATAGACTGGAGGTGTGTCAACTCAGAAATGAGGTGTGTGAAGTCATAGAATGGAAGTGCGTGAAGTCATAGAATGGATGTTTCTGAAGTAAGAATGAAGGTGTGTGAAGTCATAGAATGGAGGTGTGTGAAGTCAAAATGGAGGTGTGTGAACTCATAGAATGGAGGTGTGTGAACTCATAGAATGGAGGTGTGTGAAGTCATGGAATGGAGTTGTGTGAAGTCAAAGAATGGAGGTGTGTGAAGTCAAACAATAAAGGTGTGTGAAGCCACAGAATGGAGGTGTGTGAAATCACAGAATGGAGGTGTGTGAAGTCAAAAAGGTGTTGTGTAGAGTCACAAATGGAGGTGTGTGAAATCATAGAATGGAGGTGTGTAAAGTCAAAGAATGGAGGTGTGTGAAGTCATCGAATGGAGGTGTGTGAAGTCATGGAATGGAGGTGTGTCAAGTCACAGAATGGAGGTGTGTGAAGTCAGAATGGAGTTGTGTGAAGTCATAGAATGGAGGTGTGTGAAGTCAGAATGGAGGTGTGTGAAGTCATAGAATGGAGGTGTGTGAAGTCAGAATGGAGGTGTGTGAACTCATAGAATGGAGGTGTGTGAAGTCAGAATGGAGGTGTGTGAAGTCATAGAGTGTAGGTGTGTGAAGTCACAGAATGGAGGTGTGTGAAGTCATAGAATGGAGCTGTGTGAAGTCAGATTGGAGGTGTGTGAAGTCACAGAATTGAAGTGTGTGAACTCAGAATGGAGGTGTGTGAAGTCACAGAATGGAGATGTGTGAAATCATAGAATGGAGGTTTGGGAAGTCAGAGAATGGAGCTTTGTGAAGTCAGATTGGAGGTGTGCGAAGTCACAGAATGGAGGTGTGTGAAGTCATTTTATGGAGCTGTGTGAAGTCAGAATGGAGGTGTGTGAAGTCACAGAATGGAGGTGTGTGAACTCAGAATGGAGGTGTGTGAAGTCACAGAATCTAGGTGTGTGAAGTCATAGAATGGAGGTGTGTGAAGTCATAGAATGGAGGTGTGTGAAGTCATAATGGAGGCGTGTGAAATCACAGAATTGAGGTGTGTGAAGTCACAGAATGGAGGTGTGTGAAGTCATAGAATGGAAGTGTGTGAAGTCAGAACGGAGGTGTGTGAATTCAGATTGGAGGTGTGGGACGTCACAATGGAGGTGTGTGAAGATATAGAATGGAGGTGTGGGAAGTCACAGAAGGGAGGGGTGTGAAGTCAAAATGGAGGTGTGTGAACTCATAAAATGGAGATGTGTGAAGTCATGGAATGGAGGTGTGTGAAGTCCAAGAATATAGGTGTGTGAAGTCAAACAATGGTGGTGTGTGAAGTCACAGAATGCAGGTGTGTTAAGTCAAAGAATGGAAGTGTGTGAAGTCAAAATGGAGGTGTGTGAAGTCACAGAATGGAGGTGTGTGAAGTCACAGAATGAAGGTGTTTGAAGTCAAAATTGTGGTGTGAGAAGTCACAAATGGAGGTGTCTGAAGTCAGAATGCAGCTGTGTGAAGTCATAGGATGGAGGTGTGTGAAGTCAGAATGGAGGTGTGTGTACTAATAGAATGGAGTGTGTGAAGTCACAATGGGGGTGTGTGAAGTCATAGAATGGGGGTGTGTGAGGTCAAATTGGAGGTGTGTGAAATCACAGAATGGAGGTGTGTCACCTCAGAAATGAGGTGTGTGAAGTCATAGAATGGAAGTGCATGAAGTCATAGAATGGATGTTTCTGAAGTAAGAATGAAGGTGTGTGAAGTCATACAATGGAGGTGTGGAAGTCATGGAATGGAGGTGTGTGAAGTCAAACAATAAAGGTGTGTGAAGTCAAACAATAAAGGTGTGTGAAGTCACAGAATGGAGGTGTGTGAAATCACAGAATGGAGGTGTGTGAAGTCAATAAGGTGGTGTGTAGAGTCACAAATTGAGGTGTGTGAACTCATAGAATGGAGGTGTGTAAAGTCAAAAATGGAGGTGTGTAAAGTCATCGAATTGAGGTGTGTGAAGTCATGGAATGGAGGTGTGTGAAGTCAGAATGGAGTTGTGTGAAGTCATAGAATGGAGGTGTGTGAAGTCAGAATGGAGGTGTGTGAAGTCATAGAATGGAGGTGTGTGAAGTCACAATGGAGGTGTGTGAAGTCATAGAATGGAGGTGTGTTAATTCTCAGAATGGAGGTGTGTGAAGTCATAGAATGGAGCTGTGTGAAGTCAGATTGGAGGTGTGTGAAGTCACAGAATTGAGGTGTGTGAACTCAGAATGGAGGTGTGTGAAATCACAGAATGGAGGTGTGTGAAGTCATAGAATGGAGGTGTGTGAAGTCATAGAATGGATGTGTGTGAAATCATAATGGAGGTGTGTGAAGTCACAGAATTGAGGTGTGTGAAGTCACAGAATGGAGTTGTGTGGAGTCATAGAATGGAGGTATGTGAAGTCAAAGTATGGAGGTGTGTGAAGTCATAGAATGGATGTTTGTTAAGTAAGAATGAAGGTGTGTTAAGTCATAGAATGGAGGTGTGTGAAGGCACAGAATGGAGGTGTGTGAAGTCATAGAACGGAACTGTGTGAAGTCAGAATGGAGGTGTGTGAAGTCACAGAATGGAGGTGTGTTAAGTCACAGAACGGAGGTGTTTGAACTCAGAATGGAGGTGTGTAAAGTCACAAAATGGAGGTGTGAGAAATCATAGAATGGAGGTGTGTGAAATCATAGAATGGAGGTGTGGGAAGTCAGAGAATGGAGCTGTGTGAAGTCAGAATGGAGGTGTGCGAAGTCACAGAATGGAGGTGAGTGAGGTCTTAGAATGGAGGTGTGTGAAGTCATAGAATGGATGTGTGTGAAGTCATAATGGAAGTGTGTGAAGTCACAGAATGGAGGTGTGTGAAGTCATAGAATGGAGCTGTCTGAAATCAGATTGGAGGTGTGTGAAGTCACAGAATGGAGG
Organism: Megascapheus bottae; assembly: GCA_024803745.1. NCBI lineage: Eukaryota > Metazoa > Chordata > Mammalia > Rodentia > Geomyidae > Megascapheus > Megascapheus bottae. The sequence goes on along the minus strand of JANJXV010000054.1, from coordinate 3,930,972 downwards.
TGTGTGAAGTCATAGAATGGAGCTGTGTGAAGTCAGATTGGAGGTGAGTGAAGTCACAGAATGGAGGTGTGTGAAGTCATAGAATGGAGGTGTGTGAAGTCATAGAATGGAGGTGTGTGAAGTCATAATGGAGGTGTGTGAAGTCACAGAATTGAGGTGTGTGAAGTCACAGAATGGAGGTGTGTGAAGTCACAATGGAGGTGTGTGAAGTCACAGAATGCAGGTGTGTGAAGTCATAGAATGGATGTTTGTTAAGTGAGAATGAAGGTGTGTTAAGTCATAGGATGGAGGTGTGTGAAGGCACAGAATGGAGCTGTGTGAATTCAGAATGGAGGTCTGTGAAGTCACAGAATGGAGGTGTGTGAACTCAGAATGGAGGTGTGTGAAGTCACAGAATGGAGGTGTGTTAAGTCACAGAATAGAGGTGTGTGAAGTCATAGAATGGAGGTGTGTGAAGTCAGAACGGAGGTGTGTGAACTCATAGATTGGAGGTGTGGGACGTCATAGAATGTAGGTGTGTGAAGTCATAATGGAGGCGTGTGAAGTCACAGAATTGAGGTGTGTGTACTCACAGAATGGAGGTGTGTGAAGTCATAGAATGGAAGTGTGTGAAGTCAGAACGGAGGTGTTTGAACTCAGATTGGAGGTGTGGGAAGTCACAATGGAGGTGTGTGAAGTTATAGAATGGAGGTGTGTGAAGTCACAGAATGGAGGGGTGTGAAGTCAAAGACTGGAGTTGTGTGAAGTCATAGAATGGAGGTGTGTGAACTCATAGAATGAAGGTGTGTAAAGTCACAGAATGAAGGTGCGTTAAGTCACAGAACGGAGGTGTGTGAACTCAGAATGGAGGTGTGTGAAGTCACAGAATGGAGGTGTGGGAAGTCATAGAATCGAGTTGTGTAAAGTCACATAATGGAGGTGTGTGAATTAATAGAATGGAGGTGTGAGAAATCATAGAATGGAGGTGTGTGAGTTCACAGAATGGAGGTGTGTGAAGTCACAGAATGGAGGTGTGTGAACTCACAATGGAGGTGTGTGAAGTCAAAGAATGGAGGTGTGTGAAGTCATAGAATGGAATTGTGTGAAGTCATAGAATGGAGGTGTGTGAAGTGAGAATTGAGGTGTGTGAAGTCACGGAATTGAGGTGTGTGAACTCAGAATGGAGGTGTGTGAAGTCACAGAATGGAGGTTTGTGATGTCATAGAATGGAGGTGTGTGAAGTCATAGAATGGATGTTTCTGAAGTAGAATGCAGGTGTGTGAAGTCATAGAATGGAGGTGTGTGAAGTCAAAATGGAGGTGTGTGAACTCATAAAATGGAGATGTGTGAAGTCATGGAATGGAGGTGTGTGAAGTCCAAGGATATAGGTGTGTGAAGTCAAACAATGGTGGTGTGTGAAGTCACAGAATGCAGGTGTGTTTAGTCAAAGAATGGAAGTGTGTGAAGTCAAAATGGAGGTGTGTGAAGTCACAGAATGGAGGTGTGGGAACTCAGAATGGAGGTGTGTGGTCACAGAACGGAGGTTTGTGAAGTCATAGAATGGAGGTGCGTGAAGTCAAAGAATGGATGTTTCTGAAGTGAGAATGAAGGTGTAGAAGTCAAAGAATGGAGGTGTGAGAAGTCAAAATGGAGGTGTGTGAACTCATCGAATGGAGGTGTGTGAACTCATAGAATGGAGGTGTGTGAAGTCATGGAATGGAGGTGTGTGAAGTCAAAGAATGGAGGTGTGTGAAGTCAGAATGGAGGTGTGTGAACTCATAGAATGGAGGTGTGTGAAGTCACAATGCAGGTGTGCGAAGTCATAGAATGGAGGTGTGTGAGGTCATATAATGGAGGTGTGTGAAGACACAGAATGGAGGTGTGTGAAGTCATAGAATGGAGGTGTGTGAAGTCACAGAATGGAGGTGTGTGAAGTCATAGGATGGAGCTGTGTGAAGTCAGATTGGAGGTGTGTGAAGTCACAGAATGGAGGTATGTGAAGTCACAGAATGGAGGTGTGTGAACTCACAATTGAGGTGTGTGAAGTCAAAGAATGGAGGTGTGTGAAGTCAGAATGGAATTGTGTGAAGTCATAGAATGGAGGTGTGTGAAGTGAGAATTGATTTGTGTGAAGTCACGGAATTGAGGTGTGTGAACTCAGAATGGAGGTGTGTGAAGTCACAGAATGGAGGTTTGTGAAGTCATAGAATGGAGGTGTGTGAACTCATAGAATGGATGTTTCTGAAGTAGAATGAAGGTGTGTGAAGTCATAGAATGGAGGTGTGTGAAGTCAAAATGGAGGTGTATGAACTCATAAAATGGAGATGTGTGAAGTCATGGAATGGAGGTGTGTGAAGTCCAAGAATATAGGTGTGTGAAGTCAAACAATGGTGGTGTGTGAAGTCACAGAATGCAGGTGTGTTAAGTCAAAGAATGGAAGTGTGTGAAGTCAAAATGGAGGTGTGTGAAGTCACAGAATGGAGGTGTGTGAAGTCACAGAATGAAGGTGTTTGAATTCAAAATTGTGGTGTGTGAAGTCACAAATGGAGGTGTCTGAAGTCAGAAGGCAGCTGTGTGAAGTCATAGAATGGAGGTGTGTGAAGTCAGAATGGAGGAGTTTTTACTCATAGAATGGAGTGTGTGAAGTCACAATGGGGGTGTGTGAAGTCATAGAATGGGGCTGTGTGAGGTCAAATTGGAAGTGTGTGAAATCATAGACTGGAGGTGTGTCAACTCAGAAATGAGGTGTGTGAAGTCATAGAATGGAAGTGCGTGAAGTCATAGAATGGATGTTTCTGAAGTAAGAATGAAGGTGTGTGAAGTCATAGAATGGAGGTGTGTGAAGTCAAAATGGAGGTGTGTGAACTCATAGAATGGAGGTGTGTGAACTCATAGAATGGAGGTGTGTGAAGTCATGGAATGGAGTTGTGTGAAGTCAAAGAATGGAGGTGTGTGAAGTCAAACAATAAAGGTGTGTGAAGCCACAGAATGGAGGTGTGTGAAATCACAGAATGGAGGTGTGTGAAGTCAAAAAGGTGTTGTGTAGAGTCACAAATGGAGGTGTGTGAAATCATAGAATGGAGGTGTGTAAAGTCAAAGAATGGAGGTGTGTGAAGTCATCGAATGGAGGTGTGTGAAGTCATGGAATGGAGGTGTGTCAAGTCACAGAATGGAGGTGTGTGAAGTCAGAATGGAGTTGTGTGAAGTCATAGAATGGAGGTGTGTGAAGTCAGAATGGAGGTGTGTGAAGTCATAGAATGGAGGTGTGTGAAGTCAGAATGGAGGTGTGTGAACTCATAGAATGGAGGTGTGTGAAGTCAGAATGGAGGTGTGTGAAGTCATAGAGTGTAGGTGTGTGAAGTCACAGAATGGAGGTGTGTGAAGTCATAGAATGGAGCTGTGTGAAGTCAGATTGGAGGTGTGTGAAGTCACAGAATTGAAGTGTGTGAACTCAGAATGGAGGTGTGTGAAGTCACAGAATGGAGATGTGTGAAATCATAGAATGGAGGTTTGGGAAGTCAGAGAATGGAGCTTTGTGAAGTCAGATTGGAGGTGTGCGAAGTCACAGAATGGAGGTGTGTGAAGTCATTTTATGGAGCTGTGTGAAGTCAGAATGGAGGTGTGTGAAGTCACAGAATGGAGGTGTGTGAACTCAGAATGGAGGTGTGTGAAGTCACAGAATCTAGGTGTGTGAAGTCATAGAATGGAGGTGTGTGAAGTCATAGAATGGAGGTGTGTGAAGTCATAATGGAGGCGTGTGAAATCACAGAATTGAGGTGTGTGAAGTCACAGAATGGAGGTGTGTGAAGTCATAGAATGGAAGTGTGTGAAGTCAGAACGGAGGTGTGTGAATTCAGATTGGAGGTGTGGGACGTCACAATGGAGGTGTGTGAAGATATAGAATGGAGGTGTGGGAAGTCACAGAAGGGAGGGGTGTGAAGTCAAAATGGAGGTGTGTGAACTCATAAAATGGAGATGTGTGAAGTCATGGAATGGAGGTGTGTGAAGTCCAAGAATATAGGTGTGTGAAGTCAAACAATGGTGGTGTGTGAAGTCACAGAATGCAGGTGTGTTAAGTCAAAGAATGGAAGTGTGTGAAGTCAAAATGGAGGTGTGTGAAGTCACAGAATGGAGGTGTGTGAAGTCACAGAATGAAGGTGTTTGAAGTCAAAATTGTGGTGTGAGAAGTCACAAATGGAGGTGTCTGAAGTCAGAATGCAGCTGTGTGAAGTCATAGGATGGAGGTGTGTGAAGTCAGAATGGAGGTGTGTGTACTAATAGAATGGAGTGTGTGAAGTCACAATGGGGGTGTGTGAAGTCATAGAATGGGGGTGTGTGAGGTCAAATTGGAGGTGTGTGAAATCATAGAATGGAGGAGTGTCAACTCAGAAATGAGGTGTGTGAAGTCATAGAATGGAAGTGCATGAAGTCATAGAATGGATGTTTCTGAAGTAAGAATGAAGGTGTGTGAAGTCATACAATGGAGGTGTGGAAGTCATGGAATGGAGGTGTGTGAAGTCAAACAATAAAGGTGTGTGAAGTCAAACAATAAAGGTGTGTGAAGTCACAGAATGGAGGTGTGTGAAATCACAGAATGGAGGTGTGTGAAGTCAATAAGGTGGTGTGTAGAGTCACAAATTGAGGTGTGTGAACTCATAGAATGGAGGTGTGTAAAGTCAAAAATGGAGGTGTGTAAAGTCATCGAATTGAGGTGTGTGAAGTCATGGAATGGAGGTGTGTGAAGTCAGAATGGAGTTGTGTGAAGTCATAGAATGGAGGTGTGTGAAGTCAGAATGGAGGTGTGTGAAGTCATAGAATGGAGGTGTGTGAAGTCACAATGGAGGTGTGTGAAGTCATAGAATGGAGGTGTGTTAATTCTCAGAATGGAGGTGTGTGAAGTCATAGAATGGAGCTGTGTGAAGTCAGATTGGAGGTGTGTGAAGTCACAGAATTGAGGTGTGTGAACTCAGAATGGAGGTGTGTGAAATCACAGAATGGAGGTGTGTGAAGTCATAGAATGGAGGTGTGTGAAGTCATAGAATGGATGTGTGTGAAATCATAATGGAGGTGTGTGAAGTCACAGAATTGAGGTGTGTGAAGTCACAGAATGGAGTTGTGTGGAGTCATAGAATGGAGGTATGTGAAGTCAAAGTATGGAGGTGTGTGAAGTCATAGAATGGATGTTTGTTAAGTAAGAATGAAGGTGTGTTAAGTCATAGAATGGAGGTGTGTGAAGGCACAGAATGGAGGTGTGTGAAGTCATAGAACGGAACTGTGTGAAGTCAGAATGGAGGTGTGTGAAGTCACAGAATGGAGGTGTGTTAAGTCACAGAACGGAGGTGTTTGAACTCAGAATGGAGGTGTGTAAAGTCACAAAATGGAGGTGTGAGAAATCATAGAATGGAGGTGTGTGAAATCATAGAATGGAGGTGTGGGAAGTCAGAGAATGGAGCTGTGTGAAGTCAGAATGGAGGTGTGCGAAGTCACAGAATGGAGGTGAGTGAGGTCTTAGAATGGAGGTGTGTGAAGTCATAGAATGGATGTGTGTGAAGTCATAATGGAAGTGTGTGAAGTCACAGAATGGAGGTGTGTGAAGTCATAGAATGGAGCTGTCTGAAATCAGATTGGAGGTGTGTGAAGTCACAGAATGGAGGTGTGTGAAGTCATAGAATGGAGCTGTGTGAAGTCAGATTGGAGGTGAGTGAAGTCACAGAATGGAGGTGTGTGAAGTCATAGAATGGAGGTGTGTGAAGTCATAGAATGGAGGTGTGTGAAGTCATAATGGAGGTGTGTGAAGTCACAGAATTGAGGTGTGTGAAGTCACAGAATGGAGGTGTGTGAAGTCACAATGGAGGTGTGTGAAGTCACAGAATGCAGGTGTGTGAAGTCATAGAATGGATGTTTGTTAAGTGAGAATGAAGGTGTGTTAAGTCATAGGATGGAGGTGTGTGAAGGCACAGAATGGAGCTGTGTGAATTCAGAATGGAGGTCTGTGAAGTCACAGAATGGAGGTGTGTGAACTCAGAATGGAGGTGTGTGAAGTCACAGAATGGAGGTGTGTTAAGTCACAGAATAGAGGTGTGTGAAGTCATAGAATGGAGGTGTGTGAAGTCAGAACGGAGGTGTGTGAACTCATAGATTGGAGGTGTGGGACGTCATAGAATGTAGGTGTGTGAAGTCATAATGGAGGCGTGTGAAGTCACAGAATTGAGGTGTGTGTACTCACAGAATGGAGGTGTGTGAAGTCATAGAATGGAAGTGTGTGAAGTCAGAACGGAGGTGTTTGAACTCAGATTGGAGGTGTGGGAAGTCACAATGGAGGTGTGTGAAGTTATAGAATGGAGGTGTGTGAAGTCACAGAATGGAGGGGTGTGAAGTCAAAGACTGGAGTTGTGTGAAGTCATAGAATGGAGGTGTGTGAACTCATAGAATGAAGGTGTGTAAAGTCACAGAATGAAGGTGCGTTAAGTCACAGAACGGAGGTGTGTGAACTCAGAATGGAGGTGTGTGAAGTCACAGAATGGAGGTGTGGGAAGTCATAGAATCGAGTTGTGTAAAGTCACATAATGGAGGTGTGTGAATTAATAGAATGGAGGTGTGAGAAATCATAGAATGGAGGTGTGTGAGTTCACAGAATGGAGGTGTGTGAAGTCACAGAATGGAGGTGTGTGAACTCACAATGGAGGTGTGTGAAGTCAAAGAATGGAGGTGTGTGAAGTCATAGAATGGAATTGTGTGAAGTCATAGAATGGAGGTGTGTGAAGTGAGAATTGAGGTGTGTGAAGTCACGGAATTGAGGTGTGTGAACTCAGAATGGAGGTGTGTGAAGTCACAGAATGGAGGTTTGTGATGTCATAGAATGGAGGTGTGTGAAGTCATAGAATGGATGTTTCTGAAGTAGAATGCAGGTGTGTGAAGTCATAGAATGGAGGTGTGTGAAGTCAAAATGGAGGTGTGTGAACTCATAAAATGGAGATGTGTGAAGTCATGGAATGGAGGTGTGTGAAGTCCAAGGATATAGGTGTGTGAAGTCAAACAATGGTGGTGTGTGAAGTCACAGAATGCAGGTGTGTTTAGTCAAAGAATGGAAGTGTGTGAAGTCAAAATGGAGGTGTGTGAAGTCACAGAATGGAGGTGTGGGAACTCAGAATGGAGGTGTGTGGTCACAGAACGGAGGTTTGTGAAGTCATAGAATGGAGGTGCGTGAAGTCAAAGAATGGATGTTTCTGAAGTGAGAATGAAGGTGTAGAAGTCAAAGAATGGAGGTGTGAGAAGTCAAAATGGAGGTGTGTGAACTCATAGAATGGAGGTGTGTGAACTCATAGAATGGAGGTGTGTGAAGTCATGGAATGGAGGTGTGTGAAGTCAAAGAATGGAGGTGTGTGAAGTCAGAATGGAGGTGTGTGAACTCATAGAATGGAGGTGTGTGAAGTCACAATGCAGGTGTGCGAAGTCATAGAATGGAGGTGTGTGAGGTCATATAATGGAGGTGTGTGAAGACACAGAATGGAGGTGTGTGAAGTCATAGAATGGAGGAGTGTGAAGTCACAGAATGGAGGTGTGTGAAGTCATAGGATGGAGCTGTGTGAAGTCAGATTGGAGGTGTGTGAAGTCACAGAATGGAGGTATGTGAAGTCACAGAATGGAGGTGTGTGAACTCACAATTGAGGTGTGTGAAGTCAAAGAATGGAGGTGTGTGAAGTCAGAATGGAATTGTGTGAAGTCATAGAATGGAGGTGTGTGAAGTGAGAATTGATTTGTGTGAAATCACGGAATTGAGGTGTGTGAACTCAGAATGGAGGTGTGTGAAGTCACAGAATGGAGGTTTGTGAAGTCATAGAATGGAGGTGTGTGAACTCATAGAATGGATGTTTCTGAAGTAGAATGAAGGTGTGTGAAGTCATAGAATGGAGGTGTGTGAAGTCAAAATGGAGGTGTATGAACTCATAAAATGGAGATGTGTGAAGTCATGGAATGGAGGTGTGTGAAGTCCAAGAATATAGGTGTGTGAAGTCAAACAATGGTGGTGTGTGAAGTCACAGAATGCAGGTGTGTTAAGTCAAAGAATGGAAGTGTGTGAAGTCAAAATGGAGGTGTGTGAAGTCACAGAATGGAGGTGTGTGAAGTCACAGAATGAAGGTGTTTGAATTCAAAATTGTGGTGTGTGAAGTCACAAATGGAGGTGTCTGAAGTCAGAAGGCAGCTGTGTGAAGTCATAGAATGGAGGTGTGTGAAGTCAGAATGGAGGTGTTTTAACTCATAGAATGGAGTGTGTGAAGTCACAATGGGGGTGTGTGAAGTCATAGAATGGGGCTGTGTGAGGTCAAATTGGAAGTGTGTGAAATCATAGAATGGAGGTGTGTCAACTCAGAAATGAGGTGTGTGAAGTCATAGAATGGAAGTGCGTGAAGTCATAGAATGGATGTTTCTGAAGTAAGAATGAAGGTGTGTGAAGTCATAGAATGGAGGTGTGTGAAGTCAAAATGGAGGTGTGTGAACTCATAGAATGGAGGTGTGTGAACTCATAGAATGGAGGTGTGTGAAGTCATGGAATGGAGTTGTGTGAAGTCAAAGAATGGAGGTGTGTGAAGTCAAACAATAAAGGTGTGTGAAGCCACAGAATGGAGGTGTGTGAAATCACAGAATGGAGGTGTGTGAAGTCAAAAAGGTGTTGTGTAGAGTCACAAATGGAGGTGTGTGAAATCATAGAATGGAGGTGTGTAAAGTCAAAGAATGGAGGTGTGTGAAGTCATCGAATGGAGGTGTGTGAAGTCATGGAATGGAGGTGTGTCAAGTCACAGAATGGAGGTGTGTGAAGTCAGAATGGAGTTGTGTGAAGTCATAGAATGGAGGTGTGTGAAGTCAGAATGGAGGTGTGTGAAGTCATAGAATGGAGGTGTGTGAAGTCAGAATGGAGGTGTGTGAACTCATAGAATGGAGGTGTGTGAAGTCAGAATGGAGGTGTGTGAAGTCATAGAGTGTAGGTGTGTGAAGTCACAGAATGGAGGTGTGTGAAGTCATAGAATGGAGCTGTGTGAAGTCAGATTGGAGGTGTGTGAAGTCACAGAATTGAAGTGTGTGAACTCAGAATGGAGGTGTGTGAAGTCACAGAACGGAGGTGTGTGAAGTCATAGAATGGAGGTGTGTAGTCATAGAATGGAGGTGTGTGAAGTCATAGATTGGATGTTTATTAAGTAAGAATGAAGGTGTGTTAAGTCATAGAATGGAGGTGTGTGAACTCACAATGGAGGTGTGTGAAGTCAAAGAATGGAGGTGTGTGAAGTCATAGAATGGAGGTGTGTGAAGTCAGAATGGAGGTGTTTTAACTCATAGAATGGAGTGTGTGAAGTCACAATGGGGGTGTGTGAAGTCATAGAATGGGGCTGTGTGAGGTCAAATGGGAAGTGTGTGAAATCATAGAATGGAGGTGTGTCAACTCAGAAATGAGGTGTGTGAATCATAGAATGGAAGTGCGTGAAGTCATAGAATGGATGTTTCTGAAGTAAGAATGAAGTTGTGTGAAGTCATAGAATGGAGGTGTGTGAAGTCAAAATGGAGGTGTGTAAACTCATAGAATGGAGGTGTGTGAACTCATAGAATGGAGGTGTGTGAAGTCATGGAATGGAGTTGTGTGAAGTCAAAGAATGGAGGTGTGTGAAGTCAAACAATAAAGGTGTGTGAAGCCACAGAATGGAGGTGTGTGAAATCACAGAATGGAGGTGTGTGAAGTCAAAAAGGTGTTGTGTAGAGTCACAAATGGAGGTGTGTGAAATCATAGAATGGAGGTGTGTAAAGTCAAAGAATGGAGGTGTGTGAAGTCATCGAATGGAGGTGTGTGAAGTCATGGAATGGAGGTGTGTCAAGTCACAGAATGGAGGTGTGTGAAGTCAAACAATAAAGGTGTGTGAAGCCACAGAATGGAGGTGTGTGAAATCACAGAATGGAGGTGTGTGAAGTCAAAAAGGTGTTGTGTAGAGTCACAAATGGAGGTGTGTGAAATCATAGAATGGAGGTGTGTAAAGTCAAAGAATGGAGGTGTGTGAAGTCATCGAATGGAGGTGTGTGAAGTCAGATTGGAGGTGTGTGAAGTCACAGAATAGAAGTGTGTGAACTCAGAATGGAGGTGTGTGAAGTCATAGAATGGAGGTGTGTGAAGTCAGAATGGAGGTGTGTGAAGTCATAGAATGGAGGTGTGTGAAGTCAGAATGGAGGTGTGTGAACTCATAGAATGGAGGTGTGTGAAGTCAGAATGGAGGTGTGTGAAGTCATAGAGTGGAGGTGTGTGAAGTCACAGAATGGAGGTGTGTGAAGTCATAGAATGGAGCTGTGTGAAGTCAGATTGGATGTGTGTGAAGTCACAGAATAGAAGTGTGTGAACTCAGAATGGAGGTGTGTGAAGTCACAGAACGGAGGTGTGTGAAGTCATAGAATGGAGGTGTGTAGTCATAGAATGGAGGTGTGTGAAGTCATAGATTGGATGTTTGTTAAGTAAGAATGAAGGTGTGTTAAGTCATAGAATGGAGGTGTGTGAACTCACAATGGAGGTGTGTGAAGTCAAAGAATGGAGGTGTGTGAAGTCATAGAATGGAATTGTGTGAAGTCATAGAATGGAGGTGTGTGAAATGAGAAATGAGGTGTGTGAAGTCACGGAATTGAGGTGTGTGAACTCAGAATGGAGGTGTGTGAAGTCACAGAATGGAGGTTTGTGAAGTCATAGAATGGAGGTGTGTGAAGTCATAGAATGGATGTTTCTGAAGTAGAATGCAGGTGTGTGAAGTCATAGAATGGAGGTGTGTGAAGTCAAAATGGAGGTGTGTGAACTCATAAAATGGAGATGTGTGAAGTCATGGAATGGAGGTGTGTGAAGTCCAAGGATATAGGTGTGTGAAGTCAAACAATGGTGGTGTGTGAAGTCACAGAATGCAGGTGTGTTAAGTCAAAGAATGGAAGTGTGTGAAGTCAAAATGGAGGTGTGTGAAGTCACAGAATGGAGGTGTGGGAACTCAGAATGGAGGTGTGTGGTCACAGAACGGAGGTTTGTGAAGTCATAGAATGGAGGTGCGTGAAGTCAAAGAATGGATGTTTCTGAAGTGAGAATGAAGGTGTATGAAGTCAAAGAATGGAGGTGTGAGAAGTCAAAATGGAGGTGTGTGAACTCATAGAATGGAGTTGTGTGAACTCATAGAATGGAGGTGTGTGAAATCATGGAATGGAGGTGTGTGAAGTCACAGAACTGAGGCGTGTGAAGTCCGAATGGAAGTGTGTGAAGTCAGAATGGAGGTGGGTGAAGTCATAGAATGGAGGTGTGTGAATTCACAATGCATTTGTGTGAACTCATAGAATGGAGGTCTGTGAAGTCACAATGTAGGTGTGTGAAGTCACAGAATGGAGGTGTGTGAAGTCATAGAATGGAGGTGTGTGAAGTCACAGAATTGAGGTGTGTGAAGTCAGAATGGAGTTGTGTGAAGTCATAGAATGGAGGTGTGTGAAGTCAGAATGGAGGTGTGTGAAATCATAGAATGGAGGTGTGTGAAGTCAGAATGGAGGTGTGTGAACTCATAGAATGGAGGTGTGTGAAGTCACAGAATGGAGGTGTGTGAAGACATAGAATGGAATTGTGTGAAGTCAGAGTGGAGGTGTGTGAAGTCACAGAATGGAGGTGTGTGAACTCAGAATGGAGGTGTGTGAAGTCACAGAATGGAGGTGTGTGAAGTCATAGAATGGAGGTGTGTGAAGTCATAGAATGGATGTGTGTGAAGTCATAATGGAGGTGTGTGAAGTCACAGAATTGAGGTGTGTGAAGTCACAGAATGGAGGTGTGTGAAGTCATAGAATGGAGGTGTGTGAAGTCATAGAATGGATGTTTGTTAAGTAAGAATGAAGGTGTGTTAAGTCATAGAATGGAGGTGTGTGAAGGCACAGAATGGAGGTGTGTGAAGTCATAGAATGGAGCTGTGTGAAGTCAGAGTGGAGGTGTGTGAAGTCACAGAATCGAGGTGTGTGAACTCAGAATGGAGGTGTGTGAAGTGACAGAATGGAGGTGTGTGAAGTCATAGAATGGAGGTGTGTGAAGTCATAGAATGGATGTGTGTGAAGTCATAATGGAGGTGTGTGAAGTCACAGAATTGAGGTGTGTGAAGTCACAGAATGGAGGTGTGTGAAGTCATAGAATGGAGGTGTGTGAAGTCATAGAATGGAGGTGTGTGAAGTCACAGAATGGATGTTCGTTAAGTAAGAATGAAGGTGTGTTAAGTCATAGAATGGAGGTGTGTGAAGTCACAGAATGGAGGTGTGTGAAGTCATAGAATGGAGGTGTGTGAAGTCCCAATGCAGGTGTGCGAAATCATAGAATGGAGGTGTGTGAGGTCATAGAATGGAGGTGTGTGAAGTCACAGAATGGAGGTGTGTGCAGTCATAGAATGGAGGTGTGTGAAGTCACAGAATGGAGGTGTGTGAATTCATAGAATGGAGGTGTGTGAAATCATAGACTGGAGGTGTGGGACGTCAGAGAATGGAGCTTTGTGAAGTCAGAATGGAGGTGTGCGAAGTCACAGAAAGGAGGTGTGTGAAGTCATTTTATGGAGCTGTGTGAAGTCAGAAGGGAGGTGTGTGAAGTCACAGAATGGAGGTGAGTGAACTCAGAATGGAGGTGTGTGAAGTCACAGAATCTAGGTGTGTGAAGTCATATAATGGAGGTGTGTGAAGTCATAGAATGGAGGTGTGTGAAGTCATAATGGAGGTGTGTGAAGTCATAGAATGGAGGTGTGTGAACTCACAATGGAAGTGTGTGAAGTCATAGAATGGAGGTATGTGAAGTCATAGAATGGAGGTGTGTGAAGTCATAGAATGGATGTTTGTTAAGTAAGAATGAAGGTGTGTTAAGTCATAGAATGGAGGTGTGTGAAGGCACAGAATGCAGGTGTGTGAAGTCATAGAATGGAGCTGTGTGAAGTCAGAATGGAGGTGTGTGAAGTCACAGAATGGAGGTGTGTTAAGTCACAGAACGGAGGTGTTTGAACTCAGAATGGAGGTGTGTGAAGTCACAGAATGGAGGTGTGTGAAGTCATAGAATGGAGGTGTGTGAAATCATAGAATGGAGCTGTGTGAAGTCAGAATGGAGGTGTGCGAAGTCACAGAATGGAGGTGGGTGAAGTCATAGAATGGAGGTGTGTGAAGTCATAAAATGGATGTGTGTGAAGTCATAATGGAGGTGTGTGAAGTCACAGAATGGAGGTGTGTGAAGTCATAGAAGGAGCTGTCTGAAGTCAGATTGGAGGTGTGTGATGTCAAAGAATTTCGGTGTGTTAAGTCACAGAACGGAGGTGTTTGAACTCAGAATGGAGGTGTGTGAAGTCACAGAATGGAGGTGTGTGAAGTCATAGAATGGAGCTGTGTGAAGTCAGATTGGAGGTGAGTGAAGTCACAGAATGGAGGTGTGTGAACTCAGAATGGAGGTGTGTGAAGTCACAGAATTGAGGTGTGTGAAGTCATAGAATGGAGGTGTGTGAAGTCATAGAATGGAGCTGTGTGAAGTCAGAATGGAGGTGTGTGAAGTCACAGAATGGAGGTGTGTTAAGTCACAGAACGGAGGTGTTTGAACTCAGAATGGAGGTGTGTGAAGTAACAGACTGGAGGTGTGTGAAGTCATAGAATGAGGTGTGTGAAATCATAGAATGGAGGTGTGGGAAGTCAGAGAATGGAGCTGTGTGAAGTCATAGAATGGAGGTGTGTGAAGTCATAGAATGGATGTGTGTGAAGTCATAATGGAAGTGTGTGAAGTCACAGAATGGAGGTGTGTGAAGTCATAGAATGGAGCTGTCTGTAGTCAGATTGGAGGTGTGTGAAGTCACAGAATGGAGGTGTGTTAAGTCACAGAATTGAGGTGTGTGAAGTCATAGAATTGAGGTGTGTGAAGTCATAGAATGGAGGTGTGTGAAGTCATAGAATGGAGCTGTGTGAAGTCAGATTGGAGGTGTGTGAAGTCACAGAATGGAGGTGTGTGAACTCAGAATGGAGGTGTGTGAAGTCACAGAATTGAGGTGTGTGAAGTCATAGAATGGAGCTGTGTGAAGTCAGATTGGAGGTGTGTGAAGTCACAGAATGGAGGTGTGTGAACTCAGAATGGAGGTGTGTGAAGTCACAGAATTGAGGTGTGTGAAGTCATAGAATGGAGGTGTGTGAAGTCATAGAATGGATGTTTGTTAAGTGAGAATGAAGGTGTGTTAAGTCATAGAATGGAGGTGTGTGAAGGCACAGAATGGAGCTGTGTGAAGTCAGAATGGAGGTGTGTGAAGTCACAGAATGGAGGTGTGTGAACTCAGAATGGAGGTGTGTGAAGTCACAGAATGGAGGTGTGTTAAGTCACAGAATGGAGGTGTGTGAACTCAGAATGGAGGTGTGTGAAGTCACAGAATCTAGGTGTGTGAAGTCATAGAATGGAGGTGTGTGAAGTCATAGAATGGAGGTTTGTGAAATCATAATGGAGGCGTGTGAAGTCACAGAATTGAGGTGTGTGAAGTCACAGAATGGAGGTGTCTGAAGTCACAGAATGGAGGTGTGTGAAGTCACAGAATGGAGGTGTGTGAGTCATAGAATGGAGGTGTGTGAAGTCACACAATGGAGGTGTGTGAACTCAGAATGGAGGTGTGTGAAGTCACAGAATGGAGGTGTGTGAACTCAGAATGGAGGTGTGTGAAGTCACAGAATGGAGGTGTGTTAAGTCACAGAATGGAGGTGTGTGAACTCATAATGGAGGTGTGTGAAGTCAAAGAATGAAGGTGTGAGAAGTCATAGAATGGAATTGTGTGAAGTCATAGAATGGAGGTGTGTGAAGTGAGAATTGAGGTGTGTGAAGTCACGGAATTGAGGTGTGTGAACTCAGAATGGAGGTGTGTGAAATCATAGAATGGATGTTTCTGAAGTAGAATGAAGGTGTGTGAAGTCATAGAATGGAGGTGTGTGAAGTCAAAATGGAGGTGTGTGAACTCATAAAATGGAGATGTGTGAAGTCATGGAATGAAGGTGTCTGAAGTCAGAATGCAGCTGTGTGAAGCCATAGAATCGAGGTGTGTGAAGTCAGAATGGAGGTGTGTGAACTCATAGAATGGAGTGTGTGTAGTCACAATGAGGGTGTGTGAAGTCATAGAATGGGGGTGTGTGAAGTCAAATTGGAGGTGTGTGAAATCACAGAATGGAGGTGTGTCAACTCAGAAATGAGGTGGGTGAAGTCGTAGAATCGAGGTGTGTGAATTCATAGAATGGGAATGTGTGAAATCATAGAATGGAGGTGTGTGAAGTCAAAGAATTGAGTTTTGTGAAGTCAGAATGGAGGTGCGTGAAGTCAGGATGGAGGTGGGTGAAGTCACAGAATGGAGGTGTGGGAACTCAGAATGGAGGTGTGTGGTCACAGAACGGAGGTTTGTGAAGTCATAGAATGGAGGTGCGTGAAGTCATAGAATGGATGTTTCTGAAGTGAGAATGAAGGTGAATGAACTCAAAGAATGGAGGTGTGTGAAGTCAAAATGGAGGTGTGGGAACTCATAGAATGGAGGTGTGTGAACTCATAGAATGGAGGTGTATGAAGTCATGGAATGGAGGTGTGTGAAATCAAAGAATGGAGGTGTGTGAAGTCAAACAATAAAGGTGTGTGAAGTCACAGAAAGGAGGTGTGTGAACTCATAGAATGGAGGTGCATGAAGTCAAAGAATGGAGGTGTGTGAATTCATAGAATGGAGCTGTGTGAAGTCATGGAATGGAGGTGTGTGAAGTCAAATGGAGTTGTGTGAAGTCATAGAATGGAGCTGTGTGAAGTCAGAATGGAGGTGTGTGAAGTCATAGAATGGAGGTGTGTGAAGTCAGAATGGAGGTGTGTGAAGTCATAGAATGGAGGTGTGTGAAGTCAGAATGGAGGTGTGTGAAGTCATAGAATGGAGGTATTTGAAGTCACAGAATGGAAGTGTGTGAAGTCATAGAATGGAGGTGTGTGAAGTCAGAATGGAGGTGTGTGAAGTCATAGAATGGAGGTGTGTGAAGTCAGAATAGATGTGTGTAAGTCATAGAATGGAGCTATGTGAAGTCAGAATGGAGCTGTGTGAAGTCATAGAATGGAGGTGAGTGAAGTCAGAATGGCGGTGTGTGAACTCATACAATGATGGTGTGTGAAGTCACAATGGAGGTGTGTGAAGTCATAGAATGGAAGTTTTTGAAGTCACAGAATGGAACTGTGTGAAGTCATAGAATGGAGGTGTGTGAAGTCAGATTGGAGGTGTTTGAAGTAACAGAAAGGAGGTGTGTGAAATCATAGAATGGAGGTGTGTGAAGTCACAGAACTGAGGCGTGTGAAGTCAGAATGGAGGTGTGTGAAGTCAGAATGGAGGTGGGTGAAGTCATAGAATGGAGGTGTGTGAATTCACAATGCATTTGTGTGAACTCATAGAATGGAGGTCTGTGAAGTCACAAGGTAGGTGTGTGAAGTCACAGAATGGAGGTGTGTGAAGTCATAGAATGGAGGTGTGTGAAGTCACAGAATGGAGGTGTGTGAAGTCAGAATGGAGTTGTGTGAAGTCATAGAATGGAGGTGTGTGAAGTTAGAATGGAGGTGTGTGAAATCATAGAATGGAGGTTTGTGAACTCAGAATGGAGGTGTGTGAACTCATAGAATGGAGGTGTGTGAAGTCACAATGGAGGTGTGTGAAGTCATAGAATGGAGGTGTGTGAAATCACAGAATGGAGGTGTGTGATGACATAGAATGGAGATGTGTGAAGTCAGATTGGAGGTGTGTGAAGTCACAGAATGGAGGTGTGAACTCAGAATGGAGGTGTGTGAAGTCACAGAATGGAGGTGTGTGAAGTCATAGAATGGAGGTGTGTGAAGTCATAGAATGGATGTGTGTGAAGTCATAATGGAGGTGTGTGAAGTCACAGAATTGAGGTGTGTGAAGTCACAGAATGGATTTGTGTGAAGTCATAGAATGGAGGTGTGTGAAGTCATAGAATGGAGGTGTGTGAAGTCATAGAATGGGTGTTTGTTAAGTAAGAATGAAGGTGTGTTAAGTCATAGAATGGAGGTGTGTGAAGTCACAGAATGGAGGTGTGTGAAGTCATAGAATGGAGCTGTGTGAAGTCAGAATGGAGGTGTGTGAGGTCACAGAATGGAGGTGTGTGAACTCAGAATGGAGGTGTGTGAAGTCACAGAATGGAGGTGTGTGAAGTCACAGAATGGAGGTGTGTGAATTCATAGAATGGAGGTGTGTGAAATCATAGACTGGAGGTGTGGGACGTCAGAGAATGGAGCTTTGTGAAGTCAGAATAGAGGTGTGCGAAATCACAGAATGGAGGTGTGTGAAGTCATTTTATGGAGCTGTGTGAAGTCAGAATGGAGGTGTGTGAAGTCACAGAATGGAGGTGTGTGAACTCAGAATGGAGGTGTGAAGTCACAGAATCTAGGTGTGTGAAGTCATATAATGGAGGTGTGTGAAGTCATAGAATGGAGGTGTGTGAAGTCATAATGGAGATGTGTGAAGTCATAGAATGGAGGTGTGTGAACTCACAATGGAAGTGTGTGAAGTCATAGAATGGAGGTATGTGAAGTCATAGAATGGAGGTGTGTGAAGTCATAGAATGGATGTTTGTTAAGTAAGAATGAAGGTGAGTTAAGTCATAGAATGGAGGTGTGTGACGGCACAGAATGGAGGTGTGTGAAGTCATAGAATGGAGCTGTGTGAAGGCAGAATGGAGGTGTGTGAAGTCACAGAATGGAGGTGTGTTAAGTCACAGAACGGAGGTGTTTGAACTCAGAATGGAGGTGTGTGAAGTCACAGAATGGAGGTGTGTGAAGTCATAGAATGGAGGTGTGTGAAATCATAGAATGGAGGTGTGGGAAGTCAGAGAATGGAGCTGTGTGAAGTCAGAATGGAGGTGTGCCAAGTCACAGAATGGAGGTGTGTGAAGTCATAGAATGGAGGTGTGTGAAGTCAGATTGGAGGTGTGTGAAGTCACAGAATTTAGGTGTGTTAAGTCACAGAACGGAGGTGTTTGAACTCAGAATGGAGGTGTGTGAAGTCACAGAATGGAGGTGTGTGAAGTCATAGAATGGAGCTGTGTGAAGTCAGATTGGAGGTGAGTGAAGTCACAGAATGGAGGTGTGTGAACTCAGAATGGAGGTGTGTGAAGTCACAGAATTGAGGTGTGTGAAGTCATAGAATGGAGGTGTGTGAAGTCGTAGAATGGAGCTGTGTGAAGTCAGAATTGAGGTGTGTGTAGTCACAGAATGGAGGTGTGTTAAGTCACAAAACGGAGGTGTTTGAACTCAGAATGGAGGTGTGTGAAGTAACAGAATGGAGGTGTGTGAAGTCATAGAATGGAGGTGTGTGAAATCATAGAATAGAGGTGTGGGAAGTCAGAGAATGGAGCTGTGTGAAGTCAGAATGGAGGTGTGCGAAGTCACGGAATGGAGGTGTGTGAAGTCACAGAATGGAGGTGTGTGAAGTCATAGAATGGAGCTGTCTGAAGTCAGATTGGAGGTGTGTGAAGTCACAGAATGGTGGTGTGTTAAGTCACAGAACGGAGGTGTTTGAACTCAGAATGGAGGTGTGTGAAGTCACAGAATGGAGGTGTGTGAAGTCAAAGAATGGAGCTGTGTGAAGTCAGATTGGAGGTGTGTGAAGTCACAGAATGGAGGTGTGTGAACTCAGAATGGAGGTGTGTGAAGTCACAGAATTGAGGTGTGTGAAGTCACAGAATGGAGGTGTGTGAAGTCATAGAATGGAGTTGTGTGAAGTCATAGAATGGAGGTGTGTGAAGTCATAGAATGGATGATTGTTAAGTGAGAATGAAGGTGTGTTAAATCATAGAATCTAGGTGTGTGAAGGCACAGAATGGAGCTGTGTGAAGTCAGAATGGAGGTGTGTGAAGTCACAGAATGGAGGTGTGTGAACTCAGAATGGAGGTGTGTGAAGTCACAGAATGGAGGTGTGTTAAGTCACAGAATGGAGGTGTGTGAACTCAGAATGGAGGTGTGTGAAGTCACAGAATCTAGGTGTGTGAAGTCATAGAATGGAGGTGTGTGAAGTCATAGAATGGAGGTTTGTGAAATCATAATGGAGGCGTGTGAAGTCACAGAATTGAGGTGTGTGAAGTCACAGAATGGAGGTGTGTGAACTCAGAATGGAGGTGTGTGAAGTCACAGAATGGAGATGTGGGAAGTCATAGAATGGAGTTGTTTGAAGTCACAGAATGGAGGTGTGTGAATTAATAGAATGGAGGTGTGAGAAATCATAGAATGGATGTGTGTGAAGTCACAGAATGGAGGTGTGTGAAGTCACAGAATGGAGGTGTGTGAACTCACAATGGAGGTGTGTGAAGTCAAAGAATGGAGGTGTGTGAAGTCATAGAATGGAATTGTGTGAAGTCATAGAATGGAGGTGTGTGAAGTGAGAATTGAGGTGTGTGAAGTCACGGAATTGAGGTGTGTGAACTCAGAATGGAGGTGTGTGAAGTCATAGAATGGATGTTTCTGAAGTAGAATGAAGGTGTGTGAAGTCATAGAATGGAGGTGTGTGAAGTCAAAATGGAGGTGTGTGAACTCATAAAATGGAGATGTGTGAAGTCATGGAATGAAGGTGTCTGAAGTCAGAATGCAGCTGTGTGAAGCCATAGAATCGAGGTGTGTGAAGTCAGAATGGAGGTGTGTGAACTCATAGAATGGAGTGTGTGAAGTCACAATGAGGGTGTGTGAAGTCATAGAATGGGGGTGTGTGAAGTCAAATTGGAGGTGTGTGAAATCACAGAATGGAGGTGTGTCAACTCAGAAATGAGGTGGGTAAAGTCGTAGAATCGAGGTGTGTGAATTCATAGAATGGGAATGTGTGAAATCATAGAATGGAGGTGTGTGAAGTCAAAGAATTGAGGTTTGTGAAGTCAGAATGGAGGTGCGTGAAGTCAGGATGGAGGTGGGTGAAGTCACAGAATGGAGGTGTGGGAACTCAGAATGAAGGTGTGTGGTCACAGAACGGAGGTTTGTGAAGTCATAGAATGGAGGTGCGTGAAGTCATAGAATGGATGTTTCTGAAGTGAGAATGAAGGTGTATGAACTCAAAGAATGGAGGTGTGTCAAGTCAAAATGGAGGTGTGGGAACTCATAGAATGGAGGTGTGTGAACTCATAGAATGGAGGTGTGTGAAGTCATGGAATGGAGGTGTGTGAAATCAAAGAATGGAGGTGTGTGAAGTCAAACAATAAAGGTGTGTGAAGTCACAGAAAGGAGGTGTGTTAACTCATAGAATGGAGGTGCATGAAGTCAAAGAATGGAGGTGTGTGAATTCATAGAATGGAGCTGTGTGAAGTCATGGAATGGAGGTGTGTGAAGTCAAATGGAGCTGTGTGAAGTCATAGAATGGAGGTGTGTGAAGTCATAGAATGGAGGTGTGTGAAGTCATAATGGAGGTGTGTGAAGTCATAGAATGGAGGTGTGTGAACTCACAATGGAGGTGTGTGAAGTCATAGAATGGAGGTATGTGAAGTCATAGAATGGAGGTGTGTGAAGTCATAGAATGGATGTTTGTTAAGTAAGAATGAAGGTGTGTTAAGTCATAGAATGGAGGTGTGTGAAGGCACAGAATGGAGGTGTGTGAAGTCATAGAATGGAGCTGTGTGAATTCAGAGTGGAGGTGTGTGAAGTCACAGAATGGAGGTGTGTGAACTCAGAATGGAGGTGTGTGAAGTGACAGAATGGAGGTGTGTGAAGTCATAGAATGGAGGTGTGTGAAGTCATAGAATGGATGTGTGTGAAGTCATAATGGAGGTGTGTGAAGTCACAGAATTGAGGTGTGTGAAGTCACAGAATGGAGGTGTTTGAAGTCATAGAATGGAGGTGTGTGAAGTCATAGAATGGAGGTGTGTGAAGTCACAGAATGGATGTTTGTTAAGTAAGAATGAAGGTGTGTTAAGTCATAGAATGGAGGTGTGTGAAGTCACAGAATGGAGGTGTGTGAAGTCATAGAATGGAGGTGTGTGAAGTCCCAATGCAGGTGTGCGAAATCATAGAATGGAGGTGTGTGAGGTCATAGAATGGAGGTGTGTGAAGTCACAGAATGGAGGTGTGTGAAGTCATAGAATGGAGGTGTGTGAAGTCACAGAACGGAGGTGTGTGAATTCATAGAATGGAGGTGTGTGAAATCATAGACTGGAGGTGTGGGACGTCAAAGAATGGAGCTTTGTGAAGTCAGAATGGAGGTGTGCGAAGTCACAGAATGGAGGTGTGTGAAGTCATTTTATGGAGCTGTGTGAAGTCAGAATGGAGGTGTGTGAAGTCACAGAATGGAGGTGTGTGAACTCAGAATGGAGGTGTGTGAAGTCACAGAATCTAGGTGTGTGAAGTCATATAATGGAGGTGTGTGAAGTCATAGAATGGAGGTGTGTGAAGTCATAATGGAGGTGTGTGAAGTCATAGAATGGAGGTGTGTGAACGCACAAGGGAAGTGTGTGAAGTCATAGAATGGAGGTATGTGAAGTCATAGAATGGAGGTGTGTGAAGTCATAGAATGGATGTTTGTTAAGTAAGAATGAAGGTGTGTTAAGTCATAGAATGGAGGTGTGTGAAGGCACAGAATGGAGGTGTGTGAAGTCATAGAATGGAGCTGTGTGAAGTCAGAATGGAGGTGTGTGAAGTCACAGAATGGAGGTGTGTTAAGTCACAGAACGGAGGTGTTTGAACTCAGAATGGAGGTGTGTGAAGTCACAGAATGGAGGTGTGTGAAGTCATAGAATGGAGGTGTGTGAAATCATAGAATGGAGGTGTGGGAAGTCAGAGAATGGAGCTGTGTGAAGTCAGAATGGAGGTGTACGAAGTCACAGAATGGAGGTGTGTGAAGTCATAGAATGGAGGTGTGTGAAGTCATAAAATGGATGTGTGTGAAGTCATAATGGAGGTGTGTGAAGTCACAGAATGGAGGTGTGTGAAGTCATAGAATGGAGCTGTCTGAAGTCAGATTGGAGGTGTGTGAAGTCACAGAATTTAGGTGTGTTAAGTCACAGAACGGAGGTGTTTGAACTCAGAATGGAGGTGTGTGAAGTCACAGAATGGAGGTGTGTGAAGTCATAGAATGGAGCTGTGTGAAGTCAGATTGGAGGTGAGTGAAGTCACAGAATGGAGGTGTGTGAATTCAGAATGGAGGTGTGTGAAGTCACAGAATTGAGGTGTGTGAAGTCATAGAATGGAGGTGTGTGAAATAATAGCATGGAGGTGTGGGAAGTCAGAGAATGGAGCTGTGTGAAGTCAGAATGGAGGTGTGCGAAGTCACAGAATGGAGGTGTGTGAAGTCATAGAATGGAGGTGTGTGAAGTCATAGAATGGATGTGTGTGAAGTCATAATGGAGGTGTGTGAAGTCACAGAATGGAGGTGTGTGAAGTCATAGAATGGAGCTGTCTGAAGTCAGATTGGAGGTGTGTGAAGTCACAGAATGGAGGTGTGTTAAGTCACAGAACGGAGGTGTTTGAACTCAGAATGGAGGTGTGTGAAGTCACAGAATTGAGGTGTGTGAAGTCATAGAATGGAGCTGTGTGAAGTCAGATTGGAGGTGTGTGAAGTCACAGAATGGAGGTGTGTGAACTCAGAATGGAGGTGTGTGAAGTCACAGAATTGAGGTGTGTGAAGTCATAGAATGGAGGTGTGTGAAGTCATAGAATGGATGTTTGTTAAGTGAGAATGAAGGTGTGTTAAGTCATAGAATGGAGGTGTGTGAAGGCACAGAATGGAGCTGTGTGAAGTCAGAATGGAGGTGTGTGAATTCACAGAATGGAGGTGTGTGAACTCAGAATGGAGGTGTGTGAAGTCACAGAATGGAGGTGTGTTAAGTCACAGAATGGAGGTGTGTGAACTCAGAATGGAGGTGTGTGAAGTCACAGAATCTAGGTGTGTGAAGTCATAGAATGGAGGTGTGTGAAGTCATAGAATGGAGGTTTGTGAAATCATAATGGAGGCGTGTGAAGTCACAGAATTGAGGTGTGTGAAGTCACAGAATGGAGGTGTGTGAACTCAGAATGGAGGTGTGTGAAGTCACAGAATGGAGGTGTGGGAAGTCATAGAATGGAGTTGTTTGAAGTCACAGAATGGAGGTGTGTGAATTAATAAAATGGAGGTGTGAGAAATCATAGAATGGATGTGTGTGAAGTCACAGAATGGAGGTGTGTGAAGTCACAGAATGGAGGTGTGTGAAGTCACAGAATGGAGGTGTGTGAACTCACAATGGAGGTGTGTGAAGTCAAAGAATGGAGGTGTGTGAAGTCATAGAATGGAATTGTGTGAAGTCATAGAATGGAGGTGTGTGAAGTGAGAATTGAGGTGTGTGAAGTCACGGAATTGAGGTGTGTGAACTCAGAATGGAGGTGTGTGAAGTCATAGAATGGATGTTTCTGAAGTAGAATGAAGGTGTGTGAAGTCATAGAATGGAGGTGTGTGAAGTCAAAATGGAGGTGTGTGAACTCATAAAATGGAGATGTGTGAAGTCATGGAATGAAGGTGTCTGAAGTCAGAATGCAGCTGTGTGAAGCCATAGAATCGAGGTGTGTGAAGTCAGAATGGAGGTGTGTGAACTCATAGAATGGAGTGTGTGAAGTCACAATGAGGGTGTGTGAAGTCATAGAATGGGGGTGTGTGAAGTCAAATTGGAGGTGTGTGAAATCACAGAATGGAGGTGTGTCAACTCAGAAATGAGGTGGGTGAAGTCGTAGAATCGAGGTGTGTGAATTCATAGAATGGGAATGTGTGAAATCATAGAATGGAGGTGTGTGAAGTCAAAGAATTGAGGTTTGTGAAGTCAGAATGGAGGTGCGTGAAGTCAGGATGGAGGTGGGTGAAGTCACAGAATGGAGGTGTGGGAACTCAGAATGGAGGTGTGTGGTCACAGAACGGAGGTTTGTGAAGTCATAGAATGGAGGTGTGTGAAGTCAGAATGGAGGTGTGTGAAGTCATAGAATGGAGGTGTGTGAAGTCAGAATGGAGGTGTGTGAACTCATAGAATGGAGGTGTGTGAAGTCAGAATGGAGGTGTGTGAAGTCATAGAGTGTAGGTGTGTGAAGTCACAGAATGGAGGTGTGTGAAGTCATAGAATGGAGCTGTGTGAAGTCAGATTGGAGGTGTGTGAAGTCACAGAATTGAAGTGTGTGAACTCAGAATGGAGGTGTGTGAAGTCACAGAACGGAGGTGTGTGAAGTCATAGAATGGAGGTGTGTAGTCATAGAATGGAGGTGTGTGAAGTCATAGATTGGATGTTTATTAAGTAAGAATGAAGGTGTGTTAAGTCATAGAATGGAGGTGTGTGAACTCACAATGGAGGTGTGTGAAGTCAAAGAATGGAGGTGTGTGAAGTCATAGAATGGAGGTGTGTGAAGTCAGAATGGAGGTGTTTTAACTCATAGAATGGAGTGTGTGAAGTCACAATGGGGGTGTGTGAAGTCATAGAATGGGGCTGTGTGAGGTCAAATGGGAAGTGTGTGAAATCATAGAATGGAGGTGTGTCAACTCAGAAATGAGGTGTGTGAATCATAGAATGGAAGTGCGTGAAGTCATAGAATGGATGTTTCTGAAGTAAGAATGAAGTTGTGTGAAGTCATAGAATGGAGGTGTGTGAAGTCAAAATGGAGGTGTGTAAACTCATAGAATGGAGGTGTGTGAACTCATAGAATGGAGGTGTGTGAAGTCATGGAATGGAGTTGTGTGAAGTCAAAGAATGGAGGTGTGTGAAGTCAAACAATAAAGGTGTGTGAAGCCACAGAATGGAGGTGTGTGAAATCACAGAATGGAGGTGTGTGAAGTCAAAAAGGTGTTGTGTAGAGTCACAAATGGAGGTGTGTGAAATCATAGAATGGAGGTGTGTAAAGTCAAAGAATGGAGGTGTGTGAAGTCATCGAATGGAGGTGTGTGAAGTCATGGAATGGAGGTGTGTCAAGTCACAGAATGGAGGTGTGTGAAGTCAAACAATAAAGGTGTGTGAAGCCACAGAATGGAGGTGTGTGAAATCACAGAATGGAGGTGTGTGAAGTCAAAAAGGTGTTGTGTAGAGTCACAAATGGAGGTGTGTGAAATCATAGAATGGAGGTGTGTAAAGTCAAAGAATGGAGGTGTGTGAAGTCATCGAATGGAGGTGTGTGAAGTCAGATTGGAGGTGTGTGAAGTCACAGAATAGAAGTGTGTGAACTCAGAATGGAGGTGTGTGAAGTCATAGAATGGAGGTGTGTGAAGTCAGAATGGAGGTGTGTGAAGTCATAGAATGGAGGTGTGTGAAGTCAGAATGGAGGTGTGTGAACTCATAGAATGGAGGTGTGTGAAGTCAGAATGGAGGTGTGTGAAGTCATAGAGTGGAGGTGTGTGAAGTCACAGAATGGAGGTGTGTGAAGTCATAGAATGGAGCTGTGTGAAGTCAGATTGGATGTGTGTGAAGTCACAGAATAGAAGTGTGTGAACTCAGAATGGAGGTGTGTGAAGTCACAGAACGGAGGTGTGTGAAGTCATAGAATGGAGGTGTGTAGTCATAGAATGGAGGTGTGTGAAGTCATAGATTGGATGTTTGTTAAGTAAGAATGAAGGTGTGTTAAGTCATAGAATGGAGGTGTGTGAACTCACAATGGAGGTGTGTGAAGTCAAAGAATGGAGGTGTGTGAAGTCATAGAATGGAATTGTGTGAAGTCATAGAATGGAGGTGTGTGAAATGAGAAATGAGGTGTGTGAAGTCACGGAATTGAGGTGTGTGAACTCAGAATGGAGGTGTGTGAAGTCACAGAATGGAGGTTTGTGAAGTCATAGAATGGAGGTGTGTGAAGTCATAGAATGGATGTTTCTGAAGTAGAATGCAGGTGTGTGAAGTCATAGAATGGAGGTGTGTGAAGTCAAAATGGAGGTGTGTGAACTCATAAAATGGAGATGTGTGAAGTCATGGAATGGAGGTGTGTGAAGTCCAAGGATATAGGTGTGTGAAGTCAAACAATGGTGGTGTGTGAAGTCACAGAATGCAGGTGTGTTAAGTCAAAGAATGGAAGTGTGTGAAGTCAAAATGGAGGTGTGTGAAGTCACAGAATGGAGGTGTGGGAACTCAGAATGGAGGTGTGTGGTCACAGAACGGAGGTTTGTGAAGTCATAGAATGGAGGTGCGTGAAGTCAAAGAATGGATGTTTCTGAAGTGAGAATGAAGGTGTATGAAGTCAAAGAATGGAGGTGTGAGAAGTCAAAATGGAGGTGTGTGAACTCATAGAATGGAGTTGTGTGAACTCATAGAATGGAGGTGTGTGAAATCATGGAATGGAGGTGTGTGAAGTCACAGAACTGAGGCGTGTGAAGTCCGAATGGAAGTGTGTGAAGTCAGAATGGAGGTGGGTGAAGTCATAGAATGGAGGTGTGTGAATTCACAATGCATTTGTGTGAACTCATAGAATGGAGGTCTGTGAAGTCACAATGTAGGTGTGTGAAGTCACAGAATGGAGGTGTGTGAAGTCATAGAATGGAGGTGTGTGAAGTCACAGAATTGAGGTGTGTGAAGTCAGAATGGAGTTGTGTGAAGTCATAGAATGGAGGTGTGTGAAGTCAGAATGGAGGTGTGTGAAATCATAGAATGGAGGTGTGTGAAGTCAGAATGGAGGTGTGTGAACTCATAGAATGGAGGTGTGTGAAGTCACAGAATGGAGGTGTGTGAAGACATAGAATGGAATTGTGTGAAGTCAGAGTGGAGGTGTGTGAAGTCACAGAATGGAGGTGTGTGAACTCAGAATGGAGGTGTGTGAAGTCACAGAATGGAGGTGTGTGAAGTCATAGAATGGAGGTGTGTGAAGTCATAGAATGGATGTGTGTGAAGTCATAATGGAGGTGTGTGAAGTCACAGAATTGAGGTGTGTGAAGTCACAGAATGGAGGTGTGTGAAGTCATAGAATGGAGGTGTGTGAAGTCATAGAATGGATGTTTGTTAAGTAAGAATGAAGGTGTGTTAAGTCATAGAATGGAGGTGTGTGAAGGCACAGAATGGAGGTGTGTGAAGTCATAGAATGGAGCTGTGTGAAGTCAGAGTGGAGGTGTGTGAAGTCACAGAATCGAGGTGTGTGAACTCAGAATGGAGGTGTGTGAAGTGACAGAATGGAGGTGTGTGAAGTCATAGAATGGAGGTGTGTGAAGTCATAGAATGGATGTGTGTGAAGTCATAATGGAGGTGTGTGAAGTCACAGAATTGAGGTGTGTGAAGTCACAGAATGGAGGTGTGTGAAGTCATAGAATGGAGGTGTGTGAAGTCATAGAATGGAGGTGTGTGAAGTCACAGAATGGATGTTCGTTAAGTAAGAATGAAGGTGTGTTAAGTCATAGAATGGAGGTGTGTGAAGTCACAGAATGGAGGTGTGTGAAGTCATAGAATGGAGGTGTGTGAAGTCCCAATGCAGGTGTGCGAAATCATAGAATGGAGGTGTGTGAGGTCATAGAATGGAGGTGTGTGAAGTCACAGAATGGAGGTGTGTGCAGTCATAGAATGGAGGTGTGTGAAGTCACAGAATGGAGGTGTGTGAATTCATAGAATGGAGGTGTGTGAAATCATAGACTGGAGGTGTGGGACGTCAGAGAATGGAGCTTTGTGAAGTCAGAATGGAGGTGTGCGAAGTCACAGAAAGGAGGTGTGTGAAGTCATTTTATGGAGCTGTGTGAAGTCAGAAGGGAGGTGTGTGAAGTCACAGAATGGAGGTGAGTGAACTCAGAATGGAGGTGTGTGAAGTCACAGAATCTAGGTGTGTGAAGTCATATAATGGAGGTGTGTGAAGTCATAGAATGGAGGTGTGTGAAGTCATAATGGAGGTGTGTGAAGTCATAGAATGGAGGTGTGTGAACTCACAATGGAAGTGTGTGAAGTCATAGAATGGAGGTATGTGAAGTCATAGAATGGAGGTGTGTGAAGTCATAGAATGGATGTTTGTTAAGTAAGAATGAAGGTGTGTTAAGTCATAGAATGGAGGTGTGTGAAGGCACAGAAT
The DNA here is from genome assembly GCA_024803745.1 of Megascapheus bottae. Lineage (NCBI taxonomy): Eukaryota > Metazoa > Chordata > Mammalia > Rodentia > Geomyidae > Megascapheus > Megascapheus bottae. The sequence goes on along the minus strand of JANJXV010000054.1, from coordinate 3,902,996 downwards.
GCAGGTGTGTGAAGTCATAGAATGGAGCTGTGTGAAGTCAGAATGGAGGTGTGTGAAGTCACAGAATGGAGGTGTGTTAAGTCACAGAACGGAGGTGTTTGAACTCAGAATGGAGGTGTGTGAAGTCACAGAATGGAGGTGTGTGAAGTCATAGAATGGAGGTGTGTGAAATCATAGAATGGAGCTGTGTGAAGTCAGAATGGAGGTGTGCGAAGTCACAGAATGGAGGTGGGTGAAGTCATAGAATGGAGGTGTGTGAAGTCATAAAATGGATGTGTGTGAAGTCATAATGGAGGTGTGTGAAGTCACAGAATGGAGGTGTGTGAAGTCATAGAAGGAGCTGTCTGAAGTCAGATTGGAGGTGTGTGATGTCAAAGAATTTCGGTGTGTTAAGTCACAGAACGGAGGTGTTTGAACTCAGAATGGAGGTGTGTGAAGTCACAGAATGGAGGTGTGTGAAGTCATAGAATGGAGCTGTGTGAAGTCAGATTGGAGGTGAGTGAAGTCACAGAATGGAGGTGTGTGAACTCAGAATGGAGGTGTGTGAAGTCACAGAATTGAGGTGTGTGAAGTCATAGAATGGAGGTGTGTGAAGTCATAGAATGGAGCTGTGTGAAGTCAGAATGGAGGTGTGTGAAGTCACAGAATGGAGGTGTGTTAAGTCACAGAACGGAGGTGTTTGAACTCAGAATGGAGGTGTGTGAAGTAACAGACTGGAGGTGTGTGAAGTCATAGAATGAGGTGTGTGAAATCATAGAATGGAGGTGTGGGAAGTCAGAGAATGGAGCTGTGTGAAGTCATAGAATGGAGGTGTGTGAAGTCATAGAATGGATGTGTGTGAAGTCATAATGGAAGTGTGTGAAGTCACAGAATGGAGGTGTGTGAAGTCATAGAATGGAGCTGTCTGTAGTCAGATTGGAGGTGTGTGAAGTCACAGAATGGAGGTGTGTTAAGTCACAGAATTGAGGTGTGTGAAGTCACAGAATGGAGGTGTGTGAAGTCATAGAATGGAGGTGTGTGAAGTCCCAATGCAGGTGTGCGAAATCATAGAATGGAGGTGTGTGAGGTCATAGAATGGAGGTGTGTGAAGTCACAGAATGGAGGTGTGTGCAGTCATAGAATGGAGGTGTGTGAAGTCACAGAATGGAGGTGTGTGAATTCATAGAATGGAGGTGTGTGAAATCATAGACTGGAGGTGTGGGACGTCAGAGAATGGAGCTTTGTGAAGTCAGAATGGAGGTGTGCGAAGTCACAGAAAGGAGGTGTGTGAAGTCATTTTATGGAGCTGTGTGAAGTCAGAAGGGAGGTGTGTGAAGTCACAGAATGGAGGTGAGTGAACTCAGAATGGAGGTGTGTGAAGTCACAGAATCTAGGTGTGTGAAGTCATATAATGGAGGTGTGTGAAGTCATAGAATGGAGGTGTGTGAAGTCATAATGGAGGTGTGTGAAGTCATAGAATGGAGGTGTGTGAACTCACAATGGAAGTGTGTGAAGTCATAGAATGGAGGTATGTGAAGTCATAGAATGGAGGTGTGTGAAGTCATAGAATGGATGTTTGTTAAGTAAGAATGAAGGTGTGTTAAGTCATAGAATGGAGGTGTGTGAAGGCACAGAATGCAGGTGTGTGAAGTCATAGAATGGAGCTGTGTGAAGTCAGAATGGAGGTGTGTGAAGTCACAGAATGGAGGTGTGTTAAGTCACAGAACGGAGGTGTTTGAACTCAGAATGGAGGTGTGTGAAGTCACAGAATGGAGGTGTGTGAAGTCATAGAATGGAGGTGTGTGAAATCATAGAATGGAGCTGTGTGAAGTCAGAATGGAGGTGTGCGAAGTCACAGAATGGAGGTGGGTGAAGTCATAGAATGGAGGTGTGTGAAGTCATAAAATGGATGTGTGTGAAGTCATAATGGAGGTGTGTGAAGTCACAGAATGGAGGTGTGTGAAGTCATAGAAGGAGCTGTCTGAAGTCAGATTGGAGGTGTGTGATGTCAAAGAATTTCGGTGTGTTAAGTCACAGAACGGAGGTGTTTGAACTCAGAATGGAGGTGTGTGAAGTCACAGAATGGAGGTGTGTGAAGTCATAGAATGGAGCTGTGTGAAGTCAGATTGGAGGTGAGTGAAGTCACAGAATGGAGGTGTGTGAACTCAGAATGGAGGTGTGTGAAGTCACAGAATTGAGGTGTGTGAAGTCATAGAATGGAGGTGTGTGAAGTCATAGAATGGAGCTGTGTGAAGTCAGAATGGAGGTGTGTGAAGTCACAGAATGGAGGTGTGTTAAGTCACAGAACGGAGGTGTTTGAACTCAGAATGGAGGTGTGTGAAGTAACAGACTGGAGGTGTGTGAAGTCATAGAATGAGGTGTGTGAAATCATAGAATGGAGGTGTGGGAAGTCAGAGAATGGAGCTGTGTGAAGTCATAGAATGGAGGTGTGTGAAGTCATAGAATGGATGTGTGTGAAGTCATAATGGAAGTGTGTGAAGTCACAGAATGGAGGTGTGTGAAGTCATAGAATGGAGCTGTCTGTAGTCAGATTGGAGGTGTGTGAAGTCACAGAATGGAGGTGTGTTAAGTCACAGAATTGAGGTGTGTGAAGTCATAGAATTGAGGTGTGTGAAGTCATAGAATGGAGGTGTGTGAAGTCATAGAATGGAGCTGTGTGAAGTCAGATTGGAGGTGTGTGAAGTCACAGAATGGAGGTGTGTGAACTCAGAATGGAGGTGTGTGAAGTCACAGAATTGAGGTGTGTGAAGTCATAGAATGGAGCTGTGTGAAGTCAGATTGGAGGTGTGTGAAGTCACAGAATGGAGGTGTGTGAACTCAGAATGGAGGTGTGTGAAGTCACAGAATTGAGGTGTGTGAAGTCATAGAATGGAGGTGTGTGAAGTCATAGAATGGATGTTTGTTAAGTGAGAATGAAGGTGTGTTAAGTCATAGAATGGAGGTGTGTGAAGGCACAGAATGGAGCTGTGTGAAGTCAGAATGGAGGTGTGTGAAGTCACAGAATGGAGGTGTGTGAACTCAGAATGGAGGTGTGTGAAGTCACAGAATGGAGGTGTGTTAAGTCACAGAATGGAGGTGTGTGAACTCAGAATGGAGGTGTGTGAAGTCACAGAATCTAGGTGTGTGAAGTCATAGAATGGAGGTGTGTGAAGTCATAGAATGGAGGTTTGTGAAATCATAATGGAGGCGTGTGAAGTCACAGAATTGAGGTGTGTGAAGTCACAGAATGGAGGTGTCTGAAGTCACAGAATGGAGGTGTGTGAAGTCACAGAATGGAGGTGTGTGAGTCATAGAATGGAGGTGTGTGAAGTCACACAATGGAGGTGTGTGAACTCAGAATGGAGGTGTGTGAAGTCACAGAATGGAGGTGTGTGAACTCAGAATGGAGGTGTGTGAAGTCACAGAATGGAGGTGTGTTAAGTCACAGAATGGAGGTGTGTGAACTCATAATGGAGGTGTGTGAAGTCAAAGAATGAAGGTGTGAGAAGTCATAGAATGGAATTGTGTGAAGTCATAGAATGGAGGTGTGTGAAGTGAGAATTGAGGTGTGTGAAGTCACGGAATTGAGGTGTGTGAACTCAGAATGGAGGTGTGTGAAATCATAGAATGGATGTTTCTGAAGTAGAATGAAGGTGTGTGAAGTCATAGAATGGAGGTGTGTGAAGTCAAAATGGAGGTGTGTGAACTCATAAAATGGAGATGTGTGAAGTCATGGAATGAAGGTGTCTGAAGTCAGAATGCAGCTGTGTGAAGCCATAGAATCGAGGTGTGTGAAGTCAGAATGGAGGTGTGTGAACTCATAGAATGGAGTGTGTGTAGTCACAATGAGGGTGTGTGAAGTCATAGAATGGGGGTGTGTGAAGTCAAATTGGAGGTGTGTGAAATCACAGAATGGAGGTGTGTCAACTCAGAAATGAGGTGGGTGAAGTCGTAGAATCGAGGTGTGTGAATTCATAGAATGGGAATGTGTGAAATCATAGAATGGAGGTGTGTGAAGTCAAAGAATTGAGTTTTGTGAAGTCAGAATGGAGGTGCGTGAAGTCAGGATGGAGGTGGGTGAAGTCACAGAATGGAGGTGTGGGAACTCAGAATGGAGGTGTGTGGTCACAGAACGGAGGTTTGTGAAGTCATAGAATGGAGGTGCGTGAAGTCATAGAATGGATGTTTCTGAAGTGAGAATGAAGGTGAATGAACTCAAAGAATGGAGGTGTGTGAAGTCAAAATGGAGGTGTGGGAACTCATAGAATGGAGGTGTGTGAACTCATAGAATGGAGGTGTATGAAGTCATGGAATGGAGGTGTGTGAAATCAAAGAATGGAGGTGTGTGAAGTCAAACAATAAAGGTGTGTGAAGTCACAGAAAGGAGGTGTGTGAACTCATAGAATGGAGGTGCATGAAGTCAAAGAATGGAGGTGTGTGAATTCATAGAATGGAGCTGTGTGAAGTCATGGAATGGAGGTGTGTGAAGTCAAATGGAGTTGTGTGAAGTCATAGAATGGAGCTGTGTGAAGTCAGAATGGAGGTGTGTGAAGTCATAGAATGGAGGTGTGTGAAGTCAGAATGGAGGTGTGTGAAGTCATAGAATGGAGGTGTGTGAAGTCAGAATGGAGGTGTGTGAAGTCATAGAATGGAGGTATTTGAAGTCACAGAATGGAAGTGTGTGAAGTCATAGAATGGAGGTGTGTGAAGTCAGAATGGAGGTGTGTGAAGTCATAGAATGGAGGTGTGTGAAGTCAGAATAGATGTGTGTAAGTCATAGAATGGAGCTATGTGAAGTCAGAATGGAGCTGTGTGAAGTCATAGAATGGAGGTGAGTGAAGTCAGAATGGCGGTGTGTGAACTCATACAATGATGGTGTGTGAAGTCACAATGGAGGTGTGTGAAGTCATAGAATGGAAGTTTTTGAAGTCACAGAATGGAACTGTGTGAAGTCATAGAATGGAGGTGTGTGAAGTCAGATTGGAGGTGTTTGAAGTAACAGAAAGGAGGTGTGTGAAATCATAGAATGGAGGTGTGTGAAGTCACAGAACTGAGGCGTGTGAAGTCAGAATGGAGGTGTGTGAAGTCAGAATGGAGGTGGGTGAAGTCATAGAATGGAGGTGTGTGAATTCACAATGCATTTGTGTGAACTCATAGAATGGAGGTCTGTGAAGTCACAAGGTAGGTGTGTGAAGTCACAGAATGGAGGTGTGTGAAGTCATAGAATGGAGGTGTGTGAAGTCACAGAATGGAGGTGTGTGAAGTCAGAATGGAGTTGTGTGAAGTCATAGAATGGAGGTGTGTGAAGTTAGAATGGAGGTGTGTGAAATCATAGAATGGAGGTTTGTGAACTCAGAATGGAGGTGTGTGAACTCATAGAATGGAGGTGTGTGAAGTCACAATGGAGGTGTGTGAAGTCATAGAATGGAGGTGTGTGAAATCACAGAATGGAGGTGTGTGATGACATAGAATGGAGATGTGTGAAGTCAGATTGGAGGTGTGTGAAGTCACAGAATGGAGGTGTGAACTCAGAATGGAGGTGTGTGAAGTCACAGAATGGAGGTGTGTGAAGTCATAGAATGGAGGTGTGTGAAGTCATAGAATGGATGTGTGTGAAGTCATAATGGAGGTGTGTGAAGTCACAGAATTGAGGTGTGTGAAGTCACAGAATGGATTTGTGTGAAGTCATAGAATGGAGGTGTGTGAAGTCATAGAATGGAGGTGTGTGAAGTCATAGAATGGGTGTTTGTTAAGTAAGAATGAAGGTGTGTTAAGTCATAGAATGGAGGTGTGTGAAGTCACAGAATGGAGGTGTGTGAAGTCATAGAATGGAGCTGTGTGAAGTCAGAATGGAGGTGTGTGAGGTCACAGAATGGAGGTGTGTGAACTCAGAATGGAGGTGTGTGAAGTCACAGAATGGAGGTGTGTGAAGTCACAGAATGGAGGTGTGTGAATTCATAGAATGGAGGTGTGTGAAATCATAGACTGGAGGTGTGGGACGTCAGAGAATGGAGCTTTGTGAAGTCAGAATAGAGGTGTGCGAAATCACAGAATGGAGGTGTGTGAAGTCATTTTATGGAGCTGTGTGAAGTCAGAATGGAGGTGTGTGAAGTCACAGAATGGAGGTGTGTGAACTCAGAATGGAGGTGTGAAGTCACAGAATCTAGGTGTGTGAAGTCATATAATGGAGGTGTGTGAAGTCATAGAATGGAGGTGTGTGAAGTCATAATGGAGATGTGTGAAGTCATAGAATGGAGGTGTGTGAACTCACAATGGAAGTGTGTGAAGTCATAGAATGGAGGTATGTGAAGTCATAGAATGGAGGTGTGTGAAGTCATAGAATGGATGTTTGTTAAGTAAGAATGAAGGTGAGTTAAGTCATAGAATGGAGGTGTGTGACGGCACAGAATGGAGGTGTGTGAAGTCATAGAATGGAGCTGTGTGAAGGCAGAATGGAGGTGTGTGAAGTCACAGAATGGAGGTGTGTTAAGTCACAGAACGGAGGTGTTTGAACTCAGAATGGAGGTGTGTGAAGTCACAGAATGGAGGTGTGTGAAGTCATAGAATGGAGGTGTGTGAAATCATAGAATGGAGGTGTGGGAAGTCAGAGAATGGAGCTGTGTGAAGTCAGAATGGAGGTGTGCCAAGTCACAGAATGGAGGTGTGTGAAGTCATAGAATGGAGGTGTGTGAAGTCAGATTGGAGGTGTGTGAAGTCACAGAATTTAGGTGTGTTAAGTCACAGAACGGAGGTGTTTGAACTCAGAATGGAGGTGTGTGAAGTCACAGAATGGAGGTGTGTGAAGTCATAGAATGGAGCTGTGTGAAGTCAGATTGGAGGTGAGTGAAGTCACAGAATGGAGGTGTGTGAACTCAGAATGGAGGTGTGTGAAGTCACAGAATTGAGGTGTGTGAAGTCATAGAATGGAGGTGTGTGAAGTCGTAGAATGGAGCTGTGTGAAGTCAGAATTGAGGTGTGTGTAGTCACAGAATGGAGGTGTGTTAAGTCACAAAACGGAGGTGTTTGAACTCAGAATGGAGGTGTGTGAAGTAACAGAATGGAGGTGTGTGAAGTCATAGAATGGAGGTGTGTGAAATCATAGAATAGAGGTGTGGGAAGTCAGAGAATGGAGCTGTGTGAAGTCAGAATGGAGGTGTGCGAAGTCACGGAATGGAGGTGTGTGAAGTCACAGAATGGAGGTGTGTGAAGTCATAGAATGGAGCTGTCTGAAGTCAGATTGGAGGTGTGTGAAGTCACAGAATGGTGGTGTGTTAAGTCACAGAACGGAGGTGTTTGAACTCAGAATGGAGGTGTGTGAAGTCACAGAATGGAGGTGTGTGAAGTCAAAGAATGGAGCTGTGTGAAGTCAGATTGGAGGTGTGTGAAGTCACAGAATGGAGGTGTGTGAACTCAGAATGGAGGTGTGTGAAGTCACAGAATTGAGGTGTGTGAAGTCACAGAATGGAGGTGTGTGAAGTCATAGAATGGAGTTGTGTGAAGTCATAGAATGGAGGTGTGTGAAGTCATAGAATGGATGATTGTTAAGTGAGAATGAAGGTGTGTTAAATCATAGAATCTAGGTGTGTGAAGGCACAGAATGGAGCTGTGTGAAGTCAGAATGGAGGTGTGTGAAGTCACAGAATGGAGGTGTGTGAACTCAGAATGGAGGTGTGTGAAGTCACAGAATGGAGGTGTGTTAAGTCACAGAATGGAGGTGTGTGAACTCAGAATGGAGGTGTGTGAAGTCACAGAATCTAGGTGTGTGAAGTCATAGAATGGAGGTGTGTGAAGTCATAGAATGGAGGTTTGTGAAATCATAATGGAGGCGTGTGAAGTCACAGAATTGAGGTGTGTGAAGTCACAGAATGGAGGTGTGTGAACTCAGAATGGAGGTGTGTGAAGTCACAGAATGGAGATGTGGGAAGTCATAGAATGGAGTTGTTTGAAGTCACAGAATGGAGGTGTGTGAATTAATAGAATGGAGGTGTGAGAAATCATAGAATGGATGTGTGTGAAGTCACAGAATGGAGGTGTGTGAAGTCACAGAATGGAGGTGTGTGAACTCACAATGGAGGTGTGTGAAGTCAAAGAATGGAGGTGTGTGAAGTCATAGAATGGAATTGTGTGAAGTCATAGAATGGAGGTGTGTGAAGTGAGAATTGAGGTGTGTGAAGTCACGGAATTGAGGTGTGTGAACTCAGAATGGAGGTGTGTGAAGTCATAGAATGGATGTTTCTGAAGTAGAATGAAGGTGTGTGAAGTCATAGAATGGAGGTGTGTGAAGTCAAAATGGAGGTGTGTGAACTCATAAAATGGAGATGTGTGAAGTCATGGAATGAAGGTGTCTGAAGTCAGAATGCAGCTGTGTGAAGCCATAGAATCGAGGTGTGTGAAGTCAGAATGGAGGTGTGTGAACTCATAGAATGGAGTGTGTGAAGTCACAATGAGGGTGTGTGAAGTCATAGAATGGGGGTGTGTGAAGTCAAATTGGAGGTGTGTGAAATCACAGAATGGAGGTGTGTCAACTCAGAAATGAGGTGGGTAAAGTCGTAGAATCGAGGTGTGTGAATTCATAGAATGGGAATGTGTGAAATCATAGAATGGAGGTGTGTGAAGTCAAAGAATTGAGGTTTGTGAAGTCAGAATGGAGGTGCGTGAAGTCAGGATGGAGGTGGGTGAAGTCACAGAATGGAGGTGTGGGAACTCAGAATGAAGGTGTGTGGTCACAGAACGGAGGTTTGTGAAGTCATAGAATGGAGGTGCGTGAAGTCATAGAATGGATGTTTCTGAAGTGAGAATGAAGGTGTATGAACTCAAAGAATGGAGGTGTGTCAAGTCAAAATGGAGGTGTGGGAACTCATAGAATGGAGGTGTGTGAACTCATAGAATGGAGGTGTGTGAAGTCATGGAATGGAGGTGTGTGAAATCAAAGAATGGAGGTGTGTGAAGTCAAACAATAAAGGTGTGTGAAGTCACAGAAAGGAGGTGTGTTAACTCATAGAATGGAGGTGCATGAAGTCAAAGAATGGAGGTGTGTGAATTCATAGAATGGAGCTGTGTGAAGTCATGGAATGGAGGTGTGTGAAGTCAAATGGAGCTGTGTGAAGTCATAGAATGGAGGTGTGTGAAGTCATAGAATGGAGGTGTGTGAAGTCATAATGGAGGTGTGTGAAGTCATAGAATGGAGGTGTGTGAACTCACAATGGAGGTGTGTGAAGTCATAGAATGGAGGTATGTGAAGTCATAGAATGGAGGTGTGTGAAGTCATAGAATGGATGTTTGTTAAGTAAGAATGAAGGTGTGTTAAGTCATAGAATGGAGGTGTGTGAAGGCACAGAATGGAGGTGTGTGAAGTCATAGAATGGAGCTGTGTGAATTCAGAGTGGAGGTGTGTGAAGTCACAGAATGGAGGTGTGTGAACTCAGAATGGAGGTGTGTGAAGTGACAGAATGGAGGTGTGTGAAGTCATAGAATGGAGGTGTGTGAAGTCATAGAATGGATGTGTGTGAAGTCATAATGGAGGTGTGTGAAGTCACAGAATTGAGGTGTGTGAAGTCACAGAATGGAGGTGTTTGAAGTCATAGAATGGAGGTGTGTGAAGTCATAGAATGGAGGTGTGTGAAGTCACAGAATGGATGTTTGTTAAGTAAGAATGAAGGTGTGTTAAGTCATAGAATGGAGGTGTGTGAAGTCACAGAATGGAGGTGTGTGAAGTCATAGAATGGAGGTGTGTGAAGTCCCAATGCAGGTGTGCGAAATCATAGAATGGAGGTGTGTGAGGTCATAGAATGGAGGTGTGTGAAGTCACAGAATGGAGGTGTGTGAAGTCATAGAATGGAGGTGTGTGAAGTCACAGAACGGAGGTGTGTGAATTCATAGAATGGAGGTGTGTGAAATCATAGACTGGAGGTGTGGGACGTCAAAGAATGGAGCTTTGTGAAGTCAGAATGGAGGTGTGCGAAGTCACAGAATGGAGGTGTGTGAAGTCATTTTATGGAGCTGTGTGAAGTCAGAATGGAGGTGTGTGAAGTCACAGAATGGAGGTGTGTGAACTCAGAATGGAGGTGTGTGAAGTCACAGAATCTAGGTGTGTGAAGTCATATAATGGAGGTGTGTGAAGTCATAGAATGGAGGTGTGTGAAGTCATAATGGAGGTGTGTGAAGTCATAGAATGGAGGTGTGTGAACGCACAAGGGAAGTGTGTGAAGTCATAGAATGGAGGTATGTGAAGTCATAGAATGGAGGTGTGTGAAGTCATAGAATGGATGTTTGTTAAGTAAGAATGAAGGTGTGTTAAGTCATAGAATGGAGGTGTGTGAAGGCACAGAATGGAGGTGTGTGAAGTCATAGAATGGAGCTGTGTGAAGTCAGAATGGAGGTGTGTGAAGTCACAGAATGGAGGTGTGTTAAGTCACAGAACGGAGGTGTTTGAACTCAGAATGGAGGTGTGTGAAGTCACAGAATGGAGGTGTGTGAAGTCATAGAATGGAGGTGTGTGAAATCATAGAATGGAGGTGTGGGAAGTCAGAGAATGGAGCTGTGTGAAGTCAGAATGGAGGTGTACGAAGTCACAGAATGGAGGTGTGTGAAGTCATAGAATGGAGGTGTGTGAAGTCATAAAATGGATGTGTGTGAAGTCATAATGGAGGTGTGTGAAGTCACAGAATGGAGGTGTGTGAAGTCATAGAATGGAGCTGTCTGAAGTCAGATTGGAGGTGTGTGAAGTCACAGAATTTAGGTGTGTTAAGTCACAGAACGGAGGTGTTTGAACTCAGAATGGAGGTGTGTGAAGTCACAGAATGGAGGTGTGTGAAGTCATAGAATGGAGCTGTGTGAAGTCAGATTGGAGGTGAGTGAAGTCACAGAATGGAGGTGTGTGAATTCAGAATGGAGGTGTGTGAAGTCACAGAATTGAGGTGTGTGAAGTCATAGAATGGAGGTGTGTGAAATAATAGCATGGAGGTGTGGGAAGTCAGAGAATGGAGCTGTGTGAAGTCAGAATGGAGGTGTGCGAAGTCACAGAATGGAGGTGTGTGAAGTCATAGAATGGAGGTGTGTGAAGTCATAGAATGGATGTGTGTGAAGTCATAATGGAGGTGTGTGAAGTCACAGAATGGAGGTGTGTGAAGTCATAGAATGGAGCTGTCTGAAGTCAGATTGGAGGTGTGTGAAGTCACAGAATGGAGGTGTGTTAAGTCACAGAACGGAGGTGTTTGAACTCAGAATGGAGGTGTGTGAAGTCACAGAATTGAGGTGTGTGAAGTCATAGAATGGAGCTGTGTGAAGTCAGATTGGAGGTGTGTGAAGTCACAGAATGGAGGTGTGTGAACTCAGAATGGAGGTGTGTGAAGTCACAGAATTGAGGTGTGTGAAGTCATAGAATGGAGGTGTGTGAAGTCATAGAATGGATGTTTGTTAAGTGAGAATGAAGGTGTGTTAAGTCATAGAATGGAGGTGTGTGAAGGCACAGAATGGAGCTGTGTGAAGTCAGAATGGAGGTGTGTGAATTCACAGAATGGAGGTGTGTGAACTCAGAATGGAGGTGTGTGAAGTCACAGAATGGAGGTGTGTTAAGTCACAGAATGGAGGTGTGTGAACTCAGAATGGAGGTGTGTGAAGTCACAGAATCTAGGTGTGTGAAGTCATAGAATGGAGGTGTGTGAAGTCATAGAATGGAGGTTTGTGAAATCATAATGGAGGCGTGTGAAGTCACAGAATTGAGGTGTGTGAAGTCACAGAATGGAGGTGTGTGAACTCAGAATGGAGGTGTGTGAAGTCACAGAATGGAGGTGTGGGAAGTCATAGAATGGAGTTGTTTGAAGTCACAGAATGGAGGTGTGTGAATTAATAAAATGGAGGTGTGAGAAATCATAGAATGGATGTGTGTGAAGTCACAGAATGGAGGTGTGTGAAGTCACAGAATGGAGGTGTGTGAAGTCACAGAATGGAGGTGTGTGAACTCACAATGGAGGTGTGTGAAGTCAAAGAATGGAGGTGTGTGAAGTCATAGAATGGAATTGTGTGAAGTCATAGAATGGAGGTGTGTGAAGTGAGAATTGAGGTGTGTGAAGTCACGGAATTGAGGTGTGTGAACTCAGAATGGAGGTGTGTGAAGTCATAGAATGGATGTTTCTGAAGTAGAATGAAGGTGTGTGAAGTCATAGAATGGAGGTGTGTGAAGTCAAAATGGAGGTGTGTGAACTCATAAAATGGAGATGTGTGAAGTCATGGAATGAAGGTGTCTGAAGTCAGAATGCAGCTGTGTGAAGCCATAGAATCGAGGTGTGTGAAGTCAGAATGGAGGTGTGTGAACTCATAGAATGGAGTGTGTGAAGTCACAATGAGGGTGTGTGAAGTCATAGAATGGGGGTGTGTGAAGTCAAATTGGAGGTGTGTGAAATCACAGAATGGAGGTGTGTCAACTCAGAAATGAGGTGGGTGAAGTCGTAGAATCGAGGTGTGTGAATTCATAGAATGGGAATGTGTGAAATCATAGAATGGAGGTGTGTGAAGTCAAAGAATTGAGGTTTGTGAAGTCAGAATGGAGGTGCGTGAAGTCAGGATGGAGGTGGGTGAAGTCACAGAATGGAGGTGTGGGAACTCAGAATGGAGGTGTGTGGTCACAGAACGGAGGTTTGTGAAGTCATAGAATGGAGGTGCGTGAAGTCATAGAATGGATGTTTCTGAAGTGAGAATGAAGGTGAATGAACTCAAAGAATGGAGGTGTGTGAAGTCAAAATGGAGGTGTGGGAACTCATAGAATGGAGGTGTGTGAACTCATAGAATGGAGGTGTGTGAAGTCATGGAATGGAGGTGTGTGAAATCAAAGAATGGAGGTGTGTGAAGTCAAACAATAAAGGTGTGTGAAGTCACAGAAAGGAGGTGTGTGAACTCATAGAATGGAGGTGTGTGAAGTCAGAATGGAGGTGGGTGAAGTCATAGAATGGAGGTGTTTGAATTCACAATGCATTTGTGTGAACTCATAGGATGGAGGTCTGTGAAGTCACAATGTAGGTGTGTGAAGTCAGAATGGAGGTGTGTGAAGTCATAGAATGGAGGTGTGTGAAGTCAGAATGGAGGTTTGTGAAGTCATAGAATGGAGGTGTGTGAAGTCAGAATGGAGGTGTGTGAAGTCATAGAATGGAGGTTTTTGAAGTCACAGAATGGAAGTGTGTAAAGTCATAGAATGGAGGTGTGTGAAGTCAGAATGGAGGTGTGTGAAGTCATAGAATGGAGGTGTGTGAAGTCAGAATAGATGTGTGGAAGTCATAGAATGGAGCTGTGTGAAGTCAGAATGGAGCTGTGTGAAGTCATAAGATGGAGGTGAGTGAAGTCAGAATGGCGGTGTGTGAAATCAAAGAATGATGGTGTGTGAAGTCACAATGGAGGTGTGTGAAGTCATAGAATGGAGGTTTTTGAAGTCACAGAATGGAAGTGTGTGAAGTCATAGAATGGAGGTGTGTGAAGTCAGATTGGAGGTGATTGAAGTCATAGAATGGAGGTGTGTGAAATCATAGAATGGAGGTGTGTGAAGTCACAGAACTGAGGCGTGTGAAGTCAGAATGGAGGTGTGTGAAGTCAGAATGGAGGTGGGTGAAGTCATAGAATGGAGGTGTGTGAATTCACAATGCATTTGTGTGAACTCATAGAATGGAGGTCTGTGAAGTCACAATGTAGGTGTGTGAAGTCACAGAATGGAGGTGTGTGAAGTCATAGAATGGAGGTGTGTGAAGTCAGATTGGAGGTGTTTGAAGTCATAGAATGGAGGTGTGTGAAATCATAGAACGGAGGTGTGTGAAGTCACCGAACTGAGGCGTGTGAAGTCAGAATGGAGGTGTGTGAAGTCAGAATGGAGGTGGGTGAAGTCATAGAATGGAGGTGTTTGAATTCACAATGCATTTGTGTGAACTCATAGGATGGAGGTCTGTGAAGTCACAATGTAGGTGTGTGAAGTCACAGAATGGAGGTGTGTGAAGTCATAGAATGGAGGTGTGTGAAGTCACAGAATGGAGGTGTGTGAAGTCAGAATGGAGTTGTGTGAAGTCATAGAATGGAGGTGTGTGAAGTCAGAATGGAGGTGTGTGAAATCATAGAATGGATGTGTGTGAAGTCAGAATGGAGGTCTGTGAACTCATAGAATGGAGGTGTGTGAAGTCACAATGGAGGTGTGTGAAGTCATAGAATGGAGGTGTGTGAAATCACAGAATGGAGGTGTGTGATGACATAGAATGGAGATGTGTGAAGTCAGATTGGAGGTGTGTGAAGTCACAGAATGGAGGTGTGTGAACTCAGAATGGAGGTGTGTGAAGTCACAGAATGGAGGTGTGTGAAGTCATAGAATGGAGGTGTGTGAAGTCATAGAATGGATGTGTGTGAAGTCATAATGGAGGTGTGTGAAGTCACAGAATTGACGTGTGTAAAGTCACAGAATGGATTTGTGTGAAGTCATAGAATGGAGGTGTGTGAAGTCATAGAATGGAGGTGTGTGAAGTCATAGAATGGATGTTTGTTAAGTAAGAATGAAGGTGTGTTAAGTCATAGAATGGAGGTGTGTGAAGTCACAGAAGGGAGGTGTGTGAAGTCATAGAATGGAGCTGTGTGAAGTCAGAATGGAGGTGTGTGAGGTCACAGAATGGAGGTGTGTGAACTCAGAATGGAGGTGTGTGAAGTCACAGAATGGAGGTGTGTTAAGTCACAGAACGGAGGTGTTTGAACTCAGAATGGAGGTGTGTGAAGTCATTGAATGGAGGTGTGTGAAGTCCCAATGCAGGTGTGCGAAATCATAGAATGGAGGTGTGTGAGGTCATAGAATGGAGGTATGTGAAGTCATAGAATGGAGGTGTGTGAAGTCATAGAATGGATGTTTGTTAAGTAAGAATGAAGGTGTGTTAAGTCATAGAATGGAGGTGTGTGAAGGCACAGAATGGAGGTGTGTGAAGTCATAGAATGGAGCTGTGTGAAGTCAGAATGGAGGTGTGTGAAGTCACAGAATGGAGGTGTGTTAAGTCACAGAACGGAGGTGTTTGAACTCAGAATGGAGGTGTGTGAAGTCACAGAATGGAGGTGTGTGAAGTCATAGAATGGAGGTGTGTGAAATCATAGAATGGAGGTGTGGGAAGTCAGAGAATGGAGGTGTGAAGTCAGAATGGAGGTGTGTGAAGTCACAGAATGGAGTTGGGTGAAGTCATAGAATGGAGGTGTGTGAAGTCATAGAATGGATGTGTGTGAAGTCATAATGGAGGTGTGTGAAGTCACAGAATGGAGGTGTGTGAAGTGATAGAATGGAGCTGTCTGAAGTCAGATTGGAGGTGTGTGAAGTCACCGAATGGAGGTGTGTTAAGTCACAGAACGGAGGTGTTTGAACTCAGAATGGAGGTGTGTGAAGTCACAGAATGGAGGTGTGTGAAGTCATAGAATGGAGTTGGGTGAAGTCAGATTGGAGGTGAGTGAAGTCACAGAATGGAGGTGTGTGAACTCAAAATGGAGGTGTGTGAAGTCACAGAATTGAGGTGTGTGAAATCATAGAATGGAGGTGTGTGAAGTCATAGAATGGAGCTGTGTGAAGTCAGAATGGAGGTGTGTGAAGTCACAGAATGGAGGTGTGTTAAGTCACAGAACGGAGGTGTTTGAACTCAGAATGGAGGTGTGTGAAGTCACAGAATGGAGGTGTGTGAAGTCATAGAATGGAGGTGTGTGAAATCATAGAATGGAGGTGTGGGAAGTCAGAGAATGGAGCTGTGTGAAGTCAGAATGGAGGTGTGCGAAGTCACAGAATGGAGGTGTGTAAAGCCATAGAATGGAGGTGTGTGAAGTCATAGAATTGATGTGTGTGAAGTCATAATGGAGGTGTGTGAAGTCACAGAATGGAGGTGTGTGAAGTCATAGAATGGAGCTGTCTGAAGTCAGATTGGAGGTGTGTGAAGTCACAGAATGGAGGTGTGTTAAGTCACAGAACGGAGGTGTTTGAACTCAGAATGGAGGTGTGTGAAGTCGCAGAAAGGAGGTGTGTGAAGTCATAGAATGGAGCTGTGTGAAGTCAGAATGGAGGTGTGTGAAGTCACAGAATGGAGCTGTGTGAACTCAGAATGGAGGTGTGTGAAGACATTGAGTGGAGGTGTGTGAAGTCCCAATGCAGGTGTGCGAAATCATAGAATGGAGGTGTGTGAGGTCATGGAATGAAGGTGTGTGAAGTCACAGAATGGAGGTGTGTGAAGTGATAGAATGGAGGTGTGTGAAGTCACAGAATGGAGGTGTGTGAAGTCATAGAATGGAGGTGTGTGAAATCATAGACTGGAGGTGTGGGACGTCAGAGAATGGAGCTCTGTGAAGTCAGAATGGAGGTGTGCGAAGTCACAGAATGGAGGTGTGTGAAGTCATTTTATGGAGCTGTTTGAAGTCAGAATGAAGGTGTGTGAAGTCACAGAATGGAGGTGTGTGAGGTCATAGAATGGAGGTGTGTGAAGTCACAGAATGGAGGTGTGTGAAGTCATAGAATGGAGGTGTGTGAAGTCACAGAATGGAGGTGTGTGAAGTCATAGAATGGAGGTTTGTGAAGTCATAGAATTTAGGTGTGTGAAGTCATAGAATGGAGGTGTGTGAAGTCACAGAATGGAGGTGTGTGAAGACATAGAATGGAGCTCTGTGAAGTCAGATTGGAGGTGTGTGAAGTCACAGAATGGAGGTGTGTGAACTCAGAATGGAGGTGTGTGAAGTCACAGAATTGAGGTGTGTGAAGTCATAGAATGGAGGTGTGTGAAGTCATAGAATGGATGTGTGTGAAGTCATAATTGAGGTGTGTGAAGTCACAGAATTGAGGTGTGTGAAGTCACAGAATGGATTTGTGTGAAGTCATAGAATGGAGGTGTGTGAAATCATAGAATGGAGGTGTGTGAAGTCACAGAATGGATGTTTGTTAAGTAAGAATGAAGGTGTGTTAAGTCATAGAATGGAGGTGTGTGAAGGCACAGATTGGAGGTGTGTGAAGTCATAGAATGTAGCTGTGTGAAGTAAGAATGGAGGTGTGTGAAGTCACAGAATGGAGGTGTGTGAACTCAGAATGGAGGTGTGTGAAGTCACAGAATGGAGGTGTGTGAAGTCATAGAATGGAGGTGTGTGAAGTCATAGAATGGATGTGTGTGAAGTCATAATGGAGGTGTGTGAAGTCACAGAATTGAGGTGTGTGAAGTCACAGAATGGAGGTGTGTTAAGTCACAGAACGAAGGTGTTTGAACTCAGAATGGAGGTGTGTGAAGTCATTGAATGGAGGTGTGTGAAGTCCCAATGCAGGTGTGCGAAATCATAGAATGGAGGTGTGTGAGGTCATAGAATGGAGGTGTGGGAAGTCACAGAATGGAGTTGTGTGAAGTGATAGAATGGAGGTGTGTGAAGTCACAGAATGGAGGTGTGTGAAGTCATAGAATGGAGGTGTGTGAAATCATAGACTGGAGGTGTGGGACGTCAGAGAATGGAGCTTTGTGAAGTCAGAATGGAGGTGTGCGAAGTCACAGAAAGGAGGTGTGTGAAGTCATTTTATGGAGCTGTGTGAAGTCAGAATGGAGGTGTGTGAAGTCACAGAATGGAAGTGTGTGAACTCAGAATGGAGGTGTGTGAAGTCGCAGAATGGAGGTGTGTGAAGTCATAGAATGGAGCTGTGTGAAGTCAGAATGGAGGTGTGTGAAGTCACAGAATGGAGGTGTGTGAACTCAGAATGGAGGTGTGTGAAGTCACAGAATGGAGGTGTGTGAAGTCACAGAACGGAGGTGTTTGAACTCAGAATGGAGGTGTGTGAAGTCATTGAATGGAGGTGTGTGAAGTCCCAATGCAGGTGTGCGAAATCATAGAATGGAGGTGTGTGAGGTCATAGAATGGAGGTGTGTGAAGTCACAGAATGGAGGTGTGTGAAGTGATAGAATGGAGGTGTGTGAAGTCACAGAATGGAGGTGTGTGAAGTCATAGAATGGAGGTGTGTGAAATCATAGACTGGAGGTGTGGGACGTCAGAGAATGGAGCTCTGTGAATTCAGAATGGAGGTGTGCGAATTCACAGAACAGAGGTGTGTGAAGTCATTTTATGGAGCTGTTTGAAGTCAGAATGGAGGTGTGTGAAGTCACAGAATGGAGGTGTGTGAGGTCATAGAATGGAAGTGAGTGAAGTCACAGAATGGAGGTGTGTGAAGTCATAGAATGGAGGTGTGTGAAGTCACAGAATTGAGGTGTGTGAAGTCATAGAATGGAGGTTTGTGAAGTCATAGAATTTAGGTGTGTGAAGTCATAGAATGGAGGTGTGTGAAGTCACAGAATGGAGGTGTGTGAAGTCATAGAATGGAGCTCTGTGAAGTCAGATTGGAGGTGTGTGAAGTCACAGAATGGAGGTGTGTGAACTCAGAATGGACGTGTGTGAAGTCACAGAATTGAGGTGTGTGAAGTCCTAAAATGGAGGTGTGTGAAGTCATAGAATGGATGTGTGTGAAGTCATAATGGAGGTGTGTGAAGTCACAGAATTGAGGTGTGTGAAGTCACAGAATGGAGGTGTGTGAAGTCATAGAATGGAGGTGTGTGAAATCATAGAATGGAGGTGTGTGAAGTCACAGAATGGATGTTTGTTAAGTAAGAATGAAGGTGTGTTAAGTCATAGAATGGAGGTGTGTGAAGGCACAGAATGGAGGTGTGTGAAGTCATAGAATGTAGCTGTGTGAAATAAGAATGGAGGTGTGTGAAGTCACAGAATGGAGGTGTGTGAACTCAGAATGGAGGTGTGTGAAGTCACAGAATGGAGGTGTGTTAAATCACAGAATGGATGTGTGTGAACTCAGAATGGAGGTGTGTGAAGTCACAGAATCTAGGTGTGTGAAGTCATAGAATGGAGGTGTGTCAAGTCATAGAATGGAGGTGTGTGAAGTCATAATGGAGTCGTGTGAAGTCACAGAATTGAGGTGTGTGAAGTCACAGAATGGAGGTGTGTGAAGTCATAGAATGGAAGTGTGTGAAGTCATAGAACGGAGGTGTGTGAACTCACATTGGAGGCGTGGGAAGTCACAATGGAGGTGTGTGAAGTTATAGAATGGAGGTGTGTGAAGTCACAGAATGGAGGGTTGTGAAGTCAAAGACTGGAGGTGTGTGAAGTCATAGAATGGAGGTGTGTGAACTCATAGAATGGAGGTGTGTGAAGTCACAGAATGAAGGTGCGTTAAGTCACAGAATGGAGGTTTGTGAACTCAGAATGGAGGTGTGTGAAGTTACAGAATGGAGGTGTGGGAAGTCATAGAATGGAGTGTGTGAAGTCACAATGGGGCTGTGTGAAGTCATAGAATGGGGGTGTGTGAAGTCAAATTGGAGGTGTGTGAAATCACAGAATGGAGGTGTGTCAACTCAGAAATGAGGTGTGTGAAGTCACAGAATGGAGGTGTGTGAATTCACAGAATGGAAGTGTGTGAAATCATAGAATGGAGGTGTGTGAAGTCAAAGAATTGAGGTTTGTGAAGTCATAGAATGGAGGTGTGTGAACTCACATTGGAAGTGTGTGAAGTCATAGAATGGAGGTATGTGAAGTCATAGAATGGAGGTGTGTGAAGTCATAGAATGGATGTTTGTTAAGTAAGAATGAAGGTGTGTTAAGTCATAGAATGGAGGTGTGTGAAGGCACAGAATGGAGGTGTGTGAAGTCATAGAATGGAGCTGTCTGAAGTCAGATTGGAGGTGTGTGAAGTCACAGAATGGAGGTGTGTTAAGTCACAGAACGGAGGTGTTTGAACTCAGAATGGAGGTGTGTGAAGTCACAGAATGGAGGTGTGTGAAGTCATAGAATGGAGTTGGGTGAAGTCAGATTGGAGGTGAGTGAAGTCACAGAATGGAGGTGTGTGAACACAAAATGGAGGTGTGTGAAGTCACAGAATTGAGGTGTGTGAAATCATAGAATGGAGGTGTGTGAAGTCATAGAATGGAGCTGTGTGAAGTCAGAATGGAGGTGTGTGAAGTCACAGAATGGAGGTGTGTTAAGTCACAGAACGGAGGTGTTTGAACTCAGAATGGAGGTGTGTGAAGTCACAGAATGGAGGTGTGTGAAGTCATAGAATGGAGGTGTGTGAAATCATAGAATGGAGGTGTGGGAAGTCAGAGAATGGAGCTGTGTGAAGTCAGAATGGAGGTGTGCGAAGTCACAGAATGGAGGTGTGTAAAGCCATAGAATGGAGGTGTGTGAAGTCATAGAATTGATGTGTGTGAAGTCATAATGGAGGTGTGTGAAGTCACAGAATGGAGGTGTGTGAAGTCATAGAATGGAGCTGTCTGAAGTCAGATTGGAGGTGTGTGAAGTCACAGAATGGAGGTGTGTTAAGTCACAGAACGGAGGTGTTTGAACTCAGAATGGAGGTGTGTGAAGTCGCAGAAAGGAGGTGTGTGAAGTCACAGAATTGAGGTGTGTGAAGTCAGAATGGAGTTGTGTGGTCATAGAATGGAGGTGTGTGAAGTCAGAATGGAGGTGTGTGAAATCATAGAATGGAGGTGTGTGAAGTCAGAATGGAGGTGTGGGAAGTCATAGAATGGAGTGTGTGAAGTCACAATGGGGCTGTGTGAAGTCATAGAATGGGGGTGTGTGAAGTCAAATTGGAGGTGTGTGAAATCACAGAATGGAGGTGTGTCAACTCAGAAATGAAGTGTGTGAAGTCAAAGAATGGAGGTGTGTGAATTCACAGAATGGAAGTGTGTGAAATCATAGAATGGAGGTGTGTGAAGTCAAGGAATTGAGGTTTGTGAAGTCAGAATGGAGGTGTGTGAAGTCAGGATGGAGGTGGGTGAAGTCACAGAATGGAGGTGTGGGAACTCAGAATGGAGGTGTGTGGTCACAGAACGGAGGTTTCTGAAGTCATAGAATGGAGGTGGGTGAAGTCATAGAATGGATGTTTCTGAAGTGAGAATGAAGGTGTATGAAGTCAAAAAATGGAGGTGTGTGAAGTCAAAATGGAGGTGTGTGAACTCATAGAATAGAGGTATGTGAACTCATAGAATGGAGATGTGTGAAGTCATGGAATGGAGGTGTGTGAAGTCATAGAATGGAGGTGTGTGAAGTCAGAATGGAGGTGTGTGAAGTCATAGAATGGAGGTGTGTGAAGTCAGAATGGAGGTGTGTGAAGTCATAGAATGGAGGTTTTTGAAGTCACAGAATGGAAGTGTGTGAAGTCATAGAATGGAGGTGTTTGAAGTCAGAATGGAGGTGTGTGAAGTCATAGAATGGAGGTGTGTGAAGTCAGAATAGATGTGTGGAAGTCATAGAATGGAGCTGTGTGAAGTCAGAATGGAGCTGTGTGAAGTAATAGAATGGAGGTGAGTGAAGTCAGAATGGCGGTGTGTGAACTCATAGAATGATGGTGTGTGAAGTCACATTGGAGGTGTGTGAAGTCATAGAATGGAGGTTTTTGAAGTCACAGAATGGAAGTGTGTGAAGTCATAGAATGGAGGTGTGTGAAGTCAGATTGGAGGTGTGTGAAGTCATAGAATGGAGGTGTGTGAAATCATAGAATGGAGGTGTGTGAAGTCACAGAACTGAGGCGTGTGAAGTCAGAATGGAGGTGTGTGAAGTCAGAATGGAGGTGGGTGAAGTCATAGAATGGAGGTGTGTGAAGTCAGAATGGAGGTGTGTGAAATCATAGAATGGAGGTGTGTGAAGTCAGAATGGAGGTGTGTGAACTCATAGAATGGAGGTGTGCGAAGTCACAATGGAGGTGTGTGAAGTCATAGAATGGAGGTGTGTGAAGTCACAGAATGGAGGTGTGTGATGACATAGAATGGAGATGTGTGAAGTCAGATTGGAGGTGTGTGAAGTCACAGAATGGAGGTGTGTGAACTCAGAATGGAGGTGTGTGAAGTCACAGAATGGAGGTGTGTGAAGTCATAGAATGGAGGTGTGTGAAGTCATAGAATGGATGTGTGTGAAGTCATAATGGAGGTGTGTGAAGTCACAGAATTGAGGTGTGTGAAGTCACAGAATGGATTTGTGTGAAGTCATAGAATGGAGGTGTGTGAAGTCATAGAATGGAGGTGTGTGAAGTCATAGAATGGATGTTTGTTAAGTAAGAATGAAGGTGTGTTAAGTCATACAATGGAGGTGTGTGAAGTCACAGAATGGAGGTGTGTGAAGTCATAGAAT
This sequence comes from Megascapheus bottae, assembly GCA_024803745.1. Lineage (NCBI taxonomy): Eukaryota > Metazoa > Chordata > Mammalia > Rodentia > Geomyidae > Megascapheus > Megascapheus bottae. Next base: position 3,880,877 of record JANJXV010000054.1, on the reverse strand, counting down.
GGAGCTGTGTGAAGTCAGAATGGAGGTGTGTGAGGTCACAGAATGGAGGTGTGTGAACTCAGAATGGAGGTGTGTGAAGTCACAGAATGGAGGTGTGTTAAGTCACAGAACGGAGGTGTTTCAACTCAGAATGGAGGTGTGTGAAGTCATTGAATGGAGGTGTGTGAAGTCCCAATGCAGGTGTGCGAAATCATAGAATGGAGGTGTGTGAGCTCATAGAATGGAGGTGTGTGAAGTCACAGAATGGAGTTGTGTGAAGTGATAGAATGGAGGTGTGTGAAGTCACAGAATGGAGGTGTGTGAAGTCATAGAATGGAGGTGTGTGAAATCATAGACTGGAGGTGTGGGACGTCAGAGAATGGAGCTTTGTGAAGTCAGAATGGAGGTGTGCGAAGTCACAGAATGGAGGTGTGTGAAGTCATTTTATGGAGCTGTTTGAAGTCAGAATGGAGGTGTGTGAAGTCACAAAATGGAAGTATGTGAACTCAGAATGGAGGTGTGTGAAGTCACAGAATCTAGGTGTGTGAAGTCATATAATGGAGGTGTGTGAAGTCATAGAATGGAGGTGGGTGAAGTCATAATGGAGGTGTGTGAAGTCATAGAATGGAGGTGTGTGAACTCACATTGGAAGTGTGTGAAGTCATAGAATGGAGGTATGTGAAGTCATAGAATGGAGGTGTGTGAAGTCATAGAATGGATGTTTGTTAAGTAAGAATGAAGGTGTGTTAAGTCAAAGAATGGAGGTGTGTGAAGGCACAGAATGGAGGTGTGTGAAGTCATAGAATGGAGCTGTGTGAAGTCAGAATGGAGGTGTGTGAAGTCACAGAATGGAGGTGTGTTAAGTCACAGAACGGAGGTGTTTGAACTCAGAATGGAGGTGTGTGATGTCACAGAATGGAGGTGTGTGAAGTCATAGAATGGAGGTGTGTGAAATCATAGAATGGAGGTGTGGGAAGTCAGAGAATGGAGCTGTGTAAAGTCAGTATGGAGGTGTGCGAAGTCACAGAATGGAGGTGGGTGAAGTCATAGAATGGAGGTGTGTGAAGTCATAAAAAGGATGTGTGTGAAGTCATAATGGAGGTGTGTAAAGTCACAGAATGGAGGTGTGTGAAGTCATAGAATGGAGCTGTCTGAAGTCAGATTGGAGGTGTGTGAAGTCACAGAATGGAGCTGGGTTAAGTCACAGAACGGAGGTGTTTGAACTCAGAATGGAGGTGTGTGAAGTCACAGAATGGAGGTGTGTGAAGTCATAGAATGGAGCTGTGTGAAGTCAGATTGGAGGTGACTGAAGTCACAGAATGGAGGTGTGTGAACTCAAAATGGAGTTGTGTGAAGTCACAGAATTGAGGTGTGTGAAGTCATAGAATGGAGGTGTGTGAAGTCATATAATGGAGCTGTGTGAAGTCAGAATGGAGGTGTGTGAAGTCACAGAATGGAGGTGTGTTAAGTCACAGAACGGAGGTGTTTGAACTCAGAATGGAGGTGTGTGAAGTCACAGAATGGAGGTGTGTGAAGTCATAGAATGGAGGTGTGTGAAATCATAGAATGGAGGTGTGGGAAGTCAGAGAATGGAGCTGTGTGAAGTCAGAATGGAGGTGTGCGAAGTCACAGAATGGAGGTGTGTGAAGTCATAGAATGGAGGTGTGTGAAGTCATAGAATGGATGTGTGTGAAGTCATAATGGAGGTGTGTGAAGTCACAGAATGGAGGTGTGAGAAGTCATAGAATGGAGCTGTCTGAAGTCAGATTGGAGGTGTGTGAAGGCACAGAACGGAGGTGTTTGAACTCAGAATGGAGGTGTGTGAAGTCGCAGAATGGAGGTGTGTGAAGTCATAGAATGCAGCTGTGTGAAGTCAGAATGGAGGTGTGTGAAGTCACAGAATGGAGGTGTGTGAACTCAGAATGGAGGTGTGTGAAGTCACAGAATGGAGGTGTGTTAAGTCACAGAACGGAGGTGTTTGAACTCAGAATGGAGGTGTGAGAAGTCATTGAATGGAGGTGTGTGAAGTCCCAATGCAGGTGTGCGAAATCATAGAATGGAGGTGTGTGAGGTCATGGAATGTAGGTGTGTGAAGTCACAGAATGGAGGTGTGTGAAGTGATAGAATGGAGGTGTGTGAAGTCACAGAATGGAGGTGTGTGAAGTCATAGAATGGAGGTGTGTGAAATCATAGACTGGAGGTGTGGGACGTCAGAGAATGGAGCTCTGTGAAGTCAGAATGGAGGTGTGCGAAGTCACAGAATGGAGGTGTGTGAAGTCATTTTATGGAGCTGTTTGAAGTCAGAATGAAGGTGTGTGAAGTCACAGAATGGAGGTGTGTGAGGTCATAGAATGGAGGTGTGTGAAGTCACAGAATGGAGGTGTGTGAAGTCATAGAATGGAGGTGTGTGAAGTCACAGAATGGAGGTGTGTGAAGTCATAGAATGGAGGTTTGTGAAGTCATAGAATTTAGGTGTGTGAAGTCATAGAATGGAGGTGTGTGAAGTCACAGAATGGAGGTGTGTGAAGACATAGAATGGAGCTCTGTGAAGTCAGATTGGAGGTGTGTGAAGTCACAGAATGGAGGTGTGTGAACTCAGAATGGAGGTGTGTGAAGTCACAGAATTGAGGTGTGTGAAGTCCTAAAATGGAGGTGTGTGAAGTCATAGAATGGATGTGTGTGAAGTCATAATTGAGGTGTGTGAAGTCACAGAATTGAGGTGTGTGAAGTCACAGAATGGATTTGTGTGAAGTCATAGAATGGAGGTGTGTGAAATCATAGAATGGAGGTGTGTGAAGTCACAGAATGGATGTTTGTTAAGTAAGAATGAAGGTGTGTTAAGTCATAGAATGGAGGTGTGTGAAGGCACAGAATGGAGGTGTGTGAAGTCATAGAATGTAGCTGTGTGAAGTAAGAATGGAGGTGTGTGAAGTCACAGAATGGAGGTGTGTGAACTCAGAATGGAGGTGTGTGAAGTCACAGAATGGAGGTGTGTGAAGTCATAGAATGGAGGTGTGTGAAGTCATAGAATGGATGTGTGTGAAGTCATAATGGAGGTGTGTGAAGTCACAGAATTGAGGTGTGTGAAGTCACAGAATGGAGGTGTGTTAAGTCACAGAACGAAGGTGTTTGAACTCAGAATGGAGGTGTGTGAAGTCATTGAATGGAGGTGTGTGAAGTCCCAATGCAGGTGTGCGAAATCATAGAATGGAGGTGTGTGAGGTCATAGAATGGAGGTGTGGGAAGTCACAGAATGGAGTTGTGTGAAGTGATAGAATGGAGGTGTGTGAAGTCACAGAATGGAGGTGTGTGAAGTCATAGAATGGAGGTGTGTGAAATCATAGACTGGAGGTGTGGGACGTCAGAGAATGGAGCTTTGTGAAGTCAGAATGGAGGTGTGCGAAGTCACAGAATGGAGGTGTGTGAAGTCATTTTATGGAGCTGTGTGAAGTCAGAATGGAGGTGTGTGAAGTCACAGAATGGAAGTGTGTGAACTCAGAATGGAGGTGTGTGAAGTCGCAGAATGGAGGTGTGTGAAGTCATAGAATGCAGCTGTGTGAAGTCAGAATGGAGGTGTGTGAAGTCACAGAATGGAGGTGTGTGAACTCAGAATGGAGGTGTGTGAAGTCACAGAATGGAGGTGTGTTAAGTCACAGAACGGAGGTGTTTGAACTCAGAATGGAGGTGTGTGAAGTCATTGAATGGAGGTGTGTGAAGTCCCAATGCAGGTGTGCGAAATCATAGAATGGAGGTGTGTGAGGTCATAGAATGGAGGTGTGTGAAGTCACAGAATGGAGGTGTGTGAAGTGATAGAATGGAGGTGTGTGAAGTCACAGAATGGAGGTGTGTGAAGTCATAGAATGGAGGTGTGTGAAATCATAGAATGGAGGTGTGGGACGTCAGAGAATGGAGCTCTGTGAATTAAGAATGGAGGTGTGCGAATTCACAGAACGGAGGTGTGTGAAGTCATTTTATGGAGCTGTTTGAAGTCAGAATGGAGGTGTGTGAAGTCACAGAATGGAGGTGTGTGAGGTCATAGAATGGAAGTGTGTGAAGTCACAGAATGGAGGTGTGTGAAGTCATAGAATGGAGGTGTGTGAAGTCACAGAATTGAGGTGTGTGAAGTCATAGAATGGAGGTTTGTGAAGTCATAGAATTTAGGTGTGTGAAGTCATAGAATGGAGGTGTGTGAAGACACAGAATGGAGGTGTGTGAAGTCATAGAATGGAGCTCTGTGAAGTCAGATTGGAGGTGTGTGAAGTCACAGAATGGAGGTGTGTGAACTCAGAATGGACGTGTGTGAAGTCACAGAATTGAGGTGTGTGAAGTCCTAAAATGGAGGTGTGTGAAGTCATAGAATGGATGTGTGTGAAGTCATAATGGAGGTGTGTGAAGTCACAGAATTGAGGTGTGTGAAGTCACAGAATGGAGGTGTGTGAAGTCATAGAATGGAGGTGTGTGAAATCATAGAATGGAGGTGTGTGAAGTCACAGAATGGATGTTTGTTAAGTAAGAATGAAGGTGTGTTAAGTCATAGAATGGAGGTGTGTGAAGGCAAAGAATGGAGGTGTGTGAAGTCATAGAATGTAGCTGTGTGAAATAAGAATGGAGGTGTGTGAAGTCACAGAATGGAGGTGTGTGAACTCAGAATGGAGGTGTGTGAAGTCACAGAATGGAGGTGTGTTAAATCACAGAATGGAGGTGTGTGAACTCAGAATGGAGGTGTGTGAAGTCACAGAATCTAGGTGTGTGAAGTCATAGAATGGAGGTGTGTGAAGTCATAGAATGGAGGTGTGTGAAGTCATAATGGAGTCGTGTGAAGTCACAGAATTGAGGTGTGTGAAGTCACAGAATGGAGGTGTGTGAAGTCATAGAATGGAAGTGTGTGAAGTCATAGAACGGAGGTGTGTGAACTCACATTGGAGGTGTGGGAAGTCACAATGGAGGTGTGTGAAGTTATAGAATGGAGGTGTGTGAAGTCACAGAATGGAGGGTTGTGAAGTCAAAGACTGGAGGTGTGTGAAGTCATAGAATGGAGGTGTGTGAACTCATAGAATGGAGGTGTGTGAAGTCACAGAATGAAGGTGCGTTAAGTCACAGAATGGAGGTTTGTGAACTCAGAATGGAGGTGTGTGAAGTCACAGAATGGAGGTGTGGGAAGTCATAGAATGGAGTGTGTGAAGTCACAATGGGGCTGTGTGAAGTCATAGAATGGGGGTGTGTGAAGTCAAATTGGAGGTGTGTGAAATCACAGAATGGAGGTGTGTCAACTCAGAAATGAGGTGTGTGAAGTCACAGAATGGAGGTGTGTGAATTCACAGAATGGAAGTGTGTGAAATCATAGAATGGAGGTGTGTGAAGTCAAAGAATTGAGGTTTGTGAAGTCAGAATGGAGGTGTGTGAAGTCAGGATGGAGGTGGGTGAAGTCACAGAATGGAGGTGTGGGAACTCAGAATGGAGGTGTGTGGTCACAGAACGGAGGTTTCTGAAGTCATAGAATGGAGGTGGGTGAAGTCATAGAATGGATGTTTCTGAAGTGAGAATGAAGGTGTATGAAGTCAAAAAATGGAGGTGTGTGAAGTCAAAATGGAGGTGTGTGAACTCATAGAATAGAGGTATGTGAACTCATAGAATGGAGATGTGTGAAGTCATGGAATGGAAGTGTGTGAAGTCAAAGAATGGAGGTGTGTGAAGTCAAATAATAAAGGTGTGTGAAGTCACAGAATGGAGGTGTGTGAACTCATAGAATGGAGGTGCATGAAGTCAAAGAATGAAGGTGTGTGAATTCATCGAATGGAGGAGTGTGAAGTCTTGGAATGCAGGTGTGTGAAGTCAAAATGGAGGTGTGTGAAGTCATAGAATGGAGGTGTGTGAAGTCAGAATGGAGGTGTGTGAACTCATAGAATGGAGGTTTGTGAAGTCCCAATGCAGGTGTGCGAAATCATAGAATGGAGGTGTGTGAGGTCATAGAATGGAGGTGTGTGAAGTCACAGAATGGAGGTGTGTGAAGTCATAGAATGGAGGTGTGTGAAGTCACAGAATGGAGGTTTGTGAAGTCATAGAATTTAGGTGTCTGAAGTCATAGAATGGAGGTGTGTGAAGTCACAGAATGGAGGTGTGTGAAATCACAAAATGGAGGTGTGTGAACTCAGAATGGAGGTGTGTGACGTCACAGAATGGAGGTGTGTGAAGTCATAGAATGGAGGTGTGTGAAGTCATAGAATGGGGGTGTGTGAAGTCACAGAATGGAGGTGTTTGACGTCAGAGAATGGAGGTGTGTGAAATCAGAATGGAGGTGTGTGAAGTCACAGAATGGAGGTGTGTGAAGTCATAGAATGGAGGTGTGTGAAGTCAGATTGGAGGTGTGTGAAGTCATAGAATGGAGGTGTGTGAAATCATAGAATGGAGGTGTGTGAAGTCACAGAACTGAGGCGTGTGAAGTCCGAGTGGAAGTGTGTGAAGTCAGAATGGAGGTGGGTGAAGTCATAGAATGGAGGTGTGAGAATTCACAATGCATTTGTGTGAACTCATAGAATGGAGGTCTGTGAAGTCACAATGTAGGTGTGTGAAGTCACAGAATGGAGGTGTGTGAAGTCATAGAATGGAGGTGTGTGAAGTCACAGAATTGAGGTGTGTGAAGTCAGAATGGAGTTGTGTGGTCATAGAATGGAGGTGTGTGAAGTCAGAATGGAGGTGTGTGAAATCATAGAATGGAGGTGTGTGAAGTCAGAATGGAGGTGTGTGAACTCATAGAATGGAGGTGTGTGAAGTCACAATGGAGGTGTGTGAAGTCATAGAATGGAGGTGTGTGAAGTCACAGAATGGAGGTGTGTGAAGACATAGAATGGAGCTGTGTGAAGTCAGAGTGGAGGTGTGTGAAGTCACAGAATGGAGGTGTGTGAACTCAGAATGGAGGTGTGTGAAGTCACAGAATGCAGGTGTGTGAAGTCATAGAATGGAGGTGTGTGAAGTCATAGAATGGATGTGTGTGAAGTCATAATGGAGGTGTGTGAAGTCACAGAATTGAGGTGTGTGAAGTCACAGAATGGAGGTGTGTGAAGTCATAGAATGCAGGTGTGTGAAGTCATAGAATGGAGGTGTGTGAAGTCATAGAATGGATGTTTGTTAAGTAAGCATGAAGGTGTGTTAAGTCATAGAATGGAGGTGTGTGAAGTCACAGAATGGAGGTGTGTGAAGTCATAGAATGGAGCTGTGTGAACTCAGAATGGAGGTGTGTGAAGTCACAGAATCTAGGTGTGTGAAGTCATAGAATGGAGGTGTGTGAAGTCATAGAATGGAGGTGTGTGAAGTCATAATGGAGTCGTGTGAAGTCACAGAATTGAGGTGTGTGAAGTCACAGAATGGAGGTGTGTGAAGTCATAGAATGGAAGTGTGTGAAGTCATAGAACGGAGGTGTGTGAACTCACATTGGAGGTGTGGGAAGTCACAATGGAGGTGTGTGAAGTTATAGAATGGAGATATGTGAAGTCACAGAATGGAGGGGTGTGAAGTCAAAGACTGGAGGTGTGTGAAGTCATAGAATGGAGGTGTGTGAACTCATAGAATGGAGGTGTGTGAAGTCACAGAATGAAGGTGCGTTAAGTCACAGAATGGAGGTTTGTGAACTCAGAATGGAGGTGTGTGAAGTCACAGAATGGAGGTGTGGGAAGTCATAGAATGGAGTGTGTGAAGTCACAATGGGGCTGTGTGAAGTCATAGAATGGGGGTGTGTGAAGTCAAATTGGAGGTGTGTGAAATCACAGAATGGAGGTGTGTCAACTCAGAAATGAGGTGTGTGAAGTCACAGAATGGAGGTGTGTGAATTCACAGAATGGAAGTGTGTGAAATCATAGAATGGAGGTGTGTGAAGTCAAAGAATTGAGGTTTGTGATGTCAGAATGGAGGTGTGTGAAGTCAGGATGGAGGTGGGTGAAGTCACAGAATGGAGGTGTGGGAACTCAGAATGGAGGTGTGTGGTCACAGAACGGAGGTTTCTGAAGTCATAGAATGGAGGTGGGTGAAGTCATAGAATGGATGTTTCTGAAGTGAGAATGAAGGTGTATGAAGTCAAAAAATGGAGGTGTGTGAAGTCAAAATGGAGGTGTGTGAACTCATAGAATAGAGGTATGTGAACTCATAGAATGGAGATGTGTGAACTCATGGAATGGAGGTGTGTGAAGTCAAAGAATGGAGGTGTGTGAAGTCAAATAATAAAGGTGTGTGAAGTCACAGAATGGAGGTGTGTGAACTCATAGAATGGAGGTGCATGAAGTCAAAGAATGAAGGTGTGTGAATTCATCGAATGGAGGAGTGTGAAGTCTTGGAATGGAGGTGTGTGAAGTCAGAATGGAGGTGTGTGAACTCATAGAATGGAGGTGTGTGAAGTCCCAATGCAGGTGTGCGAAATCATAGAATGGAGGTGTGTGAGGTCATAGAATGGAGGTGTGTGAAGTCACAGAATGGAGGTGTGTGAAGTCATAGAATGTGGGTGTGTGAAGTCACAGAATGGAGGTGTTTGACGTCAGAGAATGGAGGTGTGTGAAATCAGAATGGAGGTGTGTGAAGTCACAGAATGGAGGTGTGTGAAGTCATAGAATGGAGGTGTGTGAAGTCAGATTGGAGGTGTGTGAAGTCATAGAATGGAGGTGTGTGAAATCATAGAATGGAGGTGTGTGAAGTCACAGAACTGAGGCGTGTGAAGTCCGAATGGAAGTGTGTGAAGTCATAATGGAGGTGGGTGAAGTCATAGAATGGAAGTGTGTGAATTCACAATGCATTTGTGTGAACTCATAGAATGGAGGTCTGTGAAGTCACAATGTAGGTGTGTGAAGTCACAGAATGGAGGTGTGTGAAGTCATAGAATGGAGGTGTGTGAAGTCACAGAATTGAGGTGTGTGAAGTCAGAATGGAGTTGTGTGGTCATAGAATGGAGGTGTGTGAAGTCAGAATGGAGGTGTGTGAACTCATAGAATGGAGGTGTGTGAAGTCACAATGGAGGTGTGTGAAGTCATAGAATGGAGGTGTGTGAAGTCACAGAATGGAGGTGTGTGAAGACATAGAATGGAGCTGTGTGAAGTCAGAGTGGAGGTGTGTGAAGTCACAGAATGGAGGTGTGTGAACTCAGAATGGAGGTGTGTGAAGTCACAGAATGCAGGTGTGTGAAGTCATAGAATGGAGGTGTGTGAAGTCATAGAATGGATGTGTGTGAAGTCATAATGGAGGTGTGTGAAGTCACAGAATTGAGGTGTGTGAAGTCACAGAATGGAGGTGTGTGAAGTCATAGAATGCAGGTGTGTGAAGTCATAGAATGGAGGTGTGTGAAGTCATAGAATGGATGTTTGTTAAGTAAGCATGAAGGTGTGTTAAGTCATAGAATGGAGGTGTGTGAAGTCACAGAATGGAGGTGTGTGAAGTCATAGAATGGAGCTGTGTGAACTCAGAATGGAGGTGTGTGAAGTCACAGAATCTAGGTGTGTGAAGTCATAGAATGGAGGTGTGTGAAGTCATAGAATGGAGGTGTGTGAAGTCATAATGGAGTCGTGTGAAGTCACAGAATTGAGGTGTGTGAAGTCACAGAATGGAGGTGTGTGAAGTCATAGAATGGAAGTGTGTGAAGTCATAGAACGGAGGTGTGTGAACTCACATTGGAGGTGTGGGAAGTCACAATGGAGGTGTGTGAAGTTATAGAATGGAGATATGTGAAGTCACAGAATGGAGGGGTGTGAAGTCAAAGACTGGAGGTGTGTGAAGTCATAGAATGGAGGTGTGTGAACTCATAGAATGGAGGTGTGTGAAGTCACAGAATGAAGGTGCGTTAAGTCACAGAATGGAGGTTTGTGAACTCAGAATGGAGGTGTGTGAAGTCACAGAATGGAGGTGTGGGAAGTCATAGAATGGAGTGTGTGAAGTCACAATGGGGCTGTGTGAAGTCATAGAATGGGGGTGTGTGAAGTCAAATTGGAGGTGTGTGAAATCACAGAATGGAGGTGTGTCAACTCAGAAATGAGGTGTGTGAAGTCACAGAATGGAGGTGTGTGAATTCACAGAATGGAAGTGTGTGAAATCATAGAATGGAGGTGTGTGAAGTCAAAGAATTGAGGTTTGTGATGTCAGAATGGAGGTGTGTGAAGTCAGGATGGAGGTGGGTGAAGTCACAGAATGGAGGTGTGGGAACTCAGAATGGAGGTGTGTGGTCACAGAACGGAGGTTTCTGAAGTCATAGAATGGAGGTGGGTGAAGTCATAGAATGGATGTTTCTGAAGTGAGAATGAAGGTGTATGAAGTCAAAAAATGGAGGTGTGTGAAGTCAAAATGGAGGTGTGTGAACTCATAGAATAGAGGTATGTGAACTCATAGAATGGAGATGTGTGAACTCATGGAATGGAGGTGTGTGAAGTCAAAGAATGGAGGTGTGTGAAGTCAAATAATAAAGGTGTGTGAAGTCACAGAATGGAGGTGTGTGAACTCATAGAATGGAGGTGCATGAAGTCAAAGAATGAAGGTGTGTGAATTCATCGAATGGAGGAGTGTGAAGTCTTGGAATGGAGGTGTGTGAAGTCAGAATGGAGGTGTGTGAACTCATAGAATGGAGGTGTGTGAAGTCCCAATGCAGGTGTGCGAAATCATAGAATGGAGGTGTGTGAGGTCATAGAATGGAGGTGTGTGAAGTCACAGAATGGAGGTGTGTGAAGTCATAGAATGTGGGTGTGTGAAGTCACAGAATGGAGGTGTTTGACGTCAGAGAATGGAGGTGTGTGAAATCAGAATGGAGGTGTGTGAAGTCACAGAATGGAGGTGTGTGAAGTCATAGAATGGAGGTGTGTGAAGTCAGATTGGAGGTGTGTGAAGTCATAGAATGGAGGTGTGTGAAATCATAGAATGGAGGTGTGTGAAGTCACAGAACTGAGGCGTGTGAAGTCCGAATGGAAGTGTGTGAAGTCATAATGGAGGTGGGTGAAGTCATAGAATGGAAGTGTGTGAATTCACAATGCATTTGTGTGAACTCATAGAATGGAGGTCTGTGAAGTCACAATGTAGGTGTGTGAAGTCACAGAATGGAGGTGTGTGAAGTCATAGAATGGAGGTGTGTGAAGTCACAGAATTGAGGTGTGTGAAGTCAGAATGGAGTTGTGTGGTCATAGAATGGAGGTGTGTGAAGTCAGAATGGAGGTGTGTGAACTCATAGAATGGAGGTGTGTGAAGTCACAATGGAGGTGTGTGAAGTCATAGAATGGAGGTGTGTGAAGTCACAGAATGGAGGTGTGTGAAGACATAGAATGGAGCTGTGTGAAGTCAGAGTGGAGGTGTGTGAAGTCACAGAATGGAGGTGTGTGAACTCAGAATGGAGGTGTGTGAAGTCACAGAATGCAGGTGTGTGAAGTCATAGAATGGAGGTGTGTGAAGTCATAGAATGGATGTGTGTGAAGTCATAATGGAGGTGTGTGAAGTCACAGAATTGAGGTGTGTGAAGTCACAGAATTTAGGTGTGTTAAGTCACAGAACGGAGGTGTTTGAACTCAGAATGGAGGTGTGTGAAGTCACAGAATGGAGGTGTGTGAAGTCATAGAACGGAGCTGTGTGAAGTCAGATTGGAGGTGAGTGAAGTCACAGAATGGAGGTGTGTGAACTCAGAATGGAGGTGTGTGAAGTCACAGAATTGAGGTGTGTGAAGACATAGAATGGAGGTGTGTGAAGTCATAGAATGGAGCTGTGTGAAGTCAGAATGGAGGTGAGTGAAGTCAAAGAATGGAGGTGTGTTAAGTCACAGAACGGAGGTGTTTGAACTCAGAATGGAGGTGTGTGAAGTCACAGAATGGAGGTGTGTGAAGTCATAGAATGGAGGTGTGTGAAATCATAGAATGGAGGTGTGGGAATTCAGAGAATGGAGCTGTGTGAAGTCAGAATGGAGGTGTGCGAAGTCACAGAATGGAGGTGTGTGAAGTCATAGAATGGAGGTGTGTGAAGTCATAGAATGGATGTGTGTGAAGTCATAATGGAGGTGTGGGAAGTCACAGAATGGAGGTGTGTGAACTCAGAATGCAGGTGTGTGAAGTCACAGAATGGAGGTGTGTTAAATCACAGAATGGAGGTGTGTGAACTCAGAATGGAGGTGTGTGAAGTCACAGAATCTAGGTGTGTGAAGTCATAGAATGGAGGTGTGTGAAGTCATAGAATGAAGGTGTGTGAAGTCATAATGGAGTCGTGTGAAGTCACAGAATTGAGGTGTGTGAAGTCACAGAATGGAGGTGTGTGAAGTCATAGAATGGAAGTGTGTGAAGTCATAGAACGGAGGTGTGTGAACTCACATTGGAGGTGTGGGAAGTCACAATGGAGGTGTGTGAAGTTATAGAATGGAGGTGTGTGAAGTCACAGAATGGAGGGTTGTGAAGTCAAAGACTGGAGGTGTGTGAAGTCATAGAATGGAGGTGTGTGAACTCATAGAATGGAGGTGTGTGAAGTCACAGAATGAAGGTGCGTTAAGTCACAGAATGGAGGTTTGTGAACTCAGAATGGAGGTGTGTGAAGTCACAGAATGGAGGTGTGGGAAGTCATAGAATGGAGTGTGTGAAGTCACAATGGGGCTGTGTGAAGTCATAGAATGGGGGTGTGTGAAGTCAAATTGGAGGTGTGTGAAATCACAGAATGGAGGTGTGTCAACTCAGAAATGAGGTGTGTGAAGTCACAGAATGGAGGTGTGTGAATTCACAGAATGGAAGTGTGTGAAATCATAGAATGGAGGTGTGTGAAGTCAAAGAATTGAGGTTTGTGAAGTCAGAATGGAGGTGTGTGAAGTCAGGATGGAGGTGGGTGAAGTCACAGAATGGAGGTGTGGGAACTCAGAATGGAGGTGTGTGGTCACAGAACGGAGGTTTCTGAAGTCATAGAATGGAGGTGGGTGAAGTCATAGAATGGATGTTTCTGAAGTGAGAATGAAGGTGTATGAAGTCAAAAAATGGAGGTGTGTGAAGTCAAAATGGAGGTGTGTGAACTCATAGAATAGAGGTATGTGAACTCATAGAATGGAGATGTGTGAAGTCATGGAATGGAAGTGTGTGAAGTCAAAGAATGGAGGTGTGTGAAGTCAAATAATAAAGGTGTGTGAAGTCACAGAATGGAGGTGTGTGAACTCATAGAATGGAGGTGCATGAAGTCAAAGAATGAAGGTGTGTGAATTCATCGAATGGAGGAGTGTGAAGTCTTGGAATGCAGGTGTGTGAAGTCAAAATGGAGGTGTGTGAAGTCATAGAATGGAGGTGTGTGAAGTCAGAATGGAGGTGTGTGAACTCATAGAATGGAGGTTTGTGAAGTCCCAATGCAGGTGTGCGAAATCATAGAATGGAGGTGTGTGAGGTCATAGAATGGAGGTGTGTGAAGTCACAGAATGGAGGTGTGTGAAGTCATAGAATGTAGGTGTGTGAAGTCACAGAATGGAGGTTTGTGAAGTCATAGAATTTAGGTGTCTGAAGTCATAGAATGGAGGTGTGTGAAGTCACAGAATGGAGGTCTGTGAAATCACAAAATGGAGGTGTGTGAACTCAGAATGGAGGTGTGTGACGTCACAGAATGGAGGTGTGTGAAGTCATAGAATGGAGGTGTGTGAAGTCATAGAATGGGGGTGTGTGAAGTCACAGAATGGAGGTGTTTGACGTCAGAGAATGGAGGTGTGTGAAATCAGAATGGAGGTGTGTGAAGTCACAGAATGGAGGTGTGTGAAGTCATAGAATGGAGGTGTGTGAAGTCAGATTGGAGGTGTGTGAAGTCATAGAATGGAGGTGTGTGAAATCATAGAATGGAGGTGTGTGAAGTCACAGAACTGAGGCGTGTGAAGTCCGAGTGGAAGTGTGTGAAGTCAGAATGGAGGTGGGTGAAGTCATAGAATGGAGGTGTGAGAATTCACAATGCATTTGTGTGAACTCATAGAATGGAGGTCTGTGAAGTCACAATGTAGGTTTGTGAAGTCACAGAATGGAGGTGTGTGAAGTCATAGAATGGAGGTGTGTGAAGTCACAGAATTGAGGTGTGTGAAGTCAGAATGGAGTTGTGTGGTCATAGAATGGAGGTGTGTGAAGTCAGAATGGAGGTGTGTGAAATCATAGAATGGAGGTGTGTGAAGTCAGAATGGAGGTGTGTGAACTCATAGAATGGAGGTGTGTGAAGTCACAATGGAGGTGTGTGAAGTCATAGAATGGAGGTGTGTGAAGTCACAGAATGGAGGTGTGTGAAGACATAGAATGGAGCTGTGTGAAGTCAGAGTGGAGGTGTGTGAAGTCACAGAATGGAGGTGTGTGAACTCAGAATGGAGGTGTGTGAAGTCACAGAATGCAGGTGTGTGAAGTCATAGAATGGAGGTGTGTGAAGTCATAGAATGGATGTGTGTGAAGTCATAATGGAGGTGTGTGAAGTCACAGAATTGAGGTGTGTGAAGTCACAGAATGGAGGTGTGTGAAGTCATAGAATGCAGGTGTGTGAAGTCATAGAATGGAGGTGTGTGAAGTCATAGAATGGATGTTTGTTAAGTAAGCATGAAGGTGTGTTAAGTCATAGAATGGAGGTGTGTGAAGTCACAGAATGGAGGTGTGTGAAGTCATAGAATGGAGCTGTGTGAACTCAGAATGGAGGTGTGTGAAGTCACAGAATCTAGGTGTGTGAAGTCATAGAATGGAGGTGTGTGAAGTCATAGAATGGAGGTGTGTGAAGTCATAATGGAGTCGTGTGAAGTCACAGAATTGAGGTGTGTGAAGTCACAGAATGGAGGTGTGTGAAGTCATAGAATGGAAGTGTGTGAAGTCATAGAACGGAGGTGTGTGAACTCACATTGGAGGTGTGGGAAGTCACAATGGAGGTGTGTGAAGTTATAGAATGGAGATATGTGAAGTCACAGAATGGAGGGGTGTGAAGTCAAAGACTGGAGGTGTGTGAAGCCATAGAATGGAGGTGTGTGAACTCATAGAATGGAGGTGTGTGAAGTCACAGAATGAAGGTGCGTTAAGTCACAGAATGGAGGTTTGTGAACTCAGAATGGAGGTGTGTGAAGTCACAGAATGGAGGTGTGGGAAGTCATAGAATGGAGTGTGTGAAGTCACAATGGGGCTGTGTGAAGTCATAGAATGGGGGTGTGTGAAGTCAAATTGGAGGTGTGTGAAATCACAGAATGGAGGTGTGTCAACTCAGAAATGAGGTGTGTGAAGTCACAGAATGGAGGTGTGTGAATTCACAGAATGGAAGTGTGTGAAATCATAGAATGGAGGTGTGTGAAGTCAAAGAATTGAGGTTTGTGATGTCAGAATGGAGGTGTGTGAAGTCAGGATGGAGGTGGGTGAAGTCACAGAATGGAGGTGTGGGAACTCAGAATGGAGGTGTGTGGTCACAGAACGGAGGTTTCTGAAGTCATAGAATGGAGGTGGGTGAAGTCATAGAATGGATGTTTCTGAAGTGAGAATGAAGGTGTATGAAGTCAAAAAATGGAGGTGTGTGAAGTCAAAATGGAGGTGTGTGAACTCATAGAATAGAGGTATGTGAACTCATAGAATGGAGATGTGTGAACTCATGGAATGGAGGTGTGTGAAGTCAAAGAATGGAGGTGTGTGAAGTCAAATAATAAAGGTGTGTGAAGTCACAGAATGGAGGTGTGTGAACTCATAGAATGGAGGTGCATGAAGTCAAAGAATGAAGGTGTGTGAATTCATCGAATGGAGGAGTGTGAAGTCTTGGAATGGAGGTGTGTGAAGTCAGAATGGAGGTGTGTGAACTCATAGAATGGAGGTGTGTGAAGTCCCAATGCAGGTGTGCGAAATCATAGAATGGAGGTGTGTGAGGTCATAGAATGGAGGTGTGTGAAGTCACAGAATGGAGGTGTGTGAAGTCATAGAATGTGGGTGTGTGAAGTCACAGAATGGAGGTGTTTGACGTCAGAGAATGGAGGTGTGTGAAATCAGAATGGAGGTGTGTGAAGTCACAGAATGGAGGTGTGTGAAGTCATAGAATGGAGGTGTGTGAAGTCAGATTGGAGGTGTGTGAAGTCATAGAATGGAGGTGTGTGAAATCATAGAATGGAGGTGTGTGAAGTCACAGAACTGAGGCGTGTGAAGTCCGAATGGAAGTGTGTGAAGTCATAATGGAGGTGGGTGAAGTCATAGAATGGAAGTGTGTGAATTCACAATGCATTTGTGTGAACTCATAGAATGGAGGTCTGTGAAGTCACAATGTAGGTGTGTGAAGTCACAGAATGGAGGTGTGTGAAGTCATAGAATGGAGGTGTGTGAAGTCACAGAATTGAGGTGTGTGAAGTCAGAATGGAGTTGTGTGGTCATAGAATGGAGGTGTGTGAAGTCAGAATGGAGGTGTGTGAACTCATAGAATGGAGGTGTGTGAAGTCACAATGGAGGTGTGTGAAGTCATAGAATGGAGGTGTGTGAAGTCACAGAATGGAGGTGTGTGAAGACATAGAATGGAGCTGTGTGAAGTCAGAGTGGAGGTGTGTGAAGTCACAGAATGGAGGTGTGTGAACTCAGAATGGAGGTGTGTGAAGTCACAGAATGCAGGTGTGTGAAGTCATAGAATGGAGGTGTGTGAAGTCATAGAATGGATGTGTGTGAAGTCATAATGGAGGTGTGTGAAGTCACAGAATTGAGGTGTGTGAAGTCACAGAATTTAGGTGTGTTAAGTCACAGAACGGAGGTGTTTGAACTCAGAATGGAGGTGTGTGAAGTCACAGAATGGAGGTGTGTGAAGTCATAGAACGGAGCTGTGTGAAGTCAGATTGGAGGTGAGTGAAGTCACAGAATGGAGGTGTGTGAACTCAGAATGGAGGTGTGTGAAGTCACAGAATTGAGGTGTGTGAAGACATAGAATGGAGGTGTGTGAAGTCATAGAATGGAGCTGTGTGAAGTCAGAATGGAGGTGAGTGAAGTCAAAGAATGGAGGTGTGTTAAGTCACAGAACGGAGGTGTTTGAACTCAGAATGGAGGTGTGTGAAGTCACAGAATGGAGGTGTGTGAAGTCATAGAATGGAGGTGTGTGAAATCATAGAATGGAGGTGTGGGAATTCAGAGAATGGAGCTGTGTGAAGTCAGAATGGAGGTGTGCGAAGTCACAGAATGGAGGTGTGTGAAGTCATAGAATGGAGGTGTGTGAAGTCATAGAATGGATGTGTGTGAAGTCATAATGGAGGTGTGGGAAGTCACAGAATGGAGGTGTGTGAACTCAGAATGGAGGTGTGTGAAGTCACAGAATGGAGGTGTGTTAAATCACAGAATGGAGGTGTGTGAACTCAGAATGGAGGTGTGTGAAGTCACAGAATCTAGGTGTGTGAAGTCATAGAATGGAGGTGTGTGAAGTCATAGAATGGAGGTGTGTGAAGTCATAATGGAGTCGTGTGAAGTCACAGAATTGAGGTGTGTGAAGTCACAGAATGGAGGTGTGTGAAGTCATAGAATGGAAGTGTGTGAAGTCATAGAACGGAGGTGTGTGAACTCACATTGGAGGTGTGGGATGTCACAATGGAGGTGTGTGAAGTTATAGAATGGAGGTGTGTGAAGTCACAGAATGGAGGGTTGTGAAGTCAAAGACTGGAGGTGTGTGAAGTCATAGAATGGAGGTGTGTGAACTCATAGAATGGAGGTGTGTGAAGTCACAGAATGAAGGTGCGTTAAGTCACAGAATGGAGGTTTGTGAACTCAGAATGGAGGTGTGTGAAGTCACAGAATGGAGGTGTGGGAAGTCATAGAATGGAGTGTGTGAAGTCACAATGGGGCTGTGTGAAGTCATAGAATGGGGGTGTGTGAAGTCAAATTGGAGGTGTGTGAAATCACAGAATGGAGGTGTGTCAACTCAGAAATGAGGTGTGTGAAGTCACAGAATGGAGGTGTGTGAATTCACAGAATGGAAGTGTGTGAAATCATAGAATGGAGGTGTGTGAAGTCAAAGAATTGAGGTTTGTGAAGTCAGAATGGAGGTGTGTGAAGTCAGGATGGAGGTGGGTGAAGTCACAGAATGGAGGTGTGGGAACTCAGAATGGAGGTGTGTGGTCACAGAACGGAGGTTTCTGAAGTCATAGAATGGAGGTGGGTGAAGTCATAGAATGGATGTTTCTGAAGTGAGAATGAAGGTGTATGAAGTCAAAAAATGGAGGTGTGTGAAGTCAAAATGGAGGTGTGTGAACTCATAGAATAGAGGTATGTGAACTCATAGAATGGAGATGTGTGAAGTCATGGAATGGAAGTGTGTGAAGTCAAAGAATGGAGGTGTGTGAAGTCAAATAATAAAGGTGTGTGAAGTCACAGAATGGAGGTGTGTGAACTCATAGAATGGAGGTGCATGAAGTCAAAGAATGAAGGTGTGTGAATTCATCGAATGGAGGAGTGTGAAGTCTTGGAATGCAGGTGTGTGAAGTCAAAATGGAGGTGTGTGAAGTCATAGAATGGAGGTGTGTGAAGTCAGAATGGAGGTGTGTGAACTCATAGAATGGAGGTTTGTGAAGTCCCAATGCAGGTGTGCGAAATCATAGAATGGAGGTGTGTGAGGTCATAGAATGGAGGTGTGTGAAGTCACAGAATGGAGGTGTGTGAAGTCATAGAATGGAGGTGTGTGAAGTCACAGAATGGAGGTTTGTGAAGTCATAGAATTTAGGTGTCTGAAGTCATAGAATGGAGGTGTGTGAAGTCACAGAATGGAGGTGTGTGAAATCACAAAATGGAGGTGTGTGAACTCAGAATGGAGGTGTGTGACGTCACAGAATGGAGGTGTGTGAAGTCATAGAATGGAGGTGTGTGAAGTCATAGAATGGGGGTGTGTGAAGTCACAGAATGGAGGTGTTTGACGTCAGAGAATGGAGGTGTGTGAAATCAGAATGGAGGTGTGTGAAGTCACAGAATGGAGGTGTGTGAAGTCATAGAATGGAGGTGTGTGAAGTCAGATTGGAGGTGTGTGAAGTCATAGAATGGAGGTGTGTGAAATCATAGAATGGAGGTGTGTGAAGTCACAGAACTGAGGCGTGTGAAGTCCGAGTGGAAGTGTGTGAAGTCAGAATGGAGGTGGGTGAAGTCATAGAATGGAGGTGTGAGAATTCACAATGCATTTGTGTGAATTCATAGAATGGAGGTCTGTGAAGTCACAATATAGGTGTGTGAAGTCACAGAATGGAGGTGTGTGAAGTCATAGAATGGAGGTGTGTGAAGTCACAGAATTGAGGTGTGTGAAGTCAGAATGGAGTTGTGTGGTCATAGAATGGAGGTGTGTGAAGTCAGAATGGAGGTGTGTGAAATCATAGAATGGAGGTGTGTGAAGTCAGAATGGAGGTGTGTGAACTCATAGAATGGAGGTGTGTGAAGTCACAATGGAGGTGTGTGAAGTCATAGAATGGAGGTGTGTGAAGTCACAGAATGGAGGTGTGTGAAGACATAGAATGGAGCTGTGTGAAGTCAGAGTGGAGGTGTGTGAAGTCACAGAATGGAGGTGTGTGAACTCAGAATGGAGGTGTGTGAAGTCACAGAATGCAGGTGTGTGAAGTCATAGAATGGAGGTGTGTGAAGTCATAGAATGGATGTGTGTGAAGTCATAATGGAGGTGTGTGAAGTCACAGAATTGAGGTGTGTGAAGTCACAGAATGGAGGTGTGTGAAGTCATAGAATGCAGGTGTGTGAAGTCATAGAATGGAGGTGTGTGAAGTCATAGAATGGATGTTTGTTAAGTAAGCATGAAGGTGTGTTAAGTCATAGAATGGAGGTGTGTGAAGTCACAGAATGGAGGTGTGTGAAGTCATAGAATGGAGCTGTGTGAACTCAGAATGGAGGTGTGTGAAGTCACAGAATCTAGGTGTGTGAAGTCATAGAATGGAGGTGTGTGAAGTCATAGAATGGAGGTGTGTGAAGTCATAATGGAGTCGTGTGAAGTCACAGAATTGAGGTGTGTGAAGTCACAGAATGGAGGTGTGTGAAGTCATAGAATGGAAGTGTGTGAAGTCATAGAACGGAGGTGTGTGAACTCACATTGGAGGTGTGGGAAGTCACAATGGAGGTGTGTGAAGTTATAGAATGGAGATATGTGAAGTCACAGAATGGAGGGGTGTGAAGTCAAAGACTGGAGGTGTGTGAAGTCATAGAATGGAGGTGTGTGAACTCATAGAATGGAGGTGTGTGAAGTCACAGAATGAAGGTGCGTTAAGTCACAGAATGGAGGTTTGTGAACTCAGAATGGAGGTGTGTGAAGTCACAGAATGGAGGTGTGGGAAGTCATAGAATGGAGTGTGTGAAGTCACAAGGGGCTGTGTGAAGTCATAGAATGGGGGTGTGTGAAGTCAAATTGGAGGTGTGTGAAATCACAGAATGGAGGTGTGTCAACTCAGAAATGAGGTGTGTGAAGTCACAGAATGGAGGTGTGTGAATTCACAGAATGGAAGTGTGTGAAATCATAGAATGGAGGTGTGTGAAGTCAAAGAATTGAGGTTTGTGATGTCAGAATGGAGGTGTGTGAAGTCAGGATGGAGGTGGGTGAAGTCACAGAATGGAGGTGTGGGAACTCAGAATGGAGGTGTGTGGTCACAGAACGGAGGTTTCTGAAGTCATAGAATGGAGGTGGGTGAAGTCATAGAATGGATGTTTCTGAAGTGAGAATGAAGGTGTATGAAGTCAAAAAATGGAGGTGTGTGAAGTCAAAATGGAGGTGTGTGAACTCATAGAATAGAGGTATGTGAACTCATAGAATGGAGATGTGTGAACTCATGGAATGGAGGTGTGTGAAGTCAAAGAATGGAGGTGTGTGAAGTCAAATAATAAAGGTGTGTGAAGTCACAGAATGGAGGTGTGTGAACTCATAGAATGGAGGTGCATGAAGTCAAAGAATGAAGGTGTGTGAATTCATCGAATGGAGGAGTGTGAAGTCTTGGAATGGAGGTGTGTGAAGTCAGAATGGAGGTGTGTGAACTCATAGAATGGAGGTGTGTGAAGTCCCAATGCAGGTGTGCGAAATCATAGAATGGAGGTGTGTGAGGTCATAGAATGGAGGTGTGTGAAGTCACAGAATGGAGGTGTGTGAAGTCATAGAATGTGGGTGTGTGAAGTCACAGAATGGAGGTGTTTGACGTCAGAGAATGGAGGTGTGTGAAATCAGAATGGAGGTGTGTGAAGTCACAGAATGGAGGTGTGTGAAGTCATAGAATGGAGGTGTGTGAAGTCAGATTGGAGGTGTGTGAAGTCATAGAATGGAGGTGTGTGAAATCATAGAATGGAGGTGTGTGAAGTCACAGAACTGAGGCGTGTGAAGTCCGAATGGAAGTGTGTGAAGTCATAATGGAGGTGGGTGAAGTCATAGAATGGAAGTGTGTGAATTCACAATGCATTTGTGTGAACTCATAGAATGGAGGTCTGTGAAGTCACAATGTAGGTGTGTGAAGTCACAGAATGGAGGTGTGTGAAGTCATAGAATGGAGGTGTGTGAAGTCACAGAATTGAGGTGTGTGAAGTCAGAATGGAGTTGTGTGGTCATAGAATGGAGGTGTGTGAAGTCAGAATGGAGGTGTGTGAACTCATAGAATGGAGGTGTGTGAAGTCACAATGGAGGTGTGTGAAGTCATAGAATGGAGGTGTGTGAAGTCACAGAATGGAGGTGTGTGAAGACATAGAATGGAGCTGTGTGAAGTCAGAGTGGAGGTGTGTGAAGTCACAGAATGGAGGTGTGTGAACTCAGAATGGAGGTGTGTGAAGTCACAGAATGCAGGTGTGTGAAGTCATAGAATGGAGGTGTGTGAAGTCATAGAATGGATGTGTGTGAAGTCATAATGGAGGTGTGTGAAGTCACAGAATTGAGGTGTGTGAAGTCACAGAATTTAGGTGTGTTAAGTCACAGAACGGAGGTGTTTGAACTCAGAATGGAGGTGTGTGAAGTCACAGAATGGAGGTGTGTGAAGTCATAGAACGGAGCTGTGTGAAGTCAGATTGGAGGTGAGTGAAGTCACAGAATGGAGGTGTGTGAACTCAGAATGGAGGTGTGTGAAGTCACAGAATTGAGGTGTGTGAAGACATAGAATGGAGGTGTGTGAAGTCATAGAATGGAGCTGTGTGAAGTCAGAATGGAGGTGAGTGAAGTCAAAGAATGGAGGTGTGTTAAGTCACAGAACGGAGGTGTTTGAACTCAGAATGGAGGTGTGTGAAGTCACAGAATGGAGGTGTGTGAAGTCATAGAATGGAGGTGTGTGAAATCATAGAATGGAGGTGTGGGAATTCAGAGAATGGAGCTGTGTGAAGTCAGAATGGAGGTGTGCGAAGTCACAGAATGGAGGTGTGTGAAGTCATAGAATGGAGGTGTGTGAAGTCATAGAATGGATGTGTGTGAAGTCATAATGGAGGTGTGGGAAGTCACAGAATGGAGGTGTGTGAAGTCATAGAATGGAGCTGTCTGAAGTCAGATTGGAGGTGTGTGAAGTCACAGAATGGAGGTGTGTTAAGTCACAGAACGGAGGTGTTTGAACTCAGAATGGAGGTGTGTGAAGTCACAGAATGGAGGTGTGTGAAGTCATAGAATGGAGCTGTGTGAAGTCAGATTGGAGGTGTGTGAAGTCACAGAATGGAGGTGTGTGAACTCAGAATGGAGGTGTGTGAAGTCAGAATGGAGGTGTGTGAAGTCACAGAATGGAGGTGTGTTAAGTCACAGAATGGAGGTGTGTGAAGTCATAGAATGGAGGTGTGTGAAGTCATAGAATGGAGGTTTTTGAAATCATAATGGAGGCATGTGAAGTCACAGAATTGAGGTGTGTGAAGTCACAGAATGGAGGTGTGTGAACTCAGAATGGACGTGTGTGAAGTCACAGAATGGAGGTGTGGGAAGTCATAGAATGGAGTTGTTTGAAGTCACAGAATGGAGGTGTGTGAATTAATAGAATGGAGGTGTGAGAAATCATAGAATGGATGTGTGTGAAGTCACAGAATGGAGGTGTGTGAAGTCACGGAATTGAGGTGTGTGAACTCAGAATGGAGGTGTGTGAAGTCATAGAATGGATGTTTCTGAAGTAGAATGAAGGTGTGTGAAGTCATAGAATGGAGGTGTGTGAAGTCAAAATGGAGGTGTGTGAACTCATAAAATGGAGATGTGTGAAGTCATGGAATGAAGGTGTCTGAAGTCAGAATGCAGCTGTGTGAAGCCATAGAATCGAGGTGTGTGAAGTCAGAATGGAGGTGTGTGAACTCATAGAATGGAGTGTGTGAAGTCACAATGGGGCTGTGTGAAGTCATAGAATGGGGGTGTGTGAAGTCAAATTGGAGGTGTGTGAAATCACAGAATGGAGGTGTGTCAACTCAGAAATGAGGTGGGTGAAGTCGTAGAATCGAGGTGTGTGAATTCATAGAATGGGAATGTGTGAAATCATAGAATGGAGGTGTGTGCAGTCAAAGAATTGAGGTTTGTGAAGTCAGAATGGAGGTGCGTGAAGTCAGGATGGAGGTGGGTGAAGTCACAGAATGGAGGTGTGGGAACTCAGAATGGAGGTGTGTGGTCACAGAACGGAGGTTTGTGAAGTCATAGAATGGAGGTGCGTGAAGTCATAGAATGGATGTTTCTGAAGTGAGAATGAAGGTGAATGAACTCAAAGAATGGAGGTGTGTGAAGTCAAAATGGAGGTGTGGGAACTCATAGAATGGAGGTGTGTGAACTCATAGAATGGAGGTGTGTGAAGTCATGGAATGGAGGTGTGTGAAATCAAAGAATGGAGGTATGTGAAGTCAAACAATAAAGGTGTGTGAAGTCACAGAAAGGAGGTGTGTGAACTCATAGAATGGAGGTGCACGAAGTCAAAGAATGGAGGTGTGTGAATTCATAGAATGGAGCTGTGTGAAGTCATGGAATGGAGGTGTGTGAAGTCAAATGGAGTTGTGTGAAGTCATAGAATGGAGGTGTGTGAAGTCAGAATGGAGGTGTGTGAAGTCATAGAATGGAGGTGTGTGAAGTCAGAATGGAGGTGTGTGAAGTCATAGAATGGAGGTGTGTGAAGTCAGAATGGAGGTGTGTGAAGTCATAGAATGGAGGTTTTTGAAGTCACAGAATGGAAGTGTGTGAAGTCACAGAATGGAGGTGTGTGAAGTCAGAATGGAGGTGTGTGAAGTCATAGAATGGAGGTGTGTGAAGTCAGAATGGATGTGTGGAAGTCATAGAATGGAGCTGTGTGAAGTCAGAATGGAGCTGTGTGAAGTCATAGAATGGAGGTGAGTGAAGTCAGAATGGCGGTGTGTGAACTCATAGAATGATGGTGTGTGAAGTCACAATGGAGGTGTGTGAAGTCATAGAATGGAGGTTTTTGAAGTCACAGAATCGAAGTGTGTGAAGTCATAGAATGGAGGTGTGTGAAGTCAGATTGGAGGTGTGTGAAGTCATAGAATGGAGGTGTGTGAAATCATAGAATGGAGGTGTGTGAAGTCACAGAACTGAGGCGTGTGAAGTCAGAATGGAGGTGTGTGAAGTCAGAATGGAGGTGCGTGAAGTCATAGAATGGAGGTGTGTGAATTCACACTGCATTTGTGTGAACTCATAGAATGGAGGTCTGTGAAGTCACAATGTAGGTGTGTGAAGTCACAGAATGGAGGTGTGTGAAGTCATAGAATGGAGGTGTGTGAAGTCACAGAATGGAGGTGTGTGAAGTCAGAATGGAGTTGTGTGAAGTCATAGAATGGAGGTGTGTGAAGTCAGAATGGAGGTGTGTGAAATCATAGAATGGAGGTGTGTGAAGTCACAGAATTGAGGTGTGTGAAGTCAGAATGGAGTTGTGTGGTCATAGAATGGAGGTGTGTGAAGTCAGAATGGAGGTGTGTGAACTCATAGAATGGAGGTGTGTGAAGTCACAATGGAGGTGTGTGAAGTCATAGAATGGAGGTGTGTGAAGTCACAGAATGGAGGTGTGTGAAGACATAGAATGGAGCTGTGTGAAGTCAGAGTGGAGGTGTGTGAAGTCACAGAATGGAGGTGTGTGAACTCAGAATGGAGGTGTGTGAAGTCACAGAATGCAGGTGTGTGAAGTCATAGAATGGAGGTGTGTGAAGTCATAGAATGGATGTGTGTGAAGTCATAATGGAGGTGTGTGAAGTCACAGAATTGAGGTGTGTGAAGTCACAGAATTTAGGTGTGTTAAGTCACAGAACGGAGGTGTTTGAACTCAGAATGGAGGTGTGTGAAGTCACAGAATGGAGGTGTGTGAAGTCATAGAACGGAGCTGTGTGAAGTCAGATTGGAGGTGAGTGAAGTCACAGAATGGAGGTGTGTGAACTCAGAATGGAGGTGTGTGAAGTCACAGAATTGAGGTGTGTGAAGACATAGAATGGAGGTGTGTGAAGTCATAGAATGGAGCTGTGTGAAGTCAGAATGGAGGTGAGTGAAGTCAAAGAATGGAGGTGTGTTAAGTCACAGAACGGAGGTGTTTGAACTCAGAATGGAGGTGTGTGAAGTCACAGAATGGAGGTGTGTGAAGTCATAGAATGGAGGTGTGTGAAATCATAGAATGGAGGTGTGGGAATTCAGAGAATGGAGCTGTGTGAAGTCAGAATGGAGGTGTGCGAAGTCACAGAATGGAGGTGTGTGAAGTCATAGAATGGAGGTGTGTGAAGTCATAGAATGGATGTGTGTGAAGTCATAATGGAGGTGTGGGAAGTCACAGAATGGAGGTGTGTGAAGTCATAGAATGGAGCTGTCTGAAGTCAGATTGGAGGTGTGTGAAGTCACAGAATGGAGGTGTGTTAAGTCACAAAACGGAGGTGTTTGAACTCAGAATGGAGGTGTGTGAAGTCACAGAATGGAGGTGTGTGAAGTCATAGAATGGAGCTGTGTGAAGTCAGATTGGAGGTGTGTGAAGTCACAGAATGGAGGTGTGTGAACTCAGAATGGAGGTGTGTGAAGTCACAGAATTGAGGTGTGTGAAGTCATAGAATGGAGGTGTGTGAAGTCAGAATGGAGGTGTGTGAAGTCACAGAATGGAGGTGTGTTAAGTCACAGAATGGAGGTGTGTGAAGTCATAGAATGGAGGTGTGTGAAGTCATAGAATGGAGGTTTTTGAAATCATAATGGAGGCATGTGAAGTCACAGAATTGAGGTGTGTGAAGTCACAGAATGGAGGTGTGTGAACTCAGAATGGAGGTGTGTGAAGTCACAGAATGGAGGTGTGGGAAGTCATAGAATGGAGTTGTTTGAAGTCACAGAATGGAGGTGTGTGAATTAATAGAATGGAGGTGTGAGAAATCATAGAATGGATGTGTGTGAAGTCACAGAATGGAGGTGTGTGAAGTCACAGAATGGAGGTGTGTGAAGTCACAGAATGGAGGTGTGTGAACTCACAATGGAGGTGTGTGAAGTCAAAGAATGGAGGTGTGTGAAGTCATAGAATGGAATTGTGTGAAGTCATAGAATGGAGGTGTGTGAAGTGAGAATTGAGGTGTGTGAAGTCATGGAATTGAGGTGTGTGAACTCAGAATGGAGGTGTGTGAAGTCATAGAATGGATGTTTCTGAAGTAGAATGAAGGTGTGTGAAGTCATAGAATGGAGGTGTGTGAAGTCAAAATGGAGGTGTGTGAACTCATAAAATGGAGATGTGTGAAGTCATGGAATGAAGGTGTCTGAAGTCAGAATGCAGCTGTGTGAAGCCATAGAATCGAGGTGTGTGAAGTCAGAATGGAGGTGTGTGAACTCATAGAATGGCGTGTGTGAAGTCACAATGGGGCTGTGTGAAGTCATAGAATGGGGGTGTGTGAAGTCAAATTGGAGGTGTGTGAAATCACAGAATGGAGGTGTGTCAACTCAGAAATGAGGTGGGTGAAGTCGTAGAATCGAGGTGTGTGAATTCATAGAATGGGAATGTGTGAAATCATAGAATGGAGGTGTGTGCAGTCAAAGAATTGAGGTTTGTGAAGTCAGAATGGAGGTGCGTGAAGTCAGGATGGAGGTGGGTGAAGTCACAGAATGGAGGTGTGGGAACTCAGAATGGAGGTGTGTGGTCACAGAACGGAGGTTTGTGAAGTCATAGAATGGAGGTGCGTGAAGTCATAGAATGGATGTTTCTGAAGTGAGAATGAAGGTGAATGAACTCAAAGAATGGAGGTGTGTGAAGTCAAAATGGAGGTGTGGGAACTCATAGAATGGAGGTGTGTGAACTCATAGAATGGAGGTGTGTGAAGTCATGGAATGGAGGTGTGTGAAATCAAAGAATGGAGGTATGTGAAGTCAAACAATAAAGGTGTGTGAAGTCACAGAAAGGAGGTGTGTGAACTCATAGAATGGAGGTGCACGAAGTCAAAGAATGGAGGTGTGTGAATTCATAGAATGGAGCTGTGTGAAGTCATGGAATGGAGGTGTGTGAAGTCAAATGGAGTTGTGTGAAGTCATAGAATGGAGGTGTGTGAAGTCAGAATGGAGGTGTGTGAAGTCATAGAATGGAGGTGTGTGAAGTCAGAATGGAGGTGTGTGAAGTCATAGAATGGAGGTGTGTGAAGTCAGAATGGAGGTGTGTGAAGTCATAGAATGGAGGTTTTTGAAGTCACAGAATGGAAGTGTGTGAAGTCATAGAATGGAGGTGTGTGAAGTCAGAATGGAGGTGTGTGAAGTCATAGAATGGAGGTGTGTGAAGTCAGAATGGATGTGTGGAAGTCATAGAATGGAGCTGTGTGAAGTCAGAATGGAGCTGTGTGAAGTCATAGAATGGAGGTGAGTGAAGTCAGAATGGCGGTGTGTGAACTCATAGAATGATGGTGTGTGAAGTCACAATGGAGGTGTGTGAAGTCATAGAATGGAGGTTTTTGAAGTCACAGAATCGAAGTGTGTGAAGTCATAGAATGGAGGTGTGTGAAGTCAGATTGGAGGTGTGTGAAGTCATAGAATGGAGGTGTGTGAAATCATAGAATGGAGGTGTGTGAAGTCACAGAACTGAGGCGTGTGAAGTCAGAATGGAGGTGTGTGAAGTCAGAATGGAGGTGCGTGAAGTCATAGAATGGAGGTGTGTGAATTCACAATGCATTTGTGTGAACTCATAGAATGGAGGTCTGTGAAGTCACAATGTAGGTGTGTGAAGTCACAGAATGGAGGTGTGTGAAGTCATAGAATGGAGGTGTGTGAAGTCACAGAATGGAGGTGTGTGAAGTCAGAATGGAGTTGTGTGAAGTCATAGAATGGAGGTGTGTGAAGTCAGAATGGAGGTGTGTGAAATCATAGAATGGAGGTGTGTGAAGTCAGAATGGAGGTGTGTGAACTCATAGAATGGAGGTGTGTGAAGTCACAATGGAGGTGTGTGAAGTCATAGAATGGAGGTGTGTGAAATCACAGAATGGAGGTGTGTGATGACATAGAATGGAGATGTGTGAAGTCAGATTGGAGGTGTGTGAAGTCACAGAATGGAGGTGTGTGAACTCATAATGGAGGTGTGTGAAGTCACAGAATGGAGGTGTGTGAAGTCATAGAATGGAGGTGTGTGAAGTCATAGAATGGATGTGTGTGAAGTCATAATGGAGGTGTGTGAAGTCACAGAATTGAGGTGTGTGAAGTCACAGAATGGATTTGTGTGAAGTCATAGAATGGAGGTGTGTGAAGTCATAGAATGGAGGTGTGTGAAGTCATAGAATGGATGTTTGTTAAGTAAGAATGAAGGTGTGTTAAGTCATAGAATGGAGGTGTGTGAAGTCACAGAATGGAGGTGTGTGAAGTCATAGAATGGAGCTGTGTGAAGTCAGAATGGAGGTGTGTGAGGTCACAGAATGGAGGTGTGTGAACTCAGAATGGAGGTGTGTGAAGTCACAGAATGGAGGTGTGTTAAGTCACAGAACGGAGGTGTTTGAACTCAGAATGGAGGTGTGTGAAGTCATTGAATGGAGGTGTGTGTAGTCCCAATGCAGGTGTGCGAGGTCATAGAATGGAGGTGTGTGAGGTCATAGAATGGAGGTGTGTGAAGTCACAGAATGGAGTTGTGTGAAGTCATAGAATGGAGGTGTGTGAAGTCACAGAATGGAGGTGTGTGAAGTCATAGAATGGAGGTGTGTGAAATCATAGACTGGAGGTGTGGGACGTCAGAGAATGGAGCTTTGTGAAGTCAGAATGGAGGTGTGCGAAGTCACAGAATGGAGGTGTGTGAAGTCATTTTATGGAGCTGTGTGAAGTCAGAATGGAGGTGTGTGAAGTCACAGAATGGAAGTGTGTGAACTCAGAATGGAGGTGTGTGAAGTCACAGAATCTAGGTGTGTGAAGTCATATAATGGAGGTGTGTGAAGTCATAGAATGGAGGTGTGTGAAGTCATAATGGAGGTGTGTGAAGTCATAGAATGGAGGTGTGTGAACTCACATTGGAAGTGTGTGAAGTCATAGAATGGAGGTATGTGAAGTCATAGAATGGAGGTGTGTGAAGTCATAGAATGGATGTTTGTTAAGTAAGAATGAAGGTGTGTTAAGTCATAGAATGGAGGTGTGTGAAGGCACAGAATGGAGGTGTGTGAAGTCATAGAATGGAGCTGTGTGAAGTCAGAATGGAGGTGTGTGAAGTCATAGAATGGAGGTGTGTGAAGTCAGAATAGATGTGTGGAAGTCATAGAATGGAGCTGTGTGAAGTCAGAATGGAGCTGTGTGAAGTCATAGAATGGAGGTGAGTGAAGTCAGAATGGCGGTGTGTGAACTCATAGAATGATGGTGTGTGAAGTCACAATGGAGGTGTGTGAAGTCATAGAATGGAGGTTTTTGAAGTCACAGAATGGAAGTGTGTGAAGTCATAGAATGGAGGTGTGTGAAGTCAGATTGGAGGTGTGTGAAGTCATAGAATGGAGGTGTGTGAAATCATAGAATGGAGGTGTGTGAAGTCACAGAACTGAGGCGTGTGAAGTCAGAATGGATGTGTGTGAAGTCAGAATGGAGGTGGGTGAAGTCATAGAATGGAGGTGTGTGAATTCACAATGCATTTGTGTGAACTCATAGAATGGAGGTCTGTGAAGTCACAATGTAGGTGTGTGAAGTCACAGAATGGAGGTGTGTGAAGTCATAGAATGGAAGTGTGTGAAGTCACAGAATGGAGGTGTGTGAAGTCAGAATGGAGTTGTGTGAAGTCATAGAATGGAGGTGTGTGAAGTCAGAATGGAGGTGTGTGAAATCATAGAATGGAGGTGTGTGAAGTCAGAATGGAGGTGTGTGAACTCATAGAATGGAGGTGTGTGAAGTCACAATGGAGGTGTGTGAAGTCATAGAATGGAGGTGTGTGAAATCACAGAATGGAGGTGTGTGATGACATAGAATGGAGATGTGTTAAGTCAGATTGGAGGTGTGTGAAGTCATAGAATGGAGGTGTGTGAACTCAGAATGGAGGTGTGTGAAGTCACAGAATGGAGGTGTGTGAAGTCATAGAATAGAGGTGTGTGAAGTCATAGAATGGATGTGTGTGAAGTCATAATGGAGGTGTGTGAAGTCACAGAACTGAGGCGTGTGAAGTCCGAATGGAAGTGTGTGAAGTCAGAATGGAGGTGGGTGAAGTCATAGAATGGAGGTGTGTGAATTCACAATGCATTTGTGTGAACTCATAGAATGGAGGTCTGTGAAGTCACAATGTAGGTGTGTGAAGTAACAGAATGGAGGTGTGTGAAGTCATAGAATGGAGGTGTGTGAAGTCACAGAATTGAGGTGTGTGAAGTCAGAATGGAGTTGTGTGGTCATAGAATGGAGGTGTGTGAAGTCAGAATGGAGGTGTGTGAACTCATAGAATGAAGGTGTGTGAAGTCACAATGGAGGTGTGTGAAGTCACAGAATGGTGGTGTGTGAAGACATAGAATGGAGCTGTGTGAAGTCAGAGTGGAGGTGTGTGAAGTCACAGAATGGAGGTGTGTGAACTCAGAATGGAGGTGTGTGAAGTCACAGAATGCAGGTGTGTGAAGTCATAGAATGGAGGTGTGTGAAGTCATAGAATGGATGTGTGTGAAGTCATAATGGAGGTGTGTGAAATCACAGAATTGAGGTGTGTGAAGTCACAGAATTTAGGTGTGTTAAGTCACAGAACGGAGGTGTTTGAACTCAGAATGGAGGTGTGTGAAGTCACAGAATGGAGGTGTGTGAAGTCATAGAATGGAGCTGTGTGAAGTCAGATTGGAGGTGAGTGAAGTCACAGAATGGAGGTGTTTTAAGTCACAGAACGGAGGTGTTTGAACTCAGAATGGAGGTGTGTGAAGTCACAGAATTGAGGTGTGTGAAGTCACAGAATTTAGGTGTGTTAAGTCACAGAATGGAGGTGTGTGAACTCAGAATGGAGGTGTGTGAAGTCACAGAATTGAGGTGTGTGAAGTCATAGAATGGAGGTTTGTGAAGTCATAGAATGGAGCTGTGTGAAGTCAGAATGGAGGTGTGTGAAGTCACAGAATGGAGGTGTGTTAAGTCACAGAACGGAGGTGTTTGAACTCAGAATGGAGGTGTGTGAAGTCACAGAATGGAGGTGTGTGAAGTCATAGAATGGAGGTGTGTGAAATCATAGAATGGAGGTGTGGGAAGTCAGAGAATGGAGCTGTGTGAAGTCAGAATGGAGGTGTGCGAAGTCACAGAATGGAGGTGTGTGAAGTCATAGCATGGAGGTGTGTGAAGTTATAGAATGGATGTGTGTGAAGTCATAATGGAGGTGTGTGAAGTCACAGAATGGAGGTGTGTGAAGTCATAGAATGGAGCTGTCTGAAGTCAGATTGGAGGTGTGTGAAGTCACAGAATGGAGGTGTGCTAAGTCACAGAACGGAGGTGTTTGAACTCAGAATGGAGGTGTGTGAAGTCACAGAATGGAGGTGTGTGAAGTCATAGAATGGAGCTGTGTGAAGTCAGATTGGAGGTGTGTGAAGTCACAGAATGGAGGTGTATGAACTCAGAATGGAGGTGTGTGAAGTCACAGAATTGAGGTGTGTGAAGTCATAGAATGGAGGTGTGTGAAGTCAGAATGGAGGTGTGTGAAGTCACAGAATGGAGGTGTGTTAAGTAACAGAATGGAGGTTTGTGAAGTCATAGAATGGAGGTGTGTGAAGTCATGGAATGGAGGTTTTTGAAATCATAATGGAGGCATGTGAAGTCACAGAATTGAGGTGTGTGAAGTCACAGAATTGAGGTGTGTGAACTCAGAATGGAGGTGTTTGAAGTCACAGAATGGAGGTGTGGGAAGTCATAGAATGGAGTTGTTTGAAGTCACAGAATGGAGGTGTGTGAATTAATAGAATGGAGGTGTGAGAAATCATAGAATGGATGTGTGTGAAGTCACAGAATGGAGGTGTGTGAAGTCAAAGAATGGAGGTGTGTGAAGTCACAGAATGGAGGTGTGTGAACTCACAATGGAGGTGTGTGAAGTCAAAGAATGGAGGTGTGTGAAGTCATAGAATGGAATTGTGTGAAGTCATAGAATGGAGGTGTGTGAAGTGAGAATTGAGGTGTGTGAAGTCACGGAATTGAGGTGTGTGAACTCAGAATGGAGGTGTGTGAAGTCATAGAATGGATGTTTCTGAAGTAGAATGAAGGTGTGTGAAGTCATAGAATGGAGGTGTGTGAAGTCAAAATGGAGGTGTGTGAACTCATAAAATGGAGATGTGTGAAGTCATGGAATGAAGGTGTCTGAAGTCAGAATGCAGCTGTGTGAAGCCATAGAATCGAGGTGTGTGAAGTCAGACTGGAGGTGTGTGAACTCATAGAATGGAGTGTGTGAAGTCACAATGGGGCTGTGTGAAGTCATAGAATGGGGGTGTGTGAAGTCAAATTGGAGGTGTGTGAAATCACAGAATGGAGGTGTGTCAACTCAGAAATGAGGTGGGTGAAGTCGTAGAATCGAGGTGTGTGAATTCATAGAATGGGAATGTGTGAAATCATAGAATGGAGGTGTGTGAAGTCAAAGAATTGAGGTTTGTGAAGTCAGAATGGAGGTGCGTGAAGTCAGGATGGAGGTGGGTGAAGTCACAGAATGGAGGTGTGGGAACTCAGAATGGAGGTGTGTGGTCACAGAACGGAGGTTTGTGAAGTCATAGAATGGAGGTGCGTGAAGTCATAGAATGGATGTTTCTGAAGTGAGAATGAAGGTGAATGAACTCAAAGAATGGAGGTGTGTGAAGTCAAAATGGAGGTGTGGGAACTCATAGAATGGAGGTGTGTGAACTCATAGAATGGAGGTGTGTGAAGTCATGGAATGGAGGTGTGTGAAATCAAAGAATGGAGGTGTGTGAAGTCAAACAATAAAGGTGTGTGAAGTCACAGAAAGGAGGTGTGTGAACTCATAGAATGGAGGTGCACGAAGTCAAAGAATGGAGGTGTGTGAATTCATAGAAGGGAGCTGTGTGAAGTCATGGAATGGAGGTGTGTGAAGTCAAATGGAGTTGTGTGAAGTCATAGAATGGAGGTGTGTGAAGTCAGAATGGAGGTGTGTGAAGTCATAGAATGGAGGTGTGTGAAGTCAGAATGGAGGTGTGTGAAGTCATAGAATGGAGGTGTGTGAAGTCAGAATGGAGGTGTGTGAAGTCATAGAATGGAGGTTTTTGAAGTCACAGAATGGAAGTGTGTGAAGTCATAGAATGGAGGTGTGTGAAGTCAGAATGGAGGTGTGTGAAGTCATAGAATGGAGGTGTGTGAAGTCAGAATGGCGGTGTGTGAACTCATAGAATGATGGTGTGTGAAGTCACAATGGAGGTTTGTGAAGTCATAGAATGGAGGTTTTTGAAGTCACAGAATGGAAGTGTGTAAAGTCATAGAATGGATGTGTGTGAAGTCATAATGGAGGTGTGTGAAGTCACAGAATTGAGGTGTGTGAAGTCACAGAATGGATTTGTGTGAAGTCATAGAATGGAGGTGTGTGAAGTCATAGAATGGAGGTGTGTGAAGTCATAGAATGGATGTTTGTTAAGTAAGAATGAAGGTGTGTTAAGTCATAGAATGGAGGTGTGTGAAATCATAGAATGGAGGTGTGTGAAGTCACAGAACTGAGGCGTGTGAAGTCAGAATGGAGGTGTGTGAAGTCAGAATGGAGGTGGGTGAATTCAGAGAATGGAGGTGTGTGAATTCACAATGCATTTGTGTGAACTCATAGAATGGAGGTCTGTGAAGTCACAATGTAGGTGTGTGAAGTCACAGAATGGAGGTGTGTGAAGTCATAGAATGGAGGTGTGTGAAGTCACAGAATGGAGGTGTGTGAAGTCAGAATGGAGTTGTGTGAAGTCATAGAATGGAGGTGTGTGAAGTCAGAATGGAGGTGTGTGAAATCATAGAATGGAGGTGTGTGAAGTCAGAATGGAGGTGTGTGAACTCATAGAATGGAGGTGTGTGAAGTCACAATGGAGGTGTGTGAAGTCATAGAATGGAGGTGTGTGAAATCACAGAATGGAGGTGTGTGATGACATAGAATGGAGATGTGTGAAGTCAGATTGGAGGTGTGTGAAGTCACAGAATGGAGGTGTGTGAACTCAGAATGGAGGTGTGTGAAGTCACAGAATGGAGGTGTGTGAAGTCATAGAATGGAGGTGTGTGAAGTCATAGAATGGATGTGTGTGAAGTCATAATGGAGGTGTGTGAAGTCACAGAATTGAGGTGTGTGAAGTCACAGAATGGATTTGTGTGAAGTCATAGAATGGAGGTGTGTGAAGTCATAGAATGGAGGTGTGTGAAGTCATAGAATGGATGTTTGTTAAGTAAGAATGAAGGTGTGTTAAGTCATAGAATGGAGGTGTGTGAAGTCACAGAATGGAGGTGTGTGAAGTCATAGAATGGAGCTGTGTGAAGTCAGAATGGAGGTGTGTGAGGTCACAGAATGGAGGTGTGTGAACTCAGAATGGAGGTGTGTGAAGTCACAGAATGGAGGTGTGTTAAGTCACAGAACGGAGGTGTTTGAACTCAGAATGGAGGTGTGTGAAGTCATTGAATGGAGGTGTGTGAAGTCCCAATGCAGGTGTGCGAGGTCATAGAATGGAGGTGTGTGAGGTCATAGAATGGAGGTGTGTGAAGTCACAGAATGGAGTTGTGTGAAGTCATAGAATGGAGGTGTGTGAAGTCACAGAATGGAGGTGTGTGAAGTCATAGAATGGAGGTGTGTGAAATCATAGACTGGAGGTGTGGGACGTCAGAGAATGGAGCTTTGTGAAGTCAGAATGGAGGTGTGCGAAGTCACAGAATGGAGGTGTGTTAAGTCATTTTATGGAGCTGTGTGAAGTCAGAATGGAGGTGTGTGAAGTCACAGAATGGAAGTGTGTGAACTCAGAATGGAGGTGTGTGAAGTCACAGAATCTAGGTGTGTGAAGTCATATAATGGAGGTGTGTGAAGTCATAGAATGGAGGTGTGTGAAGTCATAATGGAGGTGTGTGAAGTCATAGAATGGAGGTGTGTGAACTCACATTGGAAGTGTGTGAAGTCATAGAATGGAGGTATGTGAAGTCATAGAATGGAGGTGTGTGAAGTCATAGAATGGATGTTTGTTAAGTAAGAATGAAGGTGTGTTAAGTCATAGAATGGAGGTGTGTGAAGGCACAGAATGGAGGTGTGTGAAGTCATAGAATGGAGCTGTGTGAAGTCAGAATGGAGGTGTGTGAAGTCATAGAATGGAGGTGTGTGAAGTCAGAATAGATGTGTGGAAGTCATAGAATGGAGCTGTGTGAAGTCAGAATGGAGCTGTGTGAAGTCATAGAATGGAGGTGAGTGAAGTCAGAATGGCGGTGTGTGAACTCATAGAATGATGGTGTGTGAAGTCACAATGGAGGTGTGTGAAGTCATAGAATGGAGGTTTTTGAAGTCACAGAATGGAAGTGTGTGAAGTCATAGAATGGAGGTGTGTGAAGTCAGATTGGAGGTGTGTGAAGTCATAGAATGGAGGTGTGTGAAATCATAGAATGGAGGTGTGTGAAGTCACAGAACTGAGGCGTGTGAAGTCAGAATGGATGTGTGTGAAGTCAGAATGGAGGTGGGTGAAGTCATAGAATGGAGGTGTGTGAATTCACAATGCATTTGTGTGAACTCATAGAATGGAGGTCTGTGAAGTCACAATGTAGGTGTGTGAAGTCACAGAATGGAGGTGTGTGAAGTCATAGAATGGAGGTGTGTGAAGTCACAGAATGGAGGTGTGTGAAGTCAGAATGGAGTTGTGTGAAGTCATAGAATGGAGGTGTGTGAAGTCAGAATGGAGGTGTGTGAAGTCATAGAATGGAGGTGTGTGAAGTCAGAATGGAGGTGTGTGAACTCATAGAATGGAGGTGTGTGAAGTCACAATGGAGGTGTGTGAAGTCATAGAATGGAGGTGTGTGAAATCACAGAATGGAGGTGTGTGATGACATAGAATGGAGATGTGTGAAGTCAGATTGGAGGTGTGTGAAGTCATAGAATGGAGGTGTGTGAACTCAGAATGGAGGTGTGTGAAGTCACAGAATGGAGGTGTGTGAAGTCATAGAATGGAGGTGTGTGAAGTCATAGAATGGATGTGTGTGAAGTCATAATGGAGGTGTGTGAAGTCACAGAACTGAGGCGTGTGAAGTCCGAATGGAAGTGTGTGAAGTCAGAATGGAGGTGGGTGAAGTCATAGAATGGAGGTGTGTGAATTCACAATGCATTTGTGTGAACTCATAGAATGGAGGTCTGTGAAGTCACAATGTAGGTGTGTGAAGTAACAGAATGGAGGTGTGTGAAGTCATAGAATGGAGGTGTGTGAAGTCACAGAATTGAGGTGTGTGAAGTCAGAATGGAGTTGTGTGGTCATAGAATGGAGGTGTGTGAAGTCAGAATGGAGGTGTGTGAACTCATAGAATGAAGGTGTGTGAAGTCACAATGGAGGTGTGTGAAGTCACAGAATGGTGGTGTGTGAAGACATAGAATGGAGCTGTGTGAAGTCAGAGTGGAGGTGTGTGAAGTCATAGAATGGAGGTGTGTGAAATCACAGAATGGAGGTGTGTGATGACATAGAATGGAGATGTGTGAAGTAAGATTGGAGGTGTGTGAAGTCACAGAATGCAGGTGTGTGAAGTCATAGAATGGAGGTGTGTGAAGTCATAGAATGGATGTGTGTGAAGTCATAATGGAGGTGTGTGAAGTCACAGAATTGAGGTGTGTGAAGTCACAGAATTTAGGTGTGTTAAGTCACAGAACGGAGGTGTTTGAACTCAGAATGGAGGTGTGTGAAGTCACAGAATGGAGGTGTGTGAAGTCATAGAATGGAGCTGTGTGAAGTCAGATTGGAGGTGAGTGAAGTCACAGAATGGAGGTGTTTTAAGTCACAGAACGGAGGTGTTTGAACTCAGAATGGAGGTGTGTGAAGTCACAGAATTGAGGTGTGTGAAGTCACAGAATTTAGGTGTGTTAAGTCACAGAATGGAGGTGTGTGAACTCAGAATGGAGGTGTGTGAAGTCACAGAATTGAGGTGTGTGAAGTCATAGAATGGAGGTTTGTGAAGTCATAGAATGGAGCTGTGTGAAGTCAGAATGGAGGTGTGTGAAGTCACAGAATGGAGGCGTGTTAAGTCACAGAACGGAGGTGTTTGAACTCAGAATGGAGGTGTGTGAAGTCACAGAATGGAGGTGTGTGAAGTCAAAGAATGGAGGTGTGTGAAATCATAGAATGGAGGTGTGGGAAGTCAGAGAATGGAGCTGTGTGAAGTCAGAATGGAGGTGTGCGAAGTCACAGAATGGAGGTGTGTGAAGTCATAGCATGGAGGTGTGTGAAGTTATAGAATGGATGTGTGTGAAGTCTTAATGGAGGTGTGTGAAGTCACAGAATGGAGGTGTGCTAAGTCACAGAACGGAGGTGTTTGAACTCAGAATGGAGGTGTGTGAAGTCACAGAATGGAGGTGTGTGAAGTCATAGAATGGAGCTGTGTGAAGTCAGATTGGAGGTGTGTGAAGTCACAGAATGGAGGTGTATGAACTCAGAATGGAGGTGTGTGAAGTCACAGAATTGAGGTGTGTGAAGTCATAGAATGGAGGTGTGTGAAGTCAGAATGGAGGTGTGTGAAGTCACAGAATGGAGGTGTGTTAAGTAACAGAATGGAGGTTTGTGAAGTCATAGAATGGAGGTGTGTGAAGTCATGGAATGGAGGTTTTTGAAATCATAATGGAGGCATGTGAAGTCACAGAATTGAGGTGTGTGAAGTCACAGAATGGAGGTGTGTGAACTCAGAATGGAGGTGTGTGAAGTCACAGAATGGAGGTGTGGGAAGTCATAGAATGGAGTTGTTTGAAGTCACAGAATGGAGGTGTGTGAATTAATAGAATGGAGGTGTGAGAAATCATAGAATGGATGTGTGTGAAGTCACAGAATGGAGGTGTGTGAAGTCACAGAATGGAGGTGTGTGAAGTCACAGAATGGAGGTGTGTGAACTCACAATGGAGGTGTGTGAAGTCAAAGAATGGAGGTGTGTGAAGTCATAGAATGGAATTGTGTGAAGTCATAGAATGGAGGTGTGTGAAGTGAGAATTGAGGTGTGTGAAGTCACGGAATTGAGGTGTGTGAACTCAGAATGGAGGTGTGTGAAGTCATAGAATGGATGTTTCTGAAGTAGAATGAAGGTGTGTGAAGTCATAGAATGGAGGTGTGTGAAGTCAAAATGGAGGTGTGTGAACTCATAAAATGGAGATGTGTGAAGTCATGGAATGAAGGTGTCTGAAGTCAGAATGCAGCTGTGTGAAGCCATAGAATCGAGGTGTGTGAAGTCAGAATGGAGGTGTGTGAACTCATAGAATGGAGTGTGTGAAGTCACAATGGGGCTGTGTGAAGTCATAGAATGGGGGTGTGTGAAGTCAAATTGGAGGTGTGTGAAATCACAGAATGGAGGTGTGTCAACTCAGAAATGAGGTGGGTGAAGTCGTAGAATCGAGGTGTGTGAATTCATAGAATGGGAATGTGTGAAATCATAGAATGGAGGTGTGTGAAGTCAAAGAATTGAGGTTTGTGAAGTCAGAATGGAGGTGCGTGAAGTCAGGATGGAGGTGGGTGAAGTCACAGAATGGAGGTGTGGGAACTCAGAATGGAGGTGTGTGGTCACAGAACGGAGGTTTGTGAAGTCATAGAATGGAGGTGCGTGAA
Organism: Megascapheus bottae; assembly: GCA_024803745.1. Classification (NCBI taxonomy): domain Eukaryota; kingdom Metazoa; phylum Chordata; class Mammalia; order Rodentia; family Geomyidae; genus Megascapheus; species Megascapheus bottae. Next base: position 3,841,911 of record JANJXV010000054.1, on the reverse strand, counting down.
GTCATAGAATGGATGTTTCTGAAGTGAGAATGAAGGTGAATGAACTCAAAGAATGGAGGTGTGTGAAGTCAAAATGGAGGTGTGGGAACTCATAGAATGGAGGTGTGTGAACTCATAGAATGGAGGTGTGTGAAGTCATGGAATGGAGGTGTGTGAAATCAAAGAATGGAGGTGTGTGAAGTCAAACAATAAAGGTGTGTGAAGTCACAGAAAGGAGGTGTGTGAACTCATAGAATGGAGGTGCACGAAGTCAAAGAATGGAGGTGTGTGAATTCATAGAATGGAGCTGTGTGAAGTCATGGAATGGAGGTGTGTGAAGTCAAATGGAGTTGTGTGAAGTCATAGAATGGAGGTGTGTGAAGTCAGAATGGAGGTGTGTGAAGTCATAGAATGGAGGTGTGTGAAGTCAGAATGGAGGTGTGTGAAGTCATAGAATGGAGGTGTGTGAAGTCAGAATGGAGGTGTGTGAAGTCATAGAATGGAGGTTTTTGAAGTCACAGAATGGAAGTGTGTGAAGTCATAGAATGGAGGTGTGTGAAGTCAGAATGGAGGTGTGTGAAGTCATAGAATGGAGGTGTGTGAAGTCAGAATAGATGTGTGGAAGTCATAGAATGGAGCTGTGTGAAGTCAAAATGGAGCTGTGTGAAGTCATAGAATGGAGGTGAGTGAAGTCAGAATGGCGGTGTGTGAACTCATAGAATGATGGTGTGTGAAGTCACAATGGAGGTGTGTGAAGTCATAGAATGGAGGTTTTTGAAGTCACAGAATGGAAGTGTGTAAAGTCATAGAATGGAGGTGTGTGAAGTCAGATTGGAGGTGTGTGAAGTCATAGAATGGAGGTGTGTGAAATCATAGAATGGAGGTGTGTGAAGTCACAGAACTGAGGCGTGTGAAGTCAGAATGGAGGTGTGTGAAGTCAGAATGGAGGTGTGTGAACTCATAGAATGGAGGTGTGTGAAGTCACAATGGAGGTGTGTGAAGTCATAGAATGGAGGTGTGTGAAATCACAGAATGGAGGTGTGTGATGACATAGAATGGAGATGTGTGAAGTAAGATTGGAGGTGTGTGAAGTCACAGAATGGAGGTGTGTGAACTCAGAATGGAGGTGTGTGAAGTCACAGAATGGAGGTGTGTGAAGTCATAGAATGGACGTGTGTGAAGTCATAGAATGGATGTGTGTGAAGTCATAATGGAGGTGTGTGAAGTCACAGAATTGAGGTGTGTGAAGTCACAGAATGGATTTGTGTGAAGTCATAGAATGGAGGTGTGTGAAGTCATAGAATGGAGGTGTGTGAAGTCATAGAATGGATGTTTGTTAAGTAAGAATGAAGGTGTGTTAAGTCATAGAATGGAGGTGTGTGAAGTCACAGAATGGAGGTGTGTGAAGTCATAAAATGGAGCTGTGTGAAGTCAGAATGGAGGTGTGTGAGGTCACAGAATGGAGGTGTGTGAACTCAGAATGGAGGTGTGTGAAGTCACAGAATGGAGGTGTGTTAAGTCACAGAAGGGAGGTGTTTGAACTCAGAATGGAGGTGTGTGAAGTCATTGAATGGAGGTGTGTGAAGTCCCAATGCAGGTGTGCGAGGTCATAGAATGGAGGTGTGTGAGGTCATAGAATGGAGGTGTGTGAAGTCACAGAATGGAGTTGTGTGAAGTGATAGAATGGAGGTGTGTGAAGTCACAGAATGGAGGTGTGTGAAGTCACAGAATGGAGGTGTGTGAAATCATAGACTGGAGGTGTGGGATGTCAGAGAATGGAGCTTTGTGAAGTCAGAATGGAGGTGTGCGAAGTCACAGAATGGAGGTGTGTGAAGTCATTTTATGGAGCTGTGTGAAGTCAGAAGGGAGGTGTGTGAAGTCACAGAATGGAAGTGTGTGAACTCAGAATGGAGGTGTGTGAAGTCACAGAATCTAGGTGTGTGAAGTCATATAATGGAGGTGTGTGAAGTCATAGAATGGAGGTGTGTGAAGTCATAATGGAGGTGTGTGAAGTCATAGAATGGAGGTGTGTGAACTCACATTGGAAGTGTGTGAAGTCATAGAATGGAGGTATGTGAAGTCATAGAATGGAGGTGTGTGAAGTCATAGAATGGATGTTTGTTAAGTAAGAATGAAGGTGTGTTAAGTCATAGAATGGAGGTGTGTGAAGTCAGAATGGAGGTGTGTGAAGTCATAGAATGGAGGTGTGTGAAATCACAGAATGGAGGTGTGTGATGACATAGAATGGAGATGTGTGAAGTCAGATTGGAGGTGTGTGAAGTCACAGAATGGAGGTGTGTGAACTCAGAATGGAGGTGTGTGAAGTCACAGAATGGAGGTGTGTGAAGTCATAGAATGGAGGTGTGTGAAGTCATAGAATGGATGTGTGTGAAGTCATAATGGAGGTGTGTGAAGTCACAGAATTGAGGTGTGTGAAGTCACAGAATAGATTTGTGTGAAGTCATAGAATGGAGGTGTGTGAAGTCATAGAATGGAGGTGTGTGAAGTCATAGAATGGATGTTTGTTAAGTAAGAATGAAGGTGTGTTAAGTCATAGAATGGAGGTGTGTGAAGTCACAGAATGGAGGTGTGTGAAGTCATAGAATGGAGCTGTGTGAAGTCAGAATGGAGGTGTGTGAGGTCACAGAATGGAGGTGTGTGAACTCAGAATGGAGGTGTGTGAAGTCACAGAATGGAGGTGTGTTAAGTCACAGAACGGAGGTGTTTGAACTCAGAATGGAGGTGTGTGAACTCACAATGGAAGTGTGTGAAGTCATAGAATGGAGGTATGTGAAGTCATAGAATGGAGGTGTGTGAAGTCATAGAATGGATGTTTGTTAAGTAAGAATGAAGGTGTGTTAAGTCATAGAATGGAGGTGTGTGAAGGCACAGAATGGAGGTGTGTGAAGTCATAGAATGGAGCTGTGTGAAGTCAGAATGGAGGTGTGTGAAGTCACAGAATGGAGGTGTGTTAAGTCACAGAACGGAGGTGTTTGAACTCAGAATGGAGGTGTGTGAAGTCACAGAATGGAGGTGTGTGAAATCATAGAATGGAGGTGTGGGAAGTCAGAGAATGGAGCTGTGTGAAGTCAGAATGGAGGTGTGCGAAGTCACAGAATGGAGGTGGGTGAAGTCATAGAATGGAGGTGTGTGAAGTCATAAAAGGGATGTGTGTGAAGTCATAATGGAGGTGTGTAAAGTCACAGAATGGAGGTGTGTGAAGTCATAGAATGGAGCTGTCTGAAGTCAGATTGGAGGTGTGTGAAGTCACAGAATGGAGGTGTGTTAAGTCACAGAACGGAGGTGTTTGAACTCAGAATGGAGGTGTGTGAAGTCAAAGAATGGAGGTGTGTGAAGTCATAGAATGGAGCTGGGTGAAGTCAGATTGGAGGTGAGTGAAGTCACAGAATGGAGGTGTGTGAACTCAAAATGGAGGTGTGTGAAGTCACAGAATTGAGGTGTGTGAAGTCATAGAATGGAGGTGTGTGAAGTCATAGAATGGAGCTGTGTGAAGTCAGAATGGAGGTGTGTGAAGTCACAGAATGGAGGTGTGTTAAGTCACAGAACGGAGGTGTTTGAACTCAGAATGGAGGTGTGTGAAGTCACAGAATGGAGGTGTGTGAAGTCATAGAATGGAGGTGTGTGAAATCATAGAATGGAGGTGTGGGAAGTCAGAGAATGGAGCTGTGTGAAGTCAGAATGGAGGTGTGCGAAGTCACAGAATGGAGGTGGGTGAAGTCATAGAATGGAGGTGTGTGAAGTCATAAAAGGGATGTGTGTGAAGTCGTAATGGAGGTGTGTAAAGTCACAGAATGGAGGTGTGTGAAGTCATAGAATGGAGCTGTCTGAAGTCAGATTGGAGGTGTGTAAAGTCACAGAATGGAGGTGTGTTAAGTCACAGCACGGAGGTGTTTGAACTCAGAATGGAGGTGTGTGAAGTCACAGAATGGAGGTGTGTGAAGTCATAGAATGGAGCTGGGTGAAGTCAGATTGGAGGTGAGTGAAGTCACAGAATGGAGGTTTGTGAACTCAAAATGGAGGTGTGTGAAGTCACAGAATTGAGGTGTGTGAAGTCATAGAATGGAGGTGTGTGAAGTCATAGAATGGAGCTGTGTGAAGTCAGAATGGAGGTGTGTGAAGTCACAGAATGGAGGTGTGTTAAGTCACAGAACGGAGGTGTTTGAACTCAGAATGGAGGTGTGTGAAGTCGCAAAAGGAGGTGTGTGAAGTCATAGAATGGAGCTGTGTGAAGTCAGAATGGAGGTGTGTGAAGTCACAGAATGGAGGTGTGTGAACTCAGAATGGAGGTGTGTGAAGTCACAGAATGGAGGTGTGTTAAGTCACAGAACGGAGGTGTTTGAACTCAGAATGGAGGTGTGTGAAGTCCCAATGCAGGTGTGCGAAATCATAGAATGGAGGTGTGTGAGGTCATAGAATGGAGGTGTGTGAAGTCACAGAATGGAGGTGTGTGAAGTGATAGAATGGAGGTGTGTGAAGTCACAGAACGGAGGTGTGTGAAGTCATAGAATGGAGGTGTGTGAAATCATAGACTGGAGGTGTGGGACGTCAGAGAATGGAGCTCTGTGAAGTCAGAATGGAGGTGTGCGAAGTCACAGAATGGAGGTGTGTGAAGTCATTTTATGGAGCTGTTTGAAGTCAGAATGGAGGTGTGTGAAGTCACAGAATGGAGGTGTGTGAGGTCATAGAATGGAAGTGTGTGAATTCACAGAATGGAGGTGTGTGAAGTCATAGAATGGAGGTGTGTGAAGTCACAGAATCGAGGTGTGTGAAGTCATAGAATGGAGGTTTGTGAAGTCATAGAATTTAGGTGTGTGAAGTCATAGAATGGAGGTGTGTGAAGTCACAGAATGGAGGTGTGTGAAGTCATAGAATGGAGCTCTGTGAAGTCAGATTGGAGGTGTGTGAAGTCACAGAATGGAGATGTTGAACTCAGAATGGAGGTGTGTGAAGTCACAGAATTGAGGTGTGTGACGTCATAAAATGGAGGTGTGTGAAGTCATAGAATGGATGTGTGTGAAGTCATAATAGAGGTGTGTGAAGTCACAAAATTGAGGTGTGTGAAGTCACAGAATGCAGGTGTGTGAAGTCATAGAATGGAGGTGTGTGAAATCATAGAATGGAGGTGTGTGAAGTCACAGAATGGATGTTTGTTAAGTAAGAATGAAGGTGTGTTAAGTCATAGAATGGAGGTGTGTGAAGGCACAGAATGGAGGTGTGTGAAGTCATAGAATGTAGCTGTGTGAAGTAAGAATAGAGGTGTGTGAAGTCACAGAATGGAGGTGTGTGAACTCAGAATGGAGGTGTGTGAAGTCACAGAATGGAGGTGTGTTAAATCACAGAATGGATGTGTGTGAACTCAGAATGGAGGTGTGTGAAGTCACAGAATCTAGGTGTGTGAAGTCATAGAAGGGAGGTGTGTGAAGTCATAGAATGGAGGTGTGTGAAGTCATAATGGAGTCGTGTGAAGTCACAGAATTGAGGTGTGTGAAGTCACAGAATGGAGGTGTGTGAAGTCATAGAATGGAAGTGTGTGAAGTCAGAACGGAGGTGTGTGAACTCACATTGGAGGTGTGGGAAGTCACAATGGAGGTGTGTGAAGTTATAGAATGGAGGTGTGTGAAGTCACAGAATGGAGGGTTGTGAAGTCAAAGACTGGAGGTGTGTGAAGTCATAGAATGTTGGTGTGTGAACTCATAGAATGGAGGTGTGTGAAGTCACAGAATGAAGGTGCGTTAAGTCACAGAATGGATGTTTGTGAACTCAGAATGGAGGTGTGTGAAGTCACAGAATGGAGGTGTGGGAAGTCATAGAATGGAGTGTGTGAAGTCACAATGGGGCTGTGTGAAGTCATAGAATGGGGGTGTGTGAAGTCAAATTGGAGGGGTGTGAAATCACAGAATGGAGGTGTGTCAACTCAGAAATGAGGTGTGTGAAGTCACAGAATGGAGGTGTGTGAATTCACAGAATGGAAGTGTGTAAAATCATAGAATGGAGGTGTGTGAAGTCAAAGAATTGAGGTTTGTGAAGTCAGAATGGAGGTGTGTGAAGTCAGGATGGAGGTGTGTGAAGTCAGCATGGAGGTGTGTGAACTCATAGAATGGAGGTGTGTGAAGTCACAATGGAGGTGTGTGAAGTCATAGAATGGAGGTGTGTGAAATCACAGAATGGAGGTGTGTGATGACATAGAATGGAGATGTGTGAAGTAAGATTGGAGGTGTGTGAAGTCACAGAATGGAGGTGTGTGAACTCAGAATGGAGGTGTGTGAAGTCACAGAATGGAGGTGTGTGAAGTCATAGAATGGACGTGTGTGAAGTCATAGAATGGATGTGTGTGAAGTCATAATGGAGGTGTGTGAAGTCACAGAATTGAGGTGTGTGAAGTCACAGAATGGATTTGTGTGAAGTCATAGAATGGAGGTGTGTGAAGTCATAGAATGGAGGTGTGTGAAGTCATAGAATGGATGTTTGTTAAGTAAGAATGAAGGTGTGTTAAGTCATAGAATGGAGGTGTGTGAAGTCACAGAATGGAGGTGTGTGAAGTCATAAAATGGAGCTGTGTGAAGTCAGAATGGAGGTGTGTGAGGTCACAGAATGGAGGTGTGTGAACTCAGAATGGAGGTGTGTGAAGTCACAGAATGGAGGTGTGTTAAGTCACAGAAGGGAGGTGTTTGAACTCAGAATGGAGGTGTGTGAAGTCATTGAATGGAGGTGTGTGAAGTCCCAATGCAGGTGTGCGAGGTCATAGAATGGAGGTGTGTGAGGTCATAGAATGGAGGTGTGTGAAGTCACAGAATGGAGTTGTGTGAAGTGATAGAATGGAGGTGTGTGAAGTCACAGAATGGAGGTGTGTGAAGTCACAGAATGGAGGTGTGTGAAATCATAGACTGGAGGTGTGGGATGTCAGAGAATGGAGCTTTGTGAAGTCAGAATGGAGGTGTGCGAAGTCACAGAATGGAGGTGTGTGAAGTCATTTTATGGAGCTGTGTGAAGTCAGAAGGGAGGTGTGTGAAGTCACAGAATGGAAGTGTGTGAACTCAGAATGGAGGTGTGTGAAGTCACAGAATCTAGGTGTGTGAAGTCATATAATGGAGGTGTGTGAAGTCATAGAATGGAGGTGTGTGAAGTCATAATGGAGGTGTGTGAAGTCATAGAATGGAGGTGTGTGAACTCACATTGGAAGTGTGTGAAGTCATAGAATGGAGGTATGTGAAGTCATAGAATGGAGGTGTGTGAAGTCATAGAATGGATGTTTGTTAAGTAAGAATGAAGGTGTGTTAAGTCATAGAATGGAGGTGTGTGAAGTCAGAATGGAGGTGTGTGAAGTCATAGAATGGAGGTGTGTGAAATCACAGAATGGAGGTGTGTGATGACATAGAATGGAGATGTGTGAAGTCAGATTGGAGGTGTGTGAAGTCACAGAATGGAGGTGTGTGAACTCAGAATGGAGGTGTGTGAAGTCACAGAATGGAGGTGTGTGAAGTCATAGAATGGAGGTGTGTGAAGTCATAGAATGGATGTGTGTGAAGTCATAATGGAGGTGTGTGAAGTCACAGAATTGAGGTGTGTGAAGTCACAGAATAGATTTGTGTGAAGTCATAGAATGGAGGTGTGTGAAGTCATAGAATGGAGGTGTGTGAAGTCATAGAATGGATGTTTGTTAAGTAAGAATGAAGGTGTGTTAAGTCATAGAATGGAGGTGTGTGAAGTCACAGAATGGAGGTGTGTGAAGTCATAGAATGGAGCTGTGTGAAGTCAGAATGGAGGTGTGTGAGGTCACAGAATGGAGGTGTGTGAACTCAGAATGGAGGTGTGTGAAGTCACAGAATGGAGGTGTGTTAAGTCACAGAACGGAGGTGTTTGAACTCAGAATGGAGGTGTGTGAACTCACAATGGAAGTGTGTGAAGTCATAGAATGGAGGTATGTGAAGTCATAGAATGGAGGTGTGTGAAGTCATAGAATGGATGTTTGTTAAGTAAGAATGAAGGTGTGTTAAGTCATAGAATGGAGGTGTGTGAAGGCACAGAATGGAGGTGTGTGAAGTCATAGAATGGAGCTGTGTGAAGTCAGAATGGAGGTGTGTGAAGTCACAGAATGGAGGTGTGTTAAGTCACAGAACGGAGGTGTTTGAACTCAGAATGGAGGTGTGTGAAGTCACAGAATGGAGGTGTGTGAAATCATAGAATGGAGGTGTGGGAAGTCAGAGAATGGAGCTGTGTGAAGTCAGAATGGAGGTGTGCGAAGTCACAGAATGGAGGTGGGTGAAGTCATAGAATGGAGGTGTGTGAAGTCATAAAAGGGATGTGTGTGAAGTCATAATGGAGGTGTGTAAAGTCACAGAATGGAGGTGTGTGAAGTCATAGAATGGAGCTGTCTGAAGTCAGATTGGAGGTGTGTGAAGTCACAGAATGGAGGTGTGTTAAGTCACAGAACGGAGGTGTTTGAACTCAGAATGGAGGTGTGTGAAGTCAAAGAATGGAGGTGTGTGAAGTCATAGAATGGAGCTGGGTGAAGTCAGATTGGAGGTGAGTGAAGTCACAGAATGGAGGTGTGTGAACTCAAAATGGAGGTGTGTGAAGTCACAGAATTGAGGTGTGTGAAGTCATAGAATGGAGGTGTGTGAAGTCATAGAATGGAGCTGTGTGAAGTCAGAATGGAGGTGTGTGAAGTCACAGAATGGAGGTGTGTTAAGTCACAGAACGGAGGTGTTTGAACTCAGAATGGAGGTGTGTGAAGTCACAGAATGGAGGTGTGTGAAGTCATAGAATGGAGGTGTGTGAAATCATAGAATGGAGGTGTGGGAAGTCAGAGAATGGAGCTGTGTGAAGTCAGAATGGAGGTGTGCGAAGTCACAGAATGGAGGTGGGTGAAGTCATAGAATGGAGGTGTGTGAAGTCATAAAAGGGATGTGTGTGAAGTCGTAATGGAGGTGTGTAAAGTCACAGAATGGAGGTGTGTGAAGTCATAGAATGGAGCTGTCTGAAGTCAGATTGGAGGTGTGTAAAGTCACAGAATGGAGGTGTGTTAAGTCACAGCACGGAGGTGTTTGAACTCAGAATGGAGGTGTGTGAAGTCACAGAATGGAGGTGTGTGAAGTCATAGAATGGAGCTGGGTGAAGTCAGATTGGAGGTGAGTGAAGTCACAGAATGGAGGTTTGTGAACTCAAAATGGAGGTGTGTGAAGTCACAGAATTGAGGTGTGTGAAGTCATAGAATGGAGGTGTGTGAAGTCATAGAATGGAGCTGTGTGAAGTCAGAATGGAGGTGTGTGAAGTCACAGAATGGAGGTGTGTTAAGTCACAGAACGGAGGTGTTTGAACTCAGAATGGAGGTGTGTGAAGTCGCAAAAGGAGGTGTGTGAAGTCATAGAATGGAGCTGTGTGAAGTCAGAATGGAGGTGTGTGAAGTCACAGAATGGAGGTGTGTGAACTCAGAATGGAGGTGTGTGAAGTCACAGAATGGAGGTGTGTTAAGTCACAGAACGGAGGTGTTTGAACTCAGAATGGAGGTGTGTGAAGTCCCAATGCAGGTGTGCGAAATCATAGAATGGAGGTGTGTGAGGTCATAGAATGGAGGTGTGTGAAGTCACAGAATGGAGGTGTGTGAAGTGATAGAATGGAGGTGTGTGAAGTCACAGAACGGAGGTGTGTGAAGTCATAGAATGGAGGTGTGTGAAATCATAGACTGGAGGTGTGGGACGTCAGAGAATGGAGCTCTGTGAAGTCAGAATGGAGGTGTGCGAAGTCACAGAATGGAGGTGTGTGAAGTCATTTTATGGAGCTGTTTGAAGTCAGAATGGAGGTGTGTGAAGTCACAGAATGGAGGTGTGTGAGGTCATAGAATGGAAGTGTGTGAATTCACAGAATGGAGGTGTGTGAAGTCATAGAATGGAGGTGTGTGAAGTCACAGAATCGAGGTGTGTGAAGTCATAGAATGGAGGTTTGTGAAGTCATAGAATTTAGGTGTGTGAAGTCATAGAATGGAGGTGTGTGAAGTCACAGAATGGAGGTGTGTGAAGTCATAGAATGGAGCTCTGTGAAGTCAGATTGGAGGTGTGTGAAGTCACAGAATGGAGGTGTTGAACTCAGAATGGAGGTGTGTGAAGTCACAGAATTGAGGTGTGTGAAGTCATAAAATGGAGGTGTGTGAAGTCATAGAATGGATGTGTGTGAAGTCATAATAGAGGTGTGTGAAGTCACAAAATTGAGGTGTGTGAAGTCACAGAATGCAGGTGTGTGAAGTCATAGAATGGAGGTGTGTGAAATCATAGAATGGAGGTGTGTGAAGTCACAGAATGGATGTTTGTTAAGTAAGAATGAAGGTGTGTTAAGTCATAGAATGGAGGTGTGTGAAGGCACAGAATGGAGGTGTGTGAAGTCATAGAATGTAGCTGTGTGAAGTAAGAATAGAGGTGTGTGAAGTCACAGAATGGAGGTGTGTGAACTCAGAATGGAGGTGTGTGAAGTCACAGAATGGAGGTGTGTTAAATCACAGAATGGATGTGTGTGAACTCAGAATGGAGGTGTGTGAAGTCACAGAATCTAGGTGTGTGAAGTCATAGAAGGGAGGTGTGTGAAGTCATAGAATGGAGGTGTGTGAAGTCATAATGGAGTCGTGTGAAGTCACAGAATTGAGGTGTGTGAAGTCACAGAATGGAGGTGTGTGAAGTCATAGAATGGAAGTGTGTGAAGTCAGAACGGAGGTGTGTGAACTCACATTGGAGGTGTGGGAAGTCACAATGGAGGTGTGTGAAGTTATAGAATGGAGGTGTGTGAAGTCACAGAATGGAGGGTTGTGAAGTCAAAGACTGGAGGTGTGTGAAGTCATAGAATGTTGGTGTGTGAACTCATAGAATGGAGGTGTGTGAAGTCACAGAATGAAGGTGCGTTAAGTCACAGAATGGATGTTTGTGAACTCAGAATGGAGGTGTGTGAAGTCACAGAATGGAGGTGTGGGAAGTCATAGAATGGAGTGTGTGAAGTCACAATGGGGCTGTGTGAAGTCATAGAATGGGGGTGTGTGAAGTCAAATTGGAGGGGTGTGAAATCACAGAATGGAGGTGTGTCAACTCAGAAATGAGGTGTGTGAAGTCACAGAATGGAGGTGTGTGAATTCACAGAATGGAAGTGTGTAAAATCATAGAATGGAGGTGTGTGAAGTCAAAGAATTGAGGTTTGTGAAGTCAGAATGGAGGTGTGTGAAGTCAGGATGGAGGTGGGTGAAGCCACAGAATGGAGGTGTGGGAACTCAGAATGGAGGTGTGTGGTCACAGAACGGAGGTTTCTGAAGTCATAGAATGGAGGTGGGTGAAGTCATAGAATGGATGTTTCTGAAGTGAGAATGAAGGTGTATGAAGTCAAAAAATGGAAGTGTGTGAAGTCAAAATGGAGGTGTGTGAACTCATAGAATAGAGGTATGTGAACTCATAGAATGGAGATGTGTGAAGTCATGGAATGGAGGTGTGTGAAGTCATAGAATGGAGGTGTGTGAAGTCAGAATGGAGGTGTGTGAAGTCATAGAATGGAGGTGTGTGAAGTCAGAATGGAGGTGTGTGAAGTCATAGAATGGAGGTTTTTGAAGTCACAGAATGGAAGTGTGTGAAGACATAGAATGGAGGTGTGTGAAGTCAGAATGGAGGTGTGTGAAGTCATAGAATGGAGGTGTGTGAAGTCAGAATAGATGTGTGGAAGTCATAGAATGGAGCTGTGTGAAGTCAGAATGGAGCTGTGTGAAGTCATAGAATGGAGGTGAGTGAAGTCAGAATGGCGGTGTGTGAACTCATAGAATGATGGTGTGTGAAGTCACAATGGAGGTGTGTGAAGTCATAGAATGGAGATTTTTGAAGTCACAGAATGGAAGTGTGTGAAGTCATAGAATGGAGGTGTGTGAAGTCAGATTGGAGGTGTGTGAAGTCATAGAATGCAGGTGTGTGAAATCATAGAATGGAGGTGTGTGAAGTCACAAAACTGAGGCGTGTGAAGTCAGAATGGAGGTGTGTGAAGTCAGAATGGAGGTGGGTGAAGTCATAGAATGGAGGTGTGTGAATTCACAATGCATTTGTGTGAACTCATAGAATGGAGGTCTGTGAAGTCACAATGTAGGTGTGTGAAGTCACAGAATGGAGGTGTGTGAAGTCATAGAATGGAGGTGTGTGAAGTCACAGAATGGAGGTGTGTGAAGTCAGAATGGAGTTGTGTGAAGTCATAGAATGGAGGTGTGTGAAGTCAGAATGGAGGTGTGTGAAATCATAGAATGGAGGTGTGTGAAGTCAGAATGGAGGTGTGTGAACTCATAGAATGGAGGTGTGCGAAGTCACAATGGAGGTGTTTGAAGTCATAGAATGGAGGTGTGTGAAGTCACAGAATGGAGGTGTGTGAACTCAGAATGGAGGTGTGTGAAGTCACAGAATGGAGGTGTGTGAAGTCATAGAATGGAGGTGTGTGAAGTCATAGAATGGATGTGTGTGAAGTCATAATGGAGGTGTGTGAAGTCACAGAATTGAGGTGTGTGAAGTCACAGAATGGATTTGTGTGAAGTCATAGAATGGAGGTGTGTGAAGTCATAGAATGGAGGTGTGTGAAGTCATAGAATGGATGTTTGTTAAGTAAGAATGAAGGTGTGTTAAGTCATAGAATGGAGGTGTGTGAAGTCACAGAATGGAGGTGTGTGAAGTCATAGAATGGAGCTGTGTGAAGTCAGAATGGAGGTGTGTGAGGTCACAGAATGGAGGTGTGTGAACTCAGAATGGAGGTGTGTGAAGTCACAGAATGGAGGTGTGTTAAGTCACAGAACGGAGGTGTTTGAACTCAGAATGGAGGTGTGTGAAGTCATTGAATGGAGGTGTGTGAAGTCCCAATGCAGGTGTGCGAAATCATAGAATGGAGGTGTGTGAGGTCATAGAATGGAGGTGTGTGAAGTCACAGAATGGAGGTGTGTGATGTGATAGAATGGAGGTGTGTGAAGTCACAGAATGGAGGTGTGTGAAGTCATAGAATGGAGGTGTGTGAAATCATAGACTGGAGGTGTGGGACGTCAGAGAATGGAGCTCTGTGAAGTCAGAATGGAGGTGTGCGAAGTCACAGAATGGAGGTGTGTGAAGTCATTTTACGGAGCTGTTTGAAATCAGAATGGAGGTGTGTGAAGTCACAGAATGGAGGTGTGTGAGGTCAAAGAATGGAAGTGTGTGAAGTCACAGAATGGAGGTGTGTGAAGTCATAGAATGGAGGTGTGTGAAGTCACAGAATGGAGGTGTGTGAAGTCATAGAATGGAGGTTTGTGAAGTCATAGAATTTAGGTGTGTGAAGTCATAGAATGGAGGTGTGTGAAGTCACAGAATGGAGGTGTGTGAAGTCATAGAATGGAGCTCTGTGAAGTCAGATTGGAGGTGTGTGAAGTCACAGAATGGAGGTGTTGAACTCAGAATGGAGGTGTGTGAAGTCACAGAATTGAGGTGTGTGAAGTCATAAAATGGAGGTGTGTGAAGTCATAGAATGGATGTGTGTGAAGTCATAATAGAGGTGTGTGAAGTCACAAAATTGAGGTGTGTGAAGTCACAGAATGGAGGTGTGTGAAGTCATAGAATGGAGGTGTGTGAAATCATAGAATGGAGGTGTGTGAAGTCACAGAATGGATGTTTGTTAAGAAAGAATGAAGGTGTGTTAAGTCATAGAATGGAGGTGTGTGAAGGCACAGAATGGAGGTGTGTGAAGTCATAGAATGTAGCTGTGTGAAGTAAGAATGGAGGTGTGTGAAGTCACAGAATGGAGGTGTGTGAACTCAGAATGGAGGTGTGTGAAGTCACAGAATGGAGGTGTGTTAAATCACAGAATGGATGTGTGTGAACTCAGAATGGAGGTGTGTGAAGTCACAGAATCTAGGTGTGTGAAGTCATAGAATGGAGGTGTGTGAAGTCATAGAATGGAGGTGTGTGAAGTCATAATGGAGTCGTGTGAAGTCACAGAATGGAGGTGTTTGACGTCAGAGAATGGAGGTGTGTGAAATCAGAATGGAGGTGTGTGAAGTCACAGAATGGAGGTGTGTGAAGTCATAGAATGGAGGTGTGTGAAGTCAGATTGGAGGTGTGTGAAGTCATAGAATGGAGGTGTGTGAAATCATAGAATGGAGGTGTGTGAAGTCACAGAACTGAGGCGTGTGAAGTCCGAATGGAAGTGTGTGAAGTCAGAATGGAGGTGGGTGAAGTCATAGAATGGAGGTGTGTGAATTCACAATGCATTTGTGTGAACTCATAGAATGGAGGTCTGTGAAGTCACAATGTAGGTGTGTGAAGTCACAGAATGGAGGTGTGTGAAGTCATAGAATGGAGGTGTGTGAAGTCACAGAATTGAGGTGTGTGAAGTCAGAATGGAGTTGTGTGGTCATAGAATGGAGGTGTGTGAAGTCAGAATGGAGGTGTGTGAAATCATAGAATGGAGGTGTGTGAAGTCAGAATGGAGGTGTGTGAACTCATAGAATGGAAGTGTGTGAAGTCACAATGGAGGTGTGTGAAGTCATAGAATGGAGGTGTGTGAAGTCACAGAATGGAGGTGTGTGAAGACATAGAATGGAGCTGTGTGAAGTCAGAGTGGAGGTGTGTGAAGTCACAGAATGGAGGTGTGTGAACTCAGAATGGAGGTGTGTGAAGTCACAGAATGCAGGTGTGTGAGGTCATAGAATGGAGGTGTGTGAAGTCATAGAATGGATGTGTGTGAAGTCATAATGGAGGTGTGTGAAGTCACAGAATTGAGGTGTGTGAAGTCACAGAATGGAGGTGTGTGAAGTCATAGAATGGGGGTGTGTGAAGTCATAGAATGGAGGTGTGTGAAGTCATAGAATGGATGTTTGTTAAGTAAGAATGAAGGTGTGTTAAGTCATAGAATGGAGGGGTGTGAAGTCACAGAATGGAGGTGTGTGAAGTCATAGAATGGAGTTGTGTGAACTCAGAATGGAGGTGTGTGAAGTCACAGAATCTAGGTGTGTGAAGTCATAGAATGGAGGTGTGTGAAGTCATAGAATGGGGTGTGTGAAGTCATAATGGAGTCGTGTGAAGTCACAGAATTGAGGTGTGTGAAGTCACAGAATGGAGGTGTGTGAAGTCATAGAATGGAAGTGTGTGAAGTCATAGAACGGAGGTGTGTGAACTAACATTGGAGGTGTGGGAAGTCACAATGGAGGTGTGTGAAGTTATAGAATGGAGGTGTGTGAAGTCACAGAATGGAGGGGTGTGAAGTCAAAGACTGGAGGTGTGTGAAGTCATAGAATGGAGGTGTGTGAACTCATAGAATGGAGGTGTGTGAAGTCACAGAATGAAGGTGCGTTAAGTCACAGAATGGAGGTTTGTGAACTCAGAATGGAGGTGTGTGAAGTCACAGAATGGAGGTGTGGGAAGTCATAGAATGGAGTGTGTGAAGTCACAATGGGGCTGTGTGAAGTCATAGAATGGGGGTGTGTGAAGTCAAATTGGAGGTGTGTGAAATCACAGAATGGAGGTGTGTCAACTCAGAAATGAGGTGTGTGAAGTCACAGAATGGAGGTGTGTGAATTCACAGAATGGAAGTGTGTGAAATCATAGAATGGAGGTGTGTGAAGTCAAAGAATTGAGGTTTGTGAAGTCAGAATGGAGGTGTGTGAAGTCAGGATGGAGGTGGGTGAAGTCACAGAATGGAGGTGTGGGAACTCAGAATGGAGGTGTGTGGTCACAGAACGGAGGTTTCTGAAGTCATAGAATGGAGGTGGGTGAAGTCATAAAATGGATGTTTCTGAAGTGAGAATGAAGGTGTATGAAGTCAAAAAATGGAGGTGTGTGAAGTCAAAATGGATGTGTGTGAACTCATAGAATAGAGGTATGTGAACTCATAGAATGGAGATGTGTGAAGTCATGGAATGGAGGTGTGTGAAGTCAAATAATGGAGGTGTGTGAAGTCAAATAATAAAGGTGTGTGAAGTCACAGAATGGAGGTGTGTGAACTCATAGAATGGAGGTGCATGAAGTCAAAGAATGAAGGTGTGTGAATTCATCGAATGGAGGAGTGTGAAGTCTTGGAATGGAGGTGTGTGAAGTCAGAATGGAGGTGTGTGAACTCATAGAATGGAGGTGTGTGAAGTCCCAATGCAGGTGTGCGAAATCATAGAATGGAGGTGTGTGAGGTCATAGAATGGAGGTGTGTGAAGTCAGAATGGAGGTGTGTGAACTCATAGAATGGAGGTGTGTGAAGTCCCAATGCAGGTGTGCGAAATCATAGAATGGAGGTGTGTGAGGTCATAGAATGGAGGTGTGTGAAGTCACAGAATGGAGGTGTGTGAAGTCATAGAATGGAGGTGTGTGAAGTCACAGAATGGAGGTGTGTGAAATCACAAAATGGAGGTGTGTGAACTCAGAATGGAGGTGTGTGACGTCACAGAATGGAGGTGTGTGAAGTCATAGAGTGGAGGTGTGTGAAGTCATAGAATGGGGGTGTGTGAAGTCACAGAATGGAGGTGTTTGACGTCAGAGAATGGAGGTGTGTGAAATCAGAATGGAGGTGTG
This sequence comes from Megascapheus bottae, assembly GCA_024803745.1. Classification (NCBI taxonomy): domain Eukaryota; kingdom Metazoa; phylum Chordata; class Mammalia; order Rodentia; family Geomyidae; genus Megascapheus; species Megascapheus bottae. The sequence continues at coordinate 3,825,391 of JANJXV010000054.1, read as the reverse complement.
TGAAGTCACAGAATGGAGGTGTGTGAAGTCAAAGAATGGAGGTGTGTGAAGTCAGATTGGAGGTGTGTGAAGTCATAGAATGGAGGTGAGTGAAATCATAGAATGGAGGTGTGTGAAGTCACAGAACTGAGGCGTGTGAAGTCCGAATGGAAGTGTGTGAAGTCAGAATGGAGGTGGGTGAAGTCATAGAATGGAGGTGTGTGAATTCACAATGCATTTGTGTGAACTCATAGAATGGAGGTCTGTGAAGTCACAATGTAGGTGTGTGAAGTCACAGAATGGAGGTGTGTGAAGTCATAGAATGGAGGTGTGTGAAGTCACAGAATTGAGGTGTGTGAAGTCAGAATGGAGTTGTGTGGTCATAGAATGGAGGTGTGTGAAGTCAGAATGGAGGTGTGTGAACTCATAGAATGGAGGTGTGTGAAGTCACAATGGAGGTGTGTGAAGTCATAGAATGGAGGTGTGTGAAGTCACAGAATGGAGGTGTGTGAAGACATAGAATGGAGCTGTGTGAAGTCAGAGTGGAGGTGTGTGAAGTCACAGAATGGAGGTGTGTGAACTCAGAATGGAGGTGTGTGAAGTCACAGAATGCAGGTGTGTGAAGTCATAGAATGGAGGTGTGTGAAGTCATAGAATGGATGTGTGTGAAGTCATAATGGAGGTGTGTGAAGTCACAGAATTGAGGTGTGTGAAGTCACAGAATGGAGGTGTGTGAAGTCATAGAATGGAGTTGTGTGAAGTCATAGAATGGAGGTGTGTGAAGTCATAGAATGGATGTTTGTTAAGTAAGAATGAAGGTGTGTGAACTCAGAATGGAGGTGTGTGAAGTCACAGAATGGAGGTGTGTTAAGTCACAGAACGGAGGTGTTTGAACTCAGAATGGAGGTGTGTGAAGTCCTAATGCACTTGTGCGAAATCATAGAATGGAGGTGTGTGAGGTCATAGAATGGAGGTGTGTGAAGTCACAGAATGGAGGTGTGTGAAGTCATAGAATGGAGGTGTGTGAAGTCACAGAATGGAGGTGTGTGAAGTCATAGAATGGAGGTGTGTGAAATCATAGACTGGAGGTGTGGGACGTCAGAGAATGGAGCTTTGTGAAGTCAGAATGGAGGTGTGCGAAGTCACAGAATGGAGGTGTGTGAAGTCATTTTATGGAGCTGTGTGAAGTCAGAATGGAGGTGTGTGAAGTCACAGAATGGAGGTGTGTGAACTCAGAATGGAGGTGTGTGAAGTCACAGAATGTAGGTGTGTAAAGTCATATAATGGAGGTGTGTGAAGTCATAGAATGGAGGTGTGTGAAGTCATAATGGAGGTGTGTGAAGTCATAGAATGGAGGTGTGTGAACTCACAATGGAGGTGTGTGAAGTCATAGAATGGAGGTATGTGAAGTCATAGAATGGAGGTGTCTGAAGTCATAGAATGGATGTTTGTTAAGTAAGAATGAAGGTGTGTTAAGTCATAGAATGGAGGTGTGTGAAGGCACAGAATGTAGGTGTGTGAAGTCATAGAATGGAGCTGTGTGAAGTAAGAGTGGAGGTGTGTGAAGTCACAGAATGGAGGTGTGTGAACTCAGAATGGAGGTGTGTGAAGTCACAGAATGGAGGTGTGTGAAGTCATAGAATGGAGGTGTGTGAAGTCATAGAATGGATGTGTGTGAAGTCATAATGGAGGTGTGTGAAGTCACAGAATTGAGGTGTGTGAAGTCACAGAATGGAGGTGTGTGAAGTCATAGAATAGAGGTGTGTGAAGTCATAGAATGGAGGTGTGTGAAGTCACAGAATGGATGTTTGTTAAGTAAGAATGAAGGTGTGTTAAGTCATAGAATGGAGGTGTGTGAACTCACAGAGTGGAGGTGTGTGAAGTCATAGAATGGAGGTGTGTGAAGTCCCAATGGAGGTGTGCGAAATCATAGAATGGAGGTGTGTGAGGTCATAGAATGGAGGTGTGTGAAGTCACAGAATGGAGGTGTGTGAAGTCATAGAATGGAGGTGTGTGAAGTCACAGAATGGAGGTGTGTGAAGTCATAGAATGGAGGTGTGTGAAATCATAGACTGGAGGTGTGGGACGTCAGAGAATGGAGCTTTGTGAAGTCAGAATGGACGTGTGCGAAGTCACAGAATGGAGGTGTGTGAAGTCATTTTATGGAGCTGTGTAAAGTCAGAATGGAGGTGAGTGAAGTCACAGAATGGAGGTGTGTGAACTCAGAATGGATGTGTGTGAAGTCACAGAATCTAGGTGTGTGAAGTCATATAATGGAGGTGTGTGAAGTCATAGAATGGAGGTGTGTGAAGTCATAATGGAGGTGTGTGAAGTCATAGAATGGAGGTGTGTGAACTCACAATGGAAGTGTGTGAAGTCATAGAATGGAGGTATGTGAAGTCATAGAATGGAGGTGTGTGAAGTCATAGAATGGATGTTTGTTAAGTAAGAATGAAGGTGTGTTAAGTCATAGAATGGAGGTGTGTGAAGGCACAGAATGGAGGTGTGTGAAGTCATAGAATGGAGCTGTATGAAGTCAGAATGGAGGTGTGTGAAGTCATAGAATGGAGGTGTGTGAAATCATAGAATGGAGGTGTGGGAAGTCAGAGAATGGAGCTGTGTGAAGTCAGAATGGAGGTGTGCGAAGTCACAGAATGGAGGTGTGTGAAGTCATAGAATGGAGGTGTGTGAAGTCATAAAATGGATGTGTGTGAAGTCATAATGCAGGTGTGTCAAGTCACAGAATGGAGGTGTGTGAAGTCATAGAATGCAGCTGTCTGAAGTCAGATTGGAGGTGTGTGAAGTCACAGAATTTAGGTGTGTTAAGTCACAGAACGGAGGTGTTTGAACTCAGAATGGAGGTGTGTGAAGTCACAGAATGGAGGTGTGTGAAGTCATAGAATGGAGGTGTGTGAAGTCATAGAATGGAGCTGTGTGAAGTCAGAATGGAGGTGTGTGAAGTCACAGAATGGAGGTGTGTTAAGTCACAAAACGGAGGTGTTTGAACTCAGAATGGAGGTGTGTGAAGTCACAGAATGGAGGTGTGTGAAGTCATAGAATGGAGGTGTGTGAAATCATAGAATGGAGGTGTGGGAAGTCAGAGAATGGAGCTCTGTGAAGTCAGAATGGAGGTGTGCGAAGTCACAGAATGGAGGTGTGTGAAGTCATAGAATGGAGGTGTGTGAAGTCATAGGATGGATGTGTGTGAAGTCATAATGGAGGTGTGTGAAGTCACAGAATGGAGGTGTGTGAAGTCATAGAATGGAGCTGTCTGAAGTCAGATTGGAGGTGTGTGAAGTCACAGAATGGAGGTGTGTTAAGTCACAGAACGGAGGTGTTTGAACTCAGAATGGAGGTGTGTGAAGTCACAGAATGGAGGTGTGTGAAGTCATAGAATGGAGCTGTGTGAAGTCAGATTGGAGGTGTGTGAAGTCACAGAATGGAGGTGTGTTAAGTCACACAACGGAGGTGTTTGAACTCAGAATGGAGGTGTGTGAAGTCACAGAATGGAGGTGTGTGAAGTCATAGAATGGAGCTGTGTGAAGTCAGATTGGAGGTGAGTGAAGTCACAGAATGGAGCTGTGTGAACTCAGAATGGAGGTGTGTGAAGTCACAGAATTGAGGTGTGTGAAGTCATAGAATGGAGGTGTGTGAAGTCATAGAATGGAGCTGTGTGAAGTCAGAATGGAGGTGTGTGAAGTCACAGAATGGAGGTGTGTTAAGTCACAGAACGGAGGTGTTTGAACTCAGAATGGAGGTGTGTGAAGTCACAGAATGGAGGTGTGTGAAGTCATAGAATGGAGGTGTGTGAAATCATAGAATGGAGGTGTGGGAAGTCAGAGAATGGAGCTGTGTGAAGTCAGAATGGAGGTGTGCGAAGTCACAGAATGGAGGTGTGTGAAGTCATAGAATGGAGGTGTGTGAAGTCATAGGATGGATGTGTGTGAAGTCATAATGGAGGTGTGTGAAGTCAAAGAATGGAGGTGTGTGAAGTCATAGAATGGAGCTGTCTGAAGTCAGATTGGAGGTGTGTGAAGTCACAGAATGGAGGTGTGTGAAGTCATAGAATGGAGGTGTGTGAAGTCACAGAATTGAGGTGTGTGAAGTCAGAATGGAGTTGTGTGGTCATAGAATGGAGGTGTGTGAAGTCAGAATGGAGGTGTGTGAACTCATAGAATGGAGGTGTGTGAAGTCACAATGGAGGGTGTGAAGTCATAGAATGGAGGTGTGTGAAGTCACAGAATGGAGGTGTGTGAAGACATAGAATGGAGCTGTGTGAAGTCAGAGTGGAGGTGTGTGAAGTCACAGAATGGAGGTGTGTGAACTCAGAATGGAGGTGTGTGAAGTCACAGAATGCAGGTGTGTGAAGTCATAGAATGGAGGTGTGTGAAGTCATAGAATGGATGTGTGTGAAGTCATAATGGAGGTGTGTGAAGTCACAGAATTGAGGTGTGTGAAGTCACAGAATGGAGGTGTGTGAAGTCATAGAATGGAGTTGTGTGAAGTCATAGAATGGAGGTGTGTGAAGTCATAGAATGGATGTTTGTTAAGTAAGAATGAAGGTGTGTGAACTCAGAATGGAGGTGTGTGAAGTCACAGAATGGAGGTGTGTTAAGTCACAGAACGGAGGTGTTTGAACTCAGAATGGAGGTGTGTGAAGTCATAGAATGGAGGTGTGTGAAGTCCTAATGCACTTGTGCGAAATCATAGAATGGAGGTGTGTGAGGTCATAGAATGGAGATGTGTGAAGTCACAGAATGGAGGTGTGTGAAGTCATAGAATGGAGGTGTGTGAAGTCACAGAATGGAGGTGTGTGAAGTCATAGAATGGAGGTGTGTGAAATCATAGACTGGAGGTGTGGGACGTCAGAGAATGGAGCTTTGTGAAGTCAGAATGGAGGTGTGCGAAGTCACAGAATGGAGGTGTGTGAAGTCATTTTATGGAGCTGTGTGAAGTCAGAATGGAGGTGTGTGAAGTCACAGAATGGAGGTGTGTGAACTCAGAATGGAGGTGTGTGAAGTCACAGAATGTAGGTGTGTAAAGTCATATAATGGAGGTGTGTGAAGTCATAGAATGGAGGTGTGTGAAGTCATAATGGAGGTGTGTGAAGTCATAGAATGGAGGTGTGTGAACTCACAATGGAGGTGTGTGAAGTCATAGAATGGAGGTATGTGAAGTCATAGAATGGAGGTGTCTGAAGTCATAGAATGGATGTTTGTGAAGTAAGAATGAAGGTGTGTTAAGTCATAGAATGGAGGTGTGTGAAGGCACAGAATGTAGGTGTGTGAAGTCATAGAATGGAGCTGTGTGAAGTCACAGTGGAGGTGTGTGAAGTCACAGAATGGAGGTGTGTGAACTCAGAATGGAGGTGTGTGAAGTCACAGAATGGAGGTGTGTGAAGTCATAGAATGGAGGTGTGTGAAGTCATAGAATGGATGTGTGTGAAGTCATAATGGAGGTGTGTGAAGTCACAGAATTGAGGTGTGTGAAGTCACAGAATGGAGGTGTGTGAAGTCATAGAATAGAGGTGTATGAAGTTATAGAATGGAGGTGTGTGAAGTCACAGAATGGATGTTTGTTAAGTAAGAATGAAGGTGTGTTAAGTCATAGAATGGAGGTGTGTGAACTCACAGAATGGAGGTGTGTGAAGTCATAGAATGGAGGTGTGTGAAGTCCCAATGCAGGTGTGCGAAATCATAGAATGGAGGTGTGTGAGGTCATAGAATGGAGGTGTGTGAAGTCACAGAATGGAGGTGTGTGAAGTCATAGAATGGAGGTGTGTGAAGTCACAGAATGGAGGTGTGTGAAGTCATAGAATGGAGGTGTGTGAAATCATAGACTGGAGGTGTGGGACGTCAGAGAATGGAGCTTTGTGAAGTCAGAATGGACGTGTGCGAAGTCACAGAATGGAGGTGTGTGAAGTCATTTTATGGAGCTGTGTAAAGTCAGAATGGAGGTGAGTGAAGTCACAGAATGGAGGTGTGTGAACTCAGAATGGATGTGTGTGAAGTCACAGAATCTAGGTGTGTGAAGTCATATAATGGAGGTGTGTGAAGTCATAGAATGGAGGTGTGTGAAGTCATAATGGAGGTGTGTGAAGTCATAGAATGGAGGTGTGTGAACTCACAATGGAAGTGTGTGAAGTCATAGAATGGAGGTATGTGAAGTCATAGAATGGAGGTGTGTGAAGTCATAGAATGGATGTTTGTTAAGTAAGAATGAAGGTGTGTTAAGTCATAGAATGGAGGTGTGTGAAGGCACAGAATGGAGGTGTGTGAAGTCATAGAATGGAGCTGTATGAAGTCAGAATGGAGGTGTGTGAAGTCACAGAATGGAGGTGTGTTAAGTCACAGAACGGAGGTGTTTGAACTCAGAATGGAGGTGTGTGAAGTCACAGAATAGAGGTGTGTGAAGTCATAGAATGGAGGTGTGTGAAATCATAGAATGGAGGTGTGGGAAGTCAGAGAATGGAGCTGTGTGAAGTCAGAATGGAGGTGTGCGAAGTCACAGAATGGAGGTGTGTGAAGTCATAGAATGGAGGTGTGTGAAGTCATAAAATGGATGTGTGTGAAGTCATAATGCAGGTGTGTCAAGTCACAGAATGGAGGTGTGTGAAGTCATAGAATGCAGCTGTCTGAAGTCAGATTGGAGGTGTGTGAAGTCACAGAATTTAGGTGTGTTAAGTCACAGAACGGAGGTGTTTGAACTCAGAATGGAGGTGTGTGAAGTCACAGAATGGAGGTGTGTGAAGTCATAGAATGGAGCTCTGTGAAGTCAGATTGGAGGTGAGTGAATTCACAGAATGTAGGTGTGTGAACTCAGAATGGAGGTGTGTGAAGTCACAGAATTGAGGTGTGTGAAGTCATAGAATGGAGGTGTGTGAAGTCATAGAATGGAGCTGTGTGAAGTCAGAATGGAGGTGTGTGAAGTCACAGAATGGAGGTGTGTTAAGTCACAAAACGGAGGTGTTTGAACTCAGAATGGAGGTGTGTGAAGTCACAGAATGGAGGTGTGTGAAGTCATAGAATGGAGGTGTGTGAAATCATAGAATGGAGGTGTGGGAAGTCAGAGAATGGAGCTGTGTGAAGTCAGAATGGAGGTGTGCGAAGTCACAGAATGGAGGTGTGTGAAGTCATAGAATGGAGGTTTGTGAAGTCATAGGATGGATGTGTGTGAAGTCATAATGGAGGTGTGTGAAGTCACAGAATGGAGGTGTGTGAAGTCATAGAATGGAGCTGTCTGAAGTCAGATTGGAGGTGTGTGAAGTCACAGAATGGAGGTGTGTTAAGTCACAGAACGGAGGTGTTTGAACTCAGAATGGAGGTGTGTGAAGTCACAGAATGGAGGTGTGTGAAGTCATAGAATGGAGCTGTGTGAAGTCAGATTGGAGGTGTGTGAAGTCACAGAATGGAGGTGTGTTAAGTCACAGAACGGAGGTGTTTGAACTCAGAATGGAGGTGTGTGAAGTCACAGAATGGAGGTGTGTGAAGTCATAGAATGGAGCTGTGTGAAGTCAGATTGGAGGTGAGTGAAGTCACAGAATGGAGCTGTGTGAACTCAGAATGGAGGTGTGTGAAGTCACAGAATTGAGGTGTGTGAAGTCATAGAATGGAGGTGTGTGAAGTCATAGAATGGAGCTGTGTGAAGTCAGAATGGAGGTGTGTGAAGTCACAGAATGGAGGTGTGTTAAGTCACAGAACGGAGGTGTTTGAACTCAGAATGGAGGTGTGTGAAGTCACAGAATGGAGGTGTGTGAAGTCATAGAATGGAGGTGTGTGAAATCATAGAATGGAGGTGTGGGAAGTCAGAGAATGGAGCTGTGTGAAGTCAGAATGGAGGTGTGCGAAGTCACAGAATGGAGGTGTGTGAAGTCATAGAATGGAGGTGTGTGAAGTCATAGGATGGATGTGTGTGAAGTCATAATGGAGGTGTGTGAAGTCAAAGAATGGAGGTGTGTGAAGTCATAGAATGGAGCTGTGTGAAGTCAGATTGGAGGTGTGTGAAGTCACAGAATGGAGGTGTGTTAAGTCACAGAACGGAGGTGTTTGAACTCAGAATGGAGGTGTGTGAAGTCACAGAATGGAGGTGTGTGAAGTCATAGAATGGAGCTGTGTGAAGCCAGATTGGAGGTGTGTGAAGTCACAGAATGGAGGTGTGTGAACTCAGAATGGAGGTGTGTGAAGTCACAGAATTGAGGTGTGTGAAGTCATAGAATGGAGGTGTGTGAAGTCATAGAATGGATGTGTGCAAAGTCATAATGCAGGTGTGTGAAGTCACAGAATTGAGGTGTGTGAAGTCACAGAATGGAGGTGTGTGAAGTCATAGAATGGAGGTGTGTGAAGTCATAGAATGGAGGTGTGTGAAGCCATAGAATGGATGTTTGTTAAGTGAGAATGAAGGTGTGTTAAGTCATAGAATGGAGGTGTGTGAAGGCACAGAATGGAGCTGTGTGAAGTCAGAATGGAGGTGTGTGAAGTCACAGAATGGAGGTGTGTGAACTCAGAATGGAGGTGTGTGAAGTCACAGAATGGAGGTGTGTTAAGTCACAGAATGGAGGTGTGTGAACTCAGAATGGAGGTGTGTGAAGTCACAGAATCTAGGTGTGTGAAGTCATAGAATGGAGGTGTGTGAAGTCATAGAATGGAGGTTTGTGAAATCATAATGGAGGCGTGTGAAGTCACAGAATTGAGGTGTGTGAAGTCACAGAATGGAGGTGTGTGAACTCAGAATGGAGGTGTGTGAAGTCACAGAATGGAGGTGTGGGAAGTCATAGAATGGAGTTGTTTGAAGTCACAGAATGGAGGTGTGTGAATTAATAGAATGGAGGTGTGAGAAATCATAGAATGGATGTGTGTGAAGTCACAGAATGGAGGTGTGTGAAGTCACAGAATGGAGGTGTGTGAAGTCACAGAATGGAGGTGTGTGAACTCACAATGGAGGTGTGTGAAGTCAAAGAATGGAGGTGTGTGAAGTCATAGAATGGAATTGTGTGAAGTCATAGAATGGAGGTGTGTGAAGTGAGAATTGAGGTGTGAGAAGTCACGGAATTGAGGTGTGTGAACTCAGAATGGAGGTGTGTGAAGTCACAGAATGGAGGTGTGGGAAGTCATAGAATGGAGTTGTTTGAAGTCACAGAATGGAGGTGTGTGAATTAATAGAATGGAGGTGTGAGAAATCATAGAATGGATGTGTGTGAAGTCACAGAATGGAGGTGTGTGAAGTCATAGAATGGAGGTGTGTGAAGTCAAAATGGAGGTGTGTGAACTCATAAAATGGAGATGTGTGAAGTCATGGAATGAAGGTGTCTGAAGTCAGAATGCAGCTGTGTGAAGCCATAGATTCGAGGTGTGTGAAGTCAGAATGGAGGTGTGTGAACTCATAGAATGGAGTGTGTGAAGTCACAATGAGGGTGTGTGAAGTCATAGAATGGGGGTGTGTGAAGTCAAATTGGAGGTGTGTGAAATCACAGAATGGAGGTGTGTCAACTCAGAAATGAGGTGGGTGAAGTCGAAGAATCGAGGTGTGTGAATTCATAGAATGGGAATGTGTGAAATCATAGAATGAAGGTGTGTGAAGTCAAAGAATTGGGGTTTGTGAAGTCAGAATGGAGGTGCGTGAAGTCAGGATGGAGGTGGGTGAAGTCACAGAATGGAGGTGTGGGAACTCAGAATGGAGGTGTGTGGTCACAGAACGGAGGTTTGTGAAGTCATAGAATGGAGGTGCGTGAAGTCATAGAATGGATGTTTCTGAAGTGAGAATGAAGGTGTATGAACTCAAAGAATGGAGGTGTGTGAAGTCAAAATGGAGGTGTGGGAACTCATAGAATGGAGGTGTGTGAACTCATAGAATGGAGGTGTGTGAAGTCATGGAATGGAGGTGTGTGAAATCAAAGAATGGAGGTGTGTGAAGTCAAACAATAAAGGTGTGTGAAGTCACAGAAAGGAGGTGTGTGAACTCATAGAATGGAGGTGCATGAAGTCAAAGAATGGAGGTGTGTGAATTCATAGAATGGAGCTGTGTGAAGTCATGGAATGGAGATGTGTGAAGTCAAATGTAGTTGTGTGAAGTCATAGAATGGAGGTGTGTGAAGTCAGAATGGAGGTGTGTGAAGTCATAGAATGGAGGTGTGTGAAGTCAGAATGGAGGTGTGTGAAGTCATAGAATGGAGGTGTGTGAAGTCAGAATGGAGGTGTGTGAAGTCATAGAATGGAGGTTTTTGAAGTCACAGAATGGAAGTGTGTGAAGTCATAGAATGGAGGTGTGTGAAGTCAGAATGGAGGTGTGTGAAGTCATAGAATGGAGGTGTGTGAAGTCAGAATAGATGTGTGGAAGTCATAGAATGGAGCTGTGTGAAGTCAGAATGGAGCTGTGTGAAGTCATAGAATGGAGGTGAGTGAAGTCAGAATGGCGGTGTGTGAACTCATAGAATGATGGTGTGTGAAGTCACAATGGAGGTGTGTGAAGTCATAGAATGGAGGTTTTTGAAGTCACAGAATGGAAGTGTGTGAAGTCACAGAACTGAGGCGTGTGAAGTCAGAATGGAGGTGTGTGAAGTCAGAATGGAGGTGGGTGAAATCATAGAATGGAGGTTTGTGAAGTCAGATTGGAGGTGTGTGAAGTCATAGAATGGAGGTGTGTGAAATCATAGAATGGAGGTGTGTGAAGTCACAGAACTGAGGCGTGTGAAGTCAGAATGGAGGTGTGTGAAGTCAGAATGGAGGTGGGTGAAATCATAGAATGGAGGTTTGTGAATTCACAATGCATTTGTGTGAACTCATAGATTGGAGGTCTGTGAAGTCACAATGTAGGTGTGTGAAGTCACAGAATGGAGGTGTGTGAAGTCATAGAATGGAGGTGTGTGAAGTCACAGAATGGAGGTGTGTGAAGTCACAATGGAGTTGTGTGAAGTCATAGAATGGAGGTGTGTGAAGTCAGAATGGAGGTGGGTGAAATCATAGAATGGAGGTGTGTGAAGTCAGAATGGAGGTGTGTGAACTCATAGAATGGAGGTGTGTGAAGTCACAATGGAGGTGTGTGAAGTCATAGAATGGAGGTGTGTGAAGTCACAGAATGGAGGTGTGTGATGACATAGAATGGAGATCTGTGAAGTCAGATTGGAGGTGTGTGAAGTCACAGAATGGAGGTGTGTGAACTCAGAATGGAGGTGTGTGAAGTCACAGAATGGAGGTGTGTGAAGTCATAGAATGGAGGTGTGTGAAGTCATAGAATGGATGTGTGTGAAGTCATAATGGAGGTGTGTGAAGTCACAGAATTGAGGTGTGTGAAGTCACAGAATGGATTTGTGTGAAGTCATAGAATGGAGGTGTGTGAAGTCATAGAATGGAGGTGTGTGAAGTCATAGAATGGATGTTTGTTAAGTAAGAATGAAGGTGTGTTAAGTCATAGAATGGAGGTGTGTGAAGTCACAGAATGGAGGTGTGTGAAGTCATAGAATGGAGCTGTGTGAAGTCAGAATGGAGGTGTGTGAGGTCACAGAATGGAGGTGTGTGAACTCAGAATTGAGGTGTGTGATGTCACAGAATGGAGGTGTGTTAAGTCACAGAACGGAGGTGTTTGAACTCAGAATGGAGGTGTGTGAAGTCATTGAATGGAGGTGTGCGAAGTCCCAATTCAGGTGTGCGAAATCATAGAATGGAGGTGTGTGAGGTCATAGAATGGAGGTGTGTGAAGTCACAGAATGGAGTTGTGTGAAGTGATAGAATGGAGGTGTGTGAAGTCACAGAATGGAGGTGTGTGAAGTCATAGAATGGAGGTGTGTGAAATCATAGACTGGAGGTGTGGGACGTCAGAGAATGGAGCTTTGTGAAGTCAGAATGGAGGTGTGCGAAGTCATAGAATGGAGGTGTGTGAAGTCATTTTATGGAGCTGTGTGAAGTCAGAATGGTGGTGTGTGAAGTCACAGAATGGAAGTGTGTGAACTCAGAATGGAGGTGTGTGAAGTCACAGAATCTAGGTGTGTGAAGTCATATAATGGAGGTGTGTGAAGTCATAGAATGGAGGTGTGTGAAGTCATAATGGAGGTGTGTGAAGTCATAGAATGGAGTTGTGTGAACTCACATTGGAAGTGTGTGAAGTCATAGAATGGAGGTATGTGAAGTCATAGAATGGAGGTGTGTGAAGTCATAGAATGGATGTTTGTTAAGTAAGAATGAAGGTGTGTTAAGTCATAGAATGGAGGTGTGTGAAGGCACAGAATGGAGGTGTGTGAAGTCATAGAATGGAGCTGTGTGAAGTCAGAATGGAGGTGTGTGAAGTCACAGAATGGAGGTGTGTTAAGTAACAGAACGGAGGTGTTTGAACTCAGAATGGAGGTGTGTGAAGTCACAGAATGGAGATGTGTGAAGTCATAGAATGGAGGTGTGTGAAATCATAGAATGGAGGTGTGGGAAGTCAGAGAATGGAGCTGTGTGAAGTCAGAATGGAGGTGTGCGAAGTCACAGAATGGAGGTGGGTGAAGTCATAGAATGGAGGTGTGTGAAGTCATAAAATGGATGTGTGTGAAGTCATAATGGAGGTGTGTGAAGTCACAGAATGGAGGTGTGTGAAGTCATAGAATGGAGCTGTCTGAAGTCAGATTGGAGGTGTGTGAAGTCACAGAATGGAGGTGTGTTAAGTCACATAACGGAGGTGTTTGAACTCAGAATGGAGGTGTGTGAAGTCACAGAATGGAGGTGTGTGAAGTCATAGAATGGAGCTGTGTGAAGTCAGATTGGAGGTGAGTGAAGTCACAGAATGGAGGTGTGTGAACTCAAAATGGAGGTGTGTGAAGTCACAGAATTGAGGTGTGTGAAGTCATAGAATGGAGGTGTGTGAAGTCATAGAATGGATGTTTGTTAAGTAAGAATGAAGGTGTGTTAAGTCATAGAATGGAGGTGTGTGAAGGCACAGAATGGAGGTGTGTGAAGTCATAGAATGGAGCTGTGTGAAGTCAGAATGGAGGTGTGTGAAGTCACAGAATGGAGGTGTGTTAAGTAACAGAACGGAGGTGTTTGAACTCAGAATGGAGGTGTGTGAAGTCACAGAATGGAGATGTGTGAAGTCATAGAATGGAGGTATGTGAAATCATAGAATGGAGGTGTGGGAAGTCAGAGAATGGAGCTGTGTGAAGTCAGAATGGAGGTGTGCGAAGTCACAGAATGGAGGTGGGTGAAGTCATAGAATGGAGGTGTGTGAAGTCATAAAATGGATGTGTGTTAAGTCATAATGGAGGTGTGTGAAGTCACAGAATGGAGGTGTGTGAAGTCATAGAATGGAGCTGTCTGAAGTCAGATTGGAGGTGTGTGAAGTCACAGAATGGAGGTGTGTTAAGTCACATAACGGAGGTGTTTGAACTCAGAATGGAGGTGTGTGAAGTCACAGAATGGAGGTGTGTGAAGTCATAGAATGGAGCTGTGTGAAGTCAGATTGGAGGTGAGTGAAGTCACAGAATGGAGGTGTGTGAACTCAAAATGGAGGTGTGTGAAGTCACAGAATTGAGGTGTGTGAAGTCATAGAATGGAGGTGTGTGAAGTCATAGAATGGATGTTTGTTAAGTAAGAATGAAGGTGTGTTAAGTCATAGAATGGAGGTGTGTGAAGGCACAGAATGGAGGTGTGTGAAGTCATAGAATGGAGCTGTGTGAAGTCAGAATGGAGGTGTGTGAAGTCATAGAATGGAGGTGTGTGAAGTGAGAATTGAGGTGTGAGAAGTCATGGAATTGAGGTGTGTGAACTCAGAATGGAGGTGTGTGAAGTCACAGAATGGAGGTGTGGGAAGTCATAGAATGGAGTTGTTTGAAGTCACAGAATGGAGGTGTGTGAATTAATAGAATGGAGGTGTGAGAAATCATAGAATGGATGTGTGTGAAGTCACAGAATGGAGGTGTGTGAAGTCATAGAATGGAGGTGTGTGAAGTCAAAATGGAGGTGTGTGAACTCATAAAATGGAGATGTGTGAAGTCATGGAATGAAGGTGTCTGAAGTCAGAATGCAGCTGTGTGAAGCCATAGATTCGAGGTGTGTGAAGTCAGAATGGAGGTGTGTGAACTCATAGAATGGAGTGTGTGAAGTCACAATGAGGGTGTGTGAAGTCATAGAATGGGGGTGTGTGAAGTCAAATTGGAGGTGTGTGAAATCACAGAATGGAGGTGTGTCAACTCAGAAATGAGGTGGGTGAAGTCGTAGAATCGAGGTGTGTGAATTCATAGAATGGGAATGTGTGAAATCATAGAATGAAGGTGTGTGAAGTCAAAGAATTGGGGTTTGTGAAGTCAGAATGGAGGTGCGTGAAGTCAGGATGGAGGTGGGTGAAGTCACAGAATGGAGGTGTGGGAACTCAGAATGGAGGTGTGTGGTCACAGAACGGAGGTTTGTGAAGTCATAGAATGGAGGCGCGTGAAGTCATAGAATGGATGTTTCTGAAGTGAGAATGAAGGTGTATGAACTCAAAGAATGGAGGTGTGTGAAGTCAAAATGGAGGTGTGGGAACTCATAGAATGGAGGTGTGTGAACTCATAGAATGGAGGTGTGTGAAGTCATGGAATGGAGGTGTGTGAAATCAAAGAATGGAGGTGTGTGAAGTCAAACAATAAAGGTGTGTGAAGTCACAGAAAGGAGGTGTGTGAACTCATAGAATGGAGGTGCATGAAGTCAAAGAATGGAGGTGTGTGAATTCATAGAATGGAGCTGTGTGAAGTCATGGAATGGAGATGTGTGAAGTCAAATGTAGTTGTGTGAAGTCATAGAATGGAGGTGTGTGAAGTCAGAATGGAGGTGTGTGAAGTCATAGAATGGAGGTGTGTGAAGTCAGAATGGAGGTGTGGGAAGTCATAGAATGGAGGTGTGTGAAGTCAGAATGGAGGTGTGTGAAGTCATAGAATGGAGGTTTTTGAAGTCACAGAATGGAAGTGTGTGAAGTCATAGAATGGAGGTGTGTGAAGTCAGAATGGAGGTGTGTGAAGTCATAGAATGGAGGTGTGTGAAGTCAGAATAGATGTGTGGAAGTCATAGAATGGAGCTGTGTGAAGTCAGAACGGAGCTGTGTGAAGTCATAGAATGGAGGTGAGTGAAGTCAGAATGGCGGTGTGTGAACTCATAGAATGATGGTGTGTGAAGTCACAATGGAGGTGTGTGAAGTCATAGAATGGAGGTTTTTGAAGTCACAGAATGGAAGTGTGTGAAGTCATAGAATGGAGGTGTGTGAAGTCAGATTGGAGGTGTGTGAAGTCATAGAATGGAGGTGTGTGAAATCATAGAATGGAGGTGTGTGAACTCACAGAACTGAGGCGTGTGAAGTCAGAATGGAGGTGTGTGAAGTCAGGATGGAGGTGGGTGAAAGCATAGAATGGAGGTGTGTGAATTCACAATGCATTTGTGTGAACTCATAGAATGGAGGTCTGTGAAGTCACAATGTAGGTGTGTGAAGTCACAGAATGTAGGTGTGTGAAGTCATAGAATAGAGGTGTGTGAAGTCACAGAATGGAGGTGTGTGAAGTCACAATGGAGTTGTGTGAAGTCATAGAATGGAGGTGTGTGAAGTCAAAATGGAGGTGTGTGAAATCATAGAATGGAGGTGTGTGAAGTCAGAATGGAGGTGTGTGAACTCATAGAATGGAGGTTTTTGAAGTCACAGAATGGAAGTGTGTGAAGTCATAGAATGGAGGTGTGTGAAGTCAGAATGGAGGTGTGTGAAGTCATAGAATGGAGGTGTGTGAAGTCAGAATGGAGGTGTGTGAAGTCATAGAATGGAGGTGTGTGAAGTCAGAATGGAGGTGTGTGAAGTCATAGAATGGAGGTTTTGAAGTCACAGAATGGAAGTGTGTGAAGTCATAGAATGGAGGTGTGTGAAGTCAGAATTGAGGTGTGTGAAGTCATAGAATGGAGGTGTGTGAAGTCAGAATAGATGTGTGGAAGTCATAGAATGGAGCTGTGTGAAGTCAGAATGGAGCTGTGTGAAGTCATAGAATGGAGGTGAGTGAAGTCAGAATGGCGGTGTGTGAACTCATAGAATGATGGTGTGTGAAGTCACAATGGAGGTGTGTGAAGTAATAGAATGGAGGTTTTTGAAGTCACAGAATGGAAGTGTGTGAAGTCATAGAATGGAGGTGTGTGAAGTCAGATTGGAGGTGTGTGAAGTCATAGAATGGAGGTGTGTGAAATCATAGAATGGAGGTGTGTGAAGTCACAGAACTGAGGCGTGTGAAGTCAGAATGGAGGTGTGTGAAGTCAGAATGGAGGTGGGTGAAATCATAGAATGGAGGTGTGTGAATTCACAATGCATTTGTGTGAACTCATAGAATGGAGGTCTGTGAAGTCACAATGTAGGTGTGTGAAGTCACAGAATGGAGGTGTGTGAAGTCATAGAATGGAGGTGTGTGAAGTCACAGAATGGAGGTGTGTGAAGTCACAATGGAGTTGTGTGAAGTCATAGAATGGAGGTGTGTGAAGTCAAAATGGAGGTGTGTGAAATCATAGAATGGAGGTGTGTGAAGTCAGAATGGAGGTGTGTGAATTCATAGAATGGAGGTGTGTGAAGTCAGAATGGAGGTGTGTGAAGTCATAGAATGGAGGTGTGTGAAGTCACAGAATGGAGGTGTGTGATGACATAGAATGGAGATGTGTGAAGTCAGATTGGAGGTGTGTGAAGTCACAGAATGGAGGTGTGTGAACTCAGAATGGAGGTGTGTGAAGTCACAGAATGGAGGTGTGTGAAGTCATAGAATTGAGGTGTGTGAAGTCATAGAATGGATGTGTGTGAAGTCATAATGGAGGTGTGTGAAGTCACAGAATTGAGGTGTGTGAAGTCACAGAATGGATTTGTGTGAAGTCATAGAATGGAGGTGTGTGAAGTCATAGAATGGAGGTGTGTGAAGTCATAGAATGGATGTTTGTTAAGTAAGAATGAAGGTGTGTTAAATCATAGAATGGAGGTGTGTGAAGTCACAGAATGGAGGTGTGTGAAGTCATAGAATGGAGCTGTGTGAAGTCAGAATGGAGGTGTGTGAGGTCACAGAATGGAGGTGTGTGAACTCAGAATGGAGGTGTGTGAAGTCACAGAATGGAGGTGTGTTAAGTCACAGAACGGAGGTGTTTGAACTCAGAATGGAGGTGTGTGAAGTCATTGAATGGAGGTGTGTGAAGTCCCAATGCAGGTGTGCGAAATCATAGAATGGAGGTGTGTGAGGTCATAGAATGGAGGTGTGTGAAGTCACAGAATGGAGTTGTGTGAAGTGATAGAATGGAGGTGTGTGAAGTCACAGAATGGAGGTGTGTGAAGTCATAGAATGGAGGTGTGTGAAATCATAGACTGGAGGTGTGGGACGTCAGAGAATGGAGCTTTGTGAAGTCAGAATGGAGGTGTGCGAAGTCACAGAATGGAGGTGTGTGAAGTCATTTTATGGAGCTGTGTGAAGTCAGAATGGTGGTGTGTGAAGTCACAGAATGGAAGTGTGTGAACTCAGAATGGAGGTGTGTGAAGTCACAGAATCTAGGTGTGTGAAGTCATATAATGGAGGTGTGTGAAGTCATAGAATGGAGGTGTGTGAAGTCATAATGGAGGTGTGTGAAGTCATAGAATGGAGTTGTGTGAACTCACATTGGAAGTGTGTGAAGTCATAGAATGGAGGTATGTGAAGTCATAGAATGGAGGTGTGTGAAGTCATAGAATGGATGTTTGTTAAGTAAGAATGAAGGTGCGTTAAGTCATAGAATGGAGGTGTGTGAAGGCAGAGAATGGAGGTGTGTGAAGTCATAGAATGGAGCTGTGTGAAGTCAGAATGGAGGTGTGTGAAGTCACAGAATGGAGGTGTGTTAAGTAACAGAACGGAGGTGTTTGAACTCAGAATGGAGGTGTGTGAAGTCACAGAATGGAGATGTGTGAAGTCACAGAATGGAGGTATGTGAAATCATAGAATGGAGGTGTGGGAAGTCAGAGAATGGAGCTGTGTGAAGTCAGAATGGAGGTGTGCGAAGTCACAGAATGGAGGTGGGTGAAGTCATAGAATGGAGGTGTGTGAAGTCATAAAATGGATGTGTGTGAAGTCATAATGGAGGTGTGTGAAGTCACAGAATGGAGGTGTGTGAAGTCATAGAATGGAGCTGTCTGAAGTCAGATTGGAGGTGTGTGAAGTCACAGAATGGAGGTGTGTTAAGTCACATAACGGAGGTGTTTGAACTCAGAATGGAGGTGTGTGAAGTCACAGAATGGAGGTGTGTGAAGTCATAGAATGGAGCTGTGTGAAGTCAGATTGGAGGTGAGTGAAGTCACAGAATGGAGGAGTGTGAACTCAAAATGGAGGTGTGTGAAGTCACAGAATTGAGGTGTGTGAAGTCATAGAATGGAGGTGTGTGAAGTCATAGAATGGATGTTTGTTAAGTAAGAATGAAGGTGTGTTAAGTCATAGAATGGAGGTGTGTGAAGGCACAGAATGGAGGTGTGTGAAGTCATAGAATGGAGCTGTGTGAAGTCAGAATGGAGGTGTGTGAAGTCACAGAATGGAGGTGTGTTAAGTAACAGAACGGAGGTGTTTGAGCTCAGAATGGAGGTGTGTGAAGTCACAGAATGGAGGTGTGTGAAGTCATAGAATGGAGGTATGTGAAATCATAGAATGGAGGTGTGGGAAGTCAGAGAATGGAGCTGTGTGAAGTCAGAATGGAGGTGTGCGAAGTCACAGAATGGAGGTGGGTGAAGTCATAGAATGGAGGTGTGTGAAGTCATAAAATGGATGTGTGTGAAGTCATAATGGAGGTGTGTGAAGTCACAGAATGGAGGTGTGTGAAGTCATAGAATGGAGCTGTCTGAAGTCAGATTGGAGGTGTGTGAAGTCACAGAATGGAGGTGTGTTAAGTCACATAACGGAGGTGTTTGAACTCAGAATGGAGGTGTGTGAAGTCACAGAATGGAGGTGTGTGAAGTCATAGAATGGAGCTGTGTGAAGTCAGATTGGAGGTGAGTGAAGTCACAGAATGGAGGTGTGTGAACTCAAAATGGAGGTGTGTGAAGTCACAGAATTGAGGTGTGTGAAATTATAGAATGGAGGTGTGTGAAGTCATAGAATGGATGTTTGTTAAGTAAGAATGAAGGTGTGTTAAGTCATAGAATGGAGGTGTGTGAAGGCACAGAATGGAGGTGTGTGAAGTCATAGAATGGAGCTGTGTGAAGTCAGAATGGAGGTGTGTGAAGTCACAGAATGGAGGTGTGTTAAGTAACAGAACGGAGGTGTTTGAACTCAGAATGGAGGTGTGTGAAGTCACAGAATGTAGGTGTGTGAAGTCATAGAATGGAGGTGTGTGAAATCATAGAATGGAGGTGTGGGAAGTCAGAGAATGGAGCTGTGTGAAGTCAGAATGGAGGTGTGCGAAGTCACAGAATGGAGGTGGGTGAAGTCATAGAATGGAGGTGTGTGAAGTCATAAAATGGATGTGTGTGAAGTTATAATGGAGGTGTGTGAAGTCACAGAATGGAGGTGTGTGAAATCATAGAATGGAGGTGTGGGAAGTCAGAGAATGGAGCTGTGTGAAGTCAGAATGGAGGTGTGCGAAGTCACAGAATGGAGGTGTGTGAAGTCATAGAATGGAGGTGTGTGAAGTCATAGGATGGATGTGTGTGAAGTCATAATGGAGGTGTGTGAAGTCAAAGAATGGAGGTGTGTGAAGTCATAGAATGGAGCTGTGTGAAGTCAGATTGGAGGTGTGTGAAGTCACAGAATGGAGGTGTGTTAAGTCACAGAACGGAGGTGTTTGAACTCAGAATGGAGGTGTGTGAAGTCACAGAATGGAGGTGTGTGAAGTCATAGAATGGAGCTGTGTGAAGCCAGATTGGAGGTGTGTGAAGTCACAGAATGGAGGTGTGTGAACTCAGAATGGAGGTGTGTGAAGTCACAGAATTGAGGTGTGTGAAGTCATAGAATGGAGGTGTGTGAAGTCATAGAATGGATGTGTGCAAAGTCATAATGCAGGTGTGTGAAGTCACAGAATTGAGGTGTGTGAAGTCACAGAATGGAGGTGTGTGAAGTCATAGAATGGAGGTGTGTGAAGTCATAGAATGGAGGTGTGTGAAGCCATAGAATGGATGTTTGTTAAGTGAGAATGAAGGTGTGTTAAGTCATAGAATGGAGGTGTGTGAAGGCACAGAATGGAGCTGTGTGAAGTCAGAATGGAGGTGTGTGAAGTCACAGAATGGAGGTGTGTGAACTCAGAATGGAGGTGTGTGAAGTCACAGAATGGAGGTGTGTTAAGTCACAGAATGGAGGTGTGTGAACTCAGAATGGAGGTGTGTGAAGTCACAGAATCTAGGTGTGTGAAGTCATAGAATGGAGGTGTGTGAAGTCATAGAATGGAGGTTTGTGAAATCATAATGGAGGCGTGTGAAGTCACAGAATTGAGGTGTGTGAAGTCACAGAATGGAGGTGTGTGAACTCAGAATGGAGGTGTGTGAAGTCACAGAATGGAGGTGTGGGAAGTCATAGAATGGAGTTGTTTGAAGTCACAGAATGGAGGTGTGTGAATTAATAGAATGGAGGTGTGAGAAATCATAGAATGGATGTGTGTGAAGTCACAGAATGGAGGTGTGTGAAGTCACAGAATGGAGGTGTGTGAAGTCACAGAATGGAGGTGTGTGAACTCACAATGGAGGTGTGTGAAGTCAAAGAATGGAGGTGTGTGAAGTCATAGAATGGAATTGTGTGAAGTCATAGAATGGAGGTGTGTGAAGTGAGAATTGAGGTGTGAGAAGTCACGGAATTGAGGTGTGTGAACTCAGAATGGAGGTGTGTGAAGTCACAGAATGGAGGTGTGGGAAGTCATAGAATGGAGTTGTTTGAAGTCACAGAATGGAGGTGTGTGAATTAATAGAATGGAGGTGTGAGAAATCATAGAATGGATGTGTGTGAAGTCACAGAATGGAGGTGTGTGAAGTCATAGAATGGAGGTGTGTGAAGTCAAAATGGAGGTGTGTGAACTCATAAAATGGAGATGTGTGAAGTCATGGAATGAAGGTGTCTGAAGTCAGAATGCAGCTGTGTGAAGCCATAGATTCGAGGTGTGTGAAGTCAGAATGGAGGTGTGTGAACTCATAGAATGGAGTGTGTGAAGTCACAATGAGGGTGTGTGAAGTCATAGAATGGGGGTGTGTGAAGTCAAATTGGAGGTGTGTGAAATCACAGAATGGAGGTGTGTCAACTCAGAAATGAGGTGGGTGAAGTCGAAGAATCGAGGTGTGTGAATTCATAGAATGGGAATGTGTGAAATCATAGAATGAAGGTGTGTGAAGTCAAAGAATTGGGGTTTGTGAAGTCAGAATGGAGGTGCGTGAAGTCAGGATGGAGGTGGGTGAAGTCACAGAATGGAGGTGTGGGAACTCAGAATGGAGGTGTGTGGTCACAGAACGGAGGTTTGTGAAGTCATAGAATGGAGGTGCGTGAAGTCATAGAATGGATGTTTCTGAAGTGAGAATGAAGGTGTATGAACTCAAAGAATGGAGGTGTGTGAAGTCAAAATGGAGGTGTGGGAACTCATAGAATGGAGGTGTGTGAACTCATAGAATGGAGGTGTGTGAAGTCATGGAATGGAGGTGTGTGAAATCAAAGAATGGAGGTGTGTGAAGTCAAACAATAAAGGTGTGTGAAGTCACAGAAAGGAGGTGTGTGAACTCATAGAATGGAGGTGCATGAAGTCAAAGAATGGAGGTGTGTGAATTCATAGAATGGAGCTGTGTGAAGTCATGGAATGGAGATGTGTGAAGTCAAATGTAGTTGTGTGAAGTCATAGAATGGAGGTGTGTGAAGTCAGAATGGAGGTGTGTGAAGTCATAGAATGGAGGTGTGTGAAGTCAGAATGGAGGTGTGTGAAGTCATAGAATGGAGGTGTGTGAAGTCAGAATGGAGGTGTGTGAAGTCATAGAATGGAGGTTTTTGAAGTCACAGAATGGAAGTGTGTGAAGTCATAGAATGGAGGTGTGTGAAGTCAGAATGGAGGTGTGTGAAGTCATAGAATGGAGGTGTGTGAAGTCAGAATAGATGTGTGGAAGTCATAGAATGGAGCTGTGTGAAGTCAGAATGGAGCTGTGTGAAGTCATAGAATGGAGGTGAGTGAAGTCAGAATGGCGGTGTGTGAACTCATAGAATGATGGTGTGTGAAGTCACAATGGAGGTGTGTGAAGTCATAGAATGGAGGTTTTTGAAGTCACAGAATGGAAGTGTGTGAAGTCACAGAACTGAGGCGTGTGAAGTCAGAATGGAGGTGTGTGAAGTCAGAATGGAGGTGGGTGAAATCATAGAATGGAGGTTTGTGAAGTCAGATTGGAGGTGTGTGAAGTCATAGAATGGAGGTGTGTGAAATCATAGAATGGAGGTGTGTGAAGTCACAGAACTGAGGCGTGTGAAGTCAGAATGGAGGTGTGTGAAGTCAGAATGGAGGTGGGTGAAATCATAGAATGGAGGTTTGTGAATTCACAATGCATTTGTGTGAACTCATAGATTGGAGGTCTGTGAAGTCACAATGTAGGTGTGTGAAGTCACAGAATGGAGGTGTGTGAAGTCATAGAATGGAGGTGTGTGAAGTCACAGAATGGAGGTGTGTGAAGTCACAATGGAGTTGTGTGAAGTCATAGAATGGAGGTGTGTGAAGTCAGAATGGAGGTGGGTGAAATCATAGAATGGAGTTGTGTGAAGTCAGAATGGAGGTGTGTGAACTCATAGAATGGAGGTGTGTGAAGTCACAATGGAGGTGTGTGAAGTCATAGAATGGAGGTGTGTGAAGTCACAGAATGGAGGTGTGTGATGACATAGAATGGAGATCTGTGAAGTCAGATTGGAGGTGTGTGAAGTCACAGAATGGAGGTGTGTGAACTCAGAATGGAGGTGTGTGAAGTCACAGAATGGAGGTGTGTGAAGTCATAGAATGGAGGTGTGTGAAGTCATAGAATGGATGTGTGTGAAGTCATAATGGAGGTGTGTGAAGTCACAGAATTGAGGTGTGTGAAGTCACAGAATGGATTTGTGTGAAGTCATAGAATGGAGGTGTGTGAAGTCATAGAATGGAGGTGTGTGAAGTCATAGAATGGATGTTTGTTAAGTAAGAATGAAGGTGTGTTAAGTCATAGAATGGAGGTGTGTGAAGTCACAGAATGGAGGTGTGTGAAGTCATAGAATGGAGCTGTGTGAAGTCAGAATGGAGGTGTGTGAGGTCACAGAATGGAGGTGTGTGAACTCAGAATGGAGGTGTGTGATGTCACAGAATGGAGGTGTGTTAAGTCACAGAACGGAGGTGTTTGAACTCAGAATGGAGGTGTGTGAAGTCATTGAATGGAGGTGTGCGAAGTCCCAATTCAGGTGTGCGAAATCATAGAATGGAGGTGTGTGAGGTCATAGAATGGAGGTGTGTGAAGTCACAGAATGGAGTTGTGTGAAGTGATAGAATGGAGGTGTGTGAAGTCACAGAATGGAGGTGTGTGAAGTCATAGAATGGAGGTGTGTGAAATCATAGACTGGAGGTGTGGGACGTCAGAGAATGGAGCTTTGTGAAGTCAGAATGGAGGTGTGCGAAGTCATAGAATGGAGGTGTGTGAAGTCATTTTATGGAGCTGTGTGAAGTCAGAATGGTGGTGTGTGAAGTCACAGAATGGAAGTGTGTGAACTCAGAATGGAGGTGTGTGAAGTCACAGAATCTAGGTGTGTGAAGTCATATAATGGAGGTGTGTGAAGTCATAGAATGGAGGTGTGTGAAGTCATAATGGAGGTGTGTGAAGTCATAGAATGGAGTTGTGTGAACTCACATTGGAAGTGTGTGAAGTCATAGAATGGAGGTATGTGAAGTCATAGAATGGAGGTGTGTGAAGTCATAGAATGGATGTTTGTTAAGTAAGAATGAAGGTGTGTTAAGTCATAGAATGGAGGTGTGTGAAGGCACAGAATGGAGGTGTGTGAAGTCATAGAATGGAGCTGTGTGAAGTCAGAATGGAGGTGTGTGAAGTCACAGAATGGAGGTGTGTTAAGTAACAGAACGGAGGTGTTTGAACTCAGAATGGAGGTGTGTGAAGTCACAGAATGGAGATGTGTGAAGTCATAGAATGGAGGTGTGTGAAATCATAGAATGGAGGTGTGGGAAGTCAGAGAATGGAGCTGTGTGAAGTCAGAATGGAGGTGTGCGAAGTCACAGAATGGAGGTGGGTGAAGTCATAGAATGGAGGTGTGTGAAGTCATAAAATGGATGTGTGTGAAGTCATAATGGAGGTGTGTGAAGTCACAGAATGGAGGTGTGTGAAGTCATAGAATGGAGCTGTCTGAAGTCAGATTGGAGGTGTGTGAAGTCACAGAATGGAGGTGTGTTAAGTCACATAACGGAGGTGTTTGAACTCAGAATGGAGGTGTGTGAAGTCACAGAATGGAGGTGTGTGAAGTCATAGAATGGAGCTGTGTGAAGTCAGATTGGAGGTGAGTGAAGTCACAGAATGGAGGTGTGTGAACTCAAAATGGAGGTGTGTGAAGTCACAGAATTGAGGTGTGTGAAGTCATAGAATGGAGGTGTGTGAAGTCATAGAATGGATGTTTGTTAAGTAAGAATGAAGGTGTGTTAAGTCATAGAATGGAGGTGTGTGAAGGCACAGAATGGAGGTGTGTGAAGTCATAGAATGGAGCTGTGTGAAGTCAGAATGGAGGTGTGTGAAGTCACAGAATGGAGGTGTGTTAAGTAACAGAACGGAGGTGTTTGAACTCAGAATGGAGGTGTGTGAAGTCACAGAATGGAGATGTGTGAAGTCATAGAATGGAGGTATGTGAAATCATAGAATGGAGGTGTGGGAAGTCAGAGAATGGAGCTGTGTGAAGTCAGAATGGAGGTGTGCGAAGTCACAGAATGGAGGTGGGTGAAGTCATAGAATGGAGGTGTGTGAAGTCATAAAATGGATGTGTGTTAAGTCATAATGGAGGTGTGTGAAGTCACAGAATGGAGGTGTGTGAAGTCATAGAATGGAGCTGTCTGAAGTCAGATTGGAGGTGTGTGAAGTCACAGAATGGAGGTGTGTTAAGTCACATAACGGAGGTGTTTGAACTCAGAATGGAGGTGTGTGAAGTCACAGAATGGAGGTGTGTGAAGTCATAGAATGGAGCTGTGTGAAGTCAGATTGGAGGTGAGTGAAGTCACAGAATGGAGGTGTGTGAACTCAAAATGGAGGTGTGTGAAGTCACAGAATTGAGGTGTGTGAAGTCATAGAATGGAGGTGTGTGAAGTCATAGAATGGATGTTTGTTAAGTAAGAATGAAGGTGTGTTAAGTCATAGAATGGAGGTGTGTGAAGGCACAGAATGGAGGTGTGTGAAGTCATAGAATGGAGCTGTGTGAAGTCAGAATGGAGGTGTGTGAAGTCATAGAATGGAGGTGTGTGAAGTGAGAATTGAGGTGTGAGAAGTCATGGAATTGAGGTGTGTGAACTCAGAATGGAGGTGTGTGAAGTCACAGAATGGAGGTGTGGGAAGTCATAGAATGGAGTTGTTTGAAGTCACAGAATGGAGGTGTGTGAATTAATAGAATGGAGGTGTGAGAAATCATAGAATGGATGTGTGTGAAGTCACAGAATGGAGGTGTGTGAAGTCATAGAATGGAGGTGTGTGAAGTCAAAATGGAGGTGTGTGAACTCATAAAATGGAGATGTGTGAAGTCATGGAATGAAGGTGTCTGAAGTCAGAATGCAGCTGTGTGAAGCCATAGATTCGAGGTGTGTGAAGTCAGAATGGAGGTGTGTGAACTCATAGAATGGAGTGTGTGAAGTCACAATGAGGGTGTGTGAAGTCATAGAATGGGGGTGTGTGAAGTCAAATTGGAGGTGTGTGAAATCACAGAATGGAGGTGTGTCAACTCAGAAATGAGGTGGGTGAAGTCGTAGAATCGAGGTGTGTGAATTCATAGAATGGGAATGTGTGAAATCATAGAATGAAGGTGTGTGAAGTCAAAGAATTGGGGTTTGTGAAGTCAGAATGGAGGTGCGTGAAGTCAGGATGGAGGTGGGTGAAGTCACAGAATGGAGGTGTGGGAACTCAGAATTGAGGTGTGTGGTCACAGAACGGAGGTTTGTGAAGTCATAGAATGGAGGTGCGTGAAGTCATAGAATGGATGTTTCTGAAGTGAGAATGAAGGTGTATGAACTCAAAGAATGGAGGTGTGTGAAGTCAAAATGGAGGTGTGGGAACTCATAGAATGGAGGTGTGTGAACTCATAGAATGGAGGTGTGTGAAGTCATGGAATGGAGGTGTGTGAAATCAAAGAATGGAGGTGTGTGAAGTCAAACAATAAAGGTGTGTGAAGTCACAGAAAGGAGGTGTGTGAACTCATAGAATGGAGGTGCATGAAGTCAAAGAATGGAGGTGTGTGAATTCATAGAATGGAGCTGTGTGAAGTCATGGAATGGAGATGTGTGAAGTCAAATGTAGTTGTGTGAAGTCATAGAATGGAGGTGTGTGAAGTCAGAATGGAGGTGTGTGAAGTCATAGAATGGAGGTGGGTGAAGTCAGAATGGAGGTGTGGGAAGTCATAGAATGGAGGTGTGTGAAGTCAGAATGGAGGTGTGTGAAGTCATAGAATGGAGGTTTTTGAAGTCACAGAATGGAAGTGTGTGAAGTCATAGAATGGAGGTGTGTGAAGTCAGAATGGAGGTGTGTGAAGTCATAGAATGGAGGTGTGTGAAGTCAGAATAGATGTGTGGAAGTCATAGAATGGAGCTGTGTGAAGTCAGAATGGAGCTGTGTGAAGTCATAGAATGGAGGTGAGTGAAGTCAGAATGGCGGTGTGTGAACTCATAGAATGATGGTGTGTGAAGTCACAATGGAGGTGTGTGAAGTCATAGAATGGAGGTTTTTGAAGTCACAGAATGGAAGTGTGTGAAGTCATAGAATGGAGGTGTGTGAAGTCAGATTGGAGGTGTGTGAAGTCATAGAATGGAGGTGTGTGAAATCATAGAATGGAGGTGTGTGAAGTCACAGAACTGAGGCGTGTGAAGTCAGAATGGAGGTGTGTGAAGTCAGAATGGAGGTGGGTGAAATCATAGAATGGAGGTGTGTGAATTCACAATGCATTTGTGTGAACTCATAGAATGGAGGTCTGTGAAGTCACAATGTAGGTGTGTGAAGTCACAGAATGGAGGTGTGTGAAGTCATAGAATGGAGGTGTGTGAAGTCACAGAATGGAGGTGTGTGAAGTCACAATGGAGTTGTGTGAAGTCATAGAATGGAGGTGTGTGAAGTCAAAATGGAGGTGTGTGAAATCATAGAATGGAGGTGTGTGAAGTCAGAATGGAGGTGTGTGAATTCATAGAATGGAGGTGTGTGAAGTCACAATGGAGGTGTGTGAAGTCATAGAATGGAGGTGTGTGAAGTCACAGAATGGAGGTGTGTGATGACATAGAATGGACATGTGTGAAGTCAGATTGGAGGTGTGTGAAGTCACAGAATGGAGGTGTGTGAACTCAGAATGGAGGTGTGTGAAGTCACAGAATGGAGGTGTGTGAAGTCATAGAATGGAGGTGTGTGAAGTCATAGAATGGATGTGTGTGAAGTCATAATGGAGGTGTGTGAAGTCACAGAATTGAGGTGTGTGAAGTCACAGAATGGATTTGTGTGAAGTCATAGTATGGAGGTGTGTGAAGTCATAGAATGGAGGTGTGTGAAGTCATAGAATGGATGTTTGTTAAGTAAGAATGAAGGTGTGTTAAGTCATAGAATGGAGGTGTGTGAAGTCACAGAATGGAGGTGTGTGAAGTCATAGAATGGAGCTGTGTGAAGTCAGAATGGAGGTGTGTGAGGTCACAGAATGGAGGTGTGTGAACTCAGAATGGAGGTGTGTGAAGTCACAGAATGGAGGTGTGTTAAGTCACAGAACGGAGGTGTTTGAACTCAGAATGGAGGTGTGTGAAGTCATTGAATGGAGGTGTGTGAAGTCCCAATGCAGGTGTGCGAAATCATAGAATGGAGGTGTGTGAGGTCATAGAATGGAGGTGTGTGAAGTCACAGAATGGAGTTGTGTGAAGTGATAGAATGGAGGTGTGTGAAGTCACAGAATGGAGGTGTGTGAAGTCATAGAATGGAGGTGTGTGAAATCATAGACTGGAGGTGTGGGACGTCAGAGAATGGAGCTTTGTGAAGTCAGAATGGAGGTGTGCGAAGTCACAGAATGGAGGTGTGTGAAGTCATTTTATGGAGCTGTGTGAAATCAGAATGGTGGTGTGTGAAGTCACAGAATGGAGATGTGTGAAGTCATAGAATGGAGGTGTGTGAAATCATAGAATGGAGGTGTGGGAAGTCACAGAATGGAGGTATGTGAAGTCATAGAATGGAGGTGTGTGAAGTCATAGAATGGATGTTTGTTAAGTAAGAATGAAGGTGTGTTAAGTCATAGAATGGAGGTGTGTGAAGGCACAGAATGGAGGTGTGTGAAGTCATAGAATGGAGCTGTGTGAAGTCAGAATGGAGGTGTGTGAAGTCACAGAATGGAGGTGTGTTAAGTAACAGAACGGAGGTGTTTGAACTCAGAATGGAGGTGTGTGAAGTCACAGAATGGAGATGTGTGAAGTCATAGAATGGAGGTGTGTGAAATCATAGAATGGAGGTGTGGGAAGTCAGAGAATGGAGCTGTGTGAAGTCAGAATGGAGGTGTGCGAAGTCACAGAATGGAGGTGGGTGAAGTCATAGAATGGAGGTGTGTGAAGTCATAAAATGGATGTGTGTGAAGTCATAATGGAGGTGTGTGAAGTCACAGAATGGAGGTGTGTGAAGTCATAGAATGGAGCTGTCTGAAGTCAGATTGGAGGTGTGTGAAGTCACAGAATGGAGGTGTGTTAAGTCACATAACGGAGGTGTTTGAACTCAGAATGGAGGTGTGTGAAGTCACAGAATGGAGGTGTGTGAAGTCATAGAATGGAGCTGTGTGAAGTCAGATTGGAGGTGAGTGAAGTCACAGAATGGAGGTGTGTGAACTCAAAATGGAGGTGTGTGAAGTCACAGAATTGAGGTGTGTGAAGTCATAGAATGGAGGTGTGTGAAGTCATAGAATGGATGTTTGTTAAGTAAGAATGAAGGTGTGTTAAGTCATAGAATGGAGGTGTGTGAAGGCACAGAATGGAGGTGTGTGAAGTCATAGAATGGAGCTGTGTGAAGTCAGAATGGAGGTGTGTGAAGTCACAGAATGGAGGTGTGTTAAGTAACAGAACGGAGGTGTTTGAACTCAGAATGGAGGTGTGTGAAGTCACAGAATGGAGATGTGTGAAGTCATAGAATGGAGGTATGTGAAATCATAGAATGGAGGTGTGGGAAGTCAGAGAATGGAGCTGTGTGAAGTCAGAATGGAGGTGTGCGAAGTCACAGAATGGAGGTGGGTGAAGTCATAGAATGGATGTGTGAAGTCATAAAATGGATGTGTGTTAAGTCATAATGGAGGTGTGTGAAGTCACAGAATGGAGGTGTGTGAAGTCATAGAATGGAGCTGTCTGAAGTCAGATTGGAGGTGTGTGAAGTCACAGAATGGAGGTGTGTTAAGTCACATAACGGAGGTGTTTGAACTCAGAATGGAGGTGTGTGAAGTCACAGAATGGAGGTGTGTGAAGCCATAGAATGGAGCTGTGTGAAGTCAGATTGGAGGTGAGTGAAGTCACAGAATGGAGGTGTGTGAACTCAAAATGGAGGTGTGTGAAGTCACAGAATTGAGGTGTGTGAAGTCATAGAATGGAGGTGTGTGAAGTCATAGAATGGATGTTTGTTAAGTAAGAATGAAGGTGTGTTAAGTCATAGAATGGAGGTGTGTGAAGGCACAGAATGGAGGTGTGTGAAGTCATAGAATGGAGCTGTGTGAAGTCAGAATGGAGATGTGTGAAGTCATAGAATGGAGGTGTGTGAAGTGAGAATTGAGGTGTGAGAAGTCATGGAATTGAGGTGTGTGAACTCAGAATGGAGGTGTGTGAAGTCACAGAATGGAGGTGTGGGAAGTCATAGAATGGAGTTGTTTGAAGTCACAGAATGGAGGTGTGTGAATTAATAGAATGGAGGTGTGAGAAATCATAGAATGGATGTTTGTGAAGTCACAGAATGGAGGTGTGTGAAGTCATAGAATGGAGGTGTGTGAAGTCAAAATGGAGGTGTGTGAACTCATAAAATGGAGATGTGTGAAGTCATGGAATGAAGGTGTCTGAAGTCAGAATGCAGCTGTGTGAAGCCATAGATTCGAGGTGTGTGAAGTCAGAATGGAGGTGTGTGAACTCATAGAATGGAGTGTGTGAAGTCACAATGAGGGTGTGTGAAGTCATAGAATGGGGGTGTGTGAAGTCAAATTGGAGGTGTGTGAAATCACAGAATGGAGGTGTGTCAACTCAGAAATGAGGTGGGTGAAGTCGTAGAATCGAGGTGTGTGAATTCATAGAATGGGAATGTGTGAAATCATAGAATGAAGGTGTGTGAAGTCAAAGAATTGGGGTTTGTGAAGTCAGAATGGAGGTGCGTGAAGTCAGGATGGAGGTGGGTGAAGTCACAGAATGGAGGTGTGGGAACTCAGAATGGAGGTGTGTGGTCACAGAACGGAGGTTTGTGAAGTCATAGAATGGAGGCGCGTGAAGTCATAGAATGGATGTTTCTGAAGTGAGAATGAAGGTGTATGAACTCAAAGAATGGAGGTGTGTGAAGTCAAAATGGAGGTGTGGGAACTCATAGAATGGAGGTGTGTGAACTCATAGAATGGAGGTGTGTGAAGTCATGGAATGGAGGTGTGTGAAATCAAAGAATGGAGGTGTGTGAAGTCAAACAATAAAGGTGTGTGAAGTCACAGAAAGGAGGTGTGTGAACTCATAGAATGGAGGTGCATGAAGTCAAAGAATGGAGGTGTGTGAATTCATAGAATGGAGCTGTGTGAAGTCATGGAATGGAGATGTGTGAAGTCAAATGTAGTTGTGTGAAGTCATAGAATGGAGGTGTGTGAAGTCAGAATGGAGGTGTGTGAAGTCATAGAATGGAGGTGTGTGAAGTCAGAATGGAGGTGTGGGAAGTCATAGAATGGAGGTGTGTGAAGTCAGAATGGAGGTGTGTGAAGTCATAGAATGGAGGTTTTTGAAGTCACAGAATGGAAGTGTGTGAAGTCATAGAATGGAGGTGTGTGAAGTCAGAATGGAGGTGTGTGAAGTCATAGAATGGAGGTGTGTGAAGTCAGAATAGATGTGTGGAAGTCATAGAATGGAGCTGTGTGAAGTCAGAACGGAGCTGTGTGAAGTCATAGAATGGAGGTGAGTGAAGTCAGAATGGCGGTGTGTGAACTCATAGAATGATGGTGTGTGAAGTCACAATGGAGGTGTGTGAAGTCATAGAATGGAGGTTTTTGAAGTCACAGAATGGAAGTGTGTGAAGTCATAGAATGGAGGTGTGTGAAGTCAGATTGGAGGTGTGTGAAGTCATAGAATGGAGGTGTGTGAAATCATAGAATGGAGGTGTGTGAACTCACAGAACTGAGGCGTGTGAAGTCAGAATGGAGGTGTGTGAAGTCAGGATGGAGGTGGGTGAAATCATAGAATGGAGGTGTGTGAATTCACAATGCATTTGTGTGAACTCATAGAATGGAGGTCTGTGAAGTCACAATGTAGGTGTGTGAAGTCACAGAATGTAGGTGTGTGAAGTCATAGAATAGAGGTGTGTGAAGTCACAGAATGGAGGTGTGTGAAGTCACAATGGAGTTGTGTGAAGTCATAGAATGGAGGTGTGTGAAGTCAAAATGGAGGTGTGTGAAATCATAGAATGGAGGTGTGTGAAGTCAGAATGGAGGTGTGTGAACTCATAGAATGGAGGTTTTTGAAGTCACAGAATGGAAGTGTGTGAAGTCATAGAATGGAGGTGTGTGAAGTCAGAATGGAGGTGTGTGAAGTCATAGAATGGAGGTGTGTGAAGTCAGAATGGAGGTGTGTGAAGTCATAGAATGGAGGTGTGTGAAGTCAGAATGGAGGTGTGTGAAGTCATAGAATGGAGGTTTTTGAAGTCACAGAATGGAAGTGTGTGAAGTCATAGAATGGAGGTGTGTGAAGTCAGAATGGAGGTGTGTGAAGTCATAGAATGGAGCTGTGTGAAGTCAGAATGGAGGTGTGTGAAGTCACAGAATGGAGGTGTGTTAAGTAACAGAACGGAGGTGTTTGAACTCAGAATGGAGGTGTGTGAAGTCACAGAATGTAGGTGTGTGAAGTCATAGAATGGAGGTGTGTGAAATCATAGAATGGAGGTGTGGGAAGTCAGAGAATGGAGCTGTGTGAAGTCAGAATGGAGGTGTGCGAAGTCACAGAATGGAGGTGGGTGAAGTCATAGAATGGAGGTGTGTGAAGTCATAAAATGGATGTGTGTGAAGTCATAATGGAGGTGTGTGAAGTCACAGAATGGAGGTGTGTGAAGCCATAGAATGGAGGTGTCTGAAGTCAGATTGGAGGTGTGTGAAGTCACAGAATGGAGGTGTGTTAAGTCACAGAACGGAGGTGTTTGAACTCAGAATGGAGGTGTGTGAAGTCACAGAATGGAGGTGTGTGCAGTCATAGAATGGAGCTGTGTGAAGTCAGATTGGAGGTGAGTGAAGTCACAGAATGGAGGTGTGTGAACTCAAAATGGAGGTGTGTGAAGTCACAGAATTGAGGTGTGTGAAGTCATAGAATGGAGGTGTGTGAACTCATAGAATGGAGCTGTGTGAAGTCAGAATGGAGGTGTGTGAAGTCACAGAATGGAGGTGTGTTAAGTCACAGAACGGAGGTGTTTGAACTCAGAATGGAGGTGTGTGAAGTCACAGAATGGAGGTGTGTGAAGTCATAGAATGGAGGTGTGTGAAATCATAGAATGGAGGTGTGGGAAGTCAGAGAAAGGAGCTGTGTGAAGTCAGAATGGAGGTGTGCGAAGTCACAGAATGGAGGTGTGTGAAGTCATAGAATGGAGGTGTGTGAAGTCATAGAATGGATGTGTGTGAAGTCATAATGGAGGTGTGTGAAGTCACAGAATGGAGGTGTGTGAAGTCATAGAATGGAGCTGTCTGAAGTCAGATTGGAGGTGTGTGAAGTCACAGAATGGAGGTGTGTTAAGTCACAGAACGGAGGTGTTTGAACTCAGAATGGAGGTGTGTGAAGTCGCAGAATGGAGGTGTGTGAAGTCATAGAATGGAGCTGTGTGAAGTCAGAATGGAGGTGTGTGAAGTCACAGAATGGAGGTGTGTGATCTCAGAATGGAGGTGTGTGAAGTCACAGAATGGAGGTGTGTTAAGTAACAGAACGGAGGTGTTTGAACTCAGAATGGAGGTGTGTGAAGTCATTGAATGGAGGTGTGTGAAGTCCCAATGCAGGTGTACGAAATCATAGAATGGAGGTGTGTGAGGTCATAGAATGGAGGTGTGTGAAGTCACATAATGGAGGTGTGTGAAGTGATAGAATGGAGGTGTGTGAAGTCACAGAATGGAGGTGTGTGAAGTCATAGAATGGAGGTGTGTGAAATCATAGACTGGAGGTGTGGGACGTCAGAGAATGGAGCTCTGTGAAGTCAGAATGGAGGTGTGCGAAGTCACAGAATGGAGGTGTGTGAAGTCATTTTATGGAGCTGTGTGAAGTCAGAATGGTGGTGTGTGAAGTCACAGAATGGAAGTGTGTGAACTCAAAATGGAGGTGTGTGAAGTCACAGAATCTAGGTGTGTGAAGTCATATAATGGAGGTGTGTGAAGTCATAGAATGGAGGTGTGTGAAGTCATAATGGAGGTGTGTGAAGTCATAGAATGGAGGTGTGTGAACTCACATTGGAGGTGTGTGAAGTCATATAATGGAGGTATGTGAAGTCATATAATGGAGGTGTGTGAAGTCATAGAATGGATGTTTGTTAAGTAAGAATGAAGGTGTGTTAAGTCATAGAATGGAGGTGTGTGAAGGCACAGAATGGAGGTGTGTGAAGTCATAGAATGGAGCTGTGTGAAGTCAGAATGGAGGTGTGTGAAGTCACAGAACGGAGGTGTTTGAACTCAGAATGGAGGTGTGTGAAGTCACAGAATGGAGGTGTGTGAAGTCATAGAATGGAGGTGTGTGAAATCATAGAATGGAGGTGTGGGAAGTCAGAGAATGGAGCTGTGTGAAGTCAGAATGGAGGTGTGCGAAGTCACAGAATGGAGGTGTGTGAAGTCATAGAATGGAGGTGTGTGAAGTCATAAAATGGATGTGTGTGAAGTCATAATGGAGGTGTGTGAAGTCACAGAATGGAGGTGTGTGAAGTCATAGAATGGAGCTGTCTGAAGTCAGATTGGAGGTGTATGAAGTCACAGAATGGAGGTGTGTTAAGTCACAGAACGGAGGTGTTTGAACTCAGAATGGAGGTGTGTGAAGTCATAGAATAGAGCTGTGTGAAGTCAGATTGCAGGTGAGTGAAGTCACAGAATGGAGGTGCGTGAACTCAGAATGGAGGTGTGTGAAGTCACAGAATTGAGGTGTGTGAAGTCATAGAATGGAGGTGTGTGAAGTCATAGAATGTAGCCGTGTGAAGTCAGAATGGAGGTGTGTGAAGTCACAGAATGGAGGTGTGTTAAGTCACAGAACGGAGATGTGTGAACTCAGAATGGAGGTGTGTGAAGTCACAGAATGGAGGTATGTGAAGTCATAGAATGGAGGTGTGGGAAGTCAGAGAATGGAGCTGTGTGAAGTCAGAATGGAGGTGTGCGAAGTCACAGAATGGAGGTGTGTGAAGTCATAGAATGGAGGTGTGTGAAGTCATAGAATGGATGTTTGTTAAGTGAGAATGAAGGTGTGTTAAGTCATAGAATGGAGGTGTGTGAAGGCACAGAATGGAGCTGTGTGAAGTCAGAATGGAGGTGTGTGAAGTCACAGAATGGAGGTGTGTGAACTCAGAATGGAGGTGTGTGAAGTCACAGAATGGAGGTGTGTTAAGTCACAGAATGGAGGTGTGTGAACTCAGAATGGAGGTGTGTGAAGTCACAGAATCTAGGTGTGTGAAGTCATAGAATGGAGGTGTGTGAAGTCATAGAATGGAGGTTTGTGAAATCATAATGGAGGCGTGTGAAGTCACAGAATGGAGGTGTGTGAAGTCACAGAATGGAGGTGTGTGAAATCAGAATGGAGGTGTGTGAAGTCACAGAATGGAGGTGTGGGAAGTCATAGAATGGAGTTGTTTGAAGTCACAGAATGGAGGTGTGTGAATTAATAGAATGGAGGTGTGAGAAATCATAGAATGGATGTGTGTGAAGTCACAGAATGGAGGTGTGTGAAGTCACAGAATGGAGGTGTGTGAAGTCACAGAATGGAGGTGTGTGAAGTCATAGAATGGAGGTGTGTGAAGTGAGAATTGAGGTGTGTGAAGTCACGGAATTGAGGTGTGTGAACTCAGAATGGAGGTGTGTGAAGTCATACAATGGATGTTTCTGAAGTAGAATGAAGGTGTGTGAAGTCATAGAATGGAGGTGTGTGAAGTCAAAATGGTGGTGTGTGAACTCATAAAATGGAGATGTGTGAAGTCATGGAATGGAGGTGTGTGAAGTCCAAGAATATAGGTGTGTGAAGTCAAACAATGGTGGTATGTGAAGTCACAGAATGCAGGTGTGTTAAGTCAAAGAATGGAAGTGTGTGAAGTCAAAATGGAGGTGTATGAAGTCACAGAATGGAGGTGTGTGAAGTCAGAATGCAGCTGTGTGAAGCCATAGAATCGAGGTGTGTGAAGTCAGAATGGAGGTGTGTGAACTCATACAATGGAGTGTGTGAAGTCACAATGGGGGTGTGTGAAGTCATAGAACGGGGGTGTGTGAAGTCAAATTGGAGGTGTGTGAAATCACAGAATGGAGGTGTGTCAACTCAGAAATGAGGTGGGTGAAGTCGTAGAATCGAGGTGTGTAAATTCATAGAATGGAAATGTGTGAAATCATAGAATGGAGGTGTGTGAAGTCAAAGAATTGAGGTTTGTGAAGTCAGAATGGAGGTGTGTGAAGTCAGGATGGAGGTGGGTGAAGTCACAGAATGGAGGTGTGGGAACTCAGAATGGAGGTGTGTGGTCACAGAACGGAGGTTTGTGAAGTCATAGAATGGAGGTGCGTGAAGTCATAGAATGGATGTTTCTGAAGTGAGAATGAAGGTGTATGAAGTCAAAGAATGGAGGTGTGTGAAATCGAAATGGAGGTGTGGGAACTCATAGAATGGAGGTGTGTGAACTCATAGAATGGAGGTGTGTGAAGTCATGGAATGGAGGTGTGTGAAGTCAAAGAATGGAGGTGTGTGAAGTCAAACAATAAAGGTGTGTGAAGTCACAGAAAGGAGGTGTGTGAACTCATAGAATGGAGGTGCATGAAGTCAAAGAATGGAGGTGTGTGAATTCATACAATGGAGCAGTGTGAAGTCATGGAATGGAGGTGTGTGAAGTCAGATGGAGTTGTGTGAAGTCATAGAATGGAGGTGTGTGAAGTCAGAATGGAGGTGTGTGAAGTCATAGAATGGAGGTGTGTGAAGTCAGAATGGAGGTGTGTGAAGTCATAGAATGGAGGTGTGTGAAGTCAGAATGGAGGTGTGTGAACTCATAGAATGGAGGTGTGTGAAGTCACAATGCAGGTGTGCGAAGTCATAGAATGGAGGTGTGTGAGGTCATAGAATGGAGGTGTGTGAAGTCATAGAATGGATGTTTCTTAAGTGAGAATGAAGGTGTGTTAAGTCATATAATGGAGGTGTGTGAAGGCACAGAATGGAGCTGTGTGAAGTCAGAATGGAGGTGTGTGAAGTCACAGAATGGAGGTGTGTGAACTCAGAATGGAGGTGTGTGAAGTCACAGAATGGAGGTGTGTTAAGTCACAGAATGGAGGTTTGTGAACTCAGAATGGAGGTGTGTGAAGTCACAGAATCTAGGTGTGTGAAGTCATAGAATGGAGGTGTGTGAAGTCATAGAATGGAGGTTTGTGAAATCATAATGGAGGCGTGTGAAGTCACAGAATGGAGGTGTGTGAAGTCACAGAATGGAGGTGTGTTAAATCAGAATGGAGGTGTGTGAAGTCACAGAATGGAGGTGTGGGAAGTCATAGAATGGAGTTGTTTGAAGTCACAGAATGTAGGTGTGTGAATTAATAGAATGGAGGTGTGAAAAATCATAGAATGGATGTGTGTGAAGTCACAGAATGGAGGTGTGTGAAGTCACAGAATGGAGGTGTGTGAAGTCACAGAATGGAGGTGTGTGAAGTCATAGAATGGAGGTGTGTGAAATGATAGAATGGAGGTGTGTGAAGTCAGAATGGAGGTGTGTCAAGTCACAGAACTGAGGTGTGTGAAGTCAGAAAATGGAGGTGTGTGAAGTCAGAATGAAGGTGTGTGAAGTCACAGAAAGAAGGTGTGTGAAGTCACAGAATGGATGTTTGTGAAGTCATAAAATGAAGGTG
This sequence comes from Megascapheus bottae, assembly GCA_024803745.1. Classification (NCBI taxonomy): domain Eukaryota; kingdom Metazoa; phylum Chordata; class Mammalia; order Rodentia; family Geomyidae; genus Megascapheus; species Megascapheus bottae. Next base: position 3,788,034 of record JANJXV010000054.1, on the reverse strand, counting down.
TGTGAAGTCACAATGGATGTGTGTGAAGTCAGAATGGAGATGTGTGAAGTCATAGTGGAGGTGTGTGAAGTCAGAATGGAGGGGTGTGAAGTCACAAAATGGAGGTGTGTGAAATCACAGAATGGAGGTGTGTGAAGTCATAGAATGGAGGTGTGTGAAGTCAGAATGGAGGTGTGTGAAGTCACAGAATTGAGGTGTGGGAGGTCACAGAATGGAGGTGTGTGAAGTCAGAATGAAGGTGTGTGAAGTCACAGAATCGAGGTGTGTGAAGTCACAGAATGGATGTTTGTGAAGTAAGAATGAAGGTGTGTGAAGTGAAACAATAGAGGTGTGTGAAATCACAGAATGGAGGTGTGTGAAGTCACAGATTGGAAGTGTGTGAAGTCAAAACGGAGGTGTGTGAAGTCACAGAATGGAGGTGTGTGAAGTCACAGAATGGAGGTGTGTGAAGTCACAGAATGGAGGTGATTGAACTCAGAATGTAGGTGTGTGAAGCCACAGAATGGAGGTGTGTGAAGTCATAGAATGGAAGTGTGTGAAGTCATAGATAGGAGGTGTGTGAACTCAGAATGTAGGTGTGTGAAGTCACAGAATGGAGGTTTGTGAAGTCATAGAATGGAGGTGTGTGAAGTCAGAGAATGGATGTTTCTGAAGTAAGAATGAAGGTGTGTGAAGTCATAGAATGGAGATGTGTAAAGTCAAATTGGAGGTGTGTGAACTCATAGGATGGAGGTGTGTGAACTCATAGAATGGAAGTGTGTGAAGTCATGGAATGGCGGTGTGTGAAATCAAAGAATGGAGGTGTGTGAAGTGAAACAATAGAGGTGTGTGAAGTCACAAAATGGAGGTGTGTGAAGTCACAGATTGGAAGTGTGTGAAGTCAAAACGGAGGTGTGTGAAGTCACAGAATGGAGGTGTGTGAAGTCACAGAATGGATGTGCATGAAGTCAAAAAGGTGGTGTGTGAAGTCACAGAATGGAGGTGTGTGAATTTATAGAATGGAGCTTTGTGAAGTCAGAATGGAGGTGTGTGAAGTCAGAATGGAGGGGCGTGAAGTCAGAATAGAGGTGTCTGAAGTCACAGAATGGAGGTGTGTGAAGTCATAGAATGGAGGTGTGTGAAATGATAGAATGGAGGTGTGTGAAGTCAGAATGGAGGTGTGTCAAGTCACAGAACTGAGGTGTGTGAAGTCAGAAAATGGAGGTGTGTGAAGTCAGAATGAAGGTGTGTGAAGTCACAGAAAGAAGGTGTGTGAAGTCACAGAATGGATGTTTGTGAAGTCATAAAATGAAGTTGTGTGAAGTCACAATGCAGGTGTGTGAAGTCAGAATGGAGGTGTGTGAAGTCATAGACGGAGGTGTGTGAAGTCATAGTATGGAGGTGTATGAAATCACAGAATGTAGTTTTGTGAAGTCACAGAATTGAGCTGTGTGAAGTCATAACGGAGGTGTGTGAAGTCATAGAATGGAGGTGTGTGAAGTCACAGAATGGAGGTGTGTGAACTCATAGAATGGAGGTGTGTGAAGTCACAATGGAGGTGTGTGAAATCATAGAATTTAGGTGTGTCAAGTCACAAAATGGAGGTGTGTGAAGTCATAGAATGGAGGTGTGTGAAGTCATAGAATGGAGGTGTGTGAAATCAGAATGGAGGTGTGTATAGTCACAGAATTGAGGTGTGTGAAGTCACAGAATGGAGGTGAGTGAAGTCAGAATGAAGGTGTGTGAAGTCACAGAATGGAGGTGTGTGAAGTCACAGAATGGATGTTTGTGAAGTAAGAATGAAGGTGTTTGAAGTCATAGAGTGGAGGTGTGTGAAGTCACAGAATGGAGGTGTGTGAAGTCATAGAATGGAGATGTGTGAAGTCATAGAATGGAGATGTGTGAAGTCATAGAATGGAGGTGTGTGAAGTCATAAAATGGAGGTTTGTGAACTCATATAATGGAGGTGTGTGAAGTCAAAATGGAGTTGTGTGAAGTCATAGAATGGTGGTTTTTGATGTCAACGAATGGAGGTATGTGAAGTCACAGAATGGAGGTGTGTGAAGTCATAGAATGGAGGTGTGTGAAGTCATAGACTGGAGGTGTGTGAAGTCATAGAATGGAGGTGTGTGAAGTCACAGAATGGAGGTGTGTGAAGTCATAGACTGAGGTGGGTGAGGTCATAGAAAGGAGGTGTGGGAAGTCATAGAATGGAGGAGTGTGAAGTCATAGAATGGAGGTGAGTGAAGTCACAGATTCGAGGTCTGTGATGTCATAGAATGGAGGTGTGTGAAGTCAGAATTGAGGTGTGTGAAATCATAGAATGGAGATGTGTGAACTCATAGAATGGAGTTGTGTGACGTCACAATGGAAGTGTGTGAAGTCATAGAATTGAGGTGTCAGAAGTCACAGAATGGAGGTTTGTGAAGTCATAAAATGAAGGTGTGTGAAGTCAGAATGGAGGTGTGTGAAGTCACAGAATGGAAGTGTGTGAACTCAGAATGGAGGTGTGTGAAGTCATAGATGGAGGTGTGTGAAGTCATAGTATATAGGTGTGTGAAATCACAGAATGGAGTTTTGTGAAGTCACAGAATGGAGCTGTGTGAAGTCAGAACGGAGGTGTGTGAAGTCATAGAATGGAGGTGTGTAAAGTCAGAATGGAGGTGTGTGAACTCATAGAATGGAGGTATGGTGGTGTGTGAAGTCACAATGGAGGTGTGTGAAGTCATAGAATGGAGGTGTGTGAAGTCACAAAATGGAGGTGTGTGAAATCACAGAATGGAGGTGTGTGAAGTCATAGAATGGAGGTGTGTGAAGTCAGAATGGAGGTGTGTGAAGTCACAGAATTGAGGTGTGTGAAGTCACAGAATGGAGGTGTGTGAAGTCAGAATGAAGGTGTGTGAAGTCACAGAATGGGGGTGTGTGAAGTCACAGAATGGATGTTTGTGAAGTAAGAATGAAGGTGTTTGACATCATAGAGTGGAGGTGTGTGAAGTCACAGAATGGAGGTGTGTGAAGTCATAGAATGGAGGTGTGTGAAGTCATAGGACGAAGTGTGTGAAGTCACAGAATGGAGGTGTGTGAAGTCATAGAATGGAGGTGTGTGAAGTAACAGAATGGAGGTGTGTGAACTCAGAATGTAGGTGTGTGAAGCCACAGAATGGAGGTGTGTGAAGTCATAGAATGCAAGTGTGTGAAGTCATAGAAAGGAGGTGTGTGAACTCAGAATAGAGGTGTGTGAAGTCACAGAATGGAGGTTTGTGAAGTCATAGAATGGAGGTGTGTGAAGTCAGAGAATGGATGTTTCTGAAGTAAGAATGAAGGTGTGTGAAGTCATAGAATGGAGGTGTGTGAAGTCAAACTGGAGGTGTGTGAACTCATAGAATGGAGGTGTGTGAACTCATAGAATGGAGGTTTGTGAAGTCATGGAATGGAGGTGTGTGAAGTCAAAGAATGGAAGTGTGTGAAGTGAAACAATAGAGGTGTGTGAAGTCACAGAATGGAGGTGTGTGAAGTCACAGATTGGAAGTGTGTGAAGTCAAAACGGAGGTGTGTGAAGTCACAGAATGGAGGTGTGTGAAGTCACAGAATGGATGTGTGTGAAGTCAAAAAGATGGTGAGTGAAGTCACAGAATGGAGGTGTGTGAATTCATAGAATGGAGCTGTGTGAACTCAGATGGAGGTATGTGAACTCAGAATGGAGGGGTGTGAAGTCACAAAATGGAGGTGTGTGAAATCACAGAATGGAGGTATGTGAAGTCATAGAATGGAGGTGGGTGAAGTCAGAATTGGGGTTTGTGAAGTCAGAGAAATGAGGTGTGTGAATTCACAGAATGGAGGTGTGTGAAGTCAGAATGAAGGTGTGTGAAGTCACAGAATGGCGGTGTGTGAAGTCACAGAATGGATGTTTGTGAAGTAAGAATGAAGGTGTTTGAAGTCATAGAGTGGAGGTGTGTGAAGTCACAGAATGGAGGTGTGTGAAGTCATAGAATAGTGGTGTGTGAAGTCATAGAATTGAGGTGTGTGAAGTCATAGAATGGAGGTGTGTGAAGTCATAGGATCGAGGTGTGTGAAGTCACAGAATGGAGGTGTGTGAACTCAGAATGGAGGTTTGTGAAGTCATAGAATGGAGGTGTGTGAAGTCAGAGAATGGATGTTTCTGAAGTAAGAATGAAGGTGTGTGAAGTCATAGAATGGAGGTGTGTGAAGTCAAACTGGAGGTGTGTGAAGTCATAGAATGGAGGTGTGTGAAGTCAAACTGGAGGTGTGTGAACTCATAGAATGGAGGTGTGTGAACTCATAGAATGGAGGTTTGTGAAGTCATAGAATGGAGGTGTGTGAAGTCAAAGAATGGAGGTGTGTGAAGTGAAACAATAGAGGTGTGTGAAGTCACAGAATGGAGGTGTGTGAAGTCACAGATTGGAAGTGTGTGAAGTCAAAGCGGAGGTGTGTGAAGTCACAGAATGGAGGTGTGTGAAGTCACAGAATGGAGGTGTGTGAAGTCAAAAAGATGGTGTGTGAAGTCACAGAATGGAGGTGTGTGAATTCATAGAATGGAGCTGTGTGAAGTCAGATGGAGGAGTGTGAAGTCAGAATGGAGGGGTGTGAAGTCAGAATGGAAGTGTGTGAAGTCACAGAATGGAGGTGTGTGAAGTCACAGAATGGAGGTGTGTGAAATCATAGAAAGGAGGTGTGTGAAGTCAGAATGGAGGTGTGTCAAGTCACAGAATTGAGGTGTGTGAAGTCACAGAATGGAGGTGTGTGAAGTCAGAATGAAGGTGTGTGAAGTCACAGAATGGAGGTGTGTGAAGTCACAGAATGGATGTTTGTGAAGTAAGAATGAAGGTGTTTGAAGTCATAGAGTGGAAGTGTGTGAAGTCACAGAATGGAGGTGTGTGAAGTCATAGATTGGAGGTGTTTGAAGTCATAGAATTGAGGTGTGTGAAGTCATAGAATGGAGGTGTGTGAAGTGATAGGATCGAGGTGTGTGAAGTCACAGAATGGAGGTGTGTGAAGTCACAGAGTGGAGGTGTGTGATTCACAGAATGGAGGTGTGTGAACTCAGAATGTAGGTGTGCGAAGCCACAGAATGGAGGTGTGTGAAGTCATAGAATGGAAGTTTGTGAAGTAATAGAAAGGAGGTCTGGGAACTCAGAATGGAGGTGTGTGAAGTCACAGAATGGAGGTTTGTGAAGTCATAGAATGGAGGTGTGTTAAGTCAGAGAATGGATGTTTCTGAAGTAAGAATGAAGGTGTGTGAAATCATAGAATGGAGGTGTGTGAAGTCAAATTGGACATGTGTGAACTCATAGAATGGAGGTGTATGAACTCATAGAATGGAGGTTTGAGAAGTCATGGAATGGAGGTGTGTGAAGTCAAAGAATGGGGGTGTGTGAAGTAAAACAATACAGGTGTGTGAAGTCACAGAATGGAGGTGTGTGAAGTCACAGATTGGAAGTGTGTGAAGTCAAAACGGAGGTGTGTGAAGTCACAGAATGGAGGTGTGTGAAGTCACAGAATGGAGGTGTGTGAAGTCACAGAATGGAGGTGTGTGAAGTGAAAAAATGGTGTGTGAAGTCACAGAGTGGAGGTGTGTGAATTCATAGAATGGAGCTGTGTGAAGTCAGATGGAGGTGTGTGAAGTTAGAATGGAGGGGTGTGAAGTCACAAAATGGAGGTGTGTGAAATCACAGAATGGAAGTGTGTGAAGTCATAGAATGGAGGTGTGTGAAGTCAGAATTGAGGTGTGTGAAGTCACAGAATTGAGGTGTGGGAGGTCACAGAATGGAGGTGTGTGAAGTCAGAATGAAGGTGTGTGAAGTCACAGAATGGAGGTGTGTGAAGTCACAGAATGGATGTGCATGAAGTCAAAAAGGTGGTGTGTGAAGTCACAGAATGGATGTGTGTGAATTTATAGAATGGAGCTTTGTGAAGTCAGAATGGAGGTGTGTGAAGTCAGAATAGAGGTGTCTGAAGTCACAGAATGGAGGTGTGTGAAGTCATAGAATGGAGGTGTGTGAAATCATAGAATGGAGGTGTGTGAAGTCAGAATGGAGGTGTGTCAAGTCACAGAACTGAGGTGTGTGAAGTCAGAAAATGGAGGTGTGTGAAGTCAGAATGAAGGTGTGTGAAGTCACAGAAAGAAGGTGTGTGAAGTCACAGAATGGATGTTTGTGAAGTCATAAAATGAAGGTGTGTGAAGTCAGAATGGAGGTGTGTGAAGTCAGAATGGAGGTGTGTGAAGTCATAGACGGAGGTGTGTGAAGTCATAGTATGGAGGTGTATGAAATCACAGAATGTAGTTTTGTGAAGTCACAGAATGGAGCTGTGTGAAGTCATAACGGAGGTGTGTGAAGTCATAGAATGGAGGTGTGTGAAGTCACAGAATGGAGGTGTGTGAACTCATAGAATGGAGGTGTATGAAGTCACAATGGAGGTGTGTGAAGTCATAGAATTTATGTGTGTGAAGTCACAAAATGGAGGTGTGTGAAGTCATAGAATGGAGGTGTGTGAAGTCATAGAATGGAGGTGTGTGAAATCAGAATGGAGGTGTGTATAGTCACAGAATTGAGGTGTGTGAAGTCACAGAATGGAGGTGTGTGAAGTCAGAATGAAGGTGTGTGAAGTCACAGAATGGAGGTGTGTGACGTCACAGAATGGATGTTTGTGAAGTAAGAATGAAGGTGTTTGAAGTCATAGAGTGGAGGTGTGTGAAGTCACAGAATGGAGGTGAGTGAAGTCATAGATTGGAGGTGTGTGAAGTCATAGAATTGAGGTGTGTGAAGTCATAGAATGGAGGTGTGTGAAGTCATAAAATGGAGGTGTGTGAACTCATAGAATGGAGGTGTGTGAAGTCATAGAATGGAGGTGTGTGAAGTCATAAATTGGAGGTTTGTGAACTCATAGAATGGAGGTGTGTGAAGTCAAAATGGAGTTGTGTGAAGTCATAGAATGGTGGTTTTTGATGTCAACGAATGGAGGTATGTGAAGTCACAGAATGGAGGTGTGTGAAGTCACAGAATGGACGTGTGTGAAGTCATAGACTGGAGGTGTGTGAAGTCATAGAATGGAGGTGTGTGATGTCACAGAATGGAGGTGTGTGAAGTCATAGACTGAGGTGGGTGAGGTCATAGAAAGGAGGTGTGGGAAGTCATAGAATGGAGGAGTGTGAAGTCATAGAGTGGAGGTGAGTGAAGTCACAGATTCGAGGTCTGTGATGTCATAGAATGGAGGTGTGTGAAGTCAGAATGGAGGTGTGTGAAATCATAGAATGGAGATGTGTGAACTCATAGAATGGAGTTGTGTGACGTCACAATGGAAGTGTGTGAAGTCATAGAATTGAGGTGTCAGAAGTCACAGAATGGAGGTTTGTGAAGTCATAAAATGAAGGTGTGTGAATTCAGAATGGAGGTGTGTGAAGTCACAGAATGGAAGTGTGTGAACTCAGAATGGAGGTGTGTGAAGTCATAGATGGAGGTGTGTGAAGTCATAGTATGGAGGTGTGTGAAATCACAGAATGGAGTTTTGTGAAGTCACAGAATGGAGCTGTGTGAAGTCAGAACGGAGGTGTGTGAAGTCATAGAATGGAGGTGTGTGAAGTCAGAAGGGAGGTATGTGAACTCATAGAATGGAGGTGTGTGAAGTCACAATGGAGGTGTGTGAAGTCATAGAATGGAGGTGTGTGAAGTCACAAAATGGAGGTGTGTGAAATCACAGAATGGAGGTGTGTGAAGTCATAGAATGGAGGTGTGTGAAGTCAGAATGGAGGTGTGTGAAGTCAAAGAATTAAGGTGTGTGAAGTCACAGAATGGAGGTGTGTGAAGTCAGAATGAAGGTGTGTGAATTCACAGAATGGAGGTGTGTGAAGTCACAGAATGGATGTTTGTGAAGTAAGAATGAAGGTGTTTGACGTCATAGAGTGCAGGTGTGTGAAGTCACAGAATGGAGGTGTGTGAAGTCATAGAATGGAGGTGTGTGAAGTCATAGGATCGAAGTGTGTGAAGTCACAGAATGGAGGTGTGTGAAGTCATAGAATGGAGGTGTGTGAAGTCAAAGAATGGAGGTGTGTGAACTCCGAATGTAGGTGTGTGAAGCCACAGAATGGAGGTTTATGAACTCATAGAATGGAAGTGTGTGAAGTCATAGAAAAGAGGTGTGTGAACTCAGAATGGAGGTGTGTGAAGTCACAGAATGGAGGTTTGTGAAGTCATAGAATGGAGGTGTGTGAAGTCAGAGAATGGATGTTTCTGAAGTAAGAATGAAGGTGTGGGAAGTCATAGAATGGAGGAGTGTGAAGTCAAACTGGAGGTGTGTGAACTCATAGAATGGAGGTGTGTGAACTCATAGAATGGAGTTTTGTGAAGTCATGGAATGGAGGTGTGTGAAGTCAAAGAATGGAGGTGTGTGAAGTGAAACAATAGAGGTGTGTGAAGTCACAGAATGTAGGTGTGTGAAGCCACAGAATGGAGGTGTGTGAAGTCACAGAATGGATGTGCATGAAGTCAAAAAGGTGGTGTGTGAAGTCACAGAATGGATGTGTGTGAATTTATACAATGGAGCTTTGTGAAGTCAGAATGGAGGTGTGTGAAGTCAGAATGGAGGGGTGTGAAGTCAGAATGGAGGTGTGTGAAATCACAGAATGGAGGTGTGTGAAGTCATAGAATGGAGGTGTGTGAAATCATAGAATGGAGGTGTGTGAAGTCAGAATGGAGGTGTGTCAAGTCACAGAACTGAGGTGTGTGAAGTCAGAGAATGGAGGTGTGTGAAGTCAGAATGAAGGTGTTTGAAGTCACAAAAAGGAGGTGTGTGAAGTCACAGAATGGATGTTTGTGAAGTCATAAAATGGAGGTTTCTAAACTCATAGAATGGAGGTGTGTGAAGTCAAAATGGAGTTGTGTGAAGTCATAGAATGGTGGTTTTTGATGTCAACGATTGGAGGTGTGTGAAGTCACAGAATGGAGGTGTGTGAAGTCATAGAATGGAGGTGTGTGAAGTCATACACTGGAGGTGTGTGAAGTCATAGAATGGAGGTGTGTGAAGTCACAGAATGGAGGTGTGTGAAGTCAGAATGGAGGTGTGTGAAGTGATAGACAGGTGGGTGAAGTCATAGAAAGGAGGTGTGGGAAGTCATAGAATGGAGGAGTTTGAATTCATAGAGTGGAGGTGAGTGAAGTCACAGATTCGAGGTCTGTGATGTCATAGAATGGAGGTGTGTGAAGTCAGAATGGAGGTGTGTGAAATCATAGAATGGAGGTGTGTGAACTCATAGAATGGAGTTGTGTGACGTCACAATGGAAGTGTGTGAAGTCATAGAATTGAGGTGACAGAAGTCACAGAATGGAGGTTTGTGAAGTCATAAAATGAAGGTGTATGAAGTCAGAATGGAGGTGTGTGAAGTCACAGAATGGAAGTGTGTGAACTCAGAATGGAGGTGTGTGAAGTCATAGATGGAGGTGTGTGAAGTCATAGTATGGAGGTGTGTGAAATCACTGAATGGAGTTTTGTGAAGTCACAGAATGGAGCTGTGTGAAGTCACAACGGAGGTGTGTGAAGTTATAGATGGAGGTGTGTGAAGTCAGAATGGAGGTGTGTGAACTCATAGAATGGAGGTGTGTGAAGTCACAATGGAGGTGTGTGAAGTCATAGAATGGAGGTGTGTGAAGTCACAAAATGGAGGTGTGTGAAATCACAGAATGGAAGTGTGTGAAGTCATAGAATGGAGGTGTGTGAAGTCAGAATGGAGGTGTGTGAAGTCACAGAATTGAGGTGTGTGAAGTCACAGAATGGAGGTGTGTGAAGTGAGAATGAAGGTGTGTGAAGTCACAGAATGGAGGTGTGTGAAGTCACAGAATGGATGTTTGTGAAGTAAGAATGAAGGTGTTTGAAGTCATAGAGTGGAGGTGTGTGAAGTCACAGAATGGAGGAGTGTGAAGTCATAGAATGGAGGTGTGTGATATCATAGAATTGAGGTGTGTGAAGTCATAGAATGGAGGTGTGTGAAGTCATAGGATCGATGTGTGTGAAGTCACAGAATGGAGGTGTGTGAAGTCACAGAATGGAGATGTTCGAACTCACAGAATGGAGGTGTGTGAACTCAGAATGTACGTGTGTGAAGCCACAGAATGGAGGTGTGTGAAGTCATAGAATGGAAGTGTGTGAAGTCATAGAAAGGAGGTGTGGGAACTCAGAATGGAGGTGTGTGAAGTCACAGAATGGAGGTTTGTGAAGTCATAGAATGGAGGTGTGTGAAGTCATAGAATGGAGGTGTGTGAAGTCAAATTGGAGGTGTGTGAACGCATAGAATGGAAGTGTGTGAACTCATAGAATGGAGGTTTGTGAAGTCATGGAATGGAGGTGTGTGAAGTCACAGAATGGAAGTGTGTGAAGTCAGAATGGAGGTGTGTGAAGTCATAGATGGAGGTGTGTGAAGTCATAGTATGGAGGTGTGTGAAATCACTGAATGGAGTTTTGTGAAGTCACAGAATGGAGCTGTGTGAAGTCAGAACGGAGGTGTGTGAAGTCATAGAATATAGGTGTGTGAAGTCAGAATGGAGGTGTGTGAACTCTTAGAAGGGAGGTGTGTGAAGTCACAATGGAGGTGTGTGAAGTCATAGAATGGAGGTGTGTGAAGTCACAAAATGGAGGTGTGTGAAATCACAGAATGGAAGTGTGTGAAGTCATAGAATGGAGGTGTGTGACGTCACAGAATGGAGGTGTGTGAAGTCACAGAATGGAGGTGTTCGAACTCACAGAATGGAGGTGTGTGAACTCAGAATGTAGGTGTGTGAAGCCACAGAATGGAGGTGTGTGAAGTCATAGAATGGAAGTGTGTGAAGTCATAGAAAGGAGGTGTGTGAACTCAGAATGGAGGTGTGTGAAGTCACAGAATGGAGGTTTGTGAAGTCATAGAATGGAGGTGTGTGAAGTCAGAGAATGGATGTTTCTGAAGTAAGAATGAAGGTGTGTGAAGTCATAAAATGGAGGTGTGTGAAGTCAAATTGGAGGTTTTTGAACTCATAGAATGGAGGTGTGTGAATTCATAAAATGGAGGTTTGTGAAGTCATGGAATGGAGGTGTGTGAAATCATAGAATGGAGGTGTGTGAAGTGAAACAATAGAGGTGTGTGAAGTCACAGATTGGAAGTGTGTGAAGTCAAAACGGAGGTGTGTGAAGTCACAGAATGGAGGTGTGTGAAGTCACAGAATGGAGGTGTGTGAAGTCAAAAAGATGGTGTGTGAAGTCACAGAGTGGAGGTGTGTGAATTCATAGAATGGAGCTGTGTGAAGTCAGAATGGAGATGTGTGAAGTCACAAAATGGAGGTGTGTGAAATCACAGAATGGAGGTGTGTGATGTCATAGAATGGAGGTGTGTGAAGTCAGAATTGAGGTGTGTGAAGTCACAGAATTGAGGTGTGTGTAGTCACAGAATGGAGGTGTGTGAAGTGAGAATGAAGGTGTGTGAAGTCACAGAATGGAGCTGTGTGAAGTCACAGAATGGATGTTTGTGAAGTAAGAATGAAGGTGTGTGAAGTGAGACAATAGAGGTGTGTGAAGTCACAGAATGGAGGTGTGTGAAGTCACAGATTGGAAGTGTGTGAAGTCATAAAATGAAAGTGTGTGAAGTCAGAATGGAGGTGTGTAAAGTCACAGAATGGAAGTGTGTGAACTCAGAATGGAGGTGTGTGAAGTCTTAGATGGAGGTGTGTGAAGTCATAGTATGGAGGTTTGTGAAATCACTGAATGGAGTTTTGTGAAGTCGCAGAATGGAGCTGTGTGAAGTCAGAATGGAGGTGTGTGAAGTCATAGATGGAGGTGTGTGAAGTCAGAATGGAGGTGTGTGAACTCATAGAGTGGAGGTGTGTGAAGTCACAATGGAGGTGTGTGAAGCCATAGAAAGGAGGTGTGTGAAGTCACAAAATGGAGGTGTGTGAAATCATAGAATGGAAGTGTGTGAAGTCATAGAATGGAGGTGAGTGAAGTCAGAATGGAGGTGTGTGAAGTCACAGAATTGAGGTGAGTGAAGTCACAGAATGGAGGTGTGTGAAGTCAGAATGAAGGTGTGTGAAGTCACAGAATGGAGGTGTGTGAAGTCACAGAATGGATGTTTGTGAAGTAAGAATGAAAGTGTGTGAAGTGAAACAATAGAGATGTGTGAAGTCACAGAATGGAGGTGTGTGAAGTCACAGATTGGAAGTGTGTGAAGTCAAAACTGAGGTGTGTGAAGTCACAGAATGGAGGTGTGTGAAGTCACAGAATGGAGGTGTGTGAAGTCAGAGAATGGAAGTGTGTGAAGTCATAGATAGGAGGTGTGTGAACTCAGAATGGAGGTGTTTGAAGTCACAGAATGGAGGTGTGTGAAGTCATAGAATGGAGGTGTGTGAAATCATAGAATGGAGGTGTTTGAAGTCAGAATGGAGGTGTGTCAAGTCACAGAACTGAGGTGTGTGAAGTCACAGAATGGAGGTGTGTGAAGTCAGAATGAAGGTGTGTGAAGTCACAGAATGGAGGTGTGTGAAGTCACAGAATGGATGTTTGTGAAGTAAGAATGAAGGTGTTTGAAGTCATAAAGTGGAGGTGTGTGAAGTCACAGAATGGATGTGTGTGAAGTCATAGAATGGAGGTGTGTGAAGTCATAGAATTGAGGTGTGTGAAGTCATAGAATGGATGTGTGTGAAGTCATAGGATCGATGTTTGTGAAGTCACAGAATGGAGGTGTGTGAAGTCACAGAATGGAGGTGTTCGAACTCACAGAATGGAGGTGTGTGAACTCAGAATGTACGTGTGTGAAGCCACAGAATGGAGGTGTGTGAAGTCATAGAATGGAAGTGTGTGAAGTCATAGAAAGGAGGTGTGTGAACTCAGAATGGAGGTGTGTGAAGTCACAGAATGGAGGTTTGTGAAGTCATAGAATGGAGGTGTGTGAAGTCAGAGAATGGATGTTTCTGAAGTAAGAATGAAGGTGTGTGAAGTCATAGAATGGAGGTGTGTGAAGTCAAATTGGAGGTGTGTGAACTCATAGAATGGAGGTGTGTGAACTCATAGAATGGAGGTTTGTGAAGTCATGGAATGGAGGTGTGTGAAATCAAAGAATGGAGGTATGTGAAGTGAAACAATAGACGGTGTGTGAAGTCACAGAATGGAGCTGTGTGAAGTCACAGTTTGGAAGTGTGTGAAGTCAAAACGGAGGTGTGTGAAGTCACAGAATAGAGGTGTGTGAAATCACAGAATGGAGGTGTGTGAAGTGAAAAAATGGTGTGTGAAGTCACAGAGTGGAGGTGTGTGAATTCATAGAATGGAGCTAAGTGAAGTCAGATGGTGGTGTGTGAAGTCAGAATGGAGGGGTGTGAAGTCACAAAATGGAGGTGTGTGAAATCACAGAATGGAGGTGTGTGAAGTCATAGAATGGAGGTGTGTGAAGTCAGAATTGAGGTGTGTGAAGTCACAGAATTGAGGTGTGGGAGGTCACAGAATGGAGGTGTGTGAAGTCAGAATGAAGGTGTGTGAAGTCACAGAATGGAGGTGTGTGAAGTCACAGAATGGATGTTTGTGAAGTAAGAATGAAGGTGTGTGAAGTGAAACAATAGAGATGTGTGAAGTCACAGAATGGAGGTGTGTGAAGTCACAGATTGGAAGTGTGTGAAGTCAAAACTGAGGTGTGTGAAGTCACAGAATGGAGGTGTGTGAAGTCACAGAATGGAGGTGTGTGAAGTCAGAGAATGGAGGTGTGTGAACTCAGAATGTAGGTGTGTGAAGCCACAGAATGAAGTTGTGTGAAATCATAGAATGGAAGTGTGTGAAGTCATAGATAGGAGGTGTGTGAACTCAGAATGGAGGTGTGTGAAGTCACAGAATGGAGGTGTGTGAAGTCATAGAATGGAGGTGTGTGAAATCATAGAATGGAGGTGTTTGAAGTCAGAATGGAGGTGTGTCAAGTCACAGAACTGAGGTGTGTGAAGTCAGAAAATTGAGGTGTGTGAAGTCAGAATGAAGGTGTGTGAAGTCACAGAAAGAAGGTGTGTGAAGTCACAGAATGGATGTTTGTGAAGTCATAAAATGAAGGTGTGTGAAGTCAGAATGGAGGTGTGTGAAGTCAGAATGGAGGTGTGTGAAGTCATAGACGGAGGTGTGTGAAGTCATAGTATGGAGGTGTATAAAATCACAGAATGTAGTTTTGTGAAGTCAGACAATGGAGCTGTGTGAAGTCATAACGGAGGTGTGTAAAGTCATAGAATGGAGGTTTGTGAAGTCACAGAATGGAGGTGTGTGAACTCATAGAATGGAGGTGTGTGAAGTCACAATGGAGGTGTGTGAAGTCATAGAATTTAGGTGTGTGAAGTCACAAAATGGAGGTGTGTGAAGTCATAGAATGGAGGTGTGTGAAGTCATAGAATGGAGGTGTGTGAAATCAGAATGGAGGTGTGTATAGTCACAGAATTGAGGTGTGTGAAGTCACAGAATGGATGTTTGTGAAGTACGAATGAAGGTGTTTGAAGTCATAGAGTGGAGGTGTGTGAAGTCACAGAATGGAGGTGTGTGAAGTCATAGAATGGAGATGTGTGAAGTCATAGAATTGAGGTGTGTGAAGTCATAGAATGTAGGTGTGTGAAGTCATAAAATGGAGGTGTGTGAACTCATAGAATGGAGGTGTGTGAAGTCAAAATGGAGTTGTGTGAAGTCATAGAATGGTGGTTTTTGATGTCAAAGAATGGAGGTGTGTGAAGTCATAGAATGGAGGTGTGTGAAGTCATAGAATGGAGGTGTGTGAATTCATAGAATTGAGGTGTGTGAAGTCATAGAATGGAGGTATGTGAAGTCATAAAATGGTGGTTTGTGAACTCATAGAATGGAGGTGTGTGAAGTCAAAATGGAGTTGTTTGAAGTCATAGAATGGTGGTTTTTGATGTCAACGAATGGAGGTATGTGAAGTCACAGAATGGAGGTGTGTGAAGTCATAGACTGGAGGTGTGTGAAGTCATAGACTGGAGGTGTGTGAAGTCATAGAATGGAGGTGTGTGAAGTCATAGACTGAGGTGGGTGAGGTCATAGAAAGGAGGTGTGGGAAGTCATAGAATGGAGGAGTGTGAAGTCATAGAGTGGAGGTGAGTGAAGTCACAGATTCGAGGTCTGTGATGTCATAGAATGGAGGTGTGTGAAGTCAGAATGGAGGTGTGTGAAATCATAGAATGGAGATGTGTGAACTGATAGAATGGAGTTGTGTGACGTCACAATGGAAGTGTGTGAAGTCATAGAATTGAGGTGTCAGAAGTCACAGAATGGAGGTTTGTGAAGTCATAAAATGAAGGTGTGTGAAGTCAGAATGGAGGTGTGTGAAGTCACAGAATGGAAGTGTGTGAACTCAGAATGGAGGTGTGTGAAGTCATAGATGGAGGTGTGTGAAGTCATAGTATGGAGGTGTGTGAAATCACAGAATGGAGTTTTGTGAAGTCACAGAATGGAGCTGTGTGAAGTCAGAACGGAGGTGTGTGAAGTCATAGAATGGAGGTGTGTGAAGTCAGAATGGAGGTGTGTGAACTCATAGAATGGAGGTGTGTGAAGTCACAATGGAGGTGTGTGAAGTCATAGAATGGAGGTGTGTGAAGTCAGAAAATGGAGGTGTGTGAAATCACAGAATGGAGGTGTGTGAAGTCATAGAATGGAGGTGTGTGAAGTCAGAATGGAGGTGTGTGAAGTCACAGAATTGAGGTGTGTGAAATAACAGAATGGAGGTGTGTGAAGTCATAGAATGGAGGTGTGTGAACTCATAGGATCGAAGTGTGTGAAGTCACATAATGGAGGTGCGTGGAGTCATAGAATGGAGGTGTGTGAAGTAACAGAATGGAGGTGTGTGAACTCAGAATGTAGGTGTGTGAAGCCACAGAATGGAGGTGTGTGAAGTCATAGAATGGAAGTGTGTGAAGTAAGAATGAAGGTGTTTGACGTCATAGAGTGGAGGTGTGTGAAGTCACAGAATGGAGGTTTGTGAAGTCATAGAATGGAGGTGTGTGAAGTCAGAGAATGGATGTTTCTGAAGTAAAATGAAGGTGTGTGAAGTCATAGAATGGAGGTGTGTGAAGTCAAACTGGAGGTGTGTGAACTCATAGAATGGAGGTGTGTGAACTCATAGAATGGAGGTTTGTGAAGTCATGGAATGGAGGTGTGTGAAGTCAAAGAATGGAGGTGTGTGAAGTGAAACAATAGAGGTTTGTGAAGTCACAGAATGGAGGTGTGTGAAGTCACAGATTGGAAGTGTGTGAAGTCAAAACGGAGGTGTGTGAAGTCACAGAATGGAGGTGTGTGAAGTCACAGAATGGAGGTGTGTGAAGTCAAAAAGATGGTGTGTGAATTCACAGAATGGAGGTGTGTGAATTCATAGAATGGAGCTGTGTGAAGTCAGATGGAGGTGTGTGAAGTCAGAATGGAGGGGTGTGAAGTCACAAAATGGAGGTGTGTGAAATCACAGAATGGAGGTGTGTGAAGTCATAGAATGTAGGTGTGTGAAGTCAGAATTGGGGTTTGTGAAGTCACAGAATTGAGGTGTATGAAGTCACAGAATGGAGGTGTGTGAAGTCAGAATGAAGGTGTGTGAAGTCACAGAATGGAGGTGTGTGAAGTCACAGAATGGATGTTTGTGAAGTAAGAATGAAGGTGTTTGAAGTCATAGAGTGGAGGTGTGTGAAGTCACAGAATGGAGGTGTGTGAAGTCATAGAATGGAGTTGTGTGAAGTCATAGAATTGAGGTGTGTGAAGTCATAGAATGGAGGTGTGTGAAGTCATAGGATCGAGGTGTGTGAAGTCACAGAATGGAGGTGTGTGAAGTCACAGAATGGAGGTGTGAACTCAGAACGTAGGTGTGTGAAGCCACAGAATGGAGGTTTGTGAAGTCATAGAATGGAAGTGTGTGAAATCATAGAATGGAGGTGTGTGAACTCAGAATGGAGGTGTGTGAAGTCACAGAATGGAGGTTTGTGAAGTCATAGAATGGAGGTATGTGAAGTCAGAGAATGGATGTTTCTGAAGTAAGAATGAAGGTGTTTGAAGTCATAGAGTGGAGGTGTGTGAAGTCACAGAATGGAGGTGTGTGAAGTCATAAAATGGAGGTGTGTGAACTCATAGAATGGAGGTGTGTGAAGTCAAAATGGAGTTGTGTGAAGTCATAGAATGGTGGTTTTTGATGTCAACGAATGGAGGTGTGTGAAGTCATAGAATGAAGGTGTGGGAAGTCAGATTGGAGTTGTGTGAAATCACTGAATGTACGTGTGTCAACTCACAAATGTGGTGTGTGAAGCCACAGAATGGAGGTGTGTGAAGTCATAAAAAGGAAGTGTGTGAAATCATAGAATGGAGGTGTGTGAAGTCACAGAATGGAGGTGTGTGAAGTCAGAATGGAGGTGTGTGAAGTCAGAATGCAGGTGAGTGAAGTCAGAATGGAGGTGTGTGAAGTCATAGAATGGAGGTCTGTGAACTCAGAATGGAGGTTTGTGAAGTCATAGAATGGAGGTGTGTGAACTCAGTATGGAGGTGTGTGAAGTCACAGAATGGAGGTGTGTGAAGTCATAGAATGGAGGTTTGTGAAATTACAGAATGGCGGTGTGTTAATTCATAGAATGGAGGTGTGTGAAGTCATAGGATCGAGGTGTGTGAAGTCACAGTATGGAGGTGTGTGAAGTCACAGAATGGAGGTGTGTGAAGTCACAGAATTGAGGTGTGTGAAGTCAGAGAATGGAGGTGTGTGAACTCAGAATGTAGGTTTGTGAAGTCAGAATGGAGTTGTGTGAAGTCATAGAATGGTGGTTTTTGATGTCAACGAATGGAGGTGTGTGAAGTCATAGAATGGAGGTGTGGGAAGTCAGATTGGAGTTGTGTGAAATCACTGAATGGACGTGTGTCAACTCACAAATGTGGTGTGTGAAGCCACAGAATGGAGGTGTGTGAAGTCATAAAAAGGAAGTGTGTGAAATCATAGAATGGAGGTGTGTGAAGTCACAGAATGGAGGTGTGTGAAGTCAGAATGGAGGTGTGTGAAGTCAGAATGGAGGTGTGTGAAGTCATAGAATGGAGGTGTGTGAAGTCAGAGAATGGATGTTTCTGAAGTAAGAATGAAGGTGTGTGAACTCATAGAATGGAGGTGTGTGAATTCATAGAATGGAGGTTTGTGAAGTCATGGAATAGCGGTGTGTGAAATCAAAGAATGGAGGTGTGTGAAGTGAAACAATAGAGGTGTGTGAAGTCACAGAATGGAGGTGGGTGAAGTCACAGATTGGAGGTGTGTGAAGTCACAGAATGGATGTGCGTGAAGTCAAAAAGGTGGTGTGTGAAGTCACAGAAAGGATGTGTGTGAATTTATAGAATGGAGCTTTGTGAAGTCAGAATGGAGGTGTGTGAAGTCAGAATGGAGGGGTGTGAAGTCAGAATGGAGGTGTGTGAAGTCACAGAATGGAGGTGTGTGAAGTCATAGAAAAGAGTTGTGTGAAATCATAGAATGGAGGTGTGTGAAGTCAGAATGGAGGTGTGTCAAGTCACAGAATTGAGGTGTGTGAAGTCAGAGAATGGAGGTGTGTGAAGTCAGAATGAAGGTGTGTGAAGTCACAGAAAGGAGGTGTGTGAAGTCACAGAATGGATGTTTGTGAAGTCATAAAATGAAGGTGTGTGAAGTCAGAATGGAGGTGTGTGAAGTCACAGAATGGAGGTGTGTGAACTCAGAATGGAGGTGTGTGAAGTCATAGACGGAGGTTTGTGAAGTCATAGTATGGAGGTGTATGAAATCACAGAATGTAGTTTTGTGAAGTCACAGAATGGAGTTGTGTGAAGTCATAACGGAGGTGTGTGAAGTCATAGAATGGAGGTGTGTGAAGTCAGAATGGAGGTGTGTGAACTCATAGAATGGAGGTGTGTGAAGTCACAATGGAGGTGTGTGAAGTCACAGAATGAAGGTGTGTGAAGTCATAGAATGGAGGTGTGTGAAGTCATAGAATGGAGGTGTGTGAAATCAGAATGGAGGTGTGTATAGTCACAGAATTGAGGTGTGTGAAGTCACAGAATGGAGGTGTGTGAAGTCAGAATGGAGGTGTGTGAACTCATAGAATGGAGGTGTGTGAAGTCACAAAATGGAGGTGTGTGAAGTCACAGAATGGAGGTGTGTGAAGTCATAGAATGGAGGTGTGTGAAATCAGAATAGAGGTGTGTATAGTCACAGAATTGAGGTGTGTGAAGTCACAGAATGGAGGTGTGTGATGTCAGAATGAAGGTGTGTGAAGTCACAGAATGGAGGTGTGTGAAGTCACAGAATGGATGTTTGTGAAGTAAGAATGAAGGTGTTTGAAGTCATAGAGTGGAGGTGTGTGAAGTCACAGAATGTAGGTGTGTGAAGTCATAGAATGGAGGTGTGTGAAGTCATAGAATTGAGGTGTGTGAAGTCATAGAATGGATGTGTGTGAAGTCATAAAATGGAGGTGTGTGAACTCATAGAATGGAGGTGTGTGAAGTCAAAACGGAGTTGTGTGAAGTCAAAGAATGGTGGTTTTTGATGTCAACGAATGGAGGTGTGTGAAGTCATAGAATGGAGGTGTGTGAAGTCATAGAATGGAGGTGTGTAAAAACATGGAATTGAGGTGTGTGAAGTCATAGAATGGAGGTGTGTGAAGTCATAAAATGGAGGTGTGTGAACTCATAGAATGGAGGTGTGTGAAGTCAAAATGGAGTTGTGTGAAGTCATAGAATGGTGGTTTTTGATGTCAACGAATGGAGGTGTGTGAAGTCATCGAATGGAGGTGTGGGAAGTCAGATTGGAGTTGTGTGAAATCACAGAATGGAGGTGTGTCAACTCACAAATGTGGTGTGTGAAGCCACAGAATGGAGGTGTGTGAAGTCATAGAAAGGAAGTGTGTGAAATCATAGAATGGAGGTGTGTGAAGTCACAGAATGGAGGTGTGTGAAGTCAGAATGGAGGTGTGTGAAGTCAGAATGGAGGTGAGTGAAGTCATAGAATGGAGGTGTGTGAAGTCATAGAATGGAGGTCTGTGAACTCAGAATGGAGGTTTGTGAAGTCATAGAATGGAGGTGTGTGAACTCAGTATGGAGGTGTGTGAAGTCACAGAATGGAGGTGTGTGAAGTCATAGAATGGAGGTTTGTGAAATTACAGAATGGAGGTGTGTTAATTCATAGAATGGAGGTGTGTGAAGTCATAGGATCGAGGTGTGTGAAGTCACAGAATGGAGGTGTGTGAAGTCACAGTATGGAGGTGTGTGAAGTCAGAGAATGGAGGTGTGTGAACTCAGAATGTAGGTGTGTGAAGTCAGAATGGAGGTGAGTGAAGTCATAGAATGGAGGTGTGTGAAGTCATAGAATGGAGGTCTGTGAACTCAGAATGGAGGTTTGTGAAGTCATAGAATGGAGGTGTGTGAACTCAGTATGGAGGTGTGTGAAGTCACAGAATGGAGGTGTGTGAAGTCATAGAATGGAGGTTTGTGAAATCACAGAATGGAGGTGTGTTAATTCATAGAATGGAGGTGTGTGAAGTCATAGGATCGAGGTGTGTGAAGTCACAGAATGGAGGTGTGTGAAGTCACAGAATGGAGGTGTGTGAAGTCACAGAATGGAGGTGTGTGAACACAGAATGTAGGTGTGTGAAGCCACAGAATGGAGGTGTGTGAAGTCATAGAATGGAGGTGTGTGAAGTCAGAGAATGGATGTTTCTGAAGTAAGAATGAAGGTGTGTGAACTCATAGAATGGAGGTGTGTGAACTCATAGAATGGAGGTTTGTGAAGTCAAGGAATAGCGGTGTGTGAAATCAAAGAATGGAGGTGTGTGAAGTGAAACAATAGAGGTGTGTGAAGTCACAGAATGGAGGTGGGTGAAGTCACAGATTGGAAGTGTGTGAAGTCAAAACGGAGGTGTGTGAAGTCACAGAATGGAGGTGTGTGAAGTCACAGAATGGATGTGCGTGAAGTCAAAAAGGTGGTGTGTGAAGTCCCAGAATGGATGTGTGTGAATTTATAGAATGGAGCTTTGTGAAGTCAGAATGGAGGTGTGTGAAGTCAGGATGGAGGGGTGTGAAGTCAGAATGGAGGTGTGTGAAGTCACAGAATGGACGTGTGTGAAGTCATAGAATGAAGATGTGTGAAATCATAGAATGGAGGTGTGTGAAGTCAGAATGGAGGTGTGTCAAGTCACAGAATTGAGGTGTGTGAAGTCAGAGAATGGAGGTGTGTGAAGTCAGAATGAAGCTGTGTGAAGTCACAGAAAGGAGGTGTGTGAAGTCACAGAATGGATGTTTGTGAAGTCATAAAATGAAGGTGTGTGAAGTCAGAATGGAGGTGTGTGAAGTCACAGAATGGATGTTTGTGAAGTCATAAAATGAAGGTGTGTGAAGTCATAGAATGGAGGTGTGTGAAAACATGGAATTGAGGTGTGTGAAGTCATAGAATGGAGGTGTGTGAAGTCATAAAATGGAGGTTTCAGAACTCATAGAATGGAGGTGTGTGAAGTCAAAATGGAGTTGTGTGAAGTCATAGAGTGGTGGTTTTTGATGTCAACGAATGGAGGTTTGTGAAGTCACAGAATGGAGGTGTGTGAAGTCATAGAATGGAGGTGTGTGAAGTCATAGACGCGAGGTGTGTGAAGTCACAGAATGGAGGTGTGTGAAGTCATAGAATGGAGGAGTGTGAAGTCGTAGAATGGAGGTGAGTGAAGTCACAGATTCGAGGTCTGTGATGTCATAGAATGGAGGTGTGTGAAGTCAGAATGGAGGTGTGTGAAATCATAGAATGGAGATGTGTGAACTCATAAAATGGAGTTGTGTGACGTCACAATGGAAGTGTGTGAAGTCATAGAATTGAGGTGTCAGAAGTCACAGAATGGAGGTTTGTGAAGTCATAAAATGAAGGTGTGTGAAGTCAGAATGGAGGTGTGTGAAGTCACAGAATGGAAGTGTGTGAACTCAGAATGGAGGTGTGTGAAGTCATAGATGGAGGTGTGTGAAGTCATAGTATGGAGGTGTGTGAAATCACTGAAAGGAGTTTTGTGAAGTCACAGAATGGAGCTGTGTGTAGTCAGAACGGAGGTGTGTGAAGTCATAGAATGGAGGTGTGTGAAGTCAGAATGCAGGTGTGTGAACTCATAGAATGGAGGTGTGTGAAGTCAAAATGGAGGTGTGTGAAGTCATAGAATGGAGGTGTGTGAAGTCACAAAATGGAGGTGTGTGAAGTCACAGAATGGATGTTTTTGAAGTAAGAATGAAGGCGTTTGAAGTCATAGAGTGGAGGTGTGTGAAGTCACAGAATGGAGGTGTGTGAAGTCATAGAATGGAGGTGTGTGAAGTCATAGAATTGAGGTGTGTGAAGTCATAGAATGGATGTGTGTGAAGTCATAAAATGGAGGTGTGTGAACTCATAGAATGGAGGTGTGTGAAGTCAAAATGGAGTTGTGTGAAGTCAAAGAATGGTGGTTTTTATGTCAACGAATGGAGGTGTGTGAAGTCATAGAATGGAGGTGTGTGAAGTCATAGAATGGAGGTGTGTGAAGTCATAAAATGGAGGTTTCTGAACTCATAGAAGGGAGGTGTGTGAAGTCAAAATGGAGTTGTGTGAAGTCAAAGAATGGTGGTTTTTGATGTCAACGAATGGAGGTGTGTGAAGTCATAGAATGGAGGTGTGTGAAGTCATAGAATGGAGGTGTGTGAAAACGTAGAATTGAGGTGTGTGAAGTCATAGAATGGAGGTGTGTGAAGTCATAAAATGGAGGTTTCTGAATTCATAGAATGGAGGTGTGTGAAGTCAAAATGGAGTTGTGTGAAGTCATAGAATGGTGGTTTTTGATGTCAACGAATGGAGGTGTGTGAAGTCACAGAATGGAGGTGTGTGAAGTCATAGAATGGAGGTGTGTGAAGTCATAGACTGGAGGTGTGTGAAGTCATAGAATGGAGGTGTGTGAAGTCACAGAATGGAGGTGTGTGAAGTCAGAATGGAGGTGTGTGAAGTCATAGAGTGAGCTGGGTGAAGTCATAGAAAGGAGATGTGGGAAGTCATAGAATGGAGGAGTGTGAAGTCATAGAGTGGAGGTGAGTGAAGCCACAGATTCGAGGTCTGTGATGTCATAGAATGGAGATGTGTGAAGTCAGAATGGAGGTGTGTGAAATCATAGAATGGAGATGTGTGAACTCATAGAATGGAGTTGTGTGACGTCACAATGGAAGTGTGTGAAGTCATAGAATTGAGGTGTCAGAAGTCACAGAATGGAGGTTTGTGAAGTCATAAAATGAAGGTGTGTGAAGTCAGAATGGAGGTGTGTGAAGTCACAGAATGGAAGTGTGTGAACTCAGAATGGAGGTGTGTGAAGTCATAGATGGAGGTGTGTGAAGTCATAGTATGGAGGTGTGTGAAATCACTGAATGGAGTTTTGTGAAGTCACAGAATGGAGCTGTGTGTAGTCAGAACGGAGGTGTGTGAAGTCATAGAATGGAGGTGTGTGAAGTCAAAATGCAGGTGTGTGAACTCATAGAATGGAGGTGTGTGAAGTCACAATGGAGGTGTGTGAAGTCATAGAATGGAGGTGTGTGAAGTCACAAAATGGAGGTGTGTGAAATCACAGAATGGAAGTGTGTGAAGTCATAGAATGGAGGTGTGTGAATTCAGAATGGAGGTGTGTGAAGTCACAGAATTGAGGTGTGTGAAGTCACAAAATGGAGGTGTGTGAAGTCAGAATGAAGGTGTGTGAAGTCACAGAATGGAGGTGTGTGAAGTCACAGAATGGATGTTTGTGAAGTAAGAATGAAGGTGTTTGAAGTCATAGAGTGGAGGTGTGTGAAGTCACAGAATGGAGGTGTGTGAAGTCATAGAATGGAGGTGTGTGAAGTCATAGAATTGAGGTGTGTGAAGTCATAGAATGGAGGTGTGTGAAGTCATAGGATCGATGTGTGTGAAATCACAGAATGGAGGTGTGTGAAGTCACAGAATGGAGGTGTTCGAACTCACAGAATGGAGGTGTATGAACTCAGAATGTAGGTGTGTGAAACCCTAGAATGGAGGTGTGTGAAGTCATAGAATGGAAGTGTGTGAAGTCATAGAAAGGAGGTGTGTGAACTCAGAATGGAGGTGTGTGAAGTCACAGAATGAAGGTTTCTGAAGTCATAGAATGGAGGTGTGTGAAGTCAGAGAATGGATGTTTCTGAAGTAAGAATGAAGGTGTGTAAAGTCATAGAATGGAGGTTTGTGAAGTCATGGAATGGAGGTGTGTGAAATCAAAGAATGGAGGTGTGTGAAGTGAAACAATAGAGGTGTGTGAAGTCACAGAATGGAGGTGTGTGAAGTCACAGATTGGAAGTGTGTGAAGTCAAAACGGAGGTGTGTGAAGTCACAGAATGGAGGTGTGTGAAGTCATAGAATTGAGGTGTGTGAAGTGAAAAAGATGGTGTGTGAAGTCACAGAATGGAGGTGTGTGAATTCATAGAATGGAGATGTGTGAAGTCAGATGGAGGTGTGTGAAGTCAGAAAGGAGGGGAGTGAAGTCACAAAATGGAGGTGTGTGAAATCACAGAATGGAGGTGTGTGAAGTCATAGAATGGAGGTGGGTGAAGTCAGAATTGAGGTGTGTGAAGTCACAGAATTGAGGTGTGTGAAGTCACAGAATGGAGGTGTGTGAAGTCAGAATGAAGGTGTGTGAAGTCACAGAATGGAGGTGTGTGAAGTCACAGAATGGAGGTGTGTGAAGTCACAGAATGGATGTTTGTGAAGTAAGAATGAAGGTGTGTGAAGTGAAACAATAGAGGTGTGTGAAGTCACAGAATGGAGGTGTGTGAAGTCACAGATTGGAAGTGTGTGAAGTCAAACGGAAGTGTGTGAAGTGACAGAATAGAGGTGTGTGAAGTCACAGAATGGAGGTGTGTGAAGTCATAGAATGGAGGTTTGTGAAATCACAGAATGGAGGTGTGTTAATTCATAGAATGGAGGTGTGTGAAGTCAAAGGATCGAGGTATGTGAAGTCACAGAATGGAGGTGTGTGAAGTCACAGAATGGAAGTGTGTGAAGTCATAGAAAGGAGGTGTGTGAACTCAGAATGGAGGTATGTGAAGTCACAGAATGGAGGTTTGTGAAGTCATAGAATGGAGGTGTGTGAAGTCAGAGAATGGATGTTTCTGAAGTAAGAATGAAGGTGTGTGAAGTCATAGAATGGAGATGTGTGAAGTCAAATTGGAGGTGTGTGAACTCATAGAATGGAGGTGTGTGAACTCATAGAATGGAGGTTTGGGAAGTCATGGAATGGCGGTGTGTGAAATCAAAGAATTGAGGTGTGTGAAGTGAAACAATAGAGGTGTGTGAAGTCACAGAATGGAGGTGTGTGAAGTCACACATTGGAAGTGTGTGAAGTCAAAACGGAGGTGTGTGAAGTCACAGAATGGAGGTGTGTGAAGTCATAGAATGGAGGTGTGTGACGTCATAGAATTGAGGTGAGTGAAGTCATAGAATGGATGTGTGTGAAGTCATAAAATGGAGGTGTGTGAACTCATAGAATGGAGGTGTGTGAAGTCAAAATGGAGTTGTGTGAAGTCAAAGAATGGTGGTTTTTGATGTCAACGAATGGAGGTGTGTGAAGTCATAGAATGGAGGTGTGTGAAAACATAGACTGGAGCTGTGTGAAGTCATAGAATGGAGGTGTGTGAAGTCAAAATGGAGTTGTGTGAAGTCATAGAATGGTGGTGTGTGAAGTCACAGAATGGAGGTGTGTGAAGTCATAGAAAGGAGGTGTGTGAAGTCATAGACTGGAGCTGTGTGAAGTCATAGAATGGAGGTGTGTGAAGTCACAGAATGGAGGTGTGTGAAGTCAGAATGGAGGTGTGTGAAGTCATAGAGTGAGCTGGGTGAAGTCATAGAAAGGAGGTGTGGGAAGTCATAGAATGTAGGAGTGTGAAGTCATAGTGTGGAGGTGAGTGAAGTCACAGATTCGAGGTCTGTGATGTCATAGAATGGAGGTGTGTGAAGTCAGAATGGAGGTGTGTGAAATCATAGAATGGAGATGTGTGAACTCATAGAATGGAGTTGTGTGACGTCACAATTGAAGTGTGTGAAGTCACAGAATTGAGGTGTCAGAAGTCACAGAATGGAGGTGTGTGAAGTCACAGAATGGAGGTCTGTGAAGTCACAGAATGGAGGTGTGTGAAGCGAAAAAGGTGGTGTGTGAAGTCACAGAATGGAGGTGTGTGAATTCATAGAATGGAGCTGTGTGAAGTCAGATGGAGGTGTGTGAAGTCAGAATGGAGGGGTGTGAAGTCAGAAAATGGAGGTGTGTGAAATCACAGAATTGAGGTGTGTGAAGTCATAGAATGGAGGTGGGGGAAGTCAGAATTGAGGTGTGAGAACTCACAGAATTGAGGTGTGTGAAGTCACAGAATGAAGGTGTGTGAAGTCAGAATGAAGGTGTGTGAAGTCAAAGAATGGAGGTGTGTGAAGTCACAGAATGGAGGTGTGTGAAGTCACAGAATGGATGTTTGTGAAGTAAGAATGAAGGTGTGTGAAGTGAAACAATAGAGGTGTGTGAAGTCAGAGAATGGAGGTGTGTGAAGTCACAGATTGGAAGTGTGTGAGGTCAAAACGGAGGTGTGTGAAGTAACAGAATGGAGGTGTGTGAAGTCACAGAATGGAGGTGTGTGAAGTCATAGAATGGAGGTTTGTGAAATCACAGAATGGAGGTGTGTTAATTCATAGAATGGAGGTTTGTGAAGTCAAAGGATTGAGCTGTGTGAAGTCACAGAATGGAGGTGTGTGAAGTCACAGAATGGAGGTGTGTGAAGTCACAGAATGGAGGTTTGTGAACTCAGAATGTAGGTGTGTGAAGCCACAGAATGGAGGTGTGTGAAGTCATAGAATGGAAGTGTGTGAAGTCATAGAAAGGAGGTGTGTGAACTCAGAATGGAGGTGTGTGAAGTCACAGAATGGAGGTTTGTGAAGTCATAGAATGGAGGTGTGTGAAGTCAGAGAATGGACGTTTCTGAAGTAAGAATGAAGGTGTGTGAAGTCATAGAATGGAGATGTGTGAAGTCAAATTGGAGGTGTGTGAACTCATAGAATGGAGGTGTGTGAAGTCATAGAATGGAGTTTTGTGAAGTCATGGAATGGCGGTGTGTGAAATCAAAGAATGGAGGTGTGTGAAGTGAAACAATAGAGGTGTGTGAAGTCACAGAATGGATGTGTGTGAAGTCATAAAATGGAGGTGTGTGAAGTCACAGAATGGAGGTGTGTGAAGTCATAGAATGGAGGTGTGTGAAGTCATAGAATGGAGGTGTGTGAAATCAGAATGGAGGTGTGTATAGTCACAGAATTGAGGTGTGTGAAGTCACAGAATGGAGGTGTGTGAAGTCAGAATATAGGTGTGTGAACTCATAGAATGGAGGTGTGTGAAGTCACAAAATGGAGGTGTGTGAAGTCACAAAATGGAGGTGTGTGAAGTCATAGAATGAAGGTGTGTGAAATCAGAATGGAGGTGTGTATAGTCACAGAATTGAGGTGTGTGAAGTCACAGAATGGAAGTGTGTGATGTCAGAATGAAGGTGTGTGAAGTCACAGAATGGAGGTGTGTGAAGTCACAGAATGGATGTTTGTGAAGTAAGAATGAAGGTGTTTGAAGTCATAGAGTGGAGGTGTGTGAAGTCACAGAATGGAGGTGTGTGAAGTCATAGAATGGAGGTGTGTGAAGTCATAGAATTGAGGTGTGTGAAGTCATAGAATGGATGTGTGTGAAGTCATAAAATGGACGTGGGTGAACTCATAGAATGGAGGTGTGTGCGGTCAAAATGGAGTTGTGTGAAGTCAAAGAATGGTGGTTTTTGATGTCAACGAATGGAGGTGTGTGAAGTCATAGAATGGAGGTGTGTGAAGTCATAGAATGGAGGTGTGTGAAAACATAGAATTGAGGTGTGTGAAGTCATAGAATGGAGGTGTGTGAAGTCATAAAATGGAGGTTTCTGAAGTCATAGAATGGAGGTGTGTGAAGTCAATATGGAGTTGTGTGCAGTCATAGAGTGGTGGTTTTTGATGTCAACAAATGGAGGTGTGTGAAGTCACAGAATGGAGGTGTGTGAAGTCATAGAATGGAGGTGTGTGAAGTCATAGACTGGAGGTGTGTGAAGTCATAGAATGGAGGTCTGTGAAGTCACAGAAAAGAGGTGTGTGAAGTCAGAATGGAGGTGTGTGAAGTCAGAGTGAGGTGGGTGAAGTCATAGAAAGGAGGTGTGGGAAGTCATAGAATGGAGGAGTGTGAAGTCATAGAGTGGAGGCGAGTGAAGTCACAGATTCGAGGTCTGTGATGTCATACAATGGAGGTGTGTGAAGTCAGAATGGAGGTGTGTGAAATGATAGAATGGAGATGTGTGAACTCATAGAATGGAGGTGTGTCACGTCACAATGGAAGTGTGTGAAGTCATAGAATTGAGGTGTCAGAAGTCACAGAATGGAGGTTTGTGAAGTCATAAAATGAAGGTGTGTGAAGTCAGAATGGAGGTGTGTGAAGTCACAGAATGGAAGTGTGTGAACTCAGAATGGAGGTGTGTGAAGTCATAGATGGAGGTGTGTGAAGTCATAGTATGGAGGTGTGTGAAATCACTGAATGGAATTTTATGAAGTCACAGAATGGAGCTGTGTGTAGTCAGAACGGAGGTGTGTGAAGTCGTAGAATGGAGGTGTGTGAAGTCAGAATGCAGGTGTGTGAACTCATAGAATGGAGGTGTGTGAAGTCACAATGGAGGTGTGTGAAGTCATAGAATGGAGGTGTGTGAAGTCACAAAATGGAGGTGTGTGAAATCACAGAATGGAAGTGTGTGAAGTCATAGAATGGAGGTGTGTGAAGTCAGAATGGAGGTGTGTGAAGTCACAGAATTGAGGTGTGTGAAGTCACAGAATGGAGGTGTGTGAAGTCAGAATGAAGGTGTGTGAAGTCAGAGAATGGAGGTGTGTGAAGTCACAGAATGGATGTTTGTGAAGTAAGAATGAAGGTGGTTGAAGTCATAGAGTGGAGGTGTGTGAAGTCACAGAATGGAGGTGTGTGAAGTCATAGAATGGAGATGTGTGAAGTCATAGAATTGAGGTGTGTGAAGTCATAGAATGGAGGTGTGTGAAGTCATAGGATCGATGTGTGTGAAATCACAGAATGGAGGTGTGTAGTCACAGAATGGAGGTGTTCGAACTCACAGAATGGAGGTGTATGAACTCAGAATGTAGGTGTGTGAAGCCACAGAATGGAGGTGTGTGAAGTCATAGAATGGAAGTGTGTGAAGTCATAGAAAGGAGGTGTGTGAACTCAGAATTGAAGTGTGTGAAGTCACAGAATGAAGGTTTGTGAAGTCATAGAATGGAGGTGTGTGAAGTCAGAGAATGGATGTTTCTGAAGTAAGAATGAAGGTGTGTGAAGTCATAGAATGGAGGTTTGTGAAGTCAAATTGGACGTGTGTGAACTCATAGAATGGAGGTGTGTTAACTCATAGAATGGAGGTTTGTGAAGTCATGGAATGGAGGTGTGTGAAATCAAAGAATAGAGGTGTGTGAAGTGAAACAATAGAGTTGTGTGAAGTCACAGAATGGAGGTGTGTGAAGTCACAGATTGGAAGTGTGTGAAGTCAAAACGGAGGTGTGTGAAGTCACAGATTGGAGGTGTGTGAAATCAGAATGGAGGTGTGTGTAGTCACAGAATTGAGGTGTGTGAACTCACAGAATGGAGGTGTGTGATGTCAGAATGAAGGTGTGTGAAGTCACAGAATGGAGGTGTGTGAAGTCACAGAATGGATGTTTGTGAAGTAAGAATGAAGGTGTTTGAAGTCATAGAGTGGAGGTGTGTGAAGTCACAGAATGGAGGTGTGTGAAGTCATA
Source organism: Megascapheus bottae (assembly GCA_024803745.1). NCBI lineage: Eukaryota > Metazoa > Chordata > Mammalia > Rodentia > Geomyidae > Megascapheus > Megascapheus bottae. The sequence goes on along the minus strand of JANJXV010000054.1, from coordinate 3,758,207 downwards.
GAATGGAGGTGTGTGAAGTCATAGAATTGAGGTGTGTGAAGTCATAGAATGGATGTGTGTGAAGTCATAAAATGGAGGTTGGTGAACTCATAGAAGGGAGGTGTGTGAAGTCAAAATGGAGTTGTGTGAAGTCAAAGAATGGTGGTTTTTGATGTCAACGAATGGAGGTGTGTGAAGTCACAGAATGGAGGTGTGTGAAGTCATAGAATGGAGGTGTGTGAAAACATAGAATTGAGGTGTGTGAAGTCATAGAAGGGAGGTGTGTGAAGTCATAAAATGGAGGTTTCTGAACTCATAGAATGGAGGTGTGTGAAGTCAAAATGGAGTTGTGTGAAGTCATAGAGTGGTGGTTTTTGATGTCAACGAATGGAGGTGTGTGAAGTCACAGAATGGCGGTGTGTGAAGTCATAGAATGGAGGTGTGTGAAGTCATAGACGGGAGGTGTGTGAAGTCATAGAATGGAGGTCTGTGAAGTCACAGAATGGAGGTGTGTGAAGTCAGAATGGAGTTGTGTGAAGTCATAGAGTGAGGTGTGTGAAGTCATAGAAAGGAGGTGTGGGAAGTCATAGAATGGAGGAGTGTGAAGTCATAGAGTGGAGGTGAGTGAAGTCACAGATTCGAGGTCTGTGATGTCATAGAATGGAGGTGTGTGAACTCAGAATGGAGGTGTGTGAAATGATAGAATGGAGATGTGTGAACTCATAGAATGGAGTTGTGTGACGTCAGAATGGAAGTGTGTGAAGTCATAGAATTGAGGTGTCAGAAGTCACAGAATGGAGGTTTGTGAAGTCATAAAATGAAGGTGTGTGAAGTCAGAATGGAGGTGTGTGAAGTCACAGAATGGAGGTGTGTGACGTCAGAATGCAGGTGTGTGAACTCATAGAATGGAGGTGTGTGAAGTCACAATGGAGGTGTTTGAAGTCATAGAATGGAGGTGTGTGAAGTCACAAAATGGAGGTGTGTGAAATCACAGAATGGAAGTGTGTGAAGTGATAGAATGGAGGTGTGTGAAGTCAGAATGGAGGTCTGTGAAGTCACAGAATTGAGGTGTGTGAAGTCACAGAATGGAGGTGTGTGAAGTCAGAATGAAGGTGTGTGAAGTCACAGAATGGAGGTGTGTGAAGTCACAGAATGGATGTTTGTGAAGTAAGAATGAAGGTGTTTGAAGTCATAGAATGGAGGTGTGTGAAGTCACAATGGAGGTGTGTGAAGTCATAGAATGGAGGTGTGTGAAGTCACAAAATGAAGGTGTGTGAAGTCATAGAATGGAGGTGTGTGAAGTCATAGAATTGAGGTGTGTGAAGTCATAGAATGGAGGTGTGTGAAGTCATAGGATCGATGTGTGTGAAGTCACAGAATGGAGGTGTGTGAAGTCACAGAATGGAGGTGTTCGAACTCACAGAATGGAGGTGTATGAACTCAGAATGTAGGTGTGTGAAGCCACAGAATGGAGGTGTGTGAAGTCATAGAATGGAAGTGTGTGAAGTCATAGAAAGGAGGTGTGTGAACTCAGAATGGAGGTGTGTGAAGGCACAGAATGAAGGTTTGTGAAGTCATAGAATGGAGGTGTGTGAAGTCAGAGAATGGATGTTTCTGAAGTAAGAATGAAGGTGTGTGAAGTCATAGAATGGAGGTTTGTGAAGTCAAATTGGAGGTGTGTGAACTCATAGAATGGAGGTGTGTTAACTCATAGAATGGAGGTGTGTGAAGTCATGGAATGGAGGTGTGTGAAATCAAAGAATGGAGGTGTGTGAAGTGAAACAATAGAGGTGTGCGAAGTCACAGAATGGAGGTGTGTGAAGTCACAGATTGGAAGTGTGTGAAGTCAAAACGGAGGTGTGTGAAGTCACAGAATGGAGGTGTGTGAAGTCACAGAATGGAGGTGTGTGAAGTGAAAAAGATGGTGTGTGAAGTCACAGAATGGAGGTGTGTGAATTCATAGAATGGAGCTGTGTGAAGTCAGATGGAGGTGTGTGAAGTCAGAATGGAGGGGTGTGAAGTCACAAAATGGAGGTGTGTGAAATCACAGAATAGAGGTGTGTGAAGTCATAGAATGGAGATGGGTGAAGTCAGAATTGAGGTGTGTGAAGTCACAGAATTGAGGTGTGTGAAGTCACAGAATGGAGGTGTGTGAAGTCAGAATGAAGGTGTGTGAAGTCACAGAATGGAGGTGTGTGAAGTCACAGAATGGAGGTGTGTGAAGTCACAGAATGGATGTTTGTGAAGAATGAAGTTGTGTGAAGTGAAACAATAGAGGTGTGTGAAGTCACAGAATGGAGGTGTGTGAAGTCACAGATTGGAAGTGTGTGAAGTCAAAACGGAGGTGTGTGAAGTGACAGAATAGATGTGTGTGAAGTCACAGAATGGAGGTGTGTGAAGTCATAGAATGGAGGTTTGTGAAATCACAGAATGGAGGTGTGTTAATTCATAGAATGGAGGTGTGTGAAGTCAAAGGATCGAGGTGTGTGAAGTCACAGAATGGAGGTGTGTGAAGTCACAGAATGGAGGTGTGTGAAGTCACAGAATGGAGGTGTGTGAACTCAGAATGTAGGTGTGTGAAGCCACAGAATGGAGGTGTGTGAAGTCATAGAATGGAAGTGTGTGAAGTCATAGAAAGGAGGTGTGTGAACTCAGAATGGAGGTGTGTGAAGTCACAGAATGGAGGTTTGTGAAGTCAGAGAATGGAGGTGTGTGAAGTCAGAGAATGGATGTTTCTGAAGTAAGAATGAAGGTGTGTGAAGTCATAGAATGGAGATGTGTGAAGTCAAATTGGAGGTGTGTGAACTCATAGAATGGAGGTGTGTGAACTCATAGAATGGAGGTTTGTGAAGTCATGGAATGGCGGTGTGTGAAATCAAAGAACGGAGGTGTGTGAAGTGAAACAATAGAGGTGTGTGAAGTCACAGAATGGAGGTGTGTGAAGTCACAGATTGGAAGTGTGTGAAGTCAAAACGGAGGTGTGTGAACTCACAGAATGGAGGTGTGTGAAGTCACAGAATGGATGTGCATGAAGTCAAAAAGGTGGTGTGTGAAGTCACAGAATGGATGTGTGAATTTATAGAATGGAGCTTTGTGAAGTCAGAATGGAGGTGTGTGAAGTCAGAATGGAGGGGTGTGAAGTCAGAATGGATATGTGTGAAGTCACAGTATGGAGGTGTGTGAAGTCATAGAATGGAGGTGTGTGAAATCATAGAATGGAGGTGTGTGAAGTCAGAATGGAGGTGTGTCAAGTCACAGAATTGAGGTGTGTGAAGTCAGAGAATGGAGGTGTGTGAAGTCAGAATGAAGGTATGTGAAGTCACAGAAAGGAGGTGTGTGAAGTCACAGAATGGATGTTTGTGAAGTCATAAAATGAAGGTGTGTGAAGTCAGAATGGAGGTGTGTGAAGTCACAGAATGGAGGTGTGTGAACTCAGAATGGAGGTGTGTGAAGTCATAGACGGAGGTGTGTGAAGTCATAATATGGAGGTGTATGAAATCACAGAATGTAGTTTTGTGAAGTCACAGAATGGAGCTGTGTGAAGTCATAACGGAGGTGTGTGAAGTCATAGAATGGAGGTGTGTGAAGTCAGAATGGAGGTGTGTGAACTCATAGAATGGAGGTGTGTGAAGTCACAATTGAGCTGTGTGAAGTCATAGAATTTAGGTGTGTGAAGTCACAAAATGGAGGTGTGTGAAGTCATAGAATGGAGGTGTGTGAAGTCATAGAATGGAGGTGTGTGAAATCAGAATGGAGGTGTGTATAGTCACAGAATTGAGGTGTGTGAAGTCACAGAATGGATTTGTGTGAAGTCAGAATGAAGGTGTGTGAAGTCACAGAATGGAGGTGCGTGAAGTCACAGAATGGAAGTTTGTGAAGTAAGAATGAAGGTGTTTGAAGTCATAGAGTGGAGGTTTGTGAAGTCACAAAATGGAGGTGTGTGAAGTCATAGAATGGAGGTGTGTGAAGTCATAGAATTGAGGTGTGTGAAGTCATAGAATGGAGGTGTGTGAAGTCACAGAATGGATGTTTGTGAAGTCATAAAATGAAGGTGTGTGAAGTCAGAATGGAGGTGTGTGAAGTCAGAATGGAGGTGTGTGAAGTCATAGATGGATGTGTGTGAAGTCATAGTATGGAGGTGTATGAAATCACAGAATGGAGTTTTGTGAAGTCACAGAATGGAGCTTTGTGAAGTCATAACGGAGGTGTGTGAAGTCATAGAATGGAGGTGTGTGAAGTCACAGAATGGAGGTGTGTGAACTCATAGAATGGAGGTGTGTGAAGTCACAATGGAGGTGTATGAAGTCGTAGAATTTAGGTGTGTGAAGTCACAAAATGGAGGTGTGTGAAGTCATAGAATGGAGGTGTGTGAAGTCATAGAATGGAGGTGTGTGAAATCAGAATGGAGGTGTGTATAGTCACAGAATTGAGGTGTGTGAAGTCACAGAATGGAGGTGTGTGAAGTCAGAATGAAGGTGTGTGAAGTCACAGAATGGAGGTGTGTGAAGTCACAGAATGGATGTTTGTGAAGTAAGAATGAAGGTGTTTGAAGTCATAGAGTGGAGGTGTGTGAAGTCACAGACTGGAGGTGTGTGAAGTCATAGATTGGAGGTGTGTGAAATCACTGAATGGAATTTTGTGAATTCACAGAATGGAGCTGTGTGTAGTCAGAACGGAGGTGTGTGAAGTCATAGAATGGAGGTGTGTGACGTCAGAATGCAGGTGTGTGAACTCATAGAATGGAGGTGTGTGAAGTCACAATGGAGGTGTTTGAAGTCATAGAATGGAGGTGTGTGAAGTCACAAAATGGAGGTGTGTGAAATCACAGAATGGAAGTGTGTGAAGTGATAGAATGGAGGTGTGTGAAGTCAGAATGGAGGTGTGTGAAGTCACAGAATTGAGGTGTGTGAAGTCACAGAATGGAGGTGTGTGAAGTCAGAATGAAGGTGTGTGAAGTCACAGAATGGAGGTGTGTGAAGTCACAGAATGGATGTTTGTGAAGTAAGAATGAAGGTGTTTGGAGTCATAGAGTGGAGGTGTGTGAAGTCACAATGGAGGTGTGTGAAGTCATAGAATGGAGGTGTGTGAAGTCACAGAATGGATGTTTGTGAAGTAAGAATGAAGGTGTTTGAAGTCATAGAGTGGAGGTGTGTGAAGTCAGAATGAAGGTGTGTGAAGTCACAGAATGGAGGTGTGTGAAGTCACAGAATGGATGTTTGTGAAGTAAGAATGAAGGTGTTTGAAGTCATAGAATGGAGGTGTGTGAAGTCACAATGGAGATGTGTGAAGTCATAGAATGGAGGTGTGTGAAGTCACAAAATGGAGGTGTGTGAAGTCATAGAAGGAGGTGTGTGAAGTCATAGAATTGAGGTGTGTGAAGTCATAGAATGGAGGTGTGTGAAGTCATAGGATCGATGTGTGTGAAGTCACAGAATGGAGGTGTGTGAAGTCACAGAATGGAGGTGTTCGAACTCACAGAATGGAGGTGTATGAACTCAGAATGTAGGTGTGTGAAGCCACAGAATGGAGGTGTGTGAAGTCATAGAATGGAAGTGTGTGAAGTCATAGAAAGGAGGTGTGTGAACTCAGAATGGAGGTGTGTGAAGTCACAGAATGAAGGTTTGTGAAGTCATAGAATGGAGGTGTGTGAAGTCAGAGAATGGATGTTTCTGAAGTAAGAATGAAGGTGTGTGAAGTCATAGAATGGAGGTTTGTGAAGTCAAATTGGAGGTGTGTGAACTCATAGAATGGAGGTGTGTTAACTCATAGAATGGAGGTGTGTGAAGTCATGGAATGGAGGTGTGTGAAATCAAAGAATGGAGGTGTGTGAAGTGAAACAATAGAGGTGTGCGAAGTCACAGAATGGAGGTGTGTGAAGTCACAGATTGGAAGTGTGTGAAGTCAAAACGGAGGTGTGTGAAGTCACAGAATGGAGGTGTGTGAAGTCACAGAATGGAGGTGTGTGAAGTGAAAAAGATGGTGTGTGAAGTCACAGAATGGAGGTGTGTGAATTCATAGAATGGAGCTGTGTGAAGTCAGATGGAGGTGTGTGAAGTCAGAATGGAGGGGTGTGAAGTCACAAAATGGAGGTGTGTGAAATCACAGAATAGAGGTGTGTGAAGTCATAGAATGGAGATGGGTGAAGTCAGAATTGAGGTGTGTGAAGTCACAGAATTGAGGTGTGTGAAGTCACAGAATGGAGGTGTGTGAAGTCAGAATGAAGGTGTGTGAAGTCACAGAATGGAGGTGTGTGAAGTCACAGAATGGAGGTGTGTGAAGTCACAGAATGGATGTTTGTGAAGAATGAAGGTGTGTGAAGTGAAACAATAGAGGTGTGTGAAGTCACAGAATGGAGGTGTGTGAAGTCACAGATTGGAAGTGTGTGAAGTCAAAACGGAGGTGTGTGAAGTGACAGAATAGATGTGTGTGAAGTCACAGAATGGAGGTGTGTGAAGTCATAGAATGGAGGTTTGTGAAATCACAGAATGGAGGTGTGTTAATTCATAGAATGGAGGTGTGTGAAGTCAAAGGATCGAGGTGTGTGAAGTCACAGAATGGAGGTGTGTGAAGTCACAGAATGGAGGTGTGTGAAGTCACAGAATGGAGGTGTGTGAACTCAGAATGTAGGTGTGTGAAGCCACAGAATGGAGGTGTGTGAAGTCATAGAATGGAAGTGTGTGAAGTCATAGAAAGGAGGTGTGTGAAGTCAGAATGGAGGTGTGTGAAGTCACAGAATGGAGGTTTGTGAAGTCAGAGAATGGAGGTGTGTGAAGTCAGAGAATGGATGTTTCTGAAGTAAGAATGAAGGTGTGTGAAGTCATAGAATGGAGATGTGTGAAGTCAAATTGGAGGTGTGTGAACTCATAGAATGGAGGTGTGTGAACTCATAGAATGGAGGTTTGTGAAGTCATGGAATGGCGGTGTGTGAAATCAAAGAATGGAGGTGTGTGAAGTGAAACAATAGAGGTGTGTGAAGTCACAGAATGGAGGTGTGTGAAGTCACAGATTGGAAGTGTGTGAAGTCAAAACGGAGGTGTGTGAACTCACAGAATGGAGGTGTGTGAAGTCACAGAATGGATGTGCATGAAGTCAAAAAGTTGGTGTGTGAAGTCACAGAATGGATGTGTGTGAATTTATAGAATGGAGCTTTGTGAAGTCAGAATGGAGGTGTGTGAAGTCAGAATGGAGGGGTGTGAAGTCAGAATGGATATGTGTGAAGTCACAGTATGGAGGTGTGTGAAGTCATAGAATGGAGGTGTGTGAAATCATAGAATGGAGGTGTGTGAAGTCAGAATGGAGGTGTGTCAAGTCACAGAATTGAGGTGTGTGAAGTCAGAGAATGGAGGTGTGTGAAGTCAGAATGAAGGTATGTGAAGTCACAGAAAGGAGGTGTGTGAAGTCACAGAATGGATGTTTGTGAAGTCATAAAATGAAGGTGTGTGAAGTCAGAATGGAGGTGTGTGAAGTCACAGAATGGAGGTGTGTGAACTCAGAATGGAGGTGTGTGAAGTCATAGACGGAGGTGTGTGAAGTCATAATATGGAGGTGTATGAAATCACAGAATGTAGTTTTGTGAAGTCACAGAATGGAGCTGTGTGAAGTCATAACGGAGGTGTGTGAAGTCATAGAATGGAGGTGTGTGAAGTCAGAATGGAGGTGTGTGAACTCATAGAATGGAGGTGTGTGAAGTCACAATTGAGCTGTGTGAAGTCATAGAATTTAGGTGTGTGAAGTCACAAAATGGAGGTGTGTGAAGTCATAGAATGGAGGTGTGTGAAGTCATAGAATGGAGGTGTGTGAAATCAGAATGGAGGTGTGTATAGTCACAGAATTGAGGTGTGTGAAGGCACAGAATGGATTTGTGTGAAGTCAGAATGAAGGTGTGTGAAGTCACAGAATGGAGGTGCGTGAAGTCACAGAATGGAAGTTTGTGAAGTAAGAATGAAGGTGTTTGAAGTCATAGAGTGGAGGTTTGTGAAGTCACAAAATGGAGGTGTGTGAAGTCATAGAATGGAGGTGTGTGAAGTCATAGAACTGAGGTGTGTGAAGTCATAGAATGGAGGTGTGTGAAGTCACAGAATGGATGTTTGTGAAGTCATAAAATGAAGGTGTGTTTAGTCAGAATGGAGGTGTGTGAAGTCAGAATGGAGGTGTGTGAAGTCATAGATGGATGTGTGTGAAGTCATAGTATGGAGGTGTATGAAATCACAGAATGGAGTTTTGTGAAGTCACAGAATGGAGCTGTGTGAAGTCATAACGGAGGTGTGTGAAGTCGTAGAATTTAGGTGTGTGAAGTCACAAAATGGAGGTGTGTGAAGTCATAGAATGGAGGTGTGTGAAGTCATAGAATGGAGGTGTGTGAAATCAGAATGGAGGTGTGTATAGTCACAGAATTGAGGTGTGTGAAGTCACAGAATGGAGGTGTGTGAAGTCAGAATGAAGGTGTGTGAAGTCACAGAATGGAGGTGTGTGAAGTCACAGAATGGATGTTTGTGAAGTAAGAATGAAGGTGTTTGAAGTCATAGAGTGGAGGTGTGTGAAGTCACAGACTGGAGGTGTGTGAAGTCATAGATTGGAGGTGTGTGAAGTCATAGAATTGAGGTGTGTGAAGTCATAGATTGGATGTGTGTGAAGTCATAAAATGCAGGTGTCTGAACTCATAGAATGGAAGTGTGTGAAGTCAAAATGGAGTTGTGTGAAGTCATAGAATGGTGGTTTTTGATGTCAACGAATGGAGGTGTGTGAAGTCATAGAATGGAGGTGTGTGAAATCATAGATTGGAGGTGTGTGAAATCATAGAATTGAGGTGTGTGAAGTCATAGAATGGAGATGTGTGAAGTCATAAAATGGAGGTTTGTGAACTCATAGAATGGAGGTGTGTGAAGTCAAAATGGAGTTGTGTGAAGTCATAGAATGGTGGTTTTTGATGTCAACGAATGGAGGTGTGTGAAGTCACAGAATGGAGGTGTGTGAAGTCATAGAATGGAGATGTGTGAAGTCATAGACTGGAGGTGTGTGAAGTCATAGAATGGAGGTGTGTGAAGTCACAGAATGGAGGTGTGTGAAGTCATAGACTGAGGTGGGTGAGGTCATAGAAAGGAGGTGTGGGAAGTCATAAAATGGAGGAGTGTGAAGTCATACAGTGGAGGTGAGTGAAGTCACAGATTCGAGGTCTGTGATGTCATAGAATGGAGGTGTGTGAACTCAGAATGGAGGTGTGTGAAATGACAGAATGGAGATGTGTGAACTCATAGAATGGAGTTGTGTGACGTCACAATGGAAGTGTGTGAAGTCAAAGAATTGAGGTGTCAGAAGTCACAGAATGGAGGTTTGTGAAGTCATAAAATGAAGGTGTGTGAAGTCAGAATGGAGGTGTGTGAAGTCACAGAATGGAAGTGTGTGAACTCAGAATAGAGGTGTGTGAAGTCATAGATGGAGGTGTGTGAAGTCATAGTATGGAGGTGTGTGAAATCACTGAATGGAGTTTTGTGAAGTCACAGAATGGAGCTGTGTGAAGTCAGAACGGAGGTGTGTGAAGTCATAGAATGGAGGTGTGTGAAGTCAGAAAGGATGTGTGTGAACTCATAGAATGGAGGTGTGTGAAGTCACAATGGAGGTGTTTGAAGTCACAGAATGGAGGTTTGTGAAGTCACAAAATGGAGGTGTGTGAAATCACAGAATGGAGGTGTGTGAAGTCACAGAATGGAGGTGTGTGAAGTCATAGAATGGAGGTGTGTGAAGTCATAGAATTGAGGTGTGTGAAGTCACAGAGTGGAGGTGTGTGAATTCATAGAATGGAGCTGTGTGAAGTCAGATGGATGTGTGTGAAGTCATAATGGAGGGGTGTGAAGTCACAAAATGGAGGTTTGTGAAATCACAGAATGGAGGTGTGTGAAGTCATAGAATGGAGGTGTGTGAAGTCAGAATGGAGGGGTGTGAAGTCACAAAATGGAGGTGTGTGAAATCACAGAATGGAGGTGTGTGAAGTCATAGAATGGAGGTGTGTGAAGTCAGAATTGAGGTGTGTGAAGTCACAGAATGGAGGTGTGTGAAGTCAGAATGAAGGTGTGTGAAGTCACAGAATGGAGGTGTGTGAAGTCACAGAATGGATGTTTGTGAAGTAAGAATGAAGGTGTTTGAAGTCATAGAGTGGAGGTGTGTGAAGTCACAGAATGGAGGTGTGTGAAGTCATAGAATGGAGGTGTGTGAAGTCATAGAATTGAGGTGTGTGAAGTCATAGAATGGAGGTGTGTGAAGTCATAGGATCGAGGTGTGTGAAGTCACACAATGGAGGTGTGTGAAGTCACAGAATGGAGGTGTGTGAACTCAGAATGTAGGTGTGTGAAGCCACAGAATGGAGGTGTGTGAAGTCATAGAATGGAAGTGTGTGAAGTCATAGAAAGGAGGTGTGTGAACTCAGAATGGAGGTGTGTGAAGTCACAGAATGGAGGTTTGTGAAGTCATAGAATGGAGGTGTGTGAAGTCAGAGAATGGATGTTTCTGAAGTAAGAATGAAGGTGTGTGAAGTCATAGAATGGAGGTGTGTGAAGTCAAACTGGAGGTGTGTGAACTCATAGAATGGAGGTGTGTGAACTCATAGAATGGAGGTTTATGAAGTCATGGAATGGAGGTGTGTGAAGTCAAAGAATGGAGGTGTGTCAAGTGAAACAATAGAGGTGTGTGAAGTCACAGAATGGAGGTGTGTGAAGTCACAGATTGGAAGTGTGTGAAGTCAAAACGGAGGTGTGTGAAGTCACAGAATTGAGATGTGTGAAGTCACAGAATGGAGGTGTGTGAAGTCAAAAAATGGTGTGTGAAGTCACAGAATGGAGGTGTGTGAATTCATAGAATGGAGCTGTGTGAAGTCAGATGGAGGTGTGTGAAGTCAGAATGGAGGGGTGTGAAGTCAGAATGGAAGTGTGTGAAGTCACAGAATGGAGGTGTGTGAAGTCACAGAAGGGAGGTTTGTGAAATCATAGAATGGAGGTGTGTGAAGTCAGAATGGAGGTGTGTCAAGTCACAAAATTGAGGTGTGTGAAGTCACAGAATGGAGGTGTGTGAAGTCAGAATGAAGGTGTGTGAAGTCACAGAATGGAGGTGTGTGAAGTCACAGAATGGATGTTTGTGAAGTAAGAATGAAGGTGTTTGAAGTCATAGAGTGGAGGTGTGTGAAGTCACAGAATGGAGGTGTGTGAAATCATAGAGTGGAGGTGTTTGAAGTCATAGAATTGAGGTGTGTGAAGTCATAGAATGGAGGTGTGTGAAGTGATAGGATCGAGGTTTGTGAAGTCACAGAATGGAGGTGTGTGAAGTCACAGAATGGAGGTTTGTGAAGTCTAAGAATGGAGGTGTGTGAACTCAGAATGTACGTGTGCGAAGCCACAGAATGGAGGTGTGTGAAGTCATAGAATGGAAGTGTGTGAAGTCATAGAAAGGAGGTCTGTGAACTTGAATGGAGGTGTGTGAAGTCACAGAATGGAGGTTTGTGAAGTCAGAATGGAGGTGTGTGAAGTCACAGAATTGAGGTGTGTGAAGTCACAGAATGGAGGTGTGTGAAGTCAAAAAGATGGTGTGTGAAGTCACAGAATGGAGGTGTGTGAATTCATAGAATGGAGCTGCGTGAAGTCAGATGGAGGTGTGTGAAGTCAGAATGGAGGGGTGTGAAGTCAGAATGGAAGTGTGTGAAGTCACAGAATGGAGGTGTGTGAAGTCACAGAAGGGAGGTTTGTGAAATCATAGAATGGAGGTGTGTGAAGTCAGAATGGAGGTGTGTCAAGTCACAGAATTGAGGTGTGTGAAGTCACAGAATGGAGGTGTGTGAAGTCAGAATGAAGGTGTGTGAACTCACAGAATGAAGGTGTGTGAAGTCACAGAATGGATGTTTGTGAAGTAAGAATGAAGGTGTTTGAAGTCATAGAGTGGAGGTGTGTGAAGTCACAGAATGGAGGTGTGTGAAGTCACAGAATGGAGGTTTGTGAAGTCTAAGAATGGAGGTGTGTGAACTCAGAATGTAAGTGTGCGAAGCCACAGAATGGAGGTGTGTGAAGTCATAGAATGGAAGTGTGTGAAGTCATAGAAAGGAGGTGTGTGAAGTCATAGAATTGAGGTGTGTGAAGTCATAGAATGGAGGTGTGTGAAGTCATGGGAGCGATTTGTGTGAAGTCACAGAATGGAGGTGTGTGAAGTCACAGAATGGAGGTGTTCGAACTCACAGAATGGAGGTATGTGAACTCAGAATGTAGGTGTGTGAAGCCACAGAATGGAGGTGTGTGAAGTCATAAAATGGAAGTGTGTGAAGTCATAGAATGGAGCTGTGTGAAGTCAGATGGAGGTGTGTGAAGTCAGAATGGAGGGGTGTGAAGTCACAAAATGAAGGTGTGTGAAATCACAGAATGGAGGTGTGTGAAGTCATAGAATGGAGGTGTGTGAAGTCAGAATTGAGGTGTGTGAAGTCACAGAATTGAGGTGTGTGAAGTCACAGAATGGAGGTGTGTGAAGTCAGAATGAAGGTGTGTGAAGTCACAGAATGGAGGTGTGTGAAGTCACAAAATGGATGTTTGTGAAGTAAGAATGAAGGTGTGTGAAGTGAAACAATAGAGGTGTGTGAAGTCACAGAATGGAGGTGTGTGAAGTCACAGATTGGAAGTGTGTGAAGTCAAAAAGGAGGTGTGTGAAGTCACAGAATGGAGGTGTGTGAAGTCACAGAATGGAGGTTTGTGAAGTCATAGAATGGAGGTTTGTGAAATCACAGAATGGAGGTGTGTGAAGTCAGAATGAAGGTGTGTGAAGTCACAGAATGGAGGTGTGTGAAGTCACAGAATGGATGTTTGTGAAGTAAGAATGAAGGTGTGTGAAGTGAAACAATAGAGGTGTGTGAAGTCATAGAATGGAGGTGTGTGAAGTCACAGATTGGAAGTGTGTGAAGTCAAAACGGAGGTGTGTGAAGTCACAGAATGGAGGTGTGTGAAGTCACAGAATGGAGGTGTGTGAAGTCAAAAATATGGTGTGTGAATTCACAGAATGGAGCTGTGTGAATTCATAGAATGGAGCTGTGTGAAGTCTGATGGAGGTGTGTGAAGTCAGAATGGAGGGTTGTGAAGTCAGAATGGAAGTGTGTGAAGTCACAGAATGGAGGTGTGTGAAGTCACAGAATGGAGGTGTGTGAAATCATAGAATGCAGGTGTGTGAATTCAGAATGGAGGTGTGTCAAGTCACAGAATTGAGGTGTGTGAAGTCACAGAATGGAGATGTGTGAAGTCAGAATGAAGGTGTGTGAAGTCACAGAATGGAGGTGTGTGAAGTCACAGAATGGATGTTTGTGAAGTAAGAATGAAGGTGTTTGAAGTCATAGAGTGGAGGCGTGTGAAGTCATAGAATTGAGGTGTGTGAAGTCATAGAATGGAGGTGTGTGAAGTCATAGGATCGATGTGTGTGAAGTCACAGAATGGAGGTGTGTGAAGTCACAGAATGGTGGTGTTCGAACTCACAGAATGCAGGGGTGTGAACTCAGAATGTAGGTGTGTGAAGCCACAGAATGGAGGTGTGTGAAGTCATAGAATGGAAGTGTGTGAAGTCATAAAAAGGAGGTGTGTGAACTCAGAATGGAGGTGTGTGAAGTCACAGAATGGAGGTTTGTGAAGTCATAGAATGGAGGTGTGTGAAGTCAGAGAATGGATGTTTCTGAAGTAAGAATGAAGGTGTGTGAAGTCATAGAATGGAGGTGTGTGAAGTCAAATTGGAGGTGTGTAAACTCATAGAATGGAGGTGTGTGAACTCATAGAATGGAGGTTTATGAAGTCATGGAATGGAGGTGTGTGAAATCAAAGAATGGAGGTGTGTGAAGTGAAACAATAGAGGTGTGTGAAGTCACAGAAAGGAGGTGTGTGAAGTCACAGATTGGAAGTGTGTGAAGTCAAAACGGAGGTGTGTGAAGTCACAGAATGGAGGTGTGTGAAGTCATAGAATTGAGGTGTGTGAAGTGAAAAAGATGGTGTGTGAAGTCACAGAATGGAGGTGTGTGAATTCATAGAATGGAGCTGTGTGAAGTCAGATGGAGCTGTGTGAAGTCAGAATGGAGGTGTGTGAAATCACAGAATGGAGGTGTGTGAAGTCATAAAATAGAGGTGTGTGAAGTCAGAATTGAGGTGTGTGAAGTCACAGAATTGAGGTGTGTGAAGTCACAGAATGGAGGTGTGTGAAGTCAGAATGAAGGTGTGTGAAGTCACAGAATGGAGGTGTGTGAAGTCACAGAATGGATGATTGTGAAGTAAGAATGAAGGTGTGTGAAGTGAAACAATAGAGGTGTGTGAAGTCACAGAATGGAGGTGTGTGAAGTCACAGAATGGAGGTGTGTGAAGTCATAGAATGGAGGTTTGTGAAATCACAGAATGGAAGTGTGTTAATTCATAGAATGGAGGTGTGTGAAGTCATAGGATCGAGGTGTGTGAAGTCACAGAATGGAGGTGTGTGAAATCACAGAATGGAGGTGTGTGAAGTCACAGAATGGAGGTGTGTGAACTCAGAATGCAGGTGTGTGAAGCCACAGAATGGAGGTGTGTGAAGTCATAGAATGGAAGTGTGTGAAGTCATAGAAAGGAGGTGTGTGAACTCAGAATGGAGGTGTGTGAAGTCACAGAATGGAGGTTTGTGAAGTCATAGAATGGAGGTGTGTGAAGTCAGAGAATGGATGTTTCTGAAGTGAGAATGAAGGTGTGTGAAGTCATAGAATGGAGATGTGTGAAGTCAAATTGGAGGTGTGTGAACTCATAGAATGGAGGTGTGTGAACTCATAGAACGGAGGTTTGTGAAGTCATGGAATGGCGGTGTGTGAAATCAAAGAATGGAGGTGTGTGAAGTGAAACAATAGAGGTGTGTGAAGTCACAGAATGGAGGCGTGTGAAGTCACAGATTGGAAGTGTGTGAAGTCAAAACGGAGGTGTGTGAAGTCACAGAAAGGAGGTGTGTGAAGTCACAGAATGGAGGTTTGTGAAGTCATAGAATGGAGGTTGTGAAATCACAGAATGGAGGTGTGTGAAGTCAGAATGAAGGTGTGTGAAGTCACAGAATGGAGGTGTGTGAAGTCACAGAATGGATGTTTGTGAAGTAAGAATGAAGGTGTGTGAAGTGAAACAATAGAGGTGTGTGAAGTCACAGAATGGAGGTGTGTGAAGTCACAGATTGGAAGTGTGTGAAGTCAAAACGGAGGTGTGTGAAGTCACAGAATGGAGGTGTGTGAAGTCACAGAATGGAGGTGTGTGAAGTCACAGAATGGAGGTGTGTGAAGTCAAAAAGATGGTGTGTGAATTCACAGAATGGAGGTGTGTGAATTCATAGAATGGAGCTGTGTGAAGTCAGATGGAGGTGTGTGAAGTCAGAATGGAGGGTTGTGAAGTCAGAATGGAAGTGTGTGAAGTCACAGAATGGAGGTGTGTGAAGTCACAGAATGGAGGTGTGTGAAATCATAGAATGGAGGTGTGTGAAGTCAGAATGGAGGTGTGTCAAGTCACAGAATTGAGGTGTGTGAATTCACAGAATGGAGATGTGTGAAGTCAGAATGAAGGTGTGTGAAGTCACAGAATGGAGGTGTGTGAAGTCACAGAATGGATGTTTGTGAAGTAAGAATGAAGGTGTTTGAAGTCATAGAGTGGAGGCGTGTGAAGTCATAGAATTGAGGTGTGTGAAGTCATAGAATGGAGGTGTGTGAAGTCATAGGATCGATGTGTGTGAAGTCACAGAATGGAGGTGTGTGAAATCACAGAATGGAGGTGTTCAAACTCACAGAATGGAGGGGTGTGAACTCAGAATGTAGGTGTGTGAAGCCACAGAATGGAGGTGTGTGAAGTCATAGAATGGAAGTGTGTGAAGTCATAAAAAGGAGGTGTGTGAACTCAGAATGGAAGTGTGTGAAGTCACAGAATGGAGGTTTGTGAAGTCATAGATTGGAGGTGTGTGAAGTCAGAGAATGGATGTTTCTGAAGTAAGAATGAAGGTGTGTGAAGTCATAGAATGGAGGTGTGTGAAGTCAAATTGGAGGTGTGTAAACTCATAGAATGGAGGTGTGTGAACTCATAGAATGGGGGTTTGTGAAGTCATGGAATGGAGGTGTGTGAAATCAAAGAATGGAGGTGTGTGAAGTGAAACAATAGAGGTGTGTGAAGTCACAGAATGGAGGTGTGTGAAGTCACAGATTGGAAGTGTGTGAAGTCAAAACGGAGGTGTGTGAAGTCACAGAATGGAGGTGTGTGAAGTCACAGAATGGAGGTGTTCGAACTCACAGAATGGAGGTATGTGAACTCAGAATGTAGGTGTGTGAAGCCACAGAATGGAGGTGTGTGAAGTCATAAAATGGAAGTGTGTGAAGTCATAGAATGGAGCTGTGTGAAGTCAGATGGAGGTGTGTGAAGTCAGAATGGAGGGGTGTGAAGTCACAAAATGAAGGTGTGTGAAATCACAGAATGGAGGTGTGTGAAGTCATAGAATGGAGGTGTGTGAAGTCAGAATTGAGGTGTGTGAAGTCACAGAATTGAGGTGTGTGAAGTCACAGAATGGAGGTGTGTGAAGTCAGAATGAAGGTGTGTGAAGTCACAGAATGGAGGTGTGTGAAGTCACAAAATGGATGTTTGTGAAGTAAGAATGAAGGTGTGTGAAGTGAAACAATAGAGGTGTGTGAAGTCACAGAATGGAGGTGTGTGAAGTCACAGATTGGAAGTGTGTGAAGTCAAAACGGAGGTGTGTGAAGTCACAGAATGGAGGTGTGTGAAGTCACAGAATGGAGGTTTGTGAAGTCATAGAATGGAGGTTTGTGAAATCACAGAATGGAGGTGTGTGAAGTCAGAATGAAGGTGTGTGAAGTCACAGAATGGAGGTGTGTGAAGTCACAGAATGGATGTTTGTGAAGTAAGAATGAAGGTGTGTGAAGTGAAAAAATAGAGGTGTGTGAAGTCATAGAATGGAGGTGTGTGAAGTCACAGATTGGAAGTGTGTGAAGTCACAGAATGAAGGTGTGTGAAGTCACAGAATGGAGGTGTGTGAAATCATAGAATGGAGGTGTGTGAATTCAGAATGGAGGTGTGTCAAGTCACAGAATTGAGGTGTGTGAAGTCACAGAATGGAGATGTGTGAAGTCAGAATGAAGGTGTGTGAAGTCACAGAATGGAGGTGTGTGAAGTCACAGAATGGATGTTTGTGAAGTAAGAATGAAGGTGTTTGAAGTCATAGAGTGGAGGCGTGTGAAGTCATAGAATTGAGGTGTGTGAAGTCATAGAATGGAGGTGTGTGAAGTCATAGGATCGATGTGTGTGAAGTCACAGAATGGAGGTGTGTGAAGTCACAGAATGGAGGTGTTCGAACTCACAGAATGCAGGGGTGTGAACTCAGAATGTAGGTGTGTGAAGCCACAGAATGGAGGTGTGTGAAGTCATAGAATGGAAGTGTGTGAAGTCATAAAAAGGAGGTGTGTGAACTCAGAATGGAGGTGTATGAAGTCACAGAATGGAGGTTTGTGAAGTCATAGAATGGAGGTGTGTGAAGTCAGAGAATGGATGTTTCTGAAGTAAGAATGAAGGTGTGTGAAGTCATAGAATGGAGGTGTGTGAAGTCAAATTGGAGGTGTGTAAACTCATAGAATGGAGGTGTGTGAACTCATAGAATGGAGGTTTATGAAGTCATGGAATGGAGGTGTGTGAAATCAAAGAATGGAGGTGTGTGAAGTGAAACAATAGAGGTGTGTGAAGTCACAGAATGGAGGTGTGTGAAGTCACAGATTGGAAGTGTGTGAAGTCAAAACGGAGGTGTGTGAAGTCACAGAATGGAGGTGTGTGAAGTCATAGAATTGAGGTGTGTGAAGTGAAAAAGATGGTGGGTGAAGTCACAGAATGGAGGTGTGTGAATTCATAGAATGGAGCTGTGTGATGTCAGATGGAGCTGTGTGAAGTCAGAATGGAGGTGTGTGAAATCACAGAATGGAGGTGTGTGAAGTCATAGAATGGAGGTGTGTGAAGTCAGAATTGAGGTGTGTGAAGTCACAGAATTGAGGTGTGTGAAGTCACAGAATGGAGGTGTGTGAAGTCAGAATGAAGGTGTGTGAAGTCACAGAATGGAGGTGTGTGAAGTCACAGAATGGATGATTGTGAAGTAAGAATGAAGGTGTGTGAAGTGAAAAATAGAGGTGTGTGAAGTCACAGAATGGAGGTGTGTGAAGTCACAGATTGGAAGTGTGTGAAGTCAAAACGGAGGTGTGTGAAGTCACAGAATGGAGGTGTGTGAAGTCACAGAATGGAGGTGTGTGAAGTCATAGAATGGAGGTTTGTGAAATCACAGAATGGAAGTGTGTTAATTCATAGAATGGAGGTGTGTGAAGTCATAGGATCGAGGTGTGTGAAGTCACAGAATGGAGGTGTGTGAAATCACAGAATGGAGGTGTGTGAAGTCACAGAATGGAGGTGTGTGAACTCAGAATGCAGGTGTGTGAAGCCACAGAATGGAGGTGTGTGAAGTCATAGAATGGAAGTGTGTGAAGTCATAGAAAGGAGGTGTGTGAACTCAGAATGGAGGTGTGTGAAGTCACAGAATGGAGGTTTGTGAAGTCATAGAATGGAGGTGTGTGAAGTCAGAGAATGGATGTTTCTGAAGTGAGAATGAAGGTGTGTGAAGTCATAGAATGGAGATGTGTGAAGTCAAATTGGAGGTGTGTGAACTCATAGAATGGAGGTGTGTGAACTCATAGAACGGAGGTTTGTGAAGTCATGGAATGGCGGTGTGTGAAATCAAAGAATGGAGGTGTGTGAAGTGAAACAATAGAGGTGTGTGAAGTCACAGAATGGAGGCGTGCAAAGTCACAGATTGGAAGTGTGTGAAGTCAAAACGGAGGTGTGTGAAGTCACAGAATGGAGGTGTGTGAAGTCACAGTATGGATGTGCATGAAGTCAAAAAGGTGGTGTGTGAAGTCACAGAATGGATGTGTGTGAATATATAGAATGGAGCTTTGTGAAGTCAGAATGGAGGTGTGTGAAGTGAGAATGGAGGGGTGTGAAGTCAGAATGGAGGTGTGTGAAGTCACACAATGGAGGTGTGTGAAGTCATAGAATGGAGGTGTGTGAAATCATAGAATGGAGGTGTGTGAAGTCAGAATGGAGGTGTGTCAAGTCACAGAACTGAGGTGTGTTACTCAGAAAATGGAGGTGTGTGAAGTCAGAATGAAGGTGTGTGAAGTCACAGAAAGGAGGTGTGTGAAGTCCCAGAATGGATGTTTGTGAAGTCATAAAATGAAGGTGTGTGAAGTCAAAATGGAGGTGTGTGAAGTCAGAATGGAGGTGTGTGAAGTCAAAGACGGAGGTGTGTGAAGTCATAGTATGGAGGTGTATGAAATCACGGAATGTAGTTTTGTGAATCACAGAATGGAGCTGTGTGAAGTCATAACGGAGGTGTGTGAAGTCATAGAATGGAGGTGTGTGAAGTCACAGAATGGAGGTGTGTGAACTCATAGAATGGAGGTGTGTGAAGTAACAATGGAGGTGTGTGAAGTCATAGAATTTAGGTGTGTGAAGTCACAAAATGGAGGTTTGTGAAGTCATAGAATGGAGGTTTGTGAAGTCATAGAATGGAGGTGTGTGAAATCAGAATGGAGGTGTGTATAGTAACAGAATTGAGGTGTGTGAAGTCACAGAATGGAGGTGTGTGAAGTCAGAATGAAGGTGTGTGAAGTCACAGAATGGAGGTGTGTGAAGTCACGAAATGGAGGTGTGTGAAATCACAGAATGGAGGTGTGTGAAGTCATAGAATGGAGGTGTGTGAAGTCAGAATGGAGGTGTGTGAAGTCACAGATTTGAGGTGTGTGAAGTCACAGAATGGAGGTGTGTGAAGTCAGAATGAAGGTGTGTGAAGTCACAGAATGGAGGTGTGTGAAGTCACAGAATGGATGTTTGTGAAGTAAGAATGAAGGTGTTTGAAGTCATAGAGTGGAGGTGTGTGAAGTCACAGAATGGAGGTGTGTGAAGTCATAGAGTGGAGGTGTTTGAAGTCATAGAATTGAGGTGTGTGAAGTCATAGAATGGAGGTGTGTGAAGTGATAGGATCAAGGTGTGTGAAGTCACAGAATGGAGGTGTGTGAAGTCACAGTATGGAGGTGTGTGAAGTCACAGAATGGAGGTGTGTGAACTCAATATGTAGGTGTGCGAAGCCGCAGAATGGAGGTGTGTGAAGTCATAGAATGGAAGTGTGTGAAGTCATAGAAAGGAGGAGTGTGAACTCAGAATGGAGGTGTGTGAAATCACAGAATAGATGTTTGTGAAGTCAGAATGGAGGTGTGTGAACTCATAGAATTGAGGTGTGTGAAGTCATAGAATGGAGGTGTGTGAAGTCATAGGATCGATGTGTGTGAAGTCACAGAATGGAGGTGTGTGAAGTCACAGAATGGAGGTGTTCGAACTCACAGAATGGAGGTGTGTGAACTCACAATGTATGTGTGTGAAGCCACAGAATGGAGGTGTGTGAAGTCATAGAATGGAAGTGTGTGAAGTCATACAATGGAGCTGTGTCAGATGGAGGTGTGTGAAGTCAGAATGGAGGGGTGTGAAGTCACAAAATGGAGGTGTGTGAAATCACAGAATGGAGGTGTGTGAAGTCATAGAATGGAGGTGTGTGAAGTGAAACAATAGAGGTGTGTGAAGTCAGAATGAAGGTGTGTGAAGTCACAGAATGGAGGTGTGTGAAGTCACAGAATGGATGATTGTGAAGTAAGAATGAAGGTGTGTGAAGTGAAACAATAGAGGTGTGTGAAGTCACAGAATGGAGGTGTGTGAAGTCACAGATTGGAACTGTGTGAAGTCAAAACGGAGGTGTGTGAAGGCACAGAATGGAGGTGTGTGAAGTCACAGAATGGAGGTGTGTGAAGTCATAGAATGGAGGTTTGTGAAATCACAGAATGGAAGTGTGTTAATTCATAGAATGGAGGTGTGTGAAGTCATAGGATCGAGGTGTGTGAAGTCACAGAATGGAGGTGTGTGAAATCACAGAATGGAGGTGTGTGAAGTCACAGAATGGAGGTGTGTGAACTCAGAATGCAGGTGTGTGAAGCCACAGAATGGAGGTGTGTGAAGTCATAGAATGGAAGTGTGTGAAGTCATAGAAAGGAGGTGTGTGAACTCAGAATGGAAGTCAGAGAATGGATGTTTCTGAAGTGAGAATGAAGGTGTGCGAAGTCATAGAATGGAGATGTGTGAAGTCAAATTGGAGGTGTGTGAACTCATAGAATGGAGGTGTGTGAACTCATAGAACGGAGGTTTGTGAAGTCATGGAATGGCGGTGTGTGAAATCAAAGAATGGAGGTGTGTGAAGTGAAACAATAGAGGTGTGTGAAGTCACAGAATGGAGGCGTGTGAAGTCACAGATTGGAAGTGTGTGAAGTCAAAACGGAGGTGTGTGAAGTCACAGAATGGAGGTGTGTGAAGTCACAGAATGGAGGTTTGTGAAGTCATAGAATGGAGGTTTGTGAAATCACAGAATGGAGGTGTGTGAAGTCAGAATGAAGGTGTGTGAAGTCACAGAATGGAGGTGTGTGAAGTCACAGAATGGATGTTTGTGAAGTAAGAATGAAGGTGTGTGAAGTGAAACAATAGAGGTGTGTGAAGTCACAGAATGGAGGTGTGTGAAGTCACAGATTGGAAGTGTGTGAAGTCAAAACGGAGGTGTGTGAAGTCACAGAATGGAGGTGTGTGAAGTCACAGAATGGAGGTGTGTGAAGTCACAGAATGGAGGTGTGTGAAGTCAAAAAGATGGTGTGTGAATTCACAGAATGGAGGTGTGTGAATTCATAGAATGGAGCTGTGTGAAGTCAGATGGAGGTGTGTGAAGTCAGAATGGAGGGTTGTGAAGTCAGAATGGAAGTGTGTGAAGTCACAGAATGGAGGTGTGTGAAGTCACAGAATGGAGGTGTGTGAAATCATAGAATGGAGGTGTGTGAAGTCAGAATGGAGGTGTGTCAAGTCACAAAATTGAGGTGTGTGAATTCACAGAATGGAGATGTGTGAAGTCAGAATGAAGGTGTGTGAAGTCACAGAATGGAGGTGTGTGAAGTCACAGAATGGATGTTTGTGAAGTAAGAATGAAGGTGTTTGAAGTCATAGAGTGGAGGCGTGTGAAGTCATAGAATTGAGGTGTGTGAAGTCATAGAATGGAGGTGTGTGAAGTGATAGGATCGATGTGTGTGAAGTCACAGAATGGAGGTGTGTGAAGTCACAGAATGGAGGTGTTCGAACTCAAAGAATGGAGGGGTGTGAACTCAGAATGTAGGTGTGTGAAGCCACAGAATGGAGGTGTGTGAAGTCATAGAATGGAAGTGTGTGAAGTCATAATTAGGAGGTGTGTGAACTCAGAATGGAGGTTTGTGAAGTCACAGAATGGAGGTTTGTGAAGTCATAGAATGGAGGTGTGTGAAGTCAGAGAATGGATGTTTCTGAAGTAAGAATGAAGGTGTGTGAAGTCATAGAATGGAGGTGTGTGAAGTCAAATTGGAGGTGTGTAAACTCATAGAATGGAGGTGTGTGAACTCATAGAATGGGGGTTTGTGAAGTCATGGAATGGAGGTGTGTGAAATCAAAGAATGGAGGTGTGTGAAGTGAAACAATAGAGGTGTGTGAAGTCACAGAATGGAGGTGTGTGAAGTCACAGATTGGAAGTGTGTGAAGTCAAAACGGAGGTGTGTGAAGTCACAGAATGGAGGTGTGTGAAGTCATAGAATTGAGGTGTGTGAAGTGAAAAAGATGGTGGGTGAAGTCACAGAATGGAGGTGTGTGAATTCATAGAATGGAGCTGTGTGAAGTCAGATGGAGCTGTGTGAAGTCAGAATGGAGGTGTGTGAAATCACAGAATGGAGGTGTGTGAAGTCATAGAATGGAGGTGTGTGAAGTCAGAATTGAGGTGTGTGAAGTCACAGAATTGAGGTGTGTGAAGTCACAGAATGGAGGTGTGTGAAGTCAGAATGAAGGTGTGTGAAGTCACAGAATGGAGGTGTGTGAAGTCACAGAATGGATGATTGTGAAGTAAGAATGAAGGTGTGTGAAGTGAAACAATAGAGGTGTGTGAAGTCACAGAATGGAGGTGTGTGAAGTCACAGATTGGAAGTGTGTGAAGTCAAAACGGAGGTGTGTGAAGTCACAGAATGGAGGTGTGTGAAGTCACAGAATGGAGGTGTGTGAAGTCATAGAATGGAGGTTTGTGAAATCACAGAATGGAAGTGTGTTAATTCATAGAATGCAGGTGTGTGAAGTCATAGGATCGAGGTGTGTGAAGTCACAGAATGGAGGTGTGTGAAATCACAGAATGGAGGTGTGTGAAGTCACAGAATGGAGGTGTGTGAACTCAGAATGCAGGTGTGTGAAGCCACAGAATGGAGGTGTGTGAAGTCATAGAATGGAAGTGTGTGAAGTCATAGAAAGGAGGTGTGTGAACTCAGAATGGAGGTGTGTGAAGTCACAGAATGGAGGTTTGTGAAGTCATAGAATGGAGGTGTGTGAAGTCAGAGAATGGATGTTTCTGAAGTGAGAATGAAGGTGTGTGAAGTCATAGAATGGAGATGTGTGAAGTCAAATTGGAGGTGTGTGAACTCATAGAATGGAGGTGTGTGAACTCATAGAACGGAGGTTTGTGAAGTCATGGAATGGCGGTGTGTGAAATCAAAGAATGGAGGTGTGTGAAGTGAAACAATAGAGGTGTGTGAAGTCACAGAATGGAGGCGTGTGAAGTCACAGATTGGAAGTGTGTGAAGTCAAAACGGAGGTGTGTGAAGTCACAGAATGGAGGTGTGTGAAGTCACAGTATGGATGTGCATGAAGTCAAAAAGGTGGTGTGTGAAGTCACAGAATGGATGTGTGTGAATTTATAGAATGGAGCTTTGTGAAGTCAGAATGGAGGTGTGTGAAGTCAGAATGGAGGGGTGTGAAGTCAGAATGGAGGTGTGTGAAGTCACACAATGGAGGTGTGTGAAGTCATAGAATGGAGGTGTGTGAAATCATAGAATGGAGGTGTGTGAAGTCAGAATGGAGGTGTGTCAAGTCACAGAACTGAGGTGTGTTACTCAGAAAATGGAGGTGTGTGAAGTCAGAATGAAGGTGTGTGAAGTCACAGAAAGGAGGTGTGTGAAGTCACAGAATGGATGTTTGTGAAGTCATAAAATGAAGGTGTGTGAAGTCAGAATGGAGGTGTGTGAAGTCAGAATGGAGGTGTGTGAAGTCAAAGACGGAGGTGTGTGAAGTCATAGTATGGAGGTGTATGAAATCACGGAATGTAGTTTTGTGAATCACAGAATGGAGCTGTGTGAAGTCATAACGGAGGTGTGTGAAGTCATAGAATGGAGGTGTGTGAAGTCACAGAATGGAGGTGTGTGAACTCATAGAATGGAGGTGTGTGAAGTAACAATGGAGGTGTGTGAAGTCATAGAATTTAGGTGTGTGAAGTCACAAAATGGAGGTTTGTGAAGTCACAGAATGGAGCTTTGTGAAGTCATAACGGAGGTGTGTGAAGTCATAGAATGGAGGTGTGTGAAGTCACAGAATGGAGGTGTGTGAACTCATAGAATGGAGGTGTGTGAAGTCACAATGGAGGTGTATGAAGTCGTAGAATTTAGGTGTGTGAAGTCACAAAATGGAGGTGTGTGAAGTCATAGAATGGAGGTGTGTGAAGTCATAGAATGGAGGTGTGTGAAATCAGAATGGAGGTGTGTATAGTCACAGAATTGAGGTGTGTGAAGTCACAGAATGGAGGTGTGTGAAGTCAGAATGAAGGTGTGTGAAGTCACAGAATGGAGGTGTGTGAAGTCACAGAATGGATGTTTGTGAAGTAAGAATGAAGGTGTTTGAAGTCATAGAGTGGAGGTGTGTGAAGTCACAGACTGGAGGTGTGTGAAGTCATAGATTGGAGGTGTGTGAAATCACTGAATGGAATTTTGTGAATTCACAGAATGGAGCTGTGTGTAGTCAGAACGGAGGTGTGTGAAGTCATAGAATGGAGGTGTGTGACGTCAGAATGCAGGTGTGTGAACTCATAGAATGGAGGTGTGTGAAGTCACAATGGAGGTGTTTGAAGTCATAGAATGGAGGTGTGTGAAGTCACAAAATGGAGGTGTGTGAAATCACAGAATGGAAGTGTGTGAAGTGATAGAATGGAGGTGTGTGAAGTCAGAATGGAGGTGTGTGAAGTCACAGAATTGAGGTGTGTGAAGTCACAGAATGGAGGTGTGTGAAGTCAGAATGAAGGTGTGTGAAGTCACAGAATGGAGGTGTGTGAAGTCACAGAATGGATGTTTGTGAAGTAAGAATGAAGGTGTTTGGAGTCATAGAGTGGAGGTGTGTGAAGTCACAATGGAGGTGTGTGAAGTCATAGAATGGAGGTGTGTGAAGTCACAGAATGGATGTTTGTGAAGTAAGAATGAAGGTGTTTGAAGTCATAGAGTGGAGGTGTGTGAAGTCAGAATGAAGGTGTGTGAAGTCACAGAATGGAGGTGTGTGAAGTCACAGAATGGATGTTTGTGAAGTAAGAATGAAGGTGTTTGAAGTCATAGAATGGAGGTGTGTGAAGTCACAATGGAGATGTGTGAAGTCATAGAATGGAGGTGTGTGAAGTCACAAAATGGAGGTGTGTGAAGTCATAGAAGGAGGTGTGTGAAGTCATAGAATTGAGGTGTGTGAAGTCATAGAATGGAGGTGTGTGAAGTCATAGGATCGATGTGTGTGAAGTCACAGAATGGAGGTGTGTGAAGTCACAGAATGGAGGTGTTCGAACTCACAGAATGGAGGTGTATGAACTCAGAATGTAGGTGTGTGAAGCCACAGAATGGAGGTGTGTGAAGTCATAGAATGGAAGTGTGTGAAGTCATAGAAAGGAGGTGTGTGAACTCAGAATGGAGGTGTGTGAAGTCACAGAATGAAGGTTTGTGAAGTCATAGAATGGAGGTGTGTGAAGTCAGAGAATGGATGTTTCTGAAGTAAGAATGAAGGTGTGTGAAGTCATAGAATGGAGGTTTGTGAAGTCAAATTGGAGGTGTGTGAACTCATAGAATGGAGGTGTGTTAACTCATAGAATGGAGGTGTGTGAAGTCATGGAATGGAGGTGTGTGAAATCAAAGAATGGAGGTGTGTGAAGTGAAACAATAGAGGTGTGCGAAGTCACAGAATGGAGGTGTGTGAAGTCACAGATTGGAAGTGTGTGAAGTCAAAACGGAGGTGTGTGAAGTCACAGAATGGAGGTGTGTGAAGTCACAGAATGGAGGTGTGTGAAGTGAAAAAGATGGTGTGTGAAGTCACAGAATGGAGGTGTGTGAATTCATAGAATGGAGCTGTGTGAAGTCAGATGGAGGTGTGTGAAGTCAGAATGGAGGGGTGTGAAGTCACAAAATGGAGGTGTGTGAAATCACAGAATAGAGGTGTGTGAAGTCATAGAATGGAGATGGGTGAAGTCAGAATTGAGGTGTGTGAAGTCACAGAATTGAGGTGTGTGAAGTCACAGAATGGAGGTGTGTGAAGTCAGAATGAAGGTGTGTGAAGTCACAGAATGGAGGTGTGTGAAGTCACAGAATGGAGGTGTGTGAAGTCACAGAATGGATGTTTGTGAAGAATGAAGGTGTGTGAAGTGAAACAATAGAGGTGTGTGAAGTCACAGAATGGAGGTGTGTGAAGTCACAGATTGGAAGTGTGTGAAGTCAAAACGGAGGTGTGTGAAGTGACAGAATAGATGTGTGTGAAGTCACAGAATGGAGGTGTGTGAAGTCATAGAATGGAGGTTTGTGAAATCACAGAATGGAGGTGTGTTAATTCATAGAATGGAGGTGTGTGAAGTCAAAGGATCGAGGTGTGTGAAGTCACAGAATGGAGGTGTGTGAAGTCACAGAATGGAGGTGTGTGAAGTCACAGAATGGAGGTGTGTGAACTCAGAATGTAGGTGTGTGAAGCCACAGAATGGAGGTGTGTGAAGTCATAGAATGGAAGTGTGTGAAGTCATAGAAAGGAGGTGTGTGAAGTCAGAATGGAGGTGTGTGAAGTCACAGAATGGAGGTTTGTGAAGTCAGAGAATGGAGGTGTGTGAAGTCAGAGAATGGATGTTTCTGAAGTAAGAATGAAGGTGTGTGAAGTCATAGAATGGAGATGTGTGAAGTCAAATTGGAGGTGTGTGAACTCATAGAATGGAGGTGTGTGAACTCATAGAATGGAGGTTTGTGAAGTCATGGAATGGCGGTGTGTGAAATCAAAGAATGGAGGTGTGTGAAGTGAAACAATAGAGGTGTGTGAAGTCACAGAATGGAGGTGTGTGAAGTCACAGATTGGAAGTGTGTGAAGTCAAAACGGAGGTGTGTGAACTCACAGAATGGAGGTGTGTGAAGTCACAGAATGGATGTGCATGAAGTCAAAAAGTTGGTGTGTGAAGTCACAGAATGGATGTGTGTGAATTTATAGAATGGAGCTTTGTGAAGTCAGAATGGAGGTGTGTGAAGTCAGAATGGAGGGGTGTGAAGTCAGAATGGATATGTGTGAAGTCACAGTATGGAGGTGTGTGAAGTCATAGAATGGAGGTGTGTGAAATCATAGAATGGAGGTGTGTGAAGTCAGAATGGAGGTGTGTCAAGTCACAGAATTGAGGTGTGTGAAGTCAGAGAATGGAGGTGTGTGAAGTCAGAATGAAGGTATGTGAAGTCACAGAAAGGAGGTGTGTGAAGTCACAGAATGGATGTTTGTGAAGTCATAAAATGAAGGTGTGTGAAGTCAGAATGGAGGTGTGTGAAGTCACAGAATGGAGGTGTGTGAACTCAGAATGGAGGTGTGTGAAGTCATAGACGGAGGTGTGTGAAGTCATAATATGGAGGTGTATGAAATCACAGAATGTAGTTTTGTGAAGTCACAGAATGGAGCTGTGTGAAGTCATAACGGAGGTGTGTGAAGTCATAGAATGGAGGTGTGTGAAGTCAGAATGGAGGTGTGTGAACTCATAGAATGGAGGTGTGTGAAGTCACAATTGAGCTGTGTGAAGTCATAGAATTTAGGTGTGTGAAGTCACAAAATGGAGGTGTGTGAAGTCATAGAATGGAGGTGTGTGAAGTCATAGAATGGAGGTGTGTGAAATCAGAATGGAGGTGTGTATAGTCACAGAATTGAGGTGTGTGAAGGCACAGAATGGATTTGTGTGAAGTCAGAATGAAGGTGTGTGAAGTCACAGAATGGAGGTGCGTGAAGTCACAGAATGGAAGTTTGTGAAGTAAGAATGAAGGTGTTTGAAGTCATAGAGTGGAGGTTTGTGAAGTCACAAAATGGAGGTGTGTGAAGTCATAGAATGGAGGTGTGTGAAGTCATAGAACTGAGGTGTGTGAAGTCATAGAATGGAGGTGTGTGAAGTCACAGAATGGATGTTTGTGAAGTCATAAAATGAAGGTGTGTTTAGTCAGAATGGAGGTGTGTGAAGTCAGAATGGAGGTGTGTGAAGTCATAGATGGATGTGTGTGAAGTCATAGTATGGAGGTGTATGAAATCACAGAATGGAGTTTTGTGAAGTCACAGAATGGAGCTGTGTGAAGTCATAACGGAGGTGTGTGAAGTCGTAGAATTTAGGTGTGTGAAGTCACAAAATGGAGGTGTGTGAAGTCATAGAATGGAGGTGTGTGAAGTCATAGAATGGAGGTGTGTGAAATCAGAATGGAGGTGTGTATAGTCACAGAATTGAGGTGTGTGAAGTCACAGAATGGAGGTGTGTGAAGTCAGAATGAAGGTGTGTGAAGTCACAGAATGGAGGTGTGTGAAGTCACAGAATGGATGTTTGTGAAGTAAGAATGAAGGTGTTTGAAGTCATAGAGTGGAGGTGTGTGAAGTCACAGACTGGAGGTGTGTGAAGTCATAGATTGGAGGTGTGTGAAGTCATAGAATTGAGGTGTGTGAAGTCATAGATTGGATGTGTGTGAAGTCATAAAATGCAGGTGTCTGAACTCATAGAATGGAAGTGTGTGAAGTCAAAATGGAGTTGTGTGAAGTCATAGAATGGTGGTTTTTGATGTCAACGAATGGAGGTGTGTGAAGTCATAGAATGGAGGTGTGTGAAATCATAGATTGGAGGTGTGTGAAATCATAGAATTGAGGTGTGTGAAGTCATAGAATGGAGATGTGTGAAGTCATAAAATGGAGGTTTGTGAACTCATAGAATGGAGGTGTGTGAAGTCAAAATGGAGTTGTGTGAAGTCATAGAATGGTGGTTTTTGATGTCAACGAATGGAGGTGTGTGAAGTCACAGAATGGAGGTGTGTGAAGTCATAGAATGGAGATGTGTGAAGTCATAGACTGGAGGTGTGTGAAGTCATAGAATGGAGGTGTGTGAAGTCACAGAATGGAGGTGTGTGAAGTCATAGACTGAGGTGGGTGAGGTCATAGAAAGGAGGTGTGGGAAGTCATAAAATGGAGGAGTGTGAAGTCATACAGTGGAGGTGAGTGAAGTCACAGATTCGAGGTCTGTGATGTCATAGAATGGAGGTGTGTGAACTCAGAATGGAGGTGTGTGAAATGACAGAATGGAGATGTGTGAACTCATAGAATGGAGTTGTGTGACGTCACAATGGAAGTGTGTGAAGTCAAAGAATTGAGGTGTCAGAAGTCACAGAATGGAGGTTTGTGAAGTCATAAAATGAAGGTGTGTGAAGTCAGAATGGAGGTGTGTGAAGTCACAGAATGGAAGTGTGTGAACTCAGAATAGAGGTGTGTGAAGTCATAGATGGAGGTGTGTGAAGTCATAGTATGGAGGTGTGTGAAATCACTGAATGGAGTTTTGTGAAGTCACAGAATGGAGCTGTGTGAAGTCAGAACGGAGGTGTGTGAAGTCATAGAATGGAGGTGTGTGAAGTCAGAAAGGATGTGTGTGAACTCATAGAATGGAGGTGTGTGAAGTCACAATGGAGGTGTTTGAAGTCACAGAATGGAGGTTTGTGAAGTCACAAAATGGAGGTGTGTGAAATCACAGAATGGAGGTGTGTGAAGTCACAGAATGGAGGTGTGTGAAGTCATAGAATGGAGGTGTGTGAAGTCATAGAATTGAGGTGTGTGAAGTCACAGAGTGGAGGTGTGTGAATTCATAGAATGGAGCTGTGTGAAGTCAGATGGATGTGTGTGAAGTCATAATGGAGGGGTGTGAAGTCACAAAATGGAGGTTTGTGAAATCACAGAATGGAGGTGTGTGAAGTCATAGAATGGAGGTGTGTGAAGTCAGAATGGAGGGGTGTGAAGTCACAAAATGGAGGTGTGTGAAATCACAGAATGGAGGTGTGTGAAGTCATAGAATGGAGGTGTGTGAAGTCAGAATTGAGGTGTGTGAAGTCACAGAATGGAGGTGTGTGAAGTCAGAATGAAGGTGTGTGAAGTCACAGAATGGAGGTGTGTGAAGTCACAGAATGGATGTTTGTGAAGTAAGAATGAAGGTGTTTGAAGTCATAGAGTGGAGGTGTGTGAAGTCACAGAATGGAGGTGTGTGAAGTCATAGAATGGAGGTGTGTGAAGTCATAGAATTGAGGTGTGTGAAGTCATAGAATGGAGGTGTGTGAAGTCATAGGATCGAGGTGTGTGAAGTCACACAATGGAGGTGTGTGAAGTCACAGAATGGAGGTGTGTGAACTCAGAATGTAGGTGTGTGAAGCCACAGAATGGAGGTGTGTGAAGTCATAGAATGGAAGTGTGTGAAGTCATAGAAAGGAGGTGTGTGAACTCAGAATGGAGGTGTGTGAAGTCACAGAATGGAGGTTTGTGAAGTCATAGAATGGAGGTGTGTGAAGTCAGAGAATGGATGTTTCTGAAGTAAGAATGAAGGTGTGTGAAGTCATAGAATGGAGGTGTGTGAAGTCAAACTGGAGGTGTGTGAACTCATAGAATGGAGGTGTGTGAACTCATAGAATGGAGGTTTATGAAGTCATGGAATGGAGGTGTGTGAAGTCAAAGAATGGAGGTGTGTCAAGTGAAACAATAGAGGTGTGTGAAGTCACAGAATGGAGGTGTGTGAAGTCACAGATTGGAAGTGTGTGAAGTCAAAACGGAGGTGTGTGAAGTCACAGAATTGAGATGTGTGAAGTCACAGAATGGAGGTGTGTGAAGTCAAAAAATGGTGTGTGAAGTCACAGAATGGAGGTGTGTGAATTCATAGAATGGAGCTGTGTGAAGTCAGATGGAGGTGTGTGAAGTCAGAATGGAGGGGTGTGAAGTCAGAATGGAAGTGTGTGAAGTCACAGAATGGAGGTGTGTGAAGTCACAGAAGGGAGGTTTGTGAAATCATAGAATGGAGGTGTGTGAAGTCAGAATGGAGGTGTGTCAAGTCACAAAATTGAGGTGTGTGAAGTCACAGAATGGAGGTGTGTGAAGTCAGAATGAAGGTGTGTGAAGTCACAGAATGGAGGTGTGTGAAGTCACAGAATGGATGTTTGTGAAGTAAGAATGAAGGTGTTTGAAGTCATAGAGTGGAGGTGTGTGAAGTCACAGAATGGAGGTGTGTGAAATCATAGAGTGGAGGTGTTTGAAGTCATAGAATTGAGGTGTGTGAAGTCATAGAATGGAGGTGTGTGAAGTGATAGGATCGAGGTTTGTGAAGTCACAGAATGGAGGTGTGTGAAGTCACAGAATGGAGGTTTGTGAAGTCTAAGAATGGAGGTGTGTGAACTCAGAATGTACGTGTGCGAAGCCACAGAATGGAGGTGTGTGAAGTCATAGAATGGAAGTGTGTGAAGTCATAGAAAGGAGGTCTGTGAACTTGAATGGAGGTGTGTGAAGTCACAGAATGGAGGTTTGTGAAGTCAGAATGGAGGTGTGTGAAGTCACAGAATTGAGGTGTGTGAAGTCACAGAATGGAGGTGTGTGAAGTCAAAAAGATGGTGTGTGAAGTCACAGAATGGAGGTGTGTGAATTCATAGAATGGAGCTGCGTGAAGTCAGATGGAGGTGTGTGAAGTCAGAATGGAGGGGTGTGAAGTCAGAATGGAAGTGTGTGAAGTCACAGAATGGAGGTGTGTGAAGTCACAGAAGGGAGGTTTGTGAAATCATAGAATGGAGGTGTGTGAAGTCAGAATGGAGGTGTGTCAAGTCACAGAATTGAGGTGTGTGAAGTCACAGAATGGAGGTGTGTGAAGTCAGAATGAAGGTGTGTGAACTCACAGAATGAAGGTGTGTGAAGTCACAGAATGGATGTTTGTGAAGTAAGAATGAAGGTGTTTGAAGTCATAGAGTGGAGGTGTGTGAAGTCACAGAATGGAGGTGTGTGAAGTCACAGAATGGAGGTTTGTGAAGTCTAAGAATGGAGGTGTGTGAACTCAGAATGTAAGTGTGCGAAGCCACAGAATGGAGGTGTGTGAAGTCATAGAATGGAAGTGTGTGAAGTCATAGAAAGGAGGTGTGTGAAGTCATAGAATTGAGGTGTGTGAAGTCATAGAATGGAGGTGTGTGAAGTCATGGGAGCGATTTGTGTGAAGTCACAGAATGGAGGTGTGTGAAGTCACAGAATGGAGGTGTTCGAACTCACAGAATGGAGGTATGTGAACTCAGAATGTAGGTGTGTGAAGCCACAGAATGGAGGTGTGTGAAGTCATAAAATGGAAGTGTGTGAAGTCATAGAATGGAGCTGTGTGAAGTCAGATGGAGGTGTGTGAAGTCAGAATGGAGGGGTGTGAAGTCACAAAATGAAGGTGTGTGAAATCACAGAATGGAGGTGTGTGAAGTCATAGAATGGAGGTGTGTGAAGTCAGAATTGAGGTGTGTGAAGTCACAGAATTGAGGTGTGTGAAGTCACAGAATGGAGGTGTGTGAAGTCAGAATGAAGGTGTGTGAAGTCACAGAATGGAGGTGTGTGAAGTCACAAAATGGATGTTTGTGAAGTAAGAATGAAGGTGTGTGAAGTGAAACAATAGAGGTGTGTGAAGTCACAGAATGGAGGTGTGTGAAGTCACAGATTGGAAGTGTGTGAAGTCAAAAAGGAGGTGTGTGAAGTCACAGAATGGAGGTGTGTGAAGTCACAGAATGGAGGTTTGTGAAGTCATAGAATGGAGGTTTGTGAAATCACAGAATGGAGGTGTGTGAAGTCAGAATGAAGGTGTGTGAAGTCACAGAATGGAGGTGTGTGAAGTCACAGAATGGATGTTTGTGAAGTAAGAATGAAGGTGTGTGAAGTGAAACAATAGAGGTGTGTGAAGTCATAGAATGGAGGTGTGTGAAGTCACAGATTGGAAGTGTGTGAAGTCAAAACGGAGGTGTGTGAAGTCACAGAATGGAGGTGTGTGAAGTCACAGAATGGAGGTGTGTGAAGTCAAAAATATGGTGTGTGAATTCACAGAATGGAGCTGTGTGAATTCATAGAATGGAGCTGTGTGAAGTCTGATGGAGGTGTGTGAAGTCAGAATGGAGGGTTGTGAAGTCAGAATGGAAGTGTGTGAAGTCACAGAATGGAGGTGTGTGAAGTCACAGAATGGAGGTGTGTGAAATCATAGAATGCAGGTGTGTGAATTCAGAATGGAGGTGTGTCAAGTCACAGAATTGAGGTGTGTGAAGTCACAGAATGGAGATGTGTGAAGTCAGAATGAAGGTGTGTGAAGTCACAGAATGGAGGTGTGTGAAGTCACAGAATGGATGTTTGTGAAGTAAGAATGAAGGTGTTTGAAGTCATAGAGTGGAGGCGTGTGAAGTCATAGAATTGAGGTGTGTGAAGTCATAGAATGGAGGTGTGTGAAGTCATAGGATCGATGTGTGTGAAGTCACAGAATGGAGGTGTGTGAAGTCACAGAATGGTGGTGTTCGAACTCACAGAATGCAGGGGTGTGAACTCAGAATGTAGGTGTGTGAAGCCACAGAATGGAGGTGTGTGAAGTCATAGAATGGAAGTGTGTGAAGTCATAAAAAGGAGGTGTGTGAACTCAGAATGGAGGTGTGTGAAGTCACAGAATGGAGGTTTGTGAAGTCATAGAATGGAGGTGTGTGAAGTCAGAGAATGGATGTTTCTGAAGTAAGAATGAAGGTGTGTGAAGTCATAGAATGGAGGTGTGTGAAGTCAAATTGGAGGTGTGTAAACTCATAGAATGGAGGTGTGTGAACTCATAGAATGGAGGTTTATGAAGTCATGGAATGGAGGTGTGTGAAATCAAAGAATGGAGGTGTGTGAAGTGAAACAATAGAGGTGTGTGAAGTCACAGAAAGGAGGTGTGTGAAGTCACAGATTGGAAGTGTGTGAAGTCAAAACGGAGGTGTGTGAAGTCACAGAATGGAGGTGTGTGAAGTCATAGAATTGAGGTGTGTGAAGTGAAAAAGATGGTGTGTGAAGTCACAGAATGGAGGTGTGTGAATTCATAGAATGGAGCTGTGTGAAGTCAGATGGAGCTGTGTGAAGTCAGAATGGAGGTGTGTGAAATCACAGAATGGAGGTGTGTGAAGTCATAAAATAGAGGTGTGTGAAGTCAGAATTGAGGTGTGTGAAGTCACAGAATTGAGGTGTGTGAAGTCACAGAATGGAGGTGTGTGAAGTCAGAATGAAGGTGTGTGAAGTCACAGAATGGAGGTGTGTGAAGTCACAGAATGGATGATTGTGAAGTAAGAATGAAGGTGTGTGAAGTGAAACAATAGAGGTGTGTGAAGTCACAGAATGGAGGTGTGTGAAGTCACAGAATGGAGGTGTGTGAAGTCATAGAATGGAGGTTTGTGAAATCACAGAATGGAAGTGTGTTAATTCATAGAATGGAGGTGTGTGAAGTCATAGGATCGAGGTGTGTGAAGTCACAGAATGGAGGTGTGTGAAATCACAGAATGGAGGTGTGTGAAGTCACAGAATGGAGGTGTGTGAACTCAGAATGCAGGTGTGTGAAGCCACAGAATGGAGGTGTGTGAAGTCATAGAATGGAAGTGTGTGAAGTCATAGAAAGGAGGTGTGTGAACTCAGAATGGAGGTGTGTGAAGTCACAGAATGGAGGTTTGTGAAGTCATAGAATGGAGGTGTGTGAAGTCAGAGAATGGATGTTTCTGAAGTGAGAATGAAGGTGTGTGAAGTCATAGAATGGAGATGTGTGAAGTCAAATTGGAGGTGTGTGAACTCATAGAATGGAGGTGTGTGAACTCATAGAACGGAGGTTTGTGAAGTCATGGAATGGCGGTGTGTGAAATCAAAGAATGGAGGTGTGTGAAGTGAAACAATAGAGGTGTGTGAAGTCACAGAATGGAGGCGTGTGAAGTCACAGATTGGAAGTGTGTGAAGTCAAAACGGAGGTGTGTGAAGTCACAGAAAGGAGGTGTGTGAAGTCACAGAATGGAGGTTTGTGAAGTCATAGAATGGAGGTTGTGAAATCACAGAATGGAGGTGTGTGAAGTCAGAATGAAGGTGTGTGAAGTCACAGAATGGAGGTGTGTGAAGTCACAGAATGGATGTTTGTGAAGTAAGAATGAAGGTGTGTGAAGTGAAACAATAGAGGTGTGTGAAGTCACAGAATGGAGGTGTGTGAAGTCACAGATTGGAAGTGTGTGAAGTCAAAACGGAGGTGTGTGAAGTCACAGAATGGAGGTGTGTGAAGTCACAGAATGGAGGTGTGTGAAGTCACAGAATGGAGGTGTGTGAAGTCAAAAAGATGGTGTGTGAATTCACAGAATGGAGGTGTGTGAATTCATAGAATGGAGCTGTGTGAAGTCAGATGGAGGTGTGTGAAGTCAGAATGGAGGGTTGTGAAGTCAGAATGGAAGTGTGTGAAGTCACAGAATGGAGGTGTGTGAAGTCACAGAATGGAGGTGTGTGAAATCATAGAATGGAGGTGTGTGAAGTCAGAATGGAGGTGTGTCAAGTCACAGAATTGAGGTGTGTGAATTCACAGAATGGAGATGTGTGAAGTCAGAATGAAGGTGTGTGAAGTCACAGAATGGAGGTGTGTGAAGTCACAGAATGGATGTTTGTGAAGTAAGAATGAAGGTGTTTGAAGTCATAGAGTGGAGGCGTGTGAAGTCATAGAATTGAGGTGTGTGAAGTCATAGAATGGAGGTGTGTGAAGTCATAGGATCGATGTGTGTGAAGTCACAGAATGGAGGTGTGTGAAATCACAGAATGGAGGTGTTCAAACTCACAGAATGGAGGGGTGTGAACTCAGAATGTAGGTGTGTGAAGCCACAGAATGGAGGTGTGTGAAGTCATAGAATGGAAGTGTGTGAAGTCATAAAAAGGAGGTGTGTGAACTCAGAATGGAAGTGTGTGAAGTCACAGAATGGAGGTTTGTGAAGTCATAGATTGGAGGTGTGTGAAGTCAGAGAATGGATGTTTCTGAAGTAAGAATGAAGGTGTGTGAAGTCATAGAATGGAGGTGTGTGAAGTCAAATTGGAGGTGTGTAAACTCATAGAATGGAGGTGTGTGAACTCATAGAATGGGGGTTTGTGAAGTCATGGAATGGAGGTGTGTGAAATCAAAGAATGGAGGTGTGTGAAGTGAAACAATAGAGGTGTGTGAAGTCACAGAATGGAGGTGTGTGAAGTCACAGATTGGAAGTGTGTGAAGTCAAAACGGAGGTGTGTGAAGTCACAGAATGGAGGTGTGTGAAGTCACAGAATGGAGGTGTTCGAACTCACAGAATGGAGGTATGTGAACTCAGAATGTAGGTGTGTGAAGCCACAGAATGGAGGTGTGTGAAGTCATAAAATGGAAGTGTGTGAAGTCATAGAATGGAGCTGTGTGAAGTCAGATGGAGGTGTGTGAAGTCAGAATGGAGGGGTGTGAAGTCACAAAATGAAGGTGTGTGAAATCACAGAATGGAGGTGTGTGAAGTCATAGAATGGAGGTGTGTGAAGTCAGAATTGAGGTGTGTGAAGTCACAGAATTGAGGTGTGTGAAGTCACAGAATGGAGGTGTGTGAAGTCAGAATGAAGGTGTGTGAAGTCACAGAATGGAGGTGTGTGAAGTCACAAAATGGATGTTTGTGAAGTAAGAATGAAGGTGTGTGAAGTGAAACAATAGAGGTGTGTGAAGTCACAGAATGGAGGTGTGTGAAGTCACAGATTGGAAGTGTGTGAAGTCAAAACGGAGGTGTGTGAAGTCACAGAATGGAGGTGTGTGAAGTCACAGAATGGAGGTTTGTGAAGTCATAGAATGGAGGTTTGTGAAATCACAGAATGGAGGTGTGTGAAGTCAGAATGAAGGTGTGTGAAGTCACAGAATGGAGGTGTGTGAAGTCACAGAATGGATGTTTGTGAAGTAAGAATGAAGGTGTGTGAAGTGAAAAAATAGAGGTGTGTGAAGTCATAGAATGGAGGTGTGTGAAGTCACAGATTGGAAGTGTGTGAAGTCACAGAATGAAGGTGTGTGAAGTCACAGAATGGAGGTGTGTGAAATCATAGAATGGAGGTGTGTGAATTCAGAATGGAGGTGTGTCAAGTCACAGAATTGAGGTGTGTGAAGTCACAGAATGGAGATGTGTGAAGTCAGAATGAAGGTGTGTGAAGTCACAGAATGGAGGTGTGTGAAGTCACAGAATGGATGTTTGTGAAGTAAGAATGAAGGTGTTTGAAGTCATAGAGTGGAGGCGTGTGAAGTCATAGAATTGAGGTGTGTGAAGTCATAGAATGGAGGTGTGTGAAGTCATAGGATCGATGTGTGTGAAGTCACAGAATGGAGGTGTGTGAAGTCACAGAATGGAGGTGTTCGAACTCACAGAATGCAGGGGTGTGAACTCAGAATGTAGGTGTGTGAAGCCACAGAATGGAGGTGTGTGAAGTCATAGAATGGAAGTGTGTGAAGTCATAAAAAGGAGGTGTGTGAACTCAGAATGGAGGTGTATGAAGTCACAGAATGGAGGTTTGTGAAGTCATAGAATGGAGGTGTGTGAAGTCAGAGAATGGATGTTTCTGAAGTAAGAATGAAGGTGTGTGAAGTCATAGAATGGAGGTGTGTGAAGTCAAATTGGAGGTGTGTAAACTCATAGAATGGAGGTGTGTGAACTCATAGAATGGAGGTTTATGAAGTCATGGAATGGAGGTGTGTGAAATCAAAGAATGGAGGTGTGTGAAGTGAAACAATAGAGGTGTGTGAAGTCACAGAATGGAGGTGTGTGAAGTCACAGATTGGAAGTGTGTGAAGTCAAAACGGAGGTGTGTGAAGTCACAGAATGGAGGTGTGTGAAGTCATAGAATTGAGGTGTGTGAAGTGAAAAAGATGGTGGGTGAAGTCACAGAATGGAGGTGTGTGAATTCATAGAATGGAGCTGTGTGATGTCAGATGGAGCTGTGTGAAGTCAGAATGGAGGTGTGTGAAATCACAGAATGGAGGTGTGTGAAGTCATAGAATGGAGGTGTGTGAAGTCAGAATTGAGGTGTGTGAAGTCACAGAATTGAGGTGTGTGAAGTCACAGAATGGAGGTGTGTGAAGTCAGAATGAAGGTGTGTGAAGTCACAGAATGGAGGTGTGTGAAGTCACAGAATGGATGATTGTGAAGTAAGAATGAAGGTGTGTGAAGTGAAAAATAGAGGTGTGTGAAGTCACAGAATGGAGGTGTGTGAAGTCACAGATTGGAAGTGTGTGAAGTCAAAACGGAGGTGTGTGAAGTCACAGAATGGAGGTGTGTGAAGTCACAGAATGGAGGTGTGTGAAGTCATAGAATGGAGGTTTGTGAAATCACAGAATGGAAGTGTGTTAATTCATAGAATGGAGGTGTGTGAAGTCATAGGATCGAGGTGTGTGAAGTCACAGAATGGAGGTGTGTGAAATCACAGAATGGAGGTGTGTGAAGTCACAGAATGGAGGTGTGTGAACTCAGAATGCAGGTGTGTGAAGCCACAGAATGGAGGTGTGTGAAGTCATAGAATGGAAGTGTGTGAAGTCATAGAAAGGAGGTGTGTGAACTCAGAATGGAGGTGTGTGAAGTCACAGAATGGAGGTTTGTGAAGTCATAGAATGGAGGTGTGTGAAGTCAGAGAATGGATGTTTCTGAAGTGAGAATGAAGGTGTGTGAAGTCATAGAATGGAGATGTGTGAAGTCAAATTGGAGGTGTGTGAACTCATAGAATGGAGGTGTGTGAACTCATAGAACGGAGGTTTGTGAAGTCATGGAATGGCGGTGTGTGAAATCAAAGAATGGAGGTGTGTGAAGTGAAACAATAGAGGTGTGTGAAGTCACAGAATGGAGGCGTGCAAAGTCACAGATTGGAAGTGTGTGAAGTCAAAACGGAGGTGTGTGAAGTCACAGAATGGAGGTGTGTGAAGTCACAGTATGGATGTGCATGAAGTCAAAAAGGTGGTGTGTGAAGTCACAGAATGGATGTGTGTGAATATATAGAATGGAGCTTTGTGAAGTCAGAATGGAGGTGTGTGAAGTGAGAATGGAGGGGTGTGAAGTCAGAATGGAGGTGTGTGAAGTCACACAATGGAGGTGTGTGAAGTCATAGAATGGAGGTGTGTGAAATCATAGAATGGAGGTGTGTGAAGTCAGAATGGAGGTGTGTCAAGTCACAGAACTGAGGTGTGTTACTCAGAAAATGGAGGTGTGTGAAGTCAGAATGAAGGTGTGTGAAGTCACAGAAAGGAGGTGTGTGAAGTCCCAGAATGGATGTTTGTGAAGTCATAAAATGAAGGTGTGTGAAGTCAAAATGGAGGTGTGTGAAGTCAGAATGGAGGTGTGTGAAGTCAAAGACGGAGGTGTGTGAAGTCATAGTATGGAGGTGTATGAAATCACGGAATGTAGTTTTGTGAATCACAGAATGGAGCTGTGTGAAGTCATAACGGAGGTGTGTGAAGTCATAGAATGGAGGTGTGTGAAGTCACAGAATGGAGGTGTGTGAACTCATAGAATGGAGGTGTGTGAAGTAACAATGGAGGTGTGTGAAGTCATAGAATTTAGGTGTGTGAAGTCACAAAATGGAGGTTTGTGAAGTCATAGAATGGAGGTTTGTGAAGTCATAGAATGGAGGTGTGTGAAATCAGAATGGAGGTGTGTATAGTAACAGAATTGAGGTGTGTGAAGTCACAGAATGGAGGTGTGTGAAGTCAGAATGAAGGTGTGTGAAGTCACAGAATGGAGGTGTGTGAAGTCACGAAATGGAGGTGTGTGAAATCACAGAATGGAGGTGTGTGAAGTCATAGAATGGAGGTGTGTGAAGTCAGAATGGAGGTGTGTGAAGTCACAGATTTGAGGTGTGTGAAGTCACAGAATGGAGGTGTGTGAAGTCAGAATGAAGGTGTGTGAAGTCACAGAATGGAGGTGTGTGAAGTCACAGAATGGATGTTTGTGAAGTAAGAATGAAGGTGTTTGAAGTCATAGAGTGGAGGTGTGTGAAGTCACAGAATGGAGGTGTGTGAAGTCATAGAGTGGAGGTGTTTGAAGTCATAGAATTGAGGTGTGTGAAGTCATAGAATGGAGGTGTGTGAAGTGATAGGATCAAGGTGTGTGAAGTCACAGAATGGAGGTGTGTGAAGTCACAGTATGGAGGTGTGTGAAGTCACAGAATGGAGGTGTGTGAACTCAATATGTAGGTGTGCGAAGCCGCAGAATGGAGGTGTGTGAAGTCATAGAATGGAAGTGTGTGAAGTCATAGAAAGGAGGAGTGTGAACTCAGAATGGAGGTGTGTGAAATCACAGAATAGATGTTTGTGAAGTCAGAATGGAGGTGTGTGAACTCATAGAATTGAGGTGTGTGAAGTCATAGAATGGAGGTGTGTGAAGTCATAGGATCGATGTGTGTGAAGTCACAGAATGGAGGTGTGTGAAGTCACAGAATGGAGGTGTTCGAACTCACAGAATGGAGGTGTGTGAACTCACAATGTATGTGTGTGAAGCCACAGAATGGAGGTGTGTGAAGTCATAGAATGGAAGTGTGTGAAGTCATACAATGGAGCTGTGTCAGATGGAGGTGTGTGAAGTCAG
Source organism: Megascapheus bottae (assembly GCA_024803745.1). NCBI lineage: Eukaryota > Metazoa > Chordata > Mammalia > Rodentia > Geomyidae > Megascapheus > Megascapheus bottae. The sequence continues at coordinate 3,717,370 of JANJXV010000054.1, read as the reverse complement.
AATGGAGGGGTGTGAAGTCACAAAATGGAGGTGTGTGAAATCACAGAATGGAGGTGTGTGAAGTCATAGAATGGAGGTGTGTGAAGTGAAACAATAGAGGTGTGTGAAGTCAGAATGAAGGTGTGTGAAGTCACAGAATGGAGGTGTGTGAAGTCACAGAATGGATGATTGTGAAGTAAGAATGAAGGTGTGTGAAGTGAAACAATAGAGGTGTGTGAAGTCACAGAATGGAGGTGTGTGAAGTCACAGATTGGAACTGTGTGAAGTCAAAACGGAGGTGTGTGAAGGCACAGAATGGAGGTGTGTGAAGTCACAGAATGGAGGTGTGTGAAGTCATAGAATGGAGGTTTGTGAAATCACAGAATGGAAGTGTGTTAATTCATAGAATGGAGGTGTGTGAAGTCATAGGATCGAGGTGTGTGAAGTCACAGAATGGAGGTGTGTGAAATCACAGAATGGAGGTGTGTGAAGTCACAGAATGGAGGTGTGTGAACTCAGAATGCAGGTGTGTGAAGCCACAGAATGGAGGTGTGTGAAGTCATAGAATGGAAGTGTGTGAAGTCATAGAAAGGAGGTGTGTGAACTCAGAATGGAAGTCAGAGAATGGATGTTTCTGAAGTGAGAATGAAGGTGTGCGAAGTCATAGAATGGAGATGTGTGAAGTCAAATTGGAGGTGTGTGAACTCATAGAATGGAGGTGTGTGAACTCATAGAACGGAGGTTTGTGAAGTCATGGAATGGCGGTGTGTGAAATCAAAGAATGGAGGTGTGTGAAGTGAAACAATAGAGGTGTGTGAAGTCACAGAATGGAGGCGTGTGAAGTCACAGATTGGAAGTGTGTGAAGTCAAAACGGAGGTGTGTGAAGTCACAGAATGGAGGTGTGTGAAGTCACAGAATGGAGGTTTGTGAAGTCATAGAATGGAGGTTTGTGAAATCACAGAATGGAGGTGTGTGAAGTCAGAATGAAGGTGTGTGAAGTCACAGAATGGAGGTGTGTGAAGTCACAGAATGGATGTTTGTGAAGTAAGAATGAAGGTGTGTGAAGTGAAACAATAGAGGTGTGTGAAGTCACAGAATGGAGGTGTGTGAAGTCACAGATTGGAAGTGTGTGAAGTCAAAACGGAGGTGTGTGAAGTCACAGAATGGAGGTGTGTGAAGTCACAGAATGGAGGTGTGTGAAGTCACAGAATGGAGGTGTGTGAAGTCAAAAAGATGGTGTGTGAATTCACAGAATGGAGGTGTGTGAATTCATAGAATGGAGCTGTGTGAAGTCAGATGGAGGTGTGTGAAGTCAGAATGGAGGGTTGTGAAGTCAGAATGGAAGTGTGTGAAGTCACAGAATGGAGGTGTGTGAAGTCACAGAATGGAGGTGTGTGAAATCATAGAATGGAGGTGTGTGAAGTCAGAATGGAGGTGTGTCAAGTCACAAAATTGAGGTGTGTGAATTCACAGAATGGAGATGTGTGAAGTCAGAATGAAGGTGTGTGAAGTCACAGAATGGAGGTGTGTGAAGTCACAGAATGGATGTTTGTGAAGTAAGAATGAAGGTGTTTGAAGTCATAGAGTGGAGGCGTGTGAAGTCATAGAATTGAGGTGTGTGAAGTCATAGAATGGAGGTGTGTGAAGTGATAGGATCGATGTGTGTGAAGTCACAGAATGGAGGTGTGTGAAGTCACAGAATGGAGGTGTTCGAACTCAAAGAATGGAGGGGTGTGAACTCAGAATGTAGGTGTGTGAAGCCACAGAATGGAGGTGTGTGAAGTCATAGAATGGAAGTGTGTGAAGTCATAATTAGGAGGTGTGTGAACTCAGAATGGAGGTTTGTGAAGTCACAGAATGGAGGTTTGTGAAGTCATAGAATGGAGGTGTGTGAAGTCAGAGAATGGATGTTTCTGAAGTAAGAATGAAGGTGTGTGAAGTCATAGAATGGAGGTGTGTGAAGTCAAATTGGAGGTGTGTAAACTCATAGAATGGAGGTGTGTGAACTCATAGAATGGGGGTTTGTGAAGTCATGGAATGGAGGTGTGTGAAATCAAAGAATGGAGGTGTGTGAAGTGAAACAATAGAGGTGTGTGAAGTCACAGAATGGAGGTGTGTGAAGTCACAGATTGGAAGTGTGTGAAGTCAAAACGGAGGTGTGTGAAGTCACAGAATGGAGGTGTGTGAAGTCATAGAATTGAGGTGTGTGAAGTGAAAAAGATGGTGGGTGAAGTCACAGAATGGAGGTGTGTGAATTCATAGAATGGAGCTGTGTGAAGTCAGATGGAGCTGTGTGAAGTCAGAATGGAGGTGTGTGAAATCACAGAATGGAGGTGTGTGAAGTCATAGAATGGAGGTGTGTGAAGTCAGAATTGAGGTGTGTGAAGTCACAGAATTGAGGTGTGTGAAGTCACAGAATGGAGGTGTGTGAAGTCAGAATGAAGGTGTGTGAAGTCACAGAATGGAGGTGTGTGAAGTCACAGAATGGATGATTGTGAAGTAAGAATGAAGGTGTGTGAAGTGAAACAATAGAGGTGTGTGAAGTCACAGAATGGAGGTGTGTGAAGTCACAGATTGGAAGTGTGTGAAGTCAAAACGGAGGTGTGTGAAGTCACAGAATGGAGGTGTGTGAAGTCACAGAATGGAGGTGTGTGAAGTCATAGAATGGAGGTTTGTGAAATCACAGAATGGAAGTGTGTTAATTCATAGAATGCAGGTGTGTGAAGTCATAGGATCGAGGTGTGTGAAGTCACAGAATGGAGGTGTGTGAAATCACAGAATGGAGGTGTGTGAAGTCACAGAATGGAGGTGTGTGAACTCAGAATGCAGGTGTGTGAAGCCACAGAATGGAGGTGTGTGAAGTCATAGAATGGAAGTGTGTGAAGTCATAGAAAGGAGGTGTGTGAACTCAGAATGGAGGTGTGTGAAGTCACAGAATGGAGGTTTGTGAAGTCATAGAATGGAGGTGTGTGAAGTCAGAGAATGGATGTTTCTGAAGTGAGAATGAAGGTGTGTGAAGTCATAGAATGGAGATGTGTGAAGTCAAATTGGAGGTGTGTGAACTCATAGAATGGAGGTGTGTGAACTCATAGAACGGAGGTTTGTGAAGTCATGGAATGGCGGTGTGTGAAATCAAAGAATGGAGGTGTGTGAAGTGAAACAATAGAGGTGTGTGAAGTCACAGAATGGAGGCGTGTGAAGTCACAGATTGGAAGTGTGTGAAGTCAAAACGGAGGTGTGTGAAGTCACAGAATGGAGGTGTGTGAAGTCACAGTATGGATGTGCATGAAGTCAAAAAGGTGGTGTGTGAAGTCACAGAATGGATGTGTGTGAATTTATAGAATGGAGCTTTGTGAAGTCAGAATGGAGGTGTGTGAAGTCAGAATGGAGGGGTGTGAAGTCAGAATGGAGGTGTGTGAAGTCACACAATGGAGGTGTGTGAAGTCATAGAATGGAGGTGTGTGAAATCATAGAATGGAGGTGTGTGAAGTCAGAATGGAGGTGTGTCAAGTCACAGAACTGAGGTGTGTTACTCAGAAAATGGAGGTGTGTGAAGTCAGAATGAAGGTGTGTGAAGTCACAGAAAGGAGGTGTGTGAAGTCACAGAATGGATGTTTGTGAAGTCATAAAATGAAGGTGTGTAAAGTCAGAATGGAGGTGTGTGAAGTCAGAATGGAGGTGTGTGAAGTCAAAGACGGAGGTGTGTGAAGTCATAGTATGGAGGTGTATGAAATCACGGAATGTAGTTTTGTGAATCACAGAATGGAGCTGTGTGAAGTCATAACGGAGGTGTGTGAAGTCATAGAATGGAGGTGTGTGAAGTCACAGAATGGAGGTGTGTGAACTCATAGAATGGAGGTGTGTGAAGTAACAATGGAGGTGTGTGAAGTCATAGAATTTAGGTGTGTGAAGTCACAAAATGGAGGTTTGTGAAGTCATAGAATGGAGGTTTGTGAAGTCATAGAATGGAGGTGTGTGAAATCAGAATGGAGGTGTGTATAGTAACAGAATTGAGGTGTGTGAAGTCACAGAATGGAGGTGTGTGAAGTCAGAATGAAGGTGTGTGAAGTCACAGAATGGAGGTGTGTGAAGTCACGAAATGGAGGTGTGTGAAATCACAGAATGGAGGTGTGTGAAGTCATAGAATGGAGGTGTGTGAAGTCAGAATGGAGGTATGTGAAGTCACAGATTTGAGGTGTGTGAAGTCACAGAATGGAGGTGTGTGTAGTCAGAATGAAGGTGTGTGAAGTCACAGAATGGAGGTGTGTGAAGTCACAGAATGGATGTTTGTGAAGTAAGAATGAAGGTGTTTGAAGTCATAGAGTGGAGGTGTGTGAAGTCACAGAATGGAGGTGTGTGAAGTCATAGAGTGGAGGTGTTTGAAGTCATAGAATTGAGGTGTGTGAAGTCATAGAATGGAGGTGTGTGAAGTGATAGGATCAAGGTGTGTGAATTCACAGAATGGAGGTGTGTGAAGTCACAGTATGGAGGTGTGTGAAGTCACAGAATGGAGGTGTGTGAACTCAGAATGTAGGTGTGCGAAGCCGCAGAATGGAGGTGTGTGAAGTCATAGAATGGAAGTGTGTGAAGTCATAGAAAGGAGGAGTGTGAACTCAGAATGGAGGTGTGTGAAATCACAGAATAGATGTTTGTGAAGTCAGAATGGAGGTGTGTGAAGTCATAGAATTGAGGTGTGTGAAGTCATAGAATGGAGGTGTGTGAAGTCATAGGATCGATGTGTGTGAAGTCACAGAATGGAGGTGTGTGAAGTCACAGAATGGAGGTGTTCGAACTCACAGAATGGAGGTGTGTGAACTCACAATGTATGTGTGTGAAGCCACAGAATGGAGGTGTGTGAAGTCATAGAATGGAAGTGTGTGAAGTCATACAATGGAGCTGTGTGAAGTCAGATGGAGGTGTGTGAAGTCAGAATGGAGGGGTGTGAAGTCACAAAATGGAGGTGTGTGAAGTCACAGAATGGAGGTGTGTGAAGTCACAGATTGGAAGTGTGTGAAGTCAAAACGGAGGTGTGTGAAGTCACAGAATGGAGGTGTGTGAAGTCATAGAATTGAGGTGTGTGAAGTGAAAAAGATGGTGGGTGAAGTCACAGAATGGAGGTGTGTGAATTCATAGAATGGAGCTGTGTGAAGTCAGATGGAGCTGTGTGAAGTCAGAATGGAGGTGTGTGAAATCACAGAATGGAGGTGTGTGAAGTCATAGAATGGAGGTGTGTGAAGTCAGAATTGAGGTGTGTGAAGTCACAGAATTGAGGTGTGTGAAGTCACAGAATGGATGTGTGTGAAGTCAAAATGAAGGTGTGTGAAGTCACAGAATGGAGGTGTGTGAAGTCACAGAATGGATGATTGTGAAGTAAGAATGAAGGTGTGTGAAGTGAAACAATAGAGGTGTGTGAAGTCACAGAATGGAGGTGTGTGAAGTCACAGATTGGAAGTGTGTGAAGTCAAAACGGAGGTGTGTGAAGTCACAGAATGGAGGTGTGTGAAGTCACAGAATGGAGGTGTGTGAAGTCATAGAATGGAGGTTTGTGAAATCACAGAATGGAAGTGTGTTAATTCATAGAATGGAGGTGTGTGAAGTCATAGGATCGAGGTGTGTGAAGTCACAGAATGGAGGTGTGTTTAATCACAGAATGGAGGTGTGTGAAGTCACAGAATGGAGGTGTGTGAACTCAGAATGCAGGTGTGTGAAGCCACAGAATGGAGGTGTGTGAAGTCATAGAATGGAAGTGTGTGAAGTCATAGAAAGGAGGTGTGTGAACTCAGAATGGAGGTGTGTGAAGTCACAGAATGGAGGTTTGTGAAGTCATAGAATGGAGGTGTGTGAAGTCAGAGAATGGATGTTTCTGAAGTGAGAATGAAGGTGTGTGAAGTCATAGAATGGAGATGTGTGAAGTCAAATTGGAGGTGTGTGAACTCATAGAATGGAGGTGTGTGAACTCATAGAACGGAGGTTTGTGAAGTCATGGAATGGCGGTGTGTGAAATCAAAGAATGGAGGTGTGTGAAGTGAAAAAATAGAGGTGTGTGAAGTCACAGAATGGAGGCGTGTGAAGTCACAGATTGGAAGTGTGTGAAGTCAAAACGGAGGTGTGTGAAGTCACAGAATGGAGGTGTGTGAAGTCACAGTATGGATGTGCAGGAAGTCAAAAAGGTGGTGTGTGAAGTCACAGAATGGATGTGTGTGAATTTATAGAATGGAGCTTTGTGAAGTCAGAATGGAGGTGTGTGAAGTCAGAATGGAGTGGTGTGAAGTCAGAATGGAGTTGTGTGAAGTCACACAATGGAGGTGTGTGAAGTCATAGAATGGAGGTGTGTGAAATCATAGAATGGTGGTGTGTGAAGTCAGAATGGAGGTGTGTCAAGTCACAGAACTGAGGTGTGTTAAGTCAGAAAATGGAGGTGTGTGAAGTCAGAATGAAGGTGTGTGAAGTCACAGAAAGGAGGTGTGTGAAGTCACAGAATGGATGTTTGTGAAGTCATAAAATGAAGGTGTGTGAAGTCAGAATGGAGGTGTGTGAAGTCAGAATGGAGGTGTGTGAAGTCAAAGACGGAGGTGTGTGAAGTCATAGTATGGAGGTGTATGAAATCACGGAATGTAGTTTTGTGAATCACAGAATGGAGCTGTGTGAAGTCATAACGGAGGTGTGTGAAGTCATAGAATGGAGGTGTGTGAAGTCACAGAATGGAGGTGTGTGAACTCATAGAATGGAGGTGTGTGAAGTAACAATGGAGGTGTGTGAAGTCATAGAATTTAGGTGTGTGAAGTCACAAAATGGAGGTTTGTGAAGTCATAGAATGGAGGTGTGTGAAGTCATAGAATGGAGGTGTGTGAAATCAGAATGGAGGTGTGTATAGTAACAGAATTGAGGTGTGTGAAGTCACAGAATGGAGGTGTGTGAAGTCAGAATGAAGGTGTGTGAAGTCACAGAATGGAGGTGTGTGAAGTCACGAAATGGAGGTGTGTGAAATCACAGAATGGAGGTGTGTGAAGTCATAGAATGGAGGTGTGTGAAGTCAGAATGGAGGTGTGTGAAGTCACAGATTTGAGGTGTGTGAAGTCACGAAATGGAGGTGTATGAAATCACAGAATGGAGTTTTGTGAAGTCACAGAATGGAGCTGTGTGAAGTCAGAATGGTGGTGTGTGAAGTCACAGAATGGATGTTTGTGAAGTAAGAATGAAGGTGTTTGAAGACATAGAGTGGAGGTGTGTGAAGTCACAGAATGGAGGTGTGTGAAGTCAGAATGAAGGTGTGTGAAGTCACAGAATGGAGGTGTGTGAAGTCACAGAATGGATGTTTGTGAAGTAAGAATGAAGGTGTTTGAAGTCATAGAGTGGAGGTGTGTGAAGTCACAGAATGGAGGTGTGTGAAGTCATAGAGTGGAGGTGTTTGAAGTCATAGAATTGAGGTGTGTGAAGTCATAGAATGGAGGTGTGTGAAGTGATAGGATCAAGGTGTGTGAAGTCACAGAATGGAGGTGTGTGAAGTCACAGTATGGAGGTGTGTGAAGTCACAGAATGTAGGTGTGCGAAGCCGCAGAATGGAGGTGTGTGAAGTCATAGAATGGAAGTGTGTGAAGTCATAGAAAGGAGGAGTGTGAACTCAGAATGGAGGTGTGTGAAATCACAGAATAGATGTTTGTGAAGTCAGAATGGAGGTGTGTGAAGTCATAGAATTGAGGTGTGTGAAGTCATAGAATGGAGGTGTGTGAAGTCATAGGATCGATGTGTGTGAAGTCACAGAATGGAGGTGTGTGAAGTCACAGAATGGAGGTGTTCGAACTCACAGAATGGAGGTGTGTGAACTCACAATGTATGTGTGTGAAGCCACAGAATGGAGGTGTGTGAAGTCATAGAATGGAAGTGTGTGAAGTCATAGAATGGAGCTGTGTGAAGTCAGATGGAGGTGTGTGAAGTCAGAATGGAGGGGTGTGAAGTCACAAAATGGAGGTGTGTGAAATCACAGAATGGAGGTGTGTGAAGTCATAGAATGGAGGTGTGTGAAGTCAGAATTGAGGTGTGTGAAGTCACAGAATTGAGGTGTGTGAAGTCACAGAATGGAGGTGTGTGAAGTCAGAATGAAGGTGTGTGAAGTCACAGCATGGAGGTGTGTGAAGTCACAGAATGGATGTTTGTGAAGTAAGAATGAAGGTGTGTGAAGTGAAACAATAGAGGTGTGTGAAGTCACAGAATGGAGGTGTGTGAAGTCACAGATTGGAAGTGTGTGAAGTCAAAACGGAGGTGTGTGAAGTCACAGAATGGAGGTGTGTGAAGTCACAGAATGGAGGTGTGTGAAGTCATAGAATGGAGGTTTGTGAAATCACAGAATGGAGGTGTGTGAAGTCAGAATGAAGGTGTGTGAAGTCACAGAATGGAGGTGTGTGAAGTCACAGAATGGAGGTGTGTGAAGTCACAGATTGGAAGTGTGTGAAGTCAAAACGGAGGTGTGTGAAGTCACAGAATGGAGGTGTGTGAAGTCACAGATTGGAAGTGTGTGAAGTCAAAACGGAGGTGTGTGAAGTCACAGAATGGAGGTGTGTGAACTCACAGAATGGAGGTGTGTGAAGTCATAGAATGGAGGTTTGTGAAATCACAGAATGGAGGTGTGTTAATTCATAGAATGGAGGGGTGTGAAGTCATAGGATCGAGGTGTGTGAAGTCACAGAATGGAGGTGTGTGAAGTCACAGAATGGAGGTGTGTGAAGTCACAGAATGGAGGTGTATGAACTCAGAATGTAGGTGTGTGAAGCCACAGAATGGAGGTGTGTGAAGTCATAGAATGGAAGTGTGTGAAGTCATAGAAAGGAGGTGTGTGAACTCAGAATGGAGGTGTGTGAAGTCACAGAATGGAGGATTGTGAAGTCATAGAATGTAGGTGTGTGAAGTCAGAGAATGGATGTTTCTGAAGTAAGAATGAAGGTGTGTGAAGTCATAGAATGGAGATGTGTGAAGTCCAATTGGAGGTGTGTGAACTCATAGAATGGAGGTGTGTGAACTCATAGAATGGAGGTTTCTGAAGTCATGGAATGGCGGTGCGTGAAATCAAAGAATGAAGGTGTGTGAAGTGAAACAATAGAGGTGTGTGAAGTCACAGAATGGAGGTATGTGAAGTCACAGATTGGAAGTGTGTGAAGTCAAAACGGAGGTGTGTGAAGTCACACAATGGAGGTGTGTGAAGTCACAGAATGGATGTGCATGACGTCAAAAAGGTGGTGTGTGAAGTCACAGAATGGATGTGTGTGAATTTATAGAATGGAGCTTTGTGAAGTCAGAATGGAGGTGTGTGAAGTCAGAATGGAGGGGTGTGAAGTCAGAATGGAGGTGTGTTCAGTCATAGAATGGAGCTGGGTGAAATCATAGAATGGAGGTGTGTGAAGTCAGAATGGAGGTTTGTCAAGTCACAGAACTGAGGTGTGTGAAGTCAGAAAATGGAGGTGTGTGAAGTCAGAATGAAGGTGTGTGAAGTCACAGAAAGGAGGTGTGTGAAGTCACAGAATGGATGTTTTTGAAGTCATAAAATGAAGGTGTGTGAAGTCAGAATGGAGGTGTGTGAAGTCAGAATGGAGGTGTGTGAAGTCATAGATGGAGGTGTGTGAAGTCATACTATGGAGGTGTATGAAATCACAGAATGTAGTTTTGTGAAGTCACAGAATGGAGCTGTGGGAAGTCATAACGGAGGTGTGTGAAGTCACAGAATGGAGGTGTGTGAAGTCAGAATGGAGGTGTGTGAACTCATAGAATGGAGGTGTGTGAAGTAAAAATGGAGGTGTGTGAAGTCATAGAATTTAGGTGTGTGAAGTCACAAAATGGAGGTGTGTGAAGTTATAGAATGGAGGTGTGTGAAGTCATAGAATGGAGGTGTGTGAAATCAGAATGAAGGTGTGTATAGTCACAGAATTGAGGTGTGTGAAGTCACAGAATGGAGGTGTGTGAAGTCAGAATGAAGGTGTGTGAAGTCACAGAATGGAGGTGTGTGAAGTCACAGAATGGATGTTTGTGAAGTAAGAATGAAGGTGTTTGAAGTCATAGAGTGGAGGTGTGTGAAGTCACAGAATGGAGGTGTGTGAAGTCATAGAATGGAGGTGTGTGAAGTCATAGAATTGAGGTGTGTGAAGTCATAGAATGGAGGTGTGTGAAGTCATAAAATGGAGGTGTGTGAACCTATAAAATGGAGGTGTGTGAAGTCTAAATGGAGTTGTGTGAAGTCATAGAATGGTGGTTTTTGATGTCAACGAATGGAGGTGTGTGAACTCAGAATGTAGGTGTGTGAAGCCATAGAATGGAGGTGTGTGAAGTCATAGAATGGAAGTGTGTGAAGTCATAGAAAGGAGGTGTGTGAACTCAGAATGGAGGTGTGTGAAGTCACAGAATGGAGGTTTGTGAAGTCATAGAATGGAGGTGTGTGAAGTCAGTGAATGGATGTTTCTGAAGTCAGAATGAAGGTGTGTGAAGTCATAGAATGGAGGTGTGTGAAGTCAAACTGGAGGTGTTTGAACTCATAGAATGGAGGTGTGTGAACTCATAGAATGGAGGTTTGTGAAGTCGTGGAATGGAGGTGTGTGAAGTCAAAGAATGGAGGTGTGTGAAGTGAAACAATAGAGGTGTGTGAAGTCACAGATTGGAGGTGTGTGAAGTCACAGATTGGAAGTGTGTGAAGTCAAAACGGAGGTGTGTGAAGTCACAGAATGCACGTGTGTGAAGTCACAGAATGGAGGTGTGTGAAGTCAAAAAGATGGTGTGTGAAGTCACAGAATGGAGGTGTGTGAATTCATAGAATGGAGCTGTGTGAAGTCAGATGGAGGTGTGTGAAGTCAGAATGGAAGGGTGTGAAGTCAGAATGGAAGTGTGTGAAGTCACAGAATGGAGGTGTGTGAAGTCACAGAATGGAGGTGTGTCAAATCATAGAATGGAAGTGTGTGAAGTTAGAATGGAGGTGTGTCAAGTCACAGAATTGAGGTGTGTGAAGTCACAGAATGGAGGTGTGTGAAGTCAGAATGGTGTGTGAAGTCACAGAATGGAGGTGTGTGAAGTCACAGAATGGATGTTTGTGAAGTAAGAATGAAGGTGTTTGAAATCATAGAGTGGAGGCATGTAAAGTCATAGAATTGAGGTGTGTGAAGTCATAGAATGGAGGTTTGTGAAGTCATAGGATCGATGTGTGTGAAGTCACAGAATGGAGGTGTGTGAAGTCACAGAATGGAGGTGTTCGAACTCACAGAATGGAGGGGTGTGAACTCAGAATGTAGGTGTGTGAAGCCACAGAATGGAGTTTCTGAAGTCATAGAATGGAAGTGTGTGAAGTCATAGAAAGGAGGTGTGTGAACTCAGAATAGAGGTGTGTGAAGTCACAGAATGGATGTTTGTGAAGTCATAGAATGGAGGTGTGTGAAGTCAGAGAATGGATGTTTCTGAAGTAAGAATGAAGGTGTGTGAAGTCATAGAATGGAGGTGTGTGAAGTCAAATTGGAGGTGTGTAAACTCATAGAATGGAGGTGTGTGAACTCATAGAATGGAGGTTTGTGAAGTCATGGAATGGAGGTGTGTGAAATCAAAGAATGGAGGTGTGTGAAGTGAAACAATAGAGGTGTGTGAAGTCACAGAATGGAGGTGTGTGAAGTCACAGAATGGAGGTGTGTGAAGTCATAGAATGGAGGTATGTGAAATCACAGAATGTAGGTGTGTGAATTCAGAATGAAGGTGTGTGAAGTCACAGAATGGAGGTGTGTTTAGTCACAGAATGGATGTTTGTGAAGTAAGAATGAAGGTGTGTGAAGTGAAACAATAGAGGTGTGTGAAGTCACAGAATGGAGGTGTCTGAAGTCACAGATTGGAAGTGTGTGAAGTCAAAACGGAGGTGTGTGAAGTCACAGAATGGAGGTGTGTGAAGTCACAGAATGGAGGTGTGAGAAGTCATAGAGTGGAGGTTTGTGAAATCACAGAATGGAGGTGTGTGAAGTCAGAATGAAGGTGTGTGAAGTCACAGAATGGAGGTGTGTGAAGTCACAGAATGGATGTTTGTGAAGTAAGAATGAAGGTGTGTGAAGTGAAACAATAGAGGTGTGTGAAGTCACAGAATGGAGGTGTGTGAAGTCACAGATTGGAAGTGTGTGAACTCAAAACGGAGGTGTGTGAAGTCACAGAATGGAGGTGTGTGAAGTCAGAATGGAGGTGTGTGAAATCATAGAATGGAGATGTGTGAACTCATAGAATGGAGTTGTGTGACGTCACAATGTAAGTGTGTGAAGTCATAGAATTGAGGTGTCAGAAGTCACAGAATGGAGGTTTGTGAAGTCATAAAATGAAGGTGTGTGAAGTCAGAATGGAGGTGTGTGAAGTCCCAGAATGGAAGTGTGTGAACTCAGAATGGAGGTGTGTGAAATCATAGATGGAGGTGTGTGAAGTGATAGTATGGAGGTGTGTGAAATCACAGAATGGAGTTTTGTGAAGTCACAGAATGGAGCTATGTGAAGTCAGAACGGAGGTGTGTGAAGTAATAGAATGGAGGTGTGTGAAGTCAGAATGGAGGTGTGTGCACTCATAGAATGGAGGTGTGTGAAGTCACAATGGAGGTGTGTGAAGTCATAGAATGGAGGTGTGTGAAGTCACAAAATGGAGGTGTGTGAAATCACAGAATGGAGGTGTGTGAAGTCATAGAATGGAGGTGTGTGAAGTCAGAATGGAGGTGTGTGAAGTCACAGAATTGAGGTGTGTGAAGTCACAGAATGGAGGTGTGTGAAGTCAGAATGAAGGTGTGTGAAATCACAGAATGGAGGTGTGTGAAGTCACAGAATGGATGTTTGTGAAGTAAGAATGAAGGTGTGTGAAGTGAAACAATAGAGGTGTGTGAAGTCACAGAATGGAGGTGTGTGAAGTCACAGATTGGAAATGTGTGAAGTCAAAACGGAGGTGTGTGAAGTCATAGAATGGAGGTGTGTGAAGTCACAGAATGGAGGTGTGTGAAGTCATAGAATGGAGGTTTGTGAAATCACAGAATGGAGGTGTGTGAAGTCAGAATGAAGGTGTGTGAAGTCACAAAATGGAGGTGTTCGAACTCATAGAATGGAGGTGTGTGAACTCAGAATGTAGGTGTGTGAAGTGAAACAATAGAGGTGTGTGAAGTCACAGAATGGAGGTGTGTGAAGTCACAGATTCGAAGTGTGTGAAGTCAAAGCGGAGGTGTGTGAAGTCACAGAATGGAGGTGTGTGAAGTCACAGAATGGAGGGGTGTGAAGTCATAGAATGGAGGTTTGTGAAATCACAGAATGGAGGTGTGTTAATTCTTAGAATGGAGGTGTGTGAAGTCATAGGATCGAGGTGTGTGAAGTCACAGAATGGAGGTGTGTGAAGTCACAGAATGGAGGAGTGTGAAGTCACAGAATGGAGGTGTGTGAACTCAGAATGTAGGAGTGTGAAGCCACAGAATGGAGGTGTGTGAAGTCATAGAATGGAAGTGTGTGAAGTCATAGAAAGTAGGTGTGTGAACTCAGAATGGAGGTGTGTGAAGTCACAGAATGGAGGTTTGTGAAGTCATAGAATGGAGGTGTGTGAAGTCAGAGAATGGATGTTTCTGAAGTAAGAATGAAAGTGTGTGAAATCATAGAATGCAGGTGTGTGAACTCATAGAATGGAGGTTTCTGAAGTCATGGAATGGCGGTGTGTGAAATCAAAGAATGGAGGTGTGTGAAGTGAAACAATAGAGGTGTGTGAAGTCACAGAATGGAGGTGTGTGAAGTCACAGATTGGAAGTGTGTGAAGTCAAAACGGAGGTGTGTGAAGTCAAAGAATGGAGGTGTGTGAAGTCACAGAATGGATGTGCATGACGTCAAAAAGGTGGTGTGTGAAGTCACAGAATCGATGTGTGTGAATTTATAGAATGGAGCTTTGTGAAGTCAGAATGGAGGTGTGTGAAGTCATAATGGAGGGGTGTGAAGTCAGAATGGAGGTGTGTGAAGTCACAGAATGGAGGTGTGTGAAGTCATAGAATGGAGGTGTGTGAAATCATAGAATGCAGGTGTGTGAAGTCAGAATGGAGGTGTGTCAAGTCACAGAACTGAGGTGTGTGAAGTCAGAAAATGGAGGTGTGTGAAGTTAGAATGAAGGTGTGTGAAGTCACAGAAAGGAGGTGTGTGAAGTCACAGAATGGATGTTTGTGAAGTCATAAAATGAAGGTGTGTGAAGTCAGAATGGAGGTGTGTGAAGTCAGAATGGAGGTGTGTGAAGTCATAGATGGAAGTGTGTGAAGTCATAGTATGGAGGTGTGTGAAATCACAGAATGTAGTTTTGTGAAGTCACAGAATGGAGCTGTGTGAAGTCATAACGGAGGTGTGTGAAGTCATAGAATGGAGGTGTGGGAAGTCACAGAATGGAGGTGTGTGAAGTCATAGAATGGAGGTGTGTGAAGTCATAGAATTGAGGTGTGTGAAGTCATAGAATGGAGGTGTGTGAAGTCAAAATGGAGTTGTGTGAAGACATAGAATGGTGGTTTTTGATGTCAATGAATGGAGGTGTGTGAAGTCATAGAATGGAGGTGTGTGAAGTCATAGAATGGAGGTGTGTGAAATCATAGAATTGAGGTGTGTGAAGTCATAGAATGGAGGTGTGTGAAGTCATAAAATGGAGGTTTGTGAACTCATAGAATGGAGGTGTGTGAAGTCAAAATGGAGTTGTGTGAAGTCATAGAATGGTGGTTTTTGATGTCAACGAATGGAGGTGTGAGAACTCAGAATGTAGGTGTGTGAAGCCACAAAATGGAGATGTGTGAAGTCATAGAATGGAAGTGTGTGAAGTCATAGAAAGGAGGTGTGTGAACTCAGAATGGAGGTGTGTGAAGACACAGAATGGAGGTTTGTGAAGTCATAGAATGGAGGTGTGTGAAGTCAGAGAATGGATGTTTCTGAAGTAAGAATGAAGGTGTGTGAAGTCATAGAATAGAGGTGTGTGAAGTCAAACTGGAGGTGTGTGAACTCATAGAATGGAGGTGTGTGAACTCATAGAATGGAGGTTTGTGAACTCATAGAATGGAGGTGTGTGAAGTCAAAATGGAGTTGTGTGAAGTCATAGAATGGTGGTTTTTGATGTCAACGACTGGAGGTGTGTGAAGTCACAGAATGGAGGTGTGTGAAGTCATAGACTGGAGGTGTGGGAAGTCATAGAATGGAGGTGTGTGAAGTCACAGAATGGAGGTGTGTGAAGTCATATACTGAGGTGGGTTAGGACATAGAAAGGAGGTGTGGGAAGTCATAAAATGGAGGAGTGTGAAGTCATAGAGTGGAGGTGAGTGAAGTCACAGATTCGAGGTCTGTGATGTCATAGAATGGAGGTGTGTGAAGTCAGAATGGAGGTGTGTGAAATCGTAGAATGGAGATGTGTGAACTCATAGAATGGAGTTGTGTGACGTCACAATGGAAGTGTGTGAAGTCATAGAATTGAGGTGTCAGAAATCACAGAATGGAGGTTTGTGAAGTCATAAAATGAAGGTGTGTGAAGTCAGAATGGAGGTGTGTGAAGTCCCAGAATGGAAGTGTGTGAACTCAGAATGGAGGTGTGTGAAGTCATAGATTGAGGTATGTGAAGTCATAGTATGGAGGTGTGTGAAATCACAGAATGGAGGTGTGTGAAGTCAGAATGAAGGTGTGTGAAGTCACAGAATGGAGGTGTTCGAACTCATAGAATGGAGGTGTGTGAACTCAGAATGTAGGTGTGTGAAGTGAAACAATAGAGGTGTGTGAAGTCACAGAATGGAGGTGTGTGAAGTCACAGATTCGAAGTGTGTGAAGTCAAAACGGAGGTGTGTGAAGTCACAGAATGGAGGTGTGTGAAGTCACAGAATGGAGGGGTGTGAAGTCATAGAATGGAGGTTTGTGAAATCA
The DNA here is from genome assembly GCA_024803745.1 of Megascapheus bottae. Classification (NCBI taxonomy): domain Eukaryota; kingdom Metazoa; phylum Chordata; class Mammalia; order Rodentia; family Geomyidae; genus Megascapheus; species Megascapheus bottae. The sequence continues at coordinate 3,701,503 of JANJXV010000054.1, read as the reverse complement.
CAGAATGGAGGTGTGTTAATTCTTAGAATGGAGGTGTGTGAAGTCATAGGATCGAGGTGTGTGAAGTCACAGAATGGAGGTGTGTGAAGTCACAGAATGGAGGAGTGTGAAGTCAGAGAATGGAGGTGTGTGAACTCAGAATGTAGGAGTGTGAAGCCACAGAATGGAGGTGTGTGAAGTCATAGAATGGAAGTGTGTGAAGTCATAGAAAGTAGGTGTGTGAACTCAGAATGGAGGTGTGTGAAGTCACAGAATGGAGGTTTGTGAAGTCATAGAATGGAGGTGTGTGAAGTCAGAGAATGGATGTTTCTGAAGTAAGAATGAAGGTGTGTGAACTCATAGAATGGAGGTGTGTGAACTCATAGAATGGAGGTTTCTGAAGTCATGGAATGGCGGTGTGTGAAATCAAAGAATGGAGGTGTGTGAAGTGAAACAATAGAGGTGTGTGAAGTCACAGAATGGAGGTGTGTGAAGTCACAGATTGGAAGTGTGTGAAGTCAAAACGGAGGTGTGTGAAGTCAAAGAATGGAGGTGTGTGAAGTCACAGAATGGATGTGCATGACGTCAAAAAGGTGGTGTGTGAAGTCACAGAATCGATGTGTGTGAATTTATAGAATGGAGCTTTGTGAAGTCAGAATGGAGGTGTGTGAAGTCATAATGGAGGGGTGTGAAGTCAGAATGGAGGTGTGTGAAGTCACAGAATGGAGGTGTGTGAAGTCATAGAATGGAGGTGTGTGAAATCATAGAATGCAGGTGTGTGAAGTCAGAATGGAGGTGTGTCAAGTCACAGAACTGAGGTGTGTGAAGTCAGAAAATGGAGGTGTGTGAAGTTAGAATGAAGGTGTGTGAAGTCACAGAAAGGAGGTGTGTGAAGTCACAGAATGGATGTTTGTGAAGTCATAAAATGAAGGTGTGTGAAGTCAGAATGGAGGTGTGTGAAGTCAGAATGGAGGTGTGTGAAGTCATAGATGGAGGTGTGTGAAGTCATAGTATGGAGGTGTGTGAAATCACAGAATGTAGTTTTGTGAAGTCACAGAATGGAGCTGTGTGAAGTCATAACGGAGGTGTGTGAAGTCATAGAATGGAGGTGTGGGAAGTCACAGAATGGAGGTGTGTGAAGTCATAGAATGGAGGTGTGTGAAGTCATAGAATTGAGGTGTGTGAAGTCATAGAATGGAGGTGTGTGAAGTCAAAATGGAGTTGTTTGAAGACATAGAATGGTGGTTTTTGATGTCAATGAATGGAGGTGTGTGAAGTCATAGAATGGAGGTGTGTGAAGTCATAGAATGGAGGTGTGTGAAATCATAGAATTGAGGTGTGTGAAGTCATAGAATGGAGGTGTGTGAAGTCATAAAATGGAGGTTTGTGAACTCATAGAATGGAGGTGTGTGAAGTCAAAATGGAGTTGTGTGAAGTCATAGAATGGTGGTTTTTGATGTCAACGAATGGAGGTGTGAGAACTCAGAATGTAGGTGTGTGAAGCCACAAAATGGAGATGTGTGAAGTCATAGAATGGAAGTGTGTGAAGTCATAGAAAGGAGGTGTGTGAACTCAGAATGGAGGTGTGTGAAGACACAGAATGGAGGTTTGTGAAGTCATAGAATGGAGGTGTGTGAAGTCAGAGAATGGATGTTTCTGAAGTAAGAATGAAGGTGTGTGAAGTCATAGAATAGAGGTGTGTGAAGTCAAACTGGAGGTGTGTGAACTCATAGAATGGAGGTGTGTGAACTCATAGAATGGAGGTTTGTGAACTCATAGAATGGAGGTGTGTGAAGTCAAAATGGAGTTGTGTGAAGTCATAGAATGGTGGTTTTTGATGTCAACGACTGGAGGTGTGTGAAGTCACAGAATGGAGGTGTGTGAAGTCATAGACTGGAGGTGTGGGAAGTCATAGAATGGAGGTGTGTGAAGTCACAGAATGGAGGTGTGTGAAGTCATATACTGAGGTGGGTTAGGACATAGAAAGGAGGTGTGGGAAGTCATAAAATGGAGGAGTGTGAAGTCATAGAGTGGAGGTGAGTGAAGTCACAGATTCGAGGTCTGTGATGTCATAGAATGGAGGTGTGTGAAGTCAGAATGGAGGTGTGTGAAATCATAGAATGGAGATGTGTGAACTCATAGAATGGAGTTGTGTGACGTCACAATGGAAGTGTGTGAAGTCATAGAATTGAGGTGTCAGAAATCACAGAATGGAGGTTTGTGAAGTCATAAAATGAAGGTGTGTGAAGTCAGAATGGAGGTGTGTGAAGTCCCAGAATGGAAGTGTGTGAACTCAGAATGGAGGTGTGTGAAGTCATAGATTGAGGTATGTGAAGTCATAGTATGGAGGTGTGTGAAATCACAGAATGGAGTTTTGTGAAGTCACAGAAAGGAGCTGTGTGAAGTCAGATCGGAGGTTTGTGAAGTCATAGAATGGAGGTGTGTGAAGTCAGAATGGATGTGTGTGAACTCATAGAATGGAGTTGTGTGAAGTCACAATGGAGGTGTGTGAAGTCATAGAATGGAGGTGTGTGAAGTCACAAAATGGAGGTGTGTGAAATCACAGAATGGAGGTGTGTGAAGTCATAGAATGGAGGTGTGTGAAGTCAGAATGGAGGTGTGTGAAGTCACAGAATTGAGGTGTGTGAAGTCACAGAATGGAGGTGTGTGAAGTCAGAATGAAGGTGTGTGAAGTCACAGAATGGAGGTGTGTGAAGTCACAGAATGGATGTTTGTGAAGTAAGAATGAAGGTGTTTGAAGTCATAGAGTGGAGGTGTGTGAAGTCACAGAATGGAGGTGTGTGAAGTCATAGAATGGAGGTGTGTGAAGTCATAGAATTGAGGTGTGTGAAGTCATAGAATGGAGGTGTGTGAAGTCATAGGATCGAAGTGTGTGAAGTCACAGAATGGAGGTGTGTGAAGTCACAGAATGGAGGTGTGTGAAGTCACAGAATGGAGGTGTGTGAACTCAGAATGTAGGTGTGCGAAGCCACAGAATGGAGGTGTGTGAAGTCATTGAATGGAAGTGTGTGAAGTCATAGAAAGGAGGTGTGTGAACTCAGAATGGAGGTGTGTGAAGTCACAGAATGGAGGTTTGTGAGGTCATAGAATGGAGGTGTGTGAAGTCAGAGAATGGATGTTTCTGAAGTAAGAATGAAGGTGTGTGAATTCATAGAATGGAGGTGTGTGAAGTCAAATTGGAGGTGTGTGAACTCATAGCATGGAGGTGTGTGAACTCATAGAAGGGAGGTTTGTGAAGTCATGGAATGGAGGTGTGTGGAGTCAAAGAATGGAGGTGTGTGAAGTGAAACAATAGAGGTGTGTGAAGTCACAGAATGGAGGTGTGTGAAGTCACAGATTGGAAGTGTGTGAAGTCAAAACGGAGGTGTGTGAAGTCACAGAATGGAGGTGTGTGAAGTCACAGACTGGAGGTGTGTGAAGTCAAAAAGATGGTGTGTGAAGTCACAGAATGGAGGTGTGTGAATTCATAGAATGGAGCTGTGTGAAGTCAGATGGAGGTGTGTGAAGTCAGAATGGAGGGGTGTGAAGTCACAAAATGGAGGTGTGTGAAATCACAGAATGGAGGTGTGTGAAGTCATAGAATGGAGGTGTGTGAAGTCAGAATTGAGGTGTGTGAAGTCACAGAATTGTGGTGTGTGAAGTCATAGAATGGAGGTGTGTGAAGTCATAGGATCGAGGTGTGTGAAGTCAAAGAATGGAGGTGTGTGAAGTCACAGAATGGAGGTGTGTGAACTCAGAATGTAGGTGTGTGAAGCCACAGAATGGAGGTGTGTGAAGTCATAGAATGGAAGTGTGTGAAGTCATAGAAAGGAGGTGTGTGAACTCAGAATGTAGGTGTGTGAAGTCACAGAATGGAGGTTTGTGAAGTCATAGAATGGAGGTGTGTGAAGTTAGAGAATGGATGTTTCTGAAGTAAGAATGAAGGTGTGTGAAGTCATAGAATGGAGGTGTGTGAAATCAAACTGGAGGTGTGTGAACTCACAGAATGGAGGTGTGTGAACTCATAGAATGGAGGTTTGTGAAGTCATGGAATGGAGGTGTTGGAAGTCAAAGAATGGAGGTGTGTGAAGTGAAACAATAGAGGTGTGTGAAGTCACAGAATGGAGGTGTGTGAAGTCACAGATTGGAAGTGTGTGAAGTCAAAACGGAGGTGTGTGAAGTCACAGAATGGAGGTGTGTGAAGTCACAGAATGGAGGTGTGTGAAGTCAAAAAGATGGTGTGTGAAGTCACAGAATGGAGGTGTGTGAATTCATAGAATGGAGCTGTGTGAAGTTAGATGGAGGTGTGTGAAGTCAGAATGGAGGGATGTGAAGTCAGAATGGAAGTGTGTGAAGTCACAGAATGGAGGTGTGTGAAGTCACAGAATGGAGGTTTGTGAAATCATAGAATGGAGGTGTGTGAAGTCAGAATGGAGGTGTGTCAAGTCACAGAATTGAGGTGTGTGAAGTCACAGAATGGAGGTGTGTGAAGTCAGAATGAAGGTGTGTGAAGTCACAGAATGGAGGTGTGTGAAGTCACAGAATGGATGTTTGTGAAGTAATAATGAAGGTGTTTGAAGTCATAGAGTGGAAGTGTGTGAAGTCACAGAATGGAGGTGTGTGATGTCATAGAGTGGAAGTGTTTGAAGTCATAGAATTGAGGTGTGTGAAGTCATAGAATGGAGGTGTGTGAAGTGATAGGATCGAGGTGTGTGAAGTCACAGATTGGAGGTGTGTGAAGTCACAGAATGGAGGTGTGTGAAGTCACAGAATGTAGGTGTGTGAACTCAGAATGTAGGTGTGCGAAGCCACAGAATGGAGGTGTGTGAAGTCATAGAATGGAAGTGTGTGAAGTCATAGAAAGGAGGTGTGTGAACTCAGAATGGAGGTGTGTGAAGTCACACAATGGAGGTTTGTGAAGTCAGAATGGAGGTGTGTGAAGTCATAGAATTGAGGTGTGTGAAGTCATAGAATGGAGGTGTGTGAATTCACAGAATGGAGGTGTGTGAAGTCACAGAATGGAGGTGTTCGAACTCACAGAATGGAGGTGTGTGAACTCAGAATGTAGGTGTGTGAAGCCACAGAATGGAGTGGTGTGAAGTCATAGAATGGAAGTGTGTCAAGTCATAGAATGGAGCTGTGTGAAGTCAGATGGAGGTGTGTGAATTCAGAATGGAGGGGTGTGAAGTCACAAAATGGAGGTGTGTGAAATCACAGAATGGAGGTGTGTGAAGTCATAGAATGGAGGTGTGTGAAGTCAGAATTGAGGTGTGTGAAGTCACAGAATTGAGGTGTGTGAAGTCACAGAATGGAGGTGTGTGAAGTCAGAATGAAGGTGTGTGAAGTCACAGAATGGAGGTGTGTAAAGTCACAGAATGGATGTTTGTGAAGGAAGAATGAAGGTGTGTGAAGTGAAACAATAGAGGTATGTGAAGTCACAGAAAGGAGGTGTCTAAAGTCACAGATTGGAAATGTGTGAAGTCAAAACGGAGGTGTGTGAAGTCACAGAATGGAGGTGTGTGAAGTCACAGAATGGAGGTGTGTGAAGTCATAGAATGGAGGTTTCTGAAATCACAGAATGGAGGTGTGTGAAGTCAGAATGAAGGTGTGTGAAGTCACAGAATGGAGGTGTGTGAAGTCACAGAATGGATGTTTGTGAAGTAAGAATGAAGGTGTGTGAAGTGAAACAATAGAGGTGTGTGAAGTCACAGAATGGAGATGTGTGAAGTCACAGATTGGAAATGTGTGAAGTCAAAACGGAGGTGTGTGAAGTCACAGAATGGAGGTGTGTGAAGTCACAGAATGGAGGTGTGTGAAGTCATAGAATGGAGGTTTGTGAAATCACAGAATGGAGGTGTGTTAATTCATAGAATGGAGGTGTGTGAAGTCATAGGATCGAGGTGTGTGAAGTCACAGAATGGAGGTGTGTGAAGTCAAAATGGAGGTGTGTGAAGTGAAACAATAGAGGTGTGTGAAGTCACAGAATGGAGGTGTGTGAAGCCACAGATTGGAAGTGTGTGAAGTCAAAACGGAGGTGTGTGAAGTCACAGAATGGAGGTGTGTGAAGTCACAGAATGGATGTGCATGACGTCAAAAAGGTGGTGTGTGAAGTCACAGAATGGATGTGTGTGAATTTATAGAATGGAGCTTTGTGAAGTCAGAATGGAGGTGTGTGAAGTCATAATGGAGGGGTGTGAAGTCAGAATGGAGGTGTGTGAATTCACAGAATGGAGTTGTGTGAAGTCATAGAATGGAGGTGTGTGAAATCATAGAATGGAGGTGTGTGAAGTCAGAATGGAGGTGTGTCAAGTCACAGAACTGAGGTGTGTGAAGTCAGAAAATGGAGGTGTGTGAAGTTAGAATGAAGGTGTGTGAAGTCACAGAAAGGAGGTGTGTGAAGTCACAGAATGGATGTTTGTGAAGTCATAAAATGAAGGTGTGTGAAGTCAGAATGGAGGTGTGTGAAGTCAGAATGGAGGTGTGTGAAGTCACAGATGGAGGTGTGTGAAGTCATAGTATGGAGGTGTATGAAATCACAGAATGTAGTTTTGTGAAGTCACAGAATGGAGCTGTGCGAAGTCATAACGGAGGTGTGTGAAGTCATAGAATGGAGGTGTGTGAAGTCACAGAATGGAGGTGTGTGAAGTCACAGAATGGAGGTGTGTGAAATCACAGAATGGAGGTGTGTGAAGTCACAGAATGGAGGTGTGTGAACTCAGAATGCAGGTGTGTGAAGCCACAGAATGGAGGTGTGTGAAGTCATAGAATGGAAGTGTGTGAAGTCATAGAAAGGAGGTGTGTGAACTCAGAATGGAGGTGTGTGAAGTCACAGAATGGAGGTTTGTGAAGTCATAGAATGGAGGTGTGTGAAGTCAGAGAATGGATGTTTCTGAAGTAAGAATGAAGGTGTGTGAAGTCATAGAATGGAGATGTGTGAAGTCAAATTGGAGGTGTGTGAACTCATAGAATGGAGGTGTGTGAACTCATAGAACGGAGGTTTGTGAAGTCATGGAATGGCGGTGTGTGAAATCAAAGAATGGAGGTGTGTGAAGTGAAACAATAGAGGTGTGTGAAGTCACAGAATGGAGGCGTGTGAAGTCACAGATTGGAAGTGTGTGAAGTCAAAACGGAGGTGTGTGAAGTCACAGAATGGAGGTGTGTGAAGTCACAGTATGGATGTGCATGAAGTCAAAAAGGTGGTGTGTGAAGTCACAGAATGGATGTGTGTGAATTTATAGAATGGAGCTTTGTGAAGTCAGAATGGAGGTGTGTGAAGTCAGAATGGAGGGGTGTGAAGTCAGAATCGAGGCGTGTGAAGTCACAGAATGGAGGTGTGTGAAGTCATAGAATGGAGGTGTGTGAAATCATAGAATGGAGGTGTGTGAAGTCAGAATGGAGGTGTGTCAAGTCACAGAACTGAGGTGTGTTAAGTCAGAAAATGGCGGTGTGTGAAGTCAGAATGAAGGTGTGTGAAGTCACAGAAAGGAGGTGTGTGAAGTCACAGAATGGATGTTTGTGAAGTCATAAAATGAAGGTGTGTAAAGTCAGAATGGAGGTGTGTGAAGTCAGAATGGAGGTGTGTGAAGTCAAAGACGGAGGTGTGTGAAGTCATAGTATGGAGGTGTATGAAATCACGGAATGTAGTTTTGTGAATCACAGAATGGAGCTGTGTGAAGTCATAACGGAGGTGTGTGAAGTCATAGAATGGAGGTGTGTGAAGTCACAGAATGGAGGTGTGTGAACTCATAGAATGGAGGTGTGTGAAGTCACAATTGAGGTGTGTGAAGTCATAGAATTTAGGTGTGTGAAGTCACAAAATGGAGGTTTGTGAAGTCATAGAATGGAGGTGTGTGAAGTCATAGAATGGAGGTGTGTGAAATCAGAATGGAGGTGTGTATAGTAACAGAAATGAGGTGTGTGAAGTCACAGAATGGAGGTGTGTGAAGTCAGAATGAAGGTGTGTGAAGTCACAGAATGGAGGTGTGTGAAGTCACGAAATGGAGGTGTGTGAAATCACAGAATGGAGGTGTGTGAAGTCATAGAATGGAGGTGTGTGAAGTCAGAATGGAGGTGTGTGAAGTCACAGATTTGAGGTGTGTGAAGTCACAGAATGGAGGTGTGTGAAGTCAGAATGAAGGTGTGTGAAGTCACAGAATGGAGGTGTGTGAAGTCACAGAATGGATGTTTGTGAAGTAAGAATGAAGGTGTTTGAAGTCATAGAGTGGAAGTGTGTGAAGTCACAGAATGGAGGTGTGTGAAGTCATAGAGTGGAGGTGTTTGAAGTCATAGAATTGAGGTGTGTGAAGTCATAGAATGGAGGTGTGTGAAGCGATACGATCGAGGTGTGTGAAGTCACAGAATGGAGGTGTGTGAAGTCAGAGTATGGAGGTGTGTGAAGTCACAGAATGGAGGTGTGTGAACTCAGAATGTAGGTGTGCGAAGCCGCAGAATGGAGGTGTGTGAAGTCATAGAATGGAAGTGTGTGAAGTCATAGAAAGGAGGAGTGTGAACTCAGAATGGAGGTGTGTGAAATCACAGAATAGATGTTTGTGAAGTCAGAATGGAGGTGTGTGAAGTCATAGAATTGAGGTGTGTGAAGTCATAGAATGGAGGTGTGTGAAGTCATAGGATCGATGTGTGTGAAGTCACAGAATGGAGGTGTGTGAAGTCACAAAATGGAGGTGTTCGAACTGACAGAATGGAGGTGTGTGAACTCACAATGTATGTGTGTGAAGCCACAGAATGGAGGTGTGTGAAGTCATAGAATGGAAGTGTGTGAAGTCATAGAATGGAGGTGTGTGAAGTCAGAATTGAGGTGTGTGAAGTCACAGAATTGAGGTGTGTGAAGTCACAGAATGGAGGTGTGTGAAGTCAGAATGAAGGTGTGTGAAGTCACAGAATGGAGGTGTGTGAAGTCACAGAATGGATGTTTGTGAAGTACGAATGAAGGTGTGTGAAGTGAAACAATACAGGTGTGTGAAGTCACAGAATGGAGGTGTGTGAAGTCACAGATTGGAAGTGTGTGAAGTCAAAACGGAGGTGTGTGAAGTCACAGAATGGAGGTGTGTGAAGTCACAGAATGGAGGTGTGTGAAGTCAAAGAATGAAGGTTTGTGAAATCACAGAATGGAGGTGTGTGAAGTCAGAATGAAGGTGTGTGAAGTCACAGAATGGAGGTGTGTGAAGTCACAGAATGGATGTTTGTGAAGTAAGAATGAAGGTGTGTGAAGTGAAACAATAGAGGTGTGTGAAGTCACAGAATGGAGGTGTGTGAAGTCACAGATTGGAAGTGTGTGAAGTCAAAACGGAGGTGTGTGAAGTCACAGAATGGAGGTGTGTGAACTCACAGAATGGAGGTGTGTGAAGTCATAGAATGGAGGTTTGTGAAATCACAGAATGGAGGTGTGTTAATTCATAGAATGGAGGGGTGTGAAGTCATAGGATCGAGGTGTGTGAAGTCACAGAATGGAGGTGTGTGAAGTCACAGAATGGAGGTGTGTGAAGTCACAGAATGGAGGTGTGTGAACTCAGAATGTAGGTGTGTGAAGCCACAGAATGGAGGTGTGTGAAGTCATAGAATGGAAGTGTGTGAAGTCATAGAAAGGAGGTGTGTGAACTCAGAATGGAGGTGTGTGAAGTCACAGAATGGAGGATTGTGAAGTCATAGAATAGAGGTGTGTGAAGTCAGAGAATGGATGTTTCTGAAGTAAGAATGAAGGTGTGTGAAGTCATAGAATGGAGATGTGTGAAGTCCAATTGGAGGTGTGTGAACTCATAGAATGGAGGTGTGTGAACTCATAGAATGGAGGTTTCTGAAGTCATGGAATGGCGGTGCGTGAAATCAAAGAATGGAGGTGTGTGAAGTGAAACAATAGAGGTGTGTGAACTCACAGAATGGAGGTATGTGAAGTCACAGATTGGAAGTGTGTGAAGTCAAAACGGAGGTGTGTGAAGTCACACAATGGAGGTGTGTGAAGTCACAGAATGGATGTTCATGACGTCAAAATGGTGCTGTGTGAAATCACAGAATGGATGTGTGTGAATTTATAGAATGGAGCTTTGTGAAGTCAGAATGGAGGTGTGTGAAGTCAGAATGGAGGGGTGTGAAGTCAGAATGGAGGTGTGTTCAGTCATAGAATGGAGGTGGGTGAAATCATAGAATGGAGGTGTGTGAAGTCAGAATGGAGGTGTGTCAAGTCACAGAACTGAGGTGTGTGAAGTCAGAAAATGGAGGTGTGTGAAGTCAGAATGAAGGTGTGTGAAGTCACAGAAAGGAGATGTGTGAAGTCACAGAATGGATGTTTGTGAAGTCATAAAATGAAGGTGTGTGAAGTCAGAATGGAGGTGTGTGAAGTCAGAATGGAGGTGTGTGAAGTCATAGATGGAGGTGTGTGAAGTCATACTATGGAGGTGTATGAAATCACAGAATATAGTTTTGTGAAGTCACAGAATGGAGCTGTGTGAAGTCATAACGGAGGTGTGTGAAGTCACAGAATGGAGGTGTGTGAAGTCAGAATGGAGGTGTGTGAACTCATAGAATGGAGGTGTGTGAAGTAAAAATGGAGGTGTGTGAAGTCATAGAATTTAGGTGTGTGAAGTCACAAAATGGAGGTGTGTGAAGTTATAGAATGGAGGTGTGTGAAGTCATAGAATGGAGGTGTGTGAAATCAGAATGAAGGTGTGTATAGTCACAGAATTGAGGTGTGTGAAGTCACAGAATGGAGGTGTGTGAAGTCAGAATGAAGGTGTGTGAAGTCACAGAATGGAGGTGTGTGAAGTCACAGAATGGATGTTTGTGAAGTAAGAATGAAGGTGTTTGAAGTCATAGAGTGGAGGTGTGTGAAGTCACAGAATGGAGGTGTGTGAAGTCATAGAATGGAGGTGTGTGAAGTCATAGAATTGAGGTGTGTGAAGTCATAGAATGGAGGTGTGTGAAGTCATAAAATGGAGGTGTGTGAACTCATAAAATGGAGGTGTGTGAAGTCTAAATGGAGTTGTGTGAAGTCATAGAATGGTGGTTTTTGATGTCAACGAATGGAGGTGTGTGAACTCAGAATGTAGGTGTGTGAAGCCATAGAATGGAGGTGTGTGAAGTCATAGAATGGAAGTGTGTGAAGTCATAGAAAGGAGGTGTGTGAACTCAGAATGGAGGTGTGTGAAGTGACAGAATGGAGGTTTGTGAAGTCATAGAATGGAGGTGTGTGAAGTCAGTGAATGGATGTTTCTGAAGTCAGAATGAAGGTGTGTGAAGTCATAGAATGGAGGTGTGTGAAGTCAAACTGGAGGTGTTTGAACTCATAGAATGGAGGTGTGTGAACTCATAGAATGGAGGTTTGTGAAGTCGTGGAATGGAGGTGTGTGAAGTCAAAGAATGGAGGTGTGTGAAGTGAAACAATAGAGGTGTGTGAAGTCACAGAATGGAGGTGTGTGAAGTCACAGATTGGAAGTGTGTGAAGTCAAAACGGAGGTGTGTGAAGTCACAGAATGGAGGTGTGTGAAGTCACAGACTGGAGGTGTGTGAAGTCAAAAAGATGGTGTGTGAAGTCACAGAATGGAGGTGTGTGAATTCATAGAATGGAGCTGTGTGAAGTCAGATGGAGGTGTGTGAAGTCAGAATGGAGGGGTGTGAAGTCACAAAATGGAGGTGTGTGAAATCACAGAATGGAGGTGTGTGAAGACATAGAATGGAGGTGTGTGAAGTCAGAATTGAGGTGTGTGAAGTCACAGAATTGAGGTGTGTGAAGTCATAGAATGGAGGTGTGTGAAGTCATAGGATCGAGGTGTGTGAAGTCACAGAATGGAGGTGTGTGAAGTCACAGAATGGAGGTGTGTGAACTCAGAATGTAGGTGTGTGAAGCCACAGAATGGAGGTGTGTGAAGTCATAGAATGGAAGTGTGTGAAGTCATAGAACGGAGGTGTGTGAACTCAGAATGGAGGTGTGTGAAGTCACAGAATGGAGGTTTGTGAAGTCATAAAATGGAGGTGTGTGAAGTTAGAGAATGGATGTTTCTGAAGTAAGAATGAAGGTGTGTGAAGTCATAGAATGGAGGTGTGTGAAATCAAACTGGAGGTGTGTGAACTCACAGAAGGGAGGTGTGTGAACTCATAGAATGGAGGTTTGTGAAGTCATGGAATGGAGGTGATGGAAGTCAAAGAATGGAGGTGTGTGAAGTGAAACAATAGAGGTGTGTGAAGTCACAGAATGGAGGTGTGTGAAGTCACAGATTGGAAGTGTGTGAAGTCAAAACGGAGGTGTGTGAAGTCACAGAATGGAGGTGTGTGAAGTCACAGAATGGAGGTGTGTGAAGTCAAAAAGATGGTGTGTGAACTCACAGAATGGAGGTGTGTGAATTCATAGAATGGAGCTGTGTGAAGTTAGATGGAGCTGTGTGAAGTCAGAATGGAGGGATGTGAAGTCAGAATGGAAGTGTGTGAAGTCACAGAATGGAGGTATGTGAAGTCACAGAATGGAGGTTTGTGAAATCATAGAATGGAGGTGTGTGAAGTCAGAATGGAGGTGTGTCAATTCACAGAATTGAGGTGTGTGAAGTCACAGAATGGAGGTGTGTGAAGTCAGAATGAAGGTGTGTGAAGTCACAGAATGGAGGTGTGTGAAGTCACAGAATGGATGTTTGTGAAGTAATAATGAAGGTGTTTGAAGTCATAGAGTGGAAGTGTGTGAAGTCACAGAATGGAGGTGTGTGAAGTCATAGAGTGGAAGTGTTTGAAGTCATACAATTGAGGTGTGTGAAGTCATAGAATGGAGGTGTGTGAAGTGATAGGATCGAGGTGTGTGAAGTCACAGAATGGAGGTGTGTGAAGTCACAGAATGGAGGTGTGTGAAGTCACAGAATGTAGGAGTGTGAACTCAGAATGTAGGTGTGCGAAGCCACAGAATGGAGGTGTGTGAAGTCATAGAATGGAAGTGTGTGAAGTCATAGAAAGGAGGTGTGTGAACTCAGAATGGAGGTGTGTGACGTCACACAATGGAGGTTTGTGAAGTCATAGAATGGAGGTGTGTGAAGTCAGAGAATGGATGTTTCTGAAGTAAGAATGAAGGTGTGTGAATTCATAGAATGGAGGTATGTGAAGTCAAATTGGAGGTGTGTGAACTCATAGAATGGAGGTGTGTGAACTCATAGAAGGGAGGTTTGTGAAGTCATGGAATGGAGGTGTGTGAAGTCAAAGAATGGAGGTGTGTGAAGTGAAACAATAGAGGTGTGTGAAGTCACAGAATGGAGGTGTGTGAAGTCAGAGATTGGAAGTGTGTGAAGTCAAAACGGAGGTGTGTGAAGTCACAGAATGGAGGTGTGTGAAGTCACAGACTGGAGGTGTGTGAAGTCAAAAAGATGGTGTGTGAAGTCACAGAATGGAGGTGTGTGAATTCATAGAATGGAGCTGTGTGAAGTCAGATGGAGGTGTGTGAAGTCAGAATGGAGGGGTGTGAAGTCACAAAATGGAGGTGTGTGAAATCACAGAATGGAGGTGTGTGAAGACATAGAATGGAGGTGTGTGAAGTCAGAATTGAGGTGTGTGAAGTCACAGAATTGAGGTGTGTGAAGTCATAGAATGGAGGTGTGTGAAGTCATAGGATCGAGGTGTGTGAAGTCACAGAATGGAGGTGTGTGAAGTCACAGAATGGAGGTGTGTGAACTCAGAATGTAGGTGTGTGAAGCCACAGAATGGAGGTGTGTGAAGTCATAGAATGGAAGTGTGTGAAGTCATAGAAAGGAGGTGTGTGAACTCAGAATGGAGGTGTGTGAAGTCACAGAATGGAGGTTTGTGAAGTCATAGAATGGAGGTGTGTGAAGTTAGAGAATGGATGTTTCTGAAGTAAGAATGAAGGTGTGTGAAGTCATAGAATGGAGGTGTGTGAAATCAAACTGGAGGTGTGTAAACTCACAGAATGGAGGTGTGTGAACTCATAGAATGGAGGTTTGTGAAGTCATGGAATGGAGGTGATGGAAGTCAAAGAATGGAGGTGTGTGAAGTGAAACAATAGAGGTGTGTGAAGTCACAGAATGGAGGTGTGTGAAGTCACAGATTGGAAGTGTGTGAAGTCAAAACGGAGGTGTGTGAAGTCACAGAATGGAGGTGTGTGAAGTCACAGAATGGAGGTGTGTGAAGTCAAAAAGATGGTGTGTGAAGTCACAGAATGGAGGTGTGTGAATTCATAGAATGGAGCTGTGTGAAGTTAGATGGAGGTGTGTGAAGTCAGAATGGAGGGATGTGAAGTCAGAATGGAAGTGTGTGAAGTCACAGAATGGAGGTGTGTGAAGTCACAGAATGGAGGTTTGTGAAATCATAGAATGGAGGTGTGTGAAGTCAGAATGGAGGTGTGTCAATTCACAGAATTGAGGTGTGTGAAGTCACAGAATGGAGGTGTGTGAAGTCAGAATGAAGGTGTGTGAAGTCACAGAATGGAGGTGTGTGAAGTCACAGAATGGATGTTTGTGAAGTAATAATGAAGGTGTGTGAAGTGAAACAATAGAGGTGTGTGAAGTCACAGAATGGAGGTGTCTGAAGTCACAGATTGGAAGTGTGTGAAGTCAAAACGGAGGTGTGTGAAGTCACAGAATGGAGGTGTGTGAAGTCACAGAATGGAGGTGTGAGAAGTCATAGAATGGAGGTTTGTGAAATCACAGAATGGAGGTGTGTGAAGTCAGAATGAAGGTGTGTGAAGTCACAGAATGGAGGTGTGTGAAGTCACAGAATGGATGTTTGTGAAGTAAGAATGAAGGTGTGTGAAGTGAAACAATAGAGGTGTGTGAAGTCACAGAATGGAGGTGTGTGAAGTCACAGATTGGAAGTGTGTGAACTCAAAACGGAGGTGTGTGAACTCACAGAATGGAGGTGTGTGAAGTCAGAATGGAGGTGTGTGAAATCATAGAATGGAGATGTGTGAACTCATAGAATGGAGTTGTGTGATGTCACAATGGAAGTGTGTGAAGTCATAGAATTGAGGTGTCAGAAGTCACAGAATGGAGGTTTGTGAAGTCATAAAATGAAGGTGTGTGAAGTCAGAATGGAGGTGTGTGAAGTCCCAGAATGGAAGTGTGTGAACTCAGAATGGAGGTGTGTGAAATCATAGATGGAGGTGTGTGAAGTCATAGTATGGAGGTGTGTGAAATCACAGAATGGAGTTTTGTGAAGTCACAGAATGGAGCTATGTGAAGTCAGAACGGAGGTGTGTGAAGTAATAGAATGGAGGTGTGTGAAGTCAGAATGGAGGTGTGTGAACTCATAGAATGGAGGTGTGTGAAGTCACAATGGAGGTGTGTGAAGTCATAGAATGGAGGTGTGTGAAGTCACAAAATGGAGGTGTGTGAAATCACAGAATGGAGGTGTGTGAAGTCATAGAATGGAGGTGTGTGAAGTCAGAATGGAGGTGTGTGAAGTCACAGAATTGAGGTGTGTGAAGTCATAGAATGGAGGTGTGTGAAGTCAGAATGGAGGTGTGTGAAGTCACAGAATTGAGGTGTGTGAAGTCACACAATGGAGGTGTGTGAAGTCAGAATGAAGGTGTGTGAAGTCACAGAATGGAGGTGTGTGAAGTCACAGAATGGATGTTTGTGAAGTAAGAATGAAGGTGTTTGAAGTCATAGAGTGGAGGTGTGTGAAGTCACAGAATGGAGGTGTGTGAAGTCATAGAATGGAGGTGTGTGAAGTCATAGAATTGAGGTGTGTGAAGTCATAGAATGGAGGTGTGTGAAGTCATAGGATCGAAGTGTGTGACGTCACAGAATGGAGGTGTGTGAAATCACAGAATGGAGGTGTGTGAAGTCACAGAATGGAGGTGTGTGAACTCAGAATGTAGGTGTGTGAAGCCACAGAATGGAGGTGTGTGAAGTCATTGAATGGAAGTGTGTGAAGTCATAGGATCGAGGTGTGTGAAGTCACAGAATGGAGGTGTGTGAAGTCACAGAATGGAGGTGTGTGAAGTCACAGACTGGAGGTGTGTGAAGTCAAAAAGATGGTGTATGAAGTCACAGAATGGAGGTGTGTGAATTCATAGAATGGAGCTGTGTGAAGTCAGATGGAGGTGTGTGAAGCCAGAATGGAGGGGTGTGAAGTCACAAAATGGAGGTGTGTGAAATCACAGAATGGAGGTGTGTGAAGACATAGAATGGAGGTGTGTGAAGTCAGAATTGAGGTGTGTGAAGTCACAGAATTGAGGTGTGTGAAGTCATAGAATGGAGGTGTGTGAAGTCATAGGATCGAGGTGTGTGAAGTCACAGAATGGAGGTGTGTGAAGTCACAGAATGGAGGTGTGTGAACTCAGAATGTAGGTGTGTGAAGCCACAGAATGGAGGTGTGTGAAGTCATAGAATGGAAGTGTGTGAAGTCATAGAAAGGAGGTGTGTGAACTCAGAATGGAGGTGTGTGAAGTCACAGAATGGAGGTTTGTGAAGTCATAGAATGGAGGTGTGTGAAGTTAGAGAATGGATGTTTCTGAAGTAAGAATGAAGGTGTGTGAAGTCATAGAATGGAGGTGTGTGAAATCAAACTGGAGGTGTGTGAACTCACAGAATGGAGGTGTGTGAACTCATAGAATGGAGGTTTGTGAAGTCATGGAATGGAGGTGATGGAAGTCAAAGAATGGAGGTGTGTGAAGTGAAACAATAGAGGTGTGTGAAGTCACAGAATGGAGGTGTGTGAAGTCACAGATTGGAAGTGTGTGAAGTCAAAACGGAGGTGTGTGAAGTCACAGAATGGAGGTGTGTGAAGTCACAGAATGGAGGTGTGTGAAGTCAAAAAGATGGTGTGTGAAGTCACAGAATGGAGGTGTGTGAATTCATAGAATGGAGCTGTGTGAAGTTAGATGGAGGTGTGTGAAGTCAGAATGGAGGGATGTGAAGTCAGAATGGAAGTGTGTGAAGTCACAGAATGGAGGTGTGTGAAGTCACAGAATGGAGGTTTGTGAAATCATAGAATGGAGGTGTGTGAAGTCAGAATGGAGGTGTGTCAATTCACAGAATTCAGGTGTGTGAAGTCACAGAATGGAGGTGTATGAAGTCAGAATGAAGGTGTGTGAAGTCACAGAATGGAGGTGTGTGAAGTCACAGAATGGATGTTTGTGAAGTAATAATGAAGGTGTTTGAAGTCATAGAGTGGAAGTGTGTGAAGTCACAGAATGGAGGTGTGTGAAGTCATAGAGTGGAAGTGTTTGAAGTCATAGAATTGAGGTGTGTGAAGTCATAGAATGGAGGTTTGTGAAATCACAGAATGTAGGTGTGTGAAGTCAGAATGAAGGTGTGTGAAGTCACAGAATGGAGGTGTGTGAAGTCACAGAATGGATGTTTGTGAAGTAAGAATGAAGGTGTGTGAAGTGAAACAATAGAGGTGTGTGAAGTCACAGAATGGAGGTGTCTGAAGTCACAGATTGGAAGTGTGTGAAGTCAAAACGGAGGTGTGTGAAGTCACAGAATGGAGGTGTGTGAAGTCACAGAATGGAGGTGTGAGAAGTCATAGAATGGAGGTTTGTGAAATCACAGAATGGAGGTGTGTGAAGTCAGAATGAAGGTGTGTGAAGTCACAGAATGGAGGTGTGTGAAGTCACAGAATGGATGTTTGTGAAGTAAGAATGAAGGTGTGTGAAGTGAAACAATAGAGGTGTGTGAAGTCACAGAATGGAGGTGTGTGAAGTCACAGATTGGAAGTGTGTGAACTCAAAACGGAGGTGTGTGAACTCACAGAATGGAGGTGTGTGAAGTCAGAATGGAGGTGTGTGAAATCATAGAATGGAGATGTGTGAACTCATAGAATGGAGTTGTGTGATGTCACAATGGAAGTGTGTGAAGTCATAGAATTGAGGTGTCAGAAGTCACAGAATGGAGGTTTGTGAAGTCATAAAATGAAGGTGTGTGAAGTCAGAATGGAGGTGTGTGAAGTCCCAGAATGGAAGTGTGTGAACTCAGAATGGAGGTGTGTGAAATCATAGATGGAGGTGTGTGAAGTCATAGTATGGAGGTGTGTGAAATCACAGAATGGAGTTTTGTGAAGTCACAGAATGGAGCTATGTGAAGTCAGAACGGAGGTGTGTGAAGTAATAGAATGGAGGTGTGTGAAGTCAGAATGGAGGTGTGTGAACTCATAGAATGGAGGTGTGTGAAGTCACAATGGAGGTGTGTGAAGTCATAGAATGGAGGTGTGTGAAGTCACAAAATGGAGGTGTGTGAAATCACAGAATGGAGGTGTGTGAAGTCATAGAATGGAGGTGTGTGAAGTCAGAATGGAGGTGTGTGAAGTCACAGAATTGAGGTGTGTGAAGTCATAGAATGGAGGTGTGTGAAGTCAGAATGGAGGTGTGTGAAGTCACAGAATTGAGGTGTGTGAAGTCACACAATGGAGGTGTGTGAAGTCAGAATGAAGGTGTGTGAAGTCACAGAATGGAGGTGTGTGAAGTCACAGAATGGATGTTTGTGAAGTAAGAATGAAGGTGTTTGAAGTCATAGAGTGGAGGTGTGTGAAGTCACAGAATGGAGGTGTGTGAAGTCATAGAATGGAGGTGTGTGAAGACATAGAATTGAGGTGTGTGAAGTCATAGAATGGAGGTGTGTGAAGTCATAGGATCGAAGTGTGTGAAGTCACAGAATGGAGGTGTGTGAAATCACAGAATGGAGGTGTGTGAAGTCACAGAATGGAGGTGTGTGAACTCAGAATGTAGGTGTGTGAAGCCACAGAATGGAGGTGTGTGAAGTCATTGAATGGAAGTGTGTGAAGTCATAGAAAGGAGGTGTGTGAACTCAGAATGGAGGTGTGTGAAGTCACAGAATGGAGGTTTGTGAAGTCATAGAATGGAGGTGTGTGAAGTCAGAGAATGGATGTTTCTGAAGTAAGAATGAAGGTGTGTGAATTCATAGAATGGAGGTGTGTGAAGTCAAATTGGAGGTGTGTGAACTCATAGAATGGAGGTGTGTGAACTCATAGAAGGGAGGTTTGTGAAGTCATGGAATGGAGATGTGTGAAGTCAAAGAATGGAGGTGTGTGAAGTGAAACAATAGAGGTGTGTGAAGTCACAGAATGGAGGTGTGTGAAGTCAGAGATTGGAAGTGTGTGAAGTCAAAACGGAGGTGTGTGAAGTCACAGAATGGAGGTGTGTGAAGTCACAGACTGGAGGTGTGTGAAGTCAAAAAGATGGTGTGTGAAGTCACAGAATGGAGGTGTGTGAATTCATAGAATGGAGCTGTGTGAAGTCAGATGGAGGTGTGTGAAGTCAGAATGGAGGGGTGTGAAGTCACAAAATGGAGGTGTGTGAAATCACAGAATGGAGGTGTGTGAAGACATAGAATGGAGGTGTGTGAAGTCAGAATTGAGGTGTGTGAAGTCACAGAATTGAGGTGTGTGAAGTCATAGAATGGAGGTGTGTGAAGTCATAGGATCGAGGTGTGTGAAGTCACAGAATGGAGGTGTGTGAAGTCACAGAATGGAGGTGTGTGAACTCAGAATGTAGGTGTGTGAAGCCACAGAATGGAGGTGTGTGAAGTCATAGAATGGAAGTGTGTGAAGTCATAGAAAGGAGGTGTGTGAACTCAGAATGGAGGTGTGTGAAGTCACAGAATGGAGGTTTGTGAAGTCATAGAATGGAGGTGTGTGAAGTTAGAGAATGGATGTTTCTGAAGTAAGAATGAAGGTGTGTGAAGTCATAGAATGGAGGTGTGTGAAATCAAACTGGAGGTGTGTGAACTCACAGAATGGAGGTGTGTGAACTCATAGAATGGAGGTTTGTGAAGTCATGGAATGGAGGTGATGGAAGTCAAAGAATGGAGGTGTGTGAAGTGAAACAATAGAGGTGTGTGAAGTCACAGAATGGAGGTGTGTGAAGTCACAGATTGGAAGTGTGTGAAGTCAAAACGGAGGTGTGTGAAGTCACAGAATGGAGGTGTGTGAAGTCACAGAATGGAGGTGTGTGAAGTCAAAAAGATGGTGTGTGAAGTCACAGAATGGAGGTGTGTGAATTCATAGAATGGAGCTGTGTGAAGTTAGATGGAGGTGTGTGAAGTCAGAAGGGAGGGATGTGAAGTCAGAATGGAAGTGTGTGAAGTCACAGAATGGAGGTGTGTGAAGTCACAGAATGGAGGTTTGTGAAATCATAGAATGGAGGTGTGTGAAGTCAGAATGGAGGTGTGTCAATTCACAGAATTGAGGTGTGTGAAGTCACAGAATGGAGGTGTGTGAAGTCAGAATGAAGGTGTGTGAAGTCACAGAATGGAGGTGTGTGAAGTCACAGAATGGATGTTTGTGAAGTAATAATGAAGGTGTTTGAAGTCATAGAGTGGAAGTGTGTGAAGTCACAGAATGGAGGTGTGTGAAGTCATAGAGTGGAAGTGTTTGAAGTCATAGAATTGAGGTGTGTGAAGTCATAGAATGGAGGTTTGTGAAATCACAGAATGTAGGTGTGTGAAGTCAGAATGAAGGTGTGTGAAGTCACAGAATGGAGGTGTGTGAAGTCACAGAATGGATGTTTGTGAAGTAAGAATGAAGGTGTGTGAAGTGAAACAATAGAGGTGTGTGAAGTCACAGAATGGAGGTGTGTGAAGTCACAGATTGGAAGTGTGTGAAGTCAAAACGGAGGTGTGTGAAGTCACAGAATGGAGGTGTGTGAAGTCACAGAATGGAGGTGTGAGAAGTCATAGAATGGAGGTTTGTGAAATCACAGAATGGAGGTGTGTGAAGTCAGAATGAAGGTGTGTGAAGTCACAGAATGGAGGTGTGTGAAGTCACAGAATGGATGTTTGTGAAGTAAGAATGAAGGTGTGTGAAGTGAAACAATAGAGGTGTGTGAAGTCACAGAATGGAGGTGTGTGAAGTCACAGATTGGAAGTGTGTGAACTCAAAACGGAGGTGTGTGAACTCACAGAATGGAGGTGTGTGAAGTCAGAATGGAGGTGTGTGAAATCATAGAATGGAGATGTGTGAACTCATAGAATGGAGTTGTGTGATGTCACAATGGAAGTGTGTGAAGTCATAGAATTGAGGTGTCAGAAGTCACAGAATGGAGGTTTGTGAAGTCATAAAATGAAGGTGTGTGAAGTCAGAATGGAGGTGTGTGAAGTCCCAGAATGGAAGTGTGTGAACTCAGAATGGAGGTGTGTGAAATCATAGATGGAGGTGTGTGAAGTCATAGTATGGAGGTGTGTGAAATCACAGAATGGAGTTTTGTGAAGTCACAGAATGGAGCTATGTGAAGTCAGAACGGAGGTGTGTGAAGTAATAGAATGGAGGTGTGTGAAGTCAGAATGGAGGTGTGTGAACTCATAGAATGGAGGTGTGTGAAGTCACAATGGAGGTGTGTGAAGTCATAGAATGGAGGTGTGTGAAGTCACAAAATGGAGGTGTGTGAAATCACAGAATGGAGGTGTGTGAAGTCATAGAATGGAGGTGTGTGAAGTCAGAATGGAGGTGTGTGAAGTCACAGAATTGAGGTGTGTGAAGTCATAGAATGGAGGTGTGTGAAGTCAGAATGGAGGTGTGTGAAGTCACAGAATTGAGGTGTGTGAAGTCACACAATGGAGGTGTGTGAAGTCAGAATGAAGGTGTGTGAAGTCACAGAATGGAGGTGTGTGAAGTCACAGAATGGATGTTTGTGAAGTAAGAATGAAGGTGTTTGAAGTCATAGAGTGGAGGTGTGTGAAGTCACAGAATGGAGGTGTGTGAAGTCATAGAATGGAGGTGTGTGAAGTCATAGAATTGAGGTGTGTGAAGTCATAGAATGGAGGTGTGTGAAGTCATAGGATCGAAGTGTGTGAAGTCACAGAATGGAGGTGTGTGAAATCACAGAATGGAGGTGTGTGAAGTCACAGAATGGAGGTGTGTGAACTCAGAATGTAGGTGTGTGAAGCCACAGAATGGAGGTGTGTGAAGTCATTGAATGGAAGTGTGTGAAGTCATAGGATCGAGGTGTGTGAAGTCACAGAATGGAGGTGTGTGAAGTCACAGAATGGAGGTGTGTGAAGTCACAGACTGGAGGTGTGTGAAGTCAAAAAGATGGTGTGTGAAGTCACAGAATGGAGGTGTGTGAATTCATAGAATGGAGCTGTGTGAAGTCAGATGGAGGTGTGTGAAGCCAGAATGGAGGGGTGTGAAGTCACAAAATGGAGGTGTGTGAAATCCCAGAATGGAGGTGTGTGAAGACATAGAATGGAGGTGTGTGAAGTCAGAATTGAGGTGTGTGAAGTCACAGAATTGAGGTGTGTGAAGTCATAGAATGGAGGTGTGTGAAGTCATAGGATCGAGGTGTGTGAAGTCACAGAATGGAGGTGTGTGAAGTCACAGAATGGAGGTGTGTGAACTCAGAATGTAGGTGTGTGAAGCCACAGAATGGAGGTGTGTGAAGTCATAGAATGGAAGTGTGTGAAGTCATAGAAAGGAGGTGTGTGAAGTCACAGAATGGAGGTTTGTGAAGTCATAGAATGGAGGTGTGTGAAGTTAGAGAATGGATGTTTCTGAAGTAAGAATGAAGGTGTGTGAAGTCATAGAATGGAGGTGTGTGAAATCAAACTGGAGGTGTGTGAACTCACAGAATGGAGGTGTGTGAACTCATAGAATGGAGGTTTGTGAAGTCATGGAATGGAGGTGATGGAAGTCAAAGAATGGAGGTGTGTGAAGTGAAACAATAGAGGTGTGTGAAGTCACAGAATGGAGGTGTGTGAAGTCACAGATTGGAAGTGTGTGAAGTCAAAACGGAGGTGTGTGAAGTCACAGAATGGAGGTGTGTGAAGTCACAGAATGGAGGTGTGTGAAGTCAAAAAGACGTTGTGTGAAGTCACAGAATGGAGGTGTGTGAATTCATAGAATGGAGCTGTGTGAAGTTAGATGGAGGTGTGTGAAGTCAGAATGGAGGGATGTGAAGTCAGAATGGAAGTGTGTGAAGTCACAGAATGGAGGTGTGTGAAGTCACAGAATGGAGGTTTGTGAAATCATAGAATGGAGGTGTGTGAAGTCAGAATGGAGGTGTGTCAATTCACAGAATTGAGGTGTGTGAAGTCACAGAATGGAGGTGTGTGAAGTCAGAATGAAGGTGTGTGAAGTCACAGAATGGAGGTGTGTGAAGTCACAGAATGGATGTTTGTGAAGTAAGAATGAAGGTGTGTGAAGTGAAACAATAGAGGTGTGTGAAGTCACAGAATGGAGGTGTCTGAAGTCACAGATTGGAAGTGTGTGAAGTCAAAACGGAGGTGTGTGAAGTCACAGAATGGAGGTGTGTGAAGTCACAGAATGGAGGTGTGAGAAGTCATAGAATGGAGGTTTGTGAAATCACAGAATGGAGGTGTGTGAAGTCAGAATGAAGGTGTGTGAAGTCACAGAATGGAGGTGTGTGAAGTCACAGAATGGATGTTTGTGAAGTAAGAATGAAGGTGTGTGAAGTGAAACAATAGAGGTGTGTGAAGTCACAGAATGGAGGTGTGTGAAGTCACAGATTGGAAGTGTGTGAACTCAAAACGGAGGTGTGTGAACTCACAGAATGGAGGTGTGTGAAGTCAGAATGGAGGTGTGTGAAATCATAGAATGGAGATGTGTGAACTCATAGAATGGAGTTGTGTGATGTCACAATGGAAGTGTGTGAAGTCATAGAATTGAGGTGTCAGAAGTCACAGAATGGAGGTTTGTGAAGTCATAAAATGAAGGTGTGTGAAGTCAGAATGGAGGTGTGTGAAGTCCCAGAATGGAAGTGTGTGAACTCAGAATGGAGGTGTGTGAAATCATAGATGGAGGTGTGTGAAGTCATAGTATGGAGGTGTGTGAAATCACAGAATGGAGTTTTGTGAAGTCACAGAATGGAGCTATGTGAAGTCAGAACGGAGGTGTGTGAAGTAATAGAATGGAGGTGTGTGAAGTCAGAATGGAGGTGTGTGAACTCATAAAATGGAGGTGTGTGAAGTCACAATGGAGGTGTGTGAAGTCATAGAATGGAGGTGTGTGAAGTCACAAAATGGAGGTGTGTGAAATCACAGAATGGAGGTGTGTGAAGTCATAGAATGGAGGTGTGTGAAGTCAGAATGGAGGTGTGTGAAGTCACAGAATTGAGGTGTGTGAAGTCATAGAATGGAGGTGTGTGAAGTCAGAATGGAGGTGTGTGAAGTCACAGAATTGAGGTGTGTGAAGTCACACAATGGAGGTGTGTGAAGTCAGAATGAAGGTGTGTGAAGTCACAGAATGGAGGTGTGTGAAGTCACAGAATGGATGTTTGTGAAGTAAGAATGAAGGTGTTTGAAGTCATAGAGTGGAGGTGTGTGAAGTCACAGAATGGAGGTGTGTGAAGTCATAGAATGGAGGTGTGTGAAGTCAGAGAATGGATGTTTCTGAAGTAAGAATGAAGGTGTGTGAATTCATAGAATGGAGGTGTGTGAAGTCAAATTGGAGGTGTGTGAACTCATAGAATGGAGGTGTGTGAACTCATAGAAGGGAGGTTTGTGAAGTCATGGAATGGAGGTGTGTGAAGTCAAAGAATGGAGGTGTGTGAAGTGAAACAATAGAGGTGTGTGAAGTCACAGAATGGAGGTGTGTGAAGTCACAGATTGGAAGTGTGTGAAGTCAAAATGGAGGTGTGTGAAGTCACAGAATGGAGGTGTGTGAAGTCACAGACTGGAGGTGTGTGAAGTCAAAAAGATGGTGTGTGAAGTCACAGAATGGAGGTGTGTGAATTCATAGAATGGAGCTGTGTGAAGTCAGATGGAGGTGTGTGAAATCAGAATGGAGGGGTGTGAAGTCACAAAATGGAGGTGTGTGAAATCACAGAATGGAGGTGTGTGAAGACATAGAATGGAGGTGTGTGAAGTCAGAATTGAGGTGTGTGAAGTCACAGAATTGAGGTGTGTGAAGTCATAGAATGGAGGTGTGTGAAGTCATAGGATCGAGGTGTGTGAAGTCACAGAATGGAGGTGTGTGAAGTCACAGAATGGAGGTGTGTGAACTCAGAATGTAGGTGTGTGAAGCCACAGAATGGAGGTGTGTGAAGTCATAGAATGGAAGTGTGTGAAGTCATAGAAAGGAGGTGTGTGAACTCAGAATGGAGGTGTGTGAAGTCACAGAATGGAGGTTTGTGAAGTCATAGAATGGAGGTGTGTGAAGTTAGAGAATGGATGTTTCTGAAGTAAGAATGAAGGTGTGTGAAGTCATAGAATGGAGGTGTGTGAAATCAAACTGGAGGTGTGTGAACTCACAGAATGGAGGTGTGTGAACTCATAGAATGGAGGTTTGTGAAGTCATGGAATGGAGGTGATGGAAGTCAAAGAATGGAGGTGTGTGAAGTGAAACAATAGAGGTGTGTGAAGTCACAGAATGGAGGTGTGTGAAGTCACAGATTGGAAGTGTGTGAAGTCAAAACGGAGGTGTGTGAAGTCACAGAATGGAGGTGTGTGAAGTCACAGAATGGAGGTGTGTGAAGTCAAAAAGATGGTGTGTGAAGTCACAGAATGGAGGTGTGTGAATTCATAGAATGGAGCTGTGTGAAGTTAGATGGAGGTGTGTGAAGTCAGAATGGAGGGATGTGAAGTCAGAATGGAAGTGTGTGAAGTCACAGAATGGAGGTGTGTGAAGTCACAGAATGGAGGTTTGTGAAATCATAGAATGGAGGTGTGTGAAGTCAGAATGGAGGTGTGTCAATTCACAGAATTGAGGTGTGTGAAGTCACAGAATGGAGGTGTGTGAAGTCAGAATGAAGGTGTGTGAAGTCACAGAATGGAGGTGTGTGAAGTCACAGAATGGATGTTTGTGAAGTAATAATGAAGGTGTTTGAAGTCATAGAGTGGAAGTGTGTGAAGTCACAGAATGGAGGTGTGTGAAGTCATAGAGTGGAAGTGTTTGAAGTCATAGAATTGAGGTGTGTGAAGTCATAGAATGGAGGTTTGTGAAATCACAGAATGTATGTGTGTGAAGTCAGAATGAAGGTGTGTGAAGTCACAGAATGGAGGTGTGTGAAGTCACAGAATGGATGTTTGTGAAGTAAGAATGAAGGTGTGTGAAGTGAAACAATAGAGGTGTGTGAAGTCACAGAATGGAGGTGTCTGAAGTCACAGATTGGAAGTGTGTGAAGTCAAAACGGAGGTGTGTGAAGTCACAGAATGGAGGTGTGTGAAGTCACAGAATGGAGGTGTGAGAAGTCATAGAATGGAGGTTTGTGAAATCACAGAATGGAGGTGTGTGAAGTCAGAATGAAGGTGTGTGAAGTCACAGAATGGAGGTGTGTGAAGTCACAGAATGGATGTTTGTGAAGTAAGAATGAAGGTGTGTGAAGTGAAACAATAGAGGTGTGTGAAGTCACAGAATGGAGGTGTGTGAAGTCACAGATTGGAAGTGTGTGAACTCAAAACGGAGGTGTGTGAAGTCACAGAATGGAGGTGTGTGAAGTCAGAATGGAGGTGTGTGAAATCATAGAATGGAGATGTGTGAACTCATAGAATGGAGTTGTGTGATGTCACAATGGAAGTGTGTGAAGTCATAGAATTGAGGTGTCAGAAGTCACAGAATGGAGGTTTGTGAAGTCATAAAATGAAGGTGTGTGAAGTCAGAATGGAGGTGTGTGAAGTCCCAGAATGGAAGTGTGTGAACTCAGAATGGAGGTGTGTGAAATCATAGATGGAGGTGGGTGAAGTCATAGTATGGAGGTGTGTGAAATCACAGAATGGAGTTTTGTGAAGTCACAGAATGGAGCTATGTGAAGTCAGAACGGAGGTGTGTGAAGTAATAGAATGGAGGTGTGTGAAGTCAGAATGGAGGTGTGTGAACTCATAGAATGGAGGTGTGTGAAGTCACAATGGAGGTGTGTGAAGTCATAGAATGGAGGTGTGTGAAGTCACAAAATGGAGGTGTGTGAAATCACAGAATGGAGGTGTGTGAAGTCATAGAATGGAGGTGTGTGAAGTCAGAATGGAGGTGTGTGAAGTCACAGAATTGAGGTGTGTGAAGTCATAGAATGGAGGTGTGTGAAGTCAGAATGGAGGTGTGTGAAGTCACAGAATTGAGGTGTGTGAAGTCACACAATGGAGGTGTGTGAAGTCAGAATGAAGGTGTGTGAAGTCACAGAATGGAGGTGTGTGAAGTCACAGAATGGATGTTTGTGAAGTAAGAATGAAGGTGTTTGAAGTCATAGAGTGGAGGTGTGTGAAGTCACAGAATGGAGGTGTGTGAAGTCATAGAATGGAGGTGTGTGAAGTCATAGAATTGAGGTGAGTGAAGTCATAGAATGGAGGTGTGTGAAGTCATAGGATCGAAGTGTGTGAAGTCACAGAATGGAGGTGTGTGAAATCACAGAATGGAGGTGTGTGAAGTCACAGAATGGAGGTGTGTGAACTCAGAATGTAGGTGTGTGAAGCCACAGAATGGAGGTGTGTGAAGTCATTGAATGGAAGTGTGTGAAGTCATAGGATCGAGGTGTGTGAAGTCACAGAATGGAGGTGTGTGAAGTCACAGAATGGAGGTGTGTGAAGTCACAGACTGGAGGTGTGTGAAGTCAAAAAGATGGTGTTTGAAGTCACAGAATGGAGGTGTTTGAATTCATAGAATGGAGCTGTGTGAAGTCAGATGGAGGTGTGTGAAGCCAGAATGGAGGGGTGTGAAGTCACAAAATGGAGGTGTGTGAAATCACAGAATGGAGGTGTGTGAAGACATAGAATGGAGGTGTGTGAAGTCAGAATTGAGGTGTGTGAAGTCACAGAATTGAGGTGTGTGAAGTCATAGAATGGAGGTGTGTGAAGTCATAGGATCGAGGTGTGTGAAGTCACAGAATGGAGGTGTGTGAAGTCACAGAATGGAGGTGTGTGAACTCAGAATGTAGGTGTGTGAAGCCACAGAATGGAGGTGTGTGAAGTCATAGAATGGAAGTGTGTGAAGTCATAGAAAGGAGGTGTGTGAATTCAGAATGGAGGTGTGTGAAGTCACAGAATGGAGGTTTGTGAAGTCATAGAATGGAGGTGTGTGAACTCAGAATGGAGGTGTGTGAAGTCACAGAATGGAGGTTTGTGAAGTCATAAAATGGAGGTGTGTGAAGTTAGAGAATGGATGTTTCTGAAGTAAGAATGAAGGTGTGTGAAGTCATAGAATGGATGTGTGTGAAATCAAACTGGAGGTGTGTGAACTCCCAGAATGGAGGTGTGTGAACTCATAGAATGGAGGTTTGTGAAGTCATGGAATGGAGGTGATGGAAGTCAAAGAATGGAGGTGTGTGAAGTGAAACAATAGAGGTGTGTGAAGACACAGAATGGAGGTGTGTGTAGTCACAGATTGGAAGTGTGTGAAGTCAAAACGGAGGTGTGTGAAGTCACAGAATGGAGGTGTGTGAAGTCACAGAATGGAGCTGTGTGAAGTCAAAAAGATGGTGTGTGAAGTCACAGAATGGAGGTGTGTGAATTCATAGAATGGAGCTGTGTGAAGTTAGATGGAGCTGTGTGAAGTCAGAATGGAGGGATGTGAAGTCAGAATGGAAGTGTGTGAAGTCACAGAATGGAGGTATGTGAAGTCACAGAATGGAGGTTTGTGAAATCATAGAATGGAGGTGTGTGAAGTCAGAATGGAGGTGTGTCAATTCACAGAATTGAGGTGTGTGAAGTCACAGAATGGAGGTGTGTGAAGTCAGAATGAAGGTGTGTGAAGTCACAGAATGGAGGTGTGTGAAGTCACAGAATGGATGTTTGTGAAGTAATAATGAAGGTGTTTGAAGTCATAGAGTGGAAGTGTGTGAAGTCACAGAATGGAGGTGTGTGAAGTCATAGAGTGGAAGTGTTTGAAGTCATAGAATTGAGGTGTGTGAAGTCATAGAATGGAGGTGTGTGAAGTGATAGGATCGAGGTGTGTGAAGTCACAGAATGGAGGTGTGTGAAGTCACAGAATGGAGGTGTGTGAAGTCACAGAATGTAGGAGTGTGAACTCAGAATGTAGGTGTGCGAAGCCACAGAATGGAGGTGTGTGAAGTCATAGAATGGAAGTGTGTGAAGTCATAGAAAGGAGGTGTGTGAACTCAGAATGGAGGTGTGTGACGTCACACAATGGAGGTTTGTGAAGTCAGAATGGAGGTGTGTGAAGTCATAGAATTGATGTGTGTGAAGTCATAGAATGGAGGTGTGTGAAGTCACAGAATTGAGGTGTGTGAAGTCACAGAATGGAGGTGTTCGAAGTCACAGAATGGAGGTGTGTGAACTCAGAATGTAGGTGTGTGAAGCCACAGAATGGAGGGGTGTGAAGTCATAGAATGGAAGTGTGTGAAGTCATAGAATGGAGCTGTGTGAAGTCAGATGGAGGTGTGTGAATTCAGAATGGAGGGGTGTGAAGTCACAAAATGGAGGTGTGTGAAATCACAGAATGGAGTTGTGTGAAGTCATAGAATGGAGGTGTGTGAAGTCAGAATTGAGGTGTGTGAAGTCACAGAATTGAGGTGTGTGAAGTCACAGAATGGAGGTGTGTGAAGTCAGAATGAAGGTGTGTGAAGTCACAGAATGGAGGTGTGTAAAGTAACAGAATGGATGTTTGTGAAGGAAGAATGAAGGTGTGTGAAGTGAAACAATAGAGGTGTGTGAAGTCACAGAAAGGAGGTGTCTGAAGTCACAGATTGGAAATGTGTGAAGTCAAAACGGAGGTGTGTGAAGTCACAGAATGGAGGTGTGTGAAGTCACAGAATGGAGGTGTGTGAAGTCATAGAAT
Organism: Megascapheus bottae; assembly: GCA_024803745.1. Taxonomy (NCBI): domain Eukaryota; kingdom Metazoa; phylum Chordata; class Mammalia; order Rodentia; family Geomyidae; genus Megascapheus; species Megascapheus bottae. Next base: position 3,671,890 of record JANJXV010000054.1, on the reverse strand, counting down.
GGAGGTTTCTGAAATCACAGAATGGAGGTGTGTGAAGTCAGAATGAAGGTGTGTGAAGTCACAGAATGAAGGTGTGTGAACTCAGAATGGATGTTTGTGAAGTAAGAATGAAGGTGTGTGAAGTGAAACAATAGAGGTGTGTGAAGTCACAGAATGGAGATGTGTGAAATCACAGATTGGAAATGTGTGAAGTCAAAACGGAGGTGTGTGAAGTCACAGAATGGAGGTGTGTGAAGTCACAGAATGGAGGTGTGTGAAGTCATAGAATGGAGGTTTGTGAAATCACAGAATGGAGGTGTGTTAATTCATAGAATGGAGGTGTGTGAAGTCATAGGATCGAGGTGTGTGAAGTCACAGAATGGAGGTGTGTGAAGTCACAGAATGGAGGTGTGTGAAGTCACAGAATGGAGGTGTGTGAACTCAGAATGTAGGTGTGTGAAGCCACAGAATGGAGGTGTGTGAAGTCATAGAATGGAAGTGTGTGAAGTCATAGAAATTAGGTGTGTGAACTCAGAATGGAGGTGTGTGAAGTCACAGAATGGAGGTTTGTGAAGTCATGGAATGGAGGTGTGTGAAGTCAGAGAATGGATGTTTCTGAAGTAAGAATGAAGGTGTGTGAATTCATAGAATGGAGGTGTGTGAACTCATAGAATGGAGGTTTGTGAAGTCATGGAATGGCGGTGTGTGAAATCAAAGAATGGAGGTGTGTGAAGTGAAACAATAGAGGTGTGTGAAGTCACAGAATGGAGGTGTGTGAAGTCACAGATTGGAAGTGTGTGAAGTCAAAACGGAGGTGTGTGAAGTCACAGAATGGAGGTGTGTGAAGTCACAGAATGGATGTGCATGACGTCAAAAAGGTGGTGTGTGAAGTCACAGAATGGATGTGTGTGAATTTATAGAATGGAGCTTTGTGAAGTCAGAATGGAGGTGTGTGAAGTCATAATGGAGGGGTGTGAAGTCAGAATGGAGGTGTGTGAATTCACAGAATGGAGGTGTGTGAAGTCATAGAATGGAGGTGTGTGAAATCATAGAATGGAGGTGTGTGAAGTCAGAATGGAGGTGTGTCAAGTCACAGAACTGAGGTGTGTGAAGTCAGAAAATGGAGGTGTGTGAAGTTAGAATGAAGGTGTGTGAAGTCACAGAAAGGAGGTGTGTGAAGTCACAGAATGGATGTTTGTGAAGTCATAAAATGAAGGTGTGTGAAGTCAGAATGGAGGTGTGTGAAGTCAGAATGGAGGTGTGTGAAGTCATAGTATGGAGGTGTATGAAATCACAGAATGTAGTTTTGTGAAGTCACAGAATGGAGCTGTGCGAAGTCATAACGGAGGTGTGTGAAGTAATAGAATGGAGGTGTGTGAAGTCAGAATGGAGGTGTGTGAACTCATAAAATGGAGGTGTGTGAAGTCACAATGGAGGTGTGTGAAGTCATAGAATGGAGGTGTGTGAAGTCACAAAATGGAGGTGTGTGAAATCACAGAATGGAGGTGTGTGAAGTCATAGAATGGAGGTGTGTGAAGTCAGAATGGAGGTGTGTGAAGTCACAGAATTGAGGTGTGTGAAGTCATAGAATGGAGGTGTGTGAAGTCAGAATGGAGGTGTGTGAAGTCACAGAATTGAGGTGTGTGAAGTCACACAATGGAGGTGTGTGAAGTCAGAATGAAGGTGTGTGAAGTCACAGAATGGAGGTGTGTGAAGTCACAGAATGGATGTTTGTGAAGTAAGAATGAAGGTGTTTGAAGTCATAGAGTGGAGGTGTGTGAAGTCACAGAATGGAGGTGTGTGAAGTCATAGAATGGAGGTGTGTGAAGTCAGAGAATGGATGTTTCTGAAGTAAGAATGAAGGTGTGTGAATTCATAGAATGGAGGTGTGTGAAGTCAAATTGGAGGTGTGTGAACTCATAGAATGGAGGTGTGTGAACTCATAGAAGGGAGGTTTGTGAAGTCATGGAATGGAGGTGTGTGAAGTCAAAGAATGGAGGTGTGTGAAGTGAAACAATAGAGGTGTGTGAAGTCACAGAATGGAGGTGTGTGAAGTCACAGATTGGAAGTGTGTGAAGTCAAAACGGAGGTGTGTGAAGTCACAGAATGGAGGTGTGTGAAGTCACAGACTGGAGGTGTGTGAAGTCAAAAAGATGGTGTGTGAAGTCACAGAATGGAGGTGTGTGAATTCATAGAATGGAGCTGTGTGAAGTCAGATGGAGGTGTGTGAAATCAGAATGGAGGGGTGTGAAGTCACAAAATGGAGGTGTGTGAAATCACAGAATGGAGGTGTGTGAAGACATAGAATGGAGGTGTGTGAAGTCAGAATTGAGGTGTGTGAAGTCACAGAATTGAGGTGTGTGAAGTCATAGAATGGAGGTGTGTGAAGTCATAGGATCGAGGTGTGTGAAGTCACAGAATGGAGGTGTGTGAAGTCACAGAATGGAGGTGTGTGAACTCAGAATGTAGGTGTGTGAAGCCACAGAATGGAGGTGTGTGAAGTCATAGAATGGAAGTGTGTGAAGTCATAGAAAGGAGGTGTGTGAACTCAGAATGGAGGTGTGTGAAGTCACAGAATGGAGGTTTGTGAAGTCATAGAATGGAGGTGTGTGAAGTTAGAGAATGGATGTTTCTGAAGTAAGAATGAAGGTGTGTGAAGTCATAGAATGGAGGTGTGTGAAATCAAACTGGAGGTGTGTGAACTCACAGAATGGAGGTGTGTGAACTCATAGAATGGAGGTTTGTGAAGTCATGGAATGGAGGTGATGGAAGTCAAAGAATGGAGGTGTGTGAAGTGAAACAATAGAGGTGTGTGAAGTCACAGAATGGAGGTGTGTGAAGTCACAGATTGGAAGTGTGTGAAGTCAAAACGGAGGTGTGTGAAGTCACAGAATGGAGGTGTGTGAAGTCACAGAATGGAGGTGTGTGAAGTCAAAAAGATGGTGTGTGAAGTCACAGAATGGAGGTGTGTGAATTCATAGAATGGAGCTGTGTGAAGTTAGATGGAGGTGTGTGAAGTCAGAATGGAGGGATGTGAAGTCAGAATGGAAGTGTGTGAAGTCACAGAATGGAGGTGTGTGAAGTCACAGAATGGAGGTTTGTGAAATCATAGAATGGAGGTGTGTGAAGTCAGAATGGAGGTGTGTCAATTCACAGAATTGAGGTGTGTGAAGTCACAGAATGGAGGTGTGTGAAGTCAGAATGAAGGTGTGTGAAGTCACAGAATGGAGGTGTGTGAAGTCACAGAATGGATGTTTGTGAAGTAATAATGAAGGTGTTTGCAGTCATAGAGTGGAAGTGTGTGAAGTCACAGAATGGAGGTGTGTGAAGTCATAGAGTGGAAGTGTTTGAAGTCATAGAATTGAGGTGTGTGAAGTCATAGAATGGAGGTTTGTGAAATCACAGAATGTAGGTGTGTGAAGTCAGAATGAAGGTGTGTGAAGTCACAGAATGGAGGTGTGTGAAGTCACAGAATGGATGTTTGTGAAGTAAGAATGAAGGTGTGTGAAGTGAAACAATAGAGGTGTGTGAAGTCACAGAATGGAGGTGTCTGAAGTCACAGATTGGAAGTGTGTGAAGTCAAAACGGAGGTGTGTGAAGTCACAGAATGGAGGTGTGTGAAGTCACAGAATGGAGGTGTGAGAAGTCATAGAATGGAGGTTTGTGAAATCACAGAATGGAGGTGTGTGAAGTCAGAATGAAGGTGTGTGAAGTCACAGAATGGAGGTGTGTGAAGTCACAGAATGGATGTTTGTGAAGTAAGAATGAAGGTGTGTGAAGTGAAACAATAGAGGTGTGTGAAGTCACAGAATGGAGGTGTGTGAAGTCACAGATTGGAAGTGTGTGAACTCAAAACGGAGGTGTGTGAAGTCACAGAATGGAGGTGTGTGAAGTCAGAATGGAGGTGTGTGAAATCATAGAATGGAGATGTGTGAACTCATAGAATGGAGTTGTGTGATGTCACAATGGAAGTGTGTGAAGTCATAGAATTGAGGTGTCAGAAGTCACAGAATGGAGGTTTGTGAAGTCATAAAATGAAGGTGTGTGAAGTCAGAATGGAGGTGTGTGAAGTCCCAGAATGGAAGTGTGTGAACTCAGAATGGAGGTGTGTGAAATCATAGATGGAGGTGTGTGAAGTCATAGTATGGAGGTGTGTGAAATCACAGAATGGAGTTTTGTGAAGTCACAGAATGGAGCTATGTGAAGTCAGAACGGAGATGTGTGAAGTCATAGAATGGAGGTGTGTGAAGTCAGAATGGAGGTGTGTGAACTCATAGAATGGAGGTGTGTGAAGTCACAATGGAGGTGTGTGAAGTCATAGAATGGAGGTGTGTGAAGTCACAAAATGGAGGTGTGTGAAATCACAGAATGGAGGTGTGTGAAGTCATAGAATGGAGGTGTGTGAAGTCAGAATGGAGGTGTGTGAAGTCACAGAATTGAGGTGTGTGAAGTCATAGAATGGAGGTGTGTGAAGTCAGAATGGAGGTGTGTGAAGTCACAGAATTGAGGTGTGTGAAGTCACACAATGGAGGTGTGTGAAGTCAGAATGAAGGTGTGTGAAGTCACAGAATGGAGGTGTGTGAAGTCACAGAATGGATGTTTGTGAAGTAAGAATGAAGGTGTTTGAAGTCATAGAGTGGAGGTGTGTGAAGTCACAGAATGGAGGTGTGTGAAGTCATAGAATGGAGGTGTGTGAAGTCATAGAATTGAGGTGTGTGAAGTCATAGAATGGAGGTGTGTGAAGTCATAGGATCGAAGTGTGTGAAGTCACAGAATGGAGGTGTGTGAAATCACAGAATGGAGGTGTGTGAAGTCACAGAATGGAGGTGTGTGAACTCAGAATGTAGGTGTGTGAAGCCACAGAATGGAGGTGTGTGAAGTCATTGAATGGAAGTGTGTGAAGTCATAGGATCGAGGTGTGTGAAGTCACAGAATGGAGGTGTGTGAAGTCACAGAATGGAGGTGTGTGAAGTCACAGACTGGAGGTGTGTGAAGTCAAAAAGATGGTGTTTGAAGTCACAGAATGGAGGTGTTTGAATTCATAGAATGGAGCTGTGTGAAGTCAGATGGAGGTGTGTGAAGCCAGAATGGAGGGGTGTGAAGTCACAAAATGGAGGTGTGTGAAATCACAGAATGGAGGTGTGTGAAGACATAGAATGGAGGTGTGTGAAGTCAGAATTGAGGTGTGTGAAGTCACAGAATTGAGGTGTGTGAAGTCATAGAATGGAGGTGTGTGAAGTCATAGGATCGAGGTGTGTGAAGTCACAGAATGGAGGTGTGTGAAGTCACAGAATGGAGGTGTGTGAACTCAGAATGTAGGTGTGTGAAGCCACAGAATGGAGGTGTGTGAAGTCATAGAATGGAAGTGTGTGAAGTCATAGAAAGGAGGTGTGTGAATTCAGAATGGAGGTGTGTGAAGTCACAGAATGGAGGTTTGTGAAGTCATAGAATGGAGGTGTGTGAACTCAGAATGGAGGTGTGTGAAGTCACAGAATGGAGGTTTGTGAAGTCATAAAATGGAGGTGTGTGAAGTTAGAGAATGGATGTTTCTGAAGTAAGAATGAAGGTGTGTGAAGTCATAGAATGGATGTGTGTGAAATCAAACTGGAGGTGTGTGAACTCCCAGAATGGAGGTGTGTGAACTCATAGAATGGAGGTTTGTGAAGTCATGGAATGGAGGTGATGGAAGTCAAAGAATGGAGGTGTGTGAAGTGAAACAATAGAGGTGTGTGAAGTCACAGAATGGAGGTGTGTGTAGTCACAGATTGGAAGTGTGTGAAGTCAAAACGGAGGTGTGTGAAGTCACAGAATGGAGGTGTGTGAAGTCACAGAATGGAGCTGTGTGAAGTCAAAAAGATGGTGTGTGAAGTCACAGAATGGAGGTGTGTGAATTCATAGAATGGAGCTGTGTGAAGTTAGATGGAGCTGTGTGAAGTCAGAATGGAGGGATGTGAAGTCAGAATGGAAGTGTGTGAAGTCACAGAATGGAGGTATGTGAAGTCACAGAATGGAGGTTTGTGAAATCATAGAATGGAGGTGTGTGAAGTCAGAATGGAGGTGTGTCAATTCACAGAATTGAGGTGTGTGAAGTCACAGAATGGAGGTGTGTGAAGTCAGAATGAAGGTGTGTGAAGTCACAGAATGGAGGTGTGTGAAGTCACAGAATGGATGTTTGTGAAGTAATAATGAAGGTGTTTGCAGTCATAGAGTGGAAGTGTGTGAAGTCACAGAATGGAGGTGTGTGAAGTCATAGAGTGGAAGTGTTTGAAGTCATAGAATTGAGGTGTGTGAAGTCATAGAATGGAGGTGTGTGAAGTGATAGGATCGAGGTGTGTGAAGTCACAGAATGGAGGTGTGTGAAGTCACAGAATGGAGGTGTGTGAAGTCACAGAATGTAGGAGTGTGAACTCAGAATGTAGGTGTGCGAAGCCACAGAATGGAGGTGTGTGAAGTCATAGAATGGAAGTGTGTGAAGTCATAGAAAGGAGGTGTGTGAACTCAGAATGGAGGTGTGTGACGTCACACAATGGAGGTTTGTGAAGTCAGAATGGAGGTGTGTGAAGTCATAGAATTGATGTGTGTGAAGTCATAGAATGGAGGTGTGTGAAGTCACAGAATTGAGGTGTGTGAAGTCACAGAATGGAGGTGTTCGAAGTCACAGAATGGAGGTGTGTGAACTCAGAATGTAGGTGTGTGAAGCCACAGAATGGAGGGGTGTGAAGTCATAGAATGGAAGTGTGTGAAGTCATAGAATGGAGCTGTGTGAAGTCAGATGGAGGTGTGTGAATTCAGAATGGAGGGGTGTGAAGTCACAAAATGGAGGTGTGTGAAATCACAGAATGGAGTTGTGTGAAGTCATAGAATGGAGGTGTGTGAAGTCAGAATTGAGGTGTGTGAAGTCACAGAATTGAGGTGTGTGAAGTCACAGAATGGAGGTGTGTGAAGTCAGAATGAAGGTGTGTGAAGTCACAGAATGGAGGTGTGTAAAGTAACAGAATGGATGTTTGTGAAGGAAGAATGAAGGTGTGTGAAGTGAAACAATAGAGGTGTGTGAAGTCACAGAAAGGAGGTGTCTGAAGTCACAGATTGGAAATGTGTGAAGTCAAAACGTAGGTGTGTGAAGTCACAGAATGGAGGTGTGTGAAGTCACAGAATGGAGGTGTGTGAAGTCATAGAATGGAGGTTTCTGAAATCACAGAATGGAGGTGTGTGAAGTCAGAATGAAGGTGTGTGAAGTCACAGAATGAAGGTGTGTGAACTCAGAATGGATGTTTGTGAAGTAAGAATGAAGGTGTGTGAAGTGAAACAATAGAGGTGTGTGAAGTCACAGAATGGAGATGTGTGAAATCACAGATTGGAAATGTGTGAAGTCAAAACGGAGGTGTGTGAAGTCACAGAATGGAGGTGTGTGAAGTCACAGAATGGAGGTGTGTGAAGTCATAGAATGGAGGTTTGTGAAATCACAGAATGGAGGTGTGTTAATTCATAGAATGGAGGTGTGTGAAGTCATAGGATCGAGGTGTGTGAAGTCACAGAATGGAGGTGTGTGAAGTCACAGAATGGAGGTGTGTGAAGTCACAGAATGGAGGTGTGTGAACTCAGAATGTAGGTGTGTGAAGCCACAGAATGGAGGTGTGTGAAGTCATAGAATGGAAGTGTGTGAAGTCATAGAAATTAGGTGTGTGAACTCAGAATGGAGGTGTGTGAAGTCACAGAATGGAGGTTTGTGAAGTCATGGAATGGAGGTGTGTGAAGTCAGAGAATGGATGTTTCTGAAGTAAGAATGAAGGTGTGTGAATTCATAGAATGGAGGTGTGTGAACTCATAGAATGGAGGTTTGTGAAGTCATGGAATGGCGGTGTGTGAAATCAAAGAATGGAGGTGTGTGAAGTGAAACAATAGAGGTGTGTGAAGTCACAGAATGGAGATGTATGAAGTCACAGATTGGAAGTGTGTGAAGTCAAAACGGAGGTGTGTGAAGTCACAGAATGGAGGTGTGTGAAGTCACAGAATGGATGTGCATGACGTCAAAAAGGTGGTGTGTGAAGTCACAGAATGGATGTGTGTGAATTTATAGAATGGAGCTTTGTGAAGTCAGAATGGAGGTGTGTGAAGTCATAATGGAGGGGTGTGAAGTCAGAATGGAGGTGTGTGAATTCACAGAATGGAGGTGTGTGAAGTCATAGAATGGAGGTGTGTGAAATCATAGAATGGAGGTGTGTGAAGTCAGAATGGAGGTGTGTCAAGTCACAGAACTGAGGTGTGTGAAGTCAGAAAATGGAGGTGTGTGAAGTTAGAATGAAGGTGTGTGAAGTCACAGAAAGGAGGTGTGTGAAGTCACAGAATGGATGTTTGTGAAGTCATAAAATGAAGGTGTGTGAAGTCAGAATGGAGGTGTGTGAAGTCAGAATGGAGGTGTGTGAAGTCATAGTATGGAGGTGTATGAAATCACAGAATGTAGTTTTGTGAAGTCACAGAATGGAGCTGTGCGAAGTCATAACGGAGGTGTGTGAAGTCATAGAATGGAGGTGTGTGAAGTCACAGAATGGAGGTGTGTGAACTCATAGAATGGAGGTGTGTGAAGTCACAATGGAGGTGTGTGAAGTCATAGAATTTAGGTGTGTGAAGTCACAAAATGGAGGTGTGTGATGTCATAGAGTGGAGGTGTGTGAAATCAGAATGGAGGTGTGTATAGTCACAGAATTGAGGTGTGTGAAGTCACAGAATGGAGGTGTGTGAAGTCAGAATGAAGGTGTGTGAAGTCACAGAATGGAGGTGTGTGAAGTCACAGAATGGATGTTTGTGAAGTAAGAATGAAGGTGTTTGAAGTCATAGAGTGGAGGTGTGTGAAGTCACAGAATGGAGGTGTGTGAAGTCATAGAATGGAGGTGTGTGAAGTCATAGAATTGAGGTGTGTGAAGTCATAGAATGGAGGTGTGTGAAGTCATAAAATGGATGTGTGAACTCATAGAATGGAGGTGTGTGAAGTCAAAATGGAGTTGTGTGAAGTCATAGAATGGTGGTTTTTGATGTCAACGAATGGAGGTGTGTGAAGTCATAGAATGGAGGTGTGTGAAGTCATAGAATGGAGGTGTTTGAAATCATAGAATTGAGGTGTGTGAAATCATAGAATGGAGGTGTGTGAAGTCATAAAATGGAGGTTTGTGAACTCATAGAATGGAGGTGTGTGAAGTCAAAATGGAGTTGTGTGAAGTCATAGAATGGTGGTTTTTGATGTCAACGAATGGAGGTGTGTGAACTCAGAATGTAGGTGTGTGAAGCCACAGAATGGAGGTGTGTGAAGTCATAGAATGGAAGTGTGTGAAGTCATAGAAAGGAGGTGTGTGAACTCAGAATGTAGGTGTGTGAAGCCACAGAATGGAGGTTTGTGAAGTCATAGAATGGAGGTGTGTGAAGTTAGAGAATGGATGTTTCTGAAGTAAGAATGAAGGTGTGTGAAGTCATAGAATGGAGGTGTGTGAAGTCAAACTGGAGGTGTGTGAACTCATAGAATGGAAGTGTGTGAACTCATAGAATGGAGGTTTGTGAAGTCATGGAATGGAGGTGTGTAAAGTCAAAGAATGGAGGTGTGTGAAGTGAAACAATACAGGTGTGTGAAGTCACAGAATGGAGGTGTGTGAAGTCACAGATTGAAAGTGTGTGAAGTCAAAACGGAGGTGTGTGAAGTCACAGAATGGAGGTGTGTGAAGTCACAGAATGGAGGTGTGTGAAGTCAAAAAGATGGTGTGTGAAGTCACAGAATGGAGGTGTGTGAATTCATAGAATGGAGCTGTGTGAAGTCAGATGGAGGTGTGTGAAGTCAGAATGGAGGGGTGTGAAGTCAGAATGGAAGTGTGTGAAGTCACAGAATGGAGGTGGGTGAAGTCACAGAATGGAGGTGTGTGAAATCATAGAATGGAGGTGTGTGAAGTCAGAATGGAGGTGTGTCAAGTCACAGAATTGAGGTGTGTCAAGTCACAGAATGGAGGTGTGTGAAGTCAGAATGAAGGTGTGTGAAGTCACAGAATGGAGGTGTGTGAAGTCACAGAATGGATGTTTGTGAAGTAATAATGAAGGTGTTTGAAGTCATAGAGTGGAGGTGTGTGAAGTCACAGAATGGAGGTTTGTGAAGTCATAGAGTGGAGGAGTTTGAAGTCATAGAATTGAGGTGTGTGAAGACATAGAATGGAGGTGTGTGAAGTGATAGGATCGAGGTGTGTGAAGTCACAGAATGGAGGTGTGTGAAGTCACAGAATGGAGGTGTGTGAAGTCACAGAATGGAGGTGTGTGAACTCAGAATGTAGGTGTGCGAAGCCACAGAATGGAGGTGTGTGAAGTCATAGAATGGAAGTGTGTGTAGTCATAGAAAGGAGGTGTGTGAATTCAGAATGAAGGTGTGTGAAGTCACAGAATGGAGGTTTGTGAAGTCATAGAATGGAGGTGTGTGAAGTCAGAGAATGGATGTTTCTGAAGTAAGAATGAAGGTGTGTGAAGTCATAGAATGGAGGTGTGTGAAGTCAAATTGGAGGTGTGAGAACTCATACAATGGAGGTGTGTGAAGTGAAACAATAGAGGTGTGTGAAGTCATAGAATGGAGGTGTGTGAAGTCACAGAATGGAGGTGTGTGAAGTCAGAATGGAGGTGTGTGAAGTCATAGACTGAGGTGGGTGAAGTCATAGAAAGGAGGTGTGGGATGTCATAGAATGGAGGAGTGTGAAGTCATAGAGTGGAGCTGAGTGAAGTCACAGATTCGAGGTCTGTGATGTCATAGAATGGAGATGTGTGAAGTCAGAATGGAGGTGTGTGAAATAATAGAATGGAGATGTGTGAACTCATAGGGAGTTGTGTGACGTCACAATGGAAGTGTGTGAAGTCATATAATGGAGGTGTGAGAAGTCAAGAATGGAGGTGTGTGAAGTCATAAAATAAAGGTGTGTGAAGTCAGAATGGAGGTGTGTGAAGTCACAGAATGGAGGTATGTGAACTCAGAATGGAGGTGTGTGAAGTCATAGATGGAGGTGTGTGAAGTCATAGTATGGAGTTGTGTGAAATCACAGATGGATTTTTGTGAAGTCACAGAATGGAGCTGTGTGCAGTCAGAACGGAGGTGTGTGAAGTCATAGAATGGAGGTGTGTGAAGTCATAGAATGGAAGTGTGTGAAGTCATGTAATGGAGGTGTGTGAAGTCACAGAATGGAGGTGTGTGAAGTCATAGAATGGAAGTGTGTGAAGTCATAGAATGGAAGTGTGTGAATTCAGAATGCAGGTTTGTGACGTCAGAATGGAGGTGTGTGAAGTCACAGAATGGAGGTGTGTGAAGTCATAGAATGGAAGTGTGTGAAGTCATAGAATGGAAGTGTGTGAAGTCAGAATGCAGGTTTGTGACGTCAGAATGGAGGTGTGTGAAGTCACAGAATGGAGGAGTGTGAAGTCATAGATTTGAGGTGTGTGAAGTCAGAATGGACATGTGTGAAGTCACAGAATGGAGGTGTGTGAACCCAGAATGGAGGTGTGTGAAGTCACAGAATTGAGGTGTGTGAACCCAGAATGGAGGTGTGTGAAGTCACAGAATGGAGGTTTGTGAAGTCATACAAAGGAGGTGTGAAGTCATAGAATGGATGTTTCTAAAGTAAGAATGAAGGTGTGTGAAGTCATAGAATGGAGGTGTGTGAACTCATAGAATGGAGGTGTGTGAACTCATAGAATGGAGGTGTGTTAAGTCTCGAATGCAGGTGTGCGGTCATAGAATGGAGGTGGGTGAAGTCATAGAAAGGAGGTGTGGGAAGTCATAGAATGGAGGGGTGTGAAGTCACAGAATGGAGGTTTGTGAAATCACAGAATGGAGGTGTGTTAATTCATACAATGGGGGTGTGTGAAGTCATAGGATCGAGGTGTGTGAAGTCACAGAATGGAGGTGTGTGAAGTCACAGAATGGAGGTGTGTGAACTCAAAATGTAGGTGTGTGAAGCCACAGAATGGAGGTGTGTGAAGTCACAGAATGGAGGTGTGTGAAGTCAAAAAGATGGTGTGTGATGTCACAGAATGGAGGTGTGTGAATTCATAGAATGGAGCTGTGTGAATTCAGATGGAGGTGTGTGAAGTCACAATGGCTGGGTTTGAAGTCACAAAATGGAGGTGTGTGAAATCACAGAATGGAGGTGTGTGAAGTCATAGAATGGAGGTCTGTGAAGTCAGAATTGAGGTGTGTTAAGTCACAGAATTGAGGTGTGTGAAGTCACAGAATGGATGTTTGTGAAGTAAGAATGAAGGTGTTTGAAGTCATAGAGTGGAGGTGTGTGAAGTCACAGAATGGATGTTTGTGAAGTAAGAATTAAGGTGTTTGAAGTCATAGAGTGGAGGTGTGTGAAGTCACAGAATGGAGGTGTGTGAAGTCATAGAATGGAGGTGAGTGAAGTCATAGAATTGAGGTGTGTGAAGTCATAGAATGGAGGTGTGTGAAGTCATAGGATCGAGGTGTGTGAAGTCACAGAATGGAGGTGTGTGAAGTCACAGAATGGAGGTTTGTGAAGTCAGAATGGAGGTGTGTGAAGTCATAGACTGAGGTGGGTGAAGTCATAGAAAGGAGGTGTGGGAAGTCATAGAATGGAGGAGTGTGAAGTCATAGAGTGGAGCTGAGTGAAGTCACAGATTCGAGGTCTGTGATGTCATAGAATTGAGATGTGTGAAGTCAGAATGGAGGTGTGTGAAATCATAGAATGGAGATGTGTGAACTCATAGGGAGTTGTGTGACGTCACAATGGAAGTGTGTGAAGTCATATAATGGAGGTGTGAGAAGTCACAGAATGGAGGTGTGTGAAGTCATAAAATAAAGGTGTGTGAAGTCAGAATGGAGGTGTGTGAAGTCACAGAATGCAGGTATGTGAACTCAGAATGGAGGTGTGTGAAGTCATAGATGGAGGTGTGTGAAGTCATAGTATGGAGTTGTGTGAAATCACAGATGGATTTTTGTGAAGTCACAGAATGGAGCTGTGTGAAGTCAGAACGGAGGTGTGTGAAGTCATAGAATGGAAGTGTGTGAAGTCATAGAATGGAGGTGTGTGAAGTCACAGAATGGAGGTGTGTGAAGTCATAGAATGGAAGTGTGTGAAGTCATAGAATGGAAGTGTGTGAAGTCAGAATGCAGGTTTGTGACGTCAGAATGGAGGTGTGTGAAGTCACAGAATGGAGGAGTGTGAAGTCATAGATTTGAGGTGTGTGAAGTCAGAATGGACATGTGTGAAGTCACAGAATTGAGGTGTGTGAACCCAGAATGGAGGTGTGTGAAGTCACAGAATTGAGGTGTGTGAACCCAGAATGGAGGTGTGTGAAGTCACAGAATGGAGGTTTGTGAAGTCATACAAAGGAGGTGTGAAGTCATAGAATGGATGTTTCTAAAGTAAGAATGAAGGTGTGTGAAGTCATAGAATGGAGGTGTGTGAAGTCAAAATGGAGGTTTGTGAACTCATAGAATGGAGGTGTGTGAACTCATAGAATTGAGGTGTGTGAAGTCATGGAATGGAGGTGTGTGAAGTCCAAGAATGGAGGTGTGTGAAGTCAAACAATATAGGTGTGTGAAGTCACAGAATGGAGGTTGCCGGGGCCAACCGGCAGCAAACCAGGGTTCGCAGATTGGGGTTCCTGAAATCGGGGGCAAGGACTAGAAAGAAATAGAAGAGAGACAGACACAGCGGGTCCGGGATGACCGCAGTCCAGGTAAAGACTGCCGAGACTGCCGGTTTATTTTCCACTCCACCTTCTTGCCTCCTCCTGACCCAGGGAACCTCCAGGTGTTACATTCATATGGTAATTCTCAGGTCATTTACATAGATTAGGGCCAGAAAGCAATAAGACAATAAAGCCATCGTCTGATGCAAGCCAAGGTACAGATTGATTCCACTCTGGCTCACAACAGGAGGTGTGTGAAGTCACAGAATTGAAGTGTGTGAAGTCATAATGGAGGTGTGTGAACTCACAGAATGGAGTTCTGTGAAGACACAGAATTGAGGTGTGTGAAGTCAGAATGGAGGTGTGTGAAGTCAGAATGGAGGTGTGTGAAATCATAGAATGGAGGTGTGTGAAGCCACAATGCAGGTGTGTGAACTCATGGAATGAAGGTGTGTGAAGTAAAATTGCAGGTGTGTGAAGTCATAGAATGGAGGTATGTGAAGTCATAGAATGGAGGTGTGTGAAGTCACAGAATAGAGGTGTGTGAAGTCATAGAATGGAGGTGTGTGAAGTCACAGAATGGAGGTGTGTGAAGTCATACAATGGAGGTGTGTGAACTCATAGAATGGAGGTGTGTGAAGTCATAGAATGGAGGTATGTGAAGTCATAGAATGGAGGTGTGTGAAGTCACAGAATAGAGGTGTGTGAAGTCATAGAATGGAGGTGTGTGAAGTCACAGAATGGAGGTGTGTGAAGTCATACAATGGAGGTGTGTGAAGTCATAGAATGGAGGACTGTGAACTCAGAATGGAGGTTTGTGAAGTCATAGAATGGAGGTGTGTGAAGTCACAGAATGGAGGTGTGTGAAGTCATAGAATGGAGGTGTGTGAACTCATAGAATGGAGGTGTGTGAACTCATAGAATGGAGGTGTGTTAAGTCTCGAATGCAGGTGTGCGGTCATAGAATGGAGGTGGGTGAAGTCATAGAAAGGAGGTGTGGGAAGTCATAGAATGGAGGGGTGTGAAGTCACAGAATGGAGGTTTGTGAAATCACAGAATGGAGGTGTGTTAATTCATACAATGGGGGTGTGTGAAGTCATAGGATCGAGGTGTGTGAAGTCACAGAATGGAGGTGTGTGAAGTCACAGAATGGAGGTGTGTGAACTCAAAATGTAGGTGTGTGAAGCCACAGAATGGAGGTGTGTGAAGTCACAGAATGGAGGTGTGTGAAGTCAAAAAGATGGTGTGTGAAGTCACAGAATGGAGGTGTGTGAATTCATAGAATGGAGCTGTGTGAATTCAGATGGAGGTGTGTGAAGTCACAATGGCTGGGTTTGAAGTCACAAAATGGAGGTGTGTGAAATCACAGAATGGAGGTGTGTGAAGTCATAGAATGGAGGTCTGTGAAGTCAGAATTGAGGTGTGTTAAGTCACAGAATTGAGGTGTGTGAAGTCACAGAATGGATGTTTGTGAAGTAAGAATGAAGGTGTTTGAAGTCATAGAGTGGAGGTGTGTGAAGTCACAGAATGGATGTTTGTGAAGTAAGAATGAAGGTGTTTGAAGTCATAGAGTTGAGGTGTGTGAAGTCACAGAATGGAGGTGTGTGAAGTCATAGAATGGAGGTGAGTGAAGTCATAGAATTGAGGTGTGTGAAGTCATAGAATGGAGGTGTGTGAAGTCATAGGATCGAGGTGTGTGAAGTCACAGAATGGAGGTGTGTGAAGTCACAGAATGGAGGTTTGTGAAGTCAGAATGGAGGTGTGTGAAGTCATAGACTGAGGTGGGTGAAGTCATAGAAAGGAGGTGTGGGAAGTCATAGAATGGAGGAGTGTGAAGTCATAGAGTGGAGCTGAGTGAAGTCACAGATTCGAGGTCTGTGATGTCATAGAATTGAGATGTGTGAAGTCAGAATGGAGGTGTGTGAAATCATAGAATGGAGATGTGTGAACTCATAGGGAGTTGTGTGACGTCACAATGGAAGTGTGTGAAGTCATATAATGGAGGTGTGAGAAGTCACAGAATGGAGGTGTGTGGAGTCATAAAATAAAGGTGTGTGAAGTCAGAATGGAGGTGTGTGAAGTCACAGAATGCAGGTATGTGAACTCAGAATGGAGGTGTGTGAAGTCATAGATGGAGGTGTGTGAAGTCATAGTATGGAGTTGTGTGAAATCACAGATGGATTTTTGTGAAGTCACAGAATGGAGCTGTGTGAAGTCAGAACGGAGGTGTGTGAAGTCATAGAATGGAAGTGTGTGAAGTCATAGAATGGAGGTGTGTGAAGTCACAGAATGGAGGTGTGTGAAGTCATAGAATGGAAGTGTGTGAAGTCATAGAATGGAAGTGTGTGAAGTCAGAATGCAGGTTTGTGACGTCAGAATGGAGGTGTGTGAAGTCACAGAATGGAGGAGTGTGAAGTCATAGATTTGAGGTGTGTGAAGTCAGAATGGACATGTGTGAAGTCACAGAATTGAGGTGTGTGAACCCAGAATGGAGGTGTGTGAAGTCACAGAATTGAGGTGTGTGAACCCAGAATGGAGGTGTGTGAAGTCACAGAATGGAGGTTTGTGAAGTCATACAAAAGAGGTGTGAAGTCATAGAATGGATGTTTCTAAAGTAAGAATGAAGGTGTGTGAAGTCATAGAATGGAGGTGTGTGAAGTCAAAATGGAGGTTTGTGAACTCATAGAATGGAGGTGTGTGAACTCATAGAATTGAGGTGTGTGAAGTCATGGAATGGAGGTGTGTGAAGTCCAAGAATGGAGGTGTGTGAAGTCAAACAATATAGGTGTGTGAAGTCACAGAATGGAGGTTGCCGGGGCCAACCGGCAGCAAACCAGGGTTCGCAGGTTGGGGTTCCTGAAATCGGGGGCAAGGACTAGAAAGAAATAGAAGAGAGACAGACACAGCGGGTCCGGGATGACCGCAGTCCAGGTAAAGACTGCCGAGACTGCCGGTTTATTTTCCACTCCACCTTCTTGCCTCCTCCTGACCCAGGGAACCTCCAGGTGATACATTCATATGGTAATTCTCAGGTCATTTACATAGATTAGGGCCAGAAAGCAATAAGACAATAAAGCCATCGTCTGATGCAAGCCAAGGTACAGATTGATTCCACTCTGGCTCACAACAGGAGGTGTGTGAAGTCACAGAATTGAAGTGTGTGAAGTCATAATGGAGGTGTGTGAACTCACAGAATGGAGGTCTGTGAAGACACAGAATTGAGGTGTGTGAAGTCAGAATGGAGGTGTGTGAAGTCAGAATGGAGGTGTGTGAAATCATAGAATGGAGGTGTGTGAAGTCGAAAAGATGGTGTGTGAAGTCACAGAATGGAGGTGTGTGAACTCAAAATGTAGGTGTGTGAAGCCACAGAATGGAGGTGTGTGAATTCACAGAATGGAGGTGTGTGAAGTCAAAAAGATGGTGTGTGAAGTCACAGAATGGAGGTGTGTGAATTCATAGAATGGAGCTGTGTGAAGTCAGAGAATGGATGTTTCTGAAGTAAGAATGAAGGTGTGTGAAGTCATAGAATGGAGGTGTGTGAAGTCAAACTGGAGGTGTGTGAACTCATAGAATGGAGGTCTGTGAACTCATAGAATGGAGGTTTGTGAAGTCATGGAATGGAGGTGTGTGAAGTCACAGAATGGAGGTGTGAAGTCACAGATTGGAAGTGTGTGAAGTCAAAACGGAGGTGTGTGAAGTCACAGAATTGAGGTGTGTGAAGTCACAGAATGGAGGTGTGTGAAGTCAAAAAGATGGTGTGTGAAGTCACAGAATGGAGGTGTGTGAAGTCACAGAATGGATGTTTGTGAAGTAAGAATGAAGGTGTTTGAAGTCATAGAGTGGAGGTGTGTGAAGTCACAGAATGGAGGTGTGTGAAGTCATAGAATGGAGGTGTGTGAAGTCATAGAATTGAGGTGTGTGAAGTCATAGAATGGAGGTGTGTGAAGTCATAAAATGGAGGTGTGTGAACTCATAGAATGGAGGTGTGTGAAGTCAAAATGGAGTTGTGTGAAGTCACAGAATGTAGGTGTGTGAACTCAGAATGTAGGTGTGCGAAGCCACAGAATGGAGGTGTGTGAAGTCAAAGAATGGAAGTGTGTGAAGTCATAGAAAGGAGGTGTGTGAACTCAGAATGGAGGTGTGTGATGTCACACAATGGAGGTTTGTGAAGTCAGAATGGAGGTGTGTGAAGTCATAGAATTGAGGTGTGTGAAGTCATAGAATGGAGGTGTGTGAAGTCATAGAATGGAGGTGTGTGAAGTCACAGAATGGAGGTGTGTGAAGTCACAGAATGGAGTTGTTCGAACTCACAGAATGGAGGTGTGTGAACTCAGAATGTAGGTGTGTGAAGCCACAGAATGGAGGTGTGTGAAGTCATAGAATGGAAGTGTGTGAAGTCATAGAATGGAGCTGTGTGAAGTCAGATGGAGGTGTGTGAAGTCAGAATGTAGGGGTGTGAAGTCACAAAATGGAGGTGTGTGAAATCACAGAATGGAGGTGTGTGAAGTCATAGAATGGATGTGTGTGAAGTCAGAATTGAGGTGTGTGAAGTCACAGAATTGAGGTGTGTGAAGTCACAGAATGGAGGTGTGTGAAGTCAGAATGAAGGTGTGCGAAGTCACAGAATGGAGGTGTGTAAAGTCACAGAATGGATGTTTGTGAAGTAAGAATGAAGGTGTGTGAAGTGAAACAATAGAGGTGTGTGAAGTCACAGAATGGAGGTGTCTGAAGTCACAGATTGGAAGTATGTGAAGTCAAAACGGAGGTGTGTGAAGTCACAGAATGGAGGTGTGTGAAGTCACAGAATGGAGGTGTGTGAAGTCATAGAATGGAGGTTTGTGAAATCACAGAATGGAGGTGTGTGAAGTCAGAATGAAGGTGTGTGAAGTCACAGAATGGAGGTGTGTGAAGTCACAGAATGGAGGTATGTGAACTCAGAATGGAGGTGTGTGAAGTCATAGATGGAGGTGTGTGGAGTCATAGTATGGAGTTGTGTGAAATCACAGATGGATTTTTGTGAAGTCACAGAATGGAGCTGTGTGAAGTCAGAACGGAGGTGTGTGAAGTCATAGAATGGAGGTGTGTGAAGTCATAGAATGGAAGTGTGTGAAGTCATAGAATGGAGGTGTGTGAAGTCACAGAATGGAGGTGTGTGAAGTCATAGAATGGAAGTGTGTGAAGTCATAGAATGGAAGTGTGTGAAGTCAGAATGCAGGTTTGTGACGTCAGAATGGAGGTGTGTGAAGTCACAGAATGGAGGAGTGTGAAGTCATAGATTTGAGGTGTGTGAAGTCAGAATGGACATGTGTGAAGTCACAGAATTGAGGTGTGTGAACCCAGAATGGAGGTGTGTGAAGTCACAGAATTGAGGTGTGTGAACCCAGAATGGAGGTGTGTGAAGTCACAGAATGGAGGTTTGTGAAGTCATACAAAGGAGGTGTGAAGTCATAGAATGGATGTTTCTAAAGTAAGAATGAAGGTGTGTGAAGTCATAGAATGGAGGTGTGTGAAGTCAAAATGGAGGTTTGTGAACTCATAGAATGGAGGTGTGTGAACTCATAGAATTGAGGTGTGTGAAGTCATGGAATGGAGGTGTGTGAAGTCCAAGAATGGAGGTGTGTGAAGTCAAACAATATAGGTGTGTGAAGTCACAGAATGGAGGTTGCCGGGGCCAACCGGTATCAAACCAGGGTTCGCAGATTGGGGTTCCTGAAATAGGGGGCAAGGACTAGCAAGAAATAGGAGAGAGACAGACACAGCGGGTCCGGGATGACCGCAGTCCAGGTAAAGACTGCCGAGACTGCCGGTTTATTTTCCACTCCAACTTCTTGCCTCCTCCTGACACAGGGAACCTCCAGGTGTTACATTCATATGGTAATTCTCAGGTCATTTACATAGATTAGGGCCAGAAAGCAATAAGACAATAAAGCCATCCTCTGATGCAAGCCAAGGTACAGATTGATTCCACTCTGGCTCACAACAGGAGGTGTGTGAAGTCACAGAATTGAAGAGTGTGAAGTCATAATGGAGGTGTGTGAACTCACAGAATGGAGGTCTGTGAAGACACAGAATTGAGGTGTGTGAAGTCAGAATGGAGGTGTGTGAAGTCAGAATGGAGGTGTGTGAAATCATAGAATGGAGGTGTGTGAAGCCACAATGCAGGTGTGTGAACTCATGGAATGAAGGTGTGTGAAGTAAAATTGCAGGTGTGTGAAGTCATAGAATGGAGGTGTGTGAAGTCACAGAATGGAGGTGTGTGAAGTCATAGAATGGAGGTGTGTGAAGTCACAGAATGGAGGTGTGTGAAGTCATAGAATGGAGGACTGTGAACTCAGAATGGAGGTTTGTGAGGTCATAGAATGGAGGTGTGTGAAGTCACAGAATGGAGGTGTGTGAAGTCATAGAATGGAGGTGTGTGAAGTCATAGAATGCAGGTGTGTGAACTCATAGAATGGAGGTGTGTTAAGTCTCGAATGCAGGTGTGCGGTCATAGAATGGAGGTGGGTGAAGTCATAGAAAGGAGGTGTGGGAAGTCATAGAATGGAGGGATGTGAAGTCATAGAATGGAGGTTTGTGAAATCACAGAATGGAGGTGTGTTAATTCATAGAATGGGGGTTTGTGGAGTCATAGGATCAAGGTGTGTGAAGTCACAGAATGGAGGTGTGTGAAGTCACAGAATGGAGGTGTGTGAAGTCACAGAATGGAGGTGTGTGAACTCAAAATGTAGGTGTGTGAAGCCACAGAATGGAGGTGTGTGAAGTCACAGAATGGAGGTGTGTGAAGTCAAAAAGATGGTGTGTGAAGTCACAGAATGGAGGTGTGTGAATTCATAGAATGGAGCTGTGTGAAGTCAGATGGAGGTGTGTGAAGTCACAATGGAGGTGTGTGAAGTCACAAAATGGAGGTGTGTGAAATCACAGAATGGAGGTGTGTGAAGTCATAGAATGGAGGTGTGTGAAGTCAGAATTGAGGTGTGTGAAGTCACAGAATTGAGGTGTGTGAAGTCACAGAATGGAGGTGTGTGAAGTCAGAATGAAGGTGTGTGAAGTCACAGAATGGGGGTGTGTGAAGTCACAGAATGGATGTTTGTGAAGTAAGAATGAAGGTGTTTGAAGTCATAGAGTGGAGGTGTGTGAAGTCACAGAATGGAGGTGTGTGAAGTCATAGAATGGAGGTGTGTGAAGCCACAGAATGGAGGTGTGTGAAGTCACAGAATGGAGGTGTGTGAAGTCAAAAAGATGGTGTGTGAAGTCACAGAATGGAGGTGTGTGAATTCATAGAATGGAGCTGTGTGAAGTCAGATGAAGGTGTGTGAAGTCAAAATGGAGGGGTGTGAAGTCACAAATGGAGGTGTGTGAAATCACCGAATGGAGGTGTGTGAAGTCATAGAATGGAGGTGTGTGAAGTCAGAATTGAGGTGTGTGAAGTCACAGAATTGAGGTGTGTGAAGTCACAGAATGGAGGTGTGTGAAGTCAGAATGAAGGTGTGTGAAGTCACAGAATGGAGGTGTGTGAAGTCACAGAATGGATGTTTGTGAAGTAAGAATGAAGGTGTGTGAAGTGAAACAATAGAGGTGTGTGAAGTCACAGAATGGAGGTGTGTGAAGTCACAGATTGGAAGTGGGTGAAGTCACAGAATGGAGGTGTGTGAAGTCACAGAATGGAGGTGTGTGAAGTCACAGAATGGAGGTGTGTGAAGTCATAGAATGGAGGTTTGTGAAGTCATAGAATGGAGGTGTGTGAAGTCATAGAATGGAGGACTGTGAACTCAGAATGGAGGTTTGTGAAGTAATAGAATGGAGGTGTGTGAAGTCACAGAATGGAGGTGTGTGAAGTCTTAGAATGGAGGTGTGTGAACTCATAGAATGGAGGTGTGTGAACTCATAGAATGGAGGTGTGTTAAGTCTCGAATGCAGGTGTGTGGTCATAGAATGGAGGTGGGTGAAGTCATAGAAAGGAGGTGTGGGAATTCATAGAATGGAGGGATGTGAAGTCATAGAATGGAGGTTTGTGAAATCACAGAATGGAGGTGTGTTAATTCATACAATGGGGGTGTGTGAAGTCATAGGATCGAGGTGTGTGAAGTCACAGAATGGAGGTGTGTGAAGTCACAGAATGGAGGTGTGTGAACTCAAAATATAGGTGTGTGAAGCCACAGAATGGAGGTGTGTGAAGTCACAGAATGGAGGTGTGTGAAGTGAAAAAGATGGTGTGTGAAGTCACAGAATGGAGGTGTGTGAATTCATAGAATGGAGCTGTGTGAAGTCAGATGGAGGTGTGTGAACTCACAATGGCTGGGTGTGAAGTCACAAAATGGAGGTGTGTGAAATCACAGAATGGAGGTGTGTGAAGTCATAGAATGGAGGTGTGTGAAGTCAGAATTGAGGTGTGTGAAGTCACAGGATTGAGGTGTGTGAAGTCACAGAATGGAGGTGTGTGAAGTCAGAATGAAGGTGTGTGAAGTCACAGAATGGAGGTGTGTGAAGTCACAGAATGGATGTTTGTGAAGTAAGAATGAAGGTGTTTGAAGTCATAGAGTGGAGGTGTGTGAAGTCACAGAATGGAGGTGTGTGAAGTCATAGAATGGAGGTGTGTGAAGTCATAGAATTGAGGTGTGTGAAGTCATAGAATGGAGGTGTGTGAAGTCATAGGATCGAGGTGAGTGAAGTCACAGAATGGAGGTGTGTGAAGTCACAGAATGGAGGTTTGTGAAGTCAGAATGGAGGTGTGTGAAGTCATAGACTGAGGTGGGTGAAGTCATAGAAAGGAGGTGTGGGAAGTCATAGAATGGAGGAGTGTGAAGTCATAGAGTGGAGCTGAGTGAAGTCACAGATTCGAGGTCTGTGATGTCATAGAATGGAGATGTGTGAAGTCAGAATGGAGGTGTGTGAAATCATAGAATGGAGATGTGTGAACTCATAGGGAGTTGTGTGACATCACAATGGAAGTGTGTGAAGTCATATAATGGAGGTGTGAGAAGTCACAGAATGGAGGTGTGTGAAGTCATAAAATAAAGGTGTGTGAAGTCAGAATGGAGGTGTGTGAAGTCACAGAATGGAGGTATGTGAACTCAGAATGGAGGTGTGTGAAGTCATAGATGGAGGTGTGTGAAGTCATAGTATGGAGTTGTGTGAAATCACAGATGGATTTTTGTGAAGTCACAGAATGGAGCTGTGTGAAGTCAGAACGGAGATGTGTGAAGTCATAGAATGGAGGTGTGTGAAGTCATAGAATGGAAGTGTGTGAAGTCATAGAATGGAGGTGTGTGAAGTCACAGAATGGAGGTGTGTGAAGTCATAGAATGGAAGTGTGTGAAGTCATAGAATGGAAGTGTGTGAAGTCAGAATGCAGGTTTGTGACGTCAGAATGGAGGTGTGTGAAGTCACAGAATGGAGGAGTGTGAAGTCATAGATTTGAGGTGTGTGAAGTCAGAATGGACATGTGTGAAGTCACAGAATTGAGGTGTGTGAACCCAGAATGGAGGTGTGTGAAGTCACAGAATTGAGGTGTGTGAACCCAGAATGGAGGTGTGTGAAGTCACAGAATGGAGGTTTGTGAAGTCATACAAAGGAGGTGTGAAGTCATAGAATGGATGTTTCTAAAGTAAGAATGAAGGTGTGTGAAGTCATAGAATGGAGGTGTGTGAAGTCAAAATGGAGGTTTGTGAACTCATAGAATGGAGGTGTGTGAACTCATAGAATTGAGGTGTGTGAAGTCATGGAATGGAGGTGTGTGAAGTCCAAGAATGGAGGTGTGTGAAGTCAAACAATATAGGTGTGTGAAGTCACAGAATGGAGGTTGCCGGGGCCAACCGGCAGCAAACCAGGGTTCGCAGATTGGGGTTCCTGAAATAGGGGGCAAGGACTAGCAAGAAATAGAAGACAGACAGACACAGCGGGTCCGGGATGACCGCAGTCCAGGTAAAGACTGCCGAGACTGCCGGTTTATTTTCCATTCCAACTTCTTGCCTCCTCCTGACACAGGGAACCTCCAGGTGTTACATTCATATGGTAATTCTCAGGTCATTTACATAGATTAGGGCCAGAAAGCAATAAGACAATAAAGCCATCCTCTGATGCAAGCCAAGGTACAGATTGATTCCACTCTGGCTCACAACAGGAGGTGTGTGAAGTCACAGAATTGAAGAGTGTGAAGTCATAATGGAGGTGTGTGAACTCACAGAATGGAGGTCTGTGAAGACACAGAATTGAGGTGTGTGAAGTCAGAATGGAGGTGTGTGAAGTCAGAATGGAGGTGTGTGAAATCATAGAATGGAGGTGTGTGAAGCCACAATGCAGGTGTGTGAACTCATGGAATGAAGGTGCGTGAAGTAAAATTGCAGGTGTGTGAAGTCATAGAATGGAGGTGTGTGAAGTCAGAGAATGGAGGTGTGTGAAGTCATAGAATGGAGGTGTGTGAAGTCACAGAATGGAGGTGTGTGAAGTCATAGAATGGAGGACTGTGAACTCAGAATGGAAGTTTGTGAGGTCATAGAATGGAGGTGTGTGAAGTCACAGAATGGAGGTGTGTGAAGTCATAGAATGGAGGTGTGTGAAGTCATAGAATGCAGGTGTGTGAACTCATAGAATGGAGGTGTGTTAAGTCTCGAATGCAGGTGTGCGGTCATAGAATGGAGGTGGGTGAAGTCATAGAAAGGAGGTGTGGGAAGTCATAGAATGGAGGGATGTGAAGTCATAGAATGGAGGTTTGTGAAATCACAGAATGGAGGTGTGTTAATTCATAGAATGGGGGTTTGTGAAGTCATAGGATCAAGGTGTGTGAAGTCACAGAATGGAGGTGTGTGAAGTCACAGAATGGAGGTGTGTGAAGTCACAGAATGGAGGTGTGTGAACTCAAAATGTAGGTGTGTGAAGCCACAGAATGGAGGTGTGTGAAATCACAGAATGGAGGTGTGTGAAGTCAAAAAGATGGTGTGTGAAGTCACAGAATGGAGGTGTGTGAATTCATAGAATGGAGCTGTGTGAAGTCAGATGGAGGTGTGTGAAGTCACAATGGAGGGGTGTGAAGTCACAAAATGGAGGTGTGTGAAATCACAGAATGGAGGTGTGTGAAGTCATAGAATGGAGGTGTGTGAAGTCAGAATTGAGGTGTGTGAAGTCACAGAATTGAGGTGTGTGAAGTCACAGAATGGAGGTGTGTGAAGTCAGAATGAAGGTGTGTGAAGTCACAGAATGGGGGTGTGTGAAGTCACAGAATGGATGTTTGTGAAGTAAGAATGAAGGTGTTTGAAGTCATAGAGTGGAGGTGTGTGAAGTCACAGAATGGAGGTCTGTGAAGTCATAGAATGGAGGTGTGTGAAGCCACAGAATGGAGGTGTGTGAAGTCACAGAATGGAGGTGTGTGAAGTCAAAAAGATGGTGTGTGAAGTCACAGAATGGAGGTGTGTGAATTCATAGAATGGAGCTGTGTGAAGTCAGATGGAGGTGTGTGAAGTCACAATGGAGGGGTGTGAAGTCACCAAATGGAGGTGTGTGAAATCACAGAATGGAGGTGTGTGAAGTCATAGAATGGAGGTGTGTGAAGTCAGAATTGAGGTGTGTGAAGTCACAGAATTGAGGTGTGTGAAGTCACAGAATGGAGGTGTGTGAAGTCAGAATGAAGGTGTGTGAAGTCACAGAATGGAGGTGTGTGAAGTCACAGAATGGATGTTTGTGAAGTAAGAATGAAGGTGTGTGAAGTGAAACAATAGAGGTGTGTGAAGTCACAGAATGGAGGTGTGTGAAGTCACAGATTGGAAGTGGGTGAAGTCAAAACGGAGGTGTGTGAAGTCACAGAATGGAGGTGTGTGAAGTCACAGAATGGAGGTGTGTGAAGTCATAGAATGGAGGTTTGTGAAATCACAGATTGAAGGTGTGTTAATTCATAGAATGGAGGTGTGTGAAGTCATAGGATCGAGGTGTGTGAAGTCACAGAATGGAGGTGTGTGAAGTCACAGAATGGAGGTGTGTGAAGTCACAGAATGGAGGTGTGTGAAGTCATAGAATGGAGGTGTGTGAAGTCACAGAATGGAGGTGTGTGAAGTCATACAATGGAGGTGTGTGAAGTCATAGAATGGAGGTGTGTGAAGTCATAGAATGGAGGACTGTGAACTCAGAATGGAGGTTTGTGAAGTCATAGAATGGAGGTGTGTGAAGTCACAGAATGGAGGTGTGTGAAGTCATAGAATGGAGGTGTGTGAACTCATAGAATGGAGGTGTGTGAACTCATAGAATGGAGGTGTGTTAAGTCTCGAATGCAGGTGTGTGGTCATAGAATGGAGGTGGGTGAAGTCATAGAAAGGAGGTGTGGGAATTCATAGAATGGAGGGATGTGAAGTCATAGAATGGAGGTTTGTGAAATCACAGAATGGAGGTGTGTTAATTCATACAATGGGGGTGTGTGAAGTCATAGGATCGAGGTGTGTGAAGTCACAGAATGGAGGTGTGTGAAGTCATAGAATGGAGGTGTGTGAACTCAAAATGTAGGTGTGTGAAGTCACAGAATGGAGGTGTGTGAATTCATAGAATGGAGCTGTGTGAAGTCAGATGGAGGTGTGTGAAGTCACAATGGCTGGGTGTGAAGTCACAAAATGGAGGTGTGTGAAATCACAGAATGGAGGTGTGTGAAGTCATAGAATGGAGGTGTGTGAAGTCAGAATTGAGGTGTGTGAAGTCACAGGATTGAGGTGTGTGAAGTCACAGAATGGAGGTGTGTGAAGTCAGAATGAAGGTGTGTGAAGTCACAGAATGGAGGTGTGTGAAGTCACAGAATGGATGTTTGTGAAGTAAGAATGAAGGTGTTTGAAGTCATAGAGTGGAGGTGTGTGAAGTCACAGAATGGAGGTGTGTGAAGTCATAGAATGGAGGTGTGTGAAGTCATAGAATTGAGGTGTGTGAAGCCATAGAATGGAGGTGTGTGAAGTCATAGGATCGAGGTGAGTGAAGTCACAGAATGGAGGTGTGTGAAGTCACAGAATGGAGGTTTGTGAAGTCAGAATGGAGGTGTGTGAAGTCATAGACTGAGGTGGGTGAAGTCATAGAAAGGAGGTGTGGGAAGTCATAGAATGGAGGAGTGTGAAGTCATAGAGTGGAGCTGAGTGAAGTCACAGATTCGAGGTCTGTGATGTCATAGAATGGAGATGTGTGAAGTCAGAATGGAGGTGTGTGAAATCATAGAATGGAGATGTGTGAACTCATAGGGAGTTGTGTGACATCACAATGGAAGTGTGTGAAGTCATATAATGGAGGTGTGAGAAGTCACAGAATGGAGGTGTGTGAAGTCATAAAATAAAGGTGTGTGAAGTCAGAATGGAGGTGTGTGAAGTCACAGAATGGAGGTATGTGAACTCAGAATGGAGGTGTGTGAAGTCATAGATGGAGGTGTGTGAAGTCATAGTATGGAGTTGTGTGAAATCACAGATGGATTTTTGTGAAGTCACAGAATGGAGCTGTGTGAAGTCAGAACGGAGGTGTGTGAAGTCATAGAATGGAGGTGTGTGAAGTCATAGAATGGAAGTGTGTGAAGTCATAGAATGGAGGTGTGTGAAGTCATAGAATGGAAGTGTGTGAAGTCATAGAATGGAAGTGTGTGAAGTCAGAATGCAGGTTTGTGACGTCAGAATGGAGGTGTGTGAAGTCACAGAATGGAGGAGTGTGAAGTCATAGATTTGAGGTGTGTGAAGTCAGAATGGACATGTGTGAAGTCACAGAATTGAGGTGTGTGAACCCAGAATGGAGGTGTGTGAAGTCACAGAATTGAGGTGTGTGAACCCAGAATGGAGGTGTGTGAAGTCACAGAATGGAGGTTTGTGAAGTCATACAAAGGAGGTGTGAAGTCATAGAATGGATGTTTCTAAAGTAAGAATGAAGGTGTGTGAAGTCATAGAATGGAGGTGTGTGAAGTCAAAATGGAGGTTTGTGAACTCATAGAATGGAGGTGTGTGAACTCATAGAATTGAGGTGTGTGAAGTCATGGAATGGAGGTGTGTGAAGTCCAAGAATGGAGGTGTGTGAAGTCAAACAATATAGGTGTGTGAAGTCACAGAATGGAGGTTGCCGGGGCCAACCGGCAGCAAACCAGGGTTCGCAGATTGGGGTTCCTGAAATAGGGGGCAAGGACTAGCAAGAAATAGAAGAGAGACAGACACAGCGGGTCCGGGATGACCGCAGTCCAGGTAAAGACTGCCGAGACTGCCGGTTTATTTTCCATTCCAACTTCTTGCCTCCTCCTGACACAGGGAACCTCCAGGTGTTACATTCATATGGTAATTCTCAGGTCATTTACATAGATTAGGGCCAGAAAGCAATAAGACAATAAAGCCATCCTCTGATGCAAGCCAAGGTACAGATTGATTCCACTCTGGCTCACAACAGGAGGTGTGTGAAGTCACAGAATTGAAGAGTGTGAAGTCATAATGGAGGTGTGTGAACTCACAGAATGGAGGTCTGTGAAGACACAGAATTGAGGTGTGTGAAGTCAGAATGGAGGTGTGTGAAGTCAGAATGGAGGTGTGTGAAATCATAGAATGGAGGTGTGTGAAGCCACAATGCAGGTGTGTGAACTCATGGAATGAAGGTGTGTGAAGTAAAATTGCAGGTGTGTGAAGTCATAGAATGGAGGTGTGTGAAGTCACAGAATGGAGGTGTGTGAAGTCATAGAATGGAGGTGTGTGAAGTCACAGAATGGAGGTGTGTGAAGTCATAGAATGGAGGACTGTGAACTCAGAATGGAAGTTTGTGAGGTCATAGAATGGAGGTGTGTGAAGTCACAGAATGGAGGTGTGTGAAGTCATAGAATGGAGGTGCGTGAAGTCATAGAATGCAGGTGTGTGAACTCATAGAATGGAGGTGTGTTAAGTCTCGAATGCAGGTGTGCGGTCATAGAATGGAGGTGGGTGAAGTCATAGAAAGGAGGTGTGGGAAGTCATAGAATGGAGGGATGTGAAGTCATAGAATGGAGGTTTGTGAAATCACAGAATGGAGGTGTGTTAATTCATAGAATGGGGGTTTGTGAAGTCATAGGATCAAGGTGTGTGAAGTCACAGAATGGAGGTGTGTGAAGTCACAGAATGGAGGTGTGTGAAGTCACAGAATGGAGGTGTGTGAACTCAAAATGTAGGTGTGTGAAGCCACAGAATGGAGGTGTGTGAAGTCACAGAATGGAGGTGTGTGAAGTCAAAAAGATGGTGTGTGAAGTCACAGAATGGAGGTGTGTGAATTCATAGAATGGAGCTGTGTGAAGTCAGATGGAGGTGTGTGAAGTCACAATGGAGGGGTGTGAAGTCACAAAATGGAGGTGTGTGAAATCACAGAAAGGAGGTGTGTGAAGTCATAGAATGGAGGTGTGTGAAGTCAGAATTGAGGTGTGTGAAGTCACAGAATTGAGGTGTGTGAAGTCACAGAATGGAGGTGTGTGAAGTCAGAATGAAGGTGTGTGAAGTCACAGAATGGGGGTGTGTGAAGTCACAGAATGGATGTTTGTGAAGTAAGAATGAAGGTGTTTGAAGTCATAGAGTGGAGGTGTGTGAAGTCACAGAATGGAGGTGTGTGAAGTCATAGAATGGAGGTGTGTGAAGTCATAGAATTGAGGTGTGTGAAGTCATAGAATGGAGGTGTGTGAAGTCACAGAATGGAGGTGTGTGAAGTCACAGAATGGATGTTTGTGAAGTAAGAATGGAGGTGTGTGAAGTCACAGAATGGAGGTGTGTGAACTCAGAATGTAGGTGTGTGAAGCCACAGAATGGAGGGGTGTGAAGTCATAGAATGGAAGTGTGTGAAGTCATAGAAAGGAGGTGTGTGAACTCAGAATGGAGGTGTGTGAAGTCACAGAATGGAGGTGTGTGAAGTCACATAATGGAGGTTTGTGAAGTCATAGAATGGAGGTGTGTGAAGTCAGAGAATGGATGTTTCTGAAGTAAGAATGAAGGTGTGTGAAGTCATAGAATGGAGGTGTGTGAAGTCAAACTGGAGGTGTGTGAACTCATAGAATGGAGGTCTGTGAACTCATAGAATGGAGGTTTGTGAAGTCATGGAATGGAGTTGTGTGAAGTCACAGAATGGAGGTGTGTGAAGTCACAGATTGGAAGTGTGTGAAGTCAAAACGGAGGTGTGTGAAGTCACAGAATTGAGGTGTGTGAAGTCACAGAATGGAGGTGTGTGAAGTCAAAAAGATGGTGTGTGAAGTCACAGAATGGATGTTTGTGAAGTAAGAATGAAGGTGTTTGAAGTCATAGAGTGGAGGTGTGTGAAGTCACAGAATGGAGGTGTGTGAAGTCATAGAATGGAGGTGTGTGAAGTCATAGAATTGAGGTGTGTGAAGTCATAGAATGGAGGTGTGTGAAGTCATAAAATGGAGGTGTGTGAACTCATAGAATGGAGGTGTGTGAAGTCAAAATGGAGTTGTGTGAAGTCACAGAATGTAGGTGTGTGAACTCAGAATGTAGGTGTGCAAAGCCACAGAATGGAGGTGTGTGAAGTCAAAGAATTGAAGTGTGTGAAGTCATAGAAAGGAGGTGTGTGAACTCAGAATGGAGGTGTGTGAAGTCACACAATGGAGGTTTGTGAAGTCAGAATGGAGGTGTGTGAAATCATAGAATTGAGGTGTGTGAAGTCATAGAATGGAGGTGTGTGAAGTCATAGAATGGAGGTGTGTGAAGTCACAGAATGGAGGTGTGTGAAGTCACAGAATGGAGGTGTTCGAACTCACAGAATGGAGGTGTGTGAACTCAGAATGTAGGTGTGTGAAGCCACAGAATGGAGGTGTGTGAAGTCATAGAATGGAAGTGTGTGAAGTCATAGAATGGAGCTGTGTGAAGTCAGATGGAGGTGTGTGAAGTCAGAATGTAGGGGTGTGAAGTCACAAAATGGAGGTGTGTGAAATCACAGAATGGAGGTGTGTGAAGTCATAGAATGGAGGTGTGTGAAGTCAGAATTGAGGTGTGTGAAGTCACAGAATTGAGGTGTGTGAAGTCACAGAATGGAGGTGTGTGAAGTCAGAATGAAGATGTGCGAAGTCACAGAATGGAGGTGTGTAAAGTCACAGAATGGATGTTTGTGAAGTAAGAATGAAGGTGTGTGAAGTGAAACAATAGAGGGGTGTGAAGTCACAGAATGGAGGTGTGTGAAATCACAGAATGGATGTTTGTGAAATCACAGAATGGAGGTGTGTGAAGTCAGAATGAAGGTGTGTGAAGTCACAGAATGGAGGTGTGTGAAGTCACAGAATGGATATTTGTGAAGTAAGAATGAAGGTGTGTGAAGTGAAACAATAGAGGGGTGTGAAGTCACAGAATGGAGGTGTGTGAAGTCACAGATTGGAAGTGGGTGAAGTCAAAACGGAGGTGTGTGAAGTCACAGAATGGAGGTGTGTGAAGTCACAGAATGGAGGTGTGTGAAGTCATAGAATGTAGGTTTGTGAAATCACAGATTGGAGGTGTGATAATTCATAGAATGGAGGTGTGTGAAGTCATAGGATCGAGGTGTGTGAAGTCACAGAATGGAGGTGTGTGAAGTCACAGAATGGAGGTGTGTGAAGTCACAGAATGGAGGTGTGTGAACTCAGAATGTAGGTGTGTGAAGCCACAGAATGGAGGTGTGTGAAGTCATAGAATGGAAGTGTGTGAAGTCATAGAAAGTAGGTGTGTGAACTCAGAATGGAGGTGTGTGAAGTCACAGAATGGAGGTTTGTGAAGTCATAGAATGGAGGTGTGTGAAGTCAGAGAATGGATGTTTCTGAAGTAAGAATGAAGGTGTGTGAACTCATAGAACGGAGGTGTGTGAACTCATAGAATGGAGGTTTGTGAAGTCATGGAATGGCGGTGTGTGAAATCAAAGAATGGAGGTGTGTGAAGTGAAACAATAGAGGTGTGTGAAGTCACAGAATGGAAGTGTGTGAAGTCACAGATTGGAAGTGTGTGAAGTCAAAACGGAGGTGTGTGAAGTCACAGAATGGAGGTGTGTGAAGTTACAGAATGGATGTGCATGACGTCAAAAAGGTGGTGTGTGAAGTCACAGAATGGATGTGTGTGAATTTATAGAATGGAGCTTTGTGAAGTCAGAATGGAGGTGTGTGAAGTCATAATGGAGGGGTGTGAAGTCAGAATGGAGGTGTGTGAAGTCACAGAATGGAGGTGTGTGAAGTCAGAATGGAGGTGTGTCAAGTCACAGAACTGAGGTGTGTGAAGTCAGAAAATGGAGGTGTGTGAAGTTAGAATGAAGGTGTGTGAAGTCACAGAAAGGAGGTGTGTGAAGTCACAGAAGGGATGTTAGTGAAGTCATAAAATGAAGGTGTGTGAAGTCAGAATGGAGGTGTGCGAAGTCAGAATGGAGGTGTGTGAAGTCATAGATGGAGGTGTGTGAAGTAATAGTATGGTGGTGTATGAAATCACAGAATGTAGTTTTGTGAAGTCACAGAATGGAGCTGTGTGAAGTCATAACGGAGGTGTGTGAAGTAATAGAATGGAGGTGTGTGAAGTCACAGAATGGAGGTGTGTGAACTCATAGAATGGAGGTGTGTGAAGTCACAATGGAGGTGTGTGAAGTCATAGAATTTAGGTGTGTGAAGTCACAAAATGGAGGTGTGTGCAGTCATAGAATGGAGGTGTGTGAAGTCATAGAATGGAGGTGTGTGAAATCAGAATGGAGGTGTGTATAGTCACAGAATTGACGTGTGTGAAGTCACAGAATGGAGGTGTGTGAAGTCAGAATGAAGGTGTGTGAAGTCACAGAATGGAGGTGTGTGAAGTCACAGAATGGATGTTTGTGAAGTAAGAATGAAGGTGTTTGAAGTCATAGAGTGGAGGTGTGTGAAGTCACAGAATGGAGGTGTGTGAAGTTATAGAATGGAGGTGTGTGAAGTCATAGAATGGAGGTGTGTGAAGTCATCAAATGGAGGTGTGTGAACTCATAGAATGGAGGTGTGTGATCTCAAAATGGAGTTGTGTGAAGTCATAGAATGGTGGTTTTTGATGTCAACGAATGGAGATGTGTGAAGTCATAGAATGGAGGTGTGTGAAGTCATAGAATGGAGGTGTGTGAAATCAGAATGGAGGTGTGTATAGTCACAGAATTGAGGTGTGTGAAGTCACAGAATGGAGGTGTGTGAACTCAGAATGTAGGTGTGTGAAGCCACAGAATGGAGGTGTGTGAAGTCATAGAATGGAAGTGTGTGAAGTCATAGAAAGGAGGTGTGTGAACTCAGAATGGAGGTGTGTGAAGTCACAGAATGGAGGTTTGTGAAGTCATAGAATGGAGGTGTGTGAAGTCAGAGAATGGATGTTTCTGAAGTAAGAATGAAGGTGTGTGAAGTCATAGAATGGAGGTGTGTGAAGTCAAACTGGAGGTGTGTGAACTCTTAGAATGGAGGTGTGTGAACTCATAGAATGGAGGTTTGTGAAGTCATGGAATGGAGGTGTGTGAAGTCAAAGAATGGAGGTGTGTGAAGTGAAACAATAGAGGTGTGTGAAGTCACAGAATGGAGGTGTGTGAAGTCACAGATTGGAAGTGTGTGAAGTCAAAACGGAGGTGTGTGAAGTCACAGAATGGAGGTGTGTGAAGTCACAGAATGGAGGTGTGTGAAGTCAAAAAGATGGTGTGTGAAGTCACAGAATGGAGGTGTGTGAATTCATAGAATGGAGCTGTGTGAAGTCAGATGGAGGTGTGTGAAGTCAGAATGGAGGGGTGTGAAGTCAGAATGGAAGTGTGTGAAGTCAAAGAATGGAGGTGTGTGAAGTCACAGAATGGAGGTGTGTGAAATCATAGAATGGAGGTGTGTGAAGTCAGAATGGAGGTATGTCAAGTCACAGAATTGAGGTGTGTGAAGTCATTGAATGGAGGTGTGTGAAGTCAGAATGAAGGTGTGTGAAGTCACAGAATGGAGGTGTGTGAAGTCACAGAATGGATGTTTGTGAAGTAATAATGAAGGTGTTTGAAGTCATAGCGTGGAGGTGTGTGAAGTCACAGAATGGAGGTTTGTGAAGTCATAGAGTGGAGGAGTTTGAAGTCATAGAATTGAGGTGTGTGAAGACATAGAATGGAGGTGTGTGAAGTGATAGGATCGAGGTGTGTGAAGTCACAGAATGGAGGTGTGTGAAGTCACAGAATGGAGGTGTGTGAACTCAGAATGTAGGTGTGCGAAGCCACAGAATGGAGGTTTGTGAAGTCATAGAATGGAAGTGTGTGAAGTCATAGAAAGGAGGTGTGTGAACTCAGAATGGAGGTGTCTGAAGTCACAGAATGGAGGTTTGTGAAGTCATAGAATGTAGGTGTGTGAAGTCAGAGAATGAATGTTTCTGAAGTAAGAATGAAGATGTGTGAAGTCATAGAATGGAGGTGTGTGAAGTCAAATTGGAGGTGTGTGAACTCATAGAATGGAGGTGTGTGAAGTGAAACAATAGAGGTTTGTGAAGTCATAGAATGGAGGTGTGTGAAGTCACAGAATGGAGGTGTGTGAAGTCAGAATGGAGGTGTGTGAAGTCATAGACTGAGGGGGGTGAAGTCATAGAAAGGAGGTGTGGGAAGTCATAGAATGGAGGAGTGTGAAGTCATAATGGAGGTGTGAGAAGTCACAGAATGGAGGTGTGTGAAGTCATAAAATAAAGGTGTGTGAAGTCAGAATGGAGGTGTGTGAAGTCACAGAATGGAGGTATGTGAACTAAGAATGGAGGTGTGTGAAGTCACAGAATGGAGGTATGTGAACTCAGAATGGAGGTGTGTGAAGTCATAGATGGAGGTGTGTGAAGTCATAGTATGGAGTTGTGTGAAATCACAGATGGATTTTTGTGAAGTCACAGAATGGAGCTGTGTGAAGTCAGAACGGAGGTGTGTGAAGTCATAGAATGGAGGTGTGTGAAGTCATAGAATGGAAGTGTGTGAAGTCATAGAATGGAGGTGTGTGAAGTCACAGAATGGAGGTGTGTGAAGTCATAGAATGGAAGTGTGTGAAGTCATAGAATGGAAGTGTGTGAAGTCAGAATGCAGGTTTGTGACGTCAGAATGGAGGTGTGTGAAGTCACAGAATGGAGGAGTGTGAAGTCATAGATTTGAGGTGTGTGAAGTCAGAATGGACATGTGTGAAGTCACAGAATTGAGGTGTGTGAACCCAGAATGGAGGTGTGTGAAGTCACAGAATTGAGGTGTGTGAACCCAGAATGGAGGTGTGTGAAGTCACAGAATGGAGGTTTGTGAAGTCATACAAAGGAGGTGTGAAGTCATAGAATGGATGTTTCTAAAGTAAGAATGAAGGTGTGTGAAGTCATAGAATGGAGGTGTGTGAAGTCAAAATGGAGGTTTGTGAACTCATAGAATGGAGGTGTGTGAACTCATAGAATTGAGGTGTGTGAAGTCATGGAATGGAGGTGTGTGAAGTCCAAGAATGGAGGTGTGTGAAGTCAAACAATATAGGTGTGTGAAGTCACAGAATGGAGGTTGCCGGGGCCAACCGGCATCAAACCAGGGTTCGCAGATTGGGGTTCCTGAAATCGGGGGCAAGGACTAGCAAGAAATAGAAGAGAGACAGACACAGCGGGTCTGGGATGACCGCAGTCCAGGTAAAGACTGCCGAGACTGCCGGTTTATTTTCCACTCCACCTTCTTGCCTCCTCCTGACCCAGGGAACCTCCAGGTGTTACATTCATATGGTAATTCTCAGGTCATTTACATAGATTAGGGCCACAAAGCAATAAGACAACAAAGCCATCCTCTGATGCAAGCCAAGGTACAAATTGATTCCACTCTGGCTCACAACAGGAGGTGTGTGAAGTCACAGAATTGAAGTGTGTGAAGTCATAATGGAGGTGTGTGAACTCACAGAATGGAGTTCTGTGAAGACACAGAATTGAGGTGTGTGAAGTCAGAATGGAGGTGTGTGAAGTCAGAATGGAGGTGTGTGAAATCATAGAATGGAGGTGTGTGAAGCCACAATGCAGGTGTGTGAACTCATGGAATGAAGGTGTGTGAAGTAAAATTGCAGGTGTGTGAAGTCATAGAATGGAGGTATGTGAAGTCACAGAATGGAGGTGTGTGAAGTCACAGAATGGAGGTGTGTGAAGTCATAGAATGGAGGTGTGTGAAGTCACAGAAAGGAGGTGTGTGAAGTCACAGAATGGAGGTGTGTGAAGTCATAGAATGGAGGTGTGTGAAGTCATAGAATGGAGGTGTGTGAAGTCAAAGAATGGAGGTGTGTGAAGTCATAGAATGGAGGTGTGTGAAGTCATAAAATGGAGGTGTGTGAACTCATAGAATGGAGGTGTGTGAAGTCATAGGATCGAGGTGTGTGAAGTCACAGAATGGAGGTGTGTTAAGTCTCGAATGCAGGTGTGCGGTCATAGAATGGAGGTGGGTGAAGTCATAGAAAGGAGGTGTGGGAAGTCATAGAATGGAGGGATGTGAAGTCATAGAATGGAGGTTTGTGAAATCACAGAATGGAGGTGTGTTAATTCATAGAATGGGGGTGTGTGAAGTCATAGGTTCGAGGTGTGTGAAGTCACAGAATGGAGGTGTGTGAAGCCACAGAATGGAGGTGTGTGAACTCAAAATGTAGGTGTGTGAAGCCACAGAATGGAGGTGTGTGAAGTCACAGAATGGAGGTGTGTGAAGTCAAAAAGATGGTGTGTGAAGTCACAGAATGGAGGTGTGTGAATTCATAGAATGGAGCTGTGTGAAGTCACATGGAGGTGTGTGAAGTGAGAATGGAAGGGTGTGAAGTCAGAATGGAAGTGTGTGAAGTCACAGAATGGAGGTGTGTGAAGTCACAGAATGGAGGTTTGTGAAATCATAGAATGGAGGTGTGTGAAGTCAGAATGGAGGTGTGTGAAGTCAGAATGAAGGTGTGTGAAGTCCCAGAATGGAGGTGTGTGAAGTCACAGAATGGATGTTTTTGAAGTAAGAATGAAGGTGTTTGAAGTCATAGAGTGGAGGTGTGTGAAGTCAGAGAATGGATGTTTCTGAAGTAAGAATGAAGGTGTGTGAAGTCATAGAATGGAGGTGTGTGAAGTCAAACTGGAGGTGTGTGAACTCATAGAATGGAGGTCTGTGAACTCATAGAATGGAGGTTTGTGAAGTCATGGAATGGAGGTGTGTGAAGTCACAGAATGGAGGTGTGTGAAGTCACAGATTGGAAGTGTGTGAAGTCAAAACGGAGGTGTGTGAAGTCACAGAATTGAGGTGTGTGAAGTCACAGAATGGAGGTGTGTGAAGTCAAAAAGATGGTGTGTGAAGTCACAGAATGGATGTTTGTGAAGTAAGAATGAAGGTGTTTGAAGTAATAGAGTGGAGGTGTGTGAAGTCACAGAATGGAGGTGTGTGAAGTCATAGAATGGAGGTGTGTGAAGTCATAGAATTGAGGTGTGTGAAGTCATAGAATGGAGGTGTGTGAAGTCATAAAATGGAGGTGTGTGAACTCATAGAATGGAGGTGTGTGAAGTCAAAATGGAGTTGTGTGAAGTCACAGAATGTAGGTGTGTGAACTCAGAATGTAGGTGTGCAAAGCCACAGAATGGAGGTGTGTGAAGTCAAAGAATTGAAGTGTGTGAAGTCATAGAAAGGAGGTGTGTGAACTCAGAATGGAGGTGTGTGAAGTCACACAATGGAGGTTTGTGAAGTCAGAATGGAGGTGTGTGAAATCATAGAATTGAGGTGTGTGAAGTCATAGAATGGAGGTGTGTGAAGTCATAGAATGGAGGTGTGTGAAGTCACAGAATGGAGGTGTGTGAAGTCACAGAATGGAGGTGTTCGAACTCACAGAATGGAGGTGTGTGAACTCAGAATGTAGGTGTGTGAAGCCACAGAATGGAGGTGTGTGAAGTCATAGAATGGAAGTGTGTGAAGTCATAGAATGGAGCTGTGTGAAGTCAGATGGAGGTGTGTGAAGTCAGAATGTAGGGGTGTGAAGTCACAAAATGGAGGTGTGTGAAATCACAGAATGGAGGTGTGTGAAGTCATAGAATGGAGGTGTGTGAAGTCAGAATTGAGGTGTGTGAAGTCACAGAATTGAGGTGTGTGAAGTCACAGAATGGAGGTGTGTGAAGTCAGAATGAAGATGTGCGAAGTCACAGAATGGAGGTGTGTAAAGTCACAGAATGGATGTTTGTGAAGTAAGAATGAAGGTGTGTGAAGTGAAACAATAGAGGGGTGTGAAGTCACAGAATGGAGGTGTGTGAAATCACAGAATGGATGTTTGTTAAATCACAGAATGGAGGTGTGTGAAGTCAGAATGAAGGTGTGTGAAGTCACAGAATGGAGGTGTGTGAAGTCATAGAATGGAGGTGTGTGAAGTCATAGAATTGAGGTGTGTGAAGTCATAGAATGGAGGTGTGTGAAGTCATAAAATGGAGGTGTGTGAACTCATAGAATGGAGGTGTGTGAAGTCAAAATGGAGTTGTGTGAAGTCACAGAATGTAGGTGTGTGAACTCAGAATGTAGGTGTGCAAAGCCACAGAATGGAGGTGTGTGAAGTCAAAGAATTGAAGTGTGTGAAGTCATAGAAAGGAGGTGTGTGAACTCAGAATGGAGGTGTGTGAAGTCACACAATGGAGGTTTGTGAAGTCAGAATGGAGGTGTGTGAAATCATAGAATTGAGGTGTGTGAAGTCATAGAATGGAGGTGTGTGAAGTCATAGAATGGAGGTGTGTGAAGTCACAGAATGGAGGTGTGTGAAGTCACAGAATGGAGGTGTTCGAACTCACAGAATGGAGGTGTGTGAACTCAGAATGTAGGTGTGTGAAGCCACAGAATGGAGGTGTGTGAAGTCATAGAATGGAAGTGTGTGAAGTCATAGAATGGAGCTGTGTGAAGTCAGATGGAGGTGTGTGAAGTCAGAATGTAGGGGTGTGAAGTCACAAAATGGAGGTGTGTGAAATCACAGAATGGAGGTGTGTGAAGTCATAGAATGGAGGTGTGTGAAGTCAGAATTGAGGTGTGTGAAGTCACAGAATTGAGGTGTGTGAAGTCACAGAATGGAGGTGTGTGAAGTCAGAATGAAGATGTGCGAAGTCACAGAATGGAGGTGTGTAAAGTCACAGAATGGATGTTTGTGAAGTAAGAATGAAGGTGTGTGAAGTGAAACAATAGAGGGGTGTGAAGTCACAGAATGGAGGTGTGTGAAATCACAGAATGGATGTTTGTGAAATCACAGAATGGAGGTGTGTGAAGTCAGAATGAAGGTGTGTGAAGTCACAGAATGGAGGTGTGTGAAGTCACAGAATGGATATTTGTGAAGTAAGAATGAAGGTGTGTGAAGTGAAACAATAGAGGGGTGTGAAGTCACAGAATGGAGGTGTGTGAAGTCACAGATTGGAAGTGGGTGAAGTCAAAACGGAGGTGTGTGAAGTCACAGAATGGAGGTGTGTGAAGTCACAGAATGGAGGTGTGTGAAGTCATAGAATGTAGGTTTGTGAAATCACAGATTGGAGGTGTGATAATTCATAGAATGGAGGTGTGTGAAGTCATAGGATCGAGGTGTGTGAAGTCACAGAATGGAGGTGTGTGAAGTCACAGAATGGAGGTGTGTGAAGTCACAGAATGGAGGTGTGTGAACTCAGAATGTAGGTGTGTGAAGCCACAGAATGGAGGTGTGTGAAGTCATAGAATGGAAGTGTGTGAAGTCATAGAAAGTAGGTGTGTGAACTCAGAATGGAGGTGTGTGAAGTCACAGAATGGAGGTTTGTGAAGTCATAGAATGGAGGTGTGTGAAGTCAGAGAATGGATGTTTCTGAAGTAAGAATGAAGGTGTGTGAACTCATAGAACGGAGGTGTGTGAACTCATAGAATGGAGGTTTGTGAAGTCATGGAATGGCGGTGTGTGAAATCAAAGAATGGAGGTGTGTGAAGTGAAACAATAGAGGTGTGTGAAGTCACAGAATGGAAGTGTGTGAAGTCACAGATTGGAAGTGTGTGAAGTCAAAACGGAGGTGTGTGAAGTCACAGAATGGAGGTGTGTGAAGTTACAGAATGGATGTGCATGACGTCAAAAAGGTGGTGTGTGAAGTCACAGAATGGATGTGTGTGAATTTATAGAATGGAGCTTTGTGAAGTCAGAATGGAGGTGTGTGAAGTCATAATGGAGGGGTGTGAAGTCAGAATGGAGGTGTGTGAAGTCACAGAATGGAGGTGTGTGAAGTCAGAATGGAGGTGTGTCAAGTCACAGAACTGAGGTGTGTGAAGTCAGAAAATGGAGGTGTGTGAAGTTAGAATGAAGGTGTGTGAAGTCACAGAAAGGAGGTGTGTGAAGTCACAGAAGGGATGTTAGTGAAGTCATAAAATGAAGGTGTGTGAAGTCAGAATGGAGGTGTGCGAAGTCAGAATGGAGGTGTGTGAAGTCATAGATGGAGGTGTGTGAAGTAATAGTATGGTGGTGTATGAAATCACAGAATGTAGTTTTGTGAAGTCACAGAATGGAGCTGTGTGAAGTCATAACGGAGGTGTGTGAAGTAATAGAATGGAGGTGTGTGAAGTCACAGAATGGAGGTGTGTGAACTCATAGAATGGAGGTGTGTGAAGTCACAATGGAGGTGTGTGAAGTCATAGAATTTAGGTGTGTGAAGTCACAAAATGGAGGTGTGTGCAGTCATAGAATGGAGGTGTGTGAAGTCATAGAATGGAGGTGTGTGAAATCAGAATGGAGGTGTGTATAGTCACAGAATTGACGTGTGTGAAGTCACAGAATGGAGGTGTGTGAAGTCAGAATGAAGGTGTGTGAAGTCACAGAATGGAGGTGTGTGAAGTCACAGAATGGATGTTTGTGAAGTAAGAATGAAGGTGTTTGAAGTCATAGAGTGGAGGTGTGTGAAGTCACAGAATGGAGGTGTGTGAAGTTATAGAATGGAGGTGTGTGAAGTCATAGAATGGAGGTGTGTGAAGTCATCAAATGGAGGTGTGTGAACTCATAGAATGGAGGTGTGTGATCTCAAAATGGAGTTGTGTGAAGTCATAGAATGGTGGTTTTTGATGTCAACGAATGGAGATGTGTGAAGTCATAGAATGGAGGTGTGTGAAGTCATAGAATGGAGGTGTGTGAAATCAGAATGGAGGTGTGTATAGTCACAGAATTGAGGTGTGTGAAGTCACAGAATGGAGGTGTGTGAACTCAGAATGTAGGTGTGTGAAGCCACAGAATGGAGGTGTGTGAAGTCATAGAATGGAAGTGTGTGAAGTCATAGAAAGGAGGTGGGTGAACTCAGAATGGAGGTGTGTGAAGTCACAGAATGGAGGTTTGTGAAGTCATAGAATGGAGGTGTGTGAAGTCAGAGAATGGATGTTTCTGAAGTAAGAATGAAGGTGTGTGAAGTCATAGAATGGAGGTGTGTGAAGTCAAACTGGAGGTGTGTGAACTCTTAGAATGGAGGTGTGTGAACTCATAGAATGGAGGTTTGTGAAGTTATGGAATGGAGGTGTGTGAAGTCAAAGAATGGAGGTGTGTGAAGTGAAACAATAGAGGTGTGTGAAGTCACAGAATGGAGGTGTGTGAAGTCACAGATTGGAAGTGTGTGAAGTCAAAACGGAGGTGTGTGAAGTCACAGAATGGAGGTGTGTGAAGTCACAGAATGGAGGTGTGTGAAGTCAAAAAGATGGTGTGTGAAGTCACAGAATGGAGGTGTGTGAATTCATAGAATGGAGCTGTGTGAAGTCAGATGGAGGTGTGTGAAGTCAGAATGGAGGGGTGTGAAGTCAGAATGGAAGTGTGTGAAGTCAAAGAATGGAGGTGTGTGAAGTCACAGAATGGAGGTGTGTGAAATCATAGAATGGAGGTGTGTGAAGTCAGAATGGAGGTATGTCAAGTCACAGAATTGAGGTGTGTGAAGTCATTGAATGGAGGTGTGTGAAGTCAGAATGAAGGTGTGTGAAGTCACAGAATGGAGGTGTGTGAAGTCACAGAATGGAGGTGTGTGAACTCAGAATGTAGGTGTGCGAAGCCACAGAATGGAGGTTTGTGAAGTCATAGAATGGAAGTGTGTGAAGTCATAGAAAGGAGGTGTGTGAACTCAGAATGGAGGTGTCTGAAGTCACAGAATGGAGGTTTGTGAAGTCATAGAATGTAGGTGTGTGAAGTCAGAGAATGAATGTTTCTGAAGTAAGAATGAAGATGTGTGAAGTCATAGAATGGAGGTGTGTGAAGTCAAATTGGAGGTGTGTGAACTCATAGAATGGAGGTGTGTGAAGTGAAACAATAGAGGTTTGTGAAGTCATAGAATGGAGGTGTGTGAAGTCACAGAATGGAGGTGTGTGAAGTCAGAATGGAGGTGTGTGAAGTCATAGACTGAGGGGGGTGAAGTCATAGAAAGGATGTGTGGGAAGTCATAGAATGGAGGAGTGTGAAGTCATAATGGAGGTGTGAGAAGTCACAGAATGGAGGTGTGTGAAGTCATAAAATAAAGGTGTGTGAAGTCAGAATGGAGGTGTGTGAAGTCACAGAATGGAGGTATGTGAACTAAGAATGGAGGTGTGTGAAGTCACAGAATGGAGGTATGTGAACTCAGAATGGAGGTGTGTGAAGTCATAGATGGAGGTGTGTGAAGTCATAGTATGGAGTTGTGTGAAATCACAGATGGATTTTTGTGAAGTCACAGAATGGAGCTGTGTGAAGTCAGAACGGAGGTGTGTGAAGTCATAGAATGGAGGTGTGTGAAGTCATAGAATGGAAGTGTGTGAAGTCATAGAATGGAGGTGTGTGAAGTCACAGAATGGAGGTGTGTGAAGTCATAGAATGGAAGTGTGTGAAGTCATAGAATGGAAGTGTGTGAAGTCAGAATGCAGGTTTGTGACGTCAGAATGGAGGTGTGTGAAGTCACAGAATGGAGGAGTGTGAAGTCATAGATTTGAGGTGTGTGAAGTCAGAATGGACATGTGTGAAGTCACAGAATTGAGGTGTGTGAACCCAGAATGGAGGTGTGTGAAGTCACAGAATTGAGGTGTGTGAACCCAGAATGGAGGTGTGT
Organism: Megascapheus bottae; assembly: GCA_024803745.1. Classification (NCBI taxonomy): domain Eukaryota; kingdom Metazoa; phylum Chordata; class Mammalia; order Rodentia; family Geomyidae; genus Megascapheus; species Megascapheus bottae. Next base: position 3,629,318 of record JANJXV010000054.1, on the reverse strand, counting down.
GAAGTCACAGAATGGAGGTTTGTGAAGTCATACAAAGGAGGTGTGAAGTCATAGAATGGATGTTTCTAAAGTAAGAATGAAGGTGTGTGAAGTCATAGAATGGAGGTGTGTGAAGTCAAAATGGAGGTTTGTGAACTCATAGAATGGAGGTGTGTGAACTCATAGAATTGAGGTGTGTGAAGTCATGGAATGGAGGTGTGTGAAGTCCAAGAATGGAGGTGTGTGAAGTCAAACAATATAGGTGTGTGAAGTCACAGAATGGAGGTTGCCGGGGCCAACCGGCATCAAACCAGGGTTCGCAGATTGGGGTTCCTGAAATCGGGGGCAAGGACTAGCAAGAAATAGAAGAGAGACAGACACAGCGGGTCCGGGATGACCTCAGTCCAGGTAAAGACTGCCGAGACTGCCGGTTTATTTTCCACTCCACCTTCTTGCCTCCTCCTGACCCAGGGAACCTCCAGGTGTTACATTCATATGGTAATTCTCAGGTCATTTACATAGATTAGGGCCACAAAGCAATAAGACAACAAAGCCATCGTCTGATGCAAGCCAAGGTACAGATTGATTCCACTCTGGCTCACAACAGGAGGTGTGTGAAGTCACAGAATTGAAGTGTGTGAAGTCATAATGGAGGTGTGTGAACTCACAGAATGGAGTTCTGTGAAGACACAGAATTGAGGTGTGTGAAGTCAGAATGGAGGTGTGTGAAGTCAGAATGGAGGTGTGTGAAATCATAGAATGGAGGTGTGTGAAGCCACAATGCAGGTGTGTGAACTCATGGAATGAAGGTGTGTGAAGTAAAATTGCAGGTGTGTGAAGTCATAGAATGGAGGTATGTGAAGTCACAGAATGGAGGTGTGTGAAGTCACAGAATGGAGGTGTGTGAAGTCATAGAATGGAGGTGTGTGAAGTCACAGAAAGGAGGTGTGTGAAGTCACAGAATGGAGGTGTGTGAAGTCATAGAATGGAGGTGTGTGAAGTCATAGAATGGAGGTGTGTGAAGTCAAAGAATGGAGGTGTGTGAAGTCATAGAATGGAGGTGTGTGAAGTCATAAAATGGAGGTGTGTGAACTCATAGAATGGAGGTGTGTGAAGTCATAGGATCGAGGTGTGTGAAGTCACAGAATGGAGGTGTGTTAAGTCTCGAATGCAGGTGTGCGGTCATAGAATGGAGGTGGGTGAAGTCATAGAAAGGAGGTGTGGGAAGTCATAGAATGGAGGGATGTGAAGTCATAGAATGGAGGTTTGTGAAATCACAGAATGGAGGTGTGTTAATTCATAGAATGGGGGTGTGTGAAGTCATAGGATCGAGGTGTGTGAAGTCACAGAATGGAGGTGTGTGAAGCCACAGAATGGAGGTGTGTGAACTCAAAATGTAGGTGTGTGAAGCCACAGAATGGAGGTGTGTGAAGTCACAGAATGGAGGTGTGTGAAGTCAAAAAGATGGTGTGTGAAGTCACAGAATGGAGGTGTGTGAATTCATAGAATGGAGCTGTGTGAAGTCACATGGAGGTGTGTGAAGTGAGAATGGAAGGGTGTGAAGTCAGAATGGAAGTGTGTGAAGTCACAGAATGGAGGTGTGTGAAGTCACAGAATGGAGGTTTGTGAAATCATAGAATGGAGGTGTGTGAAGTCAGAATGGAGGTGTGTGAAGTCAGAATGAAGGTGTGTGAAGTCCCAGAATGGAGGTGTGTGAAGTCACAGAATGGATGTTTTTGAAGTAAGAATGAAGGTGTTTGAAGTCATAGAGTGGAGGTGTGTGAAGTCACAGAATGGAGGTGTGTGAAGTCAAAGAGTGGCGGTGTTTGAAGTCATAGAATTGAGGTGTGTGAAGTCATAGAATGGAGGTGTGTGAAGTGATAGGATCGAGGTGTGTGAAGTCACAGAATGGAGGTGTGTGAAGTCACAGAATGGAGGTGTGTGTAGTCACAGAATGGAGGTGTGTGAACTCAGAATGTAGGTGTGCGAAGACACAGAATGGAGGTGTGTGAAGTCAAAGAATGGAAGTGTGTGAAGTCATAGAAAGGAGGTGTGAGAACTCAGAATGGAGGTGTGTGAAGTCACAAAATGGAGGTTTGTGAAGTCAGAATGGAGGTGTGTGAAGTCATAGAATTGAGGTGTGTGAAGTCATAGAATGGAGGTGTGTGAAGTCATAGAATGGAGGTGTGTGAAGTCACAGATTGGAGGTGTGTGAAGTCACAGAATGGAGGTGTTCGAACTCACAGAATGGAGGTGTGTGAACTCAGAATGTAGGTGTGTGAAGCCACAGAATGGAGGTGTGTGAAGTCATAGAATGGAAGTGTTTGAAGTCATAGAATGGAGCTGTGTGAAGTCAGATGGAGGTGTGTGAAGTCAGAATGGAGGGGTGTGAAGTCACAAAATGGAGGTGTGTGAAATCACAGAATGGAGGTGTGTGAAGTCATAGAATGGAGGTGTGTGAAGTCAGAATTGAGGTTTGAGAAGTCACAGAATTGAGGTGTGTGAAGTCACAGAATGGAGGTGTGTGAAGTCAGAATGAAGGTGTGTGAAGTCACAGAATGGAGGTGTGTAAAGTCACAGAATGGATGTTTGTAAAGTAAGAATGAAGGTGTGTGAAGTGAAACAATAGAGGTGTGTGAAGTCACAGAATGGAGGTGTGTGAAGTCACAGATTGGAAGTGTGTGATGTCAAAACGGAGGTGTGTGAAGTCACAGAATGGAGGTGTGTGAAGTCACAGAATGGAGGTGTGTGAAGTCAAAAAGATGGTGTGTGAAGTCACAGAATGGAGGTGTGTGAATTCATAGAATGGAGCTGTGTGAAGTCAGATGGAGGTGTGTGAAGTCAGAATGGAGGGGTGTGAAGTCAGAATGGAAGTGTGTGAAGTCACAGAATGGAGGTGTGTGAAGTCACAGAATGGAGGTGTGTGAAATCATAGAATGGAGGTGTGTGAAGTCAGAATGGAGGTATGTCAAGTCACAGAATTGAGGTGTGTGAAGTCATTGAATGGAGGTGTGTGAAGTCAGAATGAAGGTGTGTGAAGTCACAGAATGGAGGTGTGTGAAGTCACAGAATGGATGTTTGTGAAGTAATAATGAAGGTGTTTGAAGTCATAGAGTGGAGGTGTGTGAAGTCACAGAATGGAGGTTTGTGAAGTCATAGAGTGGAGGAGTTTGAAGTCATAGAATTGAGGTGTGTGAAGACATAGAATGGAGGTGTGTGAATGATAGGATCGAGGTGTGTGAAGTCACAGAATGGAGGTGTGTGAAGTCACAGAATGGAGGTGTGTGAACTCAGAATGTAGGTGTGCGAAGCCACAGAATGGAGGTTTGTGAAGTCATAGAATGGAAGTGTGTGAAGTCATAGAAAGGAGGTGTGTGAACTCAGAATGGAGGTGTCTGAAGTCACAGAATGGAGGTTTGTGAAGTCATAGAATGTAGGTGTGTGAAGTCAGAGAATGAATGTTCCTGAAGTAAGAATGAAGATGTGTGAAGTCATAGAATGGAGGTGTGTGAAGTCAAACTGGAGGTGTGTGAACTCATAGAATGGAGGTCTGTGAACTCATAGAATGGAGGTTTGTGAAGTCATGGAATGGAGGTGTGTGAAGTCACAGAATGGAGGTGTGTGAAGTCACAGATTGGAAGTGTGTGAAGTCAAAACGGAGGTGTGTGAAGTCACAGAATTGAGGTGTGTGAAGTCACAGAATGGAGGTGTGTGAAGTCAAAAAGATGGTGTGTGAAGTCACAGAATGGAGGTGTGTGAAGTCACAGAATGGATGTTTGTGAAGTAAGAATGAAGGTGTTTGAAGTCATAGAGTGGAGGTGTGTGAAGTCACAGAATGGAGGTGTGTGAAGTCATAGAATGGAGGTGTGTGAAGTCAGAATGGAGGTATGTCAAGTCACAGAATTGAGGTGTGTGAAGTCATTGAATGGAGGTGTGTGAAGTCAGAATGAAGGTGTGTGAAGTCACAGAATGGAGGTGTGTGAAGTCACAGAATGGATGTTTGTGAAGTAATAATGAAGGTGTTTGAAGTCATAGAGTGGAGGTGTGTGAAGTCACAGAATGGAGGTTTGTGAAGTCATAGAGTGGAGGAGTTTGAAGTCATAGAATTGAGGTGTGTGAAGACATAGAATGGAGGTGTGTGAATGATAGGATCGAGGTGTGTGAAGTCACAGAATGGAGGTGTGTGAAGTCACAGAATGGAGGTGTGTGAACTCAGAATGTAGGTGTGCGAAGCCACAGAATGGAGGTTTGTGAAGTCATAGAATGGAAGTGTGTGAAGTCATAGAAAGGAGGTGTGTGAACTCAGAATGGAGGTGTCTGAAGTCACAGAATGGAGGTTTGTGAAGTCATAGAATGTAGGTGTGTGAAGTCAGAGAATGAATGTTTCTGAAGTAAGAATGAAGATGTGTGAAGTCATAGAATGGAGGTGTGTGAAGTCAAACTGGAGGTGTGTGAACTCATAGAATGGAGGTCTGTGAACTCATAGAATGGAGGTTTGTGAAGTCATGGAATGGAGGTGTGTGAAGTCACAGAATGGAGGTGTGTGAAGTCACAGATTGGAAGTGTGTGAAGTCAAAACGGAGGTGTGTGAAGTCACAGAATTGAGGTGTGTGAAGTCACAGAATGGAGGTGTGTGAAGTCAAAAAGATGGTGTGTGAAGTCACAGAATGGAGGTGTGTGAAGTCACAGAATGGATGTTTGTGAAGTAAGAATGAAGGTGTTTGAAGTCATAGAGTGGAGGTGTGTGAAGTCACAGAATGGAGGTGTGTGAAGTCATAGAATGGAGGTGTGTGAAGTCATAGAATTGAGGTGTGTGAAGTCATAGAATGGAGGTGTGTGAAGTCATAAAATGGATGTGTGTGAACTCATAGAATGGAGGTGTGTGAAGTCAAAATGGAGTTGTGTGAAGTCACAGAATGTAGGTGTGTGAACTCAGAATGTAGGTGTGCGAAGCCACAGAATGGAGGTGTGTGAAGTCAAAGAATTGAAGTGTGTGAAGTCATAGAAAGGAGGTGTGTGAACTCAGAATGGAGGTGTGTGAAGTCACACAATGGAGGTTTGTGAAGTCAGAATGGAGGTGTGTGAAATCATAGAATTGAGGTGTGTGAAGTCATAGAATGGAGGTGTGTGAAGTCATAGAATGGAGGTGTGTGAAGTCACAGAATGGAGGTGTGTGAAGTCACAGAATGGAGGTGTTCGAACTCACAGAATGGAGGTGTGTGAACTCAGAATGTAGGTGTGTGAAGCCACAGAATGGAGGTGTGTGAAGTCATAGAATGGAAGTGTGTGAAGTCATAGAATGGAGCTGTGTGAAGTCAGATGGAGGTGTGTGAAGTCAGAATGTAGGGGTGTGAAGTCACAAAATGGAGGTGTGTGAAATCACAGAATGGAGGTGTGTGAAGTCATAGAATGGAGGTGTGTGAAGTCAGAATTGAGGTGTGTGAAGTCACAGAATTGAGGTGTGTGAAGTCACAGAATGGAGGTGTGTGAAGTCAGAATGAAGATGTGCGAAGTCACAGAATGGAGGTGTGTAAAGTCACAGAATGGATGTTTGTGAAGTAAGAATGAAGGTGTGTGAAGTGAAACAATAGAGGGGTGTGAAGTCACAGAATGGAGGTGTGTGAAATCACAGAATGGATGTTTGTGAAATCACAGAATGGAGGTGTGTGAAGTCAGAATGAAGGTGTGTGAAGTCACAGAATGGAGGTGTGTGAAGTCACAGAATGGATATTTGTGAAGTAAGAATGAAGGTGTGTGAAGTGAAACAATAGAGGGGTGTGAAGTCACAGAATGGAGGTGTGTGAAGTCACAGATTGGAAGTGGGTGAAGTCAAAACGGAGGTGTGTGAAGTCACAGAATGGAGGTGTGTGAAGTCACAGAATGGAGGTGTGTGAAGTCATAGAATGTAGGTTTGTGAAATCACAGATTGGAGGTGTGATAATTCATAGAATGGAGGTGTGTGAAGTCATAGGATCGAGGTGTGTGAAGTCACAGAATGGAGGTGTGTGAAGTCACAGAATGGAGGTGTGTGAAGTCACAGAATGGAGGTGTGTGAACTCAGAATGTAGGTGTGTGAAGCCACAGAATGGAGGTGTGTGAAGTCATAGAATGGAAGTGTGTGAAGTCATAGAAAGTAGGTGTGTGAACTCAGAATGGAGGTGTGTGAAGTCACAGAATGGAGGTTTGTGAAGTCATAGAATGGAGGTGTGTGAAGTCAGAGAATGGATGTTTCTGAAGTAAGAATGAAGGTGTGTGAACTCATAGAACGGAGGTGTGTGAACTCATAGAATGGAGGTTTGTGAAGTCATGGAATGGCGGTGTGTGAAATCAAAGAATGGAGGTGTGTGAAGTGAAACAATAGAGGTGTGTGAAGTCACAGAATGGAAGTGTGTGAAGTCACAGATTGGAAGTGTGTGAAGTCAAAACGGAGGTGTGTGAAGTCACAGAATGGAGGTGTGTGAAGTTACAGAATGGATGTGCATGACGTCAAAAAGGTGGTGTGTGAAGTCACAGAATGGATGTGTGTGAATTTATAGAATGGAGCTTTGTGAAGTCAGAATGGAGGTGTGTGAAGTCATAATGGAGGGGTGTGAAGTCAGAATGGAGGTGTGTGAAGTCACAGAATGGAGGTGTGTGAAGTCAGAATGGAGATGTGTCAAGTCACAGAACTGAGGTGTGTGAAGTCAGAAAATGGAGGTGTGTGAAGTTAGAATGAAGGTGTGTGAAGTCACAGAAAGGAGGTGTGTGAAGTCACAGAAGGGATGTTAGTGAAGTCATAAAATGAAGGTGTGTGAAGTCAGAATGGAGGTGTGCGAAGTCAGAATGGAGGTGTGTGAAGTCATAGATGGAGGTGTGTGAAGTAATAGTATGGTGGTGTATGAAATCACAGAATGGAGTTTTGTGAAGTCACAGAATGGAGCTGTGTGAAGTCATAACGGAGGTGTGTGAAGTAATAGAATGGAGGTGTGTGAAGTCACAGAATGGAGGTGTGTGAACTCATAGAATGGAGGTGTGTGAAGTCACAATGGAGGTGTGTGAAGTCATAGAATTTAGGTGTGTGAAGTCACAAAATGGAGGTGTGTGCAGTCATAGAATGGAGGTGTGTGAAGTCATAGAATGGAGGTGTGTGAAATCAGAATGGAGGTGTGTATAGTCACAGAATTGAGGTGTGTGAAGTCACAGAATGGAGGTGTGTGAAGTCAGAATGAAGGTGTGTGAAGTCACAGAATGGAGGTGTGTGAAGTCACAGAATGGATGTTTGTGAAGTAAGAATGAAGGTGTTTGAAGTCATAGAGTGGAGGTGTATGAAGTCACAGAATGGAGGTGTGTGAAGTTATAGAATGGAGGTGTGTGAAGTCATAGAATGGAGGTGTGTGAAGTCATCAAATGGAGGTGTGTGAACTCATAGAATGGAGGTGTGTGATCTCAAAATGGAGTTGTGTGAAGTCATAGAATGGTGGTTTTTGATGTCAACGAATGGAGATGTGTGAAGTCATAGAATGGAGGTGTGTGAAGTCATAGAATGGAGGTGTGTGAAATCAGAATGGAGGTGTGTATAGTCACAGAATTGAGGTGTGTGAAGTCACAGAATGGAGGTGTGTGAACTCAGAATGTAGGTGTGTGAAGCCACAGAATGGAGGTGTGTGAAGTCATAGAATGAAAGTGTGTGAAGTCATAGAAAGGAGGTGTGTGAACTCAGAATGGAGGTGTGTGAAGTCACAGAATGGAGGTTTGTGAAGTCATAGAATGGAGGTGTGTGAAGTCAGAGAATGGATGTTTCTGAAGTAAGAATGAAGGTGTGTGAAGTCATAGAATGGAGGTGTGTGAAGTCAAACTGGAGGTGTGTGAACTCTTAGAATGGAGGTGTGTGAACTCATAGAATGGAGGTTTGTGAAGTCATGGAATGGAGGTGTGTGAAGTCAAAGAATGGAGGTGTGTGAAGTGAAACAATAGAGGTGTGTGAAGTCACAGAATGGAGGTGTGTGAAGTCACAGATTGGAAGTGTGTGAAGTCAAAACGGAGGTGTGTGAAGTCACAGAATGGAGGTGTGTGAAGTCACAGAATGGAGGTGTGTGAAGTCAAAAAGATGGTGTGTGAAGTCACAGAATGGAGGTGTGTGAATTCATAGAATGGAGCTGTGTGAAGTCAGATGGAGGTGTGTGAAGTCAGAATGGAGGGGTGTGAAGTCAGAATGGAAGTGTGTGAAGTCACAGAATGGAGGTGTGTGAAGTCACAGAATGGAGGTGTGTGAAATCATAGAATGGAGGTGTGTGAAGTCAGAATGGAGGTATGTCAAGTCACAGAATTGAGGTGTGTGAAGTCATTGAATGGAGGTGTGTGAAGTCAGAATGAAGGTGTGTGAAGTCACAGAATGGAGGTGTGTGAAGTCACAGAATGGATGTTTGTGAAGTAATAATGAAGGTGTTTGAAGTCATAGAGTGGAGGTGTGTGAAGTCACAGAATGGAGGTTTGTGAAGTCATAGAGTGGAGGAGTTTGAAGTCATAGAATTGAGGTGTGTGAAGACATAGAATGGAGGTGTGTGAATGATAGGATCGAGGTGTGTGAAGTCACAGAATGGAGGTGTGTGAAGTCACAGAATGGAGGTGTGTGAACTCAGAATGTAGGTGTGCGAAGCCACAGAATGGAGGTTTGTGAAGTCATAGAATGGAAGTGTGTGAAGTCATAGAAAGGAGGTGTGTGAACTCAGAATGGAGGTGTCTGAAGTCACAGAATGGAGGTTTGTGAAGTCATAGAATGTAGGTGTGTGAAGTCAGAGAATGAATGTTCCTGAAGTAAGAATGAAGATGTGTGAAGTCATAGAATGGAGGTGTGTGAAGTCAAACTGGAGGTGTGTGAACTCATAGAATGGAGGTCTGTGAACTCATAGAATGGAGGTTTGTGAAGTCATGGAATGGAGGTGTGTGAAGTCACAGAATGGAGGTGTGTGAAGTCACAGATTGGAAGTGTGTGAAGTCAAAACGGAGGTGTGTGAAGTCACAGAATTGAGGTGTGTGAAGTCACAGAATGGAGGTGTGTGAAGTCAAAAAGATGGTGTGTGAAGTCACAGAATGGAGGTGTGTGAAGTCACAGAATGGATGTTTGTGAAGTAAGAATGAAGGTGTTTGAAGTCATAGAGTGGAGGTGTGTGAAGTCACAGAATGGAGGTGTGTGAAGTCATAGAATGGAGGTGTGTGAAGTCAGAATGGAGGTATGTCAAGTCACAGAATTGAGGTGTGTGAAGTCATTGAATGGAGGTGTGTGAAGTCAGAATGAAGGTGTGTGAAGTCACAGAATGGAGGTGTGTGAAGTCACAGAATGGATGTTTGTGAAGTAATAATGAAGGTGTTTGAAGTCATAGAGTGGAGGTGTGTGAAGTCACAGAATGGAGGTTTGTGAAGTCATAGAGTGGAGGAGTTTGAAGTCATAGAATTGAGGTGTGTGAAGACATAGAATGGAGGTGTGTGAATGATAGGATCGAGGTGTGTGAAGTCACAGAATGGAGGTGTGTGAAGTCACAGAATGGAGGTGTGTGAACTCAGAATGTAGGTGTGCGAAGCCACAGAATGGAGGTTTGTGAAGTCATAGAATGGAAGTGTGTGAAGTCATAGAAAGGAGGTGTGTGAACTCAGAATGGAGGTGTCTGAAGTCACAGAATGGAGGTTTGTGAAGTCATAGAATGTAGGTGTGTGAAGTCAGAGAATGAATGTTTCTGAAGTAAGAATGAAGATGTGTGAAGTCATAGAATGGAGGTGTGTGAAGTCAAACTGGAGGTGTGTGAACTCATAGAATGGAGGTCTGTGAACTCATAGAATGGAGGTTTGTGAAGTCATGGAATGGAGGTGTGTGAAGTCACAGAATGGAGGTGTGTGAAGTCACAGATTGGAAGTGTGTGAAGTCAAAACGGAGGTGTGTGAAGTCACAGAATTGAGGTGTGTGAAGTCACAGAATGGAGGTGTGTGAAGTCAAAAAGATGGTGTGTGAAGTCACAGAATGGAGGTGTGTGAAGTCACAGAATGGATGTTTGTGAAGTAAGAATGAAGGTGTTTGAAGTCATAGAGTGGAGGTGTGTGAAGTCACAGAATGGAGGTGTGTGAAGTCATAGAATGGAGGTGTGTGAAGTCATAGAATTGAGGTGTGTGAAGTCATAGAATGGAGGTGTGTGAAGTCATAAAATGGATGTGTGTGAACTCATAGAATGGAGGTGTGTGAAGTCAAAATGGAGTTGTGTGAAGTCACAGAATGTAGGTGTGTGAACTCAGAATGTAGGTGTGCGAAGCCACAGAATGGAGGTGTGTGAAGTCAAAGAATTGAAGTGTGTGAAGTCATAGAAAGGAGGTGTGTGAACTCAGAATGGAGGTGTGTGAAGTCACACAATGGAGGTTTGTGAAGTCAGAATGGAGGTGTGTGAAATCATAGAATTGAGGTGTGTGAAGTCATAGAATGGAGGTGTGTGAAGTCATAGAATGGAGGTGTGTGAAGTCACAGAATGGAGGTGTGTGAAGTCACAGAATGGAGGTGTTCGAACTCACAGAATGGAGGTGTGTGAACTCAGAATGTAGGTGTGTGAAGCCACAGAATGGAGGTGTGTGAAGTCATAGAATGGAAGTGTGTGAAGTCATAGAATGGAGCTGTGTGAAGTCAGATGGAGGTGTGTGAAGTCAGAATGTAGGGGTGTGAAGTCACAAAATGGAGGTGTGTGAAATCACAGAATGGAGGTGTGTGAAGTCATAGAATGGAGGTGTGTGAAGTCAGAATTGAGGTGTGTGAAGTCACAGAATTGAGGTGTGTGAAGTCACAGAATGGAGGTGTGTGAAGTCAGAATGAAGATGTGCGAAGTCACAGAATGGAGGTGTGTAAAGTCACAGAATGGATGTTTGTGAAGTAAGAATGAAGGTGTGTGAAGTGAAACAATAGAGGGGTGTGAAGTCACAGAATGGAGGTGTGTGAAATCACAGAATGGATGTTTGTGAAATCACAGAATGGAGGTGTGTGAAGTCAGAATGAAGGTGTGTGAAGTCACAGAATGGAGGTGTGTGAAGTCACAGAATGGATATTTGTGAAGTAAGAATGAAGGTGTGTGAAGTGAAACAATAGAGGGGTGTGAAGTCACAGAATGGAGGTGTGTGAAGTCACAGATTGGAAGTGGGTGAAGTCAAAACGGAGGTGTGTGAAGTCACAGAATGGAGGTGTGTGAAGTCACAGAATGGAGGTGTGTGAAGTCATAGAATGTAGGTTTGTGAAATCACAGATTGGAGGTGTGATAATTCATAGAATGGAGGTGTGTGAAGTCATAGGATCGAGGTGTGTGAAGTCACAGAATGGAGGTGTGTGAAGTCACAGAATGGAGGTGTGTGAAGTCACAGAATGGAGGTGTGTGAACTCAGAATGTAGGTGTGTGAAGCCACAGAATGGAGGTGTGTGAAGTCATAGAATGGAAGTGTGTGAAGTCATAGAAAGTAGGTGTGTGAACTCAGAATGGAGGTGTGTGAAGTCACAGAATGGAGGTTTGTGAAGTCATAGAATGGAGGTGTGTGAAGTCAGAGAATGGATGTTTCTGAAGTAAGAATGAAGGTGTGTGAACTCATAGAACGGAGGTGTGTGAACTCATAGAATGGAGGTTTGTGAAGTCATGGAATGGCGGTGTGTGAAATCAAAGAATGGAGGTGTGTGAAGTGAAACAATAGAGGTGTGTGAAGTCACAGAATGGAAGTGTGTGAAGTCACAGATTGGAAGTGTGTGAAGTCAAAACGGAGGTGTGTGAAGTCACAGAATGGAGGTGTGTGAAGTTACAGAATGGATGTGCATGACGTCAAAAAGGTGGTGTGTGAAGTCACAGAATGGATGTGTGTGAATTTATAGAATGGAGCTTTGTGAAGTCAGAATGGAGGTGTGTGAAGTCATAATGGAGGGGTGTGAAGTCAGAATGGAGGTGTGTGAAGTCACAGAATGGAGGTGTGTGAAGTCAGAATGGAGATGTGTCAAGTCACAGAACTGAGGTGTGTGAAGTCAGAAAATGGAGGTGTGTGAAGTTAGAATGAAGGTGTGTGAAGTCACAGAAAGGAGGTGTGTGAAGTCACAGAAGGGATGTTAGTGAAGTCATAAAATGAAGGTGTGTGAAGTCAGAATGGAGGTGTGCGAAGTCAGAATGGAGGTGTGTGAAGTCATAGATGGAGGTGTGTGAAGTAATAGTATGGTGGTGTATGAAATCACAGAATGGAGTTTTGTGAAGTCACAGAATGGAGCTGTGTGAAGTCATAACGGAGGTGTGTGAAGTAATAGAATGGAGGTGTGTGAAGTCACAGAATGGAGGTGTGTGAACTCATAGAATGGAGGTGTGTGAAGTCACAATGGAGGTGTGTGAAGTCATAGAATTTAGGTGTGTGAAGTCACAAAATGGAGGTGTGTGCAGTCATAGAATGGAGGTGTGTGAAGTCATAGAATGGAGGTGTGTGAAATCAGAATGGAGGTGTGTATAGTCACAGAATTGAGGTGTGTGAAGTCACAGAATGGAGGTGTGTGAAGTCAGAATGAAGGTGTGTGAAGTCACAGAATGGAGGTGTGTGAAGTCACAGAATGGATGTTTGTGAAGTAAGAATGAAGGTGTTTGAAGTCATAGAGTGGAGGTGTATGAAGTCACAGAATGGAGGTGTGTGAAGTTATAGAATGGAGGTGTGTGAAGTCATAGAATGGAGGTGTGTGAAGTCATCAAATGGAGGTGTGTGAACTCATAGAATGGAGGTGTGTGATCTCAAAATGGAGTTGTGTGAAGTCATAGAATGGTGGTTTTTGATGTCAACGAATGGAGATGTGTGAAGTCATAGAATGGAGGTGTGTGAAGTCATAGAATGGAGGTGTGTGAAATCAGAATGGAGGTGTGTATAGTCACAGAATTGAGGTGTGTGAAGTCACAGAATGGAGGTGTGTGAACTCAGAATGTAGGTGTGTGAAGCCACAGAATGGAGGTGTGTGAAGTCATAGAATGAAAGTGTGTGAAGTCATAGAAAGGAGGTGTGTGAACTCAGAATGGAGGTGTGTGAAGTCACAGAATGGAGGTTTGTGAAGTCATAGAATGGAGGTGTGTGAAGTCAGAGAATGGATGTTTCTGAAGTAAGAATGAAGGTGTGTGAAGTCATAGAATGGAGGTGTGTGAAGTCAAACTGGAGGTGTGTGAACTCTTAGAATGGAGGTGTGTGAACTCATAGAATGGAGGTTTGTGAAGTCATGGAATGGAGGTGTGTGAAGTCAAAGAATGGAGGTGTGTGAAGTGAAACAATAGAGGTGTGTGAAGTCACAGAATGGAGGTGTGTGAAGTCACAGATTGGAAGTGTGTGAAGTCAAAACGGAGGTGTGTGAAGTCACAGAATGGAGGTGTGTGAAGTCACAGAATGGAGGTGTGTGAAGTCAAAAAGATGGTGTGTGAAGTCACAGAATGGAGGTGTGTGAATTCATAGAATGGAGCTGTGTGAAGTCAGATGGAGGTGTGTGAAGTCAGAATGGAGGGGTGTGAAGTCAGAATGGAAGTGTGTGAAGTCAAAGAATGGAGGTGTGTGAAGTCACAGAATGGAGGTGTGTGAAATCATAGAATGGAGGTGTGTGAAGTCAGAATGGAGGTATGTCAAGTCACAGAATTGAGGTGTGTGAAGTCATTGAATGGAGGTGTGTGAAGTCAGAATGAAGGTGTGTGAAGTCACAGAATGGAGGTGTGTGAAGTCACAGAATGGATGTTTGTGAAGTAATAATGAAGGTGTTTGAAGTCATAGAGTGGAGGTGTGTGAAGTCACAGAATGGAGGTTTGTGAAGTCATAGAGTGGAGGAGTTTGAAGTCATAGAATTGAGGTGTGTGAAGACATATAATGGAGGTGTGTGAAGTGATAGGATCGAGGTGTGTGAAGTCACAGAATGGAGGTGTGTGAAGTCACAGAATGGAGGTGTGTGAACTCAGAATGTAGGTGTGCGAAGCCACAGAATGGAGGTTTGTGAAGTCATAGAATGGAAGTGTGTGAAGTCATAGAAAGGAGGTGTGTGAACTCAGAATGGAGGTGTCTGAAGTCACAGAATGGAGGTTTGTGAAGTCATAGAATGTAGGTGTGTGAAGTCAGAGAATGAATGTTTCTGAAGTAAGAATGAAGATGTGTGAAGTCATAGAATGGAGGTGTGTGAAGTCAAATTGGAGGTGTGTGAACTCATAGAATGGAGGTGTGTGAAGTGAAACAATAGAGGTTTGTGAAGTCATAGAATGGAGGTGTGTGAAGTCACAGAATGGAGGTGTGTGAAGTCAGAATGGAGGTGTGTGAAGTCATAGACTGAGGGGGGTGAAGTCATAGAAAGGAGGTGTGGGAAGTCATAGAATGGAGGAGTGTGAAGTCATAATGGAGGTGTGAGAAGTCACAGAATGGAGGTGTGTGAAGTCATAAAATAAAGGTGTGTGAAGTCAGAATGGAGGTGTGTGAAGTCACAGAATGGAGGTATGTGAACTAAGAATGGAGGTGTGTGAAGTCACAGAATGGAGGTATGTGAACTCAGAATGGAGGTGTGTGAAGTCATAGATGGAGGTGTGTGAAGTCATAGTATGGAGTTGTGTGAAATCACAGATGGATTTTTGTGAAGTCACAGAATGGAGCTGTGTGAAGTCAGAACGGAGGTGTGTGAAGTCATAGAATGGAGGTGTGTGAAGTCATAGAATGGAAGTGTGTGAAGTCATAGAATGGAGGTGTGTGAAGTCACAGAATGGAGGTGTGTGAAGTCATAGAATGGAAGTGTGTGAAGTCATAGAATGGAAGTGTGTGAAGTCAGAATGCAGGTTTGTGACGTCAGAATGGATGTGTGTGAAGTCACAGAATGGAGGAGTGTGAAGTCATAGATTTGAGGTGTGTGAAGTCAGAATGGACATGTGTGAAGTCACAGAATTGAGGTGTGTGAACCCAGAATGGAGGTGTGTGAAGTCACAGAATTGAGGTGTGTGAACCCAGAATGGAGGTGTGTGAAGTCACAGAATGGAGGTTTGTGAAGTCATACAAAGGAGGTGTGAAGTCATAGAATGGATGTTTCTAAAGTAAGAATGAAGGTGTGTGAAGTCATAGAATGGAGGTGTGTGAAGTCAAAATGGAGGTTTGTGAACTCATAGAATGGAGGTGTGTGAACTCATAGAATTGAGGTGTGTGAAGTCATGGAATGGAGGTGTGTGAAGTCCAAGAATGGAGGTGTGTGAAGTCAAACAATATAGGTGTGTGAAGTCACAGAATGGAGGTTGCCGGGGCCAACCGGCATCAAACCAGGGTTCGCAGATTGGGGTTCCTGAAATCGGGGGCAAGGACTAGCAAGAAATAGAAGAGAGACAGACACAGCGGGTCTGGGATGACCGCAGTCCAGGTAAAGACTGCCGAGACTGCCGGTTTATTTTCCACTCCACCTTCTTGCCTCCTCCTGACCCAGGGAACCTCCAGGTGTTACATTCATATGGTAATTCTCAGGTCATTTACATAGATTAGGGCCACAAAGCAATAAGACAACAAATCCATCGTCTGATGCAAGCCAAGGTACAGATTGATTCCACTCTGGCTCACAACAGGAGGTGTGTGAAGTCACAGAATTGAAGTGTGTGAAGTCATAATGGAGGTGTGTGA
Source organism: Megascapheus bottae (assembly GCA_024803745.1). NCBI lineage: Eukaryota > Metazoa > Chordata > Mammalia > Rodentia > Geomyidae > Megascapheus > Megascapheus bottae. The sequence goes on along the minus strand of JANJXV010000054.1, from coordinate 3,613,715 downwards.
ACTCACAGAATGGAGTTCTGTGAAGACACAGAATTGAGGTGTGTGAAGTCAGAATGGAGGTGTGTGAAGTCAGAATGGAGGTGTGTGAAATCATAGAATGGAGGTGTGTGAAGCCACAATGCAGGTGTGTGAACTCATGGAATGAAGGTGTGTGAACTAAAATTGCAGGTGTGTGAAGTCATAGAATGGAGGTATGTGAAGTCACAGAATGGAGGTCTGTGAAGTCACAGAATGGAGGTGTGTGAAGTCATAGAATGGAGGTGTGTGAAGTCACAGAATAGAGGTGTGTGAAGTCACAGAATGGAGGTGTGTGAAGTCATAGAATGGAGGTGTGTGAAGTCATAGAATGGAGGTGTGTGAAGTCAAAGAATGGAGGTGTGTGAAGTCATAGAATGGAGGTGTGTGAAGTCATAAAATGGAGGTGTGTGAACTCATAGAATGGAGGTGTGTGAAGTCATAGGATCGAGGTGTGTGAAGTCACAGAATGGAGGTGTGTTAAGTCTCGAATGCAGGTGTGCGGTCATAGAATGGAGGTGGGTGAAGTCATAGAAAGGAGGTGTGGGAAGTCATAGAATGGAGGGATGTGAAGTCATAGAATGGAGGTTTGTGAAATCACAGAATGGAGGTGTGTTAATTCATAGAATGGGGGTGTGTGAAGTCATAGGATCGAGGTGTGTGAAGTCACAGAATGGAGGTGTGTGAAGCCACAGAATGGAGGTGTGTGAACTCAAAATGTAGGTGTGTGAAGCCACAGAATGGAGGTGTGTGAAGTCACAGAATGGAGGTGTGTGAAGTCAAAAAGATGGTGTGTGAAGTCACAGAATGGAGGTGTGTGAATTCATAGAATGGAGCTGTGTGAAGTCACATGGAGGTGTGTGAAGTGAGAATGGAAGGGTGTGAAGTCAGAATGGAAGTGTGTGAAGTCACAGAATGGAGGTGTGTGAAGTCACAGAATGGAGGTTTGTGAAATCATAGAATGGAGGTGTGTGAAGTCAGAATGGAGGTGTGTGAAGTCAGAATGAAGGTGTGTGAAGTCCCAGAATGGAGGTGTGTGAAGTCACAGAATGGGTGTTTTTGAAGTAAGAATGAAGGTGTTTGAAGTCATAGAGTGGAGGTGTGTGAAGTCACAGAATGGAGGTGTGTGAAGTCAAAGAGTGGCGGTGTTTGAAGTCATAGAATTGAGGTGTGTGAAGTCATAGAATGGAGGTGTGTGAAGTGATAGGATCGAGGTGTGTGAAGTCACAGAATGGAGGTGTGTGAAGTCACAGAATGGAGGTGTGTGTAGTCACAGAATGGAGGTGTGTGAACTCAGAATGTAGGTGTGCGAAGACACAGAATGGAGGTGTGTGAAGTCAAAGAATGGAAGTGTGTGAAGTCATAGAAAGGAGGTGTGAGAACTCAGAATGGAGGTGTGTGAAGTCACAAAATGGAGGTTTGTGAAGTCAGAATGGAGGTGTGTGAAGTCATAGAATTGAGGTGTGTGAAGTCATAGAATGGAGGTGTGTGAAGTCATAGAATGGAGGTGTGTGAAGTCACAGATTGGAGGTGTGTGAAGTCACAGAATGGAGGTGTTCGAACTCACAGAATGGAGGTGTGTGAACTCAGAATGTAGGTGTGTGAAGCCACAGAATGGAGGTGTGTGAAGTCATAGAATGGAAGTGTGTGAAGTCATAGAATGGAGCTGTGTGAAGTCAGATGGAGGTGTGTGAAGTCAGAATGGAGGGGTGTGAAGTCACAAAATGGAGGTGTGTGAAATCACAGAATGGAGGTGTGTGAAGTCATAGAATGGAGGTGTGTGAAGTCAGAATTGAGGTGTGTGAAGTCACAGAATTGAGGTGTGTGAAGTCACAGAATGGAGGTGTGTGAAGTCAGAATGAAGGTGTGTGAAGTCACAGAATGGAGGTGTGTAAAGTCACAGAATGGATGTTTGTAAAGTAAGAATGAAGGTGTGTGAAGTGAAACAATAGAGGTGTGTGAAGTCACAGAATGGAGGTGTGTGAAGTCACAGATTGGAAGTGTGTGATGTCAAAACGGAGGTGTGTGAAGTCACAGAATGGAGGTGTGTGAAGTCACAGAATGGAGGTGTGTGAAGTCAAAAAGATGGTGTGTGAAGTCACAGAATGGAGGTGTGTGAATTCATAGAATGGAGCTGTGTGAAGTCAGATGGAGGTGTGTGAAGTCAGAATGGAGGGGTGTGAAGTCAGAATGGAAGTGTGTGAAGTCACAGAATGGAGGTGTGTGAAGTCACAGAATGGAGGTGTGTGAAATCATAGAATGGAGGTGTGTGAAGTCAGAATGGAGGTATGTCAAGTCACAGAATTGAGGTGTGTGAAGTCATTGAATGGAGGTGTGTGAAGTCAGAATGAAGGTGTGTGAAGTCACAGAATGGAGGTGTGTGAAGTCACAGAATGGATGTTTGTGAAGTAATAATGAAGGTGTTTGAAGTCATAGAGTGGAGGTGTGTGAAGTCACAGAATGGAGGTTTGTGAAGTCATAGAGTGGAGGAGTTTGAAGTCATAGAATTGAGGTGTGTGAAGACATAGAATGGAGGTGTGTGAAGTGATAGGATCGAGGTGTGTGAAGTCACAGAATGGAGGTGTGTGAAGTCACAGAATGGAGGTGTGTGAACTCAGAATGTAGGTGTGCGAAGCCACAGAATGGCGGTTTGTGAAGTCATAGAATGGAAGTGTGTGAAGTCATAGAAAGGAGGTGTGTGAACTCAGAATGGAGGTGTCTGAAGTCACAGAATGGAGGTTTGTGAAGTCATAGAATGTAGGTGTGTGAAGTCAGAGAATGAATGTTTCTGAAGTAAGAATGAAGATGTGTGAAGTCATAGAATGGAGGTGTGTGAAGTCAAATTGGAGGTGTGTGAACTCATAGAATGGAGGTGTGTGAAATGAAACAATAGAGGTTTGTGAAGTCATAGATTGGAGGTGTGTGAAGTCACAGAATGGAGGTGTGTGAAGTCAGAATGGAGGTGTGTGAAGTCATAGACTGAGGGGGGTGAAGTCATAGAAAGGAGGTGTGGGAAGTCATAGAATGGAGGAGTGTGAAGTCATAATGGAGGTGTGAGAAGTCACAGAATGGAGGTGTGTGAAGTCATAAAATAAAGGTGTGTGAAGTCAGAATGGAGGTGTGTGAAGTCACAGAATGGAGGTATGTGAACTAAGAATGGAGGTGTGTGAAGTCACAGAATGCAGGTATGTGAACTCAGAATGGAGGTGTGTGAAGTCATAGATGGAGGTGTGTGAAGTCATAGTATGGAGTTGTGTGAAATCACAGATGGATTTTTGTGAAGTCACAGAATGGAGCTGTGTGAAGTCAGAACGGAGGTGTGTGAAGTCATAGAATGGAGGTGTGTGAAGTCATAGAATGGAAGTGTGTGAAGTCATAGAATGGAGGTGTGTGAAGTCACAGAATGGAGGTGTGTGAAGTCATAGAATGGAAGTGTGTGAAGTCATAGAATGGAAGTGTGTGAAGTCAGAATGCAGGTTTGTGACGTCAGAATGGAGGTGTGTGAAGTCACAGAATGGAGGAGTGTGAAGTCATAGATTTGAGGTGTGTGAAGTCAGAATGGACATGTGTGAAGTCACAGAATTGAGGTGTGTGAACCCAGAATGGAGGTGTGTGAAGTCACAGAATTGAGGTGTGTGAACCCAGAATGGAGGTGTGTGAAGTCACAGAATGGAGGTTTGTGAAGTCATACAAAGGAGGTGTGAAGTCATAGAATGGATGTTTCTAAAGTAAGAATGAAGGTGTGTGAAGTCATAGAATGGAGGTGTGTGAAGTCAAAATGGAGGTTTGTGAACTCATAGAATGGAGGTGTGTGAACTCATAGAATTGAGGTGTGTGAAGTCATGGAATGGAGGTGTGTGAAGTCCAAGAATGGAGGTGTGTGAAGTCAAACAATATAGGTGTGTGAAGTCACAGAATGGAGGTTGCCGGGGCCAACCGGCATCAAACCAGGGTTCGCAGATTGGGGTTCCTGAAATCGGGGGCAAGGACTAGCAAGAAATAGAAGAGAGACAGACACAGCGGGTCCGGGATGACCGCAGTCCAGGTAAAGACTGCCGAGACTGCCGGTTTATTTTCCACTCCACCTTCTTGCCTCCTCCTGACCCAGGGAACCTCCAGGTGTTACATTCATATGGTAATTCTCAGGTCATTTACATAGATTAGGGCCACAAAGCAATAAGACAACAAATCCATCGTCTGATGCAAGCCAAGGTACAGATTGATTCCACTCTGGCTCACAACAGGAGGTGTGTGAAGTCACAGAATTGAAGTGTGTGAAGTCATAATGGAGGTGTGTGAACTCACAGAATGGAGTTCTGTGAAGACACAGAATTGAGGTGTGTGAAGTCAGAATGGAGGTGTGTGAAGTCAGAATGGAGGTGTGTGAAATCATAGAATGGAGGTGTGTGAAGCCACAATGCAGGTGTGTGAACTCATGGAATGAAGGTGTGTGAAGTAAAATTGCAGGTGTGTGAAGTCATAGAATGGAGGTATGTGAAGTCACAGAATGGAGGTGTGTGAAGTCACAGAATGGAGGTGTGTGAAGTCATAGAATGGAGGTGTGTGAAGTCACAGAATGGAGGTGTGTGAAGTCACAGAATGGAGGTGTGTGAAGTCATAGAATGGAAGTGTGTGAAGTCATAGAATGGAGCTGTGTGAAGTCAGATGGAGGTGTGTGAAGTCAGAATGGAGGGGTGTGAAGTCACAAAATGGAGGTGTGTGAAATCACAGAATGGAGGTGTGTGAAGTCATAGAATGGAGGTGTGTGAAGTCAGAATTGAGGTGTGTGAAGTCACAGAATTGAGGTGTGTGAAGTCACAGAATGGAGGTGTGTGAAGTCAGAATGAAGGTGTGTGAAGTCACAGAATGGAGGTGTGTAAAGTCACAGAATGGATGTTTGTAAAGTAAGAATGAAGGTGTGTGAAGTGAAACAATAGAGGTGTGTGAAGTCACAGAATGGAGGTGTGTGAAGTCACAGATTGGAAGTGTGTGATGTCAAAACGGAGGTGTGTGAAGTCACAGAATGGAGGTGTGTGAAGTCACAGAATGGAGGTGTGTGAAGTCAAAAAGATGGTGTGTGAAGTCACAGAATGGAGGTGTGTGAATTCATAGAATGGAGCTGTGTGAAGTCAGATGGAGGTGTGTGAAGTCAGAATGGAGGGGTGTGAAGTCAGAATGGAAGTGTGTGAAGTCACAGAATGGAGGTGTGTGAAGTCACAGAATGGAGGTGTGTGAAATCATAGAATGGAGGTGTGTGAAGTCAGAATGGAGGTATGTCAAGTCACAGAATTGAGGTGTGTGAAGTCATTGAATGGAGGTGTGTGAAGTCAGAATGAAGGTGTGTGAAGTCACAGAATGGAGGTGTGTGAAGTCACAGAATGGATGTTTGTGAAGTAATAATGAAGGTGTTTGAAGTCATAGAGTGGAGGTGTGTGAAGTCACAGAATGGAGGTTTGTGAAGTCATAGAGTGGAGGAGTTTGAAGTCATAGAATTGAGGTGTGTGAAGACATAGAATGGAGGTGTGTGAAGTGATAGGATCGAGGTGTGTGAAGTCACAGAATGGAGGTGTGTGAAGTCACAGAATGGAGGTGTGTGAACTCAGAATGTAGGTGTGCGAAGCCAGAATGGCGGTTTGTGAAGTCATAGAATGGAAGTGTGTGAAGTCATAGAAAGGAGGTGTGTGAACTCAGAATGGAGGTGTCTGAAGTCACAGAATGGAGGTTTGTGAAGTCATAGAATGTAGGTGTGTGAAGTCAGAGAATGAATGTTTCTGAAGTAAGAATGAAGATGTGTGAAGTCATAGAATGGAGGTGTGTGAAGTCAAATTGGAGGTGTGTGAACTCATAGAATGGAGGTGTGTGAAATGAAACAATAGAGGTTTGTGAAGTCATAGATTGGAGGTGTGTGAAGTCACAGAATGGAGGTGTGTGAAGTCAGAATGGAGGTGTGTGAAGTCATAGACTGAGGGGGGTGAAGTCATAGAAAGGCGGTGTGGGAAGTCATAGAATGGAGGAGTGTGAAGTCATAATGGAGGTGTGAGAAGTCACAGAATGGAGGTGTGTGAAGTCATAAAATAAAGGTGTGTGAAGTCAGAATGGAGGTGTGTGAAGTCACAGAATGGAGGTATGTGAACTAAGAATGGAGGTGTGTGAAGTCACAGAATGCAGGTATGTGAACTCAGAATGGAGGTGTGTGAAGTCATAGATGGAGGTGTGTGAAGTCATAGTATGGAGTTGTGTGAAATCACAGATGGATTTTTGTGAAGTCACAGAATGGAGCTGTGTGAAGTCAGAACGGAGGTGTGTGAAGTCATAGAATGGAGGTGTGTGAAGTCATAGAATGGAAGTGTGTGAAGTCATAGAATGGAGGTGTGTGAAGTCACAGAATGGAGGTGTGTGAAGTCATAGAATGGAAGTGTGTGAAGTCATAGAATGGAAGTGTGTGAAGTCAGAATGCAGGTTTGTGACGTCAGAATGGAGGTGTGTGAAGTCACAGAATGGAGGAGTGTGAAGTCATAGATTTGAGGTGTGTGAAGTCAGAATGGACATGTGTGAAGTCACAGAATTGAGGTGTGTGAACCCAGAATGGAGGTGTGTGAAGTCACAGAATTGAGGTGTGTGAACCCAGAATGGAGGTGTGTGAAGTCACAGAATGGAGGTTTGTGAAGTCATACAAAGGAGGTGTGAAGTCATAGAATGGATGTTTCTAAAGTAAGAATGAAGGTGTGTGAAGTCATAGAATGGAGGTGTGTGAAGTCAAAATGGAGGTTTGTGAACTCATAGAATGGAGGTGTGTGAACTCATAGAATTGAGGTGTGTGAAGTCATGGAATGGAGGTGTGTGAAGTCCAAGAATGGAGGTGTGTGAAGTCAAACAATATAGGTGTGTGAAGTCACAGAATGGAGGTTGCCGGGGCCAACCGGCATCAAACCAGGGTTCGCAGATTGGGGTTCCTGAAATCGGGGGCAAGGACTAGCAAGAAATAGAAGAGAGACAGACACAGCGGGTCCGGGATGACCGCAGTCCAGGTAAAGACTGCCGAGACTGCCGGTTTATTTTCCACTCCACCTTCTTGCCTCCTCCTGACCCAGGGAACCTCCAGGTGTTACATTCATATGGTAATTCTCAGGTCATTTACATAGATTAGGGCCACAAAGCAATAAGACAACAAATCCATCGTCTGATGCAAGCCAAGGTACAGATTGATTCCACTCTGGCTCACAACAGGAGGTGTGTGAAGTCACAGAATTGAAGTGTGTGAAGTCATAATGGAGGTGTGTGAACTCACAGAATGGAGTTCTGTGAAGACACAGAATTGAGGTGTGTGAAGTCAGAATGGAGGTGTGTGAAGTCAGAATGGAGGTGTGTGAAATCATAGAATGGAGGTGTGTGAAGCCACAATGCAGGTGTGTGAACTCATGGAATGAAGGTGTGTGAAGTAAAATTGCAGGTGTGTGAAGTCATAGAATGGAGGTATGTGAAGTCACAGAATGGAGGTGTGTGAAGTCACAGAATGGAGGTGTGTGAAGTCATAGAATGGAGGTGTGTGAAGTCACAGAATGGAGGTGTGTGAAGTCACAGAATGGAGGTGTGTGAAGTCATAGAATGGAGGTGTGTGAAGTCATAGAATGGAGGTGTGTGAAGTCAAAGAATGGAGGTGTGTGAAGTCATAGAATGGAGGTGTGTGAAGTCATAAAATGGAGGTGTGTGAACTCATAGAATGGAGGTGTGTGAAGTCATAGGATCGAGGTGTGTGAAGTCACAGAATGGAGGTGTGTTAAGTCTCGAATGCAGGTGTGCGGTCATAGAATGGAGGTGGGTGAAGTCATAGAAAGGAGGTGTGGGAAGTCATAGAATGGAGGGATGTGAAGTCATAGAATGGAGGTTTGTGAAATCACAGAATGGAGGTGTGTTAATTCATAGAATGGGGGTGTGTGAAGTCATAGGATCGAGGTGTGTGAAGTCACAGAATGGAGGTGTGTGAAGCCACAGAATGGAGGTGTGTGAACTCAAAATGTAGGTGTGTGAAGTCACAGAATGGAGGTGTGTGAAGTCAAAAAGATGGTGTGTGAAGTCACAGAATGGAGGTGTGTGAATTCATAGAATGGAGCTGTGTGAAGTCACATGGAGGTGTGTGAAGTGAGAATGGAAGGGTGTGAAGTCAGAATGGAAGTGTGTGAAGTCACAGAATGGAGGTGTGTGAAGTCACAGAATGGAGGTTTGTGAAATCATAGAATGGAGGTGTGTGAAGTCAGAATGGAGGTGTGTGAAGTCAGAATGAAGGTGTGTGAAGTCCCAGAATGGAGGTGTGTGAAGTCACAGAATGGATGTTTTTGAAGTAAGAATGAAGGTGTTTGAAGTCATAGAGTGGAGGTGTGTGAAGTCACAGAATGGAGGTGTGTGAAGTCAAAGAGTGGCGGTGTTTGAAGTCATAGAATTGAGGTGTGTGAAGTCATAGAATGGAGGTGTGTGAAGTGATAGGATCGAGGTGTGTGAAGTCACAGAATGGAGGTGTGTGAAGTCACAGAATGGAGGTGTGTGAAGTCACAGAATGGAGGTGTGTGAAATCACAGAATGGAGGTGTGTGAAGTCATAGAATGGAGGTGTGTGAAGTCAAAGAATGGAAGTGTGTGAAGTCATAGAAAGGAGGTGTGAGAACTCAGAATGGAGGTGTGTGAAGTCACAAAATGGAGGTTTGTGAAGTCAGAATGGAGGTGTGTGAAGTCATAGAATTGAGGTGTGTGAAGTCATAGAATGGAGGTGTGTGAAGTCATAGAATGGAGGTGTGTGAAGTCACAGATTGGAGGTGTGTGAAGTCACAGAATGGAGGTGTTCGAACTCACAGAATGGAGGTGTGTGAACTCAGAATGTAGGTGTGTGAAGCCACAGAATGGAGGTGTGTGAAGTCATAGAATGGAAGTGTGTGAAGTCATAGAATGGAGCTGTGTGAAGTCAGATGGAGGTGTGTGAAGTCAGAATGGAGGGGTGTGAAGTCACAAAATGGAGGTGTGTGAAATCACAGAATGGAGGTGTGTGAAGTCATAGAATGGAGGTGTGTGAAGTCAGAATTGAGGTGTGTGAAGTCACAAAATTGAGGTGTGTGAAGTCACAGAATGGAGGTGTGTGAAGTCAGAATGAATGTGTGTGAAGTCACAGAATGGAGGTGTGTAAAGTCACAGAATGGATGTTTGTAAAGTAAGAATGAAGGTGTGTGAAGTGAAACAATAGAGGTGTGTGAAGTCACAGAATGGAGGTGTGTGAAGTCACAGATTGGAAGTGTGTGATGTCAAAACGGAGGTGTGTGAAGTCACAGAATGGAGGTGTGTGAAGTCACAGAATGGAGGTGTGTGAAGTCATAGAATGGAGGTTTGTGAAATCACAGAATGGAGGTGTGTGAAGTCAGAATGAAGGTGTGTGAAGCCACAGAATGGAGGTGTGTGAAGTCACAGAATGGATGTTTGTGAAGTAAGAATGAAGGTGTGTGAAGTGAAACAATAGAGGTGTGTGAAGTCACAGAATGGAGGTGTGTGAAGTCACAGAATGGAGGTGTGTGAAGTCATAGAATGGAGGTTTGTGAAATCACAGAATGGAGGTGTGTGAAGTCAGAATGAAGGTGTGTGAAGTCACAGCATGGAGGTGTGTGAAGTCACAGAATGGATGTTTGTGAAGTAAGAATGAAGGTGTGTGAAGTGAAACAATAGAGGTGTGTGAAGTCACAGAATGGAGGTGTGTGAAGTCACAGATTGGAAGTGTGTGAAGTCAAAACGGAGGTGTGTGAAGTCACAGAATGGAGGTGTGTGAAGTCACAGAATGGAGGTGTGTGAAGTCATAGAATGGAGGTTTGTGAAATCACAGAATGGAGGTGTGTTAATTCATAGAATGGAGGTGTGTGAAGTTATAGGATCGAGGTGTGTGAAGTCACAGAATGGAGGTGAGTGAAGTCACAGAATGGAGGGGTGTGAAGTCACAGAATGGAGGTGTGTGAACTCAGAATGGAGGTGTGTGAAGTCACAGAATGGAGGTTTGTGAAGTCATAGAATGGAGGTTTGTGAAGTCAGAGAATGGATGTTTCTGAAGTAAGAATGAAGGTGTGTGAACTCATAGAATGGAGGTGTGTGAACTCATAGAATGGAGGTTTGTGAAGTCATGGAATGGCGGTGTGTGAAATCAAAGAATGGAGGTGTGTGAAGTGAAACAATAGAGGTGTGTGAAGTCACAGAATGGAGGTGTGTGAAGTCACAGAATGGATGTGCATGACGTCAAAAAGGTGGTGTGTGAAGTCACAGAATGGATATGTGTGAATTTATATTATGGAGCTTTGTGAAGTCAGAATGGAGGTGTGTGAAGTCAGAATGGAGGGGTGTGAAGTCAGAATGGAGGTGTGTGAAGTCACAGAATGGAGGTGTGTGAAGTCATAGAATGGAGGTGTGTGAAATCATAGAATGGAGGTGTGTGAAGTCAGAATGGAGGTGTGTCAAGTCACAGAACTGAGGTGTGTGAAGTCAGAAAATGGAGGTGTGTGAAGTTGGAATGAAGGTGTTTGAAGTCACAGAAAGGAGGTGTGTGAAGTCACAGAATGGATGTTTGTGAAGTCATAAAATGAAGGTGTGTGAAGTCAGAATTGAGGTGTGTGAAGTCATAGTATGGAGGTGTATGAAATCACAGAATGTAGTTTTGTGAAGTCACAGAATGGAGCTGTGTGAAGTCATAACTGAGGTGTGTGAAGTCATAGAATGGAGGTGTGTGAAGTCACAGAATGGAGGTGTGTGAACTCATAGAATGGAGGTGTGTGAAGTCACAATGGAGGTGTGTGAAGTCATAGAATTTAGGTGTGTGAAGTCACAAAATGGAGGTGTGTGAAGTCATAGAATGGAGGTGTGTGAAGTCATAGAATGGAGGTGTGTGAAATCAGAATGGAGGTGTGTATAGTCACAGAATTGAGGTGTGTGAAGTCACAGAATGGAGGTGTGTAAAGTCAGAGTGAAGGTGTGTGAAGTCACAGAATGGAGGTTTGTGAAGTCACAGAATGGATGTTTGTGAAGTAAGAATGAAGGTGTTTGAAGTCATAGAGTGGAGGTGTGTGAAGTCACAGAATGGAGGTGTGTGAAGTCATAGAATGGAGGTGTGTGAAGTCATAGAATTGAGGTGTGTGAAGTCATAGAATGGAGGTGTGTGAAGTCATAAAATGGAGGTGTGTGAACTCATAGAATGGAGGTGTGTGAAGTCAAAATGGAGTTGTGTGAAGTCATAGAATGGTGGTTTTTGAGGTCAACGAATGGAGGTGTGTGAAGTCATAGAATGGAGGTGTGTGAAGTCATAGAATGGAGGTGTGTGAAATCATAGAATTGAGGTGTGTGAAGTCATAGAATGGAGGTGTGTGAAGTCATAAAATGGAGGTTTGTGAACTCATAGAATGGAGGTGTGTGAAGTCAAAATGGAGTTGTGTGAAGTCAGAGAATGGTGGTTTTTGATGTCAACGAATGGAGGTGTGTGAACTCAGAATGTAGGTGTGTGAAGCCACAGAATGGAGGTGTGTGAAGTCATAGAATGGAAGTGTGTGAAGTCATAGAAAGGAGGTGTGTGAACTCAGAATGGAGGTGTGTGAAGTCACAGAATGGAGGTTTGTGAAGTCATAGAATGGAGGTGTGTGAAGTCAGAGAATGGATGTTTCTGAAGTAAGAATGAAGGTGTGTGAAGTCATAGATTGGAGGTGTGTGAAGTCAAACTGGAGGTGTGTGAACTCATAGAATGGAGGTGTGTGAACTCATAGAATGGAGGTGTGTGAAGTCACAGAATGGAGGTGTGTGAAGTCAAAGAATGGAGGTGTGTGAAGTCACAGATTGGAAGTGGGTGAAGTCATAACGGAGGTGTGTGAAGTCACAGAATGGAGGTGTGTGAAGTCACAGAATGGAGGTGTGTGAAGTCAAAAAGATGGTGTGTGAAGTCACAGAATGGAGGTGTGTGAATTCATAGAATGGAGCTGTGTGAAGTCAGATGGAGGTGTGTGAAGTCAGAATGGAGGGGTGTGAAGTCAGAATGGAAGTGTGTGAAGTCACAGAATGGAGGTGTGTGAAGTCACAGAATGGAGGTGTGTGAAATCATATAATGTAGGTGTGTGAAGTCAGAATGGAGGTGTGTCAAGTCACAGAACTGAGGTGTGTGAAGTCACAGAATGGAGGTGTGTGAAGTCAGAATGGAGGTGTGTCAAGTCACAGAACTGAGGTGTGTGAAATCACAGAATGGAGGTGTGTTAATTCATAGAATGGGGGTGTGTGAAGTCATAGGATCGAGGTGTGTGAAGTCACAGAATGGAGGTGTGTGAAGTCACAGAATGGAGGTGTATGAACTCAAAATGTAGGTGTGTGAAGCCACAGAATGGAGGTGTGTGAAGTCACAGAATGGAGGTGTGTGAAGTCAAAAAGATGGTGTGTGAAGTCACAGAATGGAGGTGTGTGAATTCATAGAATGGAGCTGTATGAAGTCACATGGAGGTGTGTGAAGTGAGAATGGAAGGGTGTGAAGTCAGAATGGAAGTGTGTGAAGTCACAGAATGGAGGTGTGTGAAGTCACAGAATGGAGGTTTGTGAAATCATAGAATGGAGGTGTGTGAAGTCAGAATGGAGGTGTGTGAAGTCAGAATGAAGGTGTGTGAAGTCCCAGAATGGAGGTGTGTGAAGTCACAGAATGGATGTTTTTGAAGTAAGAATGAAGGTGTTTGAAGTCATAGAGTGGAGGTGTGTGAAGTCACAGAATGGAGGTGTGTGAAGTCAAAGAGTGGCGGTGTTTGAAGTCATAGAATTGAGGTGTGTGAAGTCATAGAATGGAGGTGTGTGAAGTGATAGGATCGAGGTGTGTGAAGTCACAGAATGGAGGTGTGTGAAGTCACAGAATGGAGGTGTGTGAAGTCACAGAATGGAGGTGTGTGAACTCAGAATGTAGGTGTGCGAAGACACAGAATGGAGGTGTGTGAAGTCAAAGAATGGAAGTGTGTGAAGTCATAGAAAGGAGGTGTGAGAACTCAGAATGGAGGTGTGTGAAGTCACAAAATGGAGGTTTGTGAAGTCAGAATGGAGGTGTGTGAAGTCATAGAATTGAGGTGTGTGAAGTCATAGAATGGAGGTGTGTGAAGTCATAGAATGGAGGTGTGTGAAGTCACAGATTGGAGGTGTGTGAAGTCACAGAATGGAGGTGTTCGAACTCACAGAATGGAGGGGTGTGAACTCAGAATGTAGGTGTGTGAAGCCACAGAATGGAGGTGTGTGAAGTCATAGAATGGAAGTGTGTGAAGTCATAGAATGGAGCTGTGTGAAGTCAGATGGAGGTGTGTGAAGTCAGTATGGAGGGGTGTGAAGTCACAAAATGGAGGTGTGTGAAATCACAGAATGGAGGTGTGTGAAGTCATAGAATGGAGGTGTGTGAAGTCAGAATTGAGGTGTGTGAAGTCACAGAATTGAGGTGTGTGAAGTCACAGAATGGAGGTGTGTGAAGTCAGAATGAAGGTGTGTGAAGTCACAGAATGGAGGTGTGTAAAGTCACAGAATGGATGTTTGTAAAGTAAGAATGAAGGTGTGTGAAGTGAAACAATAGAGGTGTGTGAAGTCACAGAATGGAGGTGTGTGAAGTCACAGATTGGAAGTGTGTGATGTCAAAACGGAGGTGTGTGAAGTCACAGAATGGAGGTGTGTGAAGTCACAGAATGGAGGTGTGTGAAGTCATAGAATGGAGGTTTGTGAAATCACAGAATGGAGGTGTGTGAAGTCAGAATGAAGGTGTGTGAAGCCACAGAATGGAGGTGTGTGAAGTCACAGAATGGATGTTTGTGAAGTAAGAATGAAGGTGTGTGAAGTGAAACAATAGAGGTGTGTGAAGTCACAGAATGGAGGTGTGTGAAGTCACAGAATGGAGGTGTGTGAAGTCATAGAATGGAGGTTTGTGAAATCACAGAATGGAGGTGTGTTAATTCATAGAATGGAGGTGTGTGAAGTTATAGGATCGAGGTGTGTGAAGTCACAGAATGGAGGTGTGTGAAGTCACAGAATGGAGGTGTGTGAAGTCACAGAATGGAGGTGTGTTAAATCAGAATGTAGGTGTGTGAAGCCACAGAATGGAGGTGTGTGAAGTCATAGAATGGAAGTGTGTGAAGTCATAGATAGTAGGTGTATGAACTCAGAATGGAGGTGTGTGAAGTCACAGAATGGAGGTTTGTGAAGTCATAGAATGGAGGTGTGTGAAGTCAGAGAATGGATGTTTCTGAAGTAAGAATGAAGGTGTGTGAACTCATAGAATGGAGGTGTGTGAACTCATAGAATGGAGGTTTGTGAAGTCATGGAATGGCGGTGTGTGAAATCAAAGAATGGAGGTGTGTGAAGTGAAACAATAGAGGTGTGTGAAGTCACAGAATGGAGGTGCGTGAAGTCACAGATTGGAAGTGTGTGAAGTCAAAACGGAGGTGTGTGAAGTCACAGAATGGAGGTGTGTGAAGTCACAGAATGGATGTGCGTGACGTCAAAAAGGTGGTGTGTGAAGTCACAGAATGGATATGTGTGAATTTATAGAATGGAGCTTTGTGAAGTCAGAATGGAGGTGTGTGAAGTCAGAATGGAGGGGTGTGAAGTCAGAATGGAGGTGTGTGAAGTCACAGAATGGAGGTGTGTGAAGTCATAGAATGGAGGTGTGTGAAATCATAGAATGGAGGTGTGTGAACTCAGAATGTACGTGTGTGAAGCCACAGAATGGAGGTGTGTGAAGTCATAGAATGGAAGTGTGTGAAGTCATAGATAGTAGGTGTGTGAACTCAGAATTGAGGTGTGTGAAGTCACAGAATGGAGGTGTGTGAAGTCACAGATTGGAAGTGTGTGAAGTCAAAACGGAGGTGTGTGAAGTCACAGAATGGAGGTGTGTGAAGTCACAGAATGGAGGTGTGTGAAGTCATAGAATGGAGGTTTGTGAAATCACAGAATGGAGGTGTGTTAATTCATAGAATGGAGGTGTGTGAAGTTATAGGATCGAGGTGTGTGAAGTCACAGAATGGAGGTGAGTGAAGTCACAGAATGGAGGGGTGTGAAGTCACAGAATGGAGGTGTGTGAACTCAGAATGTAGGTGTGTGAAGCCACAGAATGGAGTTGTGTGAAGTCATAGAATGGAAGTGTGTGAAGTCATAGATAGTAGGTGTGTGAACTCAGAATGGAGGTGTGTGAAGTCACAGAATGGAGGTTTGTGAAGTCATAGAATGGAGGTGTGTGAAGTCAGAGAATGGATGTTTCTGAAGTAAGAATGAAGGTGTGTGAACTCATAGAATGGAGGTGTGTGAACTCATAGAATGGAGGTTTGTGAAGTCATGGAATGGCGGTGTGTGAAATCAAAGAATGGAGGTGTGTGAAGTGAAACAATAGAGGTGTGTGAAGTCACAGAATGGAGGTGCGTGAAGTCACAGATTGGAAGTGTGTGAAGTCAAAACGGAGGTGTGTGAAGTCACAGAATGGAGGTGTGTGAAGTCACAGAATGGATGTGCATGACGTCAAAAAGGTGGTGTGTGAAGTCACAGAATGGATATGTGTGAATTTATATTATGGAGCTTTGTGAAGTCAGAATGGAGGTGTGTGAAGTCAGAATGGAGGGGTGTGAAGTCAGAATGGAGGTGTGTGAAGTCACAGAATGGAGGTGTGTGAAGTCATAGAATGGAGGTGTGTGAAATCATAGAATGGAGGTGTGTGAAGTCAGAATGGAGGTGTGTCAAGTCACAGAACTGAGGTGTGTGAAGTCAGAAAATGGAGGTGTGTGAAGTTGGAATGAAGGTGTTTGAAGTCACAGAAAGGAGGTGTGTGAAGTCACAGAATGGATGTTTGTGAAGTCATAAAATGAAGGTGTGTGAAGTCAGAATTGAGGTGTGTGAAGTCATAGTATGGAGGTGTATGAAATCACAGAATGTAGTTTTGTGAAGTCACAGAATGGAGCTGTGTGAAGTCATAACTGAGGTGTGTGAAGTCATAGAATGGAGGTGTGTGAAGTCACAGAATGGAGGTGTGTGAACTCATAGAATGGAGGTGTGTGAAGTCACAATGGAGGTGTGTGAAGTCATAGAATTTAGGTGTGTGAAGTCACAAAATGGAGGTGTGTGAAGTCATAGAATGGAGGTGTGTGAAGTCATAGAATGGAGGTGTGTGAAATCAGAATGGAGGTGTGTATAGTCACAGAATTGAGGTGTGTGAAGTCACAGAATGGAGGTGTGTAAAGTCAGAGTGAAGGTGTGTGAAGTCACAGAATGGAGGTTTGTGAAGTCACAGAATGGATGTTTGTGAAGTAAGAATGAAGGTGTTTGAAGTCATAGAGTGGAGGTGTGTGAAGTCACAGAATGGAGGTGTGTGAAGTCATAGAATGGAGGTGTGTGAAGTCATAGAATTGAGGTGTGTGAAGTCATAGAATGGAGGTGTGTGAAGTCATAAAATGGAGGTGTGTGAACTCATAGAATGGAGGTGTGTGAAGTCAAAATGGAGTTGTGTGAAGTCATAGAATGGTGGTTTTTGAGGTCAACGAATGGAGGTGTGTGAAGTCATAGAATGGAGGTGTGTGAAGTCATAGAATGGAGGTGTGTGAAATCATAGAATTGAGGTGTGTGAAGTCATAGAATGGAGGTGTGTGAAGTCATAAAATGGAGGTTTGTGAACTCATAGAATGGAGGTGTGTGAAGTCAAAATGGAGTTGTGTGAAGTCAGAGAATGGTGGTTTTTGATGTCAACGAATGGAGGTGTGTGAACTCAGAATGTAGGTGTGTGAAGCCACAGAATGGAGGTGTGTGAAGTCATAGAATGGAAGTGTGTGAAGTCATAGAAAGGAGGTGTGTGAACTCAGAATGGAGGTGTGTGAAGTCACAGAATGGAGGTTTGTGAAGTCATAGAATGGAGGTGTGTGAAGTCAGAGAATGGATGTTTCTGAAGTAAGAATGAAGGTGTGTGAAGTCATAGATTGGAGGTGTGTGAAGTCAAACTGGAGGTGTGTGAACTCATAGAATGGAGGTGTGTGAACTCATAGAATGGAGGTGTGTGAAGTCACAGAATGGAGGTGTGTGAAGTCAAAGAATGGAGGTGTGTGAAGTCACAGATTGGAAGTGGGTGAAGTCATAACGGAGGTGTGTGAAGTCACAGAATGGAGGTGTGTGAAGTCACAGAATGGAGGTGTGTGAAGTCAAAAAGATGGTGTGTGAAGTCACAGAATGGAGGTGTGTGAATTCATAGAATGGAGCTGTGTGAAGTCAGATGGAGGTGTGTGAAGTCAGAATGGAGGGGTGTGAAGTCAGAATGGAAGTGTGTGAAGTCACAGAATGGAGGTGTGTGAAGTCACAGAATGGAGGTGTGTGAAATCATATAATGTAGGTGTGTGAAGTCAGAATGGAGGTGTGTCAAGTCACAGAACTGAGGTGTGTGAAGTCACAGAATGGAGGTGTGTGAAGTCAGAATGGAGGTGTGTCAAGTCACAGAACTGAGGTGTGTGAAATCACAGAATGGAGGTGTGTTAATTCATAGAATGGGGGTGTGTGAAGTCATAGGATCGAGGTGTGTGAAGTCACAGAATGGAGGTGTGTGAAGTCACAGAATGGAGGTGTATGAACTCAAAATGTAGGTGTGTGAAGCCACAGAATGGAGGTGTGTGAAGTCACAGAATGGAGGTGTGTGAAGTCAAAAAGATGGTGTGTGAAGTCACA
This sequence comes from Megascapheus bottae, assembly GCA_024803745.1. Classification (NCBI taxonomy): domain Eukaryota; kingdom Metazoa; phylum Chordata; class Mammalia; order Rodentia; family Geomyidae; genus Megascapheus; species Megascapheus bottae. Next base: position 3,596,001 of record JANJXV010000054.1, on the reverse strand, counting down.
GAATGGAGGTGTGTGAATTCATAGAATGGAGCTGTATGAAGTCACATGGAGGTGTGTGAAGTGAGAATGGAAGGGTGTGAAGTCAGAATGGAAGTGTGTGAAGTCACAGAATGGAGGTGTGTGAAGTCACAGAATGGAGGTTTGTGAAATCATAGAATGGAGGTGTGTGAAGTCAGAATGGAGGTGTGTGAAGTCAGAATGAAGGTGTGTGAAGTCCCAGAATGGAGGTGTGTGAAGTCACAGAATGGATGTTTTTGAAGTAAGAATGAAGGTGTTTGAAGTCATAGAGTGGAGGTGTGTGAAGTCACAGAATGGAGGTGTGTGAAGTCAAAGAGTGGCGGTGTTTGAAGTCATAGAATTGAGGTGTGTGAAGTCATAGAATGGAGGTGTGTGAAGTGATAGGATCGAGGTGTGTGAAGTCACAGAATGGAGGTGTGTGAAGTCACAGAATGGAGGTGTGTGAAGTCACAGAATGGAGGTGTGTGAACTCAGAATGTAGGTGTGCGAAGACACAGAATGGAGGTGTGTGAAGTCAAAGAATGGAAGTGTGTGAAGTCATAGAAAGGAGGTGTGAGAACTCAGAATGGAGGTGTGTGAAGTCACAAAATGGAGGTTTGTGAAGTCAGAATGGAGGTGTGTGAAGTCATAGAATTGAGGTGTGTGAAGTCATAGAATGGAGGTGTGTGAAGTCATAGAATGGAGGTGTGTGAAGTCACAGATTGGAGGTGTGTGAAGTCACAGAATGGAGGTGTTCGAACTCACAGAATGGAGGTGTGTGAACTCAGAATGTAGGTGTGTGAAGCCACAGAATGGAGGTGTGTGAAGTCATAGAATGGAAGTGTGTGAAGTCATAGAATGGAGCTGTGTGAAGTCAGATGGAGGTGTGTGAAGTCAGAATGGAGGGGTGTGAAGTCACAAAATGGAGGTGTGTGAAATCACAGAATGGAGGTGTGTGAAGTCATAGAATGGAGGTGTGTGAAGTCAGAATTGAGGTGTGTGAAGTCACAGAATTGAGGTGTGTGAAGTCACAGAATGGAGGTGTGTGAAGTCAGAATGAAGGTGTGTGAAGTCACAGAATGGAGGTGTGTAAAGTCACAGAATGGATGTTTGTAAAGTAAGAATGAAGGTGTGTGAAGTGAAACAATAGAGGTGTGTGAAGTCACAGAATGGAGGTGTGTGAAGTCACAGATTGGAAGTGTGTGATGTCAAAACGGAGGTGTGTGAAGTCACAGAATGGAGGTGTGTGAAGTCACAGAATGGAGGTGTGTGAAGTCATAGAATGGAGGTTTGTGAAATCACAGAATGGAGGTGTGTGAAGTCAGAATGAAGGTGTGTGAAGCCACAGAATGGAGGTGTGTGAAGTCACAGAATGGATGTTTGTGAAGTAAGAATGAAGGTGAGTGAAGTGAAACAATAGAGGTGTGTGAAGTCACAGAATGGAGGTGTGTGAAGTCACAGAATGGAGGTGTGTGAAGTCATAGAATGGAGGTTTGTGAAATCACAGAATGGAGGTGTGTTAATTCATAGAATGGAGGTGTGTGAAGTTATAGGATCGAGGTGTGTGAAGTCACAGAATGGAGGTGTGTGAAGTCACAGAATGGAGGTGTGTGAAGTCACAGAATGGAGGTGTGTGAAATCAGAATGTAGGTGTGTGAAGCCACAGAATGGAGGTGTGTGAAGTCATAGAATGGAAGTGTGTGAAGTCATAGATAGTAGGTGTGTGAACTCAGAATGGAGGTGTGTGAAGTCACAGAATGGAGGTTTGTGAAGTCATAGAATGGAGGTGTGTGAAGTCAGAGAATGGATGTTTCTGAAGTAAGAATGAAGGTGTGTGAACTCATAGAATGGAGGTGTGTGAACTCATAGAATGGAGGTTTGTGAAGTCATGGAATGGCGGTGTGTGAAATCAAAGAATGGAGGTGTGTGAAGTGAAACAATACAGGTGTGTGAAGTCACAGAATGGAGGTGCGTGAAGTCACAGATTGGAAGTGTGTGAAGTCAAAACGGAGGTGTGTGAAGTCACAGAATGGAGGTGTGTGAAGTCACAGAATGGATGTGCATGACGTCAAAAAGGTGGTGTGTGAAGTCACAGAATGGATATGTGTGAATTTATAGAATGGAGCTTTGTGAAGTCAGAATGGAGGTGTGTGAAGTCAGAATGGAGGGGTGTGAAGTCAGAATGGAGGTGTGTGAAGTCACAGAATGGAGGTGTGTGAAGTCATAGAATGGAGGTGTGTGAAATCATAGAATGGAGGTGTGTGAACTCAGAATGTACGTGTGTGAAGCCACAGAATGGAGGTGTGTGAAGTCATAGAATGGAAGTGTGTGAAGTCATAGATAGTAGGTGTGTGAACTCAGAATTGAGGTGTGTGAAGTCACAGAATGGAGGTTTGTGAAGTCATAGAATGGAGGTGTGTGAAGTCAGAGAATGGATGTTTCTGAAGTAAGAATGAAGGTCTGTGAACTCATAGAATGGAGGTGTGTGAACTCATAGAATGGAGGTTTGTGAAGTCATGGAATGGCGGTGTGTGAAATCAAAGAATGGAGGTGTGTGAAGTGAAACAATAGAGGTGTGTGAAGTCACAGAATGGAGGTGCGTGAAGTCACAGATTGGAAGTGTGTGAAGTCAAAACGGAGGTGTGTGAAGTCACAGAATGGAGGTGTGTGAAGTCACAGAATGGATGTGCATGACGTCAAAAAGGTGGTGTGTGAAGTCACAGAATGGATATGTGTGAATTTATAGAATGGAGCTTTGTGAAGTCAGAATGGAGGTGTGTGAAGTCAGAATGGAGGGGTGTGAAGTCAGAATGGAGGTGTGTGAAGTCACAGAATGGAGGTGTGTGAAGTCATAGAATGGAGGTGTGTGAAATCATAGAATGGAGGTGTGTGAAGTCAGAATGGAGGTGTGTCAAGTCACAGAACTGAGGTGTGTGAAGTCAGAAAATGGAGGTGTGTGAAGTTGGAATGAAGGTGTTTGAAGTCACAGAAAGGAGGTGTGTGAAGTCACAGAATGGATGTTTGTGAAGTCATAAAATGAAGGTGTGTGAAGTCAGAATTGAGGTGTGTGAAGTCATAGTATGGAGGTGTATGAAATCACAGAATGTAGTTTTGTGAAGTCACAGAATGGAGCTGTGTGAAGTCATAACGGAGGTGTGTGAAGTCATAGAATGGAGGTGTGTGAAGTCACAGAATGGAGGTGTGTGAACTCATAGAATGGAGGTGTGTGAAGTCACAATGGAGGTGTGTGAAGTCATAGAATTTAGGTGTGTGAAGTCACAAAATGGAGGTGTGTGAAGTCATAGAATGGAGGTGTGTGAAGTCACAGAATGGAGGTGTGTGAAGTCATAGAATGGAGGTGTGTGAAGTCATAGAATTGAGGTGTGTGAAGTCATAGAATGGAGGTGTGTGAAGTCATAAAATGGAGGTGTGTGAACTCATAGAATGGAGGTGTGTGAAGTCAAAATGGAGTTGTGTGAAGTCATAGAATGGTGGTTTTTGAGGTCAACGAATGGAGGTGTGTGAAGTCATAGAATGGAGGTGTGTGAAGTCATAGAATGGAGGTGTGTGAAATCATAGAATTGAGGTGTGTGAAGTCATAGAATGGAGGTGTGTGAAGTCATAAAATGGAGGTTTGTGAACTCATAGAATGGAGGTGTGTGAAGTCAAAATGGAGTTGTGTGAAGTCATAGAATGGTGGTTTTTGATGTCAACGAATGGAGGTGTGTGAACTCAGAATGTAGGTGTGTGAAGCCACAGAATGGAGGTGTGTGAAGTCATAGAATGGAAGTGTGTGAAGTCATAGAAAGGAGGTGTGTGAACTCAGAATGGAGGTGTGTGAAGTCACAGAATGGAGGTTTGTGAAGTCATAGAATGGAGGTGTGTGAAGTCAGAGAATGGATGTTTCTGAAGTAAGAATGAAGGTGTGTGAAGTCATAGATTGGAGGTGTGTGAAGTCAAACTGGAGGTGTGTGAACTCATAGAATGGAGGTGTGTGAACTCATAGAATGGAGGTGTGTGAAGTCACAGAATGGAGGTGTGTGAAGTCAAAGAATGGAGGTGTGTGAAGTCACAGATTGGAAGTGGGTGAAGTCATAACGGAGGTGTGTGAAGTCACAGAATGGAGGTGTGTGAAGTCACAGAATGGAGGTGTGTGAAGTCAAAAAGATGGTGTGTGAAGTCACAGAATGGAGGTGTGTGAATTCATAGAATGGAGCTGTGTGAAGTCAGATGGAGGTGTGTGAAGTCAGAATGGAGGGGTGTGAAGTCAGAATGGAAGTGTGTGAAGTCACAGAATGGAGGTGTGTGAAGTCACAGAATGGAGGTGTGTGAAATCATATAATGTAGGTGTGTGAAGTCAGAATGGAGGTGTGTCAAGTCACAGAACTGAGGTGTGTGAAGTCACAGAATGGAGGTGTGTGAAGTCAGAATGGAGGTGTGTCAAGTCACAGAACTGAGGTGTGTGAAATCACAGAATGGAGGTGTGTTAATTCATAGAATGGGGGTGTGTGAAGTCATAGGATCGAGGTGTGTGAAGTCACAGAATGGAGGTGTGTGAAGTCACAGAATGGAGGTGTATGAACTCAAAATGTAGGTGTGTGAAGCCACAGAATGGAGGTGTGTGAAGTCACAGAATGGAGGTGTGTGAAGTCAAAAAGATGGTGTGTGAAGTCACAGAATGGAGGTGTGTGAATTCATAGAATGGAGCTGTATGAAGTCACATGGAGGTGTGTGAAGTGAGAATGGAAGGGTGTGAAGTCAGAATGGAAGTGTGTGAAGTCACAGAATGGAGGTGTGTGAAGTCACAGAATGGAGGTTTGTGAAATCATAGAATGGAGGTGTGTGAAGTCAGAATGGAGGTGTGTGAAGTCAGAATGAAGGTGTGTGAAGTCCCAGAATGGAGGTGTGTGAAGTCACAGAATGGATGTTTTTGAAGTAAGAATGAAGGTGTTTGAAGTCATAGAGTGGAGGTGTGTGAAGTCACAGAATGGAGGTGTGTGAAGTCAAAGAGTGGCGGTGTTTGAAGTCATAGAATTGAGGTGTGTGAAGTCATAGAATGGAGGTGTGTGAAGTGATAGGATCGAGGTGTGTGAAGTCACAGAATGGAGGTGTGTGAAGTCACAGAATGGAGGTGTGTGAAGTCACAGAATGGAGGTGTGTGAACTCAGAATGTAGGTGTGCGAAGACACAGAATGGAGGTGTGTGAAGTCAAAGAATGGAAGTGTGTGAAGTCATAGAAAGGAGGTGTGAGAACTCAGAATGGAGGTGTGTGAAGTCACAAAATGGAGGTTTGTGAAGTCAGAATGGAGGTGTGTGAAGTCATAGAATTGAGGTGTGTGAAGTCATAGAATGGAGGTGTGTGAAGTCATAGAATGGAGGTGTGTGAAGTCACAGATTGGAGGTGTGTGAAGTCACAGAATGGAGGTGTTCGAACTCACAGAATGGAGGTGTGTGAACTCAGAATGTAGGTGTGTGAAGCCACAGAATGGAGGTGTGTGAAGTCATAGAATGGAAGTGTGTGAAGTCATAGAATGGAGCTGTGTGAAGTCAGATGGAGGTGTGTGAAGTCAGAATGGAGGGGTGTGAAGTCACAAAATGGAGGTGTGTGAAATCACAGAATGGAGGTGTGTGAAGTCATAGAATGGAGGTGTGTGAAGTCAGAATTGAGGTGTGTGAAGTCACAGAATTGAGGTGTGTGAAGTCATAACGGAGGTGTGTGAAGTCATAGAATGGAGGTGTGTGAAGTCACAGAATGGAGGTGTGTGAACTCATAGAATGGAGGTGTGTGAAGTCACAATGGAGGTGTGTGAAGTCATAGAATTTAGGTGTGTGAAGTCACAAAATGGAGGTGTGTGAAGTCATAGAATGGAGGTGTGTGAAGTCACAGAATGGAGGTGTGTGAAGTCATAGAATGGAGGTGTGTGAAGTCATAGAATTGAGGTGTGTGAAGTCATAGAATGGAGGTGTGTGAAGTCATAAAATGGAGGTGTGTGAACTCATAGAATGGAGGTGTGTGAAGTCAAAATGGAGTTGTGTGAAGTCATAGAATGGTGGTTTTTGAGGTCAACGAATGGAGGTGTGTGAAGTCATAGAATGGAGGTGTGTGAAGTCATAGAATGGAGGTGTGTGAAATCATAGAATTGAGGTGTGTGAAGTCATAGAATGGAGGTGTGTGAAGTCATAAAATGGAGGTTTGTGAACTCATAGAATGGAGGTGTGTGAAGTCAAAATGGAGTTGTGTGAAGTCATAGAATGGTGGTTTTTGATGTCAACGAATGGAGGTGTGTGAACTCAGAATGTAGGTGTGTGAAGCCACAGAATGGAGGTGTGTGAAGTCATAGAATGGAAGTGTGTGAAGTCATAGAAAGGAGGTGTGTGAACTCAGAATGGAGGTGTGTGAAGTCACAGAATGGAGGTTTGTGAAGTCATAGAATGGAGGTGTGTGAAGTCAGAGAATGGATGTTTCTGAAGTAAGAATGAAGGTGTGTGAAGTCATAGATTGGAGGTGTGTGAAGTCAAACTGGAGGTGTGTGAACTCATAGAATGGAGGTGTGTGAACTCATAGAATGGAGGTGTGTGAAGTCACAGAATGGAGGTGTGTGAAGTCAAAGAATGGAGGTGTGTGAAGTCACAGATTGGAAGTGGGTGAAGTCATAACGGAGGTGTGTGAAGTCACAGAATGGAGGTGTGTGAAGTCACAGAATGGAGGTGTGTGAAGTCAAAAAGATGGTGTGTGAAGTCACAGAATGGAGGTGTGTGAATTCATAGAATGGAGCTGTGTGAAGTCAGATGGAGGTGTGTGAAGTCAGAATGGAGGGGTGTGAAGTCAGAATGGAAGTGTGTGAAGTCACAGAATGGAGGTGTGTGAAGTCACAGAATGGAGGTGTGTGAAATCATATAATGTAGGTGTGTGAAGTCAGAATGGAGGTGTGTCAAGTCACAGAACTGAGGTGTGTGAAGTCACAGAATGGAGGTGTGTGAAGTCAGAATGGAGGTGTGTCAAGTCACAGAACTGAGGTGTGTGAAATCACAGAATGGAGGTGTGTTAATTCATAGAATGGGGGTGTGTGAAGTCATAGGATCGAGGTGTGTGAAGTCACAGAATGGAGGTGTGTGAAGTCACAGAATGGAGGTGTATGAACTCAAAATGTAGGTGTGTGAAGCCACAGAATGGAGGTGTGTGAAGTCACAGAATGGAGGTGTGTGAAGTCAAAAAGATGGTGTGTGAAGTCACAGAATGGAGGTGTGTGAATTCATAGAATGGAGCTGTATGAAGTCACATGGAGGTGTGTGAAGTGAGAATGGAAGGGTGTGAAGTCAGAATGGAAGTGTGTGAAGTCACAGAATGGAGGTGTGTGAAGTCACAGAATGGAGGTTTGTGAAATCATAGAATGGAGGTGTGTGAAGTCAGAATGGAGGTGTGTGAAGTCAGAATGAAGGTGTGTGAAGTCCCAGAATGGAGGTGTGTGAAGTCACAGAATGGATGTTTTTGAAGTAAGAATGAAGGTGTTTGAAGTCATAGAGTGGAGGTGTGTGAAGTCACAGAATGGAGGTGTGTGAAGTCAAAGAGTGGCGGTGTTTGAAGTCATAGAATTGAGGTGTGTGAAGTCATAGAATGGAGGTGTGTGAAGTGATAGGATCGAGGTGTGTGAAGTCACAGAATGGAGGTGTGTGAAGTCACAGAATGGAGGTGTGTGAAGTCACAGAATGGAGGTGTGTGAACTCAGAATGTAGGTGTGCGAAGACACAGAATGGAGGTGTGTGAAGTCAAAGAATGGAAGTGTGTGAAGTCATAGAAAGGAGGTGTGAGAACTCAGAATGGAGGTGTGTGAAGTCACAAAATGGAGGTTTGTGAAGTCAGAATGGAGGTGTGTGAAGTCATAGAATTGAGGTGTGTGAAGTCATAGAATGGAGGTGTGTGAAGTCATAGAATGGAGGTGTGTGAAGTCACAGATTGGAGGTGTGTGAAGTCACAGAATGGAGGTGTTCGAACTCACAGAATGGAGGTGTGTGAACTCAGAATGTAGGTGTGTGAAGCCACAGAATGGAGGTGTGTGAAGTCATAGAATGGAAGTGTGTGAAGTCATAGAATGGAGCTGTGTGAAGTCAGATGGAGGTGTGTGAAGTCAGAATGGAGGGGTGTGAAGTCACAAAATGGAGGTGTGTGAAATCACAGAATGGAGGTGTGTGAAGTCATAGAATGGAGGTGTGTGAAGTCAGAATTGAGGTGTGTGAAGTCACAGAATTGAGGTGTGTGAAGTCACAGAATGGAGGTGTGTGAAGTCAGAATGAAGGTGTGTGAAGTCACAGAATGGAGGTGTGTAAAGTCACAGAATGGATGTTTGTAAAGTAAGAATGAAGGTGTGTGAAGTGAAACAATAGCGGTGTGTGAAGTCACAGAATGGAGGTGTGTGAAGTCACAGATTGGAAGTGTGTGATGTCAAAACGGAGGTGTGTGAAGTCACAGAATGGAGGTGTGTGAAGTCACAGAATGGAGGTGTGTGAAGTCATAGAATGGAGGTTTGTGAAATCACAGAATGGAGGTGAGTGAAGTCAGAATGAAGGTGTGTGAAGCCACAGAATGGAGGTGTGTGAAGTCACAGAATGGATGTTTGTGAAGTAAGAATGAAGGTGTGTGAAGTGAAACAATAGAGGTGTGTGAAGTCACAGAATGGAGGTGTGTGAAGTCACAGAATGGAGGTGTGTGAAGTCATAGAATGGAGGTTTGTGAAATCACAGAATGGAGGTGTGTTAATTCATAGAATGGAGGTGTGTGAAGTTATAGGATCGAGGTGTGTGAAGTCACAGAATGGAGGTGTGTGAAGTCACAGAATGGAGGTGTGTGAAGTCACAGAATGGAGGTGTGTGAAATCAGAATGTAGGTGTGTGAAGCCACAGAATGGAGGTGTGTGAAGTCATAGAATGGAAGTGTGTGAAGTCATAGATAGTAGGTGTGTGAACTCAGAATGGAGGTGTGTGAAGTCACAGAATGGAGGTTTGTGAAGTCATAGAATGGAGGTGTGTGAAGTCAGAGAATGGATGTTTCTGAAGTAAGAATGAAGGTGTGTGAACTCATAGAATGGAGGTGTGTGAACTCATAGAATGGAGGTTTGTGAAGTCATGGAATGGCGGTGTGTGAAATCAAAGAATGGAGGTGTGTGAAGTGAAACAATACAGGTGTGTGAAGTCACAGAATGGAGGTGCGTGAAGTCACAGATTGGAAGTGTGTGAAGTCAAAACGGAGGTGTGTGAAGTCACAGAATGGAGGTGTGTGAAGTCACAGAATGGATGTGCATGACGTCAAAAAGGTGGTGTGTGAAGTCACAGAATGGATATGTGTGAATTTATAGAATGGAGCTTTGTGAAGTCAGAATGGAGGTGTGTGAAGTCAGAATGGAGGGGTGTGAAGTCAGAATGGAGGTGTGTGAAGTCACAGAATGGAGGTGTGTGAAGTCATAGAATGGAGGTGTGTGAAATCATAGAATGGAGGTGTGTGAACTCAGAATGTACGTGTGTGAAGCCACAGAATGGAGGTGTGTGAAGTCATAGAATGGAAGTGTGTGAAGTCATAGATAGTAGGTGTGTGAACTCAGAATTGAGGTGTGTGAAGTCACAGAATGGAGGTTTGTGAAGTCATAGAATGGAGGTGTGTGAAGTCAGAGAATGGATGTTTCTGAAGTAAGAATGAAGGTCTGTGAACTCATAGAATGGAGGTGTGTGAACTCATAGAATGGAGGTTTGTGAAGTCATGGAATGGCGGTGTGTGAAATCAAAGAATGGAGGTGTGTGAAGTGAAACAATAGAGGTGTGTGAAGTCACAGAATGGAGGTGCGTGAAGTCACAGATTGGAAGTGTGTGAAGTCAAAACGGAGGTGTGTGAAGTCACAGAATGGAGGTGTGTGAAGTCACAGAATGGATGTGCATGACGTCAAAAAGGTGGTGTGTGAAGTCACAGAATGGATATGTGTGAATTTATAGAATGGAGCTTTGTGAAGTCAGAATGGAGGTGTGTGAAGTCAGAATGGAGGGGTGTGAAGTCAGAATGGAGGTGTGTGAAGTCACAGAATGGAGGTGTGTGAAGTCATAGAATGGAGGTGTGTGAAATCATAGAATGGAGGTGTGTGAAGTCAGAATGGAGGTGTGTCAAGTCACAGAACTGAGGTGTGTGAAGTCAGAAAATGGAGGTGTGTGAAGTTGGAATGAAGGTGTTTGAAGTCACAGAAAGGAGGTGTGTGAAGTCACAGAATGGATGTTTGTGAAGTCATAAAATGAAGGTGTGTGAAGTCAGAATTGAGGTGTGTGAAGTCATAGTATGGAGGTGTATGAAATCACAGAATGTAGTTTTGTGAAGTCACAGAATGGAGCTGTGTGAAGTCATAACGGAGGTGTGTGAAGTCATAGAATGGAGGTGTGTGAAGTCACAGAATGGAGGTGTGTGAACTCATAGAATGGAGGTGTGTGAAGTCACAATGGAGGTGTGTGAAGTCATAGAATTTAGGTGTGTGAAGTCACAAAATGGAGGTGTGTGAAGTCATAGAATGGAAGTGTGTGAAGTCATAGAATGGAGGTGTGTGAAATCAGAATGGAGGTGTGTATAGTCACAGAATTGAGGTGTGTGAAGTCACAGAATGGAGGTGTGTAAAGTCAGAGTGAAGGTGTGTGAAGTCACAGAATGGAGGTTTGTGAAGTCACAGAATGGATGTTTGTGAAGTAAGAATGAAGGTGTTTGAAGTCATAGAGTGGAGGTGTGTGAAGTCACAGAATGGAGGTGTGTGAAGTCATAGAATGGAGGTGTGTGAAGTCATAGAATTGAGGTGTGTGAAGTCATAGAATGGAGGTGTGTGAAGTCATAAAATGGAGGTGTGTGAACTCATAGAATGGAGGTGTGTGAAGTCAAAATGGAGTTGTGTGAAGTCATAGAATGGTGGTTTTTGAGGTCAACGAATGGAGGTGTGTGAAGTCATAGAATGGAGGTGTATGAAGTCATAGAATGGAGGTGTGTGAAATCATAGAATTGAGGTGTGTGAAGTCATAGAATGGAGGTGTGTGAAGTCATAAAATGGAGGTTTGTGAACTCATAGAATGGAGGTGTGTGAAGTCAAAATGGAGTTGTGTGAAGACATAGAATGGTGGTTTTTGATGTCAACGAATGGAGGTGTGTGAACTCAGAATGTAGGTGTGTGAAGCCACAGAATGGAGGTGTGTGAAGTCATAGAATGGAAGTGTGTGAAGTCATAGAAAGGAGGTGTGTGAACTCAGAATGGAGGTGTGTGAAGTCACAGAATGGAGGTTTGTGAAGTCATAGAATGGAGGTGTGTGAAGTCAGAGAATGGATGTTTCTGAAGTAAGAATGAAGGTGTGTGAAGTCATAGATTGGAGGTGTGTGAAGTCACAGATTGGAAGTGGGTGAAGTCATAACGGAGGTGTGTGAAGTCACAGAATGGAGGTGTGTGAAGTCACAGAATGGAGGTGTGTGAAGTCAAAAAGATGGTGTGTGAAGTCACAGAATGGAGGTGTGTGAATTCATAGAATGGAGCTGTGTGAAGTCAGATGGAGGTGTGTGAAGTCAGAATGGAGGGATGTGAAGTCAGAATGGAAGTGTGTGAAGTCACTGAATGGAGGTGTGTGAAGTCACAGAATGGAGGTGTGTGAAATCATATAATGTAGGTGTGTGAAGTCAGAATGGAGGTGTGTCAAGTCACAGAACTGAGGTGTGTGAAGTCACAGAATGGAGGTGTGTGAAGTCAGAATGAAGGTGTGTGAAGTCACAGAATGGAGGTGTGTGAAGTCACAGAATGGATGTTTGTGAAGTAATAATGAAGGTGTTTGAAGTCATAGAGTGGAGGTGTGTGAAGTCACAGAATTGAGGTTTGTGAAGTCAGAGTGGAGGTGTTTGAAGTCATAGAATTGAGGTGTGTGAAGACATAGAATGGAGGTGTGTGAAGTGATAGGATCGAGGTGTGTGAAGTCACAGAATGGAGGTGTGTGAAGTCACAGAATGGAGGTGTGTGAATTCACAGAATGGAGGTGTGTGAACTCAGAATGTAGGTGTGCGAAGCCACAGAATGGAGGTGTGTGAAGTCATAGAATGGAAGTGTGTGAAGTCATAGAAAGGAGGTGTGTGAACTCAGAATGGAGCTGTGTGAAGTCACAGAATGGAGGTTTGTGAAGTCATAGAATGGAGGTGTGTGAAGTCAGAGAATGGATGTTTCTGAAGTAAGAATGAAGGTGTGTGAAGTCATAGAATGGAGGTGTGTGAAGTCAAATTGGAGGTGTGTGAACTCATAGAATGGAGGTGTGTGAAGTGAAACAATAGAGGTGTGTGAAGTCATACAATGGAGGTGTGTGAAGTCACAGAATGGAGGTGTGTGAAGTCAGAATGGAGGTGTGTGAAGTCATAGACTGAGGTGGGTGAAGTCATAGAAAGGAGGTGTGGGAAGTCATAGAATGGAGGAGTGTGAAGTCATAGAGTGGAGCTGAGTGAAGTCACAGATTCGAGGTCTGTGATGTCATAGAATGGAGATGTGTGAAGTCAGAATGGAGGTGTGTGAAATCATAGAATGGAGATGTGTGAACTCATAGGGAGTTGTGTGACGTCACAATGGAAGTGTGTGAAGTCATATAATGGAGGTGTGAGAAGTCACAGAATGGAGGTGTGTGAAGTCATAAAATAAAGGTGTGTGAAGTCAGAATGGAGGTGTGTGAAGTCACAGAATGGAGGTATGTGAACTCAGAATGGAGGTGTGTGAAGTCATAGATGGAGGTGTGTGAAGTCATAGTATGGAGTTGTGTGAAATCACAGATGGATTTTTGTGAAGTCACAGAATGGAGCTGTGTGAAGTCAGAACGGAGGTGTGTGAAGTCATAGAATGGAGGTGTGTGAAGTCATAGAATGGAGGTTTGTGAAGTCATGGAATGGAGGTGTGTGAAGTCAAAGAATGGAGGTGTGTGAAGTCACAGAATGGAGGTGTGTGAAGTCATAGAATGGAGGTGTGTGAAATCATAGAATGGAGGTGTGTGAAGTCAGAATGGAGGTGTGTCAAGTCACAGAACTGAGGTGTGTGAAGTCAGAAAATGGAGGTGTGTGAAGTTGGAATGAAGGTGTTTGAAGTCACAGAAAGGAGGTGTGTGAAGTCACAGAATGGATGTTTGTGAAGTCATAAAATGAAGGTGTGTGAAGTCAGAATTGAGGTGTGTGAAGTCATAGATGGAGGTGTGTGAAGTCATAGTATGGAGGTGTATGAAATCACAGAATGTAATTTTGTGAAGTCACAGAATGGAGCTGTGTGAAGTCATAACGGAGGTGTGTGAAGTCATAGAATGGAGGTGTGTGAAGTCACAGAATGGAGGTGTGTGAACTCATAGAATGGAGGTGTGTGAAGTCACAATGGAGGTGTGTGAAGTCATAGAATTTAGGTGTGTGAAGTCACAAAATGGAGGTGTGTGAAGTCATAGAATGGAGGTGTGTGAAGTCATAGAATGGAGGTGTGTGAAATCAGAATGGAGGTGTGTATAGTCACAGAATTGAGGTGTGTGAAGTCACAGAATGGAGGTGTGTAAAGTCAGAGTGAAGGTGTGTGAAGTCACAGAATGGAGGTTTGTGAAGTCACAGAATGGATGTTTGTGAAGTAAGAATGAAGGTGTTTGAAGTCATATAGTGGAGGTGTGTGAAGTCACAGAATGGAGGTGTGTGAAGTCATAGAATGGAGGTGTGTGAAGTCATAGAATTGAGGTGTGTGAAGTCATAGAATGGAGGTGTGTGAAGTCATAAAATGGAGGTGTGTGAACTCATAGAATGGAGGTGTGTGAAGTCAAAATGGAGTTGTGTGAAGTCATAGAATGGTGGTTTTTGATGTCAACGAATGGAGGTGTGTGAAGTCATAGAATGGAGGTGTGTGAAGTCATAGAATGGAGGTGTGTGAAATCATAGAATTGAGGTGTGTGAAGTCATAGAATGGAGGTGTGTGAAGTCATAAAATGGAGGTTTGTGAACTCATAGAATGGAGGTGTGTGAAGTCAAAATGGAGTTGTGTGAAGTCATAGAATGGTGGTTTTTGATGTCAACGAATGGAGGTGTGTGAACTCAGAATGTAGGTGTGTGAAGCCACAGAATGGAGGTGTGTGAAGTCATAGAATGGAAGTGTGTGATGTCATAGAAAGGAGGTGTGTGAACTCAGAATGGAGGTGTGTGAAGTCACAGAATGGAGGTTTGTGAAGTCATTGAATGGAGGTGTGTGAAGTCAGAGAATGGATGTTTCTGAAGTAAGAATGAAGGTGTGTGAAGTCATAGATTGGAGGTGTGTGAAGTCAAACTGGAGGTGTGTGAACTCATAGAATGGAGGTGTGTGAACTCATAGAATGGAGGTTTGTGAAGTCATGGAATGGAGGTGTGTGAAGTCACAGAATGGAGGTGTGTGAAGTCACAGAATGGAGGTGTGTGAAGTCAAAAAGATGGTGTGTGAAGTCACAGAATGGAGGTGTGTGAATTCATAGAATGGAGCTGTGTAAAGTCAGATGGAGGTGTGTGAAGTCAGAATGGAGGGGTGTGAAGTCAGAATGGAAGTGTGTGAAGTCACAGAATGGAGGTGTGTGAAGTCACAGAATGGAGATGTGTGAAATCATATAATGGACGTGTGTGAAGTCAGAATGGAGGTGTGTCAAGTCACAGAACTGAGGTGCGTGAAGTCACAGAATGGAGGTGTGTGAAGTCAGAATGAAGGTGTGTGAAGTCACAGAATGGAGGTGTGTGAAGTCACAGAATGGATGTTTGTGAAGTAATAATGAAGGTGTTTGAAGTCATAGAGTGGAGGTGTGTGAAGTCACAGAATGGAGGTTTGTGAAGTCAGAGTGGAGGTGTTTGAAGTCATAGAATTGAGGTGTGTGAAGACATAGAATGGAGGTGTTTGAAGTGATAGGATCGAGGTGTGTGAAGTCACAGAATGGAGGTGTGTGAAGTCAAAGAATGGAGGTGTGTGAATTCACAGAATGGAGGTGTGTGAACTCAGAATGTAGGTGTGCGAAGCCACAGAATGGAGGTGTGTGAAGTCATAGAATGGAAGTGTGTGAAGTCATAGAAAGGAGGTGTGTGAACTCAGAATGGAGGTGTGTGAAGTCACAGAATGGAGGTTTGTGAAGTCATAGAATGGAGGTTTGTGAAGTCAGAGAATGGATGTTTCTGAAGTAAGAATGAAGGTGTGTGAAGTCATAGAATGGAGGTGTGTGAAGTCAAATTGGAGGTGTGTGAACTCATAGAATGGAGGTGTGTGAAGTGAAACAATAGAGGTGTGTGAAGTCACAGAATGAAGGTGTGTGAAGTCAGAATGGAGGTGTGTGAAGTCATAGACTGAGGTGGGTGAAGTCATAGAAAGGAGGTGTGGGAAGTCATAAAATGGAGGAGTGTGAAGTCATAGAGTGGAGCTGAGTGAAGTCACAGATTCGAAGTCTGTGATGTCATAGAATGGAGATGTGTGAAGTCAGAATGGAGGTGTGTGAAATCATAGAATGGAGATGTGTGAACTCATAGGGAGTTGTGTGACGTCACAATGGATGTGTGTGAAGTCATATAATGGAGGTGTGAGAAGTCACAGAATGGAGGTTTGTGAAGTCATAAAATAAAGGTGTGTGAAGTCAGAATGGAGGTGTGTGAAGTCACAGAATGGAGGTATGTGAACTCAGAATGGAGGTGTGTGAAGTCATAGATGTAGGTGTGTGAAGTCATAGTATGGAGTTGTGTGAAATCACAGATGGATTTTTGTGAAGTCACAGAATGGAGCTCTGTGAAGTCAGAACGGAGGTGTGTGAAGTCATAGAATGGAGGTGTGTGAAGTCATAGAATGGAAGTGTGTGAAGTCATAGAATGGAGGTGTGTGAAGTCACAGAATGGAGGTGTGTGAAGTCATAGAATGGAAGTGTGTGAAGTCATAGAATGGAAGTGTGTGAAGTCATAGAAAGGAGGTGTGTGAACTCAGAATGGAGGTGTGTGAAGTCACAGAATGGAGGTTTGTGAAGTCATAGAATGGAGGTGTGTGAAGTCAGAGAATGGATGTTTCTGAAGTAAGAATGAAGGTGTGTGAAGTCATAGAATGGAGGTGTGTGAAGTCAAACTGGAGGTGTGTGAACTCTTAGAATGGAGGTGTGTGAACTCATAGAATGGAGGTTTGTGAAGTCATGGAATGGAGGTGTGTGAAGTCAAAGAATGGAGGTGTGTGAAGTGAAACAATAGAGGTGTGTGAAGTCACAGAATGGAGGTGTGTGAAGTCACAGATTGGAAGTGTGTGAAGTCAAAACGGAGGTGTGTGAAGTCACAGAATGGAGGTGTGTGAAGTCACAGAATGGAGGTGTGTGAAGTCAAAAAGATGGTGTGTGAAGTCACAGAATGGAGGTGTGTGAATTCATAGAATGGAGCTGTGTGAAGTCAGATGGAGGTGTGTGAAGTCAGAATGGAGGGGTGTGAAGTCAGAATGGAAGTGTGTGAAGTCAAAGAATGGAGGTGTGTGAAGTCACAGAATGGAGGTGTGTGAAATCATAGAATGGAGGTGTGTGAAGTCAGAATGGAGGTATGTCAAGTCACAGAATTGAGGTGTGTGAAGTCATTGAATGGAGGTGTGTGAAGTCAGAATGAAGGTGTGTGAAGTCACAGAATGGAGGTGTGTGAAGTCACAGAATGGATGTTTGTGAAGTAATAATGAAGGTGTTTGAAGTCATAGAGTGGAGGTGTGTGAAGTCACAGAATGGAGGTTTGTGAAGTCATAGAGTGGAGGAGTTTGAAGTCATAGAATTGAGGTGTGTGAAGACATAGAATGGAGGTGTGTGAAGTGATAGGATCGAGGTGTGTGAAGTCACAGAATGGAGGTGTGTGAAGTCACAGAATGGAGGTGTGTGAACTCAGAATGTAGGTGTGCGAAGCCACAGAATGGAGGTTTGTGAAGTCATAGAATGGAAGTGTGTGAAGTCATAGAAAGGAGGTGTGTGAACTCAGAATGGAGGTGTCTGAAGTCACAGAATGGAGGTTTGTGAAGTCATAGAATGTAGGTGTGTGAAGTCAGAGAATGAATGTTTCTGAAGTAAGAATGAAGATGTGTGAAGTCATAGAATGGAGGTGTGTGAAGTCAAATTGGAGGTGTGTGAACTCATAGAATGGAGGTGTGTGAAGTGAAACAATAGAGGTTTGTGAAGTCATAGAATGGAGGTGTGTGAAGTCACAGAATGGAGGTGTGTGAAGTCAGAATGGAGGTGTGTGAAGTCATAGACTGAGGGGGGTGAAGTCATAGAAAGGAGGTGTGGGAAGTCATAGAATGGAGGAGTGTGAAGTCATAATGGAGGTGTGAGAAGTCACAGAATGGAGGTGTGTGAAGTCATAAAATAAAGGTGTGTGAAGTCAGAATGGAGGTGTGTGAAGTCACAGAATGGAGGTATGTGAACTAAGAATGGAGGTGTGTGAAGTCACAGAATGGAGGTATGTGAACTCAGAATGGAGGTGTGTGAAGTCATAGATGGAGGTGTGTGAAGTCATAGTATGGAGTTGTGTGAAATCACAGATGGATTTTTGTGAAGTCACAGAATGGAGCTGTGTGAAGTCAGAACGGAGGTGTGTGAAGTCATAGAATGGAGGTGTGTGAAGTCATAGAATGGAAGTGTGTGAAGTCATAGAATGGAGGTGTGTGAAGTCACAGAATGGAGGTGTGTGAAGTCATAGAATGGAAGTGTGTGAAGTCATAGAATGGAAGTGTGTGAAGTCAGAATGCAGGTTTGTGACGTCAGAATGGAGGTGTGTGAAGTCACAGAATGGAGGAGTGTGAAGTCATAGATTTGAGGTGTGTGAAGTCAGAATGGACATGTGTGAAGTCACAGAATTGAGGTGTGTGAACCCAGAATGGAGGTGTGTGAAGTCACAGAATTGAGGTGTGTGAACCCAGAATGGAGGTGTGTGAAGTCACAGAATGGAGGTTTGTGAAGTCATACAAAGGAGGTGTGAAGTCATAGAATGGATGTTTCTAAAGTAAGAATGAAGGTGTGTGAAGTCATAGAATGGAGGTGTGTGAAGTCAAAATGGAGGTTTGTGAACTCATAGAATGGAGGTGTGTGAACTCATAGAATTGAGGTGTGTGAAGTCATGGAATGGAGGTGTGTGAAGTCCAAGAATGGAGGTGTGTGAAGTCAAACAATATAGGTGTGTGAAGTCACAGAATGGAGGTTGCCGGGGCCAACCGGCATCAAACCAGGGTTCGCAGATTGGGGTTCCTGAAATCGGGGGCAAGGACTAGCAAGAAATAGAAGAGAGACAGACACAGCGGGTCCGGGATGACCTCAGTCCAGGTAAAGACTGCCGAGACTGCCGGTTTATTTTCCACTCCACCTTCTTGCCTCCTCCTGACCCAGGGAACCTCCAGGTGTTACATTCATATGGTAATTCTCAGGTCATTTACATAGATTAGGGCCACAAAGCAATAAGACAACAAAGCCATCCTCTGATGCAAGCCAAGGTACAAATTGATTCCACTCTGGCTCACAACAGGAGGTGTGTGAAGTCACAGAATTGAAGTGTGTGAAGTCATAATGGAGGTGTGTGAACTCACAGAATGGAGTTCTGTGAAGACACAGAATTTAGGTGTGTGAAGTCAGAATGGAGGTGTGTGAAGTCAGAATGGAGGTGTGTGAAATCATAGAATGGAGGTGTGTGAAGCCACAATGCAGGTGTGTGAACTCATGGAATGAAGGTGTGTGAAGTAAAATTGCAGGTGTGTGAAGTCATAGAATGGAGGTATGTGAAGTCACAGAATGGAGGTGTGTGAAGTCACAGAATGGAGGTGTGTGAAGTCATAGAATGGAGGTGTGTGAAGTCACAGAAAGGAGGTGTGTGAAGTCACAGAATGGAGGTGTGTGAAGTCATAGAATGGAGGTGTGTGAAGTCATAGAATGGAGGTGTGTGAAGTCAAAGAATGGAGGTGTGTGAAGTCATAGAATGGAGGTGTGTGAAGTCATAAAATGGAGGTGTGTGAACTCATAGAATGGAGGTGTGTGAAGTCATAGGATCGAGGTGTGTGAAGTCACAGAATGGAGGTGTGTTAAGTCTCGAATGCAGGTGTGCGGTCATAGAATGGAGGTGGGTGAAGTCATAGAAAGGAGGTGTGGGAAGTCATAGAATGGAGGGATGTGAAGTCATAGAATGGAGGTTTGTGAAATCACAGAATGGAGGTGTGTTAATTCATAGAATGGGGGTGTGTGAAGTCATAGGATCGAGGTGTGTGAAGTCACAGAATGGAGGTGTGTGAAGCCACAGAATGGAGGTGTGTGAACTCAAAATGTAGGTGTGTGAAGCCACAGAATGGAGGTGTGTGAAGTCACAGAATGGAGGTGTGTGAAGTCAAAAAGATGGTGTGTGAAGTCACAGAATGGAGGTGTGTGAATTCATAGAATGGAGCTGTGTGAAGTCACATGGAGGTGTGTGAAGTGAGAATGGAAGGGTGTGAAGTCAGAATGGAAGTGTGTGAAGTCACAGAATGGAGGTGTGTGAAGTCACAGAATGGAGGTTTGTGAAATCATAGAATGGAGGTGTGTGAAGTCAGAATGGAGGTGTGTGAAGTCAGAATGAAGGTGTGTGAAGTCCCAGAATGGAGGTGTGTGAAGTCACAGAATGGATGTTTTTGAAGTAAGAATGAAGGTGTTTGAAGTCATAGAGTGGAGGTGTGTGAAGTCAGAGAATGGATGTTTCTGAAGTAAGAATGAAGGTGTGTGAAGTCATAGAATGGAGGTGTGTGAAGTCAAACTGGAGGTGTGTGAACTCATAGAATGGAGGTCTGTGAACTCATAGAATGGAGGTTTGTGAAGTCATGGAATGGAGGTGTGTGAAGTCACAGAATGGAGGTGTGTGAAGTCACAGATTGGAAGTGTGTGAAGTCAAAACGGAGGTGTGTGAAGTCACAGAATTGAGGTGTGTGAAGTCACAGAATGGAGGTGTGTGAAGTCAAAAAGATGGTGTGTGAAGTCACAGAATGGATGTTTGTGAAGTAAGAATGAAGGTGTTTGAAGTAATAGAGTGGAGGTGTGTGAAGTCACAGAATGGAGGTGTGTGAAGTCATAGAATGGAGGTGTGTGAAGTCATAGAATTGAGGTGTGTGAAGTCATAGAATGGAGGTGTGTGAAGTCATAAAATGGAGGTGTGTGAACTCATAGAATGGAGGTGTGTGAAGTCAAAATGGAGTTGTGTGAAGTCACAGAATGTAGGTGTGTGAACTCAGAATGTAGGTGTGCAAAGCCACAGAATGGAGGTGTGTGAAGTCAAAGAATTGAAGTGTGTGAAGTCATAGAAAGGAGGTGTGTGAACTCAGAATGGAGGTGTGTGAAGTCACACAATGGAGGTTTGTGAAGTCAGAATGGAGGTGTGTGAAATCATAGAATTGAGGTGTGTGAAGTCATAGAATGGAGGTGTGTGAAGTCATAGAATGGAGGTGTGTGAAGTCACAGAATGGAGGTGTGTGAAGTCACAGAATGGAGGTGTTCGAACTCACAGAATGGAGGTGTGTGAACTCAGAATGTAGGTGTGTGAAGCCACAGAATGGAGGTGTGTGAAGTCATAGAATGGAAGTGTGTGAAGTCATAGAATGGAGCTGTGTGAAGTCAGATGGAGGTGTGTGAAGTCAGAATGTAGGGGTGTGAAGTCACAAAATGGAGGTGTGTGAAATCACAGAATGGAGGTGTGTGAAGTCATAGAATGGAGGTGTGTGAAGTCAGAATTGAGGTGTGTGAAGTCACAGAATTGAGGTGTGTGAAGTCACAGAATGGAGGTGTGTGAAGTCAGAATGAAGATGTGCGAAGTCACAGAATGGAGGTGTGTAAAGTCACAGAATGGATGTTTGTGAAGTAAGAATGAAGGTGTGTGAAGTGAAACAATAGAGGGGTGTGAAGTCACAGAATGGAGGTGTGTGAAATCACAGAATGGATGTTTGTGAAATCACAGAATGGAGGTGTGTGAAGTCAGAATGAAGGTGTGTGAAGTCACAGAATGGAGGTGTGTGAAGTCATAGAATGGAGGTGTGTGAAGTCATAGAATTGAGGTGTGTGAAGTCATAGAATGGAGGTGTGTGAAGTCATAAAATGGAGGTGTGTGAACTCATAGAATGGAGGTGTGTGAAGTCAAAATGGAGTTGTGTGAAGTCACAGAATGTAGGTGTGTGAACTCAGAATGTAGGTGTGCAAAGCCACAGAATGGAGGTGTGTGAAGTCAAAGAATTGAAGTGTGTGAAGTCATAGAAAGGAGGTGTGTGAACTCAGAATGGAGGTGTGTGAAGTCACACAATGGAGGTTTGTGAAGTCAGAATGGAGGTGTGTGAAATCATAGAATTGAGGTGTGTGAAGTCATAGAATGGAGGTGTGTGAAGTCATAGAATGGAGGTGTGTGAAGTCACAGAATGGAGGTGTGTGAAGTCACAGAATGGAGGTGTTCGAACTCACAGAATGGAGGTGTGTGAACTCAGAATGTAGGTGTGTGAAGCCACAGAATGGAGGTGTGTGAAGTCATAGAATGGAAGTGTGTGAAGTCATAGAATGGAGCTGTGTGAAGTCAGATGGAGGTGTGTGAAGTCAGAATGTAGGGGTGTGAAGTCACAAAATGGAGGTGTGTGAAATCACAGAATGGAGGTGTGTGAAGTCATAGAATGGAGGTGTGTGAAGTCAGAATTGAGGTGTGTGAAGTCACAGAATTGAGGTGTGTGAAGTCACAGAATGGAGGTGTGTGAAGTCAGAATGAAGATGTGCGAAGTCACAGAATGGAGGTGTGTAAAGTCACAGAATGGATGTTTGTGAAGTAAGAATGAAGGTGTGTGAAGTGAAACAATAGAGGGGTGTGAAGTCACAGAATGGAGGTGTGTGAAATCACAGAATGGATGTTTGTGAAATCACAGAATGGAGGTGTGTGAAGTCAGAATGAAGGTGTGTGAAGTCACAGAATGGAGGTGTGTGAAGTCACAGAATGGATATTTGTGAAGTAAGAATGAAGGTGTGTGAAGTGAAACAATAGAGGGGTGTGAAGTCACAGAATGGAGGTGTGTGAAGTCACAGATTGGAAGTGGGTGAAGTCAAAACGGAGGTGTGTGAAGTCACAGAATGGAGGTGTGTGAAGTCACAGAATGGAGGTGTGTGAAGTCATAGAATGTAGGTTTGTGAAATCACAGATTGGAGGTGTGATAATTCATAGAATGGAGGTGTGTGAAGTCATAGGATCGAGGTGTGTGAAGTCACAGAATGGAGGTGTGTGAAGTCACAGAATGGAGGTGTGTGAAGTCACAGAATGGAGGTGTGTGAACTCAGAATGTAGGTGTGTGAAGCCACAGAATGGAGGTGTGTGAAGTCATAGAATGGAAGTGTGTGAAGTCATAGAAAGTAGGTGTGTGAACTCAGAATGGAGGTGTGTGAAGTCACAGAATGGAGGTTTGTGAAGTCATAGAATGGAGGTGTGTGAAGTCAGAGAATGGATGTTTCTGAAGTAAGAATGAAGGTGTGTGAACTCATAGAACGGAGGTGTGTGAACTCATAGAATGGAGGTTTGTGAAGTCATGGAATGGCGGTGTGTGAAATCAAAGAATGGAGGTGTGTGAAGTGAAACAATAGAGGTGTGTGAAGTCACAGAATGGAAGTGTGTGAAGTCACAGATTGGAAGTGTGTGAAGTCAAAACCGAGGTGTGTGAAGTCACAGAATGGAGGTGTGTGAAGTTACAGAATGGATGTGCATGACGTCAAAAAGGTGGTGTGTGAAGTCACAGAATGGATGTGTGTGAATTTATAGAATGGAGCTTTGTGAAGTCAGAATGGAGGTGTGTGAAGTCATAATGGAGGGGTGTGAAGTCAGAATGGAGGTGTGTGAAGTCACAGAATGGAGGTGTGTGAAGTCAGAATGGAGGTGTGTCAAGTCACAGAACTGAGGTGTGTGAAGTCAGAAAATGGAGGTGTGTGAAGTTAGAATGAAGGTGTGTGAAGTCACAGAAAGGAGGTGTGTGAAGTCACAGAAGGGATGTTAGTGAAGTCATAAAATGAAGGTGTGTGAAGTCAGAATGGAGGTGTGCGAAGTCAGAATGGAGGTGTGTGAAGTCATAGATGGAGGTGTGTGAAGTAATAGTATGGTGGTGTATGAAATCACAGAATGTAGTTTTGTGAAGTCACAGAATGGAGCTGTGTGAAGTCATAACGGAGGTGTGTGAAGTAATAGAATGGAGGTGTGTGAAGTCACAGAATGGAGGTGTGTGAACTCATAGAATGGAGGTGTGTGAAGTCACAATGGAGGTGTGTGAAGTCATAGAATTTAGGTGTGTGAAGTCACAAAATGGAGGTGTGTGCAGTCATAGAATGGAGGTGTGTGAAGTCATAGAATGGAGGTGTGTGAAATCAGAATGGAGGTGTGTATAGTCACAGAATTGACGTGTGTGAAGTCACAGAATGGAGGTGTGTGAAGTCAGAATGAAGGTGTGTGAAGTCACAGAATGGAGGTGTGTGAAGTCACAGAATGGATGTTTGTGAAGTAAGAATGAAGGTGTTTGAAGTCATAGAGTGGAGGTGTGTGAAGTCACAGAATGGAGGTGTGTGAAGTTATAGAATGGAGGTGTGTGAAGTCATAGAATGGAGGTGTGTGAAGTCATCAAATGGAGGTGTGTGAACTCATAGAATGGAGGTGTGTGATCTCAAAATGGAGTTGTGTGAAGTCATAGAATGGTGGTTTTTGATGTCAACGAATGGAGATGTGTGAAGTCATAGAATGGAGGTGTGTGAAGTCATAGAATGGAGGTGTGTGAAATCAGAATGGAGGTGTGTATAGTCACAGAATTGAGGTGTGTGAAGTCACAGAATGGAGGTGTGTGAACTCAGAATGTAGGTGTGTGAAGCCACAGAATGGAGGTGTGTGAAGTCATAGAATGGAAGTGTGTGAAGTCATAGAAAGGAGGTGGGTGAACTCAGAATGGAGGTGTGTGAAGTCACAGAATGGAGGTTTGTGAAGTCATAGAATGGAGGTGTGTGAAGTCAGAGAATGGATGTTTCTGAAGTAAGAATGAAGGTGTGTGAAGTCATAGAATGGAGGTGTGTGAAGTCAAACTGGAGGTGTGTGAACTCTTAGAATGGAGGTGTGTGAACTCATAGAATGGAGGTTTGTGAAGTTATGGAATGGAGGTGTGTGAAGTCAAAGAATGGAGGTGTGTGAAGTGAAACAATAGAGGTGTGTGAAGTCACAGAATGGAGGTGTGTGAAGTCACAGATTGGAAGTGTGTGAAGTCAAAACGGAGGTGTGTGAAGTCACAGAATGGAGGTGTGTGAAGTCACAGAATGGAGGTGTGTGAAGTCAAAAAGATGGTGTGTGAAGTCACAGAATGGAGGTGTGTGAATTCATAGAATGGAGCTGTGTGAAGTCAGATGGAGGTGTGTGAAGTCAGAATGGAGGGGTGTGAAGTCAGAATGGAAGTGTGTGAAGTCAAAGAATGGAGGTGTGTGAAGTCACAGAATGGAGGTGTGTGAAATCATAGAATGGAGGTGTGTGAAGTCAGAATGGAGGTATGTCAAGTCACAGAATTGAGGTGTGTGAAGTCATTGAATGGAGGTGTGTGAAGTCAGAATGAAGGTGTGTGAAGTCACAGAATGGAGGTGTGTGAAGTCACAGAATGGAGGTGTGTGAACTCAGAATGTAGGTGTGCGAAGCCACAGAATGGAGGTTTGTGAAGTCATAGAATGGAAGTGTGTGAAGTCATAGAAAGGAGGTGTGTGAACTCAGAATGGAGGTGTCTGAAGTCACAGAATGGAGGTTTGTGAAGTCATAGAATGTAGGTGTGTGAAGTCAGAGAATGAATGTTTCTGAAGTAAGAATGAAGATGTGTGAAGTCATAGAATGGAGGTGTGTGAAGTCAAATTGGAGGTGTGTGAACTCATAGAATGGAGGTGTGTGAAGTGAAACAATAGAGGTTTGTGAAGTCATAGAATGGAGGTGTGTGAAGTCACAGAATGGAGGTGTGTGAAGTCAGAATGGAGGTGTGTGAAGTCATAGACTGAGGGGGGTGAAGTCATAGAAAGGAGGTGTGGGAAGTCATAGAATGGAGGAGTGTGAAGTCATAATGGAGGTGTGAGAAGTCACAGAATGGAGGTGTGTGAAGTCATAAAATAAAGGTGTGTGAAGTCAGAATGGAGGTGTGTGAAGTCACAGAATGGAGGTATGTGAACTAAGAATGGAGGTGTGTGAAGTCACAGAATGGAGGTATGTGAACTCAGAATGGAGGTGTGTGAAGTCATAGATGGAGGTGTGTGAAGTCATAGTATGGAGTTGTGTGAAATCACAGATGGATTTTTGTGAAGTCACAGAATGGAGCTGTGTGAAGTCAGAACGGAGGTGTGTGAAGTCATAGAATGGAGGTGTGTGAAGTCATAGAATGGAAGTGTGTGAAGTCATAGAATGGAGGTGTGTGAAGTCACAGAATGGAGGTGTGTGAAGTCATAGAATGGAAGTGTGTGAAGTCATAGAATGGAAGTGTGTGAAGTCAGAATGCAGGTTTGTGACGTCAGAATGGAGGTGTGTGAAGTCACAGAATGGAGGAGTGTGAAGTCATAGATTTGAGGTGTGTGAAGTCAGAATGGACATGTGTGAAGTCACAGAATTGAGGTGTGTGAACCCAGAATGGAGGTGTGTGAAGTCACAGAATTGAGGTGTGTGAACCCAGAATGGAGGTGTGTGAAGTCACAGAATGGAGGTTTGTGAAGTCATACAAAGGAGGTGTGAAGTCATAGAATGGATGTTTCTAAAGTAAGAATGAAGGTGTGTGAAGTCATAGAATGGAGGTGTGTGAAGTCAAAATGGAGGTTTGTGAACTCATAGAATGGAGGTGTGTGAACTCATAGAATTGAGGTGTGTGAAGTCATGGAATGGAGGTGTGTGAAGTCCAAGAATGGAGGTGTGTGAAGTCAAACAATATAGGTGTGTGAAGTCACAGAATGGAGGTTGCCGGGGCCAACCGGCATCAAACCAGGGTTCGCAGATTGGGGTTCCTGAAATCGGGGGCAAGGACTAGCAAGAAATAGAAGAGAGACAGACACAGCGGGTCCGGGATGACCTCAGTCCAGGTAAAGACTGCCGAGACTGCCGGTTTATTTTCCACTCCACCTTCTTGCCTCCTCCTGACCCAGGGAACCTCCAGGTGTTACATTCATATGGTAATTCTCAGGTCATTTACATAGATTAGGGCCACAAAGCAATAAGACAACAAAGCCATCGTCTGATGCAAGCCAAGGTACAGATTGATTCCACTCTGGCTCACAACAGGAGGTGTGTGAAGTCACAGAATTGAAGTGTGTGAAGTCATAATGGAGGTGTGTGAACTCACAGAATGGAGTTCTGTGAAGACACAGAATTGAGGTGTGTGAAGTCAGAATGGAGGTGTGTGAAGTCAGAATGGAGGTGTGTGAAATCATAGAATGGAGGTGTGTGAAGCCACAATGCAGGTGTGTGAACTCATGGAATGAAGGTGTGTGAAGTAAAATTGCAGGTGTGTGAAGTCATAGAATGGAGGTATGTGAAGTCACAGAATGGAGGTGTGTGAAGTCACAGAATGGAGGTGTGTGAAGTCATAGAATGGAGGTGTGTGAAGTCACAGAAAGGAGGTGTGTGAAGTCACAGAATGGAGGTGTGTGAAGTCATAGAATGGAGGTGTGTGAAGTCATAGATGGAGGTGTGTGAAGTCAAAGAATGGAGGTGTGTGAAGTCATAGAATGGAGGTGTGTGAAGTCATAAAATGGAGGTGTGTGAACTCATAGAATGGAGGTGTGTGAAGTCATAGGATCGAGGTGTGTGAAGTCACAGAATGGAGGTGTGTTAAGTCTCGAATGCAGGTGTGCGGTCATAGAATGGAGGTGGGTGAAGTCATAGAAAGGAGGTGTGGGAAGTCATAGAATGGAGGGATGTGAAGTCATAGAATGGAGGTTTGTGAAATCACAGAATGGAGGTGTGTTAATTCATAGAATGGGGGTGTGTGAAGTCATAGGATCGAGGTGTGTGAAGTCACAGAATGGAGGTGTGTGAAGCCACAGAATGGAGGTGTGTGAACTCAAAATGTAGGTGTGTGAAGCCACAGAATGGAGGTGTGTGAAGTCACAGAATGGAGGTGTGTGAAGTCAAAAAGATGGTGTGTGAAGTCACAGAATGGAGGTGTGTGAATTCATAGAATGGAGCTGTGTGAAGTCACATGGAGGTGTGTGAAGTGAGAATGGAAGGGTGTGAAGTCAGAATGGAAGTGTGTGAAGTCACAGAATGGAGGTGTGTGAAGTCACAGAATGGAGGTTTGTGAAATCATAGAATGGAGGTGTGTGAAGTCAGAATGGAGGTGTGTGAAGTCAGAATGAAGGTGAGTGAAGTCCCAGAATGGAGGTGTGTGAAGTCACAGAATGGATGTTTTTGAAGTAAGAATGAAGGTGTTTGAAGTCATAGAGTGGAGGTGTGTGAAGTCACAGAATGGAGGTGTGTGAAGTCAAAGAGTGGCGGTGTTTGAAGTCATAGAATTGAGGTGTGTGAAGTCATAGAATGGAGGTGTGTGAAGTGATAGGATCGAGGTGTGTGAAGTCACAGAATGGAGGTGTGTGAAGTCACAGAATGGAGGTGTGTGTAGTCACAGAATGGAGGTGTGTGAACTCAGAATGTAGGTGTGCGAAGACACAGAATGGAGGTGTGTGAAGTCAAAGAATGGAAGTGTGTGAAGTCATAGAAAGGAGGTGTGAGAACTCAGAATGGAGGTGTGTGAAGTCACAAAATGGAGGTTTGTGAAGTCAGAATGGAGGTGTGTGAAGTCATAGAATTGAGGTGTGTGAAGTCATAGAATGGAGGTGTGTGAAGTCATAGAATGGAGGTGTGTGAAGTCACAGATTGGAGGTGTGTGAAGTCACAGAATGGAGGTGTTCGAACTCACAGAATGGAGGTGTGTGAACTCAGAATGTAGGTGTGTGAAGCCACAGAATGGAGGTGTGTGAAGTCATAGAATGGAAGTGTTTGAAGTCATAGAATGGAGCTGTGTGAAGTCAGATGGAGGTGTGTGAAGTCAGAATGGAGGGGTGTGAAGTCACAAAATGGAGGTGTGTGAAATCACAGAATGGAGGTGTGTGAAGTCATAGAATGGAGGTGTGTGAAGTCAGAATTGAGGTTTGAGAAGTCACAGAATTGAGGTGTGTGAAGTCACAGAATGGAGGTGTGTGAAGTCAGAATGAAGGTGTGTGAAGTCACAGAATGGAGGTGTGTAAAGTCACAGAATGGATGTTTGTAAAGTAAGAATGAAGGTGTGTGAAGTGAAACAATAGAGGTGTGTGAAGTCACAGAATGGAGGTGTGTGAAGTCACAGATTGGAAGTGTGTGATGTCAAAACGGAGGTGTGTGAAGTCACAGAATGGAGGTGTGTGAAGTCACAGAATGGAGGTGTGTGAAGTCAAAAAGATGGTGTGTGAAGTCACAGAATGGAGGTGTGTGAATTCATAGAATGGAGCTGTGTGAAGTCAGATGGAGGTGTGTGAAGTCAGAATGGAGGGGTGTGAAGTCAGAATGGAAGTGTGTGAAGTCACAGAATGGAGGTGTGTGAAGTCACAGAATGGAGGTGTGTGAAATCATAGAATGGAGGTGTGTGAAGTCAGAATGGAGGTATGTCAAGTCACAGAATTGAGGTGTGTGAAGTCATTGAATGGAGGTGTGTGAAGTCAGAATGAAGGTGTGTGAAGTCACAGAATGGAGGTGTGTGAAGTCACAGAATGGATGTTTGTGAAGTAATAATGAAGGTGTTTGAAGTCATAGAGTGGAGGTGTGTGAAGTCACAGAATGGAGGTTTGTGAAGTCATAGAGTGGAGGAGTTTGAAGTCATAGAATTGAGGTGTGTGAAGACATAGAATGGAGGTGTGTGAATGATAGGATCGAGGTGTGTGAAGTCACAGAATGGAGGTGTGTGAAGTCACAGAATGGAGGTGTGTGAACTCAGAATGTAGGTGTGCGAAGCCACAGAATGGAGGTTTGTGAAGTCATAGAATGGAAGTGTGTGAAGTCATAGAAAGGAGGTGTGTGAACTCAGAATGGAGGTGTCTGAAGTCACAGAATGGAGGTTTGTGAAGTCATAGAATGTAGGTGTGTGAAGTCAGAGAATGAATGTTCCTGAAGTAAGAATGAAGATGTGTGAAGTCATAGAATGGAGGTGTGTGAAGTCAAACTGGAGGTGTGTGAACTCATAGAATGGAGGTCTGTGAACTCATAGAATGGAGGTTTGTGAAGTCATGGAATGGAGGTGTGTGAAGTCACAGAATGGAGGTGTGTGAAGTCACAGATTGGAAGTGTGTGAAGTCAAAACGGAGGTGTGTGAAGTCACAGAATTGAGGTGTGTGAAGTCACAGAATGGAGGTGTGTGAAGTCAAAAAGATGGTGTGTGAAGTCACAGAATGGAGGTGTGTGAAGTCACAGAATGGATGTTTGTGAAGTAAGAATGAAGGTGTTTGAAGTCATAGAGTGGAGGTGTGTGAAGTCACAGAATGGAGGTGTGTGAAGTCATAGAATGGAGGTGTGTGAAGTCAGAATGGAGGTATGTCAAGTCACAGAATTGAGGTGTGTGAAGTCATTGAATGGAGGTGTGTGAAGTCAGAATGAAGGTGTGTGAAGTCACAGAATGGAGGTGTGTGAAGTCACAGAATGGATGTTTGTGAAGTAATAATGAAGGTGTTTGAAGTCATAGAGTGGAGGTGTGTGAAGTCACAGAATGGAGGTTTGTGAAGTCATAGAGTGGAGGAGTTTGAAGTCATAGAATTGAGGTGTGTGAAGACATAGAATGGAGGTGTGTGAATGATAGGATCGAGGTGTGTGAAGTCACAGAATGGAGGTGTGTGAAGTCACAGAATGGAGGTGTGTGAACTCAGAATGTAGGTGTGCGAAGCCACAGAATGGAGGTTTGTGAAGTCATAGAATGGAAGTGTGTGAAGTCATAGAAAGGAGGTGTGTGAACTCAGAATGGAGGTGTCTGAAGTCACAGAATGGAGGTTTGTGAAGTCATAGAATGTAGGTGTGTGAAGTCAGAGAATGAATGTTTCTGAAGTAAGAATGAAGATGTGTGAAGTCATAGAATGGAGGTGTGTGAAGTCAAACTGGAGGTGTGTGAACTCATAGAATGGAGGTCTGTGAACTCATAGAATGGAGGTTTGTGAAGTCATGGAATGGAGGTGTGTGAAGTCACAGAATGGAGGTGTGTGAAGTCACAGATTGGAAGTGTGTGAAGTCAAAACGGAGGTGTGTGAAGTCACAGAATTGAGGTGTGTGAAGTCACAGAATGGAGGTGTGTGAAGTCAAAAAGATGGTGTGTGAAGTCACAGAATGGAGGTGTGTGAAGTCACAGAATGGATGTTTGTGAAGTAAGAATGAAGGTGTTTGAAGTCATAGAGTGGAGGTGTGTGAAGTCACAGAATGGAGGTGTGTGAAGTCATAGAATGGAGGTGTGTGAAGTCATAGAATTGAGGTGTGTGAAGTCATAGAATGGAGGTGTGTGAAGTCATAAAATGGATGTGTGTGAACTCATAGAATGGAGGTGTGTGAAGTCAAAATGGAGTTGTGTGAAGTCACAGAATGTAGGTGTGTGAACTCAGAATGTAGGTGTGCGAAGCCACAGAATGGAGGTGTGTGAAGTCAAAGTATTGAAGTGTGTGAAGTCATAGAAAGGAGGTGTGTGAACTCAGAATGGAGGTGTGTGAAGTCACACAATGGAGGTTTGTGAAGTCAGAATGGAGGTGTGTGAAATCATAGAATTGAGGTGTGTGAAGTCATAGAATGGAGGTGTGTGAAGTCATAGAATGGAGGTGTGTGAAGTCACAGAATGGAGGTGTGTGAAGTCACAGAATGGAGGTGTTCGAACTCACAGAATGGAGGTGTGTGAACTCAGAATGTAGGTGTGTGAAGCCACAGAATGGAGGTGTGTGAAGTCATAGAATGGAAGTGTGTGAAGTCATAGAATGGAGCTGTGTGAAGTCAGATGGAGGTGTGTGAAGTCAGAATGTAGGGGTGTGAAGTCACAAAATGGAGGTGTGTGAAATCACAGAATGGAGGTGTGTGAAGTCATAGAATGGAGGTGTGTGAAGTCAGAATTGAGGTGTGTGAAGTCACAGAATTGAGGTGTGTGAAGTCACAGAATGGAGGTGTGTGAAGTCAGAATGAAGATGTGCGAAGTCACAGAATGGAGGTGTGTAAAGTCACAGAATGGATGTTTGTGAAGTAAGAATGAAGGTGTGTGAAGTGAAACAATAGAGGGGTGTGAAGTCACAGAATGGAGGTGTGTGAAATCACAGAATGGATGTTTGTGAAATCACAGAATGGAGGTGTGTGAAGTCAGAATGAAGGTGTGTGAAGTCACAGAATGGAGGTGTGTGAAGTCACAGAATGGATATTTGTGAAGTAAGAATGAAGGTGTGTGAAGTGAAACAATAGAGGGGTGTGAAGTCACAGAATGGAGGTGTGTGAAGTCACAGATTGGAAGTGGGTGAAGTCAAAACGGAGGTGTGTGAAGTCACAGAATGGAGGTGTGTGAAGTCACAGAATGGAGGTGTGTGAAGTCATAGAATGTAGGTTTGTGAAATCACAGATTGGAGGTGTGATAATTCATAGAATGGAGGTGTGTGAAGTCATAGGATCGAGGTGTGTGAAGTCACAGAATGGAGGTGTGTGAAGTCACAGAATGGAGGTGTGTGAAGTCACAGAATGGAGGTGTGTGAACTCAGAATGTAGGTGTGTGAAGCCACAGAATGGAGGTGTGTGAAGTCATAGAATGGAAGTGTGTGAAGTCATAGAAAGTAGGTGTGTGAACTCAGAATGGAGGTGTGTGAAGTCACAGAATGGAGGTTTGTGAAGTCATAGAATGGAGGTGTGTGAAGTCAGAGAATGGATGTTTCTGAAGTAAGAATGAAGGTGTGTGAACTCATAGAACGGAGGTGTGTGAACTCATAGAATGGAGGTTTGTGAAGTCATGGAATGGCGGTGTGTGAAATCAAAGAATGGAGGTGTGTGAAGTGAAACAATAGAGGTGTGTGAAGTCACAGAATGGAAGTGTGTGAAGTCACAGATTGGAAGTGTGTGAAGTCAAAACGGAGGTGTGTGAAGTCACAGAATGGAGGTGTGTGAAGTTACAGAATGGATGTGCATGACGTCAAAAAGGTGGTGTGTGAAGTCACAGAATGGATGTGTGTGAATTTATAGAATGGAGCTTTGTGAAGTCAGAATGGAGGTGTGTGAAGTCATAATGGAGGGGTGTGAAGTCAGAATGGAGGTGTGTGAAGTCACAGAATGGAGGTGTGTGAAGTCAGAATGGAGATGTGTCAAGTCACAGAACTGAGGTGTGTGAAGTCAGAAAATGGAGGTGTGTGAAGTTAGAATGAAGGTGTGTGAAGTCACAGAAAGGAGGTGTGTGAAGTCACAGAAGGGATGTTAGTGAAGTCATAAAATGAAGGTGTGTGAAGTCAGAATGGAGGTGTGCGAAGTCAGAATGGAGGTGTGTGAAGTCATAGATGGAGGTGTGTGAAGTAATAGTATGGTGGTGTATGAAATCACAGAATGGAGTTTTGTGAAGTCACAGAATGGAGCTGTGTGAAGTCATAACGGAGGTGTGTGAAGTAATAGAATGGAGGTGTGTGAAGTCACAGAATGGAGGTGTGTGAACTCATAGAATGGAGGTGTGTGAAGTCACAATGGAGGTGTGTGAAGTCATAGAATTTAGGTGTGTGAAGTCACAAAATGGAGGTGTGTGCAGTCATAGAATGGAGGTGTGTGAAGTCATAGAATGGAGGTGTGTGAAATCAGAATGGAGGTGTGTATAGTCACAGAATTGAGGTGTGTGAAGTCACAGAATGGAGGTGTGTGAAGTCAGAATGAAGGTGTGTGAAGTCACAGAATGGAGGTGTGTGAAGTCACAGAATGGATGTTTGTGAAGTAAGAATGAAGGTGTTTGAAGTCATAGAGTGGAGGTGTATGAAGTCACAGAATGGAGGTGTGTGAAGTTATAGAATGGAGGTGTGTGAAGTCATAGAATGGAGGTGTGTGAAGTCATCAAATGGAGGTGTGTGAACTCATAGAATGGAGGTGTGTGATCTCAAAATGGAGTTGTGTGAAGTCATAGAATGGTGGTTTTTGATGTCAACGAATGGAGATGTGTGAAGTCATAGAATGGAGGTGTGTGAAGTCATAGAATGGAGGTGTGTGAAATCAGAATGGAGGTGTGTATAGTCACAGAATTGAGGTGTGTGAAGTCACAGAATGGAGGTGTGTGAACTCAGAATGTAGGTGTGTGAAGCCACAGAATGGAGGTGTGTGAAGTCATAGAATGAAAGTGTGTGAAGTCATAGAAAGGAGGTGTGTGAACTCAGAATGGAGGTGTGTGAAGTCACAGAATGGAGGT
Organism: Megascapheus bottae; assembly: GCA_024803745.1. Taxonomy (NCBI): domain Eukaryota; kingdom Metazoa; phylum Chordata; class Mammalia; order Rodentia; family Geomyidae; genus Megascapheus; species Megascapheus bottae. The sequence goes on along the minus strand of JANJXV010000054.1, from coordinate 3,562,597 downwards.
TTGTGAAGTCATAGAATGGAGGTGTGTGAAGTCAGAGAATGGATGTTTCTGAAGTAAGAATGAAGGTGTGTGAAGTCATAGAATGGAGGTGTGTGAAGTCAAACTGGAGGTGTGTGAACTCTTAGAATGGAGGTGTGTGAACTCATAGAATGGAGGTTTGTGAAGTCATGGAATGGAGGTGTGTGAAGTCAAAGAATGGAGGTGTGTGAAGTGAAACAATAGAGGTGTGTGAAGTCACAGAATGGAGGTGTGTGAAGTCACAGATTGGAAGTGTGTGAAGTCAAAACGGAGGTGTGTGAAGTCACAGAATGGAGGTGTGTGAAGTCACAGAATGGAGGTGTGTGAAGTCAAAAAGATGGTGTGTGAAGTCACAGAATGGAGGTGTGTGAATTCATAGAATGGAGCTGTGTGAAGTCAGATGGAGGTGTGTGAAGTCAGAATGGAGGGGTGTGAAGTCAGAATGGAAGTGTGTGAAGTCACAGAATGGAGGTGTGTGAAGTCACAGAATGGAGGTGTGTGAAATCATAGAATGGAGGTGTGTGAAGTCAGAATGGAGGTATGTCAAGTCACAGAATTGAGGTGTGTGAAGTCATTGAATGGAGGTGTGTGAAGTCAGAATGAAGGTGTGTGAAGTCACAGAATGGAGGTGTGTGAAGTCACAGAATGGATGTTTGTGAAGTAATAATGAAGGTGTTTGAAGTCATAGAGTGGAGGTGTGTGAAGTCACAGAATGGAGGTTTGTGAAGTCATAGAGTGGAGGAGTTTGAAGTCATAGAATTGAGGTGTGTGAAGACATAGAATGGAGGTGTGTGAATGATAGGATCGAGGTGTGTGAAGTCACAGAATGGAGGTGTGTGAAGTCACAGAATGGAGGTGTGTGAACTCAGAATGTAGGTGTGCGAAGCCACAGAATGGAGGTTTGTGAAGTCATAGAATGGAAGTGTGTGAAGTCATAGAAAGGAGGTGTGTGAACTCAGAATGGAGGTGTCTGAAGTCACAGAATGGAGGTTTGTGAAGTCATAGAATGTAGGTGTGTGAAGTCAGAGAATGAATGTTCCTGAAGTAAGAATGAAGATGTGTGAAGTCATAGAATGGAGGTGTGTGAAGTCAAACTTGAGGTGTGTGAACTCATAGAATGGAGGTCTGTGAACTCATAGAATGGAGGTTTGTGAAGTCATGGAATGGAGGTGTGTGAAGTCACAGAATGGAGGTGTGTGAAGTCACAGATTGGAAGTGTGTGAAGTCAAAACGGAGGTGTGTGAAGTCACAGAATTGAGGTGTGTGAAGTCACAGAATGGAGGTGTGTGAAGTCAAAAAGATGGTGTGTGAAGTCACAGAATGGAGGTGTGTGAAGTCACAGAATGGATGTTTGTGAAGTAAGAATGAAGGTGTTTGAAGTCATAGAGTGGAGGTGTGTGAAGTCACAGAATGGAGGTGTGTGAAGTCATAGAATGGAGGTGTGTGAAGTCAGAATGGAGGTATGTCAAGTCACAGAATTGAGGTGTGTGAAGTCATTGAATGGAGGTGTGTGAAGTCAGAATGAAGGTGTGTGAAGTCACAGAATGGAGGTGTGTGAAGTCACAGAATGGATGTTTGTGAAGTAATAATGAAGGTGTTTGAAGTCATAGAGTGGAGGTGTGTGAAGTCACAGAATGGAGGTTTGTGAAGTCATAGAGTGGAGGAGTTTGAAGTCATAGAATTGAGGTGTGTGAAGACATAGAATGGAGGTGTGTGAATGATAGGATCGAGGTGTGTGAAGTCACAGAATGGAGGTGTGTGAAGTCACAGAATGGAGGTGTGTGAACTCAGAATGTAGGTGTGCGAAGCCACAGAATGGAGGTTTGTGAAGTCATAGAATGGAAGTGTGTGAAGTCATAGAAAGGAGGTGTGTGAACTCAGAATGGAGGTGTCTGAAGTCACAGAATGGAGGTTTGTGAAGTCATAGAATGTAGGTGTGTGAAGTCAGAGAATGAATGTTTCTGAAGTAAGAATGAAGATGTGTGAAGTCATAGAATGGAGGTGTGTGAAGTCAAACTGGAGGTGTGTGAACTCATAGAATGGAGGTCTGTGAACTCATAGAATGGAGGTTTGTGAAGTCATGGAATGGAGGTGTGTGAAGTCACAGAATGGAGGTGTGTGAAGTCACAGATTGGAAGTGTGTGAAGTCAAAACGGAGGTGTGTGAAGTCACAGAATTGAGGTGTGTGAAGTCACAGAATGGAGGTGTGTGAAGTCAAAAAGATGGTGTGTGAAGTCACAGAATGGAGGTGTGTGAAGTCACAGAATGGATGTTTGTGAAGTAAGAATGAAGGTGTTTGAAGTCATAGAGTGGAGGTGTGTGAAGTCACAGAATGGAGGTGTGTGAAGTCATAGAATGGAGGTGTGTGAAGTCATAGAATTGAGGTGTGTGAAGTCATAGAATGGAGGTGTGTGAAGTCATAAAATGGATGTGTGTGAACTCATAGAATGGAGGTGTGTGAAGTCAAAATGGAGTTGTGTGAAGTCACAGAATGTAGGTGTGTGAACTCAGAATGTAGGTGTGCGAAGCCACAGAATGGAGGTGTGTGAAGTCAAAGAATTGAAGTGTGTGAAGTCATAGAAAGGAGGTGTGTGAACTCAGAATGGAGGTGTGTGAAGTCACACAATGGAGGTTTGTGAAGTCAGAATGGAGGTGTGTGAAATCATAGAATTGAGGTGTGTGAAGTCATAGAATGGAGGTGTGTGAAGTCATAGAATGGAGGTGTGTGAAGTCACAGAATGGAGGTGTGTGAAGTCACAGAATGGAGGTGTTCGAACTCACAGAATGGAGGTGTGTGAACTCAGAATGTAGGTGTGTGAAGCCACAGAATGGAGGTGTGTGAAGTCATAGAATGGAAGTGCGTGAAGTCATAGAATGGAGCTGTGTGAAGTCAGATGGAGGTGTGTGAAGTCAGAATGTAGGGGTGTGAAGTCACAAAATGGAGGTGTGTGAAATCACAGAATGGAGGTGTGTGAAGTCATAGAATGGAGGTGTGTGAAGTCAGAATTGAGGTGTGTGAAGTCACAGAATTGAGGTGTGTGAAGTCACAGAATGGAGGTGTGTGAAGTCAGAATGAAGATGTGCGAAGTCACAGAATGGAGGTGTGTAAAGTCACAGAATGGATGTTTGTGAAGTAAGAATGAAGGTGTGTGAAGTGAAACAATAGAGGGGTGTGAAGTCACAGAATGGAGGTGTGTGAAATCACAGAATGGATGTTTGTGAAATCACAGAATGGAGGTGTGTGAAGTCAGAATGAAGGTGTGTGAAGTCACAGAATGGAGGTGTGTGAAGTCACAGAATGGATATTTGTGAAGTAAGAATGAAGGTGTGTGAAGTGAAACAATAGAGGGGTGTGAAGTCACAGAATGGAGGTGTGTGAAGTCACAGATTGGAAGTGGGTGAAGTCAAAACGGAGGTGTGTGAAGTCACAGAATGGAGGTGTGTGAAGTCACAGAATGGAGGTGTGTGAAGTCATAGAATGTAGGTTTGTGAAATCACAGATTGGAGGTGTGATAATTCATAGAATGGAGGTGTGTGAAGTCATAGGATCGAGGTGTGTGAAGTCACAGAATGGAGGTGTGTGAAGTCACAGAATGGAGGTGTGTGAAGTCACAGAATGGAGGTGTGTGAACTCAGAATGTAGGTGTGTGAAGCCACAGAATGGAGGTGTGTGAAGTCATAGAATGGAAGTGTGTGAAGTCATAGAAAGTAGGTGTGTGAACTCAGAATGGAGGTGTGTGAAGTCACAGAATGGAGGTTTGTGAAGTCATAGAATGGAGGTGTGTGAAGTCAGAGAATGGATGTTTCTGAAGTAAGAATGAAGGTGTGTGAACTCATAGAACGGAGGTGTGTGAACTCATAGAATGGAGGTTTGTGAAGTCATGGAATGGCGGTGTGTGAAATCAAAGAATGGAGGTGTGTGAAGTGAAACAATAGAGGTGTGTGAAGTCACAGAATGGAAGTGTGTGAAGTCACAGATTGGAAGTGTGTGAAGTCAAAACGGAGGTGTGTGAAGTCACAGAATGGAGGTGTGTGAAGTTACAGAATGGATGTGCATGACGTCAAAAAGGTGGTGTGTGAAGTCACAGAATGGATGTGTGTGAATTTATAGAATGGAGCTTTGTGAAGTCAGAATGGAGGTGTGTGAAGTCATAATGGAGGGGTGTGAAGTCAGAATGGAGGTGTGTGAAGTCACAGAATGGAGGTGTGTGAAGTCAGAATGGAGATGTGTCAAGTCACAGAACTGAGGTGTGTGAAGTCAGAAAATGGAGGTGTGTGAAGTTAGAATGAAGGTGTGTGAAGTCACAGAAAGGAGGTGTGTGAAGTCACAGAAGGGATGTTAGTGAAGTCATAAAATGAAGGTGTGTGAAGTCAGAATGGAGGTGTGCGAAGTCAGAATGGAGGTGTGTGAAGTCATAGATGGAGGTGTGTGAAGTAATAGTATGGTGGTGTATGAAATCACAGAATGTAGTTTTGTGAAGTCACAGAATGGAGCTGTGTGAAGTCATAACGGAGGTGTGTGAAGTAATAGAATGGAGGTGTGTGAAGTCACAGAATGGAGGTGTGTGAACTCATAGAATGGAGGTGTGTGAAGTCACAATGGAGGTGTGTGAAGTCATAGAATTTAGGTGTGTGAAGTCACAAAATGGAGGTGTGTGCAGTCATAGAATGGAGGTGTGTGAAGTCATAGAATGGAGGTGTGTGAAATCAGAATGGAGGTGTGTATAGTCACAGAATTGACGTGTGTGAAGTCACAGAATGGAGGTGTGTGAAGTCAGAATGAAGGTGTGTGAAGTCACAGAATGGAGGTGTGTGAAGTCACAGAATGGATGTTTGTGAAGTAAGAATGAAGGTGTTTGAAGTCATAGAGTGGAGGTGTATGAAGTCACAGAATGGAGGTGTGTGAAGTTATAGAATGGAGGTGTGTGAAGTCATAGAATGGAGGTGTGTGAAGTCATCAAATGGAGGTGTGTGAACTCATAGAATGGAGGTGTGTGATCTCAAAATGGAGTTGTGTGAAGTCATAGAATGGTGGTTTTTGATGTCAACGAATGGAGATGTGTGAAGTCATAGAATGGAGGTGTGTGAAGTCATAGAATGGAGGTGTGTGAAATCAGAATGGAGGTGTGTATAGTCACAGAATTGAGGTGTGTGAAGTCACAGAATGGAGGTGTGTGAACTCAGAATGTAGGTGTGTGAAGCCACAGAATGGAGGTGTGTGAAGTCATAGAATGAAAGTGTGTGAAGTCATAGAAAGGAGGTGTGTGAACTCAGAATGGAGGTGTGTGAAGTCACAGAATGGAGGTTTGTGAAGTCATAGAATGGAGGTGTGTGAAGTCAGAGAATGGATGTTTCTGAAGTAAGAATGAAGGTGTGTGAAGTCATAGAATGGAGGTGTGTGAAGTCAAACTGGAGGTGTGTGAACTCTTAGAATGGAGGTGTGTGAACTCATAGAATGGAGGTTTGTGAAGTCATGGAATGGAGGTGTGTGAAGTCAAAGAATGGAGGTGTGTGAAGTGAAACAATAGAGGTGTGTGAAGTCACAGAATGGAGGTGTGTGAAGTCACAGATTGGAAGTGTGTGAAGTCAAAACGGAGGTGTGTGAAGTCACAGAATGGAGGTGTGTGAAGTCACAGAATGGAGGTGTGTGAAGTCAAAAAGATGGTGTGTGAAGTCACAGAATGGAGGTGTGTGAATTCATAGAATGGAGCTGTGTGAAGTCAGATGGAGGTGTGTGAAGTCAGAATGGAGGGGTGTGAAGTCAGAATGGAAGTGTGTGAAGTCAAAGAATGGAGGTGTGTGAAGTCACAGAATGGAGGTGTGTGAAATCATAGAATGGAGGTGTGTGAAGTCAGAATGGAGGTATGTCAAGTCACAGAATTGAGGTGTGTGAAGTCATTGAATGGAGGTGTGTGAAGTCAGAATGAAGGTGTGTGAAGTCACAGAATGGAGGTGTGTGAAGTCACAGAATGGATGTTTGTGAAGTAATAATGAAGGTGTTTGAAGTCATAGAGTGGAGGTGTGTGAAGTCACAGAATGGAGGTTTGTGAAGTCATAGAGTGGAGGAGTTTGAAGTCATAGAATTGAGGTGTGTGAAGACATATAATGGAGGTGTGTGAAGTGATAGGATCGAGGTGTGTGAAGTCACAGAATGGAGGTGTGTGAAGTCACAGAATGGAGGTGTGTGAACTCAGAATGTAGGTGTGCGAAGCCACAGAATGGAGGTTTGTGAAGTCATAGAATGGAAGTGTGTGAAGTCATAGAAAGGAGGTGTGTGAACTCAGAATGGAGGTGTCTGAAGTCACAGAATGGAGGTTTGTGAAGTCATAGAATGTAGGTGTGTGAAGTCAGAGAATGAATGTTTCTGAAGTAAGAATGAAGATGTGTGAAGTCATAGAATGGAGGTGTGTGAAGTCAAATTGGAGGTGTGTGAACTCATAGAATGGAGGTGTGTGAAGTGAAACAATAGAGGTTTGTGAAGTCATAGAATGGAGGTGTGTGAAGTCACAGAATGGAGGTGTGTGAAGTCAGAATGGAGGTGTGTGAAGTCATAGACTGAGGGGGGTGAAGTCATAGAAAGGAGGTGTGGGAAGTCATAGAATGGAGGAGTGTGAAGTCATAATGGAGGTGTGAGAAGTCACAGAATGGAGGTGTGTGAAGTCATAAAATAAAGGTGTGTGAAGTCAGAATGGAGGTGTGTGAAGTCACAGAATGGAGGTATGTGAACTAAGAATGGAGGTGTGTGAAGTCACAGAATGGAGGTATGTGAACTCAGAATGGAGGTGTGTGAAGTCATAGATGGAGGTGTGTGAAGTCATAGTATGGAGTTGTGTGAAATCACAGATGGATTTTTGTGAAGTCACAGAATGGAGCTGTGTGAAGTCAGAACGGAGGTGTGTGAAGTCATAGAATGGAGGTGTGTGAAGTCATAGAATGGAAGTGTGTGAAGTCATAGAATGGAGGTGTGTGAAGTCACAGAATGGAGGTGTGTGAAGTCATAGAATGGAAGTGTGTGAAGTCATAGAATGGAAGTGTGTGAAGTCAGAATGCAGGTTTGTGACGTCAGAATGGATGTGTGTGAAGTCACAGAATGGAGGAGTGTGAAGTCATAGATTTGAGGTGTGTGAAGTCAGAATGGACATGTGTGAAGTCACAGAATTGAGGTGTGTGAACCCAGAATGGAGGTGTGTGAAGTCACAGAATTGAGGTGTGTGAACCCAGAATGGAGGTGTGTGAAGTCACAGAATGGAGGTTTGTGAAGTCATACAAAGGAGGTGTGAAGTCATAGAATGGATGTTTCTAAAGTAAGAATGAAGGTGTGTGAAGTCATAGAATGGAGGTGTGTGAAGTCAAAATGGAGGTTTGTGAACTCATAGAATGGAGGTGTGTGAACTCATAGAATTGAGGTGTGTGAAGTCATGGAATGGAGGTGTGTGAAGTCCAAGAATGGAGGTGTGTGAAGTCAAACAATATAGGTGTGTGAAGTCACAGAATGGAGGTTGCCGGGGCCAACCGGCATCAAACCAGGGTTCGCAGATTGGGGTTCCTGAAATCGGGGGCAAGGACTAGCAAGAAATAGAAGAGAGACAGACACAGCGGGTCTGGGATGACCGCAGTCCAGGTAAAGACTGCCGAGACTGCCGGTTTATTTTCCACTCCACCTTCTTGCCTCCTCCTGACCCAGGGAACCTCCAGGTGTTACATTCATATGGTAATTCTCAGGTCATTTACATAGATTAGGGCCACAAAGCAATAAGACAACAAATCCATCGTCTGATGCAAGCCAAGGTACAGATTGATTCCACTCTGGCTCACAACAGGAGGTGTGTGAAGTCACAGAATTGAAGTGTGTGAAGTCATAATGGAGGTGTGTGAACTCACAGAATGGAGTTCTGTGAAGACACAGAATTGAGGTGTGTGAAGTCAGAATGGAGGTGTGTGAAGTCAGAATGGAGGTGTGTGAAATCATAGAATGGAGGTGTGTGAAGCCACAATGCAGGTGTGTGAACTCATGGAATGAAGGTGTGTGAACTAAAATTGCAGGTGTGTGAAGTCATAGAATGGAGGTATGTGAAGTCACAGAATGGAGGTCTGTGAAGTCACAGAATGGAGGTGTGTGAAGTCATAGAATGGAGGTGTGTGAAGTCACAGAATAGAGGTGTGTGAAGTCACAGAATGGAGGTGTGTGAAGTCATAGAATGGAGGTGTGTGAAGTCATAGAATGGAGGTGTGTGAAGTCAAAGAATGGAGGTGTGTGAAGTCATAGAATGGAGGTGTGTGAAGTCATAAAATGGAGGTGTGTGAACTCATAGAATGGAGGTGTGTGAAGTCATAGGATCGAGGTGTGTGAAGTCACAGAATGGAGGTGTGTTAAGTCTCGAATGCAGGTGTGCGGTCATAGAATGGAGGTGGGTGAAGTCATAGAAAGGAGGTGTGGGAAGTCATAGAATGGAGGGATGTGAAGTCATAGAATGGAGGTTTGTGAAATCACAGAATGGAGGTGTGTTAATTCATAGAATGGGGGTGTGTGAAGTCATAGGATCGAGGTGTGTGAAGTCACAGAATGGAGGTGTGTGAAGCCACAGAATGGAGGTGTGTGAACTCAAAATGTAGGTGTGTGAAGCCACAGAATGGAGGTGTGTGAAGTCACAGAATGGAGGTGTGTGAAGTCAAAAAGATGGTGTGTGAAGTCACAGAATGGAGGTGTGTGAATTCATAGAATGGAGCTGTGTGAAGTCACATGGAGGTGTGTGAAGTGAGAATGGAAGGGTGTGAAGTCAGAATGGAAGTGTGTGAAGTCACAGAATGGAGGTGTGTGAAGTCACAGAATGGAGGTTTGTGAAATCATAGAATGGAGGTGTGTGAAGTCAGAATGGAGGTGTGTGAAGTCAGAATGAAGGTGTGTGAAGTCCCAGAATGGAGGTGTGTGAAGTCACAGAATGGGTGTTTTTGAAGTAAGAATGAAGGTGTTTGAAGTCATAGAGTGGAGGTGTGTGAAGTCACAGAATGGAGGTGTGTGAAGTCAAAGAGTGGCGGTGTTTGAAGTCATAGAATTGAGGTGTGTGAAGTCATAGAATGGAGGTGTGTGAAGTGATAGGATCGAGGTGTGTGAAGTCACAGAATGGAGGTGTGTGAAGTCACAGAATGGAGGTGTGTGTAGTCACAGAATGGAGGTGTGTGAACTCAGAATGTAGGTGTGCGAAGACACAGAATGGAGGTGTGTGAAGTCAAAGAATGGAAGTGTGTGAAGTCATAGAAAGGAGGTGTGAGAACTCAGAATGGAGGTGTGTGAAGTCACAAAATGGAGGTTTGTGAAGTCAGAATGGAGGTGTGTGAAGTCATAGAATTGAGGTGTGTGAAGTCATAGAATGGAGGTGTGTGAAGTCATAGAATGGAGGTGTGTGAAGTCACAGATTGGAGGTGTGTGAAGTCACAGAATGGAGGTGTTCGAACTCACAGAATGGAGGTGTGTGAACTCAGAATGTAGGTGTGTGAAGCCACAGAATGGAGGTGTGTGAAGTCATAGAATGGAAGTGTGTGAAGTCATAGAATGGAGCTGTGTGAAGTCAGATGGAGGTGTGTGAAGTCAGAATGGAGGGGTGTGAAGTCACAAAATGGAGGTGTGTGAAATCACAGAATGGAGGTGTGTGAAGTCATAGAATGGAGGTGTGTGAAGTCAGAATTGAGGTGTGTGAAGTCACAGAATTGAGGTGTGTGAAGTCACAGAATGGAGGTGTGTGAAGTCAGAATGAAGGTGTGTGAAGTCACAGAATGGAGGTGTGTAAAGTCACAGAATGGATGTTTGTAAAGTAAGAATGAAGGTGTGTGAAGTGAAACAATAGAGGTGTGTGAAGTCACAGAATGGAGGTGTGTGAAGTCACAGATTGGAAGTGTGTGATGTCAAAACGGAGGTGTGTGAAGTCACAGAATGGAGGTGTGTGAAGTCACAGAATGGAGGTGTGTGAAGTCAAAAAGATGGTGTGTGAAGTCACAGAATGGAGGTGTGTGAATTCATAGAATGGAGCTGTGTGAAGTCAGATGGAGGTGTGTGAAGTCAGAATGGAGGGGTGTGAAGTCAGAATGGAAGTGTGTGAAGTCACAGAATGGAGGTGTGTGAAGTCACAGAATGGAGGTGTGTGAAATCATAGAATGGAGGTGTGTGAAGTCAGAATGGAGGTATGTCAAGTCACAGAATTGAGGTGTGTGAAGTCATTGAATGGAGGTGTGTGAAGTCAGAATGAAGGTGTGTGAAGTCACAGAATGGAGGTGTGTGAAGTCACAGAATGGATGTTTGTGAAGTAATAATGAAGGTGTTTGAAGTCATAGAGTGGAGGTGTGTGAAGTCACAGAATGGAGGTTTGTGAAGTCATAGAGTGGAGGAGTTTGAAGTCATAGAATTGAGGTGTGTGAAGACATAGAATGGAGGTGTGTGAAGTGATAGGATCGAGGTGTGTGAAGTCACAGAATGGAGGTGTGTGAAGTCACAGAATGGAGGTGTGTGAACTCAGAATGTATGTGTGCGAAGCCACAGAATGGCGGTTTGTGAAGTCATAGAATGGAAGTGTGTGAAGTCATAGAAAGGAGGTGTGTGAACTCAGAATGGAGGTGTCTGAAGTCACAGAATGGAGGTTTGTGAAGTCATAGAATGTAGGTGTGTGAAGTCAGAGAATGAATGTTTCTGAAGTAAGAATGAAGATGTGTGAAGTCATAGAATGGAGGTGTGTGAAGTCAAATTGGAGGTGTGTGAACTCATAGAATGGAGGTGTGTGAAATGAAACAATAGAGGTTTGTGAAGTCATAGATTGGAGGTGTGTGAAGTCACAGAATGGAGGTGTGTGAAGTCAGAATGGAGGTGTGTGAAGTCATAGACTGAGGGGGGTGAAGTCATAGAAAGGAGGTGTGGGAAGTCATAGAATGGAGGAGTGTGAAGTCATAATGGAGGTGTGAGAAGTCACAGAATGGAGGTGTGTGAAGTCATAAAATAAAGGTGTGTGAAGTCAGAATGGAGGTGTGTGAAGTCACAGAATGGAGGTATGTGAACTAAGAATGGAGGTGTGTGAAGTCACAGAATGCAGGTATGTGAACTCAGAATGGAGGTGTGTGAAGTCATAGATGGAGGTGTGTGAAGTCATAGTATGGAGTTGTGTGAAATCACAGATGGATTTTTGTGAAGTCACAGAATGGAGCTGTGTGAAGTCAGAACGGAGGTGTGTGAAGTCATAGAATGGAGGTGTGTGAAGTCATAGAATGGAAGTGTGTGAAGTCATAGAATGGAGGTGTGTGAAGTCACAGAATGGAGGTGTGTGAAGTCATAGAATGGAAGTGTGTGAAGTCATAGAATGGAAGTGTGTGAAGTCAGAATGCAGGTTTGTGACGTCAGAATGGAGGTGTGTGAAGTCACAGAATGGAGGAGTGTGAAGTCATAGATTTGAGGTGTGTGAAGTCAGAATGGACATGTGTGAAGTCACAGAATTGAGGTGTGTGAACCCAGAATGGAGGTGTGTGAAGTCACAGAATTGAGGTGTGTGAACCCAGAATGGAGGTGTGTGAAGTCACAGAATGGAGGTTTGTGAAGTCATACAAAGGAGGTGTGAAGTCATAGAATGGATGTTTCTAAAGTAAGAATGAAGGTGTGTGAAGTCATAGAATGGAGGTGTGTGAAGTCAAAATGGAGGTTTGTGAACTCATAGAATGGAGGTGTGTGAACTCATAGAATTGAGGTGTGTGAAGTCATGGAATGGAGGTGTGTGAAGTCCAAGAATGGAGGTGTGTGAAGTCAAACAATATAGGTGTGTGAAGTCACAGAATGGAGGTTGCCGGGGCCAACCGGCATCAAACCAGGGTTCGCAGATTGGGGTTCCTGAAATCGGGGGCAAGGACTAGCAAGAAATAGAAGAGAGACAGACACAGCGGGTCCGGGATGACCGCAGTCCAGGTAAAGACTGCCGAGACTGCCGGTTTATTTTCCACTCCACCTTCTTGCCTCCTCCTGACCCAGGGAACCTCCAGGTGTTACATTCATATGGTAATTCTCAGGTCATTTACATAGATTAGGGCCACAAAGCAATAAGACAACAAATCCATCGTCTGATGCAAGCCAAGGTACAGATTGATTCCACTCTGGCTCACAACAGGAGGTGTGTGAAGTCACAGAATTGAAGTGTGTGAAGTCATAATGGAGGTGTGTGAACTCACAGAATGGAGTTCTGTGAAGACACAGAATTGAGGTGTGTGAAGTCAGAATGGAGGTGTGTGAAGTCAGAATGGAGGTGTGTGAAATCATAGAATGGAGGTGTGTGAAGCCACAATGCAGGTGTGTGAACTCATGGAATGAAGGTGTGTGAAGTAAAATTGCAGGTGTGTGAAGTCATAGAATGGAGGTATGTGAAGTCACAGAATGGAGGTGTGTGAAGTCACAGAATGGAGGTGTGTGAAGTCATAGAATGGAGGTGTGTGAAGTCACAGAATGGAGGTGTGTGAAGTCACAGAATGGAGGTGTGTGAAGTCATAGAATGGAAGTGTGTGAAGTCATAGAATGGAGCTGTGTGAAGTCAGATGGAGGTGTGTGAAGTCAGAATGGAGGGGTGTGAAGTCACAAAATGGAGGTGTGTGAAATCACAGAATGGAGGTGTGTGAAGTCATAGAATGGAGGTGTGTGAAGTCAGAATTGAGGTGTGTGAAGTCACAGAATTGAGGTGTGTGAAGTCACAGAATGGAGGTGTGTGAAGTCAGAATGAAGGTGTGTGAAGTCACAGAATGGAGGTGTGTAAAGTCACAGAATGGATGTTTGTAAAGTAAGAATGAAGGTGTGTGAAGTGAAACAATAGAGGTGTGTGAAGTCACAGAATGGAGGTGTGTGAAGTCACAGATTGGAAGTGTGTGATGTCAAAACGGAGGTGTGTGAAGTCACAGAATGGAGGTGTGTGAAGTCACAGAATGGAGGTGTGTGAAGTCAAAAAGATGGTGTGTGAAGTCACAGAATGGAGGTGTGTGAATTCATAGAATGGAGCTGTGTGAAGTCAGATGGAGGTGTGTGAAGTCAGAATGGAGGGGTGTGAAGTCAGAATGGAAGTGTGTGAAGTCACAGAATGGAGGTGTGTGAAGTCACAGAATGGAGGTGTGTGAAATCATAGAATGGAGGTGTGTGAAGTCAGAATGGAGGTATGTCAAGTCACAGAATTGAGGTGTGTGAAGTCATTGAATGGAGGTGTGTGAAGTCAGAATGAAGGTGTGTGAAGTCACAGAATGGAGGTGTGTGAAGTCACAGAATGGATGTTTGTGAAGTAATAATGAAGGTGTTTGAAGTCATAGAGTGGAGGTGTGTGAAGTCACAGAATGGAGGTTTGTGAAGTCATAGAGTGGAGGAGTTTGAAGTCATAGAATTGAGGTGTGTGAAGACATAGAATGGAGGTGTGTGAAGTGATAGGATCGAGGTGTGTGAAGTCACAGAATGGAGGTGTGTGAAGTCACAGAATGGAGGTGTGTGAACTCAGAATGTAGGTGTGCGAAGCCACAGAATGGCGGTTTGTGAAGTCATAGAATGGAAGTGTGTGAAGTCATAGAAAGGAGGTGTGTGAACTCAGAATGGAGGTGTCTGAAGTCACAGAATGGAGGTTTGTGAAGTCATAGAATGTAGGTGTGTGAAGTCAGAGAATGAATGTTTCTGAAGTAAGAATGAAGATGTGTGAAGTCATAGAATGGAGGTGTGTGAAGTCAAATTGGAGGTGTGTGAACTCATAGAATGGAGGTGTGTGAAATGAAACAATAGAGGTTTGTGAAGTCATAGATTGGAGGTGTGTGAAGTCACAGAATGGAGGTGTGTGAAGTCAGAATGGAGGTGTGTGAAGTCATAGACTGAGGGGGGTGAAGTCATAGAAAGGCGGTGTGGGAAGTCATAGAATGGAGGAGTGTGAAGTCATAATGGAGGTGTGAGAAGTCACAGAATGGAGGTGTGTGAACCCAGAATGGAGGTGTGTGAAGTCACAGAATGGAGGTATGTGAACTAAGAATGGAGGTGTGTGAAGTCACAGAATGCAGGTATGTGAACTCAGAATGGAGGTGTGTGAAGTCATAGATGGAGGTGTGTGAAGTCATAGTATGGAGTTGTGTGAAATCACAGATGGATTTTTGTGAAGTCACAGAATGGAGCTGTGTGAAGTCAGAACGGAGGTGTGTGAAGTCATAGAATGGAGGTGTGTGAAGTCATAGAATGGAAGTGTGTGAAGTCATAGAATGGAGGTGTGTGAAGTCACAGAATGGAGGTGTGTGAAGTCATAGAATGGAAGTGTGTGAAGTCATAGAATGGAAGTGTGTGAAGTCAGAATGCAGGTTTGTGACGTCAGAATGGAGGTGTGTGAAGTCACAGAATGGAGGAGTGTGAAGTCATAGATTTGAGGTGTGTGAAGTCAGAATGGACATGTGTGAAGTCACAGAATTGAGGTGTGTGAACCCAGAATGGAGGTGTGTGAAGTCACAGAATTGAGGTGTGTGAACCCAGAATGGAGGTGTGTGAAGTCACAGAATGGAGGTTTGTGAAGTCATACAAAGGAGGTGTGAAGTCATAGAATGGATGTTTCTAAAGTAAGAATGAAGGTGTGTGAAGTCATAGAATGGAGGTGTGTGAAGTCAAAATGGAGGTTTGTGAACTCATAGAATGGAGGTGTGTGAACTCATAGAATTGAGGTGTGTGAAGTCATGGAATGGAGGTGTGTGAAGTCCAAGAATGGAGGTGTGTGAAGTCAAACAATATAGGTGTGTGAAGTCACAGAATGGAGGTTGCCGGGGCCAACCGGCATCAAACCAGGGTTCGCAGATTGGGGTTCCTGAAATCGGGGGCAAGGACTAGCAAGAAATAGAAGAGAGACAGACACAGCGGGTCCGGGATGACCGCAGTCCAGGTAAAGACTGCCGAGACTGCCGGTTTATTTTCCACTCCACCTTCTTGCCTCCTCCTGACCCAGGGAACCTCCAGGTGTTACATTCATATGGTAATTCTCAGGTCATTTACATAGATTAGGGCCACAAAGCAATAAGACAACAAATCCATCGTCTGATGCAAGCCAAGGTACAGATTGATTCCACTCTGGCTCACAACAGGAGGTGTGTGAAGTCACAGAATTGAAGTGTGTGAAGTCATAATGGAGGTGTGTGAACTCACAGAATGGAGTTCTGTGAAGACACAGAATTGAGGTGTGTGAAGTCAGAATGGAGGTGTGTGAAGTCAGAATGGAGGTGTGTGAAATCATAGAATGGAGGTGTGTGAAGCCACAATGCAGGTGTGTGAACTCATGGAATGAAGGTGTGTGAAGTAAAATTGCAGGTGTGTGAAGTCATAGAATGGAGGTATGTGAAGTCACAGAATGGAGGTGTGTGAAGTCACAGAATGGAGGTGTGTGAAGTCATAGAATGGAGGTGTGTGAAGTCACAGAATGGAGGTGTGTGAAGTCACAGAATGGAGGTGTGTGAAGTCATAGAATGGAGGTGTGTGAAGTCATAGAATGGAGGTGTGTGAAGTCAAAGAATGGAGGTGTGTGAAGTCATAGAATGGAGGTGTGTGAAGTCATAAAATGGAGGTGTGTGAACTCATAGAATGGAGGTGTGTGAAGTCATAGGATCGAGGTGTGTGAAGTCACAGAATGGAGGTGTGTTAAGTCTCGAATGCAGGTGTGCGGTCATAGAATGGAGGTGGGTGAAGTCATAGAAAGGAGGTGTGGGAAGTCATAGAATGGAGGGATGTGAAGTCATAGAATGGAGGTTTGTGAAATCACAGAATGGAGGTGTGTTAATTCATAGAATGGGGGTGTGTGAAGTCATAGGATCGAGGTGTGTGAAGTCACAGAATGGAGGTGTGTGAAGCCACAGAATGGAGGTGTGTGAACTCAAAATGTAGGTGTGTGAAGTCACAGAATGGAGGTGTGTGAAGTCAAAAAGATGGTGTGTGAAGTCACAGAATGGAGGTGTGTGAATTCATAGAATGGAGCTGTGTGAAGTCACATGGAGGTGTGTGAAGTGAGAATGGAAGGGTGTGAAGTCAGAATGGAAGTGTGTGAAGTCACAGAATGGAGGTGTGTGAAGTCACAGAATGGAGGTTTGTGAAATCATAGAATGGAGGTGTGTGAAGTCAGAATGGAGGTGTGTGAAGTCAGAATGAAGGTGTGTGAAGTCCCAGAATGGAGGTGTGTGAAGTCACAGAATGGATGTTTTTGAAGTAAGAATGAAGGTGTTTGAAGTCATAGAGTGGAGGTGTGTGAAGTCACAGAATGGAGGTGTGTGAAGTCAAAGAGTGGCGGTGTTTGAAGTCATAGAATTGAGGTGTGTGAAGTCATAGAATGGAGGTGTGTGAAGTGATAGGATCGAGGTGTGTGAAGTCACAGAATGGAGGTGTGTGAAGTCACAGAATGGAGGTGTGTGAAGTCACAGAATGGAGGTGTGTGAAATCACAGAATGGAGGTGTGTGAAGTCATAGAATGGAGGTGTGTGAAGTCAAAGAATGGAAGTGTGTGAAGTCATAGAAAGGAGGTGTGAGAACTCAGAATGGAGGTGTGTGAAGTCACAAAATGGAGGTTTGTGAAGTCAGAATGGAGGTGTGTGAAGTCATAGAATTGAGGTGTGTGAAGTCATAGAATGGAGGTGTGTGAAGTCATAGAATGGAGGTGTGTGAAGTCACAGATTGGAGGTGTGTGAAGTCACAGAATGGAGGTGTTCGAACTCACAGAATGGAGGTGTGTGAACTCAGAATGTAGGTGTGTGAAGCCACAGAATGGAGGTGTGTGAAGTCATAGAATGGAAGTGTGTGAAGTCATAGAATGGAGCTGTGTGAAGTCAGATGGAGGTGTGTGAAGTCAGAATGGAGGGGTGTGAAGTCACAAAATGGAGGTGTGTGAAATCACAGAATGGAGGTGTGTGAAGTCATAGAATGGAGGTGTGTGAAGTCAGAATTGAGGTGTGTGAAGTCACAAAATTGAGGTGTGTGAAGTCACAGAATGGAGGTGTGTGAAGTCAGAATGAATGTGTGTGAAGTCACAGAATGGAGGTGTGTAAAGTCACAGAATGGATGTTTGTAAAGTAAGAATGAAGGTGTGTGAAGTGAAACAATAGAGGTGTGTGAAGTCACAGAATGGAGGTGTGTGAAGTCACAGATTGGAAGTGTGTGATGTCAAAACGGAGGTGTGTGAAGTCACAGAATGGAGGTGTGTGAAGTCACAGAATGGAGGTGTGTGAAGTCATAGAATGGAGGTTTGTGAAATCACAGAATGGAGGTGTGTGAAGTCAGAATGAAGGTGTGTGAAGCCACAGAATGGAGGTGTGTGAAGTCACAGAATGGATGTTTGTGAAGTAAGAATGAAGGTGTGTGAAGTGAAACAATAGAGGTGTGTGAAGTCACAGAATGGAGGTGTGTGAAGTCACAGAATGGAGGTGTGTGAAGTCATAGAATGGAGGTTTGTGAAATCACAGAATGGAGGTGTGTGAAGTCAGAATGAAGGTGTGTGAAGTCACAGCATGGAGGTGTGTGAAGTCACAGAATGGATGTTTGTGAAGTAAGAATGAAGGTGTGTGAAGTGAAACAATAGAGGTGTGTGAAGTCACAGAATGGAGGTGTGTGAAGTCACAGATTGGAAGTGTGTGAAGTCAAAACGGAGGTGTGTGAAGTCACAGAATGGAGGTGTGTGAAGTCACAGAATGGAGGTGTGTGAAGTCATAGAATGGAGGTTTGTGAAATCACAGAATGGAGGTGTGTTAATTCATAGAATGGAGGTGTGTGAAGTTATAGGATCGAGGTGTGTGAAGTCACAGAATGGAGGTGAGTGAAGTCACAGAATGGAGGGGTGTGAAGTCACAGAATGGAGGTGTGTGAACTCAGAATGGAGGTGTGTGAAGTCACAGAATGGAGGTTTGTGAAGTCATAGAATGGAGGTGTGTGAAGTCAGAGAATGGATGTTTCTGAAGTAAGAATGAAGGTGTGTGAACTCATAGAATGGAGGTGTGTGAACTCATAGAATGGAGGTTTGTGAAGTCATGGAATGGCGGTGTGTGAAATCAAAGAATGGAGGTGTGTGAAGTGAAACAATAGAGGTGTGTGAAGTCACAGAATGGAGGTGTGTGAAGTCACAGAATGGATGTGCATGACGTCAAAAAGGTGGTGTGTGAAGTCACAGAATGGATATGTGTGAATTTATATTATGGAGCTTTGTGAAGTCAGAATGGAGGTGTGTGAAGTCAGAATGGAGGGGTGTGAAGTCAGAATGGAGGTGTGTGAAGTCACAGAATGGAGGTGTGTGAAGTCATAGAATGGAGGTGTGTGAAATCATAGAATGGAGGTGTGTGAAGTCAGAATGGAGGTGTGTCAAGTCACAGAACTGAGGTGTGTGAAGTCAGAAAATGGAGGTGTGTGAAGTTGGAATGAAGGTGTTTGAAGTCACAGAAAGGAGGTGTGTGAAGTCACAGAATGGATGTTTGTGAAGTCATAAAATGAAGGTGTGTGAAGTCAGAATTGAGGTGTGTGAAGTCATAGTATGGAGGTGTATGAAATCACAGAATGTAGTTTTGTGAAGTCACAGAATGGAGCTGTGTGAAGTCATAACTGAGGTGTGTGAAGTCATAGAATGGAGGTGTGTGAAGTCACAGAATGGAGGTGTGTGAACTCATAGAATGGAGGTGTGTGAAGTCACAATGGAGGTGTGTGAAGTCATAGAATTTAGGTGTGTGAAGTCACAAAATGGAGGTGTGTGAAGTCATAGAATGGAGGTGTGTGAAGTCATAGAATGGAGGTGTGTGAAATCAGAATGGAGGTGTGTATAGTCACAGAATTGAGGTGTGTGAAGTCACAGAATGGAGGTGTGTAAAGTCAGAGTGAAGGTGTGTGAAGTCACAGAATGGAGGTTTGTGAAGTCACAGAATGGATGTTTGTGAAGTAAGAATGAAGGTGTTTGAAGTCATAGAGTGGAGGTGTGTGAAGTCACAGAATGGAGGTGTGTGAAGTCATAGAATGGAGGTGTGTGAAGTCATAGAATTGAGGTGTGTGAAGTCATAGAATGGAGGTGTGTGAAGTCATAAAATGGAGGTGTGTGAACTCATAGAATGGAGGTGTGTGAAGTCAAAATGGAGTTGTGTGAAGTCATAGAATGGTGGTTTTTGAGGTCAACGAATGGAGGTGTGTGAAGTCATAGAATGGAGGTGTGTGAAGTCATAGAATGGAGGTGTGTGAAATCATAGAATTGAGGTGTGTGAAGTCATAGAATGGAGGTGTGTGAAGTCATAAAATGGAGGTTTGTGAACTCATAGAATGGAGGTGTGTGAAGTCAAAATGGAGTTGTGTGAAGTCAGAGAATGGTGGTTTTTGATGTCAACGAATGGAGGTGTGTGAACTCAGAATGTAGGTGTGTGAAGCCACAGAATGGAGGTGTGTGAAGTCATAGAATGGAAGTGTGTGAAGTCATAGAAAGGAGGTGTGTGAACTCAGAATGGAGGTGTGTGAAGTCACAGAATGGAGGTTTGTGAAGTCATAGAATGGAGGTGTGTGAAGTCAGAGAATGGATGTTTCTGAAGTAAGAATGAAGGTGTGTGAAGTCATAGATTGGAGGTGTGTGAAGTCAAACTGGAGGTGTGTGAACTCATAGAATGGAGGTGTGTGAACTCATAGAATGGAGGTGTGTGAAGTCACAGAATGGAGGTGTGTGAAGTCAAAGAATGGAGGTGTGTGAAGTCACAGATTGGAAGTGGGTGAAGTCATAACGGAGGTGTGTGAAGTCACAGAATGGAGGTGTGTGAAGTCACAGAATGGAGGTGTGTGAAGTCAAAAAGATGGTGTGTGAAGTCACAGAATGGAGGTGTGTGAATTCATAGAATGGAGCTGTGTGAAGTCAGATGGAGGTGTGTGAAGTCAGAATGGAGGGGTGTGAAGTCAGAATGGAAGTGTGTGAAGTCACAGAATGGAGGTGTGTGAAGTCACAGAATGGAGGTGTGTGAAATCATATAATGTAGGTGTGTGAAGTCAGAATGGAGGTGTGTCAAGTCACAGAACTGAGGTGTGTGAAGTCACAGAATGGAGGTGTGTGAAGTCAGAATGGAGGTGTGTCAAGTCACAGAACTGAGGTGTGTGAAATCACAGAATGGAGGTGTGTTAATTCATAGAATGGGGGTGTGTGAAGTCATAGGATCGAGGTGTGTGAAGTCACAGAATGGAGGTGTGTGAAGTCACAGAATGGAGGTGTATGAACTCAAAATGTAGGTGTGTGAAGCCACAGAATGGAGGTGTGTGAAGTCACAGAATGGAGGTGTGTGAAGTCAAAAAGATGGTGTGTGAAGTCACAGAATGGAGGTGTGTGAATTCATAGAATGGAGCTGTATGAAGTCACATGGAGGTGTGTGAAGTGAGAATGGAAGGGTGTGAAGTCAGAATGGAAGTGTGTGAAGTCACAGAATGGAGGTGTGTGAAGTCACAGAATGGAGGTTTGTGAAATCATAGAATGGAGGTGTGTGAAGTCAGAATGGAGGTGTGTGAAGTCAGAATGAAGGTGTGTGAAGTCCCAGAATGGAGGTGTGTGAAGTCACAGAATGGATGTTTTTGAAGTAAGAATGAAGGTGTTTGAAGTCATAGAGTGGAGGTGTGTGAAGTCACAGAATGGAGGTGTGTGAAGTCAAAGAGTGGCGGTGTTTGAAGTCATAGAATTGAGGTGTGTGAAGTCATAGAATGGAGGTGTGTGAAGTGATAGGATCGAGGTGTGTGAAGTCACAGAATGGAGGTGTGTGAAGTCACAGAATGGAGGTGTGTGAAGTCACAGAATGGAGGTGTGTGAACTCAGAATGTAGGTGTGCGAAGACACAGAATGGAGGTGTGTGAAGTCAAAGAATGGAAGTGTATGAAGTCATAGAAAGGAGGTGTGAGAACTCAGAATGGAGGTGTGTGAAGTCACAAAATGGAGGTTTGTGAAGTCAGAATGGAGGTGTGTGAAGTCATAGAATTGAGGTGTGTGAAGTCATAGAATGGAGGTGTGTGAAGTCATAGAATGGAGGTGTGTGAAGTCACAGATTGGAGGTGTGTGAAGTCACAGAATGGAGGTGTTCGAACTCACAGAATGGAGGGGTGTGAACTCAGAATGTAGGTGTGTGAAGCCACAGAATGGAGGTGTGTGAAGTCATAGAATGGAAGTGTGTGAAGTCATAGAATGGAGCTGTGTGAAGTCAGATGGAGGTGTGTGAAGTCAGTATGGAGGGGTGTGAAGTCACAAAATGGAGGTGTGTGAAATCACAGAATGGAGGTGTGTGAAGTCATAGAATGGAGGTGTGTGAAGTCAGAATTGAGGTGTGTGAAGTCACAGAATTGAGGTGTGTGAAGTCACAGAATGGAGGTGTGTGAAGTCAGAATGAAGGTGTGTGAAGTCACAGAATGGAGGTGTGTAAAGTCACAGAATGGATGTTTGTAAAGTAAGAATGAAGGTGTGTGAAGTGAAACAATAGAGGTGTGTGAAGTCACAGAATGGAGGTGTGTGAAGTCACAGATTGGAAGTGTGTGATGTCAAAACGGAGGTGTGTGAAGTCACAGAATGGAGGTGTGTGAAGTCACAGAATGGAGGTGTGTGAAGTCATAGAATGGAGGTTTGTGAAATCACAGAATGGAGGTGTGTGAAGTCAGAATGAAGGTGTGTGAAGCCACAGAATGGAGGTGTGTGAAGTCACAGAATGGATGTTTGTGAAGTAAGAATGAAGGTGTGTGAAGTGAAACAATAGAGGTGTGTGAAGTCACAGAATGGAGGTGTGTGAAGTCACAGAATGGAGGTGTGTGAAGTCATAGAATGGAGGTTTGTGAAATCACAGAATGGAGGTGTGTTAATTCATAGAATGGAGGTGTGTGAAGTTATAGGATCGAGGTGTGTGAAGTCACAGAATGGAGGTGTGTGAAGTCACAGAATGGAGGTGTGTGAAGTCACAGAATGGAGGTGTGTTAAATCAGAATGTAGGTGTGTGAAGCCACAGAATGGAGGTGTGTGAAGTCATAGAATGGAAGTGTGTGAAGTCATAGATAGTAGGTGTATGAACTCAGAATGGAGGTGTGTGAAGTCACAGAATGGAGGTTTGTGAAGTCATAGAATGGAGGTGTGTGAAGTCAGAGAATGGATGTTTCTGAAGTAAGAATGAAGGTGTGTGAACTCATAGAATGGAGGTGTGTGAACTCATAGAATGGAGGTTTGTGAAGTCATGGAATGGCGGTGTGTGAAATCAAAGAATGGAGGTGTGTGAAGTGAAACAATAGAGGTGTGTGAAGTCACAGAATGGAGGTGCGTGAAGTCACAGATTGGAAGTGTGTGAAGTCAAAACGGAGGTGTGTGAAGTCACAGAATGGAGGTGTGTGAAGTCACAGAATGGATGTGCGTGACGTCAAAAAGGTGGTGTGTGAAGTCACAGAATGGATATGTGTGAATTTATAGAATGGAGCTTTGTGAAGTCAGAATGGAGGTGTGTGAAGTCAGAATGGAGGGGTGTGAAGTCAGAATGGAGGTGTGTGAAGTCACAGAATGGAGGTGTGTGAAGTCATAGAATGGAGGTGTGTGAAATCATAGAATGGAGGTGTGTGAACTCAGAATGTACGTGTGTGAAGCCACAGAATGGAGGTGTGTGAAGTCATAGAATGGAAGTGTGTGAAGTCATAGATAGTAGGTGTGTGAACTCAGAATTGAGGTGTGTGAAGTCACAGAATGGAGGTGTGTGAAGTCACAGATTGGAAGTGTGTGAAGTCAAAACGGAGGTGTGTGAAGTCACAGAATGGAGGTGTGTGAAGTCACAGAATGGAGGTGTGTGAAGTCATAGAATGGAGGTTTGTGAAATCACAGAATGGAGGTGTGTTAATTCATAGAATGGAGGTGTGTGAAGTTATAGGATCGAGGTGTGTGAAGTCACAGAATGGAGGTGAGTGAAGTCACAGAATGGAGGGGTGTGAAGTCACAGAATGGAGGTGTGTGAACTCAGAATGTAGGTGTGTGAAGCCACAGAATGGAGTTGTGTGAAGTCATAGAATGGAAGTGTGTGAAGTCATAGATAGTAGGTGTGTGAACTCAGAATGGAGGTGTGTGAAGTCACAGAATGGAGGTTTGTGAAGTCATAGAATGGAGGTGTGTGAAGTCAGAGAATGGATGTTTCTGAAGTAAGAATGAAGGTGTGTGAACTCATAGAATGGAGGTGTGTGAACTCATAGAATGGAGGTTTGTGAAGTCATGGAATGGCGGTGTGTGAAATCAAAGAATGGAGGTGTGTGAAGTGAAACAATAGAGGTGTGTGAAGTCACAGAATGGAGGTGCGTGAAGTCACAGATTGGAAGTGTGTGAAGTCAAAACGGAGGTGTGTGAAGTCACAGAATGGAGGTGTGTGAAGTCACAGAATGGATGTGCATGACGTCAAAAAGGTGGTGTGTGAAGTCACAGAATGGATATGTGTGAATTTATATTATGGAGCTTTGTGAAGTCAGAATGGAGGTGTGTGAAGTCAGAATGGAGGGGTGTGAAGTCAGAATGGAGGTGTGTGAAGTCACAGAATGGAGGTGTGTGAAGTCATAGAATGGAGGTGTGTGAAATCATAGAATGGAGGTGTGTGAAGTCAGAATGGAGGTGTGTCAAGTCACAGAACTGAGGTGTGTGAAGTCAGAAAATGGAGGTGTGTGAAGTTGGAATGAAGGTGTTTGAAGTCACAGAAAGGAGGTGTGTGAAGTCACAGAATGGATGTTTGTGAAGTCATAAAATGAAGGTGTGTGAAGTCAGAATTGAGGTGTGTGAAGTCATAGTATGGAGGTGTATGAAATCACAGAATGTAGTTTTGTGAAGTCACAGAATGGAGCTGTGTGAAGTCATAACTGAGGTGTGTGAAGTCATAGAATGGAGGTGTGTGAAGTCACAGAATGGAGGTGTGTGAACTCATAGAATGGAGGTGTGTGAAGTCACAATGGAGGTGTGTGAAGTCATAGAATTTAGGTGTGTGAAGTCACAAAATGGAGGTGTGTGAAGTCATAGAATGGAGGTGTGTGAAGTCATAGAATGGAGGTGTGTGAAATCAGAATGGAGGTGTGTATAGTCACAGAATTGAGGTGTGTGAAGTCACAGAATGGAGGTGTGTAAAGTCAGAGTGAAGGTGTGTGAAGTCACAGAATGGAGGTTTGTGAAGTCACAGAATGGATGTTTGTGAAGTAAGAATGAAGGTGTTTGAAGTCATAGAGTGGAGGTGTGTGAAGTCACAGAATGGAGGTGTGTGAAGTCATAGAATGGAGGTGTGTGAAGTCATAGAATTGAGGTGTGTGAAGTCATAGAATGGAGGTGTGTGAAGTCATAAAATGGAGGTGTGTGAACTCATAGAATGGAGGTGTGTGAAGTCAAAATGGAGTTGTGTGAAGTCATAGAATGGTGGTTTTTGAGGTCAACGAATGGAGGTGTGTGAAGTCATAGAATGGAGGTGTGTGAAGTCATAGAATGGAGGTGTGTGAAATCATAGAATTGAGGTGTGTGAAGTCATAGAATGGAGGTGTGTGAAGTCATAAAATGGAGGTTTGTGAACTCATAGAATGGAGGTGTGTGAAGTCAAAATGGAGTTGTGTGAAGTCAGAGAATGGTGGTTTTTGATGTCAACGAATGGAGGTGTGTGAACTCAGAATGTAGGTGTGTGAAGCCACAGAATGGAGGTGTGTGAAGTCATAGAATGGAAGTGTGTGAAGTCATAGAAAGGAGGTGTGTGAACTCAGAATGGAGGTGTGTGAAGTCACAGAATGGAGGTTTGTGAAGTCATAGAATGGAGGTGTGTGAAGTCAGAGAATGGATGTTTCTGAAGTAAGAATGAAGGTGTGTGAAGTCATAGATTGGAGGTGTGTGAAGTCAAACTGGAGGTGTGTGAACTCATAGAATGGAGGTGTGTGAACTCATAGAATGGAGGTGTGTGAAGTCACAGAATGGAGGTGTGTGAAGTCAAAGAATGGAGGTGTGTGAAGTCACAGATTGGAAGTGGGTGAAGTCATAACGGAGGTGTGTGAAGTCACAGAATGGAGGTGTGTGAAGTCACAGAATGGAGGTGTGTGAAGTCAAAAAGATGGTGTGTGAAGTCACAGAATGGAGGTGTGTGAATTCATAGAATGGAGCTGTGTGAAGTCAGATGGAGGTGTGTGAAGTCAGAATGGAGGGGTGTGAAGTCAGAATGGAAGTGTGTGAAGTCACAGAATGGAGGTGTGTGAAGTCACAGAATGGAGGTGTGTGAAATCATATAATGTATGTGTGTGAAGTCAGAATGGAGGTGTGTCAAGTCACAGAACTGAGGTGTGTGAAGTCACAGAATGGAGGTGTGTGAAGTCAGAATGGAGGTGTGTCAAGTCACAGAACTGAGGTGTGTGAAATCACAGAATGGAGGTGTGTTAATTCATAGAATGGGGGTGTGTGAAGTCATAGGATCGAGGTGTGTGAAGTCACAGAATGGAGGTGTGTGAAGTCACAGAATGGAGGTGTATGAACTCAAAATGTAGGTGTGTGAAGCCACAGAATGGAGGTGTGTGAAGTCACAGAATGGAGGTGTGTGAAGTCAAAAAGATGGTGTGTGAAGTCACAGAATGGAGGTGTGTGAATTCATAGAATGGAGCTGTATGAAGTCACATGGAGGTGTGTGAAGTGAGAATGGAAGGGTGTGAAGTCAGAATGGAAGTGTGTGAAGTCACAGAATGGAGGTGTGTGAAGTCACAGAATGGAGGTTTGTGAAATCATAGAATGGAGGTGTGTGAAGTCAGAATGGAGGTGTGTGAAGTCAGAATGAAGGTGTGTGAAGTCCCAGAATGGAGGTGTGTGAAGTCACAGAATGGATGTTTTTGAAGTAAGAATGAAGGTGTTTGAAGTCATAGAGTGGAGGTGTGTGAAGTCACAGAATGGAGGTGTGTGAAGTCAAAGAGTGGCGGTGTTTGAAGTCATAGAATTGAGGTGTGTGAAGTCATAGAATGGAGGTGTGTGAAGTGATAGGATCGAGGTGTGTGAAGTCACAGAATGGAGGTGTGTGAAGTCACAGAATGGAGGTGTGTGAAGTCACAGAATGGAGGTGTGTGAACTCAGAATGTAGGTGTGCGAAGACACAGAATGGAGGTGTGTGAAGTCAAAGAATGGAAGTGTGTGAAGTCATAGAAAGGAGGTGTGAGAACTCAGAATGGAGGTGTGTGAAGTCACAAAATGGAGGTTTGTGAAGTCAGAATGGAGGTGTGTGAAGTCATAGAATTGAGGTGTGTGAAGTCATAGAATGGAGGTGTGTGAAGTCATAGAATGGAGGTGTGTGAAGTCACAGATTGGAGGTGTGTGAAGTCACAGAATGGAGGTGTTCGAACTCACAGAATGGAGGTGTGTGAACTCAGAATGTAGGTGTGTGAAGCCACAGAATGGAGGTGTGTGAAGTCATAGAATGGAAGTGTGTGAAGTCATAGAATGGAGCTGTGTGAAGTCAGATGGAGGTGTGTGAAGTCAGAATGGAGGGGTGTGAAGTCACAAAATGGAGGTGTGTGAAATCACAGAATGGAGGTGTGTGAAGTCATAGAATGGAGGTGTGTGAAGTCAGAATTGAGGTGTGTGAAGTCACAGAATTGAGGTGTGTGAAGTCACAGAATGGAGGTGTGTGAAGTCAGAATGAAGGTGTGTGAAGTCACAGAATGGAGGTGTGTAAAGTCACAGAATGGATGTTTGTAAAGTAAGAATGAAGGTGTGTGAAGTGAAACAATAGAGGTGTGTGAAGTCACAGAATGGAGGTGTGTGAAGTCACAGATTGGAAGTGTGTGATGTCAAAACGGAGGTGTGTGAAGTCACAGAATGGAGGTGTGTGAAGTCACAGAATGGAGGTGTGTGAAGTCATAGAATGGAGGTTTGTGAAATCACAGAATGGAGGTGTGTGAAGTCAGAATGAAGGTGTGTGAAGCCACAGAATGGAGGTGTGTGAAGTCACAGAATGGATGTTTGTGAAGTAAGAATGAAGGTGAGTGAAGTGAAACAATAGAGGTGTGTGAAGTCACAGAATGGAGGTGTGTGAAGTCACAGAATGGAGGTGTGTGAAGTCATAGAATGGAGGTTTGTGAAATCACAGAATGGAGGTGTGTTAATTCATAGAATGGAGGTGTGTGAAGTTATAGGATCGAGGTGTGTGAAGTCACAGAATGGAGGTGTGTGAAGTCACAGAATGGAGGTGTGTGAAGTCACAGAATGGAGGTGTGTGAAATCAGAATGTAGGTGTGTGAAGCCACAGAATGGAGGTGTGTGAAGTCATAGAATGGAAGTGTGTGAAGTCATAGATAGTAGGTGTGTGAACTCAGAATGGAGGTGTGTGAAGTCACAGAATGGAGGTTTGTGAAGTCATAGAATGGAGGTGTGTGAAGTCAGAGAATGGATGTTTCTGAAGTAAGAATGAAGGTCTGTGAACTCATAGAATGGAGGTGTGTGAACTCATAGAATGGAGGTTTGTGAAGTCATGGAATGGCGGTGTGTGAAATCAAAGAATGGAGGTGTGTGAAGTGAAACAATACAGGTGTGTGAAGTCACAGAATGGAGGTGCGTGAAGTCACAGATTGGAAGTGTGTGAAGTCAAAACGGAGGTGTGTGAAGTCACAGAATGGAGGTGTGTGAAGTCACAGAATGGATGTGCATGACGTCAAAAAGGTGGTGTGTGAAGTCACAGAATGGATATGTGTGAATTTATAGAATGGAGCTTTGTGAAGTCAGAATGGAGGTGTGTGAAGTCAGAATGGAGGGGTGTGAAGTCAGAATGGAGGTGTGTGAAGTCACAGAATGGAGGTGTGTGAAGTCATAGAATGGATGTGCATGACGTCAAAAAGGTGGTGTGTGAAGTCACAGAATGGATATGTGTGAATTTATATTATGGAGCTTTGTGAAGTCAGAATGGAGGTGTGTGAAGTCAGAATGGAGGGGTGTGAAGTCAGAATGGAGGTGTGTGAAGTCACAGAATGGAGGTGTGTGAAGTCATAGAATGGAGGTGTGTGAAATCATAGAATGGAGGTGTGTGAAGTCAGAATGGAGGTGTGTCAAGTCACAGAACTGAGGTGTGTGAAGTCAGAAAATGGAGGTGTGTGAAGTTGGAATGAAGGTGTTTGAAGTCACAGAAAGGAGGTGTGTGAAGTCACAGAATGGATGTTTGTGAAGTCATAAAATGAAGGTGTGTGAAGTCAGAATTGAGGTGTGTGAAGTCATAGTATGGAGGTGTATGAAATCACAGAATGTAGTTTTGTGAAGTCACAGAATGGAGCTGTGTGAAGTCATAACTGAGGTGTGTGAAGTCATAGAATTGAGGTGTGTGAAGTCACAGAATGGAGGTGTGTGAACTCATAGAATGGAGGTGTGTGAAGTCACAATGGAGGTGTGTGAAGTCATAGAATTTAGGTGTGTGAAGTCACAAAATGGAGGTGTGTGAAGTCATAGAATGGAGGTGTGTGAAGTCATAGAATGGAGGTGTGTGAAATCAGAATGGAGGTGTGTATAGTCACAGAATTGAGGTGTGTGAAGTCACAGAATGGAGGTGTGTAAAGTCAGAGTGAAGGTGTGTGAAGTCACAGAATGGAGGTTTGTGAAGTCACAGAATGGATGTTTGTGAAGTAAGAATGAAGGTGTTTGAAGTCATAGAGTGGAGGTGTGTGAAGTCACAGAATGGAGGTGTGTGAAGTCATAGAATGGAGGTGTGTGAAGTCATAGAATTGAGGTGTGTGAAGTCATAGAATGGAGGTGTGTGAAGTCATAAAATGGAGGTGTGTGAACTCATAGAATGGAGGTGTGTGAAGTCAAAATGGAGTTGTGTGAAGTCATAGAATGGTGGTTTTTGAGGTCAACGAATGGAGGTGTGTGAAGTCATAGAATGGAGGTGTGTGAAGTCATAGAATGGAGGTGTGTGAAATCATAGAATTGAGGTGTGTGAAGTCATAGAATGGAGGTGTGTGAAGTCATAAAATGGAGGTTTGTGAACTCATAGAATGGAGGTGTGTGAAGTCAAAATGGAGTTGTGTGAAGTCAGAGAATGGTGGTTTTTGATGTCAACGAATGGAGGTGTGTGAACTCAGAATGTAGGTGTGTGAAGCCACAGAATGGAGGTGTGTGAAGTCATAGAATGGAAGTGTGTGAAGTCATAGAAAGGAGGTGTGTGAACTCAGAATGGAGGTGTGTGAAGTCACAGAATGGAGGTTTGTGAAGTCATAGAATGGAGGTGTGTGAAGTCAGAGAATGGATGTTTCTGAAGTAAGAATGAAGGTGTGTGAAGTCATAGATTGGAGGTGTGTGAAGTCAAACTGGAGGTGTGTGAACTCATAGAATGGAGGTGTGTGAACTCATAGAATGGAGGTGTGTGAAGTCACAGAATGGAGGTGTGTGAAGTCAAAGAATGGAGGTGTGTGAAGTCACAGATTGGAAGTGGGTGAAGTCATAACGGAGGTGTGTGAAGTCACAGAATGGAGGTGTGTGAAGTCACAGAATGGAGGTGTGTGAAGTCAAAAAGATGGTGTGTGAAGTCACAGAATGGAGGTGTGTGAATTCATAGAATGGAGCTGTGTGAAGTCAGATGGAGGTGTGTGAAGTCAGAATGGAGGGGTGTGAAGTCAGAATGGAAGTGTGTGAAGTCACAGAATGGAGGTGTGTGAAGTCACAGAATGGAGGTGTGTGAAATCATATAATGTAGGTGTGTGAAGTCAGAATGGAGGTGTGTCAAGTCACAGAACTGAGGTGTGTGAAGTCACAGAATGGAGGTGTGTGAAGTCAGAATGGAGGTGTGTCAAGTCACAGAACTGAGGTGTGTGAAATCACAGAATGGAGGTGTGTTAATTCATAGAATGGGGGTGTGTGAAGTCATAGGATCGAGGTGTGTGAAGTCACAGAATGGAGGTGTGTGAAGTCACAGAATGGAGGTGTATGAACTCAAAATGTAGGTGTGTGAAGCCACAGAATGGAGGTGTGTGAAGTCACAGAATGGAGGTGTGTGAAGTCAAAAAGATGGTGTGTGAAGTCACAGAATGGAGGTGTGTGAATTCATAGAATGGAGCTGTATGAAGTCACATGGAGGTGTGTGAAGTGAGAATGGAAGGGTGTGAAGTCAGAATGGAAGTGTGTGAAGTCACAGAATGGAGGTGTGTGAAGTCACAGAATGGAGGTTTGTGAAATCATAGAATGGAGGTGTGTGAAGTCAGAATGGAGGTGTGTGAAGTCAGAATGAAGGTGTGTGAAGTCCCAGAATGGAGGTGTGTGAAGTCACAGAATGGATGTTTTTGAAGTAAGAATGAAGGTGTTTGAAGTCATAGAGTGGAGGTGTGTGAAGTCACAGAATGGAGGTGTGTGAAGTCAAAGAGTGGCGGTGTTTGAAGTCATAGAATTGAGGTGTGTGAAGTCATAGAATGGAGGTGTGTGAAGTGATAGGATCGAGGTGTGTGAAGTCACAGAATGGAGGTGTGTGAAGTCACAGAATGGAGGTGTGTGAAGTCACAGAATGGAGGTGTGTGAACTCAGAATGTAGGTGTGCGAAGACACAGAATGGAGGTGTGTGAAGTCAAAGAATGGAAGTGTGTGAAGTCATAGAAAGGAGGTGTGAGAACTCAGAATGGAGGTGTGTGAAGTCACAAAATGGAGGTTTGTGAAGTCAGAATGGAGGTGTGTGAAGTCATAGAATTGAGGTGTGTGAAGTCATAGAATGGAGGTGTGTGAAGTCATAGAATGGAGGTGTGTGAAGTCACAGATTGGAGGTGTGTGAAGTCACAGAATGGAGGTGTTCGAACTCACAGAATGGAGGTGTGTGAACTCAGAATGTAGGTGTGTGAAGCCACAGAATGGAGGTGTGTGAAGTCATAGAATGGAAGTGTGTGAAGTCATAGAATGGAGCTGTGTGAAGTCAGATGGAGGTGTGTGAAGTCAGAATGGAGGGGTGTGAAGTCACAAAATGGAGGTGTGTGAAATCACAGAATGGAGGTGTGTGAAGTCATAGAATGGAGGTGTGTGAAGTCAGAATTGAGGTGTGTGAAGTCACAGAATTGAGGTGTGTGAAGTCACAGAATGGAGGTGTGTGAAGTCAGAATGAAGGTGTGTGAAGTCACAGAATGGAGGTGTGTAAAGTCACAGAATGGATGTTTGTAAAGTAAGAATGAAGGTGTGTGAAGTGAAACAATAGAGGTGTGTGAAGTCACAGAATGGAGGTGTGTGAAGTCACAGATTGGAAGTGTGTGATGTCAAAACGGAGGTGTGTGAAGTCACAGAATGGAGGTGTGTGAAGTCACAGAATGGAGGTGTGTGAAGTCATAGAATGGAGGTTTGTGAAATCACAGAATGGAGGTGTGTGAAGTCAGAATGAAGGTGTGTGAAGCCACAGAATGGAGGTGTGTGAAGTCACAGAATGGATGTTTGTGAAGTAAGAATGAAGGTGAGTGAAGTGAAACAATAGAGGTGTGTGAAGTCACAGAATGGAGGTGTGTGAAGTCACAGAATGGAGGTGTGTGAAGTCATAGAATGGAGGTTTGTGAAATCACAGAATGGAGGTGTGTTAATTCATAGAATGGAGGTGTGTGAAGTTATAGGATCGAGGTGTGTGAAGTCACAGAATGGAGGTGTGTGAAGTCACAGAATGGAGGTGTGTGAAGTCACAGAATGGAGGTGTGTGAAATCAGAATGTAGGTGTGTGAAGCCACAGAATGGAGGTGTGTGAAGTCATAGAATGGAAGTGTGTGAAGTCATAGATAGTAGGTGTGTGAACTCAGAATGGAGGTGTGTGAAGTCACAGAATGGAGGTTTGTGAAGTCATAGAATGGAGGTGTGTGAAGTCAGAGAATGGATGTTTCTGAAGTAAGAATGAAGGTCTGTGAACTCATAGAATGGAGGTGTGTGAACTCATAGAATGGAGGTTTGTGAAGTCATGGAATGGCGGTGTGTGAAATCAAAGAATGGAGGTGTGTGAAGTGAAACAATACAGGTGTGTGAAGTCACAGAATGGAGGTGCGTGAAGTCACAGATTGGAAGTGTGTGAAGTCAAAACGGAGGTGTGTGAAGTCACAGAATGGAGGTGTGTGAAGTCACAGAATGGATGTGCATGACGTCAAAAAGGTGGTGTGTGAAGTCACAGAATGGATATGTGTGAATTTATAGAATGGAGCTTTGTGAAGTCAGAATGGAGGTGTGTGAAGTCAGAATGGAGGGGTGTGAAGTCAGAATGGAGGTGTGTGAAGTCACAGAATGGAGGTGTGTGAAGTCATAGAATGGAGGTGTGTGAAATCATAGAATGGAGGTGTGTGAACTCAGAATGTACGTGTGTGAAGCCACAGAATGGAGGTGTGTGAAGTCATAGAATGGAAGTGTGTGAAGTCATAGATAGTAGGTGTGTGAACTCAGAATTGAGGTGTGTGAAGTCACAGAATGGAGGTTTGTGAAGTCATAGAATGGAGGTGTGTGAAGTCAGAGAATGGATGTTTCTGAAGTAAGAATGAAGGTCTGTGAACTCATAGAATGGAGGTGTGTGAACTCATAGAATGGAGGTTTGTGAAGTCATGGAATGGCGGTGTGTGAAATCAAAGAATGGAGGTGTGTGAAGTGAAACAATAGAGGTGTGTGAAGTCACAGAATGGAGGTGCGTGAAGTCACAGATTGGAAGTGTGTGAAGTCAAAACGGAGGTGTGTGAAGTCACAGAATGGAGGTGTGTGAAGTCACAGAATGGATGTGCATGACGTCAAAAAGGTGGTGTGTGAAGTCACAGAATGGATATGTGTGAATTTATAGAATGGAGCTTTGTGAAGTCAGAATGGAGGTGTGTGAAGTCAGAATGGAGGGGTGTGAAGTCAGAATGGAGGTGTGTGAAGTCACAGAATGGAGGTGTGTGAAGTCATAGAATGGAGGTGTGTGAAATCATAGAATGGAGGTGTGTGAAGTCAGAATGGAGGTGTGTCAAGTCACAGAACTGAGGTGTGTGAAGTCAGAAAATGGAGGTGTGTGAAGTTGGAATGAAGGTGTTTGAAGTCACAGAAAGGAGGTGTGTGAAGTCACAGAATGGATGTTTGTGAAGTCATAAAATGAAGGTGTGTGAAGTCAGAATTGAGGTGTGTGAAGTCATAGTATGGAGGTGTATGAAATCACAGAATGTAGTTTTGTGAAGTCACAGAATGGAGCTGTGTGAAGTCATAACGGAGGTGTGTGAAGTCATAGAATGGAGGTGTGTGAAGTCACAGAATGGAGGTGTGTGAACTCATAGAATGGAGGTGTGTGAAGTCACAATGGAGGTGTGTGAAGTCATAGAATTTAGGTGTGTGAAGTCACAAAATGGAGGTGTGTGAAGTCATAGAATGGAGGTGTGTGAAGTCACAGAATGGAGGTGTGTGAAGTCATAGAATGGAGGTGTGTGAAGTCATAGAATTGAGGTGTGTGAAGTCATAGAATGGAGGTGTGTGAAGTCATAAAATGGAGGTGTGTGAACTCATAGAATGGAGGTGTGTGAAGTCAAAATGGAGTTGTGTGAAGTCATAGAATGGTGGTTTTTGAGGTCAACGAATGGAGGTGTGTGAAGTCATAGAATGGAGGTGTGTGAAGTCATAGAATGGAGGTGTGTGAAATCATAGAATTGAGGTGTGTGAAGTCATAGAATGGAGGTGTGTGAAGTCATAAAATGGAGGTTTGTGAACTCATAGAATGGAGGTGTGTGAAGTCAAAATGGAGTTGTGTGAAGTCATAGAATGGTGGTTTTTGATGTCAACGAATGGAGGTGTGTGAACTCAGAATGTAGGTGTGTGAAGCCACAGAATGGAGGTGTGTGAAGTCATAGAATGGAAGTGTGTGAAGTCATAGAAAGGAGGTGTGTGAACTCAGAATGGAGGTGTGTGAAGTCACAGAATGGAGGTTTGTGAAGTCATAGAATGGAGGTGTGTGAAGTCAGAGAATGGATGTTTCTGAAGTAAGAATGAAGGTGTGTGAAGTCATAGATTGGAGGTGTGTGAAGTCAAACTGGAGGTGTGTGAACTCATAGAATGGAGGTGTGTGAACTCATAGAATGGAGGTGTGTGAAGTCACAGAATGGAGGTGTGTGAAGTCAAAGAATGGAGGTGTGTGAAGTCACAGATTGGAAGTGGGTGAAGTCATAACGGAGGTGTGTGAAGTCACAGAATGGAGGTGTGTGAAGTCACAGAATGGAGGTGTGTGAAGTCAAAAAGATGGTGTGTGAAGTCACAGAATGGAGGTGTGTGAATTCATAGAATGGAGCTGTGTGAAGTCAGATGGAGGTGTGTGAAGTCAGAATGGAGGGGTGTGAAGTCAGAATGGAAGTGTGTGAAGTCACAGAATGGAGGTGTGTGAAGTCACAGAATGGAGGTGTGTGAAATCATATAATGTAGGTGTGTGAAGTCAGAATGGAGGTGTGTCAAGTCACAGAACTGAGGTGTGTGAAGTCACAGAATGGAGGTGTGTGAAGTCAGAATGGAGGTGTGTCAAGTCACAGAACTGAGGTGTGTGAAATCACAGAATGGAGGTGTGTTAATTCATAGAATGGGGGTGTGTGAAGTCATAGGATCGAGGTGTGTGAAGTCACAGAATGGAGGTGTGTGAAGTCACAGAATGGAGGTGTATGAACTCAAAATGTAGGTGTGTGAAGCCACAGAATGGAGGTGTGTGAAGTCACAGAATGGAGGTGTGTGAAGTCAAAAAGATGGTGTGTGAAGTCACAGAATGGAGGTGTGTGAATTCATAGAATGGAGCTGTATGAAGTCACATGGAGGTGTGTGAAGTGAGAATGGAAGGGTGTGAAGTCAGAATGGAAGTGTGTGAAGTCACAGAATGGAGGTGTGTGAAGTCACAGAATGGAGGTTTGTGAAATCATAGAATGGAGGTGTGTGAAGTCAGAATGGAGGTGTGTGAAGTCAGAATGAAGGTGTGTGAAGTCCCAGAATGGAGGTGTGTGAAGTCACAGAATGGATGTTTTTGAAGTAAGAATGAAGGTGTTTGAAGTCATAGAGTGGAGGTGTGTGAAGTCACAGAATGGAGGTGTGTGAAGTCAAAGAGTGGCGGTGTTTGAAGTCATAGAATTGAGGTGTGTGAAGTCATAGAATGGAGGTGTGTGAAGTGATAGGATCGAGGTGTGTGAAGTCACAGAATGGAGGTGTGTGAAGTCACAGAATGGAGGTGTGTGAAGTCACAGAATGGAGGTGTGTGAACTCAGAATGTAGGTGTGCGAAGACACAGAATGGAGGTGTGTGAAGTCAAAGAATGGAAGTGTGTGAAGTCATAGAAAGGAGGTGTGAGAACTCAGAATGGAGGTGTGTGAAGTCACAAAATGGAGGTTTGTGAAGTCAGAATGGAGGTGTGTGAAGTCATAGAATTGAGGTGTGTGAAGTCATAGAATGGAGGTGTGTGAAGTCATAGAATGGAGGTGTGTGAAGTCACAGATTGGAGGTGTGTGAAGTCACAGAATGGAGGTGTTCGAACTCACAGAATGGAGGTGTGTGAACTCAGAATGTAGGTGTGTGAAGCCACAGAATGGAGGTGTGTGAAGTCATAGAATGGAAGTGTGTGAAGTCATAGAATGGAGCTGTGTGAAGTCAGATGGAGGTGTGTGAAGTCAGAATGGAGGGGTGTGAAGTCACAAAATGGAGGTGTGTGAAATCACAGAATGGAGGTGTGTGAAGTCATAGAATGGAGGTGTGTGAAGTCAGAATTGAGGTGTGTGAAGTCACAGAATTGAGGTGTGTGAAGTCACAGAATGGAGGTGTGTGAAGTCAGAATGAAGGTGTGTGAAGTCACAGAATGGAGGTGTGTAAAGTCACAGAATGGATGTTTGTAAAGTAAGAATGAAGGTGTGTGAAGTGAAACAATAGCGGTGTGTGAAGTCACAGAATGGAGGTGTGTGAAGTCACAGATTGGAAGTGTGTGATGTCAAAACGGAGGTGTGTGAAGTCACAGAATGGAGGTGTGTGAAGTCACAGAATGGAGGTGTGTGAAGTCATAGAATGGAGGTTTGTGAAATCACAGAATGGAGGTGAGTGAAGTCAGAATGAAGGTGTGTGAAGCCACAGAATGGAGGTGTGTGAAGTCACAGAATGGATGTTTGTGAAGTAAGAATGAAGGTGTGTGAAGTGAAACAATAGAGGTGTGTGAAGTCACAGAATGGAGGTGTGTGAAGTCACAGAATGGAGGTGTGTGAAGTCATAGAATGGAGGTTTGTGAAATCACAGAATGGAGGTGTGTTAATTCATAGAATGGAGGTGTGTGAAGTTATAGGATCGAGGTGTGTGAAGTCACAGAATGGAGGTGTGTGAAGTCACAGAATGGAGGTGTGTGAAGTCACAGAATGGAGGTGTGTGAAATCAGAATGTAGGTGTGTGAAGCCACAGAATGGAGGTGTGTGAAGTCATAGAATGGAAGTGTGTGAAGTCATAGATAGTAGGTGTGTGAACTCAGAATGGAGGTGTGTGAAGTCACAGAATGGAGGTTTGTGAAGTCATAGAATGGAGGTGTGTGAAGTCAGAGAATGGATGTTTCTGAAGTAAGAATGAAGGTGTGTGAACTCATAGAATGGAGGTGTGTGAACTCATAGAATGGAGGTTTGTGAAGTCATGGAATGGCGGTGTGTGAAATCAAAGAATGGAGGTGTGTGAAGTGAAACAATAGAGGTGTGTGAAGTCACAGAATGGAGGTGCGTGAAGTCACAGATTGGAAGTGTGTGAAGTCAAAACGGAGGTGTGTGAAGTCACAGAATGGAGGTGTGTGAAGTCACAGAATGGATGTGCATGACGTCAAAAAGGTGGTGTGTGAAGTCACAGAATGGATATGTGTGAATTTATAGAATGGAGCTTTGTGAAGTCAGAATGGAGGTGTGTGAAGTCAGAATGGAGGGGTGTGAAGTCAGAATGGAGGTGTGTGAAGTCACAGAATGGAGGTGTGTGAAGTCATAGAATGGAGGTGTGTGAAATCATAGAATGGAGGTGTGTGAACTCAGAATGTACGTGTGTGAAGCCACAGAATGGAGGTGTGTGAAGTCATAGAATGGAAGTGTGTGAAGTCATAGATAGTAGGTGTGTGAACTCAGAATTGAGGTGTGTGAAGTCACAGAATGGAGGTTTGTGAAGTCATAGAATGGAGGTGTGTGAAGTCAGAGAATGGATGTTTCTGAAGTAAGAATGAAGGTCTGTGAACTCATAGAATGGAGGTGTGTGAACTCATAGAATGGAGGTTTGTGAAGTCATGGAATGGCGGTGTGTGAAATCAAAGAATGGAGGTGTGTGAAGTGAAACAATAGAGGTGTGTGAAGTCACAGAATGGAGGTGCGTGAAGTCACAGATTGGAAGTGTGTGAAGTCAAAACGGAGGTGTGTGAAGTCACAGAATGGAGGTGTGTGAAGTCACAGAATGGATGTGCATGACGTCAAAAAGGTGGTGTGTGAAGTCACAGAATGGATATGTGTGAATTTATAGAATGGAGCTTTGTGAAGTCAGAATGGAGGTGTGTGAAGTCAGAATGGAGGGGTGTGAAGTCAGAATGGAGGTGTGTGAAGTCACAGAATGGAGGTGTGTGAAGTCATAGAATGGAGGTGTGTGAAATCATAGAATGGAGGTGTGTGAAGTCAGAATGGAGGTGTGTCAAGTCACAGAACTGAGGTGTGTGAAGTCAGAAAATGGAGGTGTGTGAAGTTGGAATGAAGGTGTTTGAAGTCACAGAAAGGAGGTGTGTGAAGTCACAGAATGGATGTTTGTGAAGTCATAAAATGAAGGTGTGTGAAGTCAGAATTGAGGTGTGTGAAGTCATAGTATGGAGGTGTATGAAATCACAGAATGTAGTTTTGTGAAGTCACAGAATGGAGCTGTGTGAAGTCATAACGGAGGTGTGTGAAGTCATAGAATGGAGGTGTGTGAAGTCACAGAATGGAGGTGTGTGAACTCATAGAATGGAGGTGTGTGAAGTCACAATGGAGGTGTGTGAAGTCATAGAATTTAGGTGTGTGAAGTCACAAAATGGAGGTGTGTGAAGTCATAGAATGGAGGTGTGTGAAGTCATAGAATGGAGGTGTGTGAAATCAGAATGGAGGTGTGTATAGTCACAGAATTGAGGTGTGTGAAGTCACAGAATGGAGGTGTGTAAAGTCAGAGTGAAGGTGTGTGAAGTCACAGAATGGAGGTTTGTGAAGTCACAGAATGGATGTTTGTGAAGTAAGAATGAAGGTGTTTGAAGTCATAGAGTGGAGGTGTGTGAAGTCACAGAATGGAGGTGTGTGAAGTCATAGAATGGAGGTGTGTGAAGTCATAGAATTGAGGTGTGTGAAGTCATAGAATGGAGGTGTGTGAAGTCATAAAATGGAGGTGTGTGAAATCATAGAATGGAGGTGTGTGAAGTCAAAATGGAGTTGTGTGAAGTCATAGAATGGTGGTTTTTGAGGTCAACGAATGGAGGTGTGTGAAGTCATAGAATGGAGGTGTGTGAAGTCATAGAATGGAGGTGTGTGAAATCATAGAATTGAGGTGTGTGAAGTCATAGAATGGAGGTGTGTGAAGTCATAAAATGGAGGTTTGTGAACTCATAGAATGGAGGTGTGTGAAGTCAAAATGGAGTTGTGTGAAGTCATAGAATGGTGGTTTTTGATGTCAACGAATGGAGGTGTGTGAACTCAGAATGTAGGTGTGTGAAGCCACAGAATGGAGGTGTGTGAAGTCATAGAATGGAAGTGTGTGAAGTCATAGAAAGGAGGTGTGTGAACTCAGAATGGAGGTGTGTGAAGTCACAGAATGGAGGTTTGTGAAGTCATAGAATGGAGGTGTGTGAAGTCAGAGAATGGATGTTTCTGAAGTAAGAATGAAGGTGTGTGAAGTCATAGATTGGAGGTGTGTGAAGTCACAGATTGGAAGTGGGTGAAGTCATAACGGAGGTGTGTGAAGTCACAGAATGGAGGTGTGTGAAGTCACAGAATGGAGGTGTGTGAAGTCAAAAAGATGGTGTGTGAAGTCACAGAATGGAGGTGTGTGAATTCATAGAATGGAGCTGTGTGAAGTCAGATGGAGGTGTGTGAAGTCAGAATGGAGGGGTGTGAAGTCAGAATGGAAGTGTGTGAAGTCACAGAATGGAGGTGTGTGAAGTCACAGAATGGAGGTGTGTGAAATCATATAATGTAGGTGTGTGAAGTCAGAATGGAGGTGTGTCAAGTCACAGAACTGAGGTGTGTGAAGTCACAGAATGGAGGTGTGTGAAGTCAGAATGAAGGTGTGTGAAGTCACAGAATGGAGGTGTGTGAAGTCACAGAATGGATGTTTGTGAAGTAATAATGAAGGTGTTTGAAGTCATAGAGTGGAGGTGTGTGAAGTCACAGAATTGAGGTTTGTGAAGTCAGAGTGGAGGTGTTTGAAGTCATAGAATTGAGGTGTGTGAAGACATAGAATGGAGGTGTGTGAAGTGATAGGATCGAGGTGTGTGAAGTCACAGAATGGAGGTGTGTGAAGTCACAGAATGGAGGTGTGTGAATTCACAGAATGGAGGTGTGTGAACTCAGAATGTAGGTGTGCGAAGCCACAGAATGGAGGTGTGTGAAGTCATAGAATGGAAGTGTGTGAAGTCATATAAAGGAGGTGTGTGAACTCAGAATGGAGCTGTGTGAAGTCACAGAATGGAGGTTTGTGAAGTCATAGAATGGAGGTGTGTGAAGTCAGAGAATGGATGTTTCTGAAGTAAGAATGAAGGTGTGTGAAGTCATAGAATGGAGGTGTGTGAAGTCAAATTGGAGGTGTGTGAACTCATAGAATGGAGGTGTGTGAAGTGAAACAATAGAGGTGTGTGAAGTCATACAATGGAGGTGTGTGAAGTCACAGAATGGAGGTGTGTGAAGTCAGAATGGAGGTGTGTGAAGTCATAGACTGAGGTGGGTGAAGTCATAGAAAGGAGGTGTGGGAAGTCATAGAATGGAGGAGTGTGAAGTCATAGAGTGGAGCTGAGTGAAGTCACAGATTCGAGGTCTGTGATGTCATAGAATGGAGATGTGTGAAGTCAGAATGGAGGTGTGTGAAATCATAGAATGGAGATGTGTGAACTCATAGGGAGTTGTGTGACGTCACAATGGAAGTGTGTGAAGTCATATAATGGAGGTGTGAGAAGTCACAGAATGGAGGTGTGTGAAGTCATAAAATAAAGGTGTGTGAAGTCAGAATGGAGGTGTGTGAAGTCACAGAATGGAGGTATGTGAACTCAGAATGGAGGTGTGTGAAGTCATAGATGGAGGTGTGTGAAGTCATAGTATGGAGTTGTGTGAAATCACAGATGGATTTTTGTGAAGTCACAGAATGGAGCTGTGTGAAGTCAGAACGGAGGTGTGTGAAGTCATAGAATGGAGGTGTGTGAAGTCATAGAATGGAGGTTTGTGAAGTCATGGAATGGAGGTGTGTGAAGTCAAAGAATGGAGGTGTGTGAAGTCACAGAATGGAGGTGTGTGAAGTCATAGAATGGAGGTGTGTGAAATCATAGAATGGAGGTGTGTGAAGTCAGAATGGAGGTGTGTCAAGTCACAGAACTGAGGTGTGTGAAGTCAGAAAATGGAGGTGTGTGAAGTTGGAATGAAGGTGTTTGAAGTCACAGAAAGGAGGTGTGTGAAGTCACAGAATGGATGTTTGTGAAGTCATAAAATGAAGGTGTGTGAAGTCAGAATTGAGGTGTGTGAAGTCATAGATGGAGGTGTGTGAAGTCATAGTATGGAGGTGTATGAAATCACAGAATGTAATTTTGTGAAGTCACAGAATGGAGCTGTGTGAAGTCATAACGGAGGTGTGTGAAGTCATAGAATGGAGGTGTGTGAAGTCACAGAATGGAGGTGTGTGAACTCATAGAATGGAGGTGTGTGAAGTCACAATGGAGGTGTGTGAAGTCATAGAATTTAGGTGTGTGAAGTCACAAAATGGAGGTGTGTGAAGTCATAGAATGGAGGTGTGTGAAGTCATAGAATGGAGGTGTGTGAAATCAGAATGGAGGTGTGTATAGTCACAGAATTGAGGTGTGTGAAGTCACAGAATGGAGGTGTGTAAAGTCAGAGTGAAGGTGTGTGAAGTCACAGAATGGAGGTTTGTGAAGTCACAGAATGGATGTTTGTGAAGTAAGAATGAAGGTGTTTGAAGTCATATAGTGGAGGTGTGTGAAGTCACAGAATGGAGGTGTGTGAAGTCATAGAATGGAGGTGTGTGAAGTCATAGAATTGAGGTGTGTGAAGTCATAGAATGGAGGTGTGTGAAGTCATAAAATGGAGGTGTGTGAACTCATAGAATGGAGGTGTGTGAAGTCAAAATGGAGTTGTGTGAAGTCATAGAATGGTGGTTTTTGATGTCAACGAATGGAGGTGTGTGAAGTCATAGAATGGAGGTGTGTGAAGTCATAGAATGGAGGTGTGTGAAATCATAGAATTGAGGTGTGTGAAGTCATAGAATGGAGGTGTGTGAAGTCATAAAATGGAGGTTTGTGAACTCATAGAATGGAGGTGTGTGAAGTCAAAATGGAGTTGTGTGAAGTCATAGAATGGTGGTTTTTGATGTCAACGAATGGAGGTGTGTGAACTCAGAATGTAGGTGTGTGAAGCCACAGAATGGAGGTGTGTGAAGTCATAGAATGGAAGTGTGCGAAGTCATAGAAAGGAGGTGTGTGAACTCAGAATGGAGGTGTGTGAAGTCACAGAATGGAGGTTTGTGAAGTCATTGAATGGAGGTGTGTGAAGTCAGAGAATGGATGTTTCTGAAGTAAGAATGAAGGTGTGTGAAGTCATAGATTGGAGGTGTGTGAAGTCAAACTGGAGGTGTGTGAACTCATAGAATGGAGGTGTGTGAACTCATAGAATGGAGGTTTGTGAAGTCATGGAATGGAGGTGTGTGAAGTCACAGAATGGAGGTGTGTGAAGTCACAGAATGGAGGTGTGTGAAGTCAAAAAGATGGTGTGTGAAGTCACAGAATGGAGGTGTGTGAATTCATAGAATGGAGCTGTGTAAAGTCAGATGGAGGTGTGTGAAGTCAGAATGGAGGGGTGTGAAGTCAGAATGGAAGTGTGTGAAGTCACAGAATGGAGGTGTGTGAAGTCACAGAATGGAGATGTGTGAAATCATATAATGGACGTGTGTGAAGTCAGAATGGAGGTGTGTCAAGTCACAGAACTGAGGTGCGTGAAGTCACAGAATGGAGGTGTGTGAAGTCAGAATGAAGGTGTGTGAAGTCACAGAATGGAGGTGTGTGAAGTCACAGAATGGATGTTTGTGAAGTAATAATGAAGGTGTTTGAAGTCATAGAGTGGAGGTGTGTGAAGTCACAGAATGGAGGTTTGTGAAGTCAGAGTGGAGGTGTTTGAAGTCATAGAATTGAGGTGTGTGAAGACATAGAATGGAGGTGTTTGAAGTGATAGGATCGAGGTGTGTGAAGTCACAGAATGGAGGTGTGTGAAGTCAAAGAATGGAGGTGTGTGAATTCACAGAATGGAGGTGTGTGAACTCAGAATGTAGGTGTGCGAAGCCACAGAATGGAGGTGTGTGAAGTCATAGAATGGAAGTGTGTGAAGTCATAGAAAGGAGGTGTGTGAACTCAGAATGGAGGTGTGTGAAGTCACAGAATGGAGGTTTGTGAAGTCATAGAATGGAGGTTTGTGAAGTCAGAGAATGGATGTTTCTGAAGTAAGAATGAAGGTGTGTGAAGTCATAGAATGGAGGTGTGTGAAGTCAAATTGGAGGTGTGTGAACTCATAGAATGGAGGTGTGTGAAGTGAAACAATAGAGGTGTGTGAAGTCACAGAATGAAGGTGTGTGAAGTCAGAATGGAGGTGTGTGAAGTCATAGACTGAGGTGGGTGAAGTCATAGAAAGGAGGTGTGGGAAGTCATAAAATGGAGGAGTGTGAAGTCATAGAGTGGAGCTGAGTGAAGTCACAGATTCGAAGTCTGTGATGTCATAGAATGGAGATGTGTGAAGTCAGAATGGAGGTGTGTGAAATCATAGAATGGAGATGTGTGAACTCATAGGGAGTTGTGTGACGTCACAATGGATGTGTGTGAAGTCATATAATGGAGGTGTGAGAAGTCACAGAATGGAGGTTTGTGAAGTCATAAAATAAAGGTGTGTGAAGTCAGAATGGAGGTGTGTGAAGTCACAGAATGGAGGTATGTGAACTCAGAATGGAGGTGTGTGAAGTCATAGATGTAGGTGTGTGAAGTCATAGTATGGAGTTGTGTGAAATCACAGATGGATTTTTGTGAAGTCACAGAATGGAGCTCTGTGAAGTCAGAACGGAGGTGTGTGAAGTCATAGAATGGAGGTGTGTGAAGTCATAGAATGGAAGTGTGTGAAGTCATAGAATGGAGGTGTGTGAAGTCACAGAATGGAGGTGTGTGAAGTCATAGAATGGAAGTGTGTGAAGTCATAGAATGGAAGTGTGTGAAGTCAGAATGCAGGTTTGTGACGTCAGAATGGAGGTGTGTGAAGTCACAGAATGGAGGAGTGTGAAGTCATAGATTTGAGGTGTGTGAAGTCAGAATGGACATGTGTGAAGTCACAGAATTGAGGTGTGTGAACCC
This sequence comes from Megascapheus bottae, assembly GCA_024803745.1. Taxonomy (NCBI): domain Eukaryota; kingdom Metazoa; phylum Chordata; class Mammalia; order Rodentia; family Geomyidae; genus Megascapheus; species Megascapheus bottae. The sequence goes on along the minus strand of JANJXV010000054.1, from coordinate 3,519,076 downwards.
AGAATGGAGGTGTGTGAAGTCACAGAATTGAGGTGTGTGAACCCAGAATGGAGGTGTGTGAAGTCACAGAATGGAGGTTTGTGAAGTCATACAAAGGAGGTGTGAAGTCATAGAATGGATGTTTCTAAAGTAAGAATGAAGGTGTGTGAAGTCATAGAATGGAGGTGTGTGACGTCAAAATGGAGGTTTGTGAACTCATAGAATGGAGGTGTGTGAACTCATAGAATTGCGGTGTGTGAAGTCATGTAATGGAGGTGTGTGAAGTCCAAGAATGGAGGTGTGTGAAGTCAAACAATATAGGTGTGTGAAGTCACAGAATGGAGGTTGCCGGGGCCAACCGGCAGCAAACCAGGGTTCGCAGATTGGGGTTCCTGAAATCGGGGGCAAGGACTAGCAAGAAATAGAAGAGAGACAGACATAGCGGGTCCGGGATGACCGCAGTCCAGGTAAAGACTGCCGAGACTGCCGGTTTATTTTCCACTCCACCTTCTTGCCTCCTCCTGACCCAGGGAACCTCCAGGTGTTACATTCATATGGTAATTCTCAGGTCATTTACATAGATTAGGGCCAGAAAGCAATAAGACAATAAAGCCATCGTCTGATGCAAGCCAAGGTACAGATTGATTCCACTCTGGCTCACAACAGGAGGTGTGTGAAGTCACAGAATTGAAGTGTGTGAAGTCATAATGGAGGTGTGTGAACTCACAGAATGGAGGTCTGGGAAGACACAGAATTGAGGTGTGTGAAGTCAGAGTGGAGGTGTGTGAAGTAAGAATGGAGGTGTGGGAAATCATAGAATGGAGGTGTGTGAAGCCACAATGCAGGTGTGTGAACTCATGGAATGAAGGTGTGTGAAGTAAAATTGCAGGTGTGTGAAGTCATAGAATGGAGGTATGTGAAGTCATAGAATGGAGGTGTGTGAAGTCACAGAATGGAGGTGTGTGAAGTCATAGAATGGAGGTGTGTGAAGTCATAGAATGGAGGACTGTGAACTCAGAATGGAGGTTTGTGAAGTCATAGAATGGAGGTGTGTGAAGTCAAAGAATGGAGGTGTGTGAAGTCATAGAATGGAGGTGTGTGAAGTCATAAAATGGAGGTGTGTGAAGTCATAGAAAGGAGGTGTGGGAAGTCATAGAATGGAGGGATGTGAAGTCATAGAATGGAGGTTTGTGAAATCACAGAATGGAGGAGTGTTAATTCATAGAATGGGGGTGTGTGAAGTCATAGGATCGAGGTGTGTGAAGTCACAGAATGGAGGTGTGTGACGTCAGAGAATGGAGGTGTGTGAAGTCAAAAAGGTGGTGTGTGAAGTCACAGAATGGAGGAGTGTGAAGTCACAGAATGGAGGTGTGTGAAGTCAAAAAGGTGGTGTGTGAGGTCACAGAATGGAGGTGTATGAAGTCATAGAATGGAGCTGTGTAAAGTCAGAATGGAGGTGTGTGATGTCAGAATGTAGGTTTGTGACGTCCGAATGGAGGTGTGTGAAGTCACAGAATGGAGGAGAGTGAAGTCATAGAATTGAGGTGTGTGAAGTCATAGAATGTAGGTGTGTGAAGTCATAGAATGGAGGTGTTTGATCTCAGAGAATGTAGGGGTGTGAACTCAAAATGGAGGTGTGTGAAGTCACAGAATGGAGGTATGAGAAGTCATACAATGGGGGTGTGTGAAGTCATAGAATGGATGTTTCTAAAGTAACAATGAAGGTGTGTGAAGTCACAGAATGGAGGTGTGTGAAGTCATAGAATGGAGGTGTGTGCAGTCATAGAATGGAGGTGTGTGAAGTCACAGAATGAAGGTGTGTGAAGTCACAGAATGGAGGTATGTGAACTCACAATGGAGGTGTGTGACATCACAATTGAAGTGTGTGAAGTCATAGAATGGAGGTGTGTGAAGTCACAGAATGGAGGTGAGTGAAGTCATCCAATGGAGGTGAGTGAAGTCAGAATGGAGGTATGTGAAGTCACAGAATGGAGGTGTGTGAACTCAGAATGGAGGTGTGTGAAGTCATAGATGGAGGTGTGTGAAGTCATAGGATGAAGGTGTGTGAAATCATAGATTGGTGTTTTGTGAAGTCACACAATGGAGCTGTGTGAAGTCAGAATGGAGGTGTGTGAAGCGATAGAATGGAGGTGTGTGAAATCAGAATGGAGGTGTGTGAAATCATAGAATCAAGGTTTGTGAAGTCACAATGGAGGTGTGTGAAGTCATAGAATAGAGGTGCGTGAAGTCACAGAATGGAGGTGTGTGAAGTCATAGAATGGAGGTGTGTGAAGTCATGGAATGGAGGTGTGTGAAGTTACAGAATGAAGGTGTGTGAAGTCACAGAATGGAGGTATGTGAACTCAGAATGGCGGTGAGTGAAGTCACAGAATGGAGGTGTGTGAAGTCATGGAATGGAGGTGTGTGAATTCATAGAGTGGAGGTGTGTGAAGGCAAAGAATGGAGGTGTGAAGTCATAGAATGGAGGTGTGTGAATTCATAGAATGGAGGTGTGTGAAGTCACAGAATGGAGGTTTGTGAAATCAAAATTGAGGTGTTTGAAGTCACAGAATGGAGGTGTTTGACGTCATAGAATGGAAGTTTGTGAAGTCATAGAATGGAGGTTTGTGAAGTCAGAATGGACATGTGTGAAGTCACAGAATTGAGGTGTGTGAACCCAGAATGGAGGTGTGTGAAGTCACAGAATGGAGGTTTGTGAAGTCATACTATGGAGGTGAGTGAAGTCATAGAATGGATGTTTCTAAAGTAAGAATGAAGGTGTGTGAAGTCATAGAATGGAGGTGTGTGAAGTCAAAATGGAGGTGCGTGAACTCATAGAATGGAGGTATGTGAACTCATAGAATTGAGGTGTGTGAAGTCATGGAATGGTGGTGTGTGAAGTCCAAGGATGGAGGTGTGTGAAGTCAAACAATGGAGGTGAGTGAAGTCACAGAATGGAGGTTGCCGGGGCCAACCGGCATCAAACCAGGGTTCGCAGATTGGGGTTCCTGAAATCGGGGGCTAGGACTAGCAAGAAATAGAAGAGAGACAGACACAGCGGGTCCGGGATGACCGCAGTCCAGGTAAACACTGCCTAGACTGCCGGTTTATTTTCCACTCCCCCTTCATCCCTCCTCCTGACCCAGGAACCTACAGGTGTTACATACATACGGTAATTCTCAGGTCATTTACATAGATTAGGGCCAGAAAGCAGTAAGACAATAAAGCCATCGTCTGATGCAAGCCAAGGTACAGATTGATTACACTCTGACTGACAACAGGCGGTGTGTGAAGTCACAGAATTGAAGTGTGTGAAGTCAAAATGGAGGTGTGTGAAGTCACAGAATGGAGGTCTGTGAAGACACAGAATTGAGGTGTGTGAAGTCAGAATGAAGGACTGTGAAGTCAAAATGGAGGTGTGTGAAATCATAGAATTGAGGTGTGTGAAGTCAGAATGGAGGTGTGTGAACTCATGGAATGAAGGTGTGTGAAGTAAAATTGCAGGTGTGTGAAGTCATAGAATGGAGGTATGTGAAGTCATAGAATGGAGGTGTGTGAAGTCACAGAATGGAGGTGTGTGAAGTCATAGAATGGAGGTGTGTGAAGTCACAGAATGGAGGTGTGTGAAGTCACAGAATGTAGGTGTGTGAACTCAGAATGGAGGTGTGTGAAGCCACAGAATGGGGGTGTGTGAAGTCATAGAATGGAAGTGTGTGAAATCATAGAATGGAGGTGTGTGAAGTCATAGAATGGAGGTGTGTGAAGTCATAGAATGGAGGACTGTGAACTCAGAATGGAGGTTTGGGAAGTCATAGAATGGAGGTGTGTGAAGTCACAGAATGGAGGTGTGTGAAGTCATAGAATGGAGGTGTGAAGTCATAAAATGGAGGTGTGTGAACTCATAGAATGGAGGTGTGTGAAGTCACAATGGAGTTGTGTGAGGTCATAGAATGGTTGTTTTTGATGTCAACGAATGGAGGTGTGTGAAGTCATAGAATGGAGGTGTGTGAAGTCAGATTGGAGGTGTGTGAAATCACAGAATGGAGGTGTGTCAACTCAGAAATGAGGTGTGTGAAGTCATAGAATGGAGGTGTGTGAAGTCATAGAATGGAGGTGTGTGAAGTCACAGAATGGAGGTGTGTGAGGTCATAGAATTGAGGTGCGTGAAGTCATAGAATGGAGATGTGTGAAGTCATAGAATGGAGGACTGTGAACTCAGAATGGAGGTTTGTAAAGTCATAGAATGGCGGTGTGTGAAGTCACAGAATGGAGGTGTGTGAAGTCATAGAATGGAGGTGTGTGAAGTCACAATGGAGTTGTGTGAAGTCATAGAATGGTGGTTTCTGATGCCAAGGAATGGAGGTATGTGAAGTCAAAGAATGGAGGTGTGTGAAGTCAGATTGGAGGTCTGTGAAATCACAGAATGGAGGTGTGTCAACTCAGAAATGAGGTGTGTGAAGTCATAGAATGGAGGTGTGTGAAGTCATAGAATGGAAGTGTGTGAAATCATAGAATGGAGGTCTGTGAACTCAGAATGGGGGTTTGTGAAGTAATAGAATAAAGGTGTGTGAACTCAGAATGGAGGTGTGTGAAGTCACAGAATGGAGGTGTGTGAACTCAGAATGGAGGTGTGTGAAGTCACAGAGTGGAGGTGTGTGAAGTCATAGAATGGAGGTGTGTGAAATCACAGAATGGAGGTGTGTGAATTCATAGAATGGAGGTGTGTGAAGTCATAGGATCGAGGTGTGTGAAGTCACAGAATGGAGGTGTGTGAAGTCACAGAATGGAGGTGTGTGAAGTCACAGAATGTAGGTGTGTGAACTCAGAATGGAGGTGTGTGAAGCCACAGAATGGGGGTGTGTGAAGTCATAGAATGGAAGTGTGTGAAATCATAGAATGGAGGTGTGTGAAGGCAGAATGGAGGTGTGTGAAGTCACAGAATGGAGGTGTGTGAAGTCACAGAATGGAGGTTTGTGAAGTCATAGAATGGAGGTGTGTGAAGTCAGAGAATGGATGTTTCTGAAGTAAGAATGAAGGTGTGGGAAGTCATAGAATGGAGGTGTGTGAAGTCAAATTGGAGGTGTGTGAACTCATAGAATTGAGGTGTGTGAAGTCATGGAATGGAGGTGTGTGAAGTCGAAGAATGGAGGTGTGTGAAGTCAAACAATATAGGTGTGTGAAGTCACAGAATGGAGGTTGCTGGGGCCTACCGGCAGCAAACCAGGGTTCGCAGATTGGGGTTCCTGAAATCGGGGGGAAGGACTAGCAAGAAATAGAAGAGAGACAGACACAGCGGGTCCGGGATGACCGCAGTCCAGGTAAAGACTGCTGAGACTGCGGGTTTATTTTCCACTCCCTCTTCTTCCCTCCTCCTGACCCAGATTGATTCCACTCTGGCTCACAACAGGAGGTGTGTGAAGTCACAGAATTGAAGTGTGTGAAGTCAAAATGGAGGTGTGTGAAGTCACAGAATGGAGGTCTGTGAAGACACAGAATTGAGGTGTGTGAAGTCAGAATGGAGGTGTGTGAAGTCAAAATGGAGGTGTGTGAAATCATAGAATTGAGGTGTGTGAAGTAAGAATGGAGGTGTGTGAACTCATGGAATGAAGGTGTGTGAAGTAAAATTGCAGGTGTGTGAAGTCATAGAACGGAGGTATGTGAAGTCATAGAATGGAGGTGTGTGAAGTCACAGAATGGAGGTGTGTGAAGTCATAGAATGGAGGTGTGTGAAGTCACAGAATGGAGGTGTTTGAAGTCACAGAATGGAGGTGTGGGAAGTCATAGAATGGAGGTGTGTGAAGTCATAGAATGGAGGACTCTGAACTCAGAATGGAGGTTTGTGAAGTCATAGAATGGAGGTGTGTGAAGTCACAGAATGGAGGTGTGTGAAGTCATAGAATGGAGGTGTGTGAAGTCATAAAATGGAGGTGTGTGAACTCATAGAATGGAGGTGTGTGAAGTCACAATGGAGTTGTGTGAAGTCATAGAATGGTGGTTTTTGAGGTCAACGAATGTAGGTGTGTGAAGTCATAGAATGGAGGTGTGGGAAGTCAGATTGGAGGTGTGTGAAATCACAGAATGGAGGTGTGTCAACTCAGAAATGAGGTGTGTGAAGTCATGGAATGGAGGTGTGTGAAGTCATAGAATGGAGGTATGTGAAGTCACAGAATGGAGGTGTGTGAAGTCATAGAATGGAGGTGTGTGAAGTCATAGAATGGAGGACTGTGAACTCAGAATGGAGGTTTGTGAAGTCATAGAATGGAGGTGTGTGAAGTCACAGAATGGAGGTGTGTGAAGTCATAGAATGGAGGTGTGTGAAGTCATAAAATGGAGGTGTTTGAACTCATAGAATGGAGGTGTGTGAAGTCACAATGGAGTTGTATGAAGTCATAGAATGGTGGTTTTTGATGTCAACGAATGGAGGTGTGTGAAGTCATAGAATGGAGGTGTGTGAAGTCAGATTGGAGGTGTGTGAAATCACAGAATGGAGGTGTGTCAACTCAGAAATGAGGTGTGTGAAATCATAGAATGGAGGTGTGTGAAGTCATAGAATGGAAGTGTGTGAAATCATAGAATGGAGGTCTGTGAACTCAGAATGGGGGGTTGTGAAGTCATAGAATTGAGGTGTGTGAACTCAGAATAGAGGTGTGTGAAGTCACAGAATGGAGGTGTGTGAAGTCATAGAATGGAGGTGTGTGAAGTCATAGAATGGAAGTGTGTGAAGTCATAGAATGGAGATCTGTGAACTCAGAATGGGGGTTTGTGAAGTCATAGAATGGAGGTGTGTGAAATCACAGAATGGAGGTGTGCTAATTCATTGAATGGAGGTGTGTGAAGTCATAGGATCGAGGTGTGTGAAGTCACGAAATGGAGGTGTGTGAAGTCACAGAATGGAAGTGTGTGAAGTCACAGAATGGAGGTGTGTGAACTCAGAATGGAGGTGTGTGAAGCCACAGAATGGAGGTGTGTGAAGTCATAGAATGGAAGTGTGTGAAGTCATAGGATGGAGGTGTGTGAAGGCAGAATGGAGGTGTGTGAAGTCACAGAATGAAGGTGTGTGAACTCTGAATGGAGGTGTGTGAAGTCACAGAATGGAGGTTTGTGAAGTCATAGAATGGAGGTGTGTGAAGTCAGAGAATGGATGTTTCTGAAGTAAGAATGAAGGTGTGTGAAGTCATAGAATGGAGGTGTGTGAAGTCAAATTGGAGGTGTGTGAACTCATAGAATGGAGTTGTGTGAATGTTTATGAAATTTAACAATGAGGAGCACACAAATATCAACTCCTTAGGGACACAACAAAGGCAGTACTCAGAGGAAAATTTATACCGCTGAGTGCCTACAACAGCAAGTTGGAAAAATGGCAAACCAACTAGTTAATGTCTCACCTTAACCTCCTGGAAAAAGAGCAACAAACCAACCCTAACCCATTAGGAGAAAGCAAATTATTAAAATCAAAGCAGAATTAAATGATTTGGAATAAAAAAAATCTATAGAAAGAATCAACAAAACAAGGAGTTGGTTCTTTGAAAGAATTAACAAAATTGACAAGCACTTAGCAAATCTTACCAAAAAAGAAGAGAGCATATCGAAATACATAAAATCGCAGATGAAAATGGTAATATCACGACAGAAATTAACAAGATCCACAATATCATGACGAATACTTCTCAAACCTTTACGCCAACAAGTTTGAGAATCGAGAAGAAATGGATGAATTCCTAGACAATATTAACATACCCACAGTGAACCCAGAAGAGCTAACCCAACTCAACAGGATTATTTCACGCTCTGAAATAGAAATGGAAATTAGACAACTTCCACTTAAAAACAGTCCAGGGCCAGATGGATTCACAGCTGAATTGTATAAGGTCTTCAAAGCAGAGCTCATACCAATACTCCTCAAGCTCTTCAACGAAATTGAAAATGAAGGTTCTTTACCAAACTCATTCTGTGAAGCCAGTGTATCCCTCATCCCCAAACCAGACAGAGATTCATCAAAGAAAGAGAACTATAGACCCATTTCTTTGATGAACATCGATGCAAAACTTCTCAACAAAATACTGGCCAACCGTCTACAACAACTCATCAAAAAAATTATACACTATGATCAAACTGGATTCATCACAGTGAGGCAAAGCTGGTTCAACATACACAAATCAATTAATATAATTCGACACATCAACAGGAGCAAGGACAAAAATCACATGATTGTCTCAATAGATGCGGAAAAGGCATTTGACAAGATCCAAAACCCCTTTATGTTAAAAGATGTGGAGAAACTAGGAATCCATGGAACATTTCTCAATGTAATAAAGGCTGTGTATGAGAAACCCACTGCTAGAATTATGCTTAATGGTGAAAACCTAAAGCCATTCCCTCTAAAATCAGGAACGGGACAAGGATGCCCACTCTCCCCACTCCTTTTTAACATAGTACTAGAATTCCTAGGCAGTGCAATAAGGCAAGAAGCAAGCATAAAGGGGATCCAAGTAGGGAAAGAGAAAATAAAACTATCCCTCTTTGCAGATGACATGATTCTGTATTTAAAGAATCCTATAGACTCTACTCCCAAGCTTCTTGAGCTGATTCAAAGCTTTGGAAGGGTAGCAGGCCATAAAATCAACCCTCACAAATCAACTGCCTTCCTTTACGCCAACAGTGAGAGGAACGAGGCAATAATCAGGAAAGAAACTCCTTTCACAATTGCCTCAAAGAAAATAAAGTACCTAGGAATTAGCTTAACTAAGAATGTAAAGGACTGTTTAGATGAAAAGTTTAAAACCCTAAAAAAGGAAATTAAAGCAGAACTAAGGAAATGGAAATACCTCCCATACTCCTGGATTGGAAGAATCAACCTTGTGAAAATGACAATCTTGCCAAGGGCTATCTACCAATTCAGTGCAATACCCATCAACATCCCAATGTCATTGTTTAAAGAAATAGAAGAGGCAATTCAAAATTTCATATGGAATAATAAAAGACCCCGTATAGCAAAAACACTTCTTAGCAGAAAGAACAGCGCTGGAGGAATTTCAATTCCAAACTTTAGACTCTATTACAGAGCTATAATTCTTGTACGGGCACAAGAACAGGCCTGAAGTCCAATGGAATAGAACTGCGGACCCAGATATTAAACCACAGATCTATGGCCTCCTAATCTTTGACAAGGGAGCCAAAAAAATAGAATGGAAGAAAGATAGCCTCTTCAACAAGTTGTGCTGGCAGAACTGGTTAAGCACCTGCAGAAAACTAAAGGTGGGTCCTTCTTTGTCACCTTGCACTAGAATTAACTCCAAATGGATCAAAGACCTGGAGGTAACAGCTGACACACTGAAAAGTTTACAGGAAGGAATAGGAGATACACTAGGCCTCCTTGGCACAGGTCGAATCTTTCTTAATAAGGACCAAGAGTCACAACAAATCAGAGAAAGACTGGATAAGTGGGACTGCATTAAACTGCAGAGCTTTTGTATGGCAACGGATATAGCTAGTAAACTAACCAGGAAGCCTACAGAGTGGGAGAAGATCTTCACCAACCAAACAATGGACAAAGGCCTCATATCTAAAATATATCAACAACTCAAAAAATTGAATCACTCCAAAACTAACCTCCAAAGTAACACCCATCGCATTACAAAATGGGCCAAAGACTTAAAGAGAGTCTTCTCTGAAGAAGAAACAGAAATGGCCTATAGACACATGAAGAAATGCTCCACATCTCTGGTCATAAAAGAAATGCCAATCAAAACAGCTCTAAGATTCAACCTCACTCCAGTTAGAATGGCCAGGATCAGGAAAACGAATGACAACAGATGCTGGAGGGGATGTGGCCAGGAGGGATCATTACTACACTATTGGTGGAAGTGCAAACTCGTTCAACCACTGTGGAAAGCAATGTGGCAGTGCCTCAAAAGGCTAAATATAGAACTCCCCTATAACCCAGCAATTCCACTACTTGGCATTTACCCAAGAATCCAGAAGCAAGGGCATACTAATCCCACTAGCACAACAATGTTCTTTGCAGCACTATTCACCATAGCAAAGATATGGAACCAACCCAGATGTCCCTCACTTGATGAGTGGATCTACAAGTTGTGGTATTTGTACACAATGGAATTCTATGCTGCTGTCAGAAAGAATGACATCGCCCCATTTGTTAGGAAATGGAAAGACTTAGAACAAATCATATTAAGTGAAGTAAGCCAGACTCAAAGGAACTTAGGCTCAGTGGTTTCCCTCATTCGTCATAATCAGTAGAAACCTTGGGCTCTACTAGCAGAGATTTGCAATAGAGCAAAAGGCCATATATAAGGCCATATAATGTGAAGTTAATTGAAAGGACCTTCAGGATATTGAAACAAAAGCCACATAATGAATGATTGTTGTCCTTAATGTACTATGTTGTCTCTCACCTCCTTTGTTGTCCCTCGGTTTTCCGATATTGGTATAGTATCTCACTTTGTTATCTGATATATTGAATTTATTTTTATTTGTATATTTGAAATTTGAAAGGGAAGGGGGGAAAACCAAGACGATGGGGGGTGTGGGGTTGGAGGGAAATGGGTACCAAGACATGTGAAAGGGTATCAATGTATGTGAATTAATGCACCTTCTATCTGGCAAATATCATGTAACCCTTTTACTAATTACAATGAAAAGAATTTAAAAAAAAGAAAGTTGTAGTGTGTGGGGAGGATGATGGGGTCAAATACATTTCTTAGAAATTTACCTCATCTGGTTGCCCTGGATTTTCCTGGCCTTCTTCTTAGAGAAAGGCCTGTTATACTGGATTTGTGGCTGGGCAATGATCTAGCATGTACATCTTCGAGTAAGACAGCCACAATTTCCATGCCTGAGACTCGAGTTTCCTGACCTTTGGCAACAGCACAGCAACATCTTTCTTCCTCCTGAGCCACAGCCCAAGTGAGCTGGCTTGAGCTGGTTGTTAGTTACAGTGGCTTGGTTACCAGGGTTCCGTAATCTGTTCCATTGTGAGGGAGGCAGGGTCACCTTTCAGGGCCCAATGACCAAAGATCCTTGCTCACAGAAGACCTCACCAAAGACATACTGGAGGCTGAATCTCTCCTCCAATCTCACAATATACATGTGGATGTAGTATACAGCACACCTTATTTGTCCAATCCCAATGTCTTCCACTAGGCCCAACTACCAGTCAGGTCTCAGGCTCAAGGAGCCTTTCTTAGGTAAGATCCAAACTTAAGGGTCAATATTGCCCTCATCCTTTACAAAACATTTGCTTCACAGTGCCTTCTCTGCCTTCATTTTGCCCCTTGTCGAATTTTTTTTTGTTTTTGCTAGTCTTGGGACTTGACCTCAGAGTGTGAACATTGTTCTTGGGCTTTCTTTAGGCTTTAGCTGTCCCACCGAGCCACAGCACCACTTGGAGCGTTTTCTATGTATGTGGTAATGAGGAATCAAACCTGAGTCTTTTTGCGTGGTAGCCAAGGACTCTACCACTAGATCAAACACACAGGGCATCTTGCACATATTTTTGACATCAATCTACCAGGATATTATTAGGTTTCTGTATCCTACTCAATTTTTTCCTGATGATTAGCTTTGCTGTCATGTGTAAAAAATGCAGAGGGAAGAACACAGAAGAACTAGTGAAATTAAAAAAAAGCATTACACACATAGATAAGTGTTCATTCTTTGTAGGAGAAAGGATATTTTGATATGATTTTGATGACTTTATAATTACTATGTCAGGCTTGAAAGTTTGCATAGTGGTAGAGTGCTTGCCTAGCATCCATGAAGATCTGTGTTTGATTGCTCAGTATCACATAGATAGAAAATCTAGATGTGGCACTGTGGCTCAAGTGGCAGAGGGCTAGACTTGAGAAAACCCGAGGACAGTGCTCAGGCCCTGAATTCAAGCCCCAAGACTGGCAGAAAGATAAAAGAAAATAAAAAATGCTTTTTACAAGCTAATTCACTCACAGCATTTGCTTCTGAAATCTTCGCTTCTGCATCTTGTGAAATACCCCTTTCCCTCAACGTAGACAAGAAAAAGAGATCCATCCCATGGTCCACTGTGAGGCCACTGGTTGGGCTAAGAGCTAGTCGTGCAGGAATACATAAGTTTTATTCTAATACTTTCCAAACTTTGTAATCAAATATGCTACCTACTTACCAACTTAGGTCAGTTATCCTTATGCTATACCTTTTCTTCATTACTACAATATTCTTACACTCCTGCGTTAATCCTCTTGAGCCTCCCCTGACCTCTCTCATTATTTTTTTTCTAACTCTGGACCTCTGCTCGTCTTTCAACCCTTATACTACACGGATCTACACTTGATGGCTGTTGAGCAATATTGTATATGCAGGTAGTTAATTATTCTCTAGGCTCAGAGGGACATAAAGACAATACAGATTGGATTGAGAGGCTTATTGTTTTGGGTATAAATCGGTTATCATTGGTTGTATTATACTGGTCTGTATGTGCACAAAATAAAGAGTGATAATACCAATCAAAACTTGTGAACATCTAGTGTCTGCCAGCTACAGAGGTCTAGGTTGGTTTTATCTGAAAAACTATAATCGTATTTAGTAGTAATCTTGCTCCCATTTTCAAATGGGCAGAACAAGAAACTCAAGAAAAATGTCAAATCAAGAAACAACATCCCCCACCCAATGTAAACAGACAATGGAACAGTCACTGGAAACCTAGAGGAGAGACTTCCAAGTGCTACACAAATGCAATTGATAAACATCATTAATGGAAAATGTGAAAATATAAAGAAAGAGATAATGGAGGAAGCCATAGCTGAACAAGAGGAAAGCATAAACAAGGTGATAAGTGAAAAAGAAGAAGCCATAAAGGAGGCCTTAATAAAGGTTTTTCAAAGAAAGATGGATGAATTCATAGAATCCACAAATAAAAACGTGACCAAACTCCAACAAATGTCCAAAGAAAATAAAGCTAACCACTCAAAAGGAAATCAAGGAGATAAAGAAATCCATACATAATCTAAAACAGGAGATGCAAGGCATCAAAAATGAGCAATTAGAAGAAAAGGAGATGAAAAATAATGTAGATAGTTTTGATAGCAAGATAGACAATGCAGAGGAGAGAATTTCCGGGGCTGAAGATAATTTAGTTATTATATAGAAAGAACAGAAAATGAGTCAATCCAAATCTAGGAAATATGAGAGAGCGCTTCAAGAGGTGCAAAATGCAATTAGGAAGCCTAATTTAAGGCTAGTTGGTTAAGGAGGTCGTGGAGAAAGAGGTCAATGGTATTGGAAATATACTTCAGGGAATCATCTCAGAGAATTTCCCAAATATCCAGAAGGGCAGGCCCACCCACATACGAGAAGCTTTTAGAACCCCAAACAGACCTGACCAGAAAAGAACATCCCACCGCCACATTGTGATCCGAACTGGATCAATAGAAACGAAAGGAAAGATCCTAAAGGCAGCCAGGGAATAGGGATCAGTAACCTATAAAGGCAAACCAATCAGAATAACCCCAGATTTCTCAGCAGAGACCATGCAAGCACGAAGTGACTGGAAGCATATATGTCATGCCCTTAAATCAAATAACTACCAACCAAGAATACTGTAGCCAGCTAAGCTCTCATTCAAACTGAGGGATCAATAAAACATTCCATTCCAGGGATAAGATGCAACAATATGTCGAAACAAAACCAAAACTACAGAGAATTCTCAACGATGCTCTATACATACAAAACCAAAATAAATGCATTATAGGGAAAGAAACGGCACCTAAACAGCATACCATCTAAGGACCACAAGAACTGTCAAGACACAGGCCCTACTAAAAACTTTTAAAAATGGTAGGAACTAATAAATATCTCTCAATCCTAACTCTCAATATCAATGGACTTAACTCTCCAATTAAACGGCATAGGCTGTCTAGTTGGATCAAAAAGCAAGAGCCATCGTTCTGCTGTCTTCAACAGACACATCTTAACCAAACACAATCATCTTTTGAAAGTGAGAGGTTGGAATAAACTCTATCAAGCTAACTGCCCCCATAAACAGGCTGGAGTTGCCATCCTCATATCAGATACAATAGACTTCAAACTAAAATTAGTAAGAAAAGACAAAGAAGATTACAACACACTACTAAAGGGATCTTTCCTCCAGGAAGACAAAACGATCCTAAATATTTACACACCCAATCCCGGAGCTCCAAACTTCATCAAGCAAACTTTACTTACACTGAAACCATACATAGATCGAAATACAGTGATTGTTGGTGAGTTTAACACACGACTCTCACCTATGGACAGATCAAGAAGGCAAAAACTCAAAAGAGAAACCTTAGAACTGAACAACTATATAGGCCGACTAGATGTAACAGACATCTGCAGAATATTCCACCCAATAACACGACAATATACGTTTTTCTCAGCAGCACATGGAACATTTTCCAAAATAGACCACATCTTAGGCCATAAAGCAAACCTGGACAGATTCAGAAACACTGAAATTATTCCATGCACACTCTCAGACCATAAAGGCATCAAATTGGAGCTGAACACCTATCTCCACCAAAGAAAACCCTGTAACTCATGGAGACTGAACAACATATTTTGAATCAAAAACAATGGGTAATCGAAGAGATCAGAACAGATATCCAACTGTTTATGAAATTTAACAATAAGGAGCACACAAATATCAACTCCTTAGGGACACAACAAAGGCAGTACTCAGAGGAAAATTTATAGCGCTGAGTGCCTACAACATCAAGTTGGAAAAATGGCAAACCAACTATTTAATCTCTCACCTTAACCTCCTGGAAAAAGAGCAACAAACCAACCCTAAACCCAGTAGGAGAAAGCAAATTATTAAAATCAAAGCAGAATTAAATGATTTGGAATAAAAAATACTATAGTAGGAATCAACAAAACAAGGAGTTGGTTCTTTGAAAGAATTAACAAAATTGACAAGCCCTTAGCAAATCTTACCAAAAAAGAAGAGACCATATCGAAATAAACAAAATCGCAGATGAAAATGGTAATATCACGACACAAATTACCAAGATCCAGAATATCATGAGGGAATACTTCTCAAACCTTTACGCCAACAAGTTTGAGAATCGAGAAGAAATGGATGAATTCCTAGACAATATTAACATACCCACACTGAACCAAGAAGAGCTATCCCAACTCAACAGGCCTATTTCAAGCTCTGAAATAGAAATGGAAATTAGACAACTTCCACTTAAAAAGAGCCCAGGGCCAGATGGATTCACAGCTGAATTCTATAAGGTCTTCAAAGCAGAGCTCACACCAATACTCCTCAAGCTCTTCAACGAAATTGAAAATGAAGGTTCTTTACCAAACTCATTCTGTGAAGCCATTATATCCCTCATTCCCAAACCAGACAGAGATTCATCAAAGAAAGAGAACTATAGACCCATTTCTTTGATGAATATCGATGCAAAACTTCTCAACAAAATACTGGCCAACCGTCTACAACAACTCATCAAAAAAATTATACACTATGATCAAACTGGATTCATCACAGGGACCGAAAGCTGGTTCAACATACACAAATCAATTAATATAATTCAGCACATCAACAGGAGCAAGGACAAAAATCAGATGATTGTCTCAATAGATACGGAAAAGGCATTTGACAAGACCCAAAACCCCTTTATGTTAAAAGATGTGGAGAAACTAGTAATCCATGGAAAATTTCTCCATGTAATAAAGGCTGTGTATGAGAAACCCACTGCTAGTATTATACTTAATGGTGAAAATCTAAAGCCATTCCCTCTAAAATCAGGAACGAGACAAGGATGCCCACTCTCTCCACTCCTTTTTAACATAGTACTAGAATTCCTAGGCAGTGCAATAAGGCAAGAAGCAAGCATAAAGGGGATCCAAGTAGGGAAAGAGGAAATAAAACTATCCCTCTTTGCAGATGATATGATTCTGTATTTAAAGAATCCTAGAGACTCTACTCCCAAGCTCCTTGAGTTGATTCGAAGCTTTGGAAGGGTAGCAGGCCATAAAATCAACCCTCACAAATCAACTGCCGTCCTTTACGCCAACAGTGAGAGGAACGAGGCAATAATCAGGAAAGAAACTCCTTTCACAATAGCCTCAAAGAAAATAAAGTACCTAGGAATTAGCTTAACTAAGAATGTAAAGGACCGTTTAGATGAAAACTTTAAAACCCTAAAAAAGGAAATTAAAGCAGAACTAAGGAAATGGAAAAACCTCCCATGCTCCTGGATTGGAAGAATCAACATTGTGAAAATGACAATCTTGCCAAGGGCTATCTACAAATTCAATGCAATACCCATCAACATCCCAATGTCATTCTTTAAAGAAATAGAAGAGGCAATTCAAAATTTCATATGGAATAATAAAAGACCCCGTATAGCAAATCACTTCTTAGCAGAAAGAACAGCGCTGGAGGAATTTCAATTCCAAAGTTTAGACTCTAATAGAGCTATAATTGTCAAAACAGCTTGGTACTGGCACAAGAACAGGCCTGAAGTCCAATGGAGTAGAACTGCGGACCCAGATATTAAACCACAAACCTATGGCCACCTAATTTTTGACAAGGGAGCCAAAAAAATAGAATGGAAGAAAGATAGCCTCTTCAACAAGTTGTCCAGGCAGAACTGGTTAAGCACCTGCAGAAAACTAAATTTGGATCCTTCTATCTGGCAAATATCATGTAACCCTTTTACTAAATACAATAAAAAATTAAAAAAAAAAGAAAGTTGTAGTGTGTGGGGAGGATGATGGGGTCAAATACATTTCTTCTTAGAAATCTACCTCATCTGGTTGCCCTGGATTTTCCTGGCCTTCTTCTTAGAGAAAGGCCTGTTATCTAACTGCCCCCAATAAACAGGCTGGAGTTGCCATCCTCATATCAGATACAATAGACTTCAAACTAAAATTAGTAAAAAAAAGACAAAGAAGGTTACTACATACAACTAAAGGGATCTGTCCTCCAGGAAGACATAACGATCCTAAATATTTACACACCCTTTTGAAGATTCTCAAAAGAATGAAGATTCTGCCAGTGTAAGTTAGATTCCGGCATTGATATTAAATAATGCAAAGAGTAGGGATTTATATTTGAAATATCACTGTTGACAAAATCTAACACACATTTGCTTAGTATTTGCTTTTGATTTCCCAAGAAGTTCAGTACAAGCTAACATGTGTGGCATATATCGACTGGGAGAAATGATTCAGAATATGTGACTCATTTGAACAGGAGTCAGTGAAAGATACAGAAGCAGGATACCCATATTGTGATAATTTGTATCTTTTTCATATTTTGTGTTTGTTATTAATTCCATTTGTAGTGTACATTTCTAGGTAAAAACTTTTAAAATATTTCCAAACAATTTGTTATTTCAACAGCAAAAAAACATTTATATGCCTGATAAAATTCACAGAATCCAAATTTTTCCATATTATTTTTTGTTTTTTGGTTTTTTTTTTTGGTGGGTCATAGATCTTGAACTCAGCCTGGGTACTATCCCTGAGCTCTTCAGCTCCAGGCTACCACCTTACCCTGGAGCCAAGCCCCACTTCCCATTTTCTAAAGGTAAATTGGAGATAAGAGTCTCAGGTCTTTTTGTGCCAGGATGGCTTTAAACCTTGATCCTCAGATCTCATCCTCCTGAGTAGCTAGGATTATAGAAGTGAGCCACCACCCCATCATGCTCAGCTTTCTGGGTTTTTTTAAACAAGCCCTTTGGCTGGAACTCGGTCTGAGCACTGTCCTTCAGCTTTCCTCAAGCCTAGTGATCTTCTACTTGAGCCACAGCACTACTTCTGGTTTTTTCTGTGTATGTGGTACTGCGGAATTGAACCTTCGTCTTCATACAAGCACTCTACAACTATGCCAAACTCCCAGCCCCTCCACATTAGTTTTTATGATAGATCTTTCCATGCATCCAGGATGGCTAGAAATCCTTCTTGAGTTTCCCAAGATCAGGGAGTATAGGTGTGTCCCATCCTGTGTGGCTACATTACCATTGTTTAGGGTACAGTTCTCTCTTCATTCTACCCATCTAGAGCAATTTTCATCTTCCATGTATAATCATTAAACATTCAGCTCCTGTTCCTCTCTACTCCATTCTCTGGAACCATCGTGCTTTTTGGCTCTAAGGGTTTGTTGATCCTTGGAAGCTCTGGAAGGGAAAACATACCCTAGCTCTTCCTTTATGACTGCTGTATTTTTAGTTTACTGTAATCAAGATTCATCTGTAAAATATAGTAAAATGTTCTTCCTTTTCAATGCATTGTTTTGCATATTTTTATCTTTGGATTATTATTGATAGTTGTGAATGGATTCTCCATATATTTGTTCTAGTCTCTGCTTTCTCTTCCGTTAGGTACAAATCTAGAAATAGAAGTGTTGGACCATATTTCTATGTAATTCTATATTTAGTACTTTTTTAGCACTCTCCACGCAATTTTTGATTGTTTTATATTCCTTGCAGAACTATTCCAAAGTTCTACTTCTTCTCACTACCTTCCCAGTAATAGTTAGACTTTGAAAGTTGTTTTTTTGTATGCGTGTGTGTGTGTTTGTGTGAGTGTATGTGGATCTTTTTGTTTAAAACTATATTTATATTAACATATTTAAAGTAATGATTTCATTGTAATTTTAATTTTTCTCATGACTGTTAATATTGAACTTCTTTCTACATTTTGAACTACTATTTCTATATATTCTTTTTAGAAAATCCTCTCCAATCTCCAATTTTTTCCCTTTTTTGTGGGGTAGTGGGGAAAGTCATGAGGCTTGGAGCTTGGGCAGTGAGCTCTTTAGTTTAAGGCTATTGTCCTACCCTTGGTATTGCCCCTCAGTTCTTCTGCTCACAGCTCCCTACCCCTCTTCCCATTATATACAGAACAAAGGTCATCCTCAGTCTTTTTGAAAAAGTAAAACATACAGTAAATTTGTAGTATAAAACAGCAAGAAATAAATTTCTTGCCAGGTGTAGTGACTTCTACCTATAATCCTAGCTACTCAGATATCAGGCTGATATCTAAAGATTTGGTTCAAAGCTAGCCTGGGCATTAGAAAATCTATGAGACTCTCATCTACAGTTAACCACTAGAATATGGGAAATGGCACTGTGGCTTCATAGGTAGGGTGATAGCCTTGAGTTGAAGAGCTCAGGAACAGTGCCCAGCCCAGAGTTCAAGCCTTACAAATCCCCCAGCCAAAAAAAAGAAAAAAAAAGTTTCTTCCCCAAGTGATTATTATGCCAGACATAGAACATTAACATTCTGGGTGTACTTCACAGTATTATTACTTGATACCCTAAGATTTTGCAATATTCTTACAGTACCAGCATATGTCATCATATAATGTAGTTCCTTTTCAATGGAATAATTCCATTTATAACCTAAATCTACTCCCCTGACTTATTTTTGTCTATACCACAATTGCTCTACCATGATATGCCACAAGCCATTAAACATTTTATGGTGGGTAATTGGAAAGGAGTCTCATGGAATTTTGTGCTAGGCTGGCTTTGAACCATGGTCCTCAGATCTCAGTCTCCTGAGTAGCTAGGATGACAGGCGTGAGCCACCAACACCTGGCTTGCCTTTTTATTTTTTGTGGGTCTTGGGACTTGAACTCTGGGCCTAGGCACCATCCCTAAGCTTTTCAGGTCAGTATTTCATGTAAGTCTAAACATTTAAGTAAAGGAATACAATTCCAACAAAAAAAGAATAAAATTCCAGACATGGTGTGTTTATAACTCAGTGCTAATTACTTGATGAAAATGTGCCATTCCAGAAGCTGGTGTCATTTGATGATGTAGCTGTGGATTTCAGCTGGGAGGACTGGCAGCATCTGGACAATGCTCAGAGGACCCTGTACAGAGATGTAATGCTGGAGACCTACAGCAACCTGGTGTCCTTAGGTGAGCAAAAGTCAAATTCACTTGCAAGGCCAAGTGCCTTGTTATTTTGCAGATACGTGAATGTTTATCAAACTTTCAATACTATTTAAATGAAAGATTCCAGGCCCTGAGAAGTATCATTACTTTCTAAAGAAAACCTAAGGTAATTTTGTACTCATTCTTCAGGATACCTTCAGGATACTTTGACAACAGTTCTAAATTATGTTTCCTCTAATGGAGACGACATTCCAAACTTACACAGTAATTGTAAGTGGATAAACCATCCAGAATAGAATATATATCATTATTGGAAATAGGATCTACAAATCACTAAACAGTGAGTTTATAATGGAAACCTGGCACTAGGTGCAATGTTTCATGCCTGTAATCTTAAAATATTCAGGAGGAAGAAATCTAAGAATTCTAATTTGAAGCCAGCAATGGCATAAAAATTGCCATGAAACTGTATAACTCCAAGTAACCCCTCAAAAATGTTAGTGGAGTGTCAAGAGTTTGACTTTGTGGTTGAGTGCTTGCCTAGCATGCATGAAGACCTATGCATGTAAGTGGAGCTGGGACTCAAACTGGTATTTTTCTAGCCTTGAGCAAGACAGCTAAGTTTATGCCATACAAAATGAATCCAGAGCTGGGGAAAAGTCAACCGTGGAGCCAGTGAGAAATGAGAAAAAAGATTTAATAGATAACTTGTGAGTAGGATGTCTGCGAACTTAAAGCAATGATGACACAGCATAAGCAATAATTCTCTACTGTTTCTAATTTACAGGGCCCTGTGTTCCCAAACCTGTATTAATTGACAAGCTAGAGCACTGTGCAGAACTCTGGATAGGAAATTCCTCTGACAAGAATATCACAGGTGAGTGAATGCATCTTCATATTGATGTTGGAGCCTGAGCCCCATTGGTAAGTTCATGTTGTGATGTACTGAGCAATAATATTCTTAGTTACCCTAAATCCTGTGTGGAACCTATGGAATTCTTTGTGAATGAATCAAGAATCATTTTCTTTTCCCAATCCTATGCTTGGTCTCAGGGCCTGAGCATGGTCCTTGGGTTTTCTCAAGG
This sequence comes from Megascapheus bottae, assembly GCA_024803745.1. Lineage (NCBI taxonomy): Eukaryota > Metazoa > Chordata > Mammalia > Rodentia > Geomyidae > Megascapheus > Megascapheus bottae. The sequence goes on along the minus strand of JANJXV010000054.1, from coordinate 3,498,123 downwards.
CTAGCTCTCTACTTCTTGAGTCATAGCACCACTTCTGGCTTTTTCTTTGTATGTAGTACCAAGGAACTGAACCAGATCTTTGTGCATGCTAGCCCAAACCCCCGGCACCAAGAATCATAGGGTGATATGATGAATTCTATGTGGCAGTAGAGTTAAAGTTAGATTTCTCTGTAGAAATCACTGTGAAACAAAATAAAATGAGAATGCCATGAGCCCGTGGCTCATGCCTGTAATCCTAGCTACTTAGGAGGCTGAGATCTGAGGATCAAGGTTCAAAGACTGACCTATCACAAGAACACCTTAGACTCTTCTCTCCAATGAACCAATAGAAAATGAGAAGTGGGGTTGAGGCTAAAGACATAGGGCAGTAGCCTTGAGCTGAAGAGCTCAGGAAGAATAGCCAGGTCTAGAATTCAAGTCCCATGACCGCAAAACAAGAAAGAAAGATAGAAAGAAAGAAAGAAAGAAAGAAAGAAAGAAAGAAAGAAAGAAAGAAAGAAAGAAAAAAAGAAAAAAGAAAGAAAGAAAGAAAAAAAGAAAGAAAGAAGAAAGAGGGAAGGAAGGAAAGGAAGAAAGAAAGAAAGAAAGAAAGAATGATATTTCATTTCTTTAAAACTAAGACTATAAATGATTGAGCAAACAAGAAATAAGTCAGGGCATTATTCTCTGATAAGGATAATATCTTTTTGCTGGTAGGAAGAGACTGGTATTCAGAACCAGACCTTTCCACCAGAAATCCCTTGTTTCTGGATTGTTGGGTAAATGCCAAGTAGTGGAATTGCTGGGTCATAGGGGAGTTCTATGTTTAGCCTTTTGAGGCACTGCCACCCTGCTTCCATAGTGGTTGAACGAGTTTGCACTCCCACCAACAGTGTAGTAGTTAACCCTCCTGGCCACAACCCCTCCAGCATCCGTTGTCATTCGTTTTCCTGATCCTGGCCATTCTAACTGGAGTGAGGTGGAATCTCAGAATTGTTTTGATTTGCAGTTCTTTCATGACCAGAGATGTGGAGCATTTCTTCATGTGTCTATAGGCCATTTTCGTTTCTTCTTCAGAGAAGACTCTCTTTAAGGCTTTGGCCCTTTTTTTAATGGGATGGGTGTTACTTTGGAGGTTAGTTTTGGAGTGATTCAATTTTTTGAGTTGTTGATATATTTTAGATATGAGGCCTTTGTCCGTTGTTTGGTTGGTGAGGATCTTCTCCCACTCTGTAGGCTTCCTGATTAGTTTACTAGCTATATCCGTTGCCATACAAAAGCTCTGCAGTTTAATGCAGTCCCACTTATCCAGCCTTTCTCTGATTTGTTGTGATTCTTGGTCCTTATGAAGGAAGTTTCGACCTGTGCCAAGGAGGCCTAGTATATCTCCTATTCCTTCCTGTAAACTTTTCACTGTGTCAGCTTTTACCTCCAGGTCTTTGATCCATTTGGAGTTAATTCTAGTGCAAGGTGACAAAGAAGGACCCAAGTTTAGTTTTCTGCAGGTGCTTAACCAGTTCTCCAGCTCAACTTGTTGAAGAGGCTATCTTAGTTCCATTCTATTTTTTTGGATCCCTTGTCAAAGATTAGGTGGCCATAGGTCTGTGGTTTAATATCTTGGTCCGCAGTTCTATTCCATTGGACTTCAGGCCTGTTCTTGTGCCAGTACCAAGCTGTTTTGAGAATTATAGCTCTGTAATAGAGTCTAAAGTTTGGAATTGAAATTCCTCCAGCCCTTTACTTTCTGCTAAGAAGTGTTTTTGCTATACGGCTCTTTTATTATTCCATACAAAATTTTGAATTGCCTCTTCTATTTCTTTAAAGAATGACATTGGGATGTTGATGGGTATTGCATTGAATTTGTAGATAGCCCTTGGCAAGATTGTCATTTTCACAATGTTGATTCTTCCAATCCAGGAGCATGGGAGGTTTTTCCATTTCCTTAGTTCTGCTTTAATTTCCTTTTTTATGGTTTTAAAGTTTTCATCTAAACGGTCCTTTACATTCTTAGTTAAGCTAATTCCTAGGTACTTTATTTTCTTTGAGGCTATTGTGAAAGGAGTTTCTTTCCTGATTATTGCCTCGTTCCTCTCACTGTATGCTTGTTTCGTGCCCAATTGCACTGCCTAGGAATTCTAGTACTATGATAAAAAGGAGTGGAGAGAGTGGGCATCCTGAATGCTACTCCTTAGCACTTTTATGCAAAGCTTAGGCCTGTGGCATTTTAAGCACAATTCAACGCTCTGTTTTTTGCTGGTTAATTAGAGGTAAACATCTTATGGAATTTATTGCATGGTTGATTTTGAACTGGAATCCTCAGGTCTCAGCTTATCTTGAGTAGCTAGGATTACAGTACTTTTACAACCTGTATGCTCATACACATCGCTTCTGATCCAAACACTCATTGTTCAATTTAACTAACAAGATGTGAAGAAAGATGATTGACTGTAATTTACTGGATGGGCTTCTAGTGAGTATATAATTCCACTTCCACTCTGAAGTCAGGGAAATGTTTCTGGTACATGTTTCAACTATCTCCCAAAGAGGAAATAATGTGTGAGTACGTTTGCTAGTTGTAGGCTGTTGTAGGCTGCTGGAGGAAAAGGAAGCAAATAGGCACAGGCTGGCAGCAGATGCTACAGAACAACTTGTGACCAAGACTCCCAGAGCAGACCTCAGAATCGATGACAGAGTTGGATCTACCCAGTAACAGGGGCAGTGGTGACACCTGAAACTGCGCGTTTGAGCCTTTGCTTCTAGTAAACAGGGCCACCTATGTCTCAATGAGAAAGGAGAGATTTTGGTGGAGAAGTTGAGATTAAACATTATGTATCATGCAAGAAGACAGACTATAAGGGGTCTTTTATTATTCCAAGTGAAATTTTGGATTTCCTCTTCTGTTTCTTTAAAGAATGACATTGGGATATTGATTGAAGATTGCCATTTTTACAATATTACTTCTTCCAAACCAGGAGCATAGGTTTTTGCATTTCCTCAGTTCTGCGTTAATTTCCTTCTCCAGGGTTTATAGTTCCATCAAAAATGTGCTTTACATTCTAAGTTAATTCCTAGGTATTTATTTTCTTTGATAGCAAAATGAGTTGCTATCCTGATTCTTGCCTCATTCCTGTCATTTGTTGGCATATAGGAAGGCAGTTGACATTGAGGGTTAATTTTATACCCTGCTAACTTACCAAAGTTTTATATCAGCTCAAGCAGTTTTGGAGTAGAGTCTATAGGGCTCTTTAAATACAGAATCACGTCATCTGTAAGGAGAGAAAGTTTCAGTTCCTCTTTCCCTTTTCCTCCTCACTCCAGTTAGAATGGCCAAGATCCAGAAATCTAATAACGTATGCTGGAGGGGATGTGGCCAGGAGGGATCACTACTACACTGCTGGTGGGATTGCAAACTCGTTCAACCACTATGGAAAGCACTATGGCAGTATCCCAAAAAGACTAAACATAGAGCTCCCCTGTGATCCAGCAATTTCACTACTTGCCAATCGGCCAGATAGGACATACTCAATTCACTAGAAGAATAATATTTATCACAGCACTATTTACTATAGCAAAGGTATGGAACCAACCCAGATGCCCGTCAGTTGATGAGTAGATCAAATATGGTATTTTTACACAATGGAATTCTGTGCTTCTGTCAGAAAGAATGACATAGACGAATTTGTAAGGAAATAGAAAAATTGTAAAGTTTAGAAATTAGTTTCTGTCTCCTTCTTTCTCTCCTTCTCTATCTGTAAAATTTAGAAGTTCCTGTTTCTCTCTCTTTCTCTCTCTTTTCTCTCTCTCTCTCTCTCTCTCTCTCTCTCTCTCTCTCTCTCTCTCTCTCTCTCTCTCTCTCATCCTTAGGCTTGAACTCAGGGCCTGAGCTACTTTTGCTCAAGGTTAGCACTCTACCATTTGAACCACAGTGCTGCTTCTGGCTTGCTCTTTTCACGTAGTATTGAGGAATCTAACCCAGGCCTTCATCCTTGATAGGTTAGCACTCTACCACTAAGCCACACAGTCAGATTTTGGAGGTTTCCGACAAAGGTTTTCCTACATGCTATTATTTCTTCTGTGAGTGCTCTTAATGCTTGCTGATGGTTGACTTTGTTTAGAAGACTTACCCTAATGCTCCCATATACAGAGATTCTATATATAGCTAAATGTTTTTCATTACTCAGAATTTCTCTATTGTTTATGTTCTGAAATGTACTGATGACTGACTTCTGATTAAAAGTCATTGCACATTTGTTCTATTCATTAGTTTTCTTTTCTTCTATGGGAATCAAGTTTGTGGTGAACACAGAAGTATGCCTTCCAGGTCAAACACTTTCCACATTTGTAATATTCATAAGGTTTTTCTCTCCTATGTGCATTTTATACTTAGTCATGGGTTCATGATGGATTTTTCATATTCTTATATTCATACGATTTTTATCCTGTGTCTGTGTGGTATCATGCAAACTCAACTATGAGTTCTTCAAAAAAATTTCCCTTTCATTTTATTCATAGGATTCTATCCTGTGGGTGTTTAGTGATAAATCTTGACTTGTGCCTTCTGGGGAAAAGACTGAGCATTTGCTACATTCATTAAGGGTTTTATCTTGTGTTGGTTCTATGACACAAGCTGAGTTTTCTTCCACAGACTAAAAAGTCTTTCCTATTTATTACATTGCTAAGGCTTCTCATATGTGTGAACTCTCTTATGCTTCCTGAAGGGTGAATACTGCACGAAAGACTTTCAACTTTGGTTATATTCCTAAGGTTTCTAATATGTGTGAATTCTGTTATGCCTCCTGTAATGTGACTTCCATCTGAAGGTCTTACCACATTTGAGGCACTCGTACAGTTTCTCTCCTGTGTGTGTTCTCTGATGCAATTTGAGGGAAGACTTCCATTTGAAAGACATTCCACATCGGTTACATTCATAAGGTTTTTCTCCTGTTTGAATTGTCTTATGCATGTTGAGGTTTGGCTTCTGTGTGAAGGACTTTCCACATATGTTACACTCATAAGGTGTTTCTCCTGAGTATATTCTCTGATGAACATGGAGTTTTACCTTCCATTTGAAAGACTTTGCGCATTCAATACATGCATAAGTTTTCTCTCCTGTGTGTGTTCTATTATGCCCATCAAGATATGACTTCCACTTGAAGGTCATTCCACATTTGTTGCACACATAAGGTTTCTCTCCTGTGTGTGTTCTTTGATGCAATTTGAGGGAAGATTTCTGTCGGAAAGACTTTACACATTGGTTACATTCATAAGGTTTCTCTTCTGTGTGTCTTCTCTGGTGCAAAGTGAGGTATGATTTCAGTCTAAAAGTCTTCCCACATTTATCCCATTCATAAGATTTCTCTTCTGTGTGAGATCTCTGATGTGTGCTGAGAGCTGAATTCTGGGCAGAAATTTTATTACCTTCCTCATATTCATAAGGTTTGTCTTCTCTTGGAGATCAAGGTTGGAGCGTCAGGTCTGACTTCTCAGAAATTAATTTTCACACTTGATGTACGCATCACATATCTCAGGATATTTGCTCTGAGGTATTGTAAGGCGTATTTCATTACTGAAAGATTTCTCACATTCACTACATGTATGAGGAGTCTCTCCTGTGTACATTTTCGGATGTGTAGTGATGGTCGGTGTTAAGTACAATATTTTTCATCACACAGTACATTTAGCAGTTTTCCTCCCTCCCTGAAGAATTTCTTGGGCAGGGAGAACAGAATTATGATACTGCAGATCTTTTGGACTGTCACAATCATGAATAAAATGCACTGAATATCCGATGGATTTTTTAAGAACAGGAGACATACGAGATCTATATGCAGCATGCATCTCATCAGGCTTAGGAGACAGAAGCATGTTCTGACACTTAATGAACTCCTCAGTCCTCACCCCTAAGTTGTTACCATTATTACTAAACAGCTCTGGATTATGCGTAGAGCTCAAATTTAAAGTTGTTGCTAATCTCACGTTTTCCTCCACTTCGATACTACTTGCAACTGCTACTTCACAAAGACATTCATGTGGACTTTCCTGGCAGGTATTGAACACATTTTCCATTACCTGGACATCTAAAATGAGTCCTAGAAAAAAAGACACAAACATACATGAGATACAAATATTCCTTACTGTAAAGGTAATGACTTTACTTTCCCATCCTAAGTGTTAGATATTTTAAAATATAAAAGTGGAAATTGATTTGTGAGAAATATATGCTTTTCTCCCTAACATATTAAGAAAATGATATTTTACAATGACCAATAATGTTTTTCTGTGTTTTAGTTCTCTTTTTATATCACAGGAAATATTTATTGAAATTACCCATCTATGTATTGCTACAGTTTTAAGCTGAGTACTACCTGTAATATACCTGCAGCTTTTTTTTTCAAATACTGTTTTGTTTATACATTGAGGAATAGCTGCCTTTCTTTTATTTTTGAGAAATAATCTAAATATTGTGCTGTTTCGCATCTTTTTAAAACTTTCTTTTGTTTTCTTTTCTTTTTTTTTGTAGTTCATAGGCCTCGGCCCTGTTCCTGAACACTTCAGCAGAAGGCTATAACCCCTATCCTTGAGCTACAGCCACACTTCCTGTTTTCTAGAGTTAACTACAGATAAGGGTCTCAGGCCCTGAGTAGCAGATAGGATTACCTTACCCAGTTTCAATACTGTTTGCTTATTAACCATTAAGAGAGGAACACGAATGTTTTCTAGATTCAGCGGCCACAAGTTTGGTTTATATGTCTGTTTGCCTTTGATCCAAGCGAGAACGATTCTTGACAGAAAGGACTTACACCTATATCCCTTCAGTTACAACTTCTCACTAAAGTCTCAACTTAGGTATTTGTGGGAATTTTGAAATTTGTTTCTTTCCATTTGAAGTCTTAGGAGAAAGCAAATTATTAAAATCAAAGCAGAATTAAATGATTTGGAATAAAAAAACTATAGAAAGAATCAACAAAACAAGGAGTTCGTTCTTGAAAGAATTAACAAAATTGACAAGCCCTTAGCAAATCTTACCAAAAAAAGAAGAGAGCATATCGAAATGAACAAAATAGCAGATGAAAATGGTAATATCACGACACAAATTACCAAGATCCAGAATATCATGAGGGAATACTTCTCAAACCTTTACGCCAACAAATTTGAGAATCTAGAAGAAATGGATGAATTTCTAGAAAATATTAACATACCCACACTGAACCACGAAGAGCTAACCCAACTCAACAGGCCTGTTTCAAGCTCTGAAATAGAAATGGAAATTAGACAACTTCCACTTAAAAAGAGCCCAGGGCCAGATGGATTCACAGCTGAATTCTATAAGGTCTTCAAAGCAGAGCTCACACCAATACTCCTCAAGCTCTTCAACGAAATTAAAATGAAGGTTCTTTACCAAACTCATTCTGTGAAGCCAGCATATCCCTCATCCCTAAACCAGACAGAGATTCATCAATGAAAGAGAAGTATAGACCCATTTTTTTGATGAACAACTCATCAAAACAATTATACACTATGATCAAACTGGATTCATCACAGGGAGGCAAAGCTGGTTCAACATACACAAATCAATTAATATAATTCAACACAACAACAGGAGCAGGGATAAAATTACATGATTGTCTCAATAGATGCGGAAAAGGCATTTGACAAGATCCAAAACCCCTTTATGTTAAAAGATGTGGAGAAACTAGGAATCCATGGAACATTTCTCAATGTAATAAAGGCTGTGTATGAGAAACCCACTGCTAGGATTATACTTAATGGTGAAAATCTAAAGCCATTCCCTCTAAAATCAGGAACGAGACAAGGATGCCCACTCTCTCCACTCCTTTTTAACATAGTACTAGAATTCCTAGGCAGTGCAATAAGGCAAGAAGCAATCATAAAGGGGATCCAAGTAGGGAAAGAGGAAATAAAACTATCCCTCTTTGCAGATGACATGATTCTGTATTTAAAGAATCCTAGAGACTCTACTCCCAAGTTCCTTCCGCTGAATCAAAGCTTTGGAAGGGTAGCAGGCCATAAATTCAACCCTCACAAATCAAGTGCCTTCCTTTACGCCAACAGTCAGAGGAACGAGGCAATAATCAGGAAAGAAACTCCTGTCACAATAGCCTCCAAGAAAATAAAGTACCTAGGAATTAGCTTAACTAAGAATGTCAAGGTCCGGTTAGATGAAAACTTTAAAGCCATAAAAAAGGAAATTAAAGCAGAACTAAGGAAATGGAAAATCCTCCCATGCTCCTGGATTGGAAGAATCAACATTGTGAAAATGACAATCTTGCCAAGGGCTATCTACAAATTCAATGCAATACCCATCAACATCCCAATGTCATTCTTTAAAGAAATAGAAGAGGCAATTCAAAATTTCGTATGGAATAATAAAAGACCCCGTATAGCAAAAACACTTCTTAGCAGAAAGAACAGCGCTGGAGGAATTTCAATTCCAAACTTAAGACTCTATTACAGAGCTATAATTCTCAAAACAGCTTGGTACTGGCACAAGTACAGGCCTGAAGTCCAATGGAGTAGAACCACAGACCTATGGCCACCTAATCTTTGACCAGGGAGCCAAAAAAATAGAATGGAAGAAAGATAGCCTCTTCAACAAGTTGTGCTGGCAGAACTGGTTAAACACCTGCAGAAAACTAAAGTTGGATCCTTCTTTGTCACCTTGCACTAGAATTAACTCCAAATGGATCAAAGACCTGGAGGTAAAAGCTGACACACTGAAAAGTTTACAGGAAGGAATAGGAGATACAATAGGCCTCCTTGGCACAGGTCGAAACTTTTTAATAAGGACCAAGAATCACAACAAATCAGAGAAAGGCTGGATAAGTGGGACTGCATTAAACTGCAGAGCTTTTGTATGGCAACGGATATAGCTAGTAAACTAATCAGGAAGCCTACAGAGTTGGAGAAGATCTTCACCAACCAAACAACGGACAAAGGCCTCATATCTAAAATATATCAACAACTCAAAAAATTGAATCACTCCAAAACTAACCTCCAAAGTAACACCCATCCCATTAACAATGGGCCAAAGACTTAAAGAGAGTCTTCTCTGAAGAAGAAACAAAAATGGCCTATAGACACATGAAAAAATGCTCCACATGTCTGGTCATAAAAGAAATGCAAATCAAAACAACTCTAAGAATCCACCTCACCTCTGTTAGAATGGCCAGGATCAGGAAAATGAATGACAACAGATGCTGGAGGGGATGTGGCCAGAAGGGACCACTACTACACTGTTGGTGGGAGTGCAAACTCGTTCAACCACTATGGAAAGCAGTGTGGCAGTGCCTGAAAAGGCTAAACATAGAACTCCCCTATGACCCAGCAATTCCACTACTTGGCATTTACCCAACAATCCAGAAACAAGGGCATACTAAACCCACTAGCACAACAATGTTCATTGCAGCACTATTCACCATAACAAAGATATGGAACCAACCCAGATGTCCCTCAGTTGATGAGTGGATCAACAAGTTGTGGTATTTGTACTCAATGGAATTCTATGCTGCTGTCAGAAAGAATGACATTGCCCCATTTGTTAGGAAATGGAAAGACTTAGAACAAATCATATTAAGTGAAGTAAGCCAGACTCAAAGGAACTTAGGCTCAGTGGTTTCCCTCATTCGTCATAATCAGTAGAAACCTTGGGCTCTACTAGCAGAGATTTGCAATAGAGCAAAGGGCCATATATAAGGCCATATAATGTGAAGCTAATTGAAAGGACCTCCAGGATATTGAAACAAAATCCATATAATGAATAATTGTTGTCCTTAATGTAGATGTTGTCTCTCATCTCCTTTGCTGTCCCTTGGTTCACCCATATTGGTATAGTATCTCACTTTGTTATCTGATATATTGAATTTATTTGTATTTGTATATTTGATATTTCATAGGGCAGGGGGGAAAACCGAGACGGTGGGGGGTGTGGGGTTGGAGGGAAATGGGTACCAAGACATGTGAAAGGGTATCAATGTATGTGAATTAATGCACCTTCTATCTGGCAAATATCATCTAACCCTTTTACTAATTAAAATAAAAAAATGAAAAAAAAAGAAAGTTGTAGTGTGTAGGGAGGATGATGGGGTCAAATACATTTCTTCTTAGAAATTTACCTCATCTGGTTGCTCTGGATTTTCCTGGCCTCCTTCTAGAGAAAGTTCTGTTATACTGGATTTGTGGCATGGCAATGACCTAGCATGTACATCTTCAAGTAAGACATCCACAACTTCCATGCCTGAGACTCGAGTTTCCTGAACTTTGGCAACAGCACAGCAACATCTTTCTTCCTCCTGAGCCACAGGCCAAGTGAGCTGGCTTGAGCTGGTTGTTAGTTACAGTGGCTTGGTTACCAGGGTTCCATATTCTGTTCCATTGTGAGGGAGGCAGAGTCACCTTTCAGGGCCCAATGACCAAAGATCCTTGCTCACAAAAGACCTCACTAAAGACATACTGGAGGCTGAATCTCTCCTCCAATCTCACCATATACATGTGGATGTAGTAAACAGCAAACCTTATTTGTCCAATCCCAATGTCTTCCACTAGGCCCAACTACCAGTCTGGTCTCAGGCTCAAGGAGACTTTCTTAGGTAAGATCCAGACTTAAGGGTCAATATTGCCCTCATCGTTTACAAAACATTTGCTTCACAGTGCCTTCTCTACCTGCATTTTGCCACTTGTCGAATTTTTTTTTGTTTTTGCTAGTCTTGGGACTTGACCTCTGAGTGTGAACATTGTTCTTGGGCTTTCTTTAGGCTTTAGCTGTCCCACTGAGCCACAGCACCACTTGCAGCGTTTTCTATGTATGTGGTAATGAGGAATCAAACCTGAGTCTTTTTGCTTGGTAGCCAAGTACTCTACCACTAGGTCAAACACACAGGGCATCTTGCACATATTTTTGACGTCAATCTACTAGGATATTATTAGGGTTCTGTATCCTAATCAATTTTTTCCTGATGATTAGCTTTGCTGTCAAGTGTAAAAAAATGCAAGAGGGAAAAACACAGAAGGATTAGTGAAATTAAAAAAAAATCATTAGACACAGTTAAGTGTTCATTCTTTGTAGGAGAAAAGATATTTGGATAAGATGATGATGATGATGATGATGATGATGATGATGACTTTATACTTACTGTGTCTGGGTTGAGAGTTTGGCATAGTGGTAGAGTGCTTGCCTAGCATCCAGGAAGATCTGGGTTTGATTGCTCAGTATCACATAGATAGAAAATCTAGATGTGGCACTGTGGCTCAAGTGGCAGAGGGCTAGACTTGAGAAAACCCGAGGACAGTGCTCAGGCCCTGAATTCAAGCCCCAAGACTGGCAGAAAGATAAAAGAAAATAAAAATGCTTTTTATGAACTAATTCACTCACAGCATTTGCTTCTGAAATCTTCGCTTCTGCATCTTGTGAAATACCCCTTTCCCACAACGTAGACAAGAAAAACAGATCCATCCCATGGTCCATTGTGAGGCCACTGGTTGGGCTAAGAGCTAGTCGTGCAGCAACAGATAAGTTTTATTCTAATACTTTCCAAACTTTGTACTCAAATATGCTACCTGCTTACCAACTTTGGTCAGTTATCCTTATGCTCTACCTTTTCTTCATGACTACAATATTCTTACACTCCTACGTTAATCCTCTTGTACCTCCCCTGACCTCTCTCATTCTTTTTTTCTATCTCTGGACCTCGGCACGGATCTACACTTGATGGCTGTTGAGCAATATTGTATATGTTGGTGGTTAATTATTCTCTAGGCTCAGAGGGAGTTAACGACAATAGAGATCGGATTGAGAGGCTTATTGTTTTGGGTATAAATCGCTTATCAGTGGTTGTATTAGACTGGTCTGTAAGTGCACAAAAAGAAAGAGTGATAATACCAATCAAAACTTGTGAACATCTAGTGTCTGCCAGGTACAGAGGTCTAGGTTGGTCATATCTGAAAAACTATAATCGTATTTAGTAGTAATCTTGCTCCCATTTCAAATGGGCAGAATAAGAAACTCAAGAAAAATGTCAAATCAAGAAACAACATCCCCCACCCAATATAAACATACAATGGAACAGTCACTGGCAAACCTAGAGGAGAGTCTTGCAAGTGCTACACAAATGCAATTGATAAACATCCTTAATGGAAAATGTGAAAATATAAAGAAAGAGATAATGGAGGAAGCCATAGCTGAAGAAGAGGAAAGCATAAACAAGGTGATAAGTGAAAAAGAAGAAGCCATAAAGGAGGCCATAATAAAGGTTTTTCAAAGAAATAAGGATGAATTCATAGAATCCACAAATAAAAACGCGACCAAACTCCAGCAAATGTCCAAAGAAAATAAAGTTACTGAGCTAACCACTCAAAAGGAAATCAAGGAGATAAAGAAATCCATACATGATCTAAAACAAGAGATGCAAGGCATCAAAAATGAGCAATTAGAAGAAAGGGAGATGAAAAGTAAAGTAGATAGTTTGATAGCAGTTTAGACAATGCAGAGGACAGAATTTCCGGGGCTGAAGATAATTTAGTTATTATAGAGTAAGAACAGAAAATGAGTCAATCCAAATCTAGGAAATATGAGAGAGCGCTTCAGGAGGTTCAAGATACAATAAGGAAGCCTAATTTAAGGCTAGTTGGTATTGAGTAGGGCGTAGAGAAAGAGGTCAATGGTATTGGAAATATACTTCAGGGAATCATCTCAGAGAATTTCCCAAATATCCAGAAGGGCAGGCCCATCCACATACGAGAAGCTTTTAGAACCCCAAACAGACCTGAACAGAAAAGAACATCCCACCGCCATATTGTGATCCTAACTGGATCAATAGAAACGAAAGAAAAGATCCTAAAGGCAGCCAGGGAAAAAGGATCAGTAACCTATAAAAGCAAACCAATCAGAATAACCCCAGATTTCTCAGCAGAGACCATGCAAGCACAAAGTTACTGGAAGCATATATGTCAGGCCTTTAAATCAAATAACTACCAACCAAGAATACTGTAGCCAGCTAAGCTCTCATTTATAACTGAGGGAACAATAAAAATATTCCATTCCAGGGAAAAGCTGCAACAATATGTCGAAACAAAACCAACATTACAGAGAATTCTCAAAGATGCTCTATACATAGAAAACCAAAATAAATGCAACATAGGGAAAGAAATGGCACCTAAACAGCATACCATCTAAGGACCACAAGAACTGTCAAGACACAGGCCCTACTAAAAGCTTTTAAAAATGGTAGGAACTAATAAATATCTCTCAATCCTAACTCTCAATATCAATGGACTTAACTCTCCAATTAAACGGCATAGGCTGTCTAGTTGGATCAAAAAGCAAGAGCCATCGTTTTGCTGTCTTCAAGAGACACATCTTACCCAAAAACAATCATCTTTGAAAGTGAGAGGTTGGAATAAACTCTGTCAGGCTAACTGCCCCCATAAACAGGCTGGAGTTGCCATCCTCATATCAGACACAATAGACTTCAAACTAAAATCAGTAAGAAAAGACAAAGAAGGTTACCACATACTACTAAAAGGATCTTTCCTCCAGGAAGACATAACCATCCTAAATATTTACACACCCAATCCCAGAGCTCCAAACTTCATCAAGCAAAATTTACTTACACTGATACCATACATATATAGATCGAAATACAGTGATTGTTGGTGAGTTTAACACACCACTCTCACCTATGGACAGATCAACAAGGCAAAAACTCAACAGAGAATCCTTAGAACTGAAGAACTATATAGACCAACTAGATCTAACAGACATCTGCAGAATATTCCACCCAGTAACAACACAATATACATTTTCCTCAGCAGCACATGGAACATTTTCCAAAATAGACCACATCTTAGGACATTAAACAAACCTGGACAGATTCAGAAACACTGAAATTATTCCATGCACATTCTCAGACCATAAAGGCATCAAATTGGAACTGAACACACATCTCCACCAACGAAAACCCTGTAACTCATGGAGACTGAACAACACATTTTTGAATCAAAAACAATGGGTAATCGAAGAGATCAGAACAGATATCCAACTGTTTATGAAATTTAACAATAAGGAGCACACAAATATCAACTCCTTAGGGACACAACAAAGGCAGTACTCAGAGGAAAATTTATAGCGCTGATTGCCTACAACAGCAAATTGGAAAAATGGGAAACCAACTTGTTAAGGTCTCACCTTAACCTCCTGGAAAAAGAGCAACAAACCAACCCTAAACCCATTAGGAGAAAGCAAATTATTAAAATCAAAGCAGAAATAAATGATTTGGAATAAAAAAAACTATAGAAAGAATCAACAAAACAAGGAGTTGGTTCTTTGAAAGAATTAACAAAATTGACAAGCCCTTAGCAAATCTTACCAAAAAAAGAAGAGAGCATATGGAAATAAACAAATTCGCAGATGAAATGGTAATATCACGACAGAAATTATCAAGATCCAGAATATAATGAGGGAATACTTCTCAAACCTTTACGCCAACAAATTTGAGAATCTAGAAGAAATGGATGAATTCCTAGACAATATTAACATACCCACACTGAACCAAGAAGAGCTAACCCAACTCAACAGGCCTATTTCAAGCTCTGAAATAGAAATGGAAATTAGACAACTTCCACTTAAAAAGAGCCTAGGGCCAGATGGATTCACAGCTGAATTGTATAAGGTCTTCAAAGCAGAGCTCACACCAATACTCCTCAAGCTCTTCAACGAAATTGAAAATGAAGGTTCTTTACCAAACTCATTCTGTGAAGCCAGTATATCCCTCATCCCCAAACCAGACAGAGATTCATCAAAGAAAGAGAACTATAGACCCATTTCTTTGATGAACATCGATGCGAAACTTCTCAACAAAATACTGGCCAATCGTCTACAACAACTCATCAAAAAATTATACACTATGATCAAACTGGATTCATCACAGGGAGGCAAAGCTGGTTCCACATACAAAAATCAATTAATATAATTCGACACATCAACAGGAGCAAGGACAAAACTCACATGATTGTCTCAATAGATGCGGAAAAGCATTTGACAAGATCCAAAACCCATTTATATTAAAAGATGTCGAGAAACTAGGAATTCATGGAACATTTCTCAATGTAATAAAGGCTGTGTATGAGAAACCCACTGCTAGTATTATACTTAATGGTAAAAATCTAAAGCCATTCCCTCTAAAATCAGGAACGAGACAAGGATGCCCACCCTCTCCACTCCTTTTTAACATAGTACTAGAATTCCTAGGCAGTGCAATAAGGCAAGTAGCAAGCATAAAGGGGATCCAAGTAGGGAAAGAGGAAATACCACTATCCCTCTTTGCAGATGACATGATTCTGTATTTAAAGAATCCTATAGGCTCTACTCCCAAGCTCCTTGATCTGATTCAAAGCTTTGGAAGGGTAGCAGGCCATAAAATCAACCCTCACAAATCAATTGCCGTCCTTTACGCCAACAGTGAGAGGAACGAGGCAATAATCAGGAAAGAAACTCCTTTCACAATAGCCTCAAAGAAAATAAAGTACCTAGGAAGTAGCTTAACTAAGAATGTAAAGGACCGTTTAGATGAAAACTTTAAAACTCTAAAAACGGAAATTAAAGCAGAACTAAGGAAATGGAAAAACCTCCCATGCTCCTGGATTGGAAGAATCAACATTGTGAAAATGACAATCTTGCCAAGGGCTATCTACAAATTCAATGCAATACCCATCAACACCCCAATGTCATTCTTTAAAGAAATAGAAGAGGCAATTCAAAATTTCATATGGAATAATAAAAGACCCCATATAGCAAAAACACTTCTTAGCAGAAAGAATAGCGCTGGAGGAATTTCAATTCCAAACTTTAGACTCTATTACAGAGCTATAATTCTTGTACAGACACAAGAACAGGCCTGAAGCCCAATGGAGTAGAACTGCGGACCCAGATATTAAACCACAGACGTATGGCCACCTAATCTTTGACAAGGGAGCCAAAAAAATACAATGGAAGAAAGATAGCCTCTTCAACAAGTTGTGCTGGCAGAACTGGTTAAGCACCTGCAGAAAACTAAAGTTGGGTTATTCTTTGTCACTTTCCACTAGAATTAACTCCAAATGGATCAAAGACGTGGAGGTGAAAGCTGACACACTGAAAAGTTTACAGGAAGGAATAGGAGATACACTAGGCCTCCTTGGCACAGGTCGAAACTTTCTTAATAAGGACCAAGAATCACAACAAATCAGAGAAAGGCTGGATAAGTGGGACTGCATAAAACTGCAGAGCTTTTGTATGGCAACGGATATAGCTAGTAAACTAATCAGGAAGCCTACAGAGTGGGAGAAGATCTTCACCAAGCAAACAACGGACCAAGGCCTCATATCTAAAATATATCAACAAGTCAAAAAATTGAATCACTCCAAATTAACCTCCAAAGTAACACCCATCCCGTTAAAAAATGGGCCAAAGACTTAAAGAGAGTCTTCTCTGAAGAAGAAACAAAAATGGCCTATCGACACATAAAGAAATGCTCCACATCTCTGGTCATAAAAGAAATGCAAATCAAAACAACTCTAAGATTCCACCTCACTCCAGTTAGAATGGCCAGGATCAGGAAAACGAATGACAACAGATGCTGCAGGGGATGTGGCCAGGAGGGGACACTACTACACGGTTGGTGGGAGTGCAAACTCGTTCAACCACTATGGAAAGCAGTGTGGCAGTGCCTGAAAAGGCTAAACATAGAACTCCCCTATCACCCAGCAATTCCACTACTTGGCATTTACCCAACAATCCAGAAACAAGGGCATACTAAACCCACTAGCACAACAATGTTCATTCCAGCACTATTCACCATAGCAAAGATAAGGAACCAACCCAGATGTCCCTCAGTTGATGAGTGGATCAACAAGTTGTGGTATTTGTACACAATGGAATTCTATGCTGCTGTGAGAAAGAATGACATCGCCCCATTTGTTAGGAAATGGAAAGACTTAGAACAAATCATATTAAGTGAAGTAAGCCAGATTCAAAGGAACTTAGGCTCAGTGGTTTCCCTCATTAGTCATAATCAGTAGAAACCTTGGGCTCTACTAGCAGAGATTTGCAATAGAGCAAAAGGCCATATATAAGGCCATATAATGTGAAGCTAATTGAAAGGACGTCCAGGATATTGAGACAAAAGCCATATAATGAATGATTGTTGTCCTTAATGTACTATGTTGTCTCTCATCTCCTTTGCTGGCCCTTGGTTATCCGATATTGGTATATTATCTCACTTTGTTATCTGATATATTGATTTATTTGTATTTGGATATTTGAAATTTGATAGGGAAGGGGGGAAAACCAAGACGGGTGGGGGATGGTTACCAAGACATGTGAAAGGGTATCAATGTATGTGAATTAATGCACCTTCTATCTGGCAAATATCATGTAACCCTTTTACTAATTACAATAAAAAATTAAAAAAAGAATGTTGTAGTCTGTGGGGAGGATGATGGGGTCAAATACATTTCTTCTTAGAAATATACCTAATCTGGTTGCCCTGGATTTTCCTGGCCTTCTTCTTAGAGAAAGGCCTGTTATACTGGATTTGTCTCTTGGCAATGATCTAGCATGTACATCTTCCAGTAACACATCCACAACTTCCATGCCTGAGACTCGAGTTTCCTGACCTTGGCAACAGCACAGAAACATCTTTCTTCCTCCTGAGCCACAGGCCAAGTGAGCTGGCTTGAGTTGGTTGTTAGTTACAGTGGCTTGCTTACCAGGGTTCCATATTCTGTTCCATTGTGAGGGAGGCAGGGTCACCTTTCAGGGCCCAATGACCAAAGATCCTTGCTCACAGAAGACCTCACCAAAGACATACTGGAGGCTGAATCTCTCCTCCAATCTCACAATATACATGTGGATGTAGTAAACAGCACACCGTATTTGTCCAATCCCAATGTCCTCCACTAGGCCCAACTACCAGTCTGGTGTCAGGCTGAAGGAGCCTTTCTTAGGTAAGATCCAAACTTAAGGGTCAATATTGCCCTCATCCTTTACAAAACATTTGCTTCACAGTGCCTTCTCTGCCTGCATTTTGCCCCTTGTCGAATTTTTTTTGTTTTTGCTAGTGTTGGGACTTGACCTCAGAGTGTGAACATTGTTCTTGGGCTTTCCTTGGGCTTTAGCTGTCCCACCAAGCCATGGCACCACTTGCAGCGTTTTCTATGTATGTGGTAATGACGAATCACACGTGAGTCTTTTTGCGTGGTAGCCAAGGACTCTACCACTAGGTCAAACACACAGGGCATCTTGCACATATTTTTGACGTCAATCTACTAGGATATTATTAGGGTTCTGTATCCTAATCAATTTTTCCCTGATGATTAGCTTTGCTGTAATGTGTAAAAAATGCAAGAGGGAAAAACACAGAAGAATTAGTGAAATTAAAACGAAAGCATTACACACATAGAAAAGTGTTCATTCTTTGTAGGAGAAAGGATATTTGGATATGCTGATGATGACTTTATAATTACTATGTCAGGGTTGAGAGTTTGGCATAGTGGTAGAGTGCTTGCCTAGCATCCATGAATATCTGGGTTTGATTGCTCAGTATCACATAGATAGAAAATCTAGATGTGGCACTGTGGCTCAAGTGGCAGAGGGTAGACTTGAGAAAACCCGAGGACAGTGCTCAGGCCCTGAATTCAAGCCCCAAGACTGGCAGAAAGATAAAAGAAAATAAAAATGCTTTCTACGAGCTAATTCACTCACAGCATTTGCTTCTGAAATCTTCGCTTCTGCATCTTGTGAAATAGCCCTTTCCCTCAACGTAGACAAGAAAAACAGATCCATCGCATGGTCCACTGTGAGGCCACAGGTTGGACTAAGAGCTAGTCGTGCAGCAACAGATAAGTTTTATTCTAATACTTTCCAAACTTTGTACTCAAATATGCTACATACTTAACAACTTAGGTCAGTTATCCTTATGCTATACCTTTTCTTCATTACTACAATATTCTTACACTCCTACGTTAAGCCTCTTGCACCTCTCCTGACCTCTCTCCTTCTTTTTTTCTATCTCTGGACCTCTGCTCGTCTTTCAACCCTTATACTGCAGGGATCTACACTTGATGGCTGTTGAGCAATATTGTATATGTAGGTGGTAAATTATTCTCTAGGCTCAGAGGGACTTAAAGACAATAGAGATTGGATTGAGAGGCTTATTGTTTTGGGTATAAATCGCTTATCAGTGGTTGTATTAGACTGGTCTGTAAGTGCACAAAAAGAAAGAGTGATAATACCAATCAAAACTTGTGAACATCTAGTGTCTGCCAGCTACGGAGGTCTAGGTTGGTTATATCTGAAAAACTATAATCGTATTTAGTAGTAATCTTGCTCCCATTTTCAAATGGGCAGAACAAGAAACTCAAGAAAAATGTCAAATCAAGAAACAACATCCCCCACCCAATGTAAACAGACAATGGAACAGTCACTGGCAAACCTAGAGGAGAGTCTTCCAAGTGCTACACAAATGCAATTGACAAACATCATTAATGAAAAATGTGAAAATATAAAGAAAGAGATAATGGAGGAAGACATAGCTGAACAAGCGGAAAGCAAAAACAAGGTGATAAGTGAAAAAGAAGAAGCCATAAAGGAGGCCATAATAAAGGTTTTTCAAAGAAAGATGGATGAATTCATAGAATCCACAAATAAAAACGTGACCAAACTCCAGCAAATGTCCAAAGAAAATAAAGCTACTGAGCTAACCACTCAAAAGGAAATCAAGGAGATAAAGAAATCCATACATGATCTAAAACAAGAGATGCAAGGCATCAAAAGTCAGCAATTAGAAGCAAGGGAGATGAAAAATAAAGTAGATAGCTTTGATAGCAGGTTAGACATTGCAGAGGAGAGAATTTCCGTGGGTGAAGATAATTTAGGTATTATAAAGAACAGAAAATGAGTCAATCCAAATCTATGACATATGAGAGAGTGCTTCAGGAGGTCCAAGATACAATTAGGAAGCCTAATTTAAGGCTAGTTGGTATTGAGGAGGGCGTGGAGAAAGAGTTCAATGGTATTGGAAATATACTTCAGGGAATCATCTCAGAGAATTTCCCAAATATCCAGAAGGGCAGGCCCATCCAGATACGAGAAGCTTTTAGAACCCAAAACAGACCTGACCAGAGAATAATATCCCACCGCCACATTGTGATCCGAACTGGATCAATAGAAACGAAAGAAAAGATCCTAAAGGCAGCCAGGGAAAAGGGATCAGTAACCTACAAAGGCAAACCAATCAGAATAACCCCAGATTTCTCAGCAGAGACCATGCAAGCACGAAGTGATTGGAAGCATATATGTCATGCCCTTAAATCAAATAACTACCAACCAAGAATACTGTAGCCACCTAAGCTCTCATTCAAAACTGAGGGAACAATAAAAACATTCCATTCCAGGGAAAAGCTGCAACAATATGTCGAAACAAAACCAACACTACAGAGAATTCTCAAAGATGCTCTATACATAGAAAACCAAAATAAATGCAATATATGGAAAGAAAAGGCACCTAAACAGCATACCATCTAAGGACCACAAGAACTGTCAAGACACAGGCCCTACTAAAAGCTTTTAAAAATGGTAGGAACTAATGAATATCTCTCAATCCTAACTCTCAATATCAATGGACTTAACTCTCCAATTAAACGGCATAGGTTGTCTAGTTGGATCAAAAAGCAAGAGCCATCGTTCTGCTGTCTTCAAGAGACACATCTTACCCAAAAACAATCATCCTTTGAAAGTGAGAGGTTGGAATAAACTCTATCAAGCTAACTGCCCCCATAAACAGGCTGGAGTTGCCATCCTCATATCAGATACAATAGACTTCAAACTAAAATTAGTAAGAAAAGACAAAGAAGGTTACTACATACTACTAAAGGGATCTTTCCTCCAGGAAGACATAACGATCCTAAATATTTACACACCCAATCCTGGAGCTCCAAACTTCATCAAGCAAACTTTACTTACACTGAAACTATACATAGATCGAAATACAGTGATTGTTGGTGAGTTTAACACACCACTCTCACCTATGGACAGATCAACAAGGCAAAAACTCAAAAGAGAATCCTTAGAACTGAACAACTATATAGACCAACTAGATCTAACAGACATCTGCAGAATATTCCACCCAGTAACACGACAATATACGTTTTCCTCAGCAGCACATGGAACATTTTCCAAAATAGACCACATCTTAGGCCATAAAGCAAACCTGGACAGATTCAGAAACCCTGAAATTAGTCCATGCACACTCTCAGACCATAAAGGCATCAAATTGGAGCTGAACACACATCTCCACCAAAGAAAACCCTGTAACTCATGGAGACTGAACAACACATTGTTGAATCAAAAACAATGGGTAATCGAAGAGATCAGAACAGATATCCAACTGTTTATGAAATTTAATAATAAGGAGCACACAAATATCAACTCCTTGTGGACACAACAAAGGCAGTACTCAGAAGAAAATTCATAGCTCTGAGTGCCTACAACAGCAAGTTGGAAAAATGGCAAACCAACTAGTTAATGTCTCCCCTTAACCTCATGGAAAAGAGCAACAAACCAACCCTAATCCCATTAGGAGAAAGCAAATTATTAAAATCAAAGCAGAATTAAATGATTTGGAATAAAAAAATCTATAGAAAGAATCACCAAAACAAGGAATTGATTCTTTGAAAGACTTAACAAAATTGAGAAGCCCTTAGCAAATTTTAACAAAAAAAGAAGAGAGCATATCGAAATGAACAAAATCGCAGATGAAAATGGTAATATCACGACAGAAATTACCAAGATCCAGAATATCATGAGGGAATACTTCTCAAAATTTTACGCCAACAAATTTGAGAATCTAGAAGAAATGGATGAATTCCTAGACAATATTAACATATCCACACTGAACAAAGAAGAGGTAACCCAACTCAACAGGCCTATTTCAAGCTCTGAAATAGAAATGGAAATTAGACAACTTCCACTTAAAAAGAGCCTAGGGCCAGATGGATTCACAGCTGAATTCTATAAGGTCTTCAAAGCAGAGCTCACACCAATACTCCTCAGGCTCTTCAAAGAAATTGAAAATGAAGGTGCTTTACCAAACTCATTCTGTGAAGCCACCATATCCCTCATCCCCAAACCAGACAGAGATTCATCAAAGAAAGAGATCTATAGACCCATTTCTTTGATGAACATCGATGCAAAACTTCTCAACAAAATACTGGCCAACCGTCTACAACAACTCATCAAAAAAATTATACACTATGATCATACTGGATTCATCACAGGGAGGCAAAGCTGGTTCAACATACACAAATCAATTAATATAATTCAACACATCAACAGGAGCAGGGATAAAATCACATGATTGTCTCAATAGATGCGGAAAAGTCATTTGACAAGATCCAAAACCCCTTTATGTAAAAAGATGTGGAGAAACTAGGAATCCATGGAACATTTCTCAATGTAATAAAGGCTGTGTATGAGAAACCCACTGCTAGTATTATACTTAATGGTGAAAATCTAAAGCCATTCCCTCTAAAATCAGGAACAAGACAAGGATGCCCACTCTCTCCACTCCTTTTTAACACCCTACTAGAATTCCTAGGCAGTGCAATAAGGCAAGAAGCAAGCATAAAAGGGATCCAAATAGGGAAAGAGGAAATAAAACTATCCCTCTTTGCAGATGACATGATTCTGTATTTAAAGAATCCTATAGACTCTACTCCCAAGCTCCTTGAGCTGATTCAAAGCTTTGGAAGGGTAGCAGGCCATAAAATCAACCCTCACAAATCAACTGCCTTACTTTACGCCAACACTGAGAGGAACGAGGCAATAATCAGGAAAGAAAATCCTTTCACAATAGCATCAAAGAAAATAAAGTACCTAGCAATTAGCTTAACTAAGAATGTAAAGGACCGTTTAGATGAAAACTTTAAAACCCTAAAAAAGGAAATTAAAGCAGAACTAAGGAAATGGAAAAACCTCCCATGCTCCTGGATTGGAAGAATCAACATTGTGAAAATGACAATCTTGCCAAGGGCTATCTACAAATTCAATGTAATACACATCAACATCCCAATGTCATTCTTTAAAGTCATAGAAGAGGCAATTCAAAATTTCATATGGAATAATAAAAGACCCCGTATAGGAAAAACACTTCTTAGCAGAAAGAACAGCGCTGGAGGAATTTCAATTCCAAACTTAAGGCTCTATTACAGAGCTATAATTCTCAAAACAGCCTGGTACTGGCACAAGAACAGGCCTGAAGTCCAATGGAGTAGAACTGCGGACCCAGATATTAAACCACAGACCTATGGCCACCTAATCTTTGACCAGGGAACCAAAAAAATAGAATGGAAGAAAGATAGCCTCTTCAACAAGTTGTGCTGGGAGAACTGGTTAAACACCTGCAGAAAAATAAGTTGGATCCTTCTTTGTCACCATGCAGTAGAATTAACTCCAAATGGATCAAAGACGTGGAGGTAAAAGCTGACACACTGAAAAGTTTACAGGAAGGAATAGGAGATACACTAGGCCTCCTTGGCACAGGTCGAAACTTTCTTAATAAGGACCAAGAATCACAACAAATCAGAGAAAGTCTGGATAAGTGGGACTGCATTAAACTGCAGAGCTTTTGTATGGCAACGGATATAGGTAGTAAATTAATCAGGAAGCCTACAGAGTGGGAGAAGATCTTCACCAACCAAACAACGGACAAAGGCCTCATATCTAAAATATATCAACAACTCAAAAAATTGAATCACTCCAAAACTAACCACCAAAGTAACACCCATCCCACGAAAGATGGGCCAAAGACTTAAAGAGAGTCTTCTCTGAAGAAGAAACAAAAATGGCCTATAGACACATGAAGAAATACTCAACGTCTCTGGTCATAAAGAAATGCAAATAAAAACAAGTCTAAGATTCCACCTAACTCCAGTTAGAATGGCCAGGATCAGGAAAACGAATGACAACAGATGCTGGAGGGGATGTGGCCAGGAGGGATCACTACTACACTGTTGGTGGGAGTGCTAACTCGTTCAACCACTATGGAAAGCAGTGCGGCAGTGCCTCAAAAGGCTAAACATACAACTCCCCTATGACCCAGCAATTCCACTACTTGGCATTTTCCCAGCAATCCAGAAACAAGGGCATACTAAACCCACTAGCACAACAATGTTCACTGCAGCACTATTCACCATAGCAAAGATATGGAACCAACCCAGATGTCCCTCAGTTGATGAGTGGATCAACAAGTTGTGGTATTTGTACACAATGGAATTCTATGCTGCTGTCAGAAAGAATGACATCACTCCATTTGTTAGGAAATGAAAAGACTTAGAACAAATCATATTAAGTGAAGTAAGCCAGACTCAAAGGAACTTAGGCTCAGTGGTTTCCCTCATTCATCATAATCAGTACAAACCTTTGGCTCTACTAGCAGAGATTGGCAATAGAGCAAAAGGCCATATATAAGGCCATATAATGTGAAGCTAATTGAAAGGACCTCCAGGATATTGAAACAAAAGCCACATAATGAATGATTGTTGTCCTTAATGTGCTATGTTGTCTCTCATCTCGTTTGCTGTCCCTTGGTTATCCCATATTGGTATAGTATCTCACTTTGTTATCTGATATATTGAATTTATTTGTATTTGGATATTTGAAATTTGATAGGGAAGGGAGGAAAACCAAGACGGGTGGGGGGTGTGGGGTTGGAGGGAAATGGGTACCAAGACATGTGAAAGGGTATCAATGTATGTGAATTAATGCACCTTCTATCTGGCATATATCATCTAACCCTTTTACTAATTACAACAAAAAAAGAAAAAAAAGAAAGTTGTAGTGTGTGGGGAGGATGATGGGGTCAAATACATTTCTTCTTAGAAATTTACCTCATCTGGATGCCCTGGATTTTCCTGGCCTTCTTCTTAGAGAAAGTTCTGTTATACTGGATTTGTGGCTTGGCAATGATCTAGCATGTACATCTTCCAGTAAGACATCCACAACTTCCATGCCTGAGACTCGAGTTTCCTGACCTTTGGCAACAGCACAGCAACATCTGTCTTGCTCCTGAGCCACAGGCCAAGTTAGCTGGCTTGAGCTGGTTGTTAGTTACAGTGGCTTGGTTACCAGGGTTCCATATTCTGTTCCATTGTGAGGGAGGCAGGGTCACCTTTCAGGGCCCAATGACCAAAGATCCTTGCTCACAGAAGACCTCACCAAAGACATACTGGAGGCTGAATCTCTCCTCCAATCTCACAATATACATGTGGATGTAGTATACAGCACACCTTATTTGTCCAATCCCAATGTCTTCCACTAGGCCCAACTACCAGTCTGGTCTCAGGCTCAAGGAGCCTTTCTTAGGTAAGATCCAAACTTAAGGGTCAATATTGCCCTCATCCTTTACAAAACATTTGCTTCACAGTGCCTTCTCTGCCTGCATTTTGTCCCTTGTCGAATTTTTTTTTGTTTTTGGTAGTCTTGGGACTTGACCTCAGAGTGTGAACATTGTTCTTGGGCTTTCTTTAGGCTTTAGCTGTCCCACCGATCCACAGCACCACTTGCAGCGTTTTCTATGTATGTGGTAATGAGGAATCAAACCTGAGGCTTATTGCTTGGTAGCCAAGTACTCTACCACTAGGTCAAACACACAGGGCATCTTGCACATATTTTTGACGTCAATCTACTAGGATATTATTAGGTTTCTGTATCCTAATCACTTTTTTCCTGATGATTAGCTTTGCGGTCATGTGTAAAAAATGCAAGAGGGAAAAACACAGAAGAATTAGTGAAATTAAAAAAAAAGCACTAGACACAGTTAAGTGTTCATTCTTTGTATTAGAAAGGACATTTTGATATGATGATGATGACTTTATAATTACTATGTCAGGGTTGAGTGTTTGGCATAGTGGTAGAGTGCTTGCCTTGCATCCATGAATATCTGGGTTGATTGCTCAGTATCACATAGATAGAAAATCTAGATGTGGCACTGTGGCTCAAGTGGCAGAGGGCTAGACTTGAGAAAACCTGAGGACAGTGCTCCGGCCCTGAATTCAAGCCCTAAGACTGGCAGAAAGGTAAAAGAAAACAAAAATGCTTTTTACGAGCTAATTCACTCACAGCATTTACTTCTGAAATCTTTGCTTCTGCATCTTGTGAAATACCCCTTTCCCTCAACGTAGACAAGAAAAACAGATCCATCCCATGGTCCACTGTGAGGCCACTGGTTGGGCTAAGAGCTAGTCGTGCAGAAACACATAAGTTTTGTTCAAATATTTTCCAAACTTTTTACTCAAATATGCTACATACTTAACAACTTAGGTCATTTATCCTTATTCTATACCTTTTCTTCATTACTGCAATATTCTTACACTCCTACGTCAATCCTCTTGTACCTCCCCTGATCTCTCTCATTCTTTTTTTCTATCTCTGGACCTCTGCTCGTCTTTCAACCCTTATAGTTCACGGATCTACACTTGATGGCTGTTGAGCAATATTGTATATGTAGGTGGTTAATTATTCTCTAGGCTCAGAGGGACTTAAAGACAATAGAGATTGGATTGAGAGGCTTATTGTTTTGGGTGTAAATCGCTTATCAGTAGTTGTAGTAGACTGATCTGTAAGTGTACAAAAAGAAAGAGTGATAATACCAATCAAAACTTGTGAACATCTAGTGTCTGCCAGCTACGGAGGTGTAGGTTGGTTATATCTGAAAAACTATAATCGTATTTAGTAGTAAATTTGCTCCCATTTTCAAATAGGCAGAACAAGAAACTCAAGAAAAATGTCAAATCAAGAAACAACATCCCCCACCCAATGTAAATAGACAATGGAACAGTCACTGGCAAACCTAGAGGAGAGTCTTCCAAGTGGTACACAAATGCAATTGATAAACATCATTAAAGAAAAATGTGAAAATATAAAGAAAGAGATAATGGAGGAAGCCATAGCTGAACAAGAGGAAAGCAAAAACAAGGTGATAAGTGAAAAAGAAGAAGCCATAAAGGAGGCCATAATAAAGGATTTTTAAGAAAGATGGATGAATTCATAGAATCCACAAATAAAAACGTGACCAAACTCCAGCAAATGTCCAAAGAAAATAAAGCTACTGAGCTAACCACTCAAAAGGAAATCAAGGAGATAAAGAAATCCATACATGATCTAAAACAAGAGATGCAAGGCATCAAAAGTGAGCAATTAGAAGCAAGGGAGATGAAAAATAAAGGAGACAGCTTTGATAGCAGGTTAGACAATGCAGAGGAGAGAATTTCCGGGGCTGAAGATAATTTAGGTATTATAGAGAAAGAACAGAAAATGAGTCAATCCAAATCTAGGAAATATGAGAGAGCGCTTCAGGAGGTCCAAGATACAATTAGGAAGCCTAATTTAAGGCTAGTTGGTATTGAGGAGGGCGTGGAGAAAGAGGTCAATGGTATTGGAAATATACTTCAGGGAATCATCTCAGAGAATTTCCCAAATATCCAGAAGGGCAGGCCCATCCACATGCGAGCAGCTTTTAGAACCCCAAACAGACCTGACCAGAAAAGAACATCTCACCGCCACATTGTGATCCGAACTGGATCAATAGAAACGAAAGAAAAGATCCTAAAGGCAGCCAGGGAAAAGGGATCAGTAACCTACAAAGGCAAACCAATCAGAATAACTCCAGAGACCATGCAAGCACGAAGTGACTGGAAGCATAAACGTCATGCGCTTAAATCAAATAACTACCAATCAAGAATACTGTAGCCAGCTAAGCTCTCATTCAAAACTGAGGGAACAATAAAAACATTCCATTCCAGGGAAAAGCTGCAACAATATGTCAAAACAAAACCAACACTACAGAGAATTCTCAAAGATGCTCTGTACATAGAAAACCAAAATAAATACAATATAGGGAAAGAAATGGCACGTAAACAGCATACCATCTAAGGACCACAAGAATTGTCAAGACACAGGCCCTACTAAAAGCTTTTAAAAATGGTAGGAACTAATAAATATCTCTCAATCCTAACTCTCAATATCAATGGACTTAACTCTCCAATTAAACGGCATAGGCTGTCTAGTTGGATCAAAAAGAAGAGCCATCGTTCTGCTGTCTTCAAGAGACACACCTTACCCAAAAACAATCATCTTTTGAAAGTGAGAGGTTGGAATAAACTCTATCAAGCTAACTGCCCCCATAAACAGGCTGGAGTTGCCATCCTCATATCAGATACAGTAGACTTCAAACTAAAATTAGTAAGAAAAGACAAAGAAGGTTACTACATACTACTAAAGGGATCTTTCCTCCCGGAAGACATAACGATCCTAAATATTTACACACCCAATCCCGGAGCTCCAAACTTCATCAACCAAACTTTACTTACACTGAAACCATACATAGATCGAAATACAGTGATTGTTGGTGAGTTTAACACACCACTCTCACCTATGGAAAGATCAACAAGGCAAAAACTCAACAGAGAAACCTTAGAACTGAACAACTATATAGACCAACTAGATCTAACAGACATCTGCAGAATATTCCACCCAGTAACACCACAATATACGTTTTTCTCAGCAGCACATGGAACATTTTCCAAAATAGACCACATCTTAGGCCATAAAACAAACCTGGACAGATTCAGAAACACTGAAATCATTTAATGCACACTCTCAGACCATAAAGGCATCAAATTGGAACGAAAACCTTGTAACTCATGGAGACTGAACAACACATTGTTGAATCAAAAACAATGGGTAATCGAAGAGATCAGAACAGATATCCAACTGTTTATGAAATTTAACAATAAGGAGCACACAAATATCAACTCCTGAGGGACACAACAAAGGCAGTACTCAGAGGAAAATTTATAGCGCTGAGTGCCTACAACAGCAAGTTGGAAAAATGGCAAACCAACTAGTTAATGTCTCACCTTAACCTCATGGAGAAAGAGCAACAAACCAACCCTAAACCCATTAGGAGAAAGCAAATTATTAAAATCAAAGCAGAATTAAATGATTTGGAATAAAAAAAACTATAGAAAGAATCAACAAAACAAGGAGTTGGTTCTTTGAAAGAGTTAACAAAATTGACAAGCCCTTAGGAAATCTTACCAAAAAAAGAAGAGAGTATATCGAAATAAACAAAATCGCAGATGAAAATGGTAATATCATGACAGAAATTACCAAGATCCAGAATATCATGAGGGAATACTTCTCAATCCTTTACGCCAACAAATTTGAGAATCTAGAAGAAATGGATGAATTCCTAGACAATGTTAACATACCCACACTGAACCAAGAAGAGCTAACCCAACTCAACAGGCCTATTTCAAGCTCTGAAATAGAAATGGAAATTAGACAACTTCCACTTAAAAAGAGCCCAGGGCCAGATGGATTCACAGCTGAAGTCTATAAGGTCTTCAAAGCAGAGCTCACATCAATACTCCTCAAGCTCTTCAACGAAATTGAAAATGAAGGTTCTTTACCAAACTCATTCTGTGAAGCCAGTATATCCCTCATCCCCAAACCAGACAGAGATTCATCAAAGAAAGAGAACTATAGACCCATTTCTTTGATGAACATCGATGAGAAACTTCTCAACAAAATACTGGCCAATCGTCTACAACAACTGATCAAAAAAATTATACACTATGATCAAACTGGATTCATTACAGGGAGGCAAAGCTGGTTCAACATACACAAATCAAATAATATAATTCGACACATCAACAGGAGCAAGGACAAAAATCACATGATTGTCTCAATAGATGCGGAAAGGCATTTGACAAGATCCAAAACTCCTTTATGTTAAAAGATGTGGAGAAACTAGGAAACCATGGAACATTTCTCAATGTAATAAAGGCAGTGTATGAGAAACCCACTGCCAGTATTATACTTAATGGTGAAAATCTAAAGCCATTCCCTCTAAAATCAGGAACGAGACAAGGATGCCCACACTCTCCACTCCTTTTTAACTTAGTACTAGAATTCCTAGGCAGTGCAATAAGGCAAGAAGCAAGCATAAAGGGGATCCAAGTAGGGAAAGAGGAAATAAAATTATCCCTCTTTGCAGATGACAGGATTCTGTATTTAAAGTATCCCCAAGCTCCTTGAGCTGATTCAAAGCTTTGGAAGGGTAGCAGGCCATAAAATCAACCCTCACAAATCAACTGACTTCCTTTATGCCAACAGTGAGAGGAACGAGGCAATAATCAGGAAAGAAACTCCATTCTCAATAGCCTCAAAGAAAATAAAGTACCTAGGAATTAGCTTAAATAAGAATGTAAAGGACCGTTTAGATGAAAACTTTAAAACCCTAAAAACGGAAATTAAAGCAGAACTAAGGAAATGGAAAAACCTCCCATGCTCGTGGCTTGGAAGAATCAACATTGTGAAAATGACAATCTTGCCAAGGGCTATCTACAAATTCAATGCAATACCCATCACCACCCCAATGTCATTCTTTAAAGAAATAGAAGAGGCAATTCAAAATTTCATATGGAATAATAAAAGACCCCGTTTAGCATAAACACTCCTTAGCAGAAAGAACAGCGCTGGAGGAATTTCAATTCAAAACTTAAACACTATTACAGAGCTATAATTCTTGTACGGGCACAAAAACAGGCCTGAAGTGCAATGGAATAGAACTGCGGACCCAGATATTAAACCACAGACCTATGGCCAACTAATCTTTGACAAGGGAGCCAAAAACATAGAATGGAAGAAAGATAGCCTCTTCAACAAGTTGTGCTGGGAGAACTGGTTAAGCACCTGCAGAAAACTAAAGTTGGATCCTTCTTTGTCACCTTGCACTAGAATTAACTCCAAATGGATCAAAGACCTGGAGGTAAAAGCTGACACACTGAAAAGTTTACAGGAAGGAATAGGAGATACACTAGGCCTCCTTGTCACAGGTCGAAACTTTCTTAATAAGGACCAAGAATCACGACAAATCAGAGAAAGGCTGGATAAGTGGGACTGCATTAAACTGCAGAGCTTTTGTATGGCAACGGATATAGCTAGTAAACTAATCAGGAAGCCTACAGAGTGGGAGAAGATCTTCACCAACCAAACAACGGACAAAGGCCTCATATCTAAAATATATCAACAACTCAAAAAATTGAATCACTCCAAAACTAACCTCCAAAGTATCACCCATCCCAGTAAAAAATGGGCCAAAGACTTAAAGAGAGTCTTCTCTGAAGAAGAAACAAAAATGGCCTATAGACACATGAAGCAATGCTCCACATCTCTGGTCAATAAGAAATGCAAATTAAAACAACTCTAAGATTCCACCTCACTCCAGTTAGAATGGCCAGGATCAGGAAAACGAATGACAACAGAAGCTGGAGGGGATGTGGCCAGGAGGGATGATTACTACACTGTTGGTGGGAGTGCAAACTCGCTCAACCACTATGGAAAGCAGTGTGGCAGTGCCTCAAAGGGCTAAACATAGAACTCCCCTATCACCCAGCAATTCCACTACTTGGCATTTACCCAACAATCCAGAAACAAGGGCATACTAAACCCACTAGCACAACAATGTTCATTGCAGCACTATTCACCATAGCAAAGATATGGAACCAACCCAGATGTCCCTCAGTTGATGAGTGGATCAACAAGTTGTGGTATTTGTACACAATGGAATTCTATGCTGCTGTCAGAAAGAATGACAGCGCCCCTGGTTAGGAAATGGAAAGACTTAGAGCAAATCATATTAAATGAAGTAAGCCAGACTCAAAGGAACTTAGGCTCAGTGGTTTCCCTCATTCGTCATAATCAGTAGAAACCTTGGGCTCTACTAGCAGAGATTTGCAATAGAGCAAAAGGCCATATATAAGGCCATATAATGTGAAGCTAATTGAAAGGACTTCCAGGATATTGAAACAAAAGCCACATAATGAATGAATGTTGTCCTTAATGTACTATGTTGTCTCTCATGTCCTTTGCTGTCCCTTGGTTATCTCATATTGGTATAGTACCTCACTTTGCTATCTGATATATTGAATTTATTTTTATTTGGATATTTGAAATTTGATAGGGAAGGGGGGAAAACCAAGACGGGTGGGGGGTGTGGGGTTGGAGGGAAATGGGTTCCAAGACATGTGAAAAGGTATCAATGTATGTGACTTAATGCACCTTCTATCTGGCAAATATCATGTAACCCTTTTACTAATTAAAATAAAAAAAAATTAAAAAAAAGAAAGTTGTAGTGTGTGGGGAGGATGATGGGGTCAAATACGTTTCTTCTTAGTAATATACCTCATCTGGTTGCCCTGGATTTTCCTGGCCTTCTTCTTAGAGAAAGGCCTGTTATACTGGATTTGTGGCTTGGCAATGATCTAGCATGTACATCTTCGAGTAAGACATCCACAGCTTCCATGCCTGAGACTCCGGTTTCCTAACCTTTGGCAACAGCACAGCAACATCTTTCTTCCTCCTGAGACACAGGCCAAGTGAGCTGGCTTGAGCTGGTTGTTAGTTACAGTGGCTTGGTTACCAGGGTTCCATATTCTGTTCCATTGTGAGGGAGGCAGGGTCATCCTTCAGGGCCCAATGACCAAAGATCCTTGCTCACAGAAGACCTCACAAAAGACATACTGGAGGCTGAATCTCTCCTCCAATCTCACAATATACATGTGGATGTAGTAAACAGCACACCTTATTTGTCCAATCCCAATGTCGTCCACTAGGCCCAACTACCAGTCTGGTCTCAGACTCAAGGAACCTTTCTTAGGTAAGATCCAAACTTAAGGGTCATTTTTGCCCTCATCCTATACAAAACATTCGCTTCACAGTGCCTTCTCTGCCTGCAATTTGCCCCTTATCGAAATTTGTTTTGTTTTTGCTAGTCTTGGGACTTGACCTCAGAGTGTGAACATTGTTCTTGGGCATTCTTTAGGCTTTAGCTGTCCCACCGAGCCACAGCAACACTTACAGAGTTTTCTATGTATGTGGTAATGAGGAAACAAACCTGAGTCTTTTTGCGTGGTAGCAAAGGACTCTACCACAAGGTCAAACACACAGGGCATCTTGCACATATTTTTGACGTAAAACTACTAGGATATTATTAGGTTTCTGTATCCTAATTAATATTTTCTGATGATTAGCTTTGCTGTCATGTGTAAAAAATGCAAGAGGGAAAAACACAGAAGAATTAGTGAAATTTAAAAAAAAGCATTACACACATAGGTAAGTGTTCATTCTTTGTAGAATAAAGGATGTTTTGATATGATGATGATGACTTTATACTTACTTTTTCAGGGTTGAGAGTTTGGCATATTGGTAGAGTGCTTGCCTAGCATGCATGAAGATCTGGGTTTGATTGCTCTGTATCACATAGATAGAAAATCTAGACGTGTCACTGTGGCTGAAGTGGCAGAGGGCTAGACTTGAGGAAACCCAAGGACAGTGCTCAGGCCCTGAATTCAAGCCCCAAGACTGGCAGAAAGATAATAGAAAATAAAAATGCTTTTTACGAGCTAATTCACTCACAGCATTGCTTCTGAAATCTTTGCTTTTGTATCTTGTGTAATACCCCTTTCCCTCAACGTAGACAAGAAAAACAGATCCATCCCATGGTCCACTGTGAGGCCACTGGATGGGGTAAGAGCTAGTCGTGCAGCAACACATAAGTTTTATTCTAATACTTTCCTAACTTTGTACTCAAATATGCTACCTACTAACCAACTTAGGTCAGTTATCTTTATACTATATTTTTCTTTATTACTACAATATTCTTACACTCCTACGTTAATCCTCTTGTACCTCCCCTGACCTCTCTCATTTATTTTTTCTATCTCTGGACCTTTGCTCGTCTTTCAACCCTTATACTGCACGGATCTCCACTTGATGGCTGTTGAGCAATATTGTATATGTAGGTGGTTAATTATTCTCTAGGCTCAGAGGGACTTAAAGTCAATAGAGAATGGATTGAGAGGCTTATTGTTTGGGTATAAATCGTGTATCAGTGGTTGTCATAGACTGGTCTGTAAGTGCACAAAAATAAAGAGTGATAATACCAATCAAAACTTGTGAACATCTAGTGTCTGCCAGCTACAGAGGTCTAGGTTGTTTATATCTGAAACCCTATAATCATATTCAGTAGTAATCTTGCTCCCATTTTCAAATGGGAAGAATAAGAAACTCAAGAAAAATGTCAAATCAAGAAACAACATCCCCCACCCAATGTAAACAGACAATGGAACAGTCACTGGCAAACCTAGAGGAGAGTCTTCCAAGTGCTACACACATGCAATTGATAAACTTCATTAATGAAAAATGTGAAAATATAAAGAAAGAGATAATGGAGGAAGCCATAGCTGAACAAGAGTAAAGCAAAAACAAGGTGATAAGTGAAAAAGAAGAAGCCATAACGGAGGCCATAATAAAGGTTTTTCAAAGAAAGATGGATGAATTCATTGAATCCACAAATAAAAACGTGACGAAACTCCACCAAATGTCCAAAGAAAATAAAGCTACTGAGCTAACCA
The DNA here is from genome assembly GCA_024803745.1 of Megascapheus bottae. Taxonomy (NCBI): domain Eukaryota; kingdom Metazoa; phylum Chordata; class Mammalia; order Rodentia; family Geomyidae; genus Megascapheus; species Megascapheus bottae. The sequence continues at coordinate 3,463,617 of JANJXV010000054.1, read as the reverse complement.
CTGAAAAGGAAATCAAGGAGATAAAGAAATCCATACATTATCTAAAACAAGAGATGCAAGGCATCAAAAGTGAGCAATTAGAAGCAAGGGTGATGAAAAATAAAGTAGGCAGCTTTGATAGCATTTTAGACAATGCAGAGGTGAGAAATTCCGGGGCTGAAGATAATTTAGTTATTATAGAGAAAGAACAGAAAATGAGTCAATCCAAATCTAGGAAATATGAGAGAGCGCTTCAGGAGGTCCAAGATGCAATTAGGAAGCCTAATTTAAGGCTAGTTGGTATTGAGGAGGGCGTGGATAAAGACGTCAATGGCATTGGAAATATACTTCAGGGAATCATCTCAGAGAATTCCCCAAATATCCAGAAGGGCAGGCCCATTCAGATACGAGAAGCTTTTAGAACCCAAAACAGACCTGACCAGAAAAGAACATCCCACCGCCACACTGTGGTCCGAACTGGATCAATAAAAACGAAAGGAAAGATCCTAAAGGCAGCCAGGGAAAATGGATCAGTAACCTATATAGGCAAACCAATCAGAATAACCCCAGATTTCTCAGCAGAGACCATCCAAGCACGAAGTGACTGGAAGCATATATGTCATGCCCTTAAACCAAATAAATACCAACCAATAATACTGTAGCCAGGTAAGCTCCTATTCATAACTGAGGGGACAAGAAAAACATTCCATTCCAGGGAAAAGCTGCAACAATATGTCAAAACAAAACCAACACTACAGAGAATTCTCAACGATGCTCTATACATAGAAAACCAAAATAAATGCAATATAGGGAAAGAAATGGCACCTAAATAGCATACCATCTAAGGACCACAAGAACTGTCAACACACAAACCCTACTAAAAGCTTTTAAAAATGGTAGGAACTAATAAATATCTCTCAATCCTAACTCTCAATATCAATGGACTTAACTCTCCAATTAAACGGCATAGGCTGTCTAGTTGGATCAAAAAGCAAGAGCCATCGTTCTGCTGTCTTCAAGAGACACATGTTACCCCAAAACAATCATCTTTTGAAAGTGAGAGGTTGGAATAAACTCTATCAAGCTAACTGCCCCCATAAACAGGCTGGAGTTGCCATCCTCATATCAGATACAATAGACATCAAACTAAAATTAGTAAGAAAAGACAAAGAAGGTTACTACATACTACTAAAGGGATCTTTCCTCCAGGAAGACATAACGATCCTAAATATTTACACATCCAATCCCGGAGCTCCAAACTTCATCAAGCAAACTTTACTTACACTGAAACCATACATAGATCGAAATACAGTGATTGTTGGTGAGTTTAACACACCACTCTCACCTATGGACAGATCAACAATGCAAAAACTCAACAGAGAAAACTTAGAACTGAACAACTATATAGACCAACTAGATCTAACAGATATCTGCAGAATATTCCACCCAGTAACACCACAATATACGTTTTCCTCAGCATCACATGGAACATTTTCTAAAATAGACCACATCTTAGGACATAAAACAAACCTGGACAGATTCAGAAACACTGAAATCATTTAATGCACACTCTCAGACCATAAAGGCATCAAATTGGAACGAAAACCCTGTAACTAATGGAGACTGAACAACACATTGTTGAATCAAAAACAATGGGTAATCGAAGAGATCAGAACAGATATCCAACTGTTTATGAAATTTAACAATAAGGAGCACACAAATATCAACTCTTAGGGACACAACAAAGGCAGTACTCAGAGGAAAATTTATAGCGCTGAGTGCCTACATCATCAAGTTGGAAAAATGGCAAACCAACTAGTTAATGTTTCACCTTAACCTCCTGGAAAAAGAGCAACAAACCAACCCTAAACCCATTAGGAGAAAGAAAATTATTAAAATCAAAGCAGAATTAAATGATTTGGAATAAAAAAAACTATAGAAAGAATCAACAAAACAAGGAGTTGGTTCTTTGAAAGAATTAACGAAATTGACAAGCCCTTAGCAAATCTTACCAAAAAAAGGAGAGAGCATATCGAAATAAATAAAATCGCAGATGAAAATATTAATATCACGACAGAAATTACCAAGATCCAGAATATCATGAGGGAATACTTTTCAAACCTTGACGCCAACAAATTTGAGAATCTAGTAGAAATGGATGAATTCCTAGACAATATTAACATACACACACTGAAAAAAGAAGAGCTAACCCAACTCAACAGGCCTATTTCAAGCTCTGAAATAGAAATGGAAATTAGACAACTTCCACTTAAAAAGAGCCCAGGGCCAGATGGATTCACAGCTGAATTCTATAAGGTCTTCAAAGCAGAGCTCACACCAATACACCTCAAGCTGTTCAACGAAATTGAAAATGAAGGTTCTTTACCAAACTCATTCTGTGAAGCCCCATTTCTTGATGAACATCGATGCAAAACTTCTCAACAAAATACTGGCCAACCGTCTACAACAACTCATCAAAAAAATTATACACTATGATCAAACTGGATTCATCACAGGGAGGCAAAACTGGATCAACATACACAAATCAATTAATATAATTCAACACATCAACAGGAGCAGAGATAAAATCACATGATTGTCTCAATAGTTGCGGAAAAGCCATTTGACAGGATGCAAAACCCCTTTATGTAAAAAGATGTGGAGAGACTAGGAATCCATGGAACATTTCTCAATGTAATAAAGGCTGTGTATGAGAAACCCACTGCTAGTATTATACTTAATGGTGAAAATCTAAAGCCATTCCCTCTAAAATCAGGAACGAGACAAGGATGCCCACTCTCTCCACTCCTTTTTAACATAGTACTAGAATTCCCAGGCAGTGCAATAAGGCAAGAAGCAAGCATAAAGGGGATCCAAGTAGGGAAAGAGGAAATACAACTATCCCTCTTTGCAGATCACATGATTCTGTATTTAAAGAATCCTATAGACTCTACTCCCAAGCTCCTTGAGCTGATTCAAAGCTTTGGAAGGGTAGCAGGCCATAAAATCAACCCTCACAAATCAACTGCCTTACTTTACGCCAACACTGAGAGGAACGAGGCAATAATCAGGAAAGAAAATCCTTTCACAATAGCCTCAAAGAAAATAAAGTACCTAGCAATTAGCTTAACTAAGAATGTAAAGGACCGTTTAGATGAAAACTTTAAAATGGTAAAAAAGGAAATTAAAGCAGATCTAAGGAAATGGAAAAACCTCCCATGCTCCTAGATTGGAAGAATCAACATTGTGAAAATGACAATCTTGCCAAGGGCTATCTACAAATTCAGTGTAATACCAATCAACATCCCAATGTCATTCTTTAAAGACATAGAAGAGGCACTTCAAAATTTCATATGGAATAATAAAAGACCCCGTATAGCAAAAACACTTCTTAGCAGAAAGAACAGCGCTGGAGGAATTTCAATTCCAAACTTAAGACTCTATTACACAGCTATAATTCTCAAAACATCCTGGTACTGGCACAAGAAGAAGCCTGAATTCCAATGGAGTTGAACTGCGGACCCAGATATTAAACCACAGACCTATGGCCACCGAATCTTTGACCAGGGAGCCAAAAAAATAGAATGGAAGAAAGATAGCCTCTTCAACAATTTGTGCTGGCAGAACTGGTTAAACACCTGCAGAAAACTAAATTGGATCCTTCTTTGTCACCTTGCACTAGAATTAACTCCAAATGGATCAAAGACGTGGAGGTAAAAGCTGACACACTGAAAAGTTTACAGGAAGGAATAGGAGATACACTAGGCCTCCTTGGCACAGGTCGAAACTTTCTTAATAAGGACCAAGAATCACAACAAATCAGAGAAAGGCTGGATAAGTGGGACTGCATTAAACTACAGAGCTTTTGTATGGCAACGGATATAGCTAGTAAACTAATCAGGAAGCCTACAGAGTGGGAGAAGATCTTCACGAACCAACCAACGAACCAAGGCCTCATATCTAAAATATATCAACAACTCAAAAAATTGAATCACTCCAAAACTAACCTCCGAAGTAACACCCATCCCATTAAAAATGGGCCAAAGACTTAAGAGAGTCTTCTCTGAAGAAGAAACAAAAATGGCCTATAGACACATGAAGAAATGCTCCACATCTCTGGTCATAAAAGAAATGCAAATCAAAACAACTCTAAGATTCCACCTCACTCCAGTTAGAATGGCCAGAATCAGGAAAACGAATGACAACAGATGCTGGAGGGGATGTGGCCAGGAGGGATCACTACTACACTGTTGGTGGGAGTGCAAAGTCGTTCAACCACTATGGAAAGCAGTGTGGCAGTGCCTGAAAAGGCTAAACATAGAACTCCCCTAAGACCCAGCAATTCCACTACTTGGCATATTTACCCAACAATCCAGAAACAAGGGCATACTAAACCCACTAGCACAACAATGTTCATTGCAGCACTATTCACCATAGCAGCACTATTCACCATAGCAAGGATATGGAACCAACCCAGATGTCCCTCAGTTGATGAGTGGATCAACAAGTTGTGGTATTTGTACACAATGGAATTCTATGCTGCTGTCAGAAAGAATGACAAAGCCCCATTTGTTAGGAAATGGAAAGACTTAGAACAAATAATATTAAGTGAAGTTAGCCAGACTCAAAGGAACTTAGTCTCAGTGGTTTCCCTCATTCGTCATAATCAGTAGAAACTTTGGGCTCTACTAGCAGAGATTGGCAATAGAGCAAAAGGCCATATATAAGGCCATATAATGTGAAGCTAATTGAAAGGACCTACAGGATATTGAAACAAAAGCCATATAATGAATGATTGTTTTCCTTAATGTACTATGTTGTATCTCATCTCGTTTGCTGAAATTATTCCATGCACACTCTCAGACCATAAAGGCATCAAATTGGAGCTGAACACACATGTCCCTTGGTTATCCCATATTGGTATAGTATCTCACTTTGTTATCTGATATATTGAACTTATTTGTATTTGGATATTTGAAATTTGATAGGGAAGGGGGGAAAACCAAGACGGGTGGGGGTGTGCGGTTGGAGGGAAATGGGTACCAAGACATGTGAAAGGGTATCAATGTATGTGAATTAATGCACCTTCTATCTGGCAAATAGCATGTAATCCTTTTACTAATTACAATAAAAAAAATTAAAAAAAAGAAAGTTGTTGTGTGTGGGGAGGATGATGGGGTCAAATACATTTCTTCTTAGAAACATACCTCATCTGGTTGCCCTGGATTTGCCTGGCATTCGTCTTAAAGAAAGGACTGTTATACTGGATTTGTGGCTTGGCAATGATCTAGCATGTACATCTTCGAGTAAGACAGCCACAACTTCCATGCTTCAGACTCAAGTTTCCTGAACTTTGGCAACAGCACAGCAACATCTTTCTTCCTCCTGAGCCACAGGCCAAGTGAGCTGGCTTGAGTTTGTTGTTAGTTACAGTGGCTTGGATACCAGGGTTCCATATTCTGTTCCATTGTGAGGGAGGCAGGGTCACCTCTCAGGGCCCAATGACCAAAGATCCTTGCTCACAGAAGACCTCACCAAAGACATACTGGAGGCTGAATCTCTCCTCCAATCTCACCATATACATGTGGATGTAGTAAACAGCACACCTTATTTGTCCAATCCCAATGTCTTCCACTGGGCCCGACTTCCAGTCTGGTCTCAGCCTCAAGGAGCCTTTCTTAGGTAAGATCCAAACTTAAGGGTCAATATTGCCCTCATCATTTACAAAACATTTGCTTCACCGTGCCTTCTCTGCCTGCATTTTGCCCCTTGTCGAATTTTTTTTGTTTTTGCTAGTCTTGGGACTTGACCTCAGAGTTTGAACATTGTTCTTGGGCTTTCTTTAGGCTTTAGCTGTCCCACCGAGCCACAGCACCACTTGCAGCGTTTTCTATGTATGTGGTAATTAGGAATCAAACCTGAGGTTTTTTGCGCGGTAGCCAAGGACTCTACCACTAGGTCAAACAGACAGGGCATCTTGCACATAGTTTTGACGTCAATCTACTAGGATATTATTAGGTTTCTGTATCCTAATCAATTTTTTCCTGATGATTAGCTTTGCTGTCATGTGTAAAAAATGCAAGAGGGAAAAACACAGAAGAATTAGTGAAATTTAAAAAAAAGCATTACACACATAGATAAGTGTTCATTCTTTGTAGGAGAAAGGATATTTTGATATGACGATAATGACTTTATAATTACTACGTCAGGGTTGAGAGTTTGGCATAGTGGTAGAGTGCTTGCCTAGCATCCATGAAGATCTGGGTACGATTGCTCAGTATCACATAGATAGAAAATCTAGATGTGGCACTGTGGCTCAAGTGGCAGAGGGCTAGACTTGAGAAAACCCAAGGACAGTGCTCCGGCCCTGAATTCAAGCCCCAAGACTGGCAGAAAGATAAAAGAAAATAAAAATGCTTTTTACGAGCTAATTCACTCACAGCATTTGCTTCTGAAATCTTCGCTTCTGCATCTTGTGAAATACCCCTTTCCCTCAACGTATACAAGAAAAACAGATCCATCCCATGGTCCACTGTGAGGCCACTGGTTGGACTAAGAGGTAGTCGTGCAGCAACACACAAGTTTTATTCTAATACTTTCCAAACTTTGTTCTCAAATATGCTACCTACTTACCAACTTAAGTCACTTATCCTTATGCTATACCTTTTCTTCATGACTACAATATTCTTACACTCCTACGTTAATCCTCTTGTACCTCCCCTGACCTCTCTCATTCTTTTTTTCTATCTCTGGACCTCTGCTCGTCTTTCAAACCTTATACTTCACGGATCTACACTTGATGGCTGTTGAGCAATATTGTATATGTAGGTGGTTAATTATTCTCTAGGCTCAGACGCACTTAAAGACAATAGGGGTTGGATTGAGAGGCTTATTGTTTTGGGTATAAGTAGCTTATAATTGGTTGTATTAGACTGGTCTCTAAGTGCACAAAAAGAAAGAGTGATAATACCAATCAAAACTTGTGAACATCTAATGTCTGCCAGCTACGGAGGTCTAGGTTGGTTATATCTGAAAAACTATAATTGTATTTAGTAGTAATCTTGCTCCCATTTTCAAATTGGCAGAACAAGAAACTCAAGAAAAATGTCAAATCAAGAAACAACATCCCCCACCCAATGTAAACAGACAATGGAACAGTCACTGGCAAACCAGAGGAGAGTCTTCCAATTGCTACACAAATGCAATTGATAAACATCATTAATGAAAAATGTGAAAATATAAAGAAAGAGATAATGGAGGAAGCCATACCTGAACAAGAGGAAAGCAAAAACAAGGTGATAAGTGAAAAAAAAGAAGCCATAAAGGAGGCCATAATGAAGGTTTTTCAAAGAAAGATGGATGAATTCAAAGAATCCGCAAATAAAAACGTGACCAAACTCCAGCAAATGTCCAAAGAAAATAAAGCTACTGAGCTAACCACTCAAAAGGAAATCAAGGAGATAAAGAAATCCATACATGATCTAAAACAAGGGATGCAAGGCATCAAAAGTGAGCAATTAGAAGCAAGGGAGATGAAAATATAGTAGATAGCTTTGATAGCAGGTTAGACAATACAGAGGAGAGAATTTCCAGGGCTGAAGATAATTTAGGTATTATAGAGAAAGAACAGAAAATGAGTCAATCCAAATCTAGGATATATGAGAGAGCGCTTCAGGAGGTCCAAGATGCAATTAGGAAGCCTAATTTAAGGCTAGTTGGTATTGAGGAGGGCGTGGAGAAAGAGGGCAATGGTATTGGAAATATACTTCAGGGAATCATCTGAGAGAATTTCCCAAATATCCAGAAGGGCAGGCCCATCCAGATACGAGAAGCTTTTAGAACCCCAAACAGACCTGACAGAAAAGAACATCCCACCGCCACATTGTGATCCGAACTGGATCAATAGAAACGAAAGGAAAGATCCTAAAGGCAGCCAGGGAAAAGGGATCAGTAACCTATAAAGGCAAACCAATCAGAATAACCCCAGATTTCTCAGCAGAGACCATGCAAGCACGAAGTGACTTGAAGCATATATGTCATGCCCTTAAATCAAATAACTACCAACCAAGAATACTGTAGCCAGCTAAGCTCTCATTCATAACTGAGGGAACAATAAGAACATTCCATTCCAGGGAAAAGCTGCAACAATATGTCGAAACAAAACCAACACTACAGAGAATTCTCAAAGATGCTCTATACATAGAAAACCAAAATAAATGCAATATAGGGAAAGAAATGGCACCTAAACAGCATACCATCCAAGGACCACAAGAACTGTCAAGAGACACAGGCCATACTAAAAGCTTTTAAAAATGGTAGGAACTAATAAATATCTCTCAATCCTAACTCTCAATATCAATGGACTTAACTCTCCAATTAAACAGCATAGGCTGTCTAGTTGGATCAAAAAGCAAGAGCCATCGTTCTGCTGTCTTCAAGAGACACATCTTACCCAAAAACAATCATCTTTTGAAAGTGAGAGGTTGGAATAAACTCTATCAAGATAACTGCCCCCATAAACAGGCTGGAGTTGCCATCCTCATATCAGATACAATAGACTTCAAACTAAAATTAGTAAGAAAATACAAAGAAGGTGACTACATACTACTAAAGGGATCTTTCCTCCAGGAAGACATAACGATCCTAAATATTTACACACACTTTTGAAGATTCTCAAAAGATTGAAGATTCTGCCAGTGTAAGTTAGATTCCAGCATTGATATTAAATAATGCTATGAGTATGGTTTTATATTTGAAATAGCACTGTTGACAAAATCTAACACACATTTGCTTAGTATTTGCTTTTGATTTCCCAAGAAGTTCAGTACAAGCTAACATGTGTGGCATATATCGACTGGGAGAAATGATTCAGAATATGTGACTCATTTGAACAGAAGTCAGTGAAAAGTTACAGAAGCAGGATACCCATATTGTGATAATTTGTATCTTTTGCATATTTTGTGTTTGTTATTAATTCCATTTGTAGTGTACATTTCTAGGTAAAAACTTTTAAAATATTTCCAAACAATTTGTTATTTCAACAGCAAAAAAAGACATTTATATGCCTGATAAAATTCACAGATTCCAAATTTTTCCATATTATTTTTTTTGTTGTTTTTTTTTGATGGGTCATAGATCTTGAACTCTGCCTGGGCACTATCCCTGAGCTCTTCAGCTCCAGGCTACCACCTTACCCTGGAGCCAAGCCCCACTTCCAATTTTCTAAAGGTAAATTGGAGATAAGAGTCTCAGGTCTTTTTGTGCCAGGATGGATTTAAACCTTGATCCTCAGATCTCAGCCTCCTGAGTAGCTAGGATTATAGAAGTGAGCCACCACCCCATCATGCTCAGCTTTCTGGTTTTTTTTAAACAAGCCCTTTGGCTGGAACTCGGTCTGAGCACTGTCCTTCAGCTTTCCTCAAGCCTAGTGATCTTCTACTTGAGCCACAGCTCTACTTCTGGTTTTTTCTGTGTATGTGGTACTGCGGAATTGAAACTTCATCTTCATACAAGCACACTACAGCTATGCCAAACTCCCAGCCCCTCCACATTAGTTTTTATTATAGATCTTTCCATGCATCCAGGATGGCTAGAAATCCTTCTTGAGTTTCCCAAGATCAGGGAGTATAGGTGTGTCCCATCCTGTGTGGCTACATAACCATTGTTTAGGGTACAATTCTCTCTTCATTCTACCCATCTAGAGCAATTTTCATCTTCCATGTATAATCATTAAACATTCAGCTCCTGTTCCTCTCTACTCCATTCTCTGGAACCATCGTGCTTTTTGGCTCTAAGGGTTTGTTGATCCTTGGAAGCTCTGGAAGGGAAAACATACCCTAGCTCTTCCTTTATGACTGCTGTATTTTTAGTTTACTGTAAACAAGATTCATCTGTAAAATATAGTAAAATGTTCTTCCTTTTCAATGCATTGTTTTGCATATTTCTATCTTTTGATTATTATTAATAGTTGTGAATGGATTCTCCACATATTTGTTCTAGTCTCTGCTTTCTCTTCCGTTAGGTACAAATCTAGAAATAGAAGTGTTGGACCATATTTCTATGTAATTCTATATTTAGTACTTTTTAGCACTCTCCACGCAATTTTTGTTTGTTTTATATTCCTTGCAAAAATATTCCAGAGTTCTACTTCTTCTCATTTCCTTCCCAGTAATAGTTAGACTTTAAAAGTTGTTTTTTTGTATGCGTGTGTGTGTGTGTGTTTGTGTGTGTGTATGTGCATCTTTTTGTTTAAAACTATATTTATATTAACATATTTAAAGTAATGATTTCATTGTAATTTTAATTTTTCTCATGACTGTTAATATTGAACTTCTTTCTACATTTTGAACTACTATTTCTATATATTCGTTTTAGAAAATCCTCTCCAATCTCCAATTTTTTTCCATTTTTTTGTGGGGTAGTGGGGAAAATCATGGGGCTTTGACCTTGGGCTGTGAGCTCTTTAGTTTAAGGCTATTGTCCTACCCTGAGTATTGCCCCTCAGTTCTTCTGCTCACAGCTCCCTACCCCTCTTCCCATTATATACAGAACAAAGGTCATCCTCAGTCTTTTTGAAAAAGTAAAACATACAGTAAATTTGTAGTATGAAACAGCAAGAAATAAATTTCTTGCCATGTGCAGTGACTTCTACCTGTAATCCTATCTACTCAGATATCAGGCTGATATCTAATGATTTGGTTCAAAGCCAGCCTGGGAATTAGAAAGTCTATGAGACTCTCATCTACAGTTAACCACTAAAATATGGGAAATTGCACTGTGGCTTCATAGGTAGAGTGATAGCCTTGAGGTGAAGAGCTCAGGAACAGTGCCCAGGCCCAGAGTTCAAGCCTTACAAATCCCCCAGCCAAAAAAAAGAAAAAAAAGTTTCTTCCCCAAGTGATTATTATGCCAGACATAGAACATTAACATTCTGGGTGTACTTCACAGTATAATTACTTGATACCCTAAGATTTTGCAATATTCTCACAGAACCAGCATATGTCATCATATAATATAGTTCCTTTTCAATGGAATAATTCCATTCATAACCTAAATCTACTCCCCCGACTTATTTTTTTCGATACCACAATTGCTCTACCATGATATGCCACAAGCCATTAAACATTTTATGGTGGGTAATTGGAAAGGAGTCTCATGGAATTTTGTGCCAGGCTGGCTTTGAACCATGGTCCTCAGATCTCAGTCTCCTGAGTATCTAGGATGACAGGCGTGAGCCACCAAAACCTGGCTTGCCTTTTTATTTTTTATGGGTCTTGGGACTTGAACTCTGGGCCTAGGCACCATCCCTAAGCTTTTCAGGTCAATATTTCATGTAAGTCTATACATTTAAGTAAGGCAATACAATTCCAACAAAAAAAGAATAAAATTCCAGACATGGTGTGTCTATAACTCAGTGCTAATTACTTGATGAAAATGTGCCATTCCAGAAGCTGGTGTCATTTGATGATGTAGCTGTGGATTTCAGCTGGAAGGAGTGGCAGCATCTGGACAATGCTCAGAGGACCCTGTATAGAGATGTAATGCTGGAGACCTACAGCAACCTGGTGTCTTTAGGTAAGCAAAAGTCAAATTCACTTGCAAGGCCAAGTGCCTTGTTATTTTGCAGATACGTGAATGTTTATCAAACTTTCAATACTATTTACATGAAAGATTCCAGGCCCTGAGAAGTATCATTAATTTATAAAGAAAACCTAAGGTAATTTTGTACTCATTCTTCAGGATACCTTCAGGATACTTTGACAACAGTTCTAAATTATGTTTCCTCTAATGGAGACGACATTCCAAACTTACACAGTAATTGTAAGTGGATAAACCATCCAGAATAGAATATATATCATTATTGGAAATAGGATCTACAAATCACTAAACAGTGAGTTTATAATGGAAACCTGGCACTAGGTGCAATATTTCATGCCTGTAATCTTAAAATATTCAGGAGGAAGAAATCTAAGAATTCTAATTTGAAGCCAGCAATGGCTTAAAAATTGCCATGAAACTCTATAACTCCAAGTAACCCCTCAAAAATGTTAGTGGAGTGTCAAGAGTTTGACTTTGTGGTTGAGTGCTTGCCTAGCATGCATGAAGACCTATGCATGTAAGTGGAGCTGGGACTCAAACTGGTATTTTTCTAGCCTTGAGCAAGACAGCTAAGTTTATGCCATACAAAATGAATGCAGAGCTGGGGAAAAGTCAACCATGGAGCCAGTGAGGAATGAGAGAAAAGATTTAATAGATAACTTGTGAGTAGGATGTCTGCGAAGTTAAAGCAATGATGACCCAGCATAAGCAATAACTCTCTACTGTTTCTAATTTACAGGGCCCTATGTTCCCAAACCTGTATTAATTGACAAGCTAGAGCACTGTGCAGACCTCTGGATAGGAAATTCCTCTGACAAGAATATCACAGGTGAATGAATGCATCTTCATATTGATGTTGGAGCCTGAGCCCCATTGGTAAGTTCATGTTGTGATGTACTGAGCAATAATATTCTTAGTTACCCTAAATCCTGTGTGGAACCTATGGAATTCTTTGTGAATGAATCAAGAATCATTTTCTTTTCCCAATCCTATGCTTGGTCTCAGGGCCTGAGCATGGTCCTTGGGTTTTCTCAAGGCTAGCTCTCTACTTCTTGAGTCATAGCACCACTTCTGGCTTTTTCTTTGTATGTAGTACAAAGGAACTGAACCAGGTCTTTGTGCATGCTAGCACAAACCCCCGGCACCAAGAATCATAGGGTGATATAATGAATTCTATGTGGCAGTAGAGTTAAAGTTAGATTTCTCTGTAGAAATCACTGTGAAACAAAATAAAATGAGAAAGCCATGAGCCCGTGGCTCATGCCTGTAATCCTAGCTACTTAGGAGGCTGAGATCTGAGGATCAAGGTTCAAAGACTGACCTATCACAAAAACACCTTACACTCTTCTCACCAATGAACCAATAGAAAATGAGAAGTGGGGTTGAGGCTAAAACATAGGGCAGTAGCCTTGAGCTGAAGAGCTCAGGAAGAACAGCCACGTCTAGAATTCAAGTCCCATGACTGCAAAACAAGAAAGAAAGAAAGAAAGAAAGAAAGAAAGAAAGAAAGAAAGAAAGAAAGAAAGAAAGAAAGAGAAAGAAAGAGGAAGAGGGAAGGAAGAGGGAAGGAAGGAAAGGAAGGAAGAAAGGAAGAAAGAAAGAAAGAAAGAAAGAAAGAAAGAAAGAAAGAAAGAAAGAAAGAAAGAAATTTCATTTCTTTAAAACTAAGACTATAAATGATTGAGAAACAAGGAATAAGTCAGGGCATTATTCTCTGATAAGGATAATATCTTTTTGCTGGTAGGAAGAGACTGGTATTCAGAACCAGACCTTTCCACCAGAAATTGAGCCTAGTGGTAGAGTGCTTGCATACCACGCACAAACACACAGGTTTGATTCCTTATTACCACATACATAGAAAAAGCCAGAAGTAATGAATTCATTGGTAGGGTTCTAGTCTTGAGAAAACCCAAGGACAGTGGTTAGGTCCTAAGTTCAAACCCAGGAATGGAAGGAAAAAAAACAAGAAAGTTTCAATCTACATAAGAAAATTAACTAGACAAAGAGCTGGGGATTTTCTGGTCTTCCATGGTTCTGAGGGACAGGAGTGTTAGAAAAGGAATTTTTATAAGACTTCAAATGGAAAGAAACAAATTTCAAAATTCCCACAAATACCTAAATTGATACTTTAGTGAGAAGTTGTAACTGAAGGGATATAGGTGTAAGTCCTTACTCTCAAGAATCGTTCTTGCTTGGATCAAAGGCAAACAGACATATAAACCAAACTTGTGGCCGTTGAATGTAGAAAAAATTTGTGTTCCTCACTTAATGGTTAATAATCAAACAGCATTGAAATTGGGTAAGGTAATCCTATCTGCTACTCAGGACCTGAGACTCTTATCTGTAGTTAACTCTAGAAAAGAGGAAGTGGGGCTGTAGCTCAAGGGTAGGGGTTATAGTCTTCTGCTGAAGTGTTCAGGGACAGGGCCGAGGCCTATGAACTACAAAAAAAAAGAAAATAAAAGAAAAGAAAGTTTTAAAAAGATGCAAAACAGCACAATATTTAGATTATTTCTCAAAAATAAAAGAAAGGCAGCTATTCCTCAATGTATAAACAAAACAGTATTTGAAAAAAACAGCTGCAGGTATAGTATAGGTAGTACTCAGCTTAAAACTGTAGCAATACATAGTTGGGTAATTTCAATAAATATTTCCTGTGATATAAAAAGAGAACTATTATATAAATATTGCGCGCTAACCGATTGCGCAACTGGAACACTCCTTTGCTGTCCCTTGGTTATCTCATATTGGTATAGTATCTCACTTTGTCATCTGATTTATTGAATTTATTTGTATTTGGATATTTGAAATATGATAGGGAAGGGGGGAAAATCAAGACGGGTGGGGGTGTGGGGGGGGAGGGATACGGGTACCAAGACATGTGAAAGGGTATCAATGTATGTGAATTAATGCACATTCTCTCTGGCCAATATCATGTACCCCTTTTACTGATTACAATAAAAAATACAAAAAAAGAGAACTAAAACACAGAAAAACATTATTGGTCATTGTAATATATCATTTTCTTAATAGGTTAGGGAGAAAAGCATATATTTCTCACAAATCAATTTCCACTTTTATATTTTAAAATATCTAACACTGAGGATGGGAAAGTAAAGTCGTTACCTTTACAGTAAGGAATATTTGTATCTCATGTATGTTTGTGTCTTTTTTTCTATGACTCATTTTAGATGTCCAGGTAATGGAAAATGTGTTCAAGACCTGCCAGGAAAGTCCACATGAATGTCTTTGTGAAGTAGCAGTTGCAAGTAGTATCGAAGTGGAGGAAAACGTGAGATTAGCAACAACTTTAAATTTGAGCTCTACACATAATCCAGAGCTGATTAGTAATAACGGTAACAACTTAGGGGTGAGGGCTGAGGAGTTCATTAAGTGTCAGAACATGCTTCTGTCTCCTAAGCCTAATGAGATGCATGCTGCATATAGATCTCGTATGTCTCCTGTTCTTAAAAAATCCATCGGATATTCAGAGCATTTTATTCATTATTGTGAGAGTCCAAAAGATCTGCAGTATCATAATTCTGTTCTCCCTGCCCAAGAAATTCTTCAGGGAGGGAGGAAAACTGCTAAATGTACTGTGTGATGAAAAATATTGTACTTAACACCGACCATCACTACACATCCGAAAATGTACACAGGAGAGACTCCTCATACATGTAGTGAATGTGAGAAATTTTCAGTAATGAAATACGCCTTACAATACCTCAGAGCAAATATCCTGAGATATGTGATGCGTACATCAAGTGTGAAAATTAATTTCTGAGAAGTCAGACCTGACTCTCCAACCTCGATCCTCAAGAGAAGACAAACCTTATGAATATGAGGAACGTAATAAAATTTCTGCCCAGAATTCAGCTCTCAGCACACATCAGAGATCTCACACAGAAGAGAAATCTTATGAATGGGATAAATGTGGGAAGACTTTTAGACTGAAATCATACCTCACTTTGCACCAGAGAAGACACACAGAAGAGAAACCTTATGAATGTAACAAATGAGAAAAGTCTTTCACCCAGAAGATACACCTTCGAGTTCATCAAATAACACACACAGGAGAGAAATCTTATAAGTGTAATGAATGTGGAAAGTCTTTCCAAGGGAAGGGAAAACTTCGTGTTCTTCAGAGAATACACCCAGGAGTGAAACCTTATGAATGTAACCAATGTGTAAAGTCTTTCCGACAGAAATCTTCCGTCAAATTGCATCAAAGAACACACACAGGAGAGAAACCTTATGTGTGCAACAAATGTGGAAAGACCTTCAAGAGGAAGTCATATGTTGATGGGCATAATAGAATACACACAGGAGAGAAAACTTATGCATGTAGTGAATGCGGAAAGTCTTTCAAATGGAAGGTAAAACTCCATGTTCATCAGAGAATATACTCAGGA
Source organism: Megascapheus bottae (assembly GCA_024803745.1). Taxonomy (NCBI): domain Eukaryota; kingdom Metazoa; phylum Chordata; class Mammalia; order Rodentia; family Geomyidae; genus Megascapheus; species Megascapheus bottae. The sequence continues at coordinate 3,447,628 of JANJXV010000054.1, read as the reverse complement.
GAAACACCTTATGAGTGTAACATATGTGGAAAGTCCTTCACACAGAAGCCAAACCTCAACATGCATAAGACAATTCAAACAGGAGAAAAACCTTATGAATGTAACCGATGTGGAAGGTCTTTCAAATGGAAGTCTTCCCTCAAATGGCATCAGAGAACACAGACAGGAGAGAAACTGTACGAGTGCATCAAATGTGGTAAGACCTTCAGATGGAAGTCACATTACAGGAGGCATAACAGAATTCACACATATTAGAAACCTTAGGAATATAACCAAAGTTGAAAGTCTTTCGTGCAGTATTCACCCTTCAGGAAGCGTAAGAGAGTTCACACATATGAGAAGCCTTAGCAATGTAATAAATAGGAAAGACTTTTTAGTCTGTGGAAGAAAACTCAGCTTGTGTCACAGAACCAACACAAGATCAAACCCTTAATGAATGTAGCAAATGTTCAGTCTTTTCCCCAGAAGGCACAAGTCAAGATTTATCACTAAACACCCACAGGATAGAATCCTATGAATAAAATGAAAGGGAAATTTTTTTGAAGAACTCATAGTTGAGTTTGCATGATACCACACAGACACAGGATAAAAATCGTATGAATATAAGAATATGAAAAATCCATCATGAACGTATGACTAAGTATAAAATGCACATAGGAGAGAAAAACCTTATGAATATTACAAATGTGGAAATTGTTTGACCTGGAAGGCATACTTCTGTGTTCATCACAAACCTGATTCCCATAGAAGAAAAGAAAACTAATGAATAGAACAAATGTGCAATGACTTTTAATCAGAAGTCAGTCTTCAGTACATTTCAGAACATACACAATAGAGAAATTCTGAGTAATGAAAAACATTTAGCTATATATAGAATCTCTGTATATGGGAGCATTAGGGTAACTATTCTAAACAAAATCAACCTTCAGCAAGCATTAAGAGCACTCACAGAAGAAATAATAGCATGTAGGAAAACCTTTGTCAGAAACCTCTAAAAGCTGACTGTGTGGCTTAGTGGTAGTGTGCTAACCTATCAAGGATGAAGGCCTGTGTTAGATTCCTCAATACTACGTGAAAAGAGCAAGCCAGAAGCAGTACTGTGGTTCAAATGGTAGAGTGCTAACCTTGAGCAAAAGTAGCTCAGGCCCTAAGTTCAAGCCTAAAGATTGGAGAGAGAGAGAGAGAGAGAGAGAGAGAGAGAGAGAGAGAGAGAGAGAGAGAGAGAGAGAGAGAGAGAGAGGAGAAAGAGAGAGAAACAGGAAATTCTAAATTTTACAGAGATAGAGAAGGAGAGAGAGAAGGAGACAGAAACTAATTTCTAAACTTTACAGTCTTTCTATTTCCTTACAAATTCGTCTATGTCATTCTTTCTGACAGAAGCACAGAATTCCATTGTGTAAAAATACCATATTTGATCTACTCATCAACTGACCGGCATCTGGGTTGGTTCCATACCTTTGCTATAGTAAATAGTGCTGTGATAAATGTTATTGTTCTAGTGAATTTAGTATGTCCTATCTGGACGATTGGCAAGTAGTGAAATTGCTGGATCACAGGGGAGCTCTATGTTTAGTCTTTTTGGGATAGTGCCATAGTGCTTTCCATAGTGGTTGAACGAGTTTGCAATCCCACCAGCAATGTAGTAGTGATCCCTCCTGGCCACATCCCCTCCAGCATACGTTATTAGATTTCTGGATCTTGGCCATTCAAACTGGAGTGAGGAGGAAAAGGGAAAGAGGAACTGAAAATTTCTCTCCTTACAGATGACATGATTCTGTATTTAAAGAACCCTATAGACCCTACTCCGAAGCTGCTTGAGCTGATATAAAACTTTGGTAATGTAGCAGGGTATAAAATGAACCCTCAATGTCAACTGCCTTCCTATATGTCAACAAATGAGAGGAATGAGGCAAGAATCAGGATAGCAACTCATTTTGCTATCAAAGAAAATAAAATACCTAGGAATTAACTTAGAATGTAAAGCACCTTTTTGATGGAACTATAAACCCTGGAGAAGGAAATTAACGCAGAACTGAGGAAATGCAAAAACCTATGCTCCTGGTTTGGAAGAAGTAATATTGTAAAAATGGCAATCTTGATAAGGACTATCTACAAATTCAGTGCAATATTCATCAATATCCCAATGTCATTCTTTAATGAAACAGAAGAGGAAATCCAAAATTTCACTTGGAATAATAAAAGACCCCTTATAATCTGTCTTCTTGCATGATACATAATGTTTAATCTCACCTTCTCCACCAAAATCTCACCTTTCTCATTGAGACATAGGTGGCCCTGTTTACTAGCAGCAAAGGCTCAAACGCGCAGTTTCAGGTGTCACCACTGCCTCTGTTACTGGGTAGATCCAACTCTGTCATCGATTCTGAGGTCTGCTCTGGGAGTCTTGGTCACAAGTTGTTCTGTGGCTTCTGCTGCCAGCCTGTGCCCATTTGCTTCCTTTTCCTCCAGCAGCCTACAACAGGGAATGAAGTTCAGGCGCTGATGCTCTCCTTCATATGCAGGGCAGGATGAGCCCAACCCTCCCTCATCTTCCTCTTCCAATTTTTGGGGAAAAATGTGCTGGCAGAAGTCCTCAGGTGTGGCGCATGGCTGATCTCAGGAGGCTGAGATCTGAGTATGGAAGTTCCAAGTCACCTAGAACAGGAAAGTCTGATAGATTCTTACTACCAAAAATAAAAACAGCTGGGAATGGAGTTTGTGCTCAAGTGGTAAAGGGCTAGTCTTGAGTACAAATGCTTAGTGCCCAGGCCCTGAGTTCAGGCTCCAGCACTGCCAACAACCTCACTTTAGTGAGATTTTAGCTTTATCCATGTAGGCACATCTCACTGGAATCTTTGCTGGTAGAGATAGTCTTCATAATTTTGTCTCAAGGTAAAGGTCCTCCTTGGGTAGTCCACAAAAGGTGTCATGGAGAGAGGAGCCCCACTTGCTCCAGGTTTGAAGATGGCATAGGTCAAGCCAGCATGGAGTTGGCACATCAGTCTTTTTCCTAGCACCACCTACCAGTGAATGTCCAATGACATTGATTGTTGTGGGATTGTGTGATTGAAGTGCCCCATTAAGGGCAGTGTTAGCACATCCAAACTTGGATACCAGGAATGCTGAAATCTCAAAGCTAAGATTTCTGTTGGCTACAGAAATGCTGGTGTGTCTGTTATTCACCAAAATTTCAGGTGCAAAGATTCTGAAGCTTGATGCCATGTGTTTGTTCCATTTAGTAAAATTATTTTAATGCACTGTATAAGTTAAAACATTTGATAAGAGTCAGGGGTAGTGAAAACATTGTTCTTGAATTCAGGTGTCTGGCAGGGTAATGGGGGGGGGTGTTGGTGGCTGGGACTATGAAGCGGGAGCTGCTATCAGACCATGGATCATGTTCCTCTTTGTCTGGGAGAAATGACTCCAAAGATGAAATTTTAATGGTGAGGAAAATATGATGATGTACTCAGGAAATTTCTCCTAAACAAATGCTCATGTGGAAGTGGGATGGGGGCTGGGCATGTCTGAGGCAGAGCTTAAGGGGGCTTCTCATGGCGTTGAGAACGTTCCTTGCGACTTCAGGCATGCAGCAGGGTGTTTTAGATGGCCATTGTGAGATGGATGGAATAAGACTGGAGACAAGATGAATGCTGGGATCCTGCAATGCTCTTGCATGAGTTGCTGGTGGCTCACCTGAAAGAACTAATTATGTCTAAAAAAGAAATCAGGAATTTGTTTTGATTAGATAATACCTGTAATCCGAGGCATATTCAGGATCCTGATCTTAGTATTGTGGTTTAAAACCAACCCAGCAAAGGGAAAAATGCATGAGACTCTTACTCCCAGTTTAGAGCAAGAACAAAGATTGAAGTAGAGCTGTGGCTCAAGAGCTAGAGTGCTACCTTGAGCAAAGAAAAGCTAAGAAAAAGCTCCAGGTCTTGAGTTCAAGGCCAGGAATGAAAGAAGGAAGGTAAAAAAGGTAAGTATGTAAGGAAGGGAAATATATAAATGAAAGAGAGAAGGAACTAGAAATTTAAAACTAGAGAGTATTTAAAAGTCATCAGTCCTTCTAAGAAAACTGTTGGAGTATGGGTTCTATATGTGGTGAACTGGAAGCCCAGCAGTGACTTGTTAACCAAAGAGTCACCATGATGAGCAAAGGATAGAAATCTGCATGAGCCTCTTAGCGGATGGAGTCACAGAAGAGAAACTCAGCTCCTCAGTATATAGAGATGGGGAAGTTGGCATCACCTTGATGTCATTGTGTCCATGGAGACTGGAAGCCATGGCCCTGTGAAAGCACAATGTTCTGGTTACTGAGCTGGGAGGCTGAAGAGAGCCAAGTCCTGGCCATGAAGAAATCAGGGTGGCAGCAGAGCAACTCTGCTGCAGTGTGTGCCTGCTTGGCTGTTCTGATTCTGTGGTGGATCAGGCCGGAGTGGGTGATAGTAACTGTTTTGTGGTCACAGGCCCTTCACCAAGAGCTTCCTCTGGGATCCTCATAAGCTACAGGGTGGCTGGTGGTGGGATGTGTGTGGGGTGGAAGTGACAGAGGGATGGACGCATGGCAAGGTGGGTGAAGAGATGAGAGGAATGATGAGATCCCAGTTCATTGGTTTCCAAGGTTAGAGGGTGGGAGGTAGAGAGGCATGATGGAGGAATGATGGAGGCAGGGGAAGGTGGTGACAGAGTGAGGCCATCTGTAGTGCCAGCCTGGCCATCATCTGAAGCCCATAGGCAGCTTCCTGATCCTTCACTTAGTCCTGCTCCTTGTGAATGGAATGTCACGTGTACCCAGATCTAGGGGTGGGGCAATGTAGCCCTAGTTACATGGCTGTCCCTGCTTGCAGGACAGGATGAGCTGGGGGAAGATGTTTTCTGTGTTTTTCCACAGCCTATCCTGGCCTCTTCTTGTGTCTGATTAGACCAAGAGAGTACCAGGTACCCTCTCATAGTCCTGGTTCTTTTTCTTTTACAGTCATGAGGCTTGAACTCAGGTCCTGGGTACTGTCCCTGAGCTCTTTTGCTCAAGGTTGATGCTCTACCATTTGAACCATAGTGCCATTTCTAGCTTTTCCTTTTCATGTGGATCTCTGATATGTCCAGTGCTGTGCCTGCAGGGAGGCACTCACCCCACAGACAGAGCCAACTCTGCCGTGACTGTGACTGTCCACAACCCTCACACCCACTCCTTGCACACCCCTCGACTCCAGTTTTAGCTCCTCTTAGACTGGGTGTCCAGCCTACCCCTTCCTACACTCACAAAGGGTCTACAATTGTCTTCCCAGGGTCCTTTCTTCTGCCAGCCAGAGTACAGACTGTGCACATCTTGACGATCACAGAGCTCAAAGCCAAAGGCTGAGATGCAGAAGGGGGTGACCCAGTAGCTGCACAGGGCCTATGGATCATCCTGTGCATCCCCCAGCCTGTGACTTCCCCCACCCCCTTGGCAGGGAAGCTCCATGCCCACATCCTGATCCCTGTTCCTCTCCAATTCCATTCTCCCTTGGATTTTGCAGACTGTCTACCATCAGGATCTAAAATTCTATTCATCACTTTATGTCCTTATCACTGATTTGCTACTTTGGCAGGATCTCCCCGTGCCTGGAGAGTGGGCATGTCATGTACTCTCTGTGGAGAAGTTGCCCCAGGAGAAGAAATATGCACTTCATGTGAGTGTTGGACAGGGCAGGAGGGCACCCTAGGATCAGAAGCCACAGGAGGGGTGCAGATGGGGGAATGCTAGGGGCCCCAGGGGACAGTGGGAGTTAGGGCACAGTTGGTTCCTTCTGCAGGGTTGACACCGCTTCACAAACCCAACAGAATGAGGTTCACATTACAGATGTCAGAGACATTGCAGATTGCAAATGGGCGCAGGGGTCACTGTCACCCCCAGATGCTGGCTGCATGCTGGGATGCACGCAGAGATGTTTTCAAGATCAGATAATGAGTATGTCGCAGGGTGTAACCATTCTTTTCAGATGGCTCTCTAGCTCTCTTGAGCTTCATCTCTATCTTTGGCTTTTTCTTGGCAGTTAACTGGAAATGAGAGTTTCATGGACTTTCCTTACTGGACTGGCTTCAAACAGAAGCTATGCACAGTTTTCAAACCAAACCCTACTGAAGAAGGGAAGCTTGATCTGGTGCTTAACTGGGTTGCACTTTGGCTCCGTTTGCTATGCCTCACGGGAGGGGGCTCATCATTTGTAGACTAAGATTTCATGACCTTCAAAGCCAAATGCTACCTGAAAGTTCAGGGTCCCAGCCTATGTGTTGGGCCTGGGTGAATACATTCTCTGTTATGCTGGGTCATCAACCCATGTTTTAAGCTGGAAGTAGGCAGTGCCACATTTGATAAGAACATCTGCCAGAGATTGTCACCTCATGAAAGCAGACTCTAAATTTGTATTCCATTTCCTGTGGTGGAGAAATCCCCTCCAAGTTAGACAGGCTCACATCCACCTGCAGGTCACACTCCTAATGCACCCTTGAGTGTCCTCATGGTATTGGGATCTAAGTTTGTAGGGAATGCTGGTTTAGTCCATGAATTAGCTGGACAAGTGATGACAAACGTGTTGTGGATTAATATGAGAAAAATTTAAGAAGCCCTGGAGGAGAATCAACCTGACCCTCTGTGGTGCTATAAATCTGATAGGATGTTCCAGACTGAGAAACAATCACAAGGCTTTGTGTATGGCATCCAGACAAGTGAGTGCATGTCTTAGCTGTCAGCCAATACACGGGAGGACATAAATAAGTGGGTGGAAAGCATCTGTCAGACCCCTGTCTGGGGGCAGGTGGAGAGAACATAGGAAGGTAGATACCATGGCTATGGTGGGGCCAAAAAAAAGGGTAAAAGAGGCAAAGGAACCAGGTACTGGTAGCTCAAGACTGTCATCCTAGCTACTCAGGAGTTTGAGATCTGAGGATCACAATTCAAAGCCAGCCCAGGACAGAAACTCCATGAGACTCTTATCTGCAATAAACTACTGAATGCAAGAAGCTCAAGCTCAGTGACAGCATCCAGGCCTAGCGTTCAAAACCCAGGACTAGCTGAAAAAAGTATCAAAGGACAAGAAGCTGGCCAAAAGTTAGAGGGACTCTATCTTGACAAACAATACAATGGTAAGTTGCACTCAGAAGACTTGCACAAAATCTGGAAATGCCTGAGACCTATCTATGTATGTTTCCTGTTTGTCTAAATACATATGTTTATGCATTTATATATTAGTATAGAGAGACAGATCAATACATATGACTATACATGTATACATAGCCAGACACTTATGGGTGGGTGGTATACTGTGTGAGAGTTTGTGTTTGTGTTTTGTGGATGGCTATATCTGTTTAAGAAAGATAGAAAAGATGTAAATATCTTTAAAAAAACTTGATAAAATATAGAGAGACATAAGCTCTTGAGGGAATCTGAAATGACAAGATTATTCACAGGCACGTTTATCCTTATGGATTCCTCAGCAAGTTTTAATTTTTTTCATTATTTTCTTTCTTTTTTTGAACCAGTGCTAAGGATTTCTCTCAGGGACCAGGTGCTGCCAATTACTAATTTCCTCATGGCTGGTACAAGAGGAACTGAGCCATAGTTCCACTTTTGCCTTATTTATTCGTGCTTAAATGAAGATAAAGATTTCTATCAGTGACTTTCTTTCAGGGGCTGGATTCTAACGAGGATCCCCAGAACTCAGCCTTCTCTATAGCTACAATTAACAATATGAGAACCCAGCACTGGGTTCCAATACACAGGGCAAGAAATTGAGTGAATCTCTCAACTCCAATTAGCTATAATAAGCTAGAAGTGAAAGACCAATACCTTGAGGAAAAGATGCTGAGGGTTATCACACAGGCCCTATGAGTAAGCCCTAAACCCTGTACACATGTGTGCATGCACACATAGGCAGATACACACACACATGCACACACACAATATCTCTGGCAATATTGTATTTTGAATTAATATCCAAAGATTGGACAACAGGATAGCAAGTAATAAAATCCGTTTTTCTTCTCTACATTGAGGGAAAAGGATAAGTCACAGGATGCAGAAGCGAAGAATTCAGAGGCAAATGCTGTGAGTGAATAACTTGTAAAAAGCACATTTCTTTTCTTTTCTTTTCTTTTGTTTTTTCTGCCATTTCTGGGGCTTGAACTCAGGGCCTGAGCACTGCTCTTGGCTTTTCCCAAGTTTAGCCCTCTGCCACTTGAGCCACATTGCCGTATGGATTTTTATATCTGTGTGATATTAAGGACTCAAACCTAGATCTTCATGGATGCTAGGCAAGCACTCTACCACTGGGCAAAACTCTAAACCCCGATAAAGTATTTATAAATAGTCATCATCATCATATCAAAATATCCTTTCTCCTACAAAGAATGAACACTTATCTATGTCTGTAAGACTTTTTTTATGTCAGCAAAGCTTCTGTGATTTTCCCACTTGCATTTTTACAGATGACAGCACAGATATTCCTCAGGAAGAAAAATAGATTAGGATACAGAAACCTAACAATGGCCTAGTAGATTGAAGTGAAAAATATGTGCAAGATGGCCTGGGTGTTTCATCTATTTGTAGAGTGCTTGGCTACCACACAAAAAGACTCCGGTTTGATTCTGCAGTACCATATACATAGAAAACGCTGGAAGTGGTGCTGTGGCTTGGTGGGACACCTATAGCCTAAAGAAAGCCTAAGAACAATGGTCAGGCTCTGAGGTCAAGTCCCAGGACTAGCAAAAAAAGTGTGCAAGAGGCAAAATGCAAGCTGAGAAGGCACTGTGAAGCAAAATGTCTTGTGAAGGATAAGGGAATAGTGACAGGTAAGTTTGGATCTTACCTAAGAAAGGCTCCTTGAGCCTGAGACCAGGCTAGCACTTACGCCTAGTTAATGACTTGGGATTTGAACAAAAGGTGTGCTGTTTACTACATCCATATGTGAGGTGGGAAGGGAGATTCAGCCTCCAGTATCTTTGGGGAGGTCTTCTGTGAGCAAGGAGCTTTGGTCATTGGGCCTTGAAAGGTGACCCTACCTCCCTCACAATGGAACAGAATATGGAACCCTGGTAACCAAGCCACTGTATGTGACAACCAGCTCAAGCCAGCTCCCTTGGCCTGTGGCTCAGTAGGAAGAAAGATGTTGCTGTGGTGTTGCCAAAGGTCAGGAGGCTCGGATCTCAGGCATGGGAGATATGGATGTCTCACTTGAAGAAGTAGATCCTGGATCAGTGCCAAGCCCAAATTCCAGTATATCAGGCATTTCTCTAGGAAGAAAGCCAGGAAACTCCAGGGCAACTCAGATGAGGTATATTGAGAGGAAACCTATTTGAACCCATCATCCTGCCCACACACTACAACCTTCTTGTGTGCTTTCAAGTGACTATACTGAAATTAGAGTGTGTCATTTCCAATCTACTCTATTCCAATTCCTCAGTGTGAAGTGTGGTCCCATTCCTACGTTTGAAATATCCACTGTTTTGCCAACATAGTGTGATGGTAAGTCAGCTCAGACTCTGAATGAGCCTTGTAACCTATGGATCCTGGAGGAAGGCCTGTTGGAGATGCTGCTGACAAAGCTGATCCCTGCCTACCAGAAAGGTGATCTCTTTTATGTGGGAAACTTCCTGCACAATTTCAAATAGTGGAGGACAATGTAGTAGTTGCTGGAAATTCTCTTGAAAAAGTGAGTGTTCCCCCTCCAAACCCATGTATCCTCATCCCTCCTGGCCAAGTCTTGGAATACTTGGCTCCTCTCTGAGCCTGTTTGGTTCACTGGGGTGTTCACAGGGGAGCTAAGCATGATACAAGTGCACAAACTACTTTATTATGACTGGGACACCATGCCATTTCATTTCCCTCACAAGCTACTGGAGTCTCAACAGTGTGCTTACTGAGAAGTTGGATTTCAGGCATGAGTAAGTGGCTCCCAACTGCAGCCCTCACCTAGGTGACATCCTAGGAAATCCCATTTCCCAGTAAGAAATGAGGTGTCAGTACTAATGGCGGAGGAATGTGAAATACTGGAGTCAGAGGAAAACCTGGGGGTGAATCACTTTTGAGCCATCAGGGAGGGATTGTGATAGCTTTGCCTGTAAGAACCTGAAAGCATTTACATTTTGGTGTGTGGTCCAGTGCTGCCACTTGAACCTGAACCCAGGTCTAAATGCCATCCCTTTGGTGTTCAAAAATTAGCACTGTACCATTTGAGTCATCGGTCAAGTTCTGGCTTTTTGCTGCCTAATTGAAGACAAGTGCCTTTAGACTTTTACTGACTAGACTGGCTTTCCACTGTGATCTTCAAAGCTCAGCCTGCTGGGTGGCTAAGATTAGAGGAATGAGCATTTAGTTCTTTATTTAGAGCATTCACTTATTGATTTATTTAGAGCATTTACTTAGTTAATGTAAGGTGCGTTTACTTTGGACAGATGCATAGAGGCCTCTCTCAGAAGCTTCTGGAAGTGGGGTGTAAAAGTCATCCTGTTCTCGAGTGTCTCTTACCCCCCTCCCAGCACATAAGTGCACATCTCTGCAGGACAGCCACAGCATTAGAATCCTGCAAGAAAGGGGCTTTGGTAAAAGGCTCAGGATGGAGAGAGAAGGCTCTCACTTTCCTTGTACCGAATGTGCCCACAGCATCATGTGTTCCATCTATACGATGTGAATGGACTTCTACCCCAGTGATTTCTACGAGTTCAAGAACTGCCACACCCTGACACAACTCAAGCTCTATATGAGGCTCCACATGTCGGCTTTGGACCTGCTCTTCTAAACACAAACTTTTTGACCAGCTGGAGGAATATGCGACCAGTAAGACCAAGAAAAAGTAGAAGTCCTGGGGTGGGTGCCTCAGAACCTGTGAGTAGGAAGCCTATGTGGTCTAGATATTGGTTGGCCCTTACTTCTACAGAGCTTGGCAAAATGCCCTTTATGGGTGGTGTCAGCCAGGTAATGTCTGTCCTCTGAAAGGACTCGGGAATAAGCACTCATTAGAAAGACCCTACACCTCCTCAATGTTCAGTCCAAACTCCAGTTCTACAGGTTCCTCCATTAGAGTTGAGTGACACTTCAACTTGCAGAGTCCACTCTGTCCACTCTGTACCTATTTCCATTCTTAGGTTTGGGTCATCGTGGAAGAGCTTATCCTGAACTCCGGATGAAAAACCCACCAATGGAGCTGGTGAGTGATGGAGACTGAGAATCATCACTGCACTCCAGAAAGCATGGGCCTTCTGTAGAAATTACCAAACAGGTTTAGAGTCCTATGGATATACCTTTTGCTCTGAACCCCATGTGAGACACAGTTGAACCTGCAGATACTATGGAGGAAGAAAAAGAGCAGCCAGATTTCCTTCCGTTTCCTTTCACACTCCACCCAGAGTCAGTCCATCTGAGTCAGAGTAACACTCCACTTATTGTGCAAGCTGAAGGGGCACACGCTGGGCTCATGGAAAATGTTCCCATGGGAAGCAGCAAGTGTACTCTCAATACTGGATTCATTGGAGAAAAATGAATCCATCCTCACAGAATATCCAGACCCATCCATCTCACTAAAAGAGACTCAATCTCCATTCGACAAACCAGAATCCATCCCCCTCTTAACTCAGGAAGGACATTCTGTTTCTCATGAGGAAGGAGACCCTTCTGAGGACTCTGAAGTAGAATTACTGTCTGAAGGCAACTTGGAGGCCAGTCTGGATTTAGAGCTTCCCTGTCCCCTTCCTAAAAAGACATCTCTTTATCTTGCTCTCATGATTCTTGTCAAGTATTCATTGTATTTACTTTGCTAACTATTAAACTCTCATTGTTAATATTATGGTGTGCAGTTCTTCAGTGCTTATTATACTGTGTTTTATTTTCCACTTATAATGTGAGACCTCAGACACATAGGTCCTGGGTGGGCCAAAAACCAGACAGGTCTGGTCCCATAGAAGACAACCTTACTGGATATACAGGGAACTATGAAATGCATGGAATCACCAGGAATCCAGGCCAGGCCTCCATGGAAAGACAAGTCAGCTACCAAAGCTGAAAGACAGAGCAGATGCCTGGAAATGTGTTTTGTCAATCGGGAGAAGTTCCAGAGTAACTGTAATATTATGTGGGACTCTGTTCTGTGAGATCAAGTCTGATTATATATCCATTGTGCTTTGTACAAATATTTAAGAAAATTAAAACTCCACAATAGCATCAAAAATCTACTTTGGCTTTGAATGTGGCCTACTTGTAGAGTGCTCGCCTAGTATACAAGAAGACCTTGATTCAATTCTTCGACACTGCATACACAGAAAAAGCAGATGGGGCACTGTTGCTCAGGTGTAACAGTGCCCCCCTTGAACAAATGTGGCCAAGGACAGTTCCTGGTCCCTCAGTTCAAGCCGCAGGACTAGCCAAACAAGAAATCATACCATTTTCCACACATTTGGAAAAAAATCTGTTTTATCTAACTCTACTTCTTTTTTGCCAGTCCAGGGTGTGTGCCACCAAGCCAAACTACTGGCCCCCAACCTTACTATTTTTAATCATTTAATTTTTTTACATAATCATATTTCATGCTGTCTGTATTAATACCATAAACAGTATGCTTAGTGTAATAATGTTAAAGGTAAAACATAAGAAATTAATAACTAAAATTCCTTTTTTATTAGTTTTATAGCATTACTACAATTTTATGAGAAAAATTACTTAGAATGTTTATTTTAGCGTTCAAGTAATCCATTTTGATAAATATATCAACCTACATCATTTATTTGAACACATTTTAAACTATTTTTTTCAGGAATGAAAATACATATATATTTGCTGTAAATGAAATTTATGACTTGGGGGGAAGGGAAAGAGAAAACGGGGGAGGGGGTAACAGTGTTTACAAGAAATGTACTCATTACATATGTAACAGCAATCTCTTTGTGTATCACCTTGAACAACAAACAAATTTTTTGAAAAGTACAATAAGTTTAAATGTCTACTTTGGGCAGAATTTTTTTTTGCCAGTACTGGGCTTAGACTCAGGACTTGAGCATGATCCTTGTTTTTGTTTTTGTTTATTCTTAAGGCACAAGTTCTATCACATGTGCCACAGCACCACTTTTATCTTTTTTTATCTATGTTGTGCTGAGGAATTGAACTTGAGTCTTCATTCATGCTCGGCAAGAACTCTTCCACTAGGCTTAACTTATGGCCCCAGTGGGAAGGAAGATTTCCATAAAATATGTAGGAAATATGTACACTAAGGAAAATTCATCAAAAATAGAAGAAAAATTATATACTTAGATAACGACATGCCAGTATTATGGCAGATTTCAGTAATTCTAGCTTCAAGAGTGGCCTATTTGGACCGGGAGTTGGCTGGCTGAAGTAAAGTGCTATCCTTGAGCAAGCACTAGGACAGTGCTCTGGCCATGAGTTGAAGGCATAGGACATGCAAAAAATAGTAATTTAATGCCCGTGACTGGTGGCTCACCCTGGTAATCCTAGCTACCCTGGAGGATCGAGGTTCAAAGACGGCCCAGGCATGAAAATCTGTGAGAATCTTATTTCCAAATAATCCAGAAAATTCAAAATGACAATGTGCCTCAAGTGGTAGAGCTCTTGCCTTGAGCTGAAGAGCTTAAGGTAAACATCCAGGCCCAGAGTTCAAGCCCCATGAGTGAAAAAAAGAAAAAGAAAGCCCTTATCTAAGGCTGGAGTGCACACTAGTGGTAGTTTGCTTGCCTAGTATGCACAAAGCCCTGTGTTCAATTACTCTGTACCACTTACACCAAAAAAAAAGGTGGAAATGAACTCAGAAGGTTGGGTTCTGAGGATCACAGTTCAAAGCCAGGCCAGACACTAAAGTCCATGAAACTGTTACTTCCACTTAAGCACCAGAAAACCAGAAGTGACACTGTGGCTCAAGGTGTTTAAGGTTGTAGCCTTGAGCTGAGGAACCCAGGGACACTGCCCAGGTGCACAATTAAAGTCTTACAACCACAAGAGAGAGAGAGAGAGAGAGAGAGAGAGAGACAGAGAGAGAGAGAGAGAGAGAGAGAGAGAAAGAGAGAGAGAGAGACAGAGAAAGAGACAGAGAGACAGAGAGAGAGACAGAGAGAGAGACAGACAGAGACAGACAGAGACAGACAGAGACAGAGAGACAGAGACAGAGACATCAAACAGTCAGGCACTGCTGGCTGAAGCATGTAATTCTAGCTACTATGGAGGCTGAGATTGGAGGATCTTGGTTCAAAGCCCAAAGCCAGCCTGGACACATATGTTTGTGAGACTTACATCACCAATTAACTACCAGAAACCAAAAATGGGGCTGTAGAGGAAGAGCGCTAGCCTTGAGCTGAAGAGCTCAGGGACCGTGTCCAGGCCCAAAGTCCAAGCACCATGACGAATCAATAATAAAAAAAAGAAGATAGCTAATAGTAATGATGAATAATTTTGGGCTGGGAGTTTGGCCTAGTGGTAGAGTGCTTGCCTAGCTTGCACGAAGACCTGGGTTCAATTCCTCAATACCACATACATAGAAAAATGCTGGAAGTGGTGCTGAGGCTGAAGTGGTAGAGCCCTAGCCTTGAGAAAATATAAGGACAGTGCTCAGTCCCTGAGTTCAAGCCCAGGACTGGCCAAATCAAAAGTAGTAGAGCACTGGCATTGAACTGAAGATCTGAGGAACAGCCCAGGCACAGAGTTCAAGCACCGCAAACAACAACAACAAAATCTATGAAATGGCAGTGGTGGTTTTAAGCTAAGCAAAAATAGAGTAGAAACTGGTAAAATATATATTTGTGTGTAAGCAAAATAGCCAGACTTATGCATTAGAACAGGATAGCAACTTGAAAAAAAATTTTGTTTTCCATCTCACTAGGTCCTGTCTCTTAATTTATTCAAGTAAGTAAAATGCTGGGTTTTATAATCGTTGCTCTGAATATTAGAAAATCATAATATCTCTCATTAACCAACAAAGACCAGGAACTGGGGCTTCGTTCAAATGGCAGAGTATCAGGCAAGAGAAGAAAAAATTGAAGTAAGAACTTGAAGTTCTTGATCCAGAACCTGCATAGTAACAGAGCAGCAGCCTGGTGATGGTACCTCACACCTATAATCTTAGCTACTCAGGAGGCTAAGATCTGAGAATCAAAGTTTAAAGCCAGCCAAAGTACCCAGTTAACTGCCAGAAAAACCAGAAGTGGCACTGTGGCTCACAGATTGAAGCACTAGCCTTGAGCTGAAGAGCTCAGGGACAGTGCCCAGGCCCAGAGTTCAAGCCCCACAATTGACAAAAATCAAACAAGCAAACAAAACTCACAAAGAAGCCTGCAGACCACAGTGGTTCTGCTGAGTCTCTTCTCTATGGGGATCAGGAAATATTTTACTTTTTCTGTCTCTTCCCATCTCAACATTCATACTAAATTAAGACTGTGTTGAAAGTTTCTCTTTATAAAAATGTTTTCATGAAGCACCCTGAAATATTCATCGCTGCATCTCAATTGAAGATAGTTGATTTGGGGCTGCATTGGTAGAGTGCTAGCCTTGAGCAGAAAAGGTCAGGGATAGAGCTGAAGCACTCAGTTGAAGACCCAGTGCCAACACACAAAAGAAATTATGCACTTTATACATATTTTCTAATTTCTTAATGAATTTTTCAGTCTGTAGAAATATAGGGTACATTCCTTGTTACTTAAGTAGGATTGCTCTTTTTTTTCTTTTTGCCAGTCCTACGGCTTGGACTCAGGGCCTAGACATTTTCATTGGACTCGCTTGCCCAAGGTGAGTGCTCTGCCTCTTGAAACACAGCGCCACTTCTAGCTTTTTTCTGAATATGCGGTACCGGTGAATAGAACCTAGGTCTTCATGCATTCTAGGTGAGCACTCTACCATTAGGCTACATTCCCAGGCAGTGAGATTCCTCTTACAGTCATTGTATGTTCACAGAGTTTGATCTCAGACACTGTAGGGCCCTGGTTGGCTTTGACCTGTGATCCTAAGCCCTGAGCCTCCTAAGTAGCTGAAATTAAGTTGTGAGTCAGCATGATGGCTTCCATTCTTTTTTTCTACAAAAATATATGTAGTTATCTAAAATATATCTATAGCTGAAAAAAATGAATCTCTCCCAAACAAATCTTCAAAGAAACAACCATCCTATTAAAAGGTGGGCTAAAGACTTAAGAGTATTCTCTGAAGAAAAAATTAAAATGGGCTTTAGACACATGAAGAAATGCTCCATATCTCTAGCAATAATGGAAATGAAAATCAAAACAACTTTGAGATTCCACCTGACTCCAGTCAGAATGGCCATTATCAAAAAATCTAATAAGAGATACTGGTGGGGAAGTGACCAGGGGGGATCACACCTACACTGTAGGTGTGAGTGTAAACTCGTTCAACCACTAGGGAAACAGTGTGGTGGTTCCTCAAAAGACTGAACATAGAGCTCCCCTATGATCCAGCAAATCCACTACTTGGCATCTACACAATTGTCCAGAAAAAAGGACATACTAAAGCCACTTCCACAATGATGCTCATTGCAGCACAATTTACCATAGCAAAGATATGAAACCAACCCAGATGCCACTCAGTAGATTACTGAATCAAGAAGATGTGGTACTTATACACAATGGAATGCTATGCTGCCATCAGAAGGAATGACATCGCCCCATTTGTAAGGAAATGGAAAGACTTGGAAAAATTCATATTAAGTGAAGCAGCCAGACCCAAAGAAACATAAGCTCAATGGTTTCCCTCATTTGTAATAATTAGTTCACATCTAGGACTCTCCTAGCAGAGGATTACAATAACTCAAAAACCTAGGTATATAAGGTCATATAGGATGAGACTAAATGAAAGGATCTCTAGGATATGGGAACAAGAGCTATATCTTGTGTCATCGTTGCTCTTAATCTTGTGTGATTTTTGTCCTTATTCTACTATGTTATTTCTCATCTCTTATTTTGCCCTTTGGTTAATGTCAGATTGTTACTGTATCTGATTTTTTCCCTGGCATATTGTATATATGTTTATTTGTTTATGTCAAATAGGAAAGGGAAGGGGGGAAACAAGATGATTAGGAAGGGGAGGGGGGAGGGAACTGGGGACAAAAACATGTGGAGTGGAATAAATGTGTGAGAAGTAATGCAGTCCACTACCTGTAAATGTAATCGTAACCCCTCTATACATTACCCTGAAAATAAAAAAGAGACTATAAAAATATCTGTAGAAAATGAGGTTGGATGATGGAAACAACCAGATGCCCTACTACAAAAAATGTGATACACGCACACACACACACACACACACACACACACACACACACACACACACAAACGCACACACACACAATGGAATGATACATAGCCAACCGACAAGATAAAATAATGGCATTCTCGGGGAAGTGGATGAAAAGGAAAAAAATCATATTAAGTGAAGTAAGCCAAACTCAAAGGAACATAGGCCCAAGAGTCTCCCTCATTTGTCAAATTCAGTAGAAACCTTGGGCTCTGCTACCAGAGATTTACAATAGAACAAAATCTAGAGACATCGTGACAAATAGTATGACACTAAATGTAAGGACCTCCAAGATAAAGAAACAAAACTCATATAATGAGTGATTGTTGTCCTTAATGAACTATGTGATCTCTTATCTCTTTTGCTATCCCTTGGTTATATCATATTGTTACAATATTTCACCTTGTTTTCTGATATATTTCATATGTGCCTAATTGGTTATTTGAAATTGGATAGGGAAGGGGGGAAATGAACATGAATGGGGGTAGGGGAAGGGAAATGGGGACCGTATCATTACATGGGGTATCAAAGTTTGAGAAGTAATGCACCTTCTATCTGGTGAATATAATGTAACCCTTCTATAAATTACAATAAATATAAATACATAAAAAGAAGATCTGCACAGAAAAAAATAATAATGGCATTTTGGGGGTAGTGGATGAAATTAGAGTGAATCCTGTTGAGTGAGATAAGTCAAGACCAAGGAACAAAAGGTACATGATATCCTTAATATATGGATATTAGTTTCAAACAGTAGTAGAGCGATGATTGAATAGTTGATACCCAAAGTTCTGGACATAATTTTGGAGATATAAACATAACTACATAGACATAAAAATCTAGGATAGACTATACACTCTATAGACATGTGTTTTATTATAGATTAATCTGTATCTATGACATACAAAGACTCAGCTTAATTTTTACTATATTCTAAAATCTATGTGCCAGTGATTGTATAGCGATTCCCTTCTTGAATACTTGTTGGTTAAACATGACATTTGAAATATGATGTAAAATTCAATGTTAATAAATTTTTTTAAAAAGAGGCTAGAGGTAAATACCATTAATGTACTTGCTCTAAGTGGTACAGAAATTTTCTTAATGAATCAAGGGGTTTTATTACATCTTTATGCAATTATTTTAGTTCTGAGTGTTCTACACTCAATGATACTTCTGGAAAGATGATATAGCTGACTATGTAGATGGTATGAAGACATACTGGCCTAAACGTAGAATAAAGCATTGGTAAGTGGCTGTTAGCTGTCCAGATTCTACTGGAATATGTGGAATGAATTTATTAAGCACAATGCAGGCTCTTAGTCAGATCTGGATCAAGATTATGTGGTTCCATCAGATGAATGAGGAAAGATCAGAAAAATCTACTAAGATATCCAGATATACTTTTTAAACTAAGGTATCTGGACTCCTTTTTTTTCTTTCTAGGTGGGGAGGTTGAACTTTGGACCTGGGCAAGGTCTCTTAGTTCTTTTTCCTCAAAGCTAATGCTGTACCAGTTTTAGCCACAACTCCACTTAGTTTTTGGGTGGATAAGTGGAGAGTAGAATCTTACAGTTTTTTTTTGTTTTCATTTTTTTGCTTGCAAAGGCTTTGAATCACCTTCTCCCTGGCTACTAGAATGACAATTATGACCCTCCAGCGCCTGGCTAGTGATTTTTTGAAAACTGGACTTTCTTCCAAATCACGTAACTGGTTCCTAGCAAAGTTTTGAAGCGTAACTTAAATGTGACAGATTTTTGTCAGTTGAAGACACTCTGTGCTGAATGTTAGAAATCTACCAGCTGAGTCACAGTGGCAGTTCCAGTTTTTGTTTATGTGGTGCTGAGGAATGGAATCCAGGGTTTCATACATGCTAGGCATGCTTCATTTTCAGCCCAAGGTTTTATGTTTTGTTTTTTCAGTGTTGTTGCTTCTAAGGTACTGTATGATGTTCTTTCATTTTCTTTGCTTTTTACCTCTTTTCTTCTTTTTCCCTTTAATTTTATTCTCTGTAGTCACTGTGTTGAATTCGGGTACCCTGTGTCTTGAACATAGGTTTATGTGATTTGGGAATGGAGAGGGTATAATAAAATGGTAAAAAAAAAAAACAAAGGAAAAAGGGTGAACCAATTGAACAGTGATACTTGGAAGACACTAAACGGAAATGAACTGAACAATCTGGGTGGAGAGGGGGCTGAGGGTAGGAAAACAGAGAAAAAGGAGGGAGGGGATAACAGTTTTCTTAAGAAATGTGTTCATTACTTATGTAACCGTATGCCAACTATATATTGACTTAACAAAAAAAATTAACTTAAAAAATAATTTAGCCGGGTATGGTGGCTCACACTTGTAAATGTAGCTACTCAAGAGGCTGGGATCCAAGGATAGCTGTTCAAAGTCAGCCTGGGCACTGAAGTCCATGTGACACTTATCTCCAATTAACCACCAGAAACCCAGTAGTGGCTCTATGGCTCAAGGGATAGGGCAGTAGTCTTGAGCTGAAAAGCTCAGTGACAAGACCCAGGTGCAGAATTGCAGTCCCATGACTTGAATGATGAATGATACTAGCCAGGCTCTGTGCGCTCACACTTGGAATCCTATCTACAGAGAATCAGGTTTGAATCCAGCCCAAACAAATTGCATGATATTCTGATTTACAGTTCATTACCAAAAATCTGGAAGTGGAGGTGTGGATCAAGTGGTAGAACACTAGCCTGAAGCAAAAAAAAATATTTAAGGACAGTTCCCAGGCCCTGGGTTCAAGTCCCAGGACTTGCATAAAACAAACAAAATGTGACGTTGAGTCCTCCATCATTTGGTGTTATAGTTCAATATTCTTCATATGCGTCTTAGAAATTAAGTCCCTAGCAAATACTCTCCCCTGAAATTCTGCTTCATAGTTGATTCATAGAATTTCAGCATCATTACTATCACCTTCCAGTTAGCATAGCAGTCTACTATTGAAAATTTGAAGAAAACTTTTGAGCAATCCTAATAAATCTGTGTATCATCTGCACACACATCAAATCAGCAGCAGCTATGTTTTACTATTATCTAAATATATTTAATCCCTTCTTGAGTTAATGAGCCTTAAAGAGTAAAACATATGAAATAGTTATGAAACTAACAGTCACCATTCTTCTACCTAATATTGTAATATAAGTTTATAAATGCAAGGACTATTCTGAAGTGTGCAGAAGATAGCTTCTAATTTAATATTCTCATGAAGTATAGTTTTTAAGAAACATGTTGCTTGCTTTGGGAAAGCAAAGGCAAGGAAAAATGATATAAGTAAGTTCCCTATTTATCAGAAGGAAAATACTATGGGGTTTAGATCAACTTCATTCATTCCGTGCTGATGAAACAAATATTTGCAATTCCTGAGGCCAATCACTTCATTGTGATGCAGAATCAGCCAGCTTAGATCAATCTTCCAAAAAAGGAAAGGAACAAATGAGAAGCAATTAAGATTTCCAAAATGAACCAGGTGGTGGTGGCAGCTCACACTTGTAATTCTATCTACTCAAGGCCTGAAATCCAAGGATCTGGATTAAGTCTGTCTGGGATGAAAATATTCCTGTCTGTAACATCATCTCTGTTATCACAGCCCAGCTGATACACTCTGCCCAACAGGTTCCAAACACCAAAGTCCATCTCCTATCTGAAATACTATCAAACGTACTCACATATTATTTCCTCTTTGGGAGATAGTTGAAACATGTACCAGAAACATTTCCCTGGCTTCAGAGTGGAAGTGGAAATATATACTCACTAGAATCCCATCTAGTAAATTACAGTCAATCATCGTTCCTCATATCTTGTTAGTTAAATTGAACAATGAGTGTTTGGATCAGAAGCAATGTGTATGAGCATACATGTTGTAAAAGTACTGTAATCCTAGCTACTCAAGATAAGCTGAGAACTGAGGATTCCAGCTCAAAATCAGCCACGCAATAAATTCCATAATATTTTTACCTCTAATTAACCAGCAAAAAACACAGCGTTGAATTGTGCTTAAAATGCCACAGCCGAAAGCTTTGCATTAAAGTGCTAGGGGGTATCATTCAGGATGCCCACTCCCTCCACTCCTTTTTAACAGATCAACAAGGCAAAAACTCAAAAGAGAAACCTTAGAACTGAACAACTATATAGACCAACTAGATGTAACAGACATGTGCAGGATATTCCACCCAGTAACACCACAATATACGTTTTTCTCAGCAGCACATGGAACATTTTCCAAAATAGACCACATCTTAGGCCATAAAGCAAACCTGGACAGATTCAGAAACACTGAAATTATTCCATGCACACTCTCAGACCATAAAGGCATGAAATTGGAGCTGAACACACATCTCCACCAAAGAAAACCCTGTAACTCATGGAGACTGAACAACACATTGTTGAATCAAAAACAATGGGTAATCGAAGAGATCAGAACAGATATCCAACTGTTTATGAAATTTAACAATAAGGAGCACACAAATATCAACTCCTTGTGGACACAACAAAGGCAGTACTCAGAGGAAAATTTATAGCGCTGAGTGCCTACAACAGCAAGTTGGAAAAATGGCAAACCAACTAGTTAATGTCTCACCTTAACCTCCTGGAAAAAGAGCAACAAACCAACCCTAAACCCATTAGGAGAAAGCAAATTATTAAAATCAAAGCAGAATTAAATGAGTTGGAATAAAAAAAACTATAGAAAGAATCAACAAAACAAGGAGTTGGTTCTTGAAAGAATTAACAAAATTGACAAGCCCTTAGCAATCCTTACCAAAAAAAGAAGAGAGCATATCGAAATAAACAAAATCACAGATGAAAATGGTAATATCACGACAGAAATTACCAAGATCCAGAATATCATGAGGGAATACTTCTCAAACCTTTACGCCAACAAATTTGAGAATCTAGAAGAAATGGATGAATTCCTAGACAATATTAACATACACACACTGAACCAAGAAGAGCTAACCCAACTCAACAGTCCTATTTCAAGTTCTGAAATAGAAATGGAAATTAGACAACTTCCACTTAAAAAGAGCCCAGGGATAGATGGATACACAGCTGCATTCTATAAGGTCTTCAAAGCAGAGCTCAAACCAATACTCCCCAAACTCTTCAACGAAATTAAAAATGAAGGTTCTTTACCAAAGTCATTCTGTGAAGCCAGCATATCCCTCATCCCCAAACCAGACAGAGATTCATCAAAGAAAGAGATCTATAGACCCATTTCTTTGATGAACATCGATGCAAAACTTCTCAACAAAATACTGGCCAACCGTCTACAACAACTCATCAAAAAAATTATACACTATGATCAAACTGGATTCATCACAGGGAGGCAAAGCTGGTTCAACATACACAAATCAATTAATATAATTCAACACATCAACAGGAGCAGGGATAAAATCACATGATTGTCTCAATAGATGCGGAAAAGCCATTTGACAAGATCCAAAACCCCTTTATGTTAAAAGATGTGGAGAAACTAGGAATCCATGGAACATTTCTCAATGTAATAAAGGCTGTGTATGAGAAACCCACTGCTAGTATTATACTTAATGGTGAAAATCTAAAGCCATTCCCTCTAACATCAGGAACGAGACAAGGATGCCCACTCTCTCCACTCCTTTTTAACATAGTACTAGAATTCCTAGGCAGTGCAATAAGGCAAGAAGCAAGCATAAAGGGGATCCAAGTAGGGAAAGAGGAAATAAAACTATCCCTCTTTGCAGATGACATGATTCTGTATTTAAAGAATCCTGTAGACTCTACTCCCAAGCTCCTTGAGCTGATTCAAAGCTTTGGAAGGGTAGCAGGCCATAAAATCAACCCTCACAAATCAACTGCCTTACTTTATGCCAACACTGAGAGGAACGAGGCAATAATCAGGAAAGAAAATCCTTTCACAATAGCCTCAAAGAAAATAAAGTACCTAGCAATTAGCTTAACTAAGAATGTAAAGGACCGTTTAGATGAAAACTTTAAAACCCTAAAAAAGGAAATTAAAGCAGAACTAAGGAAATGGAAAAACCTCCCATGCTCCTGGATTGGAAGAATCAACATTGTGAAAATGACAATCTTGCCAAGGGCTATCTACAAATTCAATGTAATACCCATCAACATCCCAATGTCATTCTTTAAAGACATAGAAGAGGCAATTCAAAATTTCATATGGAATAATAAAAGACCCCGTATAGCAAAAACACTTCTTAGCAGAAAGAACAGCGCTGGAGGAATTTCAATTCCAAACTTAAGGCTCTATTACAGAGCTATAATTCTCAAAACAGCTTGGTACTGGCACAAGAACAGGCCTGAAGTCCAATGGAGTAGAACTGCGGACCCAGATATTAAACCACAGATCTATGGCCACCTAATCTTTGACCAGGGAGCCAAAAAGAAAGAATGGAAGAAAGATAGGTTCTTCAACAAGTTGTGCTGGCAGAACTGGTTAAACACCTGCAGAAAACTAAAGTTGGATCCTTCTTTGTCACCTTGCACTAGAATTAACTCCAAATGGATCAAAGACCTGGAGGTAAAAGCTGACAAACTGAAATGTTTACAGGAAGGAATAGGAGATACACTAGGCCTCCTGGGCACAGGTCGAAACTTTCTTAATAAGGACCAAGAATCACAACAAATCAGAGAAAGGCTGGATAAGTGGGACTGCATTAAACTGCAGAGCTTTTGTATGGCAACGGATATAACTAGTAAACTAATCGGGAAGCCTACAGAGTGGGAGAAGATCTTCACCAACCAAACAACGGACCAAGGCCTCATATCTAAAATATATCAACAACTCAAAAAATTGAATCACTCCAAAACTAACCTCCAAAGTAACACCCATCCCATTACAAAATGGGCCAAAGACTTAAAGAGAGTCTTCTCTGAAGAAGAAAGAAAAATGGCCTATAGACACATGAAGAAATGCTCAACATCTCTGGTCATAAAAGAAATGCAAATCAAAACAAGTCTAAGATTCCACCTAACTCCAGTTAGAATGGCCAGGATCAGGAAAACGAATGACAACAGATGCTGGAGGGGATGTGGTCAGGAGGGATCACTACTACACTGTTGGTGGGAGTGCAAACTCGTTCAACCACTATGGAAAGCAGTGAGGCAGTGCCTCAAAACGCTAAACATACAACTCCCCTATGACCCAGCAATTCCAGTACTTGGCATTTACCCAACAATCCAGAAACAAGGGCATACTAATCCCACTAGCACAACAATGTTCTTTGCAGCACTATTCACCATAGCAAAGATATGGAACCAACCCAGATGTCCCTCAGTTGATGAGTGGATCAACAAGTTGTGGTATTTGTACACAATGGAATTCTATGCTGCTGTCAGAAAGAATGACATCGCCCCATTTGTTAGGAAATGGAAAGACTTAGAACAAATCATATTAAGTGAAGTAAGCCAGACTCAAAGGAACTTAGGCTCAGTGGTTTCCCTCATTCGTCATAATCAGTAGAAACCTTGGGATCTACTAGCAGAGATTGTCAATAGAGCAAAAGGCCATATATAAGGCCATATAATGTGAAGCTAATTGAAAGGACCTCCAGGATATTGACAAAAAAGCCATATATTGAATGATTGTTGTCCTTAATGTAATATGTTGTCTCTCATCTCGTTTGCTGTCCCTTGGTTATCCCATATTGGTATAGTATCTCACTTTGTTATCTGATATATTGAATTTATTTGTATTTGGATATTTGAAATTTGATAGGGAAGGGGGGAAAACCAAGACGGGTGGGGGGTGTGGGGTTGGAGGGAAATGGGTACCAAGACATGTGAAAGGGTATCAATGTATGTGACTTAATGCACCTTCTATCTGGCAAATATCATCTAACCCTTTTACTAATTACAATAAAAAATGAAAAAAAAAGAAAGTTGTAGTGTGTGGGGAGGATGATGGGGTCAAATACATTTCTTCTTAGAAATTTACCTCATCTGGTTGCCCTGGATTTTCCTGGCCTTCTTCTTAGAGAAAGTTCTGTTATACTGGATTTGTGGCTTGGCAATGATCTAGCATGTACATCTCCGAGTAAGACATCCACAACTTCCATGCCTGAGACCCGAGTTTCCTGACCTTTGGCA
This sequence comes from Megascapheus bottae, assembly GCA_024803745.1. Classification (NCBI taxonomy): domain Eukaryota; kingdom Metazoa; phylum Chordata; class Mammalia; order Rodentia; family Geomyidae; genus Megascapheus; species Megascapheus bottae. The sequence goes on along the minus strand of JANJXV010000054.1, from coordinate 3,422,250 downwards.
ACAGCACAGCAACATCTTTCTTCCTCCTGAGCCACAGGCCAAGTGAGCTGGCTTGAGCTGGTTGTTAGTTACAGTGGCTTGGTTACCAGGGTTCCATATTCTGTTCCATTGTGAGGGAGGCAGGGTCACCTTTCAGGGCCCAATGACCAAAGATCCTTGCTCACAAAAGACCTCACCAAAGACATACTGGAGGCTGAATCTCTCCTCCAATCTCACAATATACATGTGGATGTAGTATACAGCACACTTTATTTGTCCAATCCCAATGTCTTCCACTAGGCCCAACTACCAGTCTGGTCTCAGGCTCAAGGAGCCTTTCTTAGGTAAGATCCAAACTTAAGGGTCAACATTGCCCTCATCCTTTACAAAACATTTGCTTCACAGTGCCTTCTCTGCCTGCATTTTGCCCCTTCTCGAATTTTTTTTTGTTTTTGCTAGTCTTGGGACTTGACCTCAGAGTGTGAACATTGTTCTTGGACTTTCTTTAGGCTTTAGCTGTCCCACCGAGCCACAGCACCACTTGCAGCGTTTTCTATGTATGTGGTAATGAGGAATCAAACCTGAGTCTTTTTGCTTGGTAGCCAAGGACTCTACCACTAGGTCAAACACACAGGGCATCTTGCACATATTTTTGACGTCAATCTACTAGGATATTATTAGGTTTCTGTATCCTAATCACTTTTTTCCTGATGATTAGCTTTGCTGTCATGTGGAAAAAATGCAAGAGGGAAAAACACAGAACAACTAGTGAAATTAAAAAAAAAGCATTAGACACAGTTAAGTGTTCATTCTTTGTAGGAGAAAGGATATTTGGATATGATGATGATGATGATGACTTTATAGTTACGATGTCAGGGTTGAGAGTTTGGCATAGTGGTAGAGTGCTTGCCTAGCATCCATGAAGATCTGTGTTTGATTGCTCAGTATCACATAGATAGAAAATCTAGATGTGGCACTGTGGCTCAAGTGGCAGAGGGCTAGACTTGAGAAAACCTGAGGACAGTGCTCAGGCCCTGAATTCAAGCCCCAAGACTGGCAGAAAGATAAAAGTAAATAAAAATGCTTTTTACGAGCTAATTCACTCACAGCATTTGCTTCTGAAATCTTCGCTTCTGCATCTTGTGAAATACCCCTTTCCCTCAACGTAGACAAGAAAAACAGATCCATCCCATGTTCCACTGTGAGGCCACTGGTTGGGCTAAGAGCTAGTCGTGCAGCAACACATAAGTTTTATTCTAATACTTTCCAAACTTTGTACTCAAATATGCTACCTACTTACCAACTTAGGTCAGTTATCCTTATGCTATACCTTTTCTTCATTACTAAAATATTCTTACACTCCTACGTTAATCCTTTTGTACCTCCCCTGACCACTCTCATTCTTTTTTTCTATCTCTGGACCTCTGCTCGTCTTTCAACCCTTATACTGCACGGATCTACACTTGATGGCTGTTGAGCAATATTGTATATGTAGGTGGTTAATTATTCTCTAGGCTCAGAGAGACTTAACGACAATAGAGATTGGATTGTGAAGCTTATTGTTTTGGGCATAAATCGCTTATCAGTGGTTGTATTAGACTGGTCTGTAAGTGCACTAAAAGAAAGAGTTAATACCAATCAAAACTTGTGAACATCTACTGTCTGCCAGCTACAGAGGTCTAGGTTGGTTATATCTGAAAAATATAATCGTATTTAGTAGTAATCTTGCTCCCATTTTCAAATGGGCAGAACAAGAAACTCAAGAAAAATGTCAAATCAAGAAACAACATCCCCCACCCAATGTAAACCGACAATGGAACAGTCACTGGCAAACCTAGAGGAGAGTCTTCCAAGTGCTACATAAATGCAATTGATAAACATCATTAATGGAAAATGTGAAAATATAAAGAAATAGATAATGGAGGAACCCATAGCTGAGCAAGAGGAAAGCAAAAACAAGGTGATAAGTGAAAAAGAAGAAGCCATAAAGGAGGCCATAATAAAGGTTTTTCAAAGAAAGATGGATGAATTCATAGAATCCACAAATAAAAACGTGACCAAACTCCAGCAAATGTCCAAAGAAAATAAAGCTACTGAGCTAACCACTCAAAAGGAAACCAAGGAGATAAAGAAATCCATACATGATCTAAAACAGGAGATGCAAGGCATCAAAAATGAGTAATTAGAAGCAAGGGAGATGAAAAATAAAGTAGATAGCTTTGATAGCAGGATAGACAATGCAGAGGATAGAATTTCCGGAGCTGAAGATAATTTAGTTATTATAGAGAAAGAACAGAAAATGAGTCAATCCAAATCTAGGAAATATGAGAGAGCGCTTCAAGAGGTCCAAAATGCAATTAGGAAGCCTAATTTAAGGCTAGTTGGTATTGAGGAGGGCGTGGAGAAAGAGGTCAATGGTATTGGAAATATACTTCAGGGAATCATCTCAGAGAACTTCCCAAATATCCAGAAGGGCAGGCCCATACAGATACGAGAAGCTTTTAGAACCCCAAACAGACCTGACCAGAAAAGAACATCCCACCGCAACATTGTGATCCGAACTGGATCAATAGAAACGAAAGAAAAGATCGTAAAGGCAGCCAGGGAAAAGGGATCAGTAACCTATAAAGGAAAACCAATCAGAATAACCCCAGATTTCTCAGCAGAGACCATGCTAGCACGAAGTGACTGGAAGCATATATGTCATGCCCTTAAATCAAATAACTACCAACCAAGAATACTGTAGCCAGGAAAGCTCTCATTCATGACTGAGGGAACAATAAAAACATTCCATTCCAGGGAAAAGCTGCAACAATATGTCGAAACAAAACCAACACTACAGAGAATTCTCAACGATGCTCTATACATACAAAACCAAAATAAATGCATTATAGGGAAAGAAATGGCACCTAAACAGCATACCGTCTAAGGACCACAAGAACTGTCAAGACACAGGCCCTACTAAAAGCTTTTAAAAATGGTAGGAACTAATAAATATCTCTCAATCCTAACTCTCAATATCAATGGACTTAACTCTCCAATTAAACGGCATAGGCTGTCTAGTTGGATCAAAAAGCAAGAGCCATCGTTCTGCTGTCTTCAAGAGACACATCTTACCCCAAAACCATCATCTTTTGAAAGTGAGAGGTTGGAATAAATTCTATCAAGCTAACTGCCCCCATAAACAGGCTGGAGTTGCCATCCTCATATCAGATACAAAAATTAGTAAGAAAAGACAAAGAAGGTTACTACATACTACTAAAGGGATCTTTCCTCCAGGAAGACATAACGATCCTAAATATTTACACACCCTTTTGAAGGTTCTCAAAAGATTGAAGATTCTGCCAGTGTAAATTAGATTCCGGCATTGATATTAAATGACGCAATGAGTAGGGATTTATATTTGAAATATCACTGTTGGCAAAATCTAACACACATTTGCATAGTATTTGCTTTGATTTCCCAAGAAGTTCAGTACAAGCCAACATGTGTGGCATATATCGACTGGGAGAAATTATTCAGAGTATGTGACTCATTTGAACAGGAGTCAGTGAAAAGATACAGAAGCAGGATACCCATATTGTGATAATTTGTATCTTTTGCATATTTTGTGTTTGTTATTATTTCCATTTGTAGTGTACATTTCTAGGTAAAAACTTTTAAAATGTTTAGAAACAATTTATTATTTCAACAGCAAAAAAAGACATTTATATGCCTGATAAAATTCACAGAATCCAAATTTTGCCATATTATTTTGTTTTTGTGGTTCATAGATCTTGAACTCATCCTGGCACTATCCCTGAGCTCTTCAGCTCCAGGCTACCACCTTACTCTGGAGCCAAGCCCCACTTCCCATTTTCTAAAAGTAAATTGGATATAAGTGTCTCAGGTCTTTTTGTGCCAGGATGGCTTTAAACCTTGATCCTCAGATCTCAGCCTCCTGAGTATCTAGGATTATAGAAGTGAGCCACCACCCCATCATGCTCAGCTTTCTGGTTTTTTTTTTTAAAGAAGCCCTTTGGCTGGAACTCGGTCTGAGCACTGTCCTTCAGCTTTCCTCAAGCCTAGTGATCTTCTACTTGAGCCACAGCAGTACTTCTGTTTTTTTCTGTGTATGTGGTACTGCGGAATTGAAACTTCGTCTTCATACAAGCACTCTACAACTATTCCAAACTCCCAGCCCCTCCACATTAGTTTTTATGATAGATCTTTCCATGCATCCAGGTTAGCTAGAAATCCTTCTTGAGTTTCCCAAGATCAGGGAGTATAGGTGTGTCCCATCCTGTGTGGCTACATAACCATTGTTTAGGGTACAATTCTCTCTTCATTCTACCCATCTAGAGCAATTTTCATCTTCCATGTATAATCATTAAACATTCAGCTCCTGTTCCTCTCTACTCCATTCTCTGGAACCATCGTGCTTTTTGGCTCTAAGGGTTTGTTGATCCTTGGAAGCTCTGGAAGGGAAAACATACCCTAGCTCTTCCTTTATGACTGCTGTATTTTTTAGTTTACTGTAATCAAGATTCATCTGTAAAATATAGTAAAATGTTCTTCCTTTTCAATGCATTGTTTTGCAAATTTCTATCTTTTGATTATTATTAATAGTTGTGAATGGATTCTCCACATATTTGTTCTAGTCTCTGCTTTCTCTTCTGTTAGGTACAAATCTAGAAATAGAAGTGTTGGACCATATTTCTATGTAATTCTATATTTAGTACTTTTTTAGCACTCTCCACGCAATTTTTGATTGTTTTATATTCCTTGCAGAACTATTCCAAAGTTCTACTTCTTCTCACTACCTTCCCAGTAATAGTTAGACTTTGAAAGTTCTTTTTTTGTATGCGTGTGTGTGTGTGTGTTTGTGTGTGTGTATGTGGATCTTTTTGTTTAAAACTATATTTATATTAACATATTTAAAGTAAAGATTTCATTGTAATTTTAATTTTTCCCAGGACTGTTAATATTGAACTTCTTTCTACATTTTGAACTACTATTTCTATATATTCTTTTTAGAAAATCCTCTCCAATCTCCAATTTTTTTCCCTTTTTTTGTGGGGTAGTGGGGAAAGTCATGGGGCTTGGATCTTGGGCAGTGAGCTCTTTAGTTTAAGGCTATTGTCCTACCCTGAGTATTGCCGCTCAGTTCTTCTGCTCACAGCTCCCTACCCCTCTTCCCATTATATACAGAACAAAGGTCATCCTCAGTCTTTTTGAAAAAGTAAAACATACAGTAAATTTGTAGTATAAAACAGCAAGAAATAAATTTCTTGCCAGGTGCAGTGCCTTATACCTGTAATCCTAGCTACTCAGATATCAGGCTGATATCTAAAGATTTGGTTCAAAGCCAGCCTGGGCATTAGAAAGTCTATGAGACTCTCATCGACAGTTAACCACTAGAATATGGGAAATGGCACTGTGGCTTCATAGGTAGGGTGATAGCCTTGAGTTGAAGAGCTCAGGAACAGTGCCCAGGCCCAGAGTTCAAGCCTTACAAATCCCCCAGCAAAAAAAAGAAAAAAAAGGTTCTTCCCCAAGTGATTATTATGCCAGCCATAGAACATTAACATTATTGGTGTGCTTCACAGTATTATTACTTGATACCCTAAGATTTTGCAATATTCTCAGAGTACCAGCATATGTCATCATATAATGTAGTTCCTTTTCAATGGAAAAATTCCATTTATAACCTAAATCTACTCCCCTGACTTATTTTTGTTGATACCACAATTGCTCTACCATGATATGCCACAAGCCATTAAACATTTTATGGTGGGTAATTGGAAAGGAGTCTCATGGAATTTTGTGCCAGGCTGGCTTTGAACCATGGTCCTCAGATCTCAGTCTCCTGAGTAGCTAGGATGACAGGCGTGAGCCACCAACACCTGGCTTGCCTTTTTATTTTTTTGTGGGTCTTGGGACTTGAACTCTGGGCCTAGGCACCATCCCTAAGCTTTTCAGGTCAATATTTCATGTAAGTCTAAACATTTACGTAAAGGAATACAATTCCAACAAAAAAAAGAATAGAATTCTAGACATGGTGTGTTTATAACTCAGTGCTAATTACTTGATGAAAATGTGCCATTCCAGAATCTGGTGTCATTTGATGATGTAGCTGTGGATTTCAGCTGGGAGGAGTGGCAGCATCTGGACAATGCTCAGAGGACCCTGTACAGAGATGTAATGCTGGAGACCTACAGCAACCTGGTGTCCTTAGGTGAGCAAAAGTCAAATTCACTTGCAAGGCCAAGTGCCTTGTTCTTTTGCAGATACGTGAATGTTTATCAAACTTTCAATACTATTTACATGAAAGATTCCAGGCCCTGAGAAGTATCATTACTTTCTAAAGAAAACCTAAGGTAATTTTGTACTCATTCTTCAGGATACCTTCAGGATACTTTGACAACAGTTCTAAATTATGTTTCCTCTAATGGAGACGACATTCCAAACTTACACAGTAATTGTAAGTGGATAAACCATCCAGAATAGAATATATATCATTATTGGAAATAGGATCTACAAATCACTAAACAGTGAGTTTATAATGGAAACCTGGCACTAGGTGCAATGTTTCATGCCTGTAATCTTAAAATATTCAGGAGGAAGAAATCTAAGAATTCTAATTTGAAGCCAGCAATGGCATAAAAATTGCCATGAAACTCTATAACTCCAAGTAACCCCTCAAAAATGTTAGTGGAGTGTCAAGAGTTTGACTTTGTGGTTGAGTGCTTGCCTAGCATGCATGAAGACCTATGCATGTAAGTGGAGCTGGGACTCAAACTGGTATTTTTGTAGCCTTGAGCAAGGCAGCTAAGTTTATGCCATACAAAATGAATCCAGAGCTGGGGAAAAGTCAACCATGGAGCCATTGAGAAATGAGAAAAAAGATTTAATAGATAACTTGTGAGTAGGATGTCTGCGAACTTAAAGCAATGATGACACAGCATAAGCAATAATTCTCTACTGTTTCTAATTTACAGGGCCCTGTGTTCCCAAACCTGTATTAATTGACAAGCTAGAGCACTGTGCAGAACTCTGGATAGGAAATTCCTCTGACAAGAATATCACAGGTGAGTGAATGCATCTTCATATTGATGTTGGAGTCTGAGCCCCATTGGTAAGTTCATGTTGTGATGTACTGAGCAATAATATTCTTATTTACCCTAAATCCTGTGTGGAACCTATGGAATTCTTTGTGAGTGAATCAAGAATCATTTTCTTTTCCCAATCCTATGCTTGGTCTCAGGGCCTGAGCATGGTCCTTGGGTTTTCTCAAGGCTAGCTCTCTACTCTTGAGTCATAGCACCACTTCTGGCTTTTTCTTTGTATGTAGTACCAAGGAACTGAACCAGGTCTTTGTGCATGCTAGCCCAAACCACCGGCACCAAGAATCATAGGGTGACATGACGAATTCTATGCGGCAGTAGAGTTAAAGTTAGATTTCTCTGTAGAAATCACTGTGAAACAAAATAAAATGAGAAAGCCATGAGCCCGTGGCTCATGCCTGTAATCCTAGCTACTTAGGAGGCTGAGATCTGAGGATCAAGGTTCAAAGACTGACCTATCACAAAAACAACTTAGACTCTTCTCTACAATGAACCAATAGAAAATGAGAAGTATGGTTGAGGCTAAAGACATAGGGCAGTAGCCTTGAGCTGAAGAGCTCAGGAAGAACTGCCAGGTCTACAATTCAAGTCCCATGACTGCAAAACAAGAAAGAAAGAAAGAAAGAAAGAAAGAAAGAAAGAAAGAAAGAAAGAAAGAAAGAAAGAAAGAAAGAAAGAAGAAAGAGGGAAGAAAGAGGGAAGGAAGGAAAGGAAGAAAGAAAGAAAGAAAGAAAGAATGATATTTCATTTCTTTAAAACTAAGACTCTAAATGATTGAGCAAACAAGGAATAAGTCAGGGCATTATTCTCTGATAAGGATAATATCTTTTTGCTGGTAGGAAGAGACTGGTATTGAGAACCAGACCTTTCCACCAGAAATTGAGCCTAGTGGTAGAGTGCTTGCCTAGCATGCACAAAGACACAGGTTTGATTCCTTATTACCACATACATAGAAAAAGCCAGAAGTAATGACTTCATTGATAGGGTTCTAGTCTTGAGAAAACCCAAGGACAGTGGTTAGGTCCTAAGTTCAAACCCAGGAATGGAAGGAAAAAAAAACAACAAAGTTTCAATCAACATAAGAAAATTATCTAGACAATGAGCTGGGGATTTTCTGGTCTTCCATGGTTCTGAGGGACAGGAGTGTTAGAAAAGGAATTTTTATAAGACTTCAAATGGAAAGAAACAAATTTCAAAATTCCCACAAATACCTAAATTGAGACTTTAGTGAGAAGTTGTAACTGAAGGGATATAGGTGTAAGTCCTTACTCTCAAGAATCGTTCTTGCTTGGATCAAAGGCAAACAGACATATAAACCAAACTTGTGGCCGCTGAATCTAGAAAAAATTCGTGTTCCTCACTTAATGGTTAATAAGCAAACAGCATTGAAACTGGGTAAGGTAATCCTATCTGCTACTCAGGACCTGAGACTCTTATTTGTAGTTAACTCTAGAACAGAGTAAGTGGGGCTGTAGCTCAAGGGTAGGGGTTATAGTCTTCTGCTGAAGTGTTCAGGGACAGGGCCGAGGCCTATGAATTACAAAAAAAAAAAAGAAAAGAAAGTTTTAAAAAGATGCAAAACAGCACAGTATTTAGATTATTTCTCAAAAATAAAAGAAAGGCAGCTATTCCTCAATGTATAAACAAAACATTATTTGAAAAAAAAACAATTGCAGGTATAGTATAGGTAGTACTCAGCTTAAAACTGTAGCAATACATAGATGGGTAATTTCAATAAATATTTCCTGTGATATAAAAGAGAACTAAAACACAGAAAAACATTATTGGTCATTGTGAAATATCATTTTCTTAATATGTTAGGGAGAAAAGCATATATTTCTCACAAATCAATGTCCACTTTTATATTTTAAAATATCTAACACTTAGGATGGGAAAGTAAAGTCATTACCTTTACAGTAAGGAATATTTGTATCTCATGTATGTTTGTGTCTTTTTTTCTATGACTCATTTTAGATGTCCAGGTAATGGAAAATGTGTTCAAGACCTGCCAGGAAAGTCCACATGAATGTCTTTGTGAAGTAGCAGTTGCAAGTAGTATCGAAGTGGAGGAAAACGTGAGATTAGCAACAACTTTAAATTTGAGCTCTACACATAATCCAGAGCTGATTAGTAATAACGGCAAAAACTTAGGGGTGAGGACTGAGGAGTTCATTAAGTGTCAGAACATGCTTCTGTCTCCTAAGCCTGATGAGATGCATGCTGCATATAGATCTCGCATGTCTCCTGTTCTTAAAAAATCCATCGGATATTCAGAGCATTTTATTCATGATTGTGACAGTCCAAAAGATCTGCAGTATCATAATTCTGTTCTCCCTGCCCAAGAAATTCTTCAGGGAGGGAGGAAATCTGCTAAATGTACTGTGTGATGAAAAATATTGTACTCAACACTGACCATCACTACACATCCGAAAATGTACACAGGAGAGCCTCCTCATACATGTAGTGAATGTGAGAAATTTTCAGTAATGAAATACGCCTTACAATACCTCAGAGCAAATATCCTGAGATATGTGATGCGTACATCAAGTGTGAAAATTAATTTCTGGGAAGTCAGACCTGACGCTCCAACCTCGATCTCCAAGAGAAGACAAACCTTATGAATATGAGGAACGTAATAAAATTTCTGCCCAGAATTCAGCTCTCAGCACACATCAGAGATCTCACACAGAAGAGAAATCTTATGAATGGGATAAATGTGGGAAGACTTTTAGACTGAAATCATACCTCACTTTGCACTAGAAAAGACACACAGAAGAGAAACCTTATGAATGTAACAAATGTGAAAAGTCTTTCACCCAGAAGATACACCTTCGAGTTCATCAAATAACACACACAGGAGAGAAATCTTATAAGTGTAATGAATTTGGAAAGTCTTTCCAAGGGAAGGGAAAACTTCGTGTTCATCAGAGAATACACACAGGAGTGAAACCTTATGAATGTAACCAATGTGTAAAGTCTTTCAGACAGAAATCTTCCCTCAAATTGCATCAAAGAACACACACAGGAGAGAAACCTTATGTGTGCAACAAATGTGGAAAGACCTTGAAGTGGAAGTCATAACTTGATGGGCATAATAGAACACACACAGGAGAGAAACCTTATGTGTGCAACAAATGTGGAAAGACCTTCAAGTGGAAGTCATATCTTGATGGGCATAATAGAACACACACAGGAGAGAAAACTTATGCATGTAGTGAATGCGGAAAGTCTTTCAAATGGAAGGTAAAACTCCATGTTCATCAGAGAATATACTCAGGAGAAACCCCTTATGAGTGTAACATATGTGGAAAGTCCTTCACACAGAAGCCAAACCTCAACATGCATAAGACAATTCAAACAGGAGAAAAACCTTATGAATGTAACCGATGTGGAATGCCTTTCAAATGGAAGTCTTCCCTCAAATTGCATCAGAGAACACACACAGGAGAGAAAATGTACGAGTGCATCAAATGTGGTAAGACCTTCAGATGGAAGTCACATTACAGGAGGCATAACAGAATTCACACATATTAGAAACCTTAGGAATATAACCAAAGTTGAAAGTCTTTCGTGCAGTATTCACCCTTCAGGAAGCGTAAGAGAGTTCACACATATGAGAAGCTTTAGCAATGTAATAAATAGGAAAGACTTTTTAGTCTGTGGAAGAAAACTCAGCTTGTGTCACAGAACCAACACAAGATAAAACCCTTAATGAATGTAGCAAATGTTCAGTCTTTTCCCCAGAAGGCACAAGTCAAGATTTATCACTAAACACCCACAGGATAGAATCCTATGAATAAAATGAAAGGGAAATTTTTTTGAAGAACTCATAGTTGAGTTTGCATGATACCACACAGACACAGGATAAAAATCGTATGAATATAAGAATATGAAAAATCCATCATGAACGTATGACTAAGTATAAAATGCACATAGGAGAGAAAAACCTTATGAATATTACAAATGTGGAAAGTGTTTGACCTGGAAGGCATACTTCTGTGTTCATCACAAACCTGATTCCCATAGAAGAAAAGAAAACTAATGAATAGAACAAATGTGCAATGACTTTTAATCAGAAGTCAGTCTTCCGTACATTTCACAACATACACAATAGAGAAATTCTGAGTAATGAAAAACATTCAGCTATATATAGAATCTCTGTGTATGGGAGCATTAGGGTAAGTCTTCTAAACAAAGTCAACCTTCAGCAAGCATTAAGAGCACTCACAGAAGAAATAATAGCATGTAGGAAAACCTTTGTCAGAAACCTCTAAAAGCTGACTGTGTGGCTTAGTGGTAGAGTGCTAACCTATCAAGGATGAAGGCCTGTGTTAGATTCCTCAATAGTACGTGAAAAGAGCAAGCCAGAAGCAGCACTGTGGTCCAAATGGTAGAGTGCTAACCTTGAGCAAAAGTAGCTCAGTCCCTGAGTTCAAGCCTAAGGATGAGAGACAGAGAGAGAGAGAGAGAGAGAGAGAGAGAGAGAGAGAGAGAGAGAGAGAGAGAGAGAGAGAGAGAGGGAGAGACAGAGAGAGACAGAAAGAGAGAGAGAAAGAGAGAAAAGAGATAGAAAGTGAGAGAAAGAGGACATTCTAAATTGTACAGAGATAGAGAAGGAGACAGAAACTAATTTCTAAGCTTTACAGTCTTTCTATTTCCTTACAAATTCGTCTATGTCATTCTTTCTGACAGAAGCACAGAATTCCATTGTGTAAAAATACCATATTTGATCTACTCATCAACTGAAGGGCATCTGGGTTGGTTCCATACCTTTGCTATAGTAAATAGTGCTGTGATAAATGTTATTGTTCTAGTGAATTTAGTATGTCCTATCTGGACGATTGGCAAGTAGTGAAATTGCTGGATCACAGGGGAGCTCTATGTTTAGTCTTTTTGGGATACTGCCATAGTGCTTTCCATAGTGGTTGAACGAGTTTGCAATCCCACCAGCAGTGTAGTAGTGATCCCTCCTGGCCACATCCCCTCCAGCATACGTTATTAGATTTCTGGATCTTGGCCATTCTAACTGGAGTGAGGAGGAAAAGGGAAAGAGGAACTGAAACTTTCTCTCCTTACAGACGACATGATTCTGTATTTAAAGAACCCTATAGACTCTACTCCAAAGCTGCTTGAGCTGATATAAAACTTTGCTAAGGTAGCAGGGTATAAAATTAACCCTCAATGTCAACTGCCTTCCCATATGCCAACAAATGAGAGGAATGAGGCAAGAATCAGGATAGCAACTCATTTTGCTATCAAAGAAAATAAAATACCTAGGAATTAACTTAGAATGTAAACCACCTTTTTGATGGAACTTTAACCCTGGAGAAGGAAATTAACGCAGAACTGAGGAAATGCAAAAACCTATGCTCCTGGTTTGGAAGAAGTAATATTGTAAAAATGGCAATCTTCAATCAATATCCCAATGTCATTCTTTATAGAAACAGAAGAGGAAATCCAAAATTTCACTTGGAATAATAAAAGACCCCTTATAGTCTGTCTTCTTGCATGATACATAATGTTTAATCTCACCTTCTCCACAAAATCTCACCTTTCTCATTGAGACATAGGTGGCCCTGTTTACTAGCAGCAAAGGTTCAAACGCGCAGTTCAGGTGTCACCACTGCCTCTGTTACTGGGTAGATCCAACTCTGTCATCGATTCTGAGGTCTGCTCTGGGAGTCTTGGTCACAAGTTGTTCTGTGGCATCTGCTGCCAGCCTGTGCCTATTTTCCTCCTTTTCTCCAGCAGCCTACAACAGGGAATGAAGTTCAGGCGCTGATGCTCTCCTTCATATGCAGGGCAGGATGAGCCCAACCCTCCCTCATCTTCCTCTTCCAATTTTTGGGAATAAATGTGCTGGCAGAAGTCCTCAGGTGTGGCGCATGGCTGATCCACACTTTTACTCCAGGCTGGTCAGGAGGTTGAGATCTGAGTATGGAACTTCCAAGTCACCTAGAACAGGAAAGTCTGATAGGTTCTTACTACCAAAAATAAAAACAGCTGGGAATGGAGTTTGGGCTCAAGTGGTAAAGGGCTAGTCTTGAGTACAAATGCTTAGTGCCCAGGCCCTGAGTTCAGGCTCCAGCACTGCCAACAACCTCACTTTAGTGAGATTTTAGCTTTATCCATGTAGGCACATCTCACTGGAATCTTTGCTGGTAGAGATAGTCTTCATAATTTTGTCTCAAGGTAAAGGTCCTCCTGGGGTAGTACACAAAAGATGTCATGGAGAGAGGAGCCCCACTTGCTCCAGGTTTGAAGATGGCATAGGTCAAGCCAGCATGGAGTTGGCACATCAGTCTTTTTCCTAGCACCACTTACCAGTGAATGTCAAATGACATTGATTGTTGTGGGATTGTGTGATTGAAGTGCCTCATTAAGGGCAGTGTTAGCACATCCAAACTTGGATACCAGGAATGCTGAAATCTCAAAGCTAAGATTTCTGTTGGCTACAGAAATGCTGGTGTGTCTGTGATTCACTAAAAGTTCAGGTGCAAAGATTCTGAAGCTTGATGCCATGTGTTTATTCCATTTAGTAAAATTATTTTAATGCACTGTATAAGTTAAAACATTTGATAAGTGTCAGGGGTAGTGAAAACATTGTTCTTGAATTCAGGTGTCTGGCAAGGTAATGGGGGTGTGTTGGTGGCTGGGACTATGAAGCGGGAGCTGCTATCAAACCATGGATCCTGTTCCTCTTTGTCTGGGAGAAATGACTCCAAAGATGAAATTTGAATGGTGAGGAAAAGATGATGATGTACTCAGGAAATTTCTCCTAAACAAATGCTCATGTGGAAGTGGGATGGGGGCTGGGCATGTCTGAGGCAGAGCTTAAGGGGGCTTCTCATGGCATTGAGAACGTTCCTTGCGACTTCAGGCATGCAGCAGGGTGTTTTAGATGACCATTGTGAGATGGATGGAATAAGACTGGAGACAAGATGAATGCTGGGATCCTGCAATGCTCTTGCATGAGTGGCTGGTGGCTCACCTGAAAGAACTAATTATGTCTAAAAAAGAAATCAGGAATTTGTTTTGATTAGATAATACCTGTAATCCGAGGCATATTCAGGATCCTGATCTTAGTACTGTGGTTTAAAACCAACCCAGCAAAGGGAAAAATGCATGAGACTCATACTCCCAGTTTAGAGCAAGAACAAAGATTGAAGTAGAGCTGTGGCTCAAGAGCTAGAGTGCTACCTTGAGCAAAGAAAAGCTAAGAAAAGCTCCAGGTTTTGAGTTCAAGGCCAGGAATGAAAGAAGGAAGGTAAAAAAGAGAAGGATGTGAGGAAGGGAAATATATAAATGAAAGAGAGAAGGAACTAGAAATTTAAAACTAGAGAATATTTAAAAGTCATCAGTCCTTCTAAGAAAAGTGTTGGAGTATGGGTTCTATATGTGGTGAACTGGAAGCCCAGCAGTGACTTGTTAACCAAAGAGTCACCATGATGAGCAAAGGATAGAAATTTGCATGAGCCTCTTAGCGGATGGAGTGACAGAAGAGAACCTCAGCTCCCATCCCATAGTTAGAAGTATATAGAGATGGGGAAGTTGGCATCACCTTGATGTCATTGTGTCCATGGAGACTGGAAGCCATGGCTCTGTGAAAGCACAATGTTCTGGTTACTGAGCTGAGAGGCTGAGGAGAGCCAAGTCCTGGCCATGAAGAAATCAGGGTGGCAGCAGAGCAACTCTGCTGCAGTGTGTGCCTGCTTGGCTGTTCTACTCAGTGCGGAGCGGGTGATAGTAACTGTTTTGTGGTCACAAGCCCTTCACCAAGAGCTTCCTCTAGGATCCTCATAAGCTACAGGGTGGCTGGTGGTGGGATGTGTGTGGGGTGGAAGTGACAGAGGGATGGACGCATGGCAAGGTGGATGAAGAGGTGAGAGGAAAGATGAGAGCCCAGTTCATTGGTTTCCAAGGTTAATGGGTGGGAGGTAGAGAGGCATGATGGAGGAATGATGGAGGCAGGGGAAGGTGGTGACAGAGTGAGGCCATCTGTAGTGCCAGCCTGGCCATCATCTGAAGCCCATAGGCAGCTTCCTGATCCTTCACTTAGTCCTGCTCCTTGTGGAGGGAATGTCACGTGTACCCAGAGCTAGGGGTGGGGGAATGTTAGTAGCACCTGGAGAACCATTGGCCTCTACCTGGGTGGGGGTTGTTATGGCTCCCATGCTGGGTGGCCTGATAGCTATGGAACAGATCTCTCCTTAGCTACCACAGTCAGTGGCTGCTCTCCATCTAGGGTTAGGGCACCTGCTCAGCCATCAGGACACCCCATGCCAGGACAGAGGCCTACAATTCAGATGGCAGCACAGGGGTGAAGATGATCTCACCGTAGCCCTAGTTACATGGCTGTCCCTGCATGCAGGACAGGATGAGCTGGGGGAAGATGTTCTCTGTGTTTTTCCACAGCCTATCCCGGCCTCTTCTTGTGTCTGATTAGACCAAGAGAGTACCAGGTTCCCTCTCATAGTCCTGGTTCTTTTTCTTTTACAGTCATGAGGCTTGAACTCAGGTCCTGGGTACTGTCCCTGAGCTCTTTTGCTCAAGGTTGATGCTCTACCATTTGAACCATAGTGCCATTTCCAGCTTTTCCTTTTCATGTGGATCTCTGATATGTCCAGTGCTGTGCCTGCAGGGAGGAACTCACCCCACAGACAGAGCCACCTCTGCCGTGACTGTGACTGCCCACAACCCTCACACCCACTCCTTGCACACCCCTCGACTCCAGTTTTAGCTCCTCTTGGACTGGGTGTCCAGCCTACCCCTTCCTACACTCACAAAGGGTCTACAATTGTCTTCCAAGGGTCCTTTCTTCTGCCAGCCAGAGTACAGACTGTGCACATCTTGACGATCACAGAGCTCAAAGCCAAAGGCTGAGATGCAGAAGGGGGTGACCCAGTAGCTGCACAGGGCCCATGGATCATCCTGTGCATCCCCCAGCCTGTGACTTCCCCCACCCCCTTGGCAGGGAAGCTCCATGCCCACATCCTGATCCCTGGTCCCCTCCAATTCCATTCTCCCTTGGATTTTGCAGACTGTCTACCATCAGGATCTAAAATTCTATTCATCACTTTATGTCCATATCACTGATTTGCTACTTTGGCATGATCTCCCCGTACCTGGAGAGTGGGCATGTCATGTACTCTCTGTGGAGAAGTTGCCCCAGGAGAAGAAATATGCACTTCATGTGAGTGTTGGACAGGGCAGGAGGGCTCCCTAGGATCAGAAGCCACAGGAGGGGTGCAGATGGGGGAATGCTAGGGGCCCCAGGGGACAGTGGGAGTTAGGGCACAGTTGGTTCCTTCTGCAGGGTTGACACCGCTTCACAAAACCAACAGAATGAGGTTCCCATTACAGATGTCAGAGACAGTGCAGATTGCCAATGGGCGCAGGGGTCACTGTCACCCCCAGATGCTGGCTGCATGCTGGGATGCACGCAGAGATGTTTTCAAGATCAGATAATGAGTATGTTGCCGGGTGTAACCATTCTTTGCAGATGGCTCTCTAGCTCTCTTGAGCTTCATCTCTATCTTTGGCTTTTTCTTGGCAGTTAACTGGAAATGAGAGTTTCATGGACTTTTCTTTCTGGACTGGCTTCAAACAGAAGCTATGCACACTTTTCAAACCATACCCTACTGTAAAGGGAAGCTTGATCTGGTGCTTAACTGGGTTGCACTTTGGCTCTGTTTGCTATGCCTCACGGGAGGGGGCTCATCATTTGTAGACTACGATCTCATGACCTTCAAAGCCAAATGCTACCTGAAAGTTTAGGGTCCCAGCCTATGTGTTGGGCCGGGGTGAATACATTCTCTGTTATGCTGGGTCATCAACCCATGTTTTAAGCTGGAAGTAGGCAGTGCCACATTTGATAAGAACATCTGCCAGAGATTGTCACCTCATGAAAGCAGATTCTAAATTTGTATTCCATTTCCTGTGGTGGAGAAATCCCCTCCAACTTACACAGGCTCACATCCACCTGCAGGTCACACTCCTAATGCACCCTTGAGTGTCCTCATGGTATTGGGATCTAAGTTTGTAGGGAATGCTGCTTTAGTCCATAAATTAGCTGGACAAGTGATGAAAAACGTGTTGTGGATTAATATGAGAACAATTTAAGAAGCCCTGGAGGAGCATCAACCTGACCCTCTGTGGTGCTATAAATCACAAGGCTTTGTGTTTGGCATCCAGACAAGTGAGTGCATCTCTTAGCTGTCAGCCAATACAGAGGAGGACATGAATAAGTGGGTGGAAAGCATCTGTCAGACCCCTGTCTGGGGGAAGGTGGAGAGAACATAGGAAGGTAGATGCCATGCCTGTGGTGGGGCCAAAAAAAGGGTAAAAGAGGCAAAGGAACCAGGTACTGGTAGCTCAAGACTGTCATCCTAGCTACTCAGGAGTTTGAGATCTGAGGATCACAATTCAAAGCCAGCCCAGGACAGAAACTCCATGAGACTCTTATCTGCAATAAACTACTGAATGCAAGAAGCTCAAACTCAGTGACAGCATCCAGGCCTAGCGTTCAAAACCCAGGACTGGCAGAAAAAAGTATCAAAGGACAAGAAGCTGGCCAAAAGTTAGAGGGACTCTATCTTGACAAACAATACAATGGTAAGTTGCACTCAGAAGACTTGCACAAAATCTGGAAATGCCTGAGACCTATCTATGTATGTTTCCTGTTTGTCTAAATACATATGTTTATGCATTTATATATTAGTATAGAGAGACAGATCAATACATATGACTATACATATATACATAGCCAGACACTTATGGGTGGGTGGTATACTGTGTGAGAGTTTGTGTTTGTGTTTTGTGGATGGCTATCTCTGTTTAAGAAAGATAGAAAATATGTAAATATCTTTACAAAAACTTGATAAAATATAGAGAGACATAAGCTCTTGAGGGAATCTGAAATGACAAGATTATTCACAGGCACGTTTATCCTTATGGATTCCTCAGCAAGTTTTAATTTTTTTCATTATTTTCTTTCTTTTTTTGAACCAGTGCTAAGGATTTCTCTCAGGGACCAGGTGCTGCCAATTACTAATTTTCTCATGGCTGGTACAAGAGGAACCGAGCCTCAGTTCCACTTTTGCCTTATTTATTCGTGCTTAACTGAAGATAAAGATTTCTATCAGTGACTTTCTTTCAGGGGCTGGATTCTAACGAGGATCCCCAGACCTCAGCCTTCTCTATAGCTACAATTAACAATATGAGAACCCAGCACTGGGTTCCAATGCACAGGGCAAGAAATTGAGTGAATCTCTCAACTCCAATTAGCTATAATAAGCTAGAAGTGAAAGACCAATACCTTTGAGGAAAAGATGCTGAGGGTTATCACACAGGCCCTATGAGTAAGCCCTAAACCCTGTACATATGTGTGCATACACACATTGGCAGATACACACACACATGCACACACACAATATCTCAGGCAATATTGTATTTTGAATTAATATCCAAAGATTGGACAAAGGATAGCAAGTAATAAAATCTGTTTTTCTTGTCTACATTGAGGGAAAGGGGTAAGTCACAAGATGCAGAAGCGAAGAATTCAGAGGCAAATGTTGTGAGTGAATAACTTGTAAAAAGCACATTTCTTTTCTTTTCTTTTCTTTTGTTTTTTCTGCCATTCCTGGGGCTTGAACTCAGGGCCTGAGCACTGCTCTTGGCTTTTCCCAAGTCTAGCCCTCTGCCACTTGAGCCACATTGCCATATGGATTTTTATATCTGTGTGATATTAAGGACTCAAACCTAGATCTTCATGGATGCTAGGCAAGCACTCTACCACTGGGCCAAACTCTAAACCCAGATTAAGTATTTATAAATAGTCATCATCATCATATCAAAATATCCTTTCTCCTACAAAGAATGAACACTTTTCTATGTCTGTAAGACTTTTTTATGTCACCAATGCTTCTGTGATTTTCCCACTGGCATTTTTACAGATGACAGCACAGATATTCATCAGGAAGAAAAATAGATTAGGATACAGAAACCTAACAACGTCCTAGTAGATTGAAGTGAAAAATATGTGCAAGATGGCCTGGGTGTTTCATCTATTTGTAGAGTGCTTGGCTACCACACAAAAAGACTCCAGTTTGATTCTGCAGTACCATATACATAGAAAACGCTGGAAGTGGTGCTGTGGCTTGGTGGGACAGCTATAGCCTAAAGAAAGCCTAAGAACAATGGTCAGGCTCTGAGGTCAAGTCCCAGGACTAGCAAAAAAATTGTGCAAGAGGCAAAATGCAAGCTGAGAAGGCACTGTGAAGCAAAATGTCTTGTGAAGGGTAAGGGGAATAGTGACAGTTAAGTTTGGATCTTACCTAAGAAAGGCTCCTTGAGCCTGAGACCAGGCTAGCACTTACGCCTAGTTAATGACTTGGGATTTGAACAAAAAGGTGTGCTGTTTACTACATCCATATGTGAGGTGGGAAGGGAGATTCAGCCTCCAGTATGTCTTTTGGGAGGTCTTCTCTGAGCAAGGAGCTTTGGTCATTGGGCCTTGAAAGGTGACCCTACCTCCCTCACAATGGAACCGAATATGGAACCCTGGTA
The DNA here is from genome assembly GCA_024803745.1 of Megascapheus bottae. Taxonomy (NCBI): domain Eukaryota; kingdom Metazoa; phylum Chordata; class Mammalia; order Rodentia; family Geomyidae; genus Megascapheus; species Megascapheus bottae. The sequence goes on along the minus strand of JANJXV010000054.1, from coordinate 3,402,598 downwards.
ACCAAGACACTGTATGTGACAAGCAGCTCAAGCCAGCTCCCTTGGCCTGTGGCTCAGGAACCAGAAAGATGTTGCTGTGCTGTTGCCAAAGGTCAGGAGGCTCGGATCTCAGGCATGAGAGATATGAATGTCTCACTTGAAGAAGTAGATGCTGGATCAGTGCCAAGCCAAAATTCCAGTATATCAGGCATTTCTCTAGGAAGAAAGCCAGAAAACTCCAGGGAAACTCAGATGAGGTATATTGAGAGGAAACCTATTTGAACCCATCATCCTGCCCACACACTACAACCTTCTTGTGTGCTTTCAAGTGACTATACTGAGATTAGAGTGTGTCATTTCCAATCTACTCTATTCCAATTCCTCAGTGTGAAGTGTGGTCCCATTCCTACGTTTGAAATATCCACTGTTTTGCCAATACAGTGTAATGGTAAGTCAGCTCAGACTGTGAATGAGCCTTGTAATCTATGGATCCTGGAGGAAGGCCTGTTGGAGATGCTGCTGACAAAGCTGCTCCCCGCCTACCAGAAAGGTGATCTCTTTTATTGGGAAACTTCCTGCACAATTTCAAATAGTGGAGGACAATGTAGTAGTTGCTGGAAATTCTCTTGAAAAAGTGAGTGTTCCCCCTCCAAACCCATGTTTGCTCACCCCTCCTGGCCAAGTCTTGGAATACTTGGCTCCTCTCTGAGCCTGTTTTTTTCACTGGGGTGTTCACAGGGGTGCTAAGCATGATACAAGTGCACAAACTACTTTATTATGACTGGGACACCATGCCATTTCATTTCCCTCACAAGTTACTGGAGTCTCAACAGTGTGCTTACTGAGAAGTTGGATTTCAGGCATGAGTAAGTGGCTCCCAACTGCAGCCCTCACCTCGGTGACATTCTAGGAAATCCCATTTCCCAGTAAGAAATGAGGTGTCAGTACTAATGGCGGAGACCTGTGAAATACTGGAGGCAGAGGAAAAGCTGGGGGCTGAATCACTTTTGAGCCATCAGGGAGGGATTGTGATAGCTTTGCCTGTTAGAACCTGAAAGCATTTACATTTTGGTGTGTTGTCCAGTGCTGCCACTTGAACCTGAACCCAGGTCTAAATGCCATCCCTTTGGTGTTCAAAAATTAGCACTGTACCATTTGAGTCATCGGTCAAGTTCTGGCTTTTTGCTGCCTAATTGAAGACAAGTGCCTTTAGACTTTTACTGACTAGACTGGCTTTCCACTGTGATCTTCAGAGCTCAGCCTGCTGGGTGGCTAAGATTAGAGGAATGAGCGCTTAGTTCTTTATTTAGAGCATTCACTTATTGATTTATTTAGAGCATTTACTTAGTTAATTTAAGGTGCGTTTACTTTGGACAGATGCATAGAGGCCTCTCTCAGAAGCTTCTGGAAGTGGGGTGTAAAAGTCATCCTGTTCTTGAGTGTCTCTTACCCCCCTCCCAGCACATAAGTGCACATCTCTGCAGGACAGCCACAGCATTAGAATCCTGCAAGAAAGGGGCTTTGGTAAAAGGCTCAGGATGGAGAAAGAAGGATCTCACTTTCCTTGTACCGAATGTGCCCACAGCATCATGTGTTCCATCTATACGATGTGAATGGACTTCTACCCCAGTGATTTCTACGAGTTCAAGAGCTGCCTCACCCTGACACAACTCAAGCTCTATATGAGGCTCCACATGACGGCTTTGGACCTGCTCTTCTGACCAGCAGGAGGAATATGCGACCAGTAAGACCAAGAAAAAGTAGAAGTCCTGGTGTGGGTGCCTCAGAGCCTGTGAGTAGGAAGCCCATGTGGTCTAGATATTGGTTGGCCCTTACTTCTACAGAGCTTGGCAAAATGCCCTTTATGGGTGGTGTCAGCCAGGTAATGTCTGTCCTCTGAAAGGACTCGGGAAAAAGCACTCATTAGAATGACCCTACACCTCCTCAGTGTTCAGTCCAAACTCCAGTTCTACAGGTTCCTCCATTAGATCCTCATGGAAGTTGAGTGACACTTCAACTTGCAGAGTCCACTCTGTCCACTCTGTACCTATTTCCATTCTTAGGTTTGGGTCATCGTGGAAGAGCTTATCCTGAATTCCGGATGAAAAACCCACCAATGGAGCTGGTGACTGATGGAGACTGAGAATCATCACTGCACTCCAGAAACCATGGGCCTTCTGTAGAAATTACCAAACAGGTTTAGAGTCCTGTGGATATACCTTGTGCTCTGAACCCCATGTGTGACACAGTTGAACCTGCAGATACTATGGAGGAAGAAAAAGAGCAGCCAGATTTCCTTCCGTTTCCTTTCACACTCCACCCAGAGTCAGTCCATCTGAGTCAGAGTAACACTCCACTTATTGTGCAAGCTGAAGGGGCACACGCTGGGCTCATGGAAAATGTCCCCATGGGAAGCAGCAAGTGTACTCTCAATACTGGATTCATTGGAGGAAAATGAATCCATCCTCACAGAATATGCAGACCCATCCATCTCATTAAAAGAGACTCAATCTCCATTTGACAAACCAGAATCCATCCCCCTCTTAACTCAGGAAGGACATTCTGTTTCTCATGAGGAAGGAGATCCTTCTGAGGACTCTGAAGTAGAATTACTGTCTGAAGGCAACTTGGAGGCCAGTCTGGATTTAGAGCTTCCCTGTCCCCTTCCTAAAAAGACATCTCTTTATCTTGCTCTCATGATTCTTGTCAAGTATTCATTGTATTTACTTTGCTAACTATTAAACTCTCATTGTTAATATTATGGTGTGCAGTTCTTCAGTGCTTATTATACTGTGTTTTATTTTCCACTTATAATGTGAGACCTCAGACACATAGGTCCTGGGTGGGCCAAAAACCAGACAGGTCTGGTCCCATAGAAGACAACCTTACTGGATATACAGGGAACTATGAAATGCATGGAATCACCAGGAATCCAGGCCAGGCCTCCATGGAAAGACAAGTCAGCTACCAAACCTTAAGGACAGAGCAGATGCCTGGAAATGTGTTTTGTCAATCGGGAGAAGTGCCAGAGTAACTGTAATATTATGTGGGACTCTGTTCTGTGAGTTCAAGTCTGTTTATATATCCATTGTGATTTGTACAAATATTTAAGAAAATTAAAACTCCACAATAGCATCAAAAATCTACTTTGGCTTTGAATGTGGCCTAGTTATAGAGTGCTCGCCTAGTATACAAGAAGACCTTGATTCAATTCCTCGGCACTGCATACACAGAAAAAGCAGATGGAGCAGTGTTGCTCAGGTGTAAGAGTGCCACCCTTGAACAAATGTGGCCAAGGACAGTTCCTGGTCCCTCAGTTCAAGCCGCAGGACTAGCCAAACAAGAAATCATACCATTTTCCACACATTTGGAAATAAAACTGTTTTATCTAACCCTACTTCTTTTTTGCCAGTCCAGGCTGTGTGCCACCAAGCTAAACTACTGGCCCCCAGCCTTACTATTTTTAATCATTTAATTTTTTTACATAATCATATTTCATGCTGTCTGTATTAATACCATAATCAGTATGCTTAGTGTAATAATGTTAAAGGTAAAACGTAAGAAATTAATAACTAAAATTCCTTTTTTATTAGTTTTATAGCATTACTACAATTTTATGAGAAAAATTACCTAGAATGTTTATTTTAGAGTTCAAGTAATCCATTTTGATAAATATATCAACCTACATCATTTATTTGAACACATTTTAAACTATTTTTTTCAGGAATGAAAATACATATATATTTGTTGTAAATGAAATTTATGACTTGGGGGGAAGGGAAAGAGAAAAGGGGGGAAAGGGTAACAGTGTTTACAAGAAATGTACTCATTACATATGTAACAGCAATCTCTTTGTATATCACCTTGAACAACAAATTTTTTGAAAAGTACAATAAGTTTAAATGTCTACTTTGGGCAGAATTTTTTATGCCAGTACTGGGCTTAGACTCAGGACCTGAGCACGATCCTTGTTTTTGTTTTTGTTTATTCTTAAGGCGCAAGTTCTATCACATGTGCCACAACACCACTTTTATCTTTTTTTATCTATGTTGTGCTGAGGAATTGAACTTGGGTCTTCATTCTTGCTCGGCAAGAACGCTTCCACTAGGCTTAACTTATGGCCCCAGTGGGAAGGAAGTTTTCCATAAAATATGTAGGAAATATGTACACTAAGAAAAAGCCATCAAAAATAGAAGAAAAATTATATACTTAGATAACAACATGCCAGTATTATGGCAGATCTGTGTAATTCTCGCTTCAAGAGTGGCCTATTTGGACTGGGAGTTGGCTGGCTGAAGTAAAGTGCTATCCTTGAGAAAGCCCTAGGATAGTGCTCTGGCCATGAGTTGAAGCCATAGGACATGCAAAAAATAATAATTTAATGCCCGTGACTGGTGGCTCACCCTGGTAATCCTAGCTACCCTTGAGGATTGAGGTTCAAAGACGGCCCAGGCATAAAAATCTGTGAGAATCTTATTTCCAAATAATCCAGAAAATTCAAAATGACAATGTGCCTCAAGTGGTAGAGCTCTTCCCTTGAGCTGAAGAGCATAAGGTAAACATCCAGACCCAGAGTTCAAGCCCCATGAGTGAAAAAAAGAAAAAGAAAAAGAAAGCCCTTATCTAAGGCTGGAGTGCACACTAGTGGTAGTTTGCTTGCCTAGTATGCACAAAGCCCTGTGTTCAATTACTCTGTACCACTTACACCAAAAAAAAGCTGGAAATGATCTCATAAGGTTGGGTTCTGAGGATCACAGTTCAAAGCCAGGCCAGACACTAAAGTCCATGAAAATGTTACTTCCACTTAAGCACCAGAAAACCAGAAGTGACACTGTGGCTCAAGGTGTTTAAGGTTGTAGCCCAGGGACACTGCCCAGGTGCACAATTAAAGTCTTACAACCAAAAGAGAGAGAGAGAGACAGAGAGAGAGAGAGAGAGAGAGAGAGAGAGAGAGAGAGAGAGAGACAGAGAGAGAGAGACAGAGAGAGAGACAGAGAGACAGAGAGACAGAGAGACAGAGAGAGAGACAGGCAGACAGACAGAGACAGACAGAGACAGAGAGACAGAGACAGAGACATCAAACAGTCAGGCACTGCTGGCTGAAGCGTGTAATTCTACCTACTGTGGAGGCTGAGATTGGAGGATCTTGGTTCAAAGCCCAAAGCCAGCCTGGACACATATGTTTGTGAGACTTACATCACCAATTAACTACCAGAAACCAAAAATGGAGCTGTAGAGGAAGAGCGCTAGCCTTGAGCTGAAGAGGTCAGGGACAGTCCAGGCCCAAAGTCCAAGCACCATGACGAATCAATAATAAAAAAAGAAGATAGCTAATAGTAATGATGAATAATTTTGGGCTAGGAGTTTGGCCTAGTGGTAGAGTGCTTGCCTAGCATGCACGAAGACCTGGGTTCAATTCCTCAATATCACATACATAGAAAAATGCTGGAAGTGGTGCTGAGGCTGAAGTGGTAGAGCCCTAGCCTTGAGAAAATATAAGGACAGTGCTCAGTCTCTGAGTTCAAGCCCAGGACTGGAGAAATCAAAAGTAGTAGAGCACTGGCATTGAACTGAAGATCTGAGGAACAGCCAAGGCACAGAGTTCAAGCACCGCAAACAACAACAACAAAATCTATGAAATGGCAGTGGTGGTTTTAAGCTAAGCAAAAGTAGAGTAGAAATTGGTAAAATACATATTTGTGTGTAAGCAAAATAGCCAGACTTATGCATTAGAACAGGATAGCAACTTGAAAAAAATTTTGTTTTCCATCTCACTAGGTCCTGTCTCTTAATTTATTCAAGTAAGTAAAATGCTGGGTTTTATAATCGTTGCTCTGAATATTAGTAAATCATAATATCTCTCATTAACCAACAAAGACCAGGAACTGGGGCTTCGTTCAAATGGCAGAGTATCAGGCAAGACAAGAAAAAATTGAAGTAAGAACTTGAAGTTCTTGATCCAGAACCTGCATAGTAACAGAGCAGCAGCCTGGTGATGGTACCTCACACCTATAATCTTAGCTACTCAGGAGGCTAAGATCTGAGAATCAAAGTTTAAAGCCAGCCAAAGTACCCAGTTAACTGCCAGAAAAACCAGAAGTGGCACTGTGGCTCACAGATTAAAGCACTAGCCTTCAGCTGAAGAGCTCAGGGACAGTGCCCAGGCCCAGAGTTCAAGCCCCACAATTGACAAAAATCAAACAAGCAAACAAAACTCACAAAGAAGCCTGCAGACCACAGTGGTTCTGCTGAGTCTCTTCTCTATGGGGATCAGGAAACATTTCACTTTTTCTGTCTCTTCCCATCTCAACATTCATACTAAAATAAGACTGTGTTGAAAGTTTCAATTTATAAAAATGTTTTTCATGAAGCACCCTGAAATATTCATCGCTTATATCTCAATTGAAGATAGTTGATTTGGGGCTGCATTGGTACAGTGCTAGCCTTGAGCAGAAAAGGTCAGGGATAGAGCTGAAGCACTCAGTTGAAGACCCAGTGCCAACACACAAAAGAAATTATGCACTTTATACATATTTTCTAATTTCTTAATGAATTTTTCAGTCTGTAGAAATATAGGGTACATTCCTTGTTACTTAAGTAAGATTGCTCTTTTTTTTCTTTTTGCCAGTCCTACGGCTTGGACTCAGGGCCTAGACATTTTCATTGGACTCGCTTGCCCAAGGTGAGTGCTCTGCCTCTTGAAACACAGCGCCACTTCTAGCTTTTTTCTGAGTATGCGGTACCGGTGAATAGAACCTAGGTCTTCATGCATTCTAGGTGAGCACTCTACCATTAGGCTACATTCCCAGGCTGTGAGAATCCTCTTACAGTCATTGTATGTTCACAGAGTTTGATCTCACACACTGTAGGGCCCTGGTTGGCTTTGACCTGTGATCCTAAGCCCTGAGCCTCCTAAGTAGCTGAAATTATGTTGTGAGCCAGCATGATGGCTTCCATTCTTTTTTCTACAAAAATACATGTAGTTATCTAAAATATATCTATAGCTGAAAAAAATGAATCTCTCCCAAACAAATCTTCAAAGAAACAACCATCCTATTAAAAGGTGGGCTAAAGACTTAAAAGAGTATTCTCTGAAGAAAAAATTAAAATGGGCTTTAGACACATGAAGAAATGCTCCATATCTCTAGCAATAAGGGAAATGAAAATCAAAACAACTTTGAGATTCACCTGACTCCAGTCAGAATGGCCATTATCAAAAAATCTAATAAGAGATACTGGTGGGGAGTGACCAGGGGGGATCACACCTACACTGTTGGTGTGAGTGTAAACTCGTTCAACCACTAGGGAAAGCAGTGCGGTGGTTCCTCAAAAGACTGAACATAGAGCTCCCCTATGATCCAGCAAATCCACTACTTGGCATCTACCCAATTGTCCAGAAAAAAGGACATTCTAAAGCCACTAGCACAATGATGCTCATTGCAGCACTATTTACCATAGCAAAGCTATGAAACCAACCCAGATGCCACTCAGTAGATGACTGAATCAAAAAGATGTGGTACTTATACACAATGGAATGCTATGATGCCATCAGAAGGAATGACATCGCCCCATTTGTAAGGAAATGGAAAGACTTGGAAAAAATCATATTAAGTGAAGAAAGCCAGACCCAAAGAAACATAAGCTCAATGGTTTCCCTCATTTGTAACAATTAGTTCACATCTAGGACTTTCCTAGCAGAAGATTACAATAACTCAAAAACCTAGGTATATAAGGTCATATAGGATGAGACTAAATGAAAGGATCTCTAGGATATGGGAACAAGAGCTATATCTTGTGTCATCGTTGCTCTTAATCTTGTGTGATTTTTGTCCTTGAACTACTATGTTATTTCTCATCTCTTATTTTGCCCTTTGGTTAATGTCAGATTGTTACTGTATCTGATTTTTTCCCTGGCATGTTGTATATATGTTTATTTGTTTATGTCAAATAGGAAAGGGAAGGGGGGAAACAAGATGATTGGGAAGGGGAGGGGAGAGGGAACTGGGGACAAAAACATGTGGAGTGGAATAAATGTGTGAGAACTAATGAGTCCACTACCTGTAAATGTAATCGTAACCCCTCTATACATTACCCTGAAAATAAACAAAAGACTATAAAAGTATCTGTAGAAAATGAGGCTGGATGATGGAAACAACCAGATGCCCTACTACAAAAAATGTGATACACGCACACACACACACACACACACACACACACACACACACACAATGAAATGATACATAGCCAACCGACAAGATAAAGTAATGGCATTCTCGGGGAAGTGGATGAAAAGGAAAAAAATCATATTAAGTGAAGTAAGCCAAACTCAAAGGAACATAGGCCCAAGAGTCTCCCTCATTTGTCAAATTCAGTAGAAACCTTGGGCTCTGCTACCAGAGATTTACAATAGAACAAAATCTAGAGACATCGTGACAAATAGTATGACACTCAATGTAAGGACTTCCAAGATAAAGAAACAAAACTCATATAATGAGTGATTGTTGTCCTTAATGAACTATGTGATCTCTTATCTCTTTTGCTATCCCTTGGTTATATCATATTGTTACAATATTTCACCTTGTTTTCTGATATATTTCATATGTGCCTAATTGGTTATTTGAAATTGGATAGGGAAGGGGGAAATGAACATGAGTGGGGGTAGGGGAAGGGAAATGGGGACCATATCATTACATGGGATATCAAAGTATGAGAAGTAATGCACCTTCTATCTGGTGAATATAATGTAACCCTTCTATAAATTACAATAAAAATAAATGCATAAAAAGAAGATCTGCACAGAAAAAATAATAATGGCATTTTTGGGGTAGTGGATGAAATTAGAGTGAATCCTGTTGAGTGAGAGAAGTCAAGACCAAGGAACAAAAGGTACATGGTATCCTTAATATATGGATATTAGTTTCAAACAGTAGTAGAGCGATGATTGAATAGTTGATACCCAAAGTTCTGGACATAATTTTGGAGATATAAACATAACTACATAGACATAAAAATCTAGGATAGACTATACACTCTATAGACATGTGTTTTATTATAGATTAATCTGTATCTATGACATACAAAGACTCAGCTTAATTTTTACTATATTCTAAAATTTATGTGCCAGTGATTGTATAGCGATTCCCTTCTTGAATACTTGTTGGTTAAACATGACATTTCAAATATGATGTAAAATTCAATGTTAATAAATTTTTTTAAAAAAGAGGCTAGAGGTAAATACCACTAATGGACTTGCTCCAAGCGGTACAGAAATTTTCTTAATGAATCAAGGGGTTTTATTACATCTTTATGCAATTATTTTAGTTCTGAGTGTTCTACCCTCAGTGATACTTCTGGAAAGATGATATAGCTGACTGTGTAGATGGTATGAAGACATACTGGCCTAAACGTAGAATAAAGCATTGGTAAGTGGCTGTTAGCTGTCCAGATTCTACTGGAATATGTGGAATGAATTTATTAAGCACAATGCAGGCTCTTAGTCAGTTCAGGATCAAGATTATGTTGTTCCATGAGATGAATGAGGAAAGATCAGAAAAATCTACTAAGATATCCAGATATACTTTTGACACTAAGGTATCTGGACTCCTTTTTTTTTCTTTCTTGGTGGGGAGCTTGAACTTTGGACCTGGGCAAGGTCTCTTAGTTCTTTTTCCTCAAGGCTAATGCTGTACCAGTTTTAGCCACAACTCCACTTAGTTTTTGGGTGGATAAGTGGAGAGTAGAATCTTACAGTTTTTTTGTTTTCGTTTTTTTGCTTGCAAATGCTTTGAATCACCGTCTCCCTGGCTAGTAGAATGACAATTATGACCCTCCAGCGCCTGGCTAGTGATTTTTTGAAAATTGGACTTTCTTCCAAATCACGTAACTGGTTCCTAGCAAAGTTTTGAAGCCTAACTTAAATGTGACAGATTTTTGTCAGTTGGAGACACTCTGTGCTGAACGTTAGAAATCTACCAGCTGAGTCACAGTGACAGTTCCAGTTTTTGTTTATATGGTGCTGAGGAATGGAATCCAGGGTTTCATACATGCTAGGCATGCTTCATTTTCAGCCCAAGGTTTTATGTTTTGTTTTTTCAGTGTTGTTGCTTCTAAGGTACTGTATGATGTTCTTTCATTTTGTTTGCTTTTTACCTCTTTTCTTCTTTTTCCCTTTAATTTTATTCTGTGTATCATCTGCACAGACATCAAATCAGCAGCAGCTATGATCTACTATTATCTAAATGTATTTAATCCCTTCTTGAGTTAATGAGCCTTAAAGAGTAAAACATATGAAATAGTTATGAAACTAACAGTCACCATTCTTCTACCTAATATTGTAATATAAGTTTATAAATGCAAGGACTATTCTGAAGTGTGCAGAAGATAGCTTCTAATTATAATATTCTCATGAAGTATAGTTTTTAAGAAACATGTTGCTTGCTTTGGGAAAGCAAAGGCAAGGAAAAATGATATACGTAAGTTCCCTATTTATCAGAAGGAAAATACTATGGGGTTTAGATCAACTTCATTCATTCCGTGCTGAAGAAACAAATATTTGCAATTCCTGAGGCCAATCACTTCATTGTGATGCACAATCAGCCAGCTTAGATCAATCTTCCAAAAAAGGAAAGGAACAAATGAGAAGCAATTAAGGTTTCCAAAATGAACCAGGTGGTGGTGGCAGCTCACACTTGTAATTCTATTTACTCAAGGCCTGAAATCCAAGGATCTGGATTAAGTCTGTCTGGGATGAAAATATTCCTGTCTGAAACATCATCTCTGTTATCTCAGCCCAGCTGATACACTCTGCCCAACAGGTTCCAAACACCAAAGTACATCGCCTATCTGAAATTCTAGCAAACGTACTCACACATTATTTCCTCTTTGGGAGAGAGTTGAAACATGTACCAGAAACATTTCCCTGGCTTCAGAGTGGAAGTGGAAATATATACTCACTAGAATCCCATCTAGTAAATTACAGTCAATCATCTTTCCTCACATCTTGTTAGTTAAATTGAACAATGAGTGTTTGGATAAGAAGCGATGTGTATGAGCATACATGTTGTAAAAGTACTGTAATCCTAGCTACTCAAGATAAGCTGAGACCTGAGGATTCCAATTCAAAATCAGCCATGCAATAAATTCCATAAGATATTTACCTCTCATTAACCAGCAAAAAACAGAGCGTTGAATTGTGGTTAAAATACCACAGGCCTAAGCTTTGCATAAAAGCGCTAAGGGTTAGCATTCAGGATGCCCACTCTCTCCACTCCTTTTTAACATAGTACTAGAATTCCTAGGCAGTGCAATAAGGCAAGAAGCAAGTATAAAGGGGATCCAAGTAGGGAAAGAGGAAATAAAACTATCCCTCTTTGCAGATGACATGATTCTGTATTTAAAGAATCCTATAGACTCTACTCCCAAGCTTCTTGAGCTGATTCAAAGCTTTGGAAGGGTAGCAGGCCATAAAATCAACCCTCACAAATCAACTGCCTACCTTTACGCAAACAGTGAGAGGAACGAGGCAATAATCAGGAAAGAAACTCCTTTCACAATAGCCTCAAAGAAAATAAAGTACCTAGGAATTAGCTTAACTAAGAATGTAAATGACTGTTTACATGAAAACTTTAAAAACCTAAAAAAGGAAATTACAGCAGTACTAAGGAAAAACCTCCCAAGCTCCTGGATGGAAGAATCAACATTGGGAAAATGACAAACTTGCCAAGGGCTATCTACAAATTCAATGCAATACCCATCAACATCCCAATGTCATTCCTTAAAGAAATAGAGGAGGCAATTCAAAATTTCATATGGAATAACAATAGACCCCGTATAGCAAAAACACTTCCTATCAGAAAGAACAGCGCTGGAGGAATTTCAATTCCAAACTTTAGACACTATTACAGAGCTATAATTCTCAAAACAGCTTGGTTCTGGCACAAGAACAGGCCTGAAGTCTAATGGAATAGAACTGCGGAGCCAGATATTAAACCACAGACCTATGGCCACCTAATCTTTGACCAGGGAGCCAAAAAAATAGAATGGAAGAAAGATAGCCTCTTCAACAAGTTGTGCTGGCAGAACTGGTTAAGCAACTGCAGAAAACTAAAGTTGGATCCTTCTTTGTCACCTTGCACTAGAATTAACTCCAAATGGATCAAAGACCTGGAGGTAAAAGCTGACACACTGAAAAGTTTACAAGAAGGAATAGGAGATACACTAGACCTCCTTGGCACAGGTCGAAACTTTCTTAATAAGGACCAAGAATCACAACAAATCAGAGAAAGGCTGGATAAGTGGGACTGCATTAAACTGCAGAGCTTTTGTATGGCAACGGATATAGCTACTAAACTAATCAGGAAGCCTACAGAGTGGGAGAAGATCTTCACCAACCAAACAACGGACAAAGGCCTCATATCTAAAATATATCAACAACTCAAAAAATTGAATCACTCCAAAACTAACCTCCAAAGTATCACCCATCCCAGTAAAAAATGGGTCAAAGCCTTAAAGAGAGTCTTCTCTGAAGAAGAAACAAAAATGGCCTATAGACACATGTAGAAATGCTCAACACCTCTAGTCATAAAAGAAATGCAAATCAAAACAACTCTAAGATTCCACCTCACTCCAGTTAGAATGGCCAGGATCAGGAAAACGAATGACAACAGATGCTGGAGGGGACGTTGCCAGGAGGGATCACTACTACACTGTTGGTGGGAGTGCAAACTTGTTCAACCACTATGGAAAGCAGTGTGGCAGTGCCTCAAAAGGCTAAACATAGAACTCCCCTATCACCCAGCAATTCCACTACTTGGCATTTACCCAACAATCCAGAAACAAGGGCATACTAAACCCACTAGCACAACAATGATCATTGCAGCACTATTCTCCATAGCAAAGATATGGAACCAACCCAGATATCCCTCAGTTGATGAGTGGATCAACTAGTTATGGTATTTGTACACAATGGAATTGTATGCTGCTGTCAGAAAGAATGACATCGCCCCATTTGTTAGGAAATGGAGAGACTTAGAACAAATCATATTAAGTGAAGTAAGCCATACTCAAAGGAACTTAGGCTCAGTGGTTTCCCTCATTCGTCATAATCAGTAGAAACCTTGGGCTCTACTAGCAGAGATTTGCAATAGAGAAAAGGCCGTATATGAGGCCATATAATGTGAAGCTAATTGAAAGGACCTCCATGGTATTGAAACAAAAGCCACATAATGAATGATTGTTGTCCTTAACGTACTATGTTGTCTCTCATCTCGTTTGCTGTCCCTTGGTTATCCCATATTGGTATAGTATCTCACTTTGTTATCTGATATATTGAATTTATTTGTATTTGGATATTTGAAATTTGATAGGGAAGGGGGGAAAACCAAGACGGGTGGGGAGTGTGGGGTTGGAGGGAAATGGGTACCAAGACATGTGAAAGGGTATCAATGTATGTGAATTAATGCACCTTCTATCTGGCAAATATCATGTAACACTTTTACTAATTACAATAAAAAAATGAAAAAGAAGAAAGTTGTAGTGTGTTGGGAGGATAATGGGGTCAAATACATTTCTTCTTAGAAATTTACCTCATCTGGTTGCCCTGGGTTTTCCTGGCCTTCTTCTTAGAGAAAGGCCTGTTATACTGTATTTGTGGCTTGGCAATGATCTAGCATGTACATCTTCGAGTAAGACAGCCACAACTTCCATGCTTGAGACTCGAGTTTCCTGACCTTTGGCAACAGCACAGCAACATCTTTCTTCTTCCTGAGCCACAGGCCAAGTGAGCTGGCTTGAGTTGGTTGTTAGTTACAGTGGCTTGGTTACCAGGGTTCCATATTCTGTTCCATTGTGAGGGAGGCAGGGTCACCTTTCAGGGCACAATGACCAAACATCCTTGCTCACAGAAGAACTCACCAAAGACATACTGGAGGCTGAATCTCTCCTCCAATCTCACAATATACATGTGGATGTAGTAAACAGCACACCTTATTTGTCCAACGCCAATGTCTTCCACTAGGCCCAACTACCAGTCTGGTCTCAGGCTCAAGGAGCCTTTCTTAGGTAAGATCCAAACTTAAGGGTCAATATTGCCCTCATCCTTTACAAAACATGTACTTCACAGTGGCTTCTCTGCCTGCATTTTGCCCCGTGTGGAATTTTTTTTGTTTTTGCTAGTGTTGGGATTGACCTCAGAGTGAGAACATTGTTCTTGGGCTTTCTTTAGGCTTTAGCTGTCCCACAGAGCCACTGCACCACTTGCAGCGTTTTCTATGTATGTGGTAATGAGGAATCAAACCTGAGTCTTTTTGCGTGGCAGCCAAGGACTCTAGCACTAGGTCAAACACACAGGGCATCTTGCACATATTTTTGACGTAAAACTACTAGGATATTATTAGGTTTCTGTATCCTAATCAATTTTTTCCTGATGATTAGCTTTGCTGTCATGTGTAAAAAATGCAAGAGTGAAAAACACAGAAGAATTAGTGAAATTTTAAAAAAAAGCATTACACACATAGGTAAGTGTTCATTCTTTGTAGGAGAAAGGATATATTGATATGATGATGATGACTTTATAATTACTATGTCAGGGTTGAGAGTTTGGCATAGTGGTAGAGTGCTTGCCTAGCATCCATGAAGATCTGGGTTTGATTGCTCAGTATCACATAGATAGAAAATCTAGATGTGGCACTGTATCTCAAGTGGCAGAGGGCTAGACTTGAGAAAACCCGAGGACAGTGCTCAGGCCCTGAATTCAAGCCCCAAGTCTGGCAGAAAGATAAAAGAAAATAAAAATGCTTTTTACGAGCTAATTCACTCACAGCATTTGCTTCTGAAATCTTCGCTTCTGCATCTTGTGAAATAGCCCTTTCCCTCAACGTAGACAAGAAAAACAGATCCATCCCATGTTCCACTGTGAGGCCACTGGTTGGGCTAAGAGCTAGTCGTGCAGCAACACATAAGTTTTATTCTAATACTTTCCAAATTTGTACGCAAATATGCTACCTACTTACCAACTTAGGTCACTTATCGTTATGCTATACCTTTTCTTCATAACTACAATATTCTTACACTCCTACGTTAATCCTCTTGCACCTCCCCTGACCTCTCTCATTCTTTTTTTCTATCTCTGGACCTCTGCTCGTCTTTCAACCTTTATACTGCACGGATCTACACTTGATGGCTGTTGAGCAATATTGTATATGTAGGTGGTTAATTATTCTCTAGGCTCAGAGGGACTTAAAGACAATAGAGATTGGATTGAGAGGCTTCTTGTTTTGGGTATAAATCGCTTATCAGTGGTTGTATTAGACTGGGCTGTAAGTGCACAAAAAGAAAGAGTAATAATGCCAATCAAAACTTGTGAACTTCTACTGTCTCCAGCTACAGAGGTCTAGGTTGGTTATATCTGAAAAACTATAATCGTATTTAGTAGTAATCTTGCTCCCATTTTCAAATGGGCAGAACAAGAAACTCAAGAAAAATGTCAAATCAAGAAACAACATCCCCCACCCAATGTAAACAGACAATGGAACAGTCACTGGCAAACCTAGAGGAGAGTCTTCCAAGTGCTACACAAATGCAATTGAAAAACATCATTAATGAAAAATGTGAAAATATAAAGAAAGAGATAATGGAGGAAGCCATAGGTGAACAAGAGGAAAGCAAAAACAAGGTGATAAGTGAAAAAGAAGAAGCCATAAAGGAGGCCATAATAAAGGTTTTTCAAAGAAAGATGGATGAATTCACAGAATCCACAAATAAAAACGTGACCAAACTCCAGCAAATGTCCAAAGAAAATACAGCTACTGAGCTAACCACTCAAAAGGAAATCAAGGAGATAAAGAAATCCATACATGATCTAAAACAAGAGATGCAAGGCAACAAAAGTGAGCAATTAGAAGCAAAGGAGATGAAAAATAAAGTAGATAGCTTTGATAGCAGGTTAGACAATGCAGAGGAGAGAATTTCCGGGGCTGAAGATAATTTAGTTATTATAGAGAAAGAACAGAAAATGAGTCAATCCAAATCTAGGAAATATGAGAGAGCGCTTCAGGAGGTCCAAGATACAATTAGGAAGCCTAATTTAAGGCTAGTTGGTATTGAGTAGGGCGTGGAGAAAGAGGTCAATGGTATTGGAAATATACTTCAGGGTATCATCTCAGAGAATTTCCCAAATATCCAGAAGGGCTGGCCCATCCAGAGACAAGAAGCTTTTAGAACCCAAACAGACCTGAAAAGAAAAGAACATCCCTCCGCCATATTGTGATCCGAAATGGATCAATAGAAACGAAAGAAAAGATCCTAAAGGCAGCCAGGGAAAAGGGATCAGTAACCTATAAAGGCAAACCAATAAGAATAACCCCAAATTTCTCAGAAGAGACCATGCAAGCACGAAGTGACTAGAAGCATATATGTCATGCCCTTAAATCAAATAACTACCAACCAAGAATACTGTAGCCAGCTAAGCTCTCATTCATAACTGAGGGAACAATAAAAACATTCCATTCCAGGGAAAAGCTGCAACAATATGTCGAAACAAAACCAACACTACAGAGAATTCTCAAAGATGCTCTATACATAGAAAACTAAAATAAATGCAATATATGGAAAGAAATGGCACCTAAACAGCATACCGTCTAAGGACCACAAGAACTGTCAAGACACAGGCCCTACTAAAAGCTTTTTAAAATGGTAGGAACTAATAAATATCTCTCAACCCTAACTCTCAATATCAATGGACTTAACTCTCCAATTAAATGGCATAGGCTGTCTAGTTGGATCAAAAAGCAAGACCCATGGTTCTGCTTTCTTCAAGAGACACATCTTACCCCAAAACAATCATCTCTTGAAAGTGAGAGGTTGGAATAAACTCTATCAAGCTAGCTGCCCCCATAAACAGGCTGGAGTTGCCATCCTCATATCAGACACAATAGACTTCAAACTAAAATTAGTAAGAAAAGACAAAGAAGGTTACTACATACTACTAAAGGGATTTTTCCTCCAGGAAGACATAACGATCCTAAATATTTACACACCCAATCCCGGAGCTCCAAACTTCATCAAGCAAACTTTATTTACACTGAAACCATACATAGATCGAAATACAGTGATTGTTGGTGAGTTTAACACACCACTCTCACCTATGGACAGATCAACAAGACAAAAACTCAACAGAAAAACCTTAGAACTGAACAACTATATAGACCAACTAGATCTAACAGACGTCTGCAGAATATTCCACCCACTAACAACACAATATACGTTTTTCTCAGCAGCAAATGGAACATTTTCAAAAATAGACCACATCTTAGGCCATAAAACACACCTGGACAGATTCAGAAAAACTGAAATTATTCCATGCACACTCTCAGACCATAAAGGCATCAAATTCGAACTGAACACTCATCTCCACCAAAGAAAACCCTGTACCTCCTGGAGACTGAACAACACATTGTTGAATCAAAAACAATGGGTAATCGAAGAGATCAGAACAGATATCCAACTGTTTATGAAATTTAACAATAAGAGCACACAAATATCAACTCCTTAGGGACACAACAAAGGCAGTACGCAGAGGAAAATTTATAGCGCTGAGTGCCTACAACAGCAAGTTGGAAAAATTGCAATCCAACTACTTAATGTCTCACCTTAAACTCCTGGAAAAAGAGCAACAAACCAACCCTAAACCAATTAGGAGAAAGCAAATTATTAAAATCAAAGCAGAATTAAATGATTTGGAAGAAAAAAACTATAGAAAGAATCAACAATACAAGGAGTTGGTTCTTTGAAAGAATTAAAAAAATTGACAAGCCCTTAGCAAATCTTACCAAAAAAAGAAGAGAGCATATCGAAATAAACAAAATCGCAGATGAAAATGGTAATATCACGACAGAAATTACCAAGATCCAGAATATCATGAGGGAATACTTCTCAAACCTTTACGCCAACAAATTTGAGAATCTAGAAGAAATGGATGAATTCCTAGACAATATTAACACACCCACACTGAACCCAGAAGAGCTAACCCAACTCAACAGGCCTATTTCAAGCTCTGAAACAGAAATGGAAATTAGACAACTTCCACTTAAAAAGAGCCCAGGGCCAGATGGATTCACAGCGGAATTCTATAAGGTCTTCAAAGCAGAGCTCACACCAATACTCCTCAAGCTCTTCAACAAAATTGAAAATGAAGGTTCTTTACCAAACTCATTCTGTGAAGCCAGTATATCCCTAATCCCCAAACCAGACAGAGATTCATCAAAGAAAGAGATCTATAGACCCATTTCTTTGATGAACATCGATGCAAAAGTTCTCAACAAAATACTGGCCAACCGTCTACAGCAACTCATCAAAAAAATTATACACTGTGATAAAACTGGATTCATCACAGGGAGGCAAAGCTGGTTCAACATACACAAATCAATTAATATAATTCAACACATCAACAGGAGCAAGGACAAAAATCACATGATTGTCTCAATAGATGCAGAAAAGGCATTTGACAAGATCCAAAACCCCTTTATGTTAAAAGATGTGGAGAAACTAGGAATCCATGGAACACTTCTCAATGTAATAAAGGCTGTGTATGAGAAACTCACTGCTAGTATTATACTTTGGTGAAAATCTAAAGCCATTCCCTCTAAAATCAGGAACGAGACAAGGATGCCCACTCTCTCCACTCCTTTTTAACATAGTACTAGAATTCCTAGGCAGTGCAATAAGGCAAGAAGCAAGCATAAAGGGGATCCAAGTAGGGAAAGAGGAAATAAAACTATCCCTCTTTGCAGATGACATGATTCTGTATTTAAAGAATCCTATAGACTCTACTCCCAAGCTCCTTGAGCTGATTCAAAGCTTTGGAAGGGTAGCAAGACATAAAATCAACCCTCACAAATCAACTGCCTTACTTTACGCCAACACTGAGAGGAACGAGGCAATAATCAGGAAAGAAACTCCTTTCACAATAGCCTCAAAGAAAATAAAGTACCTAGGAATTAGCTTAACTAAGAATGTAAAGGACCGTTTAGATGAAAACTTTAAAACCCTAAAAAAGGAAATTAAAGCAGAAGTAAAGAAATGGAAAGACTCCCGTGCTCCTGGATTGAAAGAATCAATATTGTGAAAATGACAATCTTGCCAAGGGCTATCTACAAATTCAACGCGATACCCATCAACATCCCAATGTCATTCTTTAAAGAAATAGAAGAGGCAATTCAAAATTTCATATGGAATAATAAAAGACCCCGTATAGCAAAAACACTTCTTAGCAGAAAGAACAGCGCTGGAGGAAATTCAATTCCAAACTTTAGACTCTATTACAGAGCTATAATTCTCAAAACAGCTTAGTACTGGCACAAGAACAGGCCTGAAGTCCAATGGAGTAGAACTGCGGACCCAGATATTAAACCACAGAACTATGGCCACCTAATCTTTGACAAGGGAGCCAAAAAAATAGAAAGAAAGAAAGATAGCCTCTTCAACAAGTTGTGCTGGCAGAACTGGTTAAGCACCTGCAGAAAATTAAGTTGGATCCTTCTTTGTCACCTAGCACTAGAATTAACTCCAAATGGATCAAAGACCTGGAGGTAAAACTGACACACTGAAAAGTTTACAGGAAGGAATAGGAGATACACTAGGCCTCCTTGGCACAGGTCGAAACTTTCTTAATAAGGACCAAGAATCACAACAAATCAGAGAAAGGCTGGATAAGTGGGACTGCATTAAACTGCAGAGCTTTTCTATGGCAACGGATATAGCTAGTAAACTAATCAGGAAGCCTACAGAGTGGGAGAAAATCTTCACCAACCAAACAACGGACAAAGGCCTCATATCTAAAATATACCAACAACTCAAAAAATTGAATCACTCCAAAACTAACCTCCAAAGTATCACCCATCCCAGGAAAAAATGGGCCAAAGACTTAAAGAGAGTCTTCTCTGAAGAAGAAACAAAAATGGCCTATAGACACATGAAGAAATGCTCAACATTTCTGGTCATAAAGGAAATGCAAATCAAAACAACTCTAAGATTCCCTGTCACTCCAGTTAGAATGGCCAGGATCAGGAAAACGAATGACAACAGATGCTGGAGGGGATGTGGCCAGGAGGGATCTCTCTACACTGTTGGTGGGAGTGCAAACTCGTTCAACCACTATGGAAAGCAGTGTGGCAGTGCCTCAAAAGGCTAAACATAGAACTCCCCTATCACCCAGCAATTCCACTACTTGGCATTTACCCAATAATCCAGAAACAAGGGCATACTAAACCCACTAGCACAACAATGTTCATTGCAGCACTATTCTCCATAGCAAAGATATGGAACCAACCGAGATGATGAGTGGATCAACAAGTTGTGGTATTTGTACACAATGGAATTCTATGCTGCTGTCAGAAAAAATGACATCGCCCCATTTGTTAGGAAATGGAAAGACTTAGAACAAATCATATTAAGTGAAGTAAGCCAGACTCAAAGGAACTTAGGCTAAGTGGTTTCTCTCATTCGTCATAATCAGTAGAAACCTTGGGCTCTACTAGCAGAGATTTGCAATAGAGCAAAAGGCCATATATAAGGCCATATAATGTGAAGCTAAGTGAAAGGACCTCCAGGATGTTTAAACAAAAGCCACATAATGAATGATTGTTGTCCTTAATGTACTATGTTGTCTCTCATCTCGTTTGCTGTCCCTTGGTTATCCCATATTGGTATAGTATCTCAATTTGTTATCTGATATATTGAATTTATTTGTATTTGGATATTTGAAATTTGATAGGGAAGGGGGGAAAACCAAGACGGGTGGGGGGTGTGGGGTTGGAGGGAAATGGGTACCAAGACATGTGAATGGGTATCAATGTATGTGACTTAATGCACCTTCTATCTGGCAAATATCATGTAACCCCTTTTCTAATTACAAGAAAAATATTAAAAAAAAGAAAGTTGTAGTGTGTTGGGAGGATGATGGGGTCAAATACATTTCTTCTTAGAAATTTACCTCATCTGGTTGCCCTGGGTTTTCCTGGCCTTCTTCTTAGAGAAAGGCCTGTTATACTGTATTTGTGGCTTGGCAATGATCTAGCATGTACATCTTCGAGTAAGACAGCCACAACTTCCATGCTTGAGACTCGAGATTCCTGACCTTTGGCAACAGCACAGCAACATCTTTCTTCTTCCTGAGCCACAGGCCAAGTGAGCTGGCTTGAGTTGGTTGTTAGTTACAGTGGTTTGGTTACCAGGGTTCCATATTCTGTTCCATTGTGAGGGAGGCAGGGTCACCTTTCAGGGCACAATGACCAAACATCCTTGCTCACAGAAGAACTCACCAAAGACATACTGGAGGCTGAATCTCTCCTCCAATCTCACAATATACATGTGGATGTAGTAAACAGCACACCTTATTTGTCCAACGCCAATGTCTTCCACTAGGCCCAACTACCTGTCTGGTCTCAGGCTCATGGAGCCTTTCTTAGGTAAGATCCAAACTTAAGGGTCAATATTGCCCTCATCCTTTACAAAACATGTACTTCACAGTGGCTTCTCTGCCTGCATTTTGCCCCGTGTGGAATTTTTTTTGTTTTTGCTAGTGTTGGGATTGACCTCAGAGTGAGAACATTGTTCTTGGGCTTTCTTTAGGCTTTAGCTGTCCCACAGAGCCACTGCACCACTTGCAGCGTTTTCTATGTATGTGGTAATGAGGAATCAAACCTGAGTCTTTTTGCGTGGCAGCCAAGGACTCTAGCACTAGGTCAAACACACAGGGCATCTTGCACATATTTTTGACGTAAAACTGCTAGGATATTATTAGGTTTCTGTATCCTAATCAATTTTTTCCTGATGATTAGCTTTGCTGTCATGTTTAAAAATGCAAGAGGGAAAAACACAGAAGAATTAGTGAAATTAAAACGAAAGCATTACACACATACATAAGTGTTCATTCTTTGTAGGAGAAAGGATATTTTGATATGATGATGATGACTTTATAATTACTATGTCATGGTTGAGAGTTTGGCATAGTGGTAGAGTGCTTGCCTAGCATCCATGAAGATCTGTGTTTGATTGCTCAGTATCACATAGATAGAAAACCTAGATGTGGCACTGTGGCTCAAGTGGCAGAGGGCTAGACTTGAGAAAACCCGAGGACAGTGCTCAGGCCCTGAATTCAAGCCCCAAGACTGGCAGAAAGAAAAAAGAAAATAAAAATGCTTTTTACGAGCTAATTCACTCACAGCATTTGCTTCTGAAATCTTCGCTTCTGCATCTTGTGAAATACCCCTTTCCCTCAACGTAGACAAGAAAAACAGATCCATCCCATGGTCCACTGTGAGGTCTCTGGTTGGGCTAAGAGCTAGTTGTGCAGCAACACATAAGTTTTATTCTAATACTTTCCAAACTTTGTACTCAAATATGCTACCTACTTACCAACTTAGGTCAGTTATCCTTATGCTATACCTTTTCTTCCTTACTACAATATTCTTACACTCCTACGTTAATCCTCTTGTACCTCCCCTGACCTCTCTCATTCTTTTTTTGTATCTCTGGACCTCTGCTCGTCTTTCAACCCTTATACTGCACGGATCTACACTTGATGGCTGTTGAGCAATATTGTATATGTAGGTGGTTAATTATTCTCTAGGCTCAGAGGGACTTAAAGACAATAGAGATTGGATTGAGAGGCTTCTTGTTTTGGGTATAAATCGCTTATCAGTGGTTGTATTAGACTGGTCTGTAAGTGTACAAAAAGAAAGAGTGATAATACCAATCAAAACTTGTGAACATCTAGTGTCTGCCAGCTACAGAGGTCTAGGTTGGTTATATCTGAAAAACTATAATCGTATTTAGTAGTAATCTTGCTCCCATTTTCAAATGGGCAGAACAAGAAACTCAAGAAAAATGTCAAATCAAGAAACAACATCCCCCACCCAATATAAACAGACAATGGAACAGTCACTGGCAAACCTAGAGGAGAGTCTTCCAAGTGCTACACAAATGCAATTGATAAACATCATTAATGAAAAATGTGAAAATATAAAGAAAGAGATAATGGAGGAAGCCATAGCTGAAGAAGAGGAAAGCAAAAACAAGGTGATAAGTGAAAAAGAAGAAGCCATAAAGGAGGCCATATTAAAGGTTTTTCAAAGAAAGATGGATGAATTTATAGAATCCACAAATAAAAACCTCACCAAACTCCAGCAAATGTCCAAAGAAAATAAAGCTACTGAGCTAACCACTCAAAAGGAAATCAAGGAGATAAAGAAAACCATACATGGTCGAAAACAAGAGATGCAAGGCAACAAAAGTGAGCAATTAGAAGCAAGGGAGATGAAAAATAAAGTAGATAGCTTTGATAGCAGGTTAGACAATGCAGAGGAGAGAATTTCCGGGGCTGAAGATAATTTAGGTATTATAAAGAACAGAAAATGAGTCAATCCAAATCTAGGAAATATGAGAGAGCGCTTCAGGAGGTCCAAGATACAATTAGGAAGCCTAATTTAAGTCTAGTTGGTATTGAGTAGGGCGTGGAGAAAGAGGTCAATGGTATTGGAAATATACTTCAGGGAATCATCTCAGAGAATTTCCCAAATATCCAGAAGGGCAGGCCCATCCAGATACGAGAAGCTTTTAGAACCAAAAACAGACCTGACCAGAAAAGAACATCCCACCGCCACATTGTGATCCGAACTGGTTCAATAAATACGAAAGGAAAGATCCTAAAGGTAGCCAGGGAAAAGGTATCAGTTACCTACAAAGGCAAATCAATGAGAATAACCCCAGATTTCTCAGCAGAGACCATGCAAGCACGAAGTGACTGGAAGCATATATGTCATGCCCTTAAATCAAATAACTACCAACCAAGAATACTGTAGCCAGCTAAGCTCTCATTCATAACTGAGGGAACTATAAATATATTCCATTCCAGGGAAAAGCTGCAACAATATGTCGAAACAAAACCAACACTACAGAAAATTCTCAAAGATGCTCTATACATAGAAAACCAAAATAAATGCAATATAGGGAAAGAAATGGCACCTAAACAGCATACCATCTAAGGACCACAAGAACTGTCAAGACACAGGCCCTACTAAAAGCTTTTAAAAATGGTAGGAACTAATAAATATCTCTCAATCCTAACTCTCAATATCAATGGACTTAACTCTCCAATTAAACGGCATAGGTTGTCTAGTTGGATCAAAAAGCAAGAGCCATCGTTCTGCTGTCTTCAAGAGACACATCTTACCGAAAAACAATCATCTTTTGAAAGTGAGAGGTTGGAATAAACTCTATCAAGCTAACTGCCCCCATAAACAGGCTGGAGTTGCCATCCTCATATCAGATAAAATAGACTTCAAACTAAAATTAGTAAGAAAAGACAAAGAAGGTTACTACATACTACTAAAGGGATCTTTCCTCCAGGAAGACATAACGATCCTAAATATTTACACACCCTTTTGAAGATTCTCAAAAGATTGAAGATTCTGCCAGTGTAAGTTAGATTCCGGCATTGATATTAAATAATGCAATGAGCAGGGATTTATATTTGAAATATCACTGTTGACAAAATCTAACACACATTTGCTTAGTATTTGATTTTGATTTCCCAAGAAGTACAGTACAAGCTAACACTTGTGGCATATATCGACTGGGAGAAGTGATTCAGAATATTTGACTCATTTGAACAGGAGTCAGTGAAAGATACAGAAGCAGGATACCCATATTGTGATAATTTGTATCTTTTGCATATTTTGTGTTTGTTGTTAATTCCATTTGTAGTGTACATTTCTAGGTAAAAACTTTTTCCAAACAGTTTGTTATTTCAACCGTAAAAAAAGACATTTATATGCCTGATAAAATTCACAGAATCCAATTTTTTCCATCTTATTTTTTTGTTTTTTGGGTTTTTTTTGGTGGGTCATTGATCTTGAAATCAGCCTTGGCACTATCCCTGAGCTCTTCAGCTCCAGGCTACCACCTTACCCTGGAGCCAAGCCCCACTTACCATTTTCTAAAGGTAAATTGGAGATAAGTGTCTCAGGTCTTTTTGTGCCAGGATGCTTTAAACCTTGATCCTCAGATCTCAGCCTCCTGAGTAGCTAGGATTATAGAAGTGAGCCACCACCCCATCATGCTCAGCTTTCTGGGGTTTTTTAAAACTCGGTTTGAGCAATGTTCTTCAGCTTTCCTCAAGTCTAGTGATCTTCTACTTGAGCCACAGCACTACTTCTGGTTTTTTCTGTGTATGTGGTACTGCGGAATTGAACCTTCGTCTTCATACAAGCACTCTACAACTATGCCAAACTCCCAGCCCCTCCACATTAGTTTTTATGATAGATCTTTCCATGCATCCAGGATGGCTAGTAATCCTTCTTGAGTTTCCCAAGATCAGGGAGTATAGGTGTGTCCCATCCTGTGTGGCTACATAACCATTGTTTAGGGTACAGTTCTCTCTTCATTCTACCCATCTAGAGCAATTTTCATCTTCCATGTATAATCATTCAACATTCAGCTCCTGCTCCTCTCTACTCCATTCTCTGGAACCATCGTGCTTTTTGGCTCTAAGGGTTTGTTGATCCTTGGAAGCTCTGGAAGGGAAAACATACCCTAGCTCTTCCTTATGACTGCTGTATTTTTAGTTTACTGTAATCAAGATTCATCTGTAAAATATAGTAAAATGTTCTTCCTTTTCAATGCATTGTTTTGCATATTTCTATCTTTTGATTATTATTAATACTTGTGAATGGATTCTCCACGTATTTGTTCTAGTCTCTGCTTTCTCTTCCGTTAGGTACAAATCTAGAAATAGAAGTGTTGGACCATATTTCTATGTAATTCTATATTTAGTACTTTTTTAGCACTCTCCACGCAATTTTTGATTGTTTTATATTCCTTGCAGAACTATTCCAAAGTTCTACTTCTTCTCACTACCTTCCCAGTAATAGTTAGACTTTGAAAGTTGTTTTTTTGTATGCGTATGTGTGTGTGTGTGTGTGTTTGTGTGTGTGTATGTGGATCTTTTTGTTTAAAACTATATTTATATTAATATACTTAAAGTAATGATTTCATTGTAATTTTAATTTTTCTCATGACTGTTAATATTGAACTTCTTTCTACATTTTGAACTACTATTTCTATATATTCTTTTTACAAAATCCTCTCCAATCTCCAATTATTTTCCCTTTTTTTGTGGGGTAGTGGGGAAAGTCATGGGGCTTGGACCTTGGGCCGTGAGCTCTTTAGTTTAAGGCTATTGTCCTACCCTAAGTATTGCCCCTCAGTTCTTCTGCTCACAGCTCCCTACCCCTCTTCCCATTATATACAGAACAAAGGTCATCCTCAGTCTTTTTGAAAAAGTAAAACATACAGTAAATTTGTAGTATAAAACAGCAAGAAATAAATTTCTTGCCAGGTGCAGTGACTTCTACCTGTAATCCTAGCTACTCAGATATCAGGCTGATATCTAAAGATTTGGTTCAAAGCCAGCCTGGGCATTAGAAAGTCTATGAGACTCTCATCTACAGTTAACCACTAGAATATGGGAAATGGCACTGTGGCTTCATAGGTAGGGTGATAGCCTTGAGTTGAAGAGCTCAGGAACAGAGCCCAGGCCCAGAGTTCAAGCCTTACAAATCCCCCAGCCAAAAAAAAGAAAAAAAAAGTTTCTTCCCCAAGTGATTATTATGCCAGACATAGAACATTAACATTCTGGGTGTACTTCACAGTATTATTACTTGATACCCTAAGATTTTGCAATATTCTCTCAGTATCAGCATATGTCATCATATAATGTAGTTCCTTTTCAATGGAATAATTCCATTTATAACCTAAATCTATTCCCCGACTTATTTTTGTCGATACCACAATTGCTCTACCATGATATGCCACAAGCCATTAAACATTTTATGGTGGGTAATTGGAAAGGAGTCTCATGGAATTTTGTGCTAGGCTGGCTTTGAAACCATGGTCCTCAGATCTCAGTCTCCTGAGTAGCTAGGATGACAGGCGTGAGCACCAACACCTGGCTTGCCTTGTTATTTTTTTGTGGGTCTTGGGACTTGAACTCTGGGCCTAGGCACCATCCCTAAGCTTTTCAGGTCAATATTTCATGTAAGTCTAAACATTTAAGTAAAGGAATACAATTCCAACAAAAAAGAATAAAATTCCAGACATGGTGTGTTTATAACTCAGTGCTAATTACTTGATGAAAATGTGCCATTCCAGAAGCTGGTGTCATTTGATGATGTAGCTGTGGATTTCAGCTGGGAGGAGTGGCAGCATCTGGACAATGCTCAGAGGACCCTGTACAGAGATGTAATGCTGGAGACCTACAGCAACCTGGTGTCCTTAGGTGAGCAAAAGTCAAATTCACTTGCAAGGCCAAGTGCCTTGTTATTTTGCAGATACGTGAATGTTTATCAAACTTTCAATACTATTTACATGAAAGATTCCAGGCCCTGAGAAGTATCATTACTTTCTAAAGAAAACCTAAGGTAATTTTGTACTCATTCTTCAGGATACCTTCAGGATACTTTGACAACAGTTCTAAATTATGTTTCCTCTAATGGAGATGACATTCCAAACTTACACAGTAATTGTAAGTGGATAAACCATCCAGAATAGAATATATATCATTATTGGAAATAGGATCTACAAATCACTAAACAGTGAGTTTATAATGGAACCCTGGCACTAGGTGCAATGTTTCATGCCTGTAATCTTAAAATATTCAGGAGGAAGAAATCTAAGAATTCTAATTTGAAGCCAGCAATGGCATAAAAATTGCCATGGAACTCTATAACTCCATGTAACCCCTCAAAAATGTTAGTGGAGTGTCAAGAGTTTGACTTTGTGGTTGAGTGCTTGCCTAGCATGCATGAAGACCTATGCATGTAAGTGGAGCTGGGACTCAAACTGGTATTTTTCTAGCCTTGAGCAAGACAGCTAAGTTTATGCCATACAAAATGAATCCAGAGCTGGGGAAAAGTCAACCATGGAGCCATTGAGAAATGAGAAAAAATATTTAATAGATAACTTGTGAGTAGGATGTCTGCGAACTTAAAGCAATGATGACACAGCATAAGCAATAATTCTCTACTGTTTCTAATTTACAGGTCCCTGTGTTCCCAAACCTGTATTAATTGACAAGCTAGAGCACTGTGCAGAACTCTGGATAGGAAATTCCTCTGACAAGAATATCACAGGTGAGTGAATGCATCTTCATATTGATGTTGGAGCCTGAGCCCCATTGGTAAGTTAATGTTGTGATGTACTGAGCAATAATATTCTTAGTTACCCTAAATCCTGTGTGGAACCTATGGAATTCTTTGTTAATGAATCAAGAATCATTTTCTTTTCCCAATCCTATGCTTGGTCTCAGGGCCTGAGCATGGTCCTTGGGTTTTCTCAAGGCTAGCTCTCTACTTCTTGAGTCATAGCACCACTTCTGGCTTTTTCTTTGTATATAGTACCAAGGAACTGAACCAGGTGTTTGTGCATGCTAGCCCAAACCCCCGGCACCAAGAATCATAGGGTGATATGATGAATTCTATGTGGCAGTAGAGTTAAAGTTAGATTTCTCTGTAGAAATCACTATGAAACAAAATAAAATGATAAAGCCATGAGCCCGTGGCTCATGCCTGTAATCCTAGCTACTTAGGAGGCTGAGATCTGAGGATCAAGGTTCAAAGACTGACCTATCACGAAACACCTTAGACTCTTCTCTTCAATGAACCAATAGAAAATGAGAAGTGGGGTTGAGTCTAAAGACATAGGGCAGTAGCCTTGAGCTGAAGAGCTCAGGAAGAACAGCCAGGTCTAGAATTCAACTCCCATGACCGCAAAACAAGAAAGAAAGAAAGAAAGAAAGAAAGAAAGAAAGAAAGAAAGAAAGAAAAAAAGAAAGAAAGAAAAAAAGAAAGAAAGAAAGAAAGAGGGAAGAAAGAGGGAAGGAAGTAAAGGAAGAAAGAAAGAAAGAAAGAAAGAAAGAAAGAAAGAAAGAAAGAAAGAAAGAAAGAAAGATATTTCATTTCTTTAAAACTAAGACTATAAATGATTGAGCAAACAAGGAATAAGTCAGGGCATTATTCTCTGATAAGGATAATATCTTTATGCTCGTAGGAAGAGACTGGTATTCAAAACCAGCCGTTTCCACCAGAAACTGAGCCTAGTGGTAGAGTGCTTGCCTAGCATGCACAAAGACACAGGTTTGATTCCTTATTACAACATACATAGAAAAAGCCAGAAGTAATGAATTCATTGGTAGGGTTCTAGTCTTGAGAAAACCCAAGGACAGTGGTTAGGTCCTAAGTTCAAACCCAGGAATGGAAGGAAAAAAAAAACAACAAAGTTTCAATCAACATAAGAAAATTAACTAGACAATGAGCTGGGGATTTTCTGGTCTTCCATGGTTCTGAGGGACAGGAGTGTTAGAAAAGGAATTTTTATAAGACTTCAAATGGAAAGAAACAAATTTCAAAATTCCCACAAATACCTAAATTGAGACTTTAGTGAGAAGTTGTAACTGAAGGGATATAGGTGTAAGACCTTACTCTCAAGAATCGTTATTGCTTGGATCAAAGGCAAACAGACATATAAACCAAACTTGTGGCTGCTGAATCTAGAAAAAATTCGTGTTCCTCACTTAATGGTTAATAAGCAAACAGCATTGAAACTGGGTAAGGTAATCCTATCTGCTACTCAGGACCTGAGACTCTTATCTGTAGTTAACTCTAGAAAACAGGAAGTGGGGCTGTAGCTCAAGGATAGGGGTTATAGTCTTCTGCTGAAGTGTTCAGGGACAGGGCCGAGGCCTATAAACTACAAAAAAAAGAAAAGAAAAGAGAAGAAAGTTTTACAAAGATGCAAAACAGCACAATATTTAGAGTATTTCTCAAACATAAAAGAAAGTCAGCTATTCCTCAATGTATAAACAAAACAGTATTTGAAAAAAAAAACAGCTGCAGGTATATTATAGGTAGTATTCAGCTTAAAACTGTAGCAATACATAGATGGGTAATTTCAATAAATATTTCCTGTGATATAAAAAGAGAACTAAAACACAGAAAAACATTATTGGTCATTGTAAAATATCATTTTCTTAATACGTTAGGGAGAAAAGCATATATTTCTCACAAATCAATTTCCACTTTTATATTTTAAAATATCTAACACTTAGGATGGGAAAGTAAAGTCATTACCTTTACAGTAAGGAATATTTGTATCTCATGTATGTTTGTGTCTTTTTTTCTATGACTCATTTTAGATGTCCAGGTAATGGAAAATGTGTTCAAGACCTGCCGGGAAAGTCCACATGAATGTCTTTGTGAAGTAGCAGTTGCAAGTAGTATCGAAGTGGAGGAAAACGTGAGATTTGCAACAACTTTAAATTTGAGCTCTACACAAAATCCAGAGCTGATTAGGAATAACGGTAACAACTTAGGTGTGAGGACTGAGGAGTTCATTAAGTGTCAGAACATGCTTCTGTCTCCTGAGCCTGATGAGATGCATGCTGCATATAGATCTCGTATGTCTCCTGTTCTTAAAAAATCCATCGGATATTCAGAGCATGTTATTCATGATTGTGACAGTCCAAAAGATCTGCAGTATCATAATTCTGTTCTCCCTGCCCAAGAAATTCTTCAGGGAGGGAGGAAAACTGCTAAATGTACTGTGTGATGAAAAATATTGTACTTAACACCGACCATCACTACACATCTGAAAATGTACACAGGAGAGATTCCTCATATATGTAGTGAATGTGAGAAATCTTTCAGTAATGAAATACGCCTTACAATACCTCAGAGCAAATATCCTGAGATATATGATGCGTACATCAAGTGTGAAAATTAATTTCTGAGGAGTCAGACCTGACGCTCCAACCTCGATCTCCAAGAGAAGACAAACCTTATGAATATGAGGAACGTAATAAAATTTCTGCCCAGAATTCAGCTCTCAGCACACATCAGAGATCTCACACAGAACAGAAATCTTTAATGGGATAAATGTGGGAAGACTTTTAGACTGAAATCATACCTCACTTTGCACCAGAGAAGACACACAGAAGAGAAACCTTATGAATGTAACAAATGTGAAAAGTCTTTCACCCAGAAGATACACCTTCGAGTTCATCAAATAACACACACAGGAGAGAAATCTTATAAGTATAATGAATGTGGAAAGTCTTTCCAAAGGAAGGGAAAACTTCGTGTTCATCAGAGAATACACACAGGAGTGAAACTTTATGAATGTAACCAATGTGTGAAGTCTTTCAAACAGAAAACTTCCCTCAAATTGCATCAAAGAACACACACAGGAGAGAAACCTTATGTGTGCAACAAATGTGGAAAGACCTTCAAGTGGAAGTCATATCTTGATGGGCATAATAGAACACACACAGGAGAGAAAACTTATGCATGTAGTGAATGCGGAAAGTCTTTCAAATGGAAGGTAAAACTCCATGTTCATCAGAGAATATACTCAGGAGAAACACCTTATGAGTGTAACATATGTGGAAAATCCTTCACACAGAAGCCAAACCTCAACATGCATAAGACAATTCAAACAGGAGAAAAACCTTATGAATGTAAGCGATGTGGAATGTCTTTCAAATGGAAGTCTTCCCTCAAATTGCATCAGAGAATACAGACAGGAGAGAAACTGTACGAGTGCATCAAATGTGGTAAGACCTTCAGATGGAAGTCACATTACAGGAGGCATAACAGAATTCACACTTATTAGAAACCTTAGGAATATAACCAAAGTTGAAAGTCTTTCGTGCAGTATTCACCCTTCAGGAAGCGTAAGAGAGTTCACACATATGAGAAGCCTTAGCAATGTAATAAATAGGAAAGACTTTTTAGTCTGTGGAAGAAAACTCAGCTTGTGTCACAGAACCAACGCAAGATAAAACCCTTAATGAATGTAGCAAATGTTCAGTCTTTTCCCCAGAAGGCACAAGTCAAGATTTATCACTAAACACGCACAGGATAGAATCCTATGAAAAAAATGAAAGGGAAATTTTTTTGAAGAACTCATAGTTGAGTTTGCATGATACCACACAGACACAGGATAAAAATCGTATGAATATAAGAATATGAAAAATCCATCATGAACGTATGACTAAGTATAACATGCACATAGGAGAGAAAAACCTTATGAATATTACAAATGTGGAAATTGTTTGACCTGGAAGGCATACTTCTGTGTTCATCACAAACCTGATTCCCATAGAAGAAAAGAAAACTAATGAATAGAACAAATGTGCAATGACTTTTAATCAGAAGTCAGTCTTCAGTACATTTCAGAATATACACAATAGAGAAATTCTAAGTAATGAAAAACATTTAGCTATATATAGAATCTCTGTATATGGGAGCATTAGGGTAAGTCTTCTAAACAAAGTCAACCTTCAGCAAGCATTAAGAGCACTCACAAAAGAAATAATAGCATGTAGGAAAACCTTTGTCAGGAACCTCTAAAAGCTGACTGTGTGGCTTAGTGGTAGAGTGCTAACCTATCAAGGATGAAGGCCTGGGTTAGATTCCTCAATAGTACGTGAAAAGAGCAAGCCAGAAGCAGCACTGTGGTTCAAATGGTAGAGTGCTAACCTTGAGCAAAAGTAGCTCAGGCCCTGAGTTCAAGCCTAAGGATTGGAGAGAGAGAGAGAGAGAGAGAGAGAGAGAGAGAGAGAGAGAGAGAGAGAGAGAGAGAGAGAGAGAGAGAGAGAGAGAGAAAGAGAGAAAAGAGACAGAAAGAGAAACAGGAACTTCTAAATATTACAGAGATAGAGAAGGAGAGAGAGAAGGAGACAGAAACTAATTTCTAAACTTTACAGTCTTTCTATTTCCTTACAAATTCGTCTATGTCATTCTTTCTGACAGAAGCACAGAATTCCATTGTGTAAAAATACCATATTTGATCTACTCATCAACTGACGGGCATCTGGGTTGGTTCCATACCTTTGTTATAGTAAATAGTGCTGTGATAAATGTTATTGTTCTAGTGAATTTAGTGTGTCCTATCTGGACGATTGGCAAGTAGTGAAATTGCTGGATCACAGGGGAGCTCTATGTTTAGTCTTTTTGGGATACTGCCATAGTGCTTTCCATAGTGGTTGAACGAGTTTGCAATCCCACCAGCAGTGTAGTAGTGATCCCTCCTGGCCACATCCCCTCCAGCATACGTTATTAGATTTCTGGATCTTGGTCATTCTAACTGGAGTGAGGAGGAAAAGGGAAAGAGGAACTGAGGAACTGAAACTTAGAATGTAAACCACCTTTTTGATGGAACTATAAACCCTGGAGAAGGAAATTAACACAGAACTGAGGAAATGCAAAAACCTATGCTCCTGGTTTGGAAGAAGTAATATTGTAAAAATGGCAATCTTGATAGGGACTATCTACAAATTCAGTGCAATATTCATCAATATCCCAATGTCATTCTTTAAAGAAACAGAAGAGGAAATCCAAAATTTCAATTGGAATAATAAAGGACCCTTTATAGTTTGTCTTCTTGCATGATACATAATGTTTAATCTCACCTTCTCCACCAAAATCTCACCTTTCTCATTGAGACATAGGTGGCCCTGTTTACTAGCAGCAAAGGCTCAAACGCGCAGGTTCAGGTGTCACCACTGCCTCTGTTACTGGGTAGATCCAACTCTGTCATCGATTCTGAGGTCTGCTCTGGGAGTCTTGGTCACAAGTTGTTCTGTGGCATCTGCTGGCAGCCTGTGCCTATTTGCTTCCTTTTCCTCCAGCAGCCTACAACAGGGAATGAAGTTCAGGCGCTGATGCTCTCCTTCATATGCAGGGCAGGATGAGCCCAACCCTCCCTCATCTTCCTCTTCCAATTTTTGGGAAAAAATGTGCTGGCTGAAGTCCTCAGGTGTGGTGCATGGCTGATCCACACTTTTTATCCAGGCTGGTCAGGAGGCTGAGATCTGAGTATGGAAGTTCCAAGTCACCTAGAACAGGAAAGTCTGATAGATTCTTACTACCAAAAATAAAAACAGCTGGGAATGGAGTTTGGGCTCAAGTGGTAAAGGGCTAGTCTTGAGTACAAATGCTTAGTGCCCAGGCCCTGAGTTCAGGCTCCAGCACTGCCAACAACCTCACTTTAGTGAGATTTTAGCTTTATCCATGTAGGCACATCTCACTGGAATCTTTGCTGGTAGAGATAGTCTTCATAATTTTGTCTCAAAGTAAAGTTCCTCCTGGGGTAGTACACAAAAGGTGTCATGGAGAGAGGAGCCCCACTTGCTTCAGGTTTGAAGATGGCATAGGTCAAGCCAGCATGGATTTGGCACATCAGTCTTTTTCCTAGCACCACCTACCAGTGAATGTCAAATGACATTGATTGTTGTGGGATTGTGTGATTAAAGTGCCCCATTAAGGGCAGTGTTAGCACATCCAAACTTGGATACCAGGGATGCTGAAATCTCAAAGCTAAGATTTCTGTTGCCTACAGAAATGCTGGTGTGTCTGTGATTCACTAAAAGTTCAGGTGCAAAGATTCTGAAGCTTGATGCCATGTGTTTATTCCATTTAGTAAAATTATTTTAATGCACTGTATAAGTTAAAACATTTGATAAGAGTCAGGGGTAGTGAAAACATTGTTCTTGAATTCAGGTGTCTGGCAGGGTAACGGGGGGTGTTGGTGGCTGGGACTATGAAGCGGGAGCTGCTATCAAACCATGGATCATGTTCCTCTTTGTCTGGGAGAAATGACTCCAAAGATGAAATTTGAATGGTGAGGAAAAGATGATGATGTACTCAGGAAATATCTCCTAAACAAATGCTCATGTGGAAGTGGGATGGGTGCTGGGCATGTCTGAGGCAGAGCTTAAGGGGGCTTCTCATGGCGTTGAGAACGTTCCTTGCGACTTGAGGCATGCAGCAGGGTGTTTTAGATGACCATTGTGAGATGGATGGAATAAGACTGGAGACAAGATGAATGCTGGGATGCTGAAATGCTCTTGCATGAGTGGCTGGTGGCTCACCTGAAAGAACTAATTATGTCTAAAAAAGAAATCAGGAATTTGTTTTGATTAGATAATACCTGTAATCCGAGGCATATTCAGGATCCTGATCTTAGTATTGTGGTTTAAAACCAACCCAGCAAAGGGAAAAATGCATGAGACTCATACTCCCAGTTTAGAGCAAGAACAAAGATTGAAGTAGAGCTGTGGCTCAAGAGCTAGAGTGCTACCTTGAGCAAAGAAAAGCTAAGAAAAAGCTTCAGGTCTTGAGTTAAAGGCCAGGAATGAAAGAAGGAAGGTAAAAAAGGGAAGTGTGTGAGGAAGGGAAATATATAAATGAAAGAGAGAAGGAACTAGAAATTGAAAACTAGAGAATATTTAAAAGTCATCAGTCCGTCTAAGAAAAGTGTTGGAGTATGGGTTCTATATGTGGTGAACTGGAAGCCCAGCAGTGACTTGTTAACCAAAGAGTCACCATGATGAGCAAAGGATAGAAATCTGCATGAGCCTCTTAGCGGATTGATTCACAGAAGGGAACCTCAGCTCCCATCCCATAGTTAGAAGTATATAGAGATGGGGAAGTTGGCATCACCTTGATGTCATTGTGTCCATGGAGACTGGAAGCCATGGCTCTGTGAAAGCACAATGTTCTGGTTACTGAGCTGGGAGGCTGAGGAGAGCCAAGTCCTGGCCATGAAGAAATCAGGGTGGCAGCAGAGCAACTCTGCTGCGGTGTGTGCCTGCTTGGCTGTTCTTATTCTGTGGTGGATCAGGCCGGAGCGGGTGATAGCAAATGTTTTGTGGTCACAAGCCCTTCACCAAGAGCTTCCTCTGGGATCCTCATAAGCTAAGGATGGCTGGTGGTGGGATGTGTGTGGGGTGGAAGTGACAGAGGGATGGACGCATGGCAAGGTGGGTGAAGAGATGAGAGGAATGATGAGATCCCAGTTCATTGGTTTCCATGGTTAATGGGTGGGAGGTAGAGAGGCATGATGGAGGAATGATGGAGGCAGGGGAAGGTGGTGACAGAGTGAGGCCATCTGTAGTGCCAGCCTGGCCATCATCTGAAGCCCATAGGAAGCTTCCTGATCCTTCACTTAGTCCTGCTCCTTGTGGAGGGAATGTCACGTGTACCCAGAGCTAGGGGTGGGGGAATGTTAGTAGCACCTGGAGAACCATTGGCCTCTACCTGGGTGAGGGGTGGATATGGCTCCCATGCTGGGTGGCCTGATAGCTATGGAACAGATCTCTCCTTAGCTACCACAGTCAGTGGCTGCTCTCCATCTAGGGTTAGGGCACCTGCTCAGCCATCAGGACACCCCATGCCAGGACAGAGGCCTACAATTCAGATGGCAGCACAGGGGTGAAGATGATCTCACCGTAGCCCTAGTTACATGGCTGTCCCTGCATGCAGGACAGGATGAGCTGGGGGAAGAAGTTCTCTGTGTTTTTCCACAGCCTATCCCGGCCTCTTCTTGTGTCTGATTAGACCAAGAGAGTACCAGGTTCCCTCTCATAGTCCTGGTTCTTTTTCTTTTACAGTCATGAGGCTTGAACTCAGGTCCTGGGTACTGTCCCTGAGCTCTTTTGCTCAAGGTTGATGCTCTACCATTTGAACCATAGTGCCATTTCCAGCTTTTCCTTTTCATGTGGATCTCTGATATGTCCAGTGCTGTGCCTGCAGGGAGGCACTCACCCCACAGACAGAGCCACCTCTGCCGTGACTGTGACTGCCCACAACCCTCACACCCACTCCTTGCACACCCCTCGACTCCAGTTTTAGCTCCTCTTGGACTGGGTGTCCAGCCTACCCCTTCCTACACTCACAAAGGGTCTACAATTGTCTTCCCAGGGTCCTTTCTTCTGCCAGCCAGAGTACAGACTGTGCACATCTTGACGATCACAGAGCTCAAAGCCAAAGGCTGAGATGCAGAAGGGGGTGACCCAGTAGCTGCATAGGGCCCATGGATCATCCTGTGCATCCCCCAGCCTGTGACTTCCCCCACCCCCTTGGCAGGGAAGCTCCATGCCCACATCCTGATCCCTGGTCCCCTCCAATTCCATTCTCCCTTGGATTTTGCAGACTGTCTACCATCAGGATCTAAAATTCTATTCATCACTTTATGTCCTTATCACTGATTTGCTACTTGGGCAGGATCTCCCCATGCCTGGAGAGTGGGCATGTCATGTACTCTCTGTGGAGCAGTTGCCCCAGGAGAAGAAATATGCACTTCATGTGAGTGTTGGACAGGGCAGGAGGGCTCCCTAGGATCAGAAGCCACAGGAGGGTGCGGATGGGGGAATGCTAGGGGCCCCAGGGGACAGTGGGAGTTAGGGCACAGTTGGTTCCTTCTGCAGGGTTGACACCGCTTCACAAAACCAACAGAATGAGGTTCCCATTACAGATGTCAGAGACAGTGCAGATTGCCAATGGGCGCAGGGGTCACTGTCACCCCCAGATGCTGGCTGCATGCTGGGATGCACGCAGAGATGTTTTCAAGATCAGATAATGAGGATGTTGCAGGGTGTAACCATTCTTTGCAGATGGCTCTCTAGCTCTCTTGAGCTTCATCTCTATCTTTGGCTTTTTCTTGGCAGTTAACTGGAAATGAGTGTTTCATGGACTTTCCTTTCTGGACTGGCTTCAAACAGAAGCTATGCACAGTTTTCAAACCATACCCTACTGAAGAAGGGAAGCTTGATCTGTTGCTTAAATGGGTTGCACTTTGGCTCCGTTTTCTATGCCTCACGGGAGGGGGCTCATCATTTGTAGACTAAGATTTCATGACCTTCAAAGCCAAATGCTACCTGAAAGTTCAGGGTCCCAGCCTATGTGTTGGGCCAGGGTGAATACATTCTCTGTTATGCTGGGTCATCAACCCATGTTTTAAGCTGGAAGTAGGCAGTGCCACATTTGATAAGAACATCTGCCAGAGATTGTCACCTCATGAAAGCAGATTCTAAATTTGTATTCCATTTCCTGTGGTGGAGAAATCCCCTCCAACTTAGACAGGCTCACATCCACCTGCAGGTCACACTCCTAATGCACCCTTGAGTGTCCTCATGGTATTGGGATCTAAGTTTGTAGGGAATGCTGCTTTAGTCCATAAATTAGCTGGACAAGGGATGAAAAACGTGTTGTGGATTAATATGAGAACAATTTAAGAAGCCCTGGAGGAGCATCAACCTGACCCTCTGTGGTGCTATAAATCTGATAGGATGTTCCAGACTGAGAAACAATCACATGGCTTTGTGTTTGGCATCCAGACAAGTGAGTGCATGTCTTAGCTGTCAGCCAATACAGAGGAGGACATGAATAAGTGGGTGGAAAGCATCTGTCACACCCCTGTCTGGGGGCAGGTTGAGAGAACATAGGAAGGTAGATTCCATGGCTGTGGTGGGGCCAAAAAAAGGGTAAAAGAGGCAAAGGAACCAGGTACTGGTAGCTCAAGACTGTCATCCTAGCTACTCAGGAGTTTGAGATCTGAGGATCACAATTCAAAGCCAGCCCAGGACAGAAACTCCATGAGACTCTTATCTGCAATAAACTACTGAATGCAAGAAGCTCAAGCTCAGTGAGCATCCGGGCCTAGCGTTCAAAACCCAGGACTGGCAGAAAAAAGTATCAAAGGACAAGAAGCTGGCCAAAACTTAGAGGGACTCTATCTTGACAAACAATACAATGGTAAGTTGCACTCAGAAGACTTGCACAAAATCTGGAAATGCGTGAGACCTATCTATGTATGTTTCCTGTTTGTCTAAATATATATGTTTATGCATTAATATATTAGTATAGAGAGACAGATCAATACATATGACTATACATATATACATAGCCAGACACTTATGGCCTAAACGTAGAATAAAGCATTGGTAAGTGGCTGTTAGCTGTCCAGATTCTACTGGAATATGTGGAATGAATTTATTAAGCACAATGCAGGCTCTTAGTCAGATCTGGATCAAGATTATGTGGTTCCATCAGATGAATGAGGAAAGATCAGAAAAATCTACTAAGATATCCAGATATACTTTTGAAACTAAGGTATCTGGACTCCTTTTTTTTCTTTCTTGGTGGGGAGCTTGAACTTTGGACCTGGGCAAGGTCTCTTAGTTCTTTTTCCTCAAGGCTAATGCTGTACCAGTTTTAGCCACAACTCCACTTAGTTTTTGGGTGGATAAGTGGAGAGAAGAATCTTACAGTTTTTTTTGTTTTCGTTTTTTTGCTTGCAAAGGCTTTGAATCACCTTCTCCCTGGCTAGTAGAATGACAATTATGACCCTCCAGCGCCTGGCTAGTGATTTTTTGAAAATTGGACTTTCTTCCAAATTACGTAACTGGTTCCTAGCAAAGTTTTGAAGCCTGACTTAAATGTGACAGATTTTTGTCAGTTGGAGACACTCTGTGCTGAACGTTAGAAATCTACCAGCTGAGTCACAGTGGCACTTCCAGTTTTTGTTTATGTGGTGCTGAGGAATGGAATCCAGGGTTTCATACATGCTAGGCAAGCTACATTTTCAGCCCAAGGTTTTCTGTTTTGTTTTTCAGTGTTGTTGCTTCTAAGGTACTGTATGATGTTCTTTCATTTTCTTTGCTTTTTACCTCTTTTCTTCTTTTTCCCTTTAGTTTTATTCTCTGTAGTCACTGTGTTGAATTCGGGTACCCTGTGTCTTGTACATAGGTTTATGTGATTTGGGGAATGGAGAGGGTATAATAAAATGGTAAAAAAAAAAAACAAAGGAAAAAGGGTGAACCAATTGAACAGTGATACTTGGAAGACACTAAACGGAAATGAACTGAACAATCTGGGTGGAGAGGGGGCTGAGGGTAGGAAAACAGAGAAAAAGGAGGGAGGGGATAACAGTTTTCTTAAGAAATGTGTTCATTACTTATGTAACCGTATGCCAACTATATATTGACTTAACAAAAAAAATTAACTTAAAAAATAATTTAGCCGGGTATGGTGGCTCACACTTGTAAATGTAGCTACTCAAGAGGCTGGGATCCAAGGATAGCAGTTCAAAGTCAGCCTGGGCACTGAAGTCCATGTGACTCTTATCTGCAATTAACCACCAGAAACCCAGAAGTGGCCCTATGGCTCAAGGGATAGGGCAGTAGTCTTGAGATGAAAAGCTCAGTGACAAGACTCAGGTGCAGAATTGCAGTCCCATGACTTGAATGATGAATGATACTAGCAAGGCTCTGTGCGCTCACAGTTGGAATCCTATCTACACAGAATCAGGTTTGAATCCAGCCCAAACAAATTGCATAATATTCTGATTTACAGTTCATTACCAAAACTCTGGAAGTGGAGTTGTGGATCAAGTGGTAGAACACCAGCCTGAAGCAAAAAAAAAAGCATTTAAGGACAGTTCCCAGGCCCTGGGTTCAAGTCCCAGGACTTGCATAAAACAACAAAATGTGACGCTGAGTCCTCCATCATTTGGTGTTATAGTTCAATATTCTTGATATGCGTCTTAGAAATTAAGTCCCTAGCAAATACTATCCCCTGAAATTCTGCTTCATAGATGATTCATAGAATTTCAGCATCATTACTATCACCTTCCAGTTAGCATAGCAGTCTACTACTGAAAATTTGAAGAAAACTTTTGAGTAATCCTAATAAATCTGTGTATCATCTGCACACACAACAAATCAGCAGCAGCTATGTTCTACTATTATCTAAATGTATTTAATCCCTTCTTGAGTTAATGAGCCTTAAAGAGTAAAACATATGAAATAGATATGAAACTAACAGTCACCATTCTTCTACCTAATATTGTAATATAAGTTTATAAATGCAAGGACTATTCTGAAGTGTGCAGAAGACAGCTTCTAATTATAATATTCTCATGAAGTATAGTTTTTAAGAAACATGTTGCTTGCTTT
This sequence comes from Megascapheus bottae, assembly GCA_024803745.1. NCBI lineage: Eukaryota > Metazoa > Chordata > Mammalia > Rodentia > Geomyidae > Megascapheus > Megascapheus bottae. The sequence goes on along the minus strand of JANJXV010000054.1, from coordinate 3,361,773 downwards.
GGGAAAGCAAAGGCAAGGAAAAATGATATAAGTAAGTTCCCTATTTATCAGAAGGAAAATACTATTGGGTTTAGATCAACTTCATTCATTCCGTGCTGATGAAGTAAATATTTGCAATTCCTGAGGCCAATCACTTCATTGTGATGCACAATCAGCCAGCTTAGATCAATCTTCCAAAAAAGGAAAGGAACAAATGAGAAGCAATTAAGTTTTCCAAAATGAACCAGGTGGTGGTGGCAGCTCACACTTGTAATTCTATCTACTCAAGGCCTGAAATCCAAGGATCTGGATTAAGTCTGTCTGGGATGAAAATATTCCTGTCTGAAACATCATCTCTGTTATCACAGCCCAGCTGATACACTCTGCCCAACAGGTTCCAAACACCAAAGTCCATCTCCTATCTGAAATACTAGCAAACGTACTCACACATTATTTCCTCTTTGGGAGATAGTTGAAACATGTACCAGAAACATTTCCCTGGCTTCAGAGTGGAAGTGGAAATATATACTCACTAGAAGCCCATCTAGTAAATTACAGTCAATCATCTTTCTTCACATCTTGTTAGTTAAATTGAACAATAAGTGTTTGGATCAGAAGCGAAGTGTATGAGCATACAGGTTGTAAAAGTACTGTAATATTAGCTACTCAAGATAAGCTGAGACATGACGATTCCAGTTCAAAATCAGCCATGCAATACATTCCATAGGATTTTTACCTCTAATTAACCAGCAAAAAAACAGAGCCTTGAATTGTGCTTAAAATGCCACAGGGCTAAGCTTTGCATAAAAGTGCTAAGGGGTAGCATTCAGGATCCCACTCTCTCCACTCCTTTTTAACATTGTACTAGAATTCCTAGGCAGTGCAATAAGGCAAGAAGCAAGCATAAAGGGGATCCAAGTAGGGAAAGAGGAAATAAAACTATCCCTCTTTGCAGATGACATGATTCTTTATTTAAAGAATCCTATAGACTCTACTCCCAAGCTCCTTGAGCTGATTCAAAGGTTTGGAAGTGTAGCAGGCCATAAGATCAACCCTCACAAATCAACTGCCTTACTTTACGCCAACAGTGAGAGGAACGAGGCAATAATCAGGAAAGAAAATCCTTTCACAATAGTCTCAAAGAAAATAAAGTACCTAGGAATTAGCTTAACTAAGAATGTAAAGGACCGTTTAGATGAAAACTTTAAAACCCTAAAAAAAGGAAATTAAAGCAGAACTAAGGAAATGGAAAAATCTCCCATGCTCCTGGATTGCAAGAATCAACATTGTGAAAATGACAATCTTGCCAAGGGCTATCTACAAATTCAATGCAATACCCATCAACATCCCAATGTCATTCTTTAAAGAAATAGAAGAGGCAATTCAAAATTTCATATGGAATAATAAAAGATCCCGTATAGCAAAAACACTTCTTAGCAGAAAGAACAGCGCTGGAGGAATTTCAATTCCAAACTTTAGACTCTATTACAGAACTATAATTCACAAAACAGCTTGGTACGGGCACAAGAACAGGCCTGAAGTCCAATGGAATAGAACTGCGGACCCAGACATAAAACCACAGACCTATGCCCACCTAATCTTTGACAAGGGAGCCAAAAAAATAGAATGGAAGAAAGATAGCCTCTTCAACAAATTGTGCTGGCAGAACTGGTTAAGCACCTGCAGAAAACTAAAGTTTGATCCTTGTTTGTCACCTTGCACTAGAATTAACTCCAAATGGATCAAAGGCCTGGAGGTAAAAGCTGACACACTGAAAAGTTTACAGGAAGGAATAGGAGATACACTAGGCCTCCTTGGCACAGGTCGAAACTTTCTTAATAAGGACCAAGAATCACAACAAATCAGAGAAAGGCTGGATAAGTGGGACTGCATTAAACTGCAGAGCTTTCGTATGGCTACGGATATAGCTAGTAAACTAGTCAGGAAGCCTACAGAGTGGGAGAAGATCTTCACCAACCAAACAACGGACAAAGGCCTCATATCTAAAATATATCAACAACTCAAAAAATTGAATCACTGCAAAACTAACCTCCAAAGTAACACCCATCCCATTAAAAATGGGCCAAAGACTTAAAGAGAGTCTTCTCTGAAGAAGAAAGAAAATGGCCTATAGACACATGAAAAAATGCTCAACATATCTGGTCATAAAAGAAATGCAAATCAAAACAACTCTAAGATTCCACCTCACTCCAGACAGAATGGCCATGATCAGGAAAACGAATGATAACAGCTGCTGGAGGGGATTTGGCCAGGAGGGATCAATACTACACTGTTGGTGGGAGTGCAAACTCGTTCAACCACTATGGAAAGCAGTGTGGCAGTGCCTCAAAAGGCTAAACATAGAACTCCCCTATGACCCAGCAATTCCACCACTTGGCATTTACCCAACAATCCAGAAACAAGGGCATACTAAACCCACTAGCACAACAATGTTCATTGCAGCACTATTCACCATAGCAAAGATATGGAACCAGCCCAGATGTCCCTCAGTTGATGAGTGGATCAACAAGTTGTGGTATTTGTACACAAAGGAATTCTATGCTGCTGTCAGAAAAATGACATCGCCCCATTTGTTAGGAAATGGAAAGACTTAGAACAAATCATATTAAGTGAAATAAGCCAGACTCAAAGGAACTTAGGCTCAGTGGTTTCCCTCATTCGTCATAATCAGTAGAAACCTTGGGCTCTACGAGCAGAGATTTGCAATAGAGCAAAAGGCCATATATAAGGCCATATAATGTGAAGCTAATTGAAAGGACCTCCAGGATACTGAACAAAATCCATATAATGAATAATTGTTGTCCTTAATGTAGATGTTGTCTCTCTTCTCCTTTGATGTCCCTTGGTTCTCCCATATTGGCATAGTATCTCACTTTGTTATCTGATATATTGAATTTATTTGTATTTGGATATTTGAAATTTGTAGGGAACGGGGGAAAACCATGTCTGGTGGGGGGTGTGGGGTTGGAGGTTAATGGGTACCAAGACATGTGAATGGGTATCAATGTATGTGAACTAATGCACCTTCTATCTGGCAAATATCATGTAACCCTTTTACTAATTACAATAAAAATTTAAAAAAAAAGAAAGTTGTAGTGTGTGGGGAGGATGGTTGGGTCAAATACCTTTCTTCTTAGAAATATACCTCATCTGGTTGCCCTGGATTTTCCTGGCCTTCTTCTTAGAGAAAGACCTGTTATACTGGATTTGTGGCTTGGCAATGATCTAGCATGTACATCTTCGAGTAAGACATCCACAACTTCCATGCCTGAGACTCGAGTTTCCTGACCTTTGGCAACAGCACAGCAACATCTTTCTTCCTCCTGAGCCACAGGCCAAGTGAGCTGGCTTGAGTTGGTTGTTAGTTACAGTGGCTTGGTTACCAGGGTTCCATATTCTGTTCCATTGTGAGGGAGGCAGGGTCACCTTTCAGGGCACAATGACCAAACATCCTTGCTCACCGAAGACCTCACCAAAGACATACTGGAGGCTGAATCTCTCCTCCAATCTCACAATATACATGTGGATGTAGTAAACAGCACACCTTATTTGTCCACTCCCAATGTCTTCCAATAGGCCCAACTACCACTCTGGTCTCAGGCTCCAGGAGCCTTTCTTAGGTAAGATCCAAACTTAAGGCTCAATATTGCCCTCATCCTTTACAAAACATTTGCTTCACAGTGCCTTCTCTTCCTGCATTTGCCCCTTGTCGAATTTTTTTTTGTTTTTGCTAGTCTTGGGACTGGACCTCAGAGTGTGAACATTGTTCTTGGGCTTTCTTTAGGCTTTAGCTGTCCCACCGATCCACAGCACCACTTGCAGCGTTTTCTATGTATGTGGTAATGAGGAATCAAACCTGAGTCTTTTGCGTGGTACCCAAGAACTCTACCACGAGGTCAATTTATTAGGACATTATTAGGTTTCTGTATCCTAATCAATTTTTTCCTGATGATTATCTTTGCTGTTATGTGTAAAAAATGCAAGAGGGAAAAACTCAGAAGAATTAGTGAAATTTTAAAAAAAGCATTACACACATAGATAAGTGTTCATTCTTTGTAGGAGAAAGGATATTTTATATGATGATGATGACTTTATAATTACTATGTCAGGGTTGAGAGTTTGGCATAGTGGTAGAGTGCTTGCCTAGCATCCATGAAGATATGGGTGTGATTGCTCAGTATCACATAGATAGAAAAATCTAGATGTGGCACTGTGGCTCAAGTGGCAGAGGGCTAGACTTGAGAAAACCCGAGGACAGTGCTCAGGCCCTGAATTCAAACCCCAAGACTGGCAGAAAGATAAAAGAAAATAAAAATGCTTTTTACGAGCTAATTCAGTCACAGCATTTGCTTCTGAAATCTTCGCTTCTGCATCATGTGAAATACCCCTTTCCCTCAACGTAGACAAGAAAAACAGATCCATCCCATGGTCCAGTGTGAGGCCACTGGTTGGGCTAAGAGCTAGTCGTGCAGCAACACATAAATTTTATTCTAATACTTTCCAAATTTTGTACTCAAATGTGCTACCTACTTACCAACTTAGGTGAGTTATCCTTATGCTATACCTTTTCTTCATGACTACAATATTCTTACACTCCTACGTTAACCCTCTTGTACCTCCCCTGAACTCTCTCATTCTTTTTTTCTATCTGTGGACCTCTGCTGGTCTTTCAACCCTTATACTGCACGGATCTACACTTGATGGCTGTTGAGCAATATTGTATATGTAGGTGGTTAATTATTCTCTAGGCTCAGAGGTGTTGGGGACTGACTGTGGGGTCAGTGACCGTGACTGTGGGGTCAGTGACCTTGGACCCTCACAATTGAGTACATAAGGAAGTAAGCTCTTATCATGATTTGGGCTGTGTCAATAGCTTCTCATTTAACCTGTTTGGGACTTGATAGCTTCTCATTCAACCTATTTCAGACTTGATACTGTTTGTAGGAATGTAGCCCCTGGCAGTTCCCTAGTTTAAAGAAGTGTATTTAAGATTGAGAAGTGGAAATAAACTGGGCTACGGTCTTGGGCTACAGGCTTCTTAAGCTGTGGCTCCTGATCTGGGCTGTAGCCCTCCTGAACCCCATCTGTTTGTCTCTCTTCTATTTTGTCCTAGTCCTTGCCCCCTATTTCAGAATCCAAATCTGCGAACCCTGGTTTGCTGCCGGTTGGCCCCGGCAACTGGCGCCCGAACAGGGACCCTGAAAATCTGGGACGAAGGTGAAGGACCCCTCCCTGTGGTGAGTAACACATCGTAGGACTATTAAGAGAGGACCTTAAGAGAGTGTATAGTGAGGAGTAAAAATTATGGGTCAAGTTAATAGCCATAGGTCATATGTACCGATCTTAACAGGCCTACTTGAAGCCCACGGAACGTGGGTGGAAAAAGGGGTGCTTCAGAGCTTCCTACAGTTTGTCGAGGAGGCATGCCCGAGGTTTATAGAGGAGGGATTCCAAAAAACCTGGCAGCGGATAGGAAAAAGAATTCAAGATTATTATAATGTATATGGCCCCGAAAAGACCCCAGTAGAGGCTATTGATGTATGGAATTTAATAAGTGAATGCATAGATCCTCAACATGAGAATGCTGAACTTAATCTTGAATTAAGGGAACTTTATGAGTTAAAGGACCCTTCTGAAAACCCTGAGGCTGAGCCATATGCCGCAGCCCAAGAGAGTCTAAGTGAGATCTTGAAAAGGGAACAACAACCAGTAGATATTGAGTATCAGAATTCAGGTTTGAATATCAAGGAGGAAAGTTATGATGAGTCAATGGAGGGCCGGGTGGCTACGATGGAGAAGAAGTTAGAAGAAATGCTACATTTTCTATCGAAAATGGGGATGGAGCAGAGAGCCCCCCCAGAAGTAGGAAAGAAAGATGATCCTCAGGCCACCATGGTGTCTGATTCTAAACCTTACCCCTCACACCCACCGCCATCGGCTGTAGCCTTACGGCCTCAATCCCTTTTTCAACCTTTAGGCAAGCCTAAAGGCCCTAGCAACAAGTCCCTTTTAACAGGCACTACAACCAGGCACAGTGCATCGCAATTAAACCTGACTCAGGCTGCAAGAGAGAGGGAAGATATTTCAGGGCCTCGATGATTCCCTAGTTTAGATGATCATGATGAACAAGTATACCATCAACCTGTTCCTGTTAAACTGTTACAGGATTTAAGGAGTGCCTGCTCCCAATATGGGCCAACTGCCCCTTTTACTCAAGTAATATTGGAGGCTGCCTGTGCTGTTATTGCATGCCCAAATGACTGGAAGCGGCTTGCCAGAGCATGCCTTAGTGCAGGAGAGTACTTATTATGGGAGACAGAGTTCACTGCACAGTGTCGGGCTAAAATTGAAACAAATAGGTCTAAGAACCTGCCTTACACTGTTGATCAGTTGTTAGGAGAGCGAACCTATAAAAACACCGAAGATCTGGCAAACACCTTCTATCTGGCAAATATCATCTAACCCTTTTACTAATTACAATAAAAGAATGAAAAAAAAAAGAAAGTTGTAGTGTGTGGGGAGGATGATGGGGTCAAATACATTTCTTCTTAGAAATTTACCTCATCTGGTTGCCCTGGATTTTCCTGGCCTTCTTCTTAGAGAAAGTTCTGTTATACTGGATTTGTGGCTTGGCAATGATCTAGCATGTACATCTTCGTGTAAGACATCCACAACTTCCATGCCTGAGACTCGAGTTTCCTGACCTTTGGCAACAGCACAGCAACATCTTTCTTCCTCCTGAGCCACAGGCCAAGTGAGCTGGCTTGAGCTGCTTGTTAGTTACAGTGGCTTGGTTACCAGGGTTCCATATTCTGTTCCATTGTGAGGGAGGCAGGGTCACCTTTCAGGGCCCAATGACCAAAGATCCTTGCTCACAGAAGACCTCACCAAAGACATACTGGAGGCTGAATCTCTCCTCCAATCTCACAATATACATGTGGATGTAGTATACAGCACACCTTATTTGTCCAATCCCAATGTCTTCCACTAGGCCCAACTACCAGTCTGGTCTCAGGCTCAAGGAGACTTTCTTATGTAAGATCCAGAATTAAGGGTCAATATTGCCCTCGTCCTTTACAAAACATTTGCTTCACAGTGCCTTCTCTACCTGCATTTTGCCCCTTGTCGAATTTTTTTTTGTTTTTGGTAGTCTTGGGACTTGACCTCAGAGTGTGAACATTGTTCTTGGGCTTTCTTTAGGCTTTAGCTGTGCCAACGATCCACAGCACCACTTGCAGCGTTTTCTATGTATGTGGTAATGAGGAATCAAACCTGAGGCTTATTGCTTGGTAGCCAAGTAATCTACCACTTGGTCGAACACACAGGGCATCTTGCACATATTTTTGACGTCAATCTACTAGGATATTATTAGGGTTCTCTATCCTAATCAATTTTTTCCTGATGATTAGCTTTGCTGTCATGTGTAAAAAATGCAAGAGGGAAAAACACAGAAGAATTAGTGAAATTAAAAAAAAGCATTAGACACAGTTATGTGTTCATTCTTTGTAGGAGAAAGGATATTTGGATATGATGATGATGATGATGACTTTATAATTACTATGTCAGGGTTGAGAGTTTGGCATAGTGGTAGAGTGCTTGCCTAGCATCCATGAAGATCTGGGTTTGATTGCTCAGTATCACATAGATAGAAAATCTAGATGTGGCACTGTGGCTCAAGTGGTAGACGGCTAGACTTGAGAAAACCCGAGGACAGTGCTCAGGCCCTGAATTCAAGCCCCAAGACTGGCAGAAAGATAAAAGAAAATAAAAATGCTTTTTACGAGCTAATTCACTCACAGCATTTGCTTCTGAAATCTTCGCTTCTGCATCTTGTGAAATACCCCTTTCCCTCAACGTAGACAAGAAAAACAGATCCATCCCATGGTCCACTGTTAGGCCACTGGTTGGGCTAAGAGCTAGTCGTGCAGCAACACATAAGTTTTATTCTAATACTTTCCAAACTTTGTACTCAAATATGCTACCTACTTAACAACTTAGGTCAGTTATCCTTATGCTATACCTTTTCTTCATTACTACAATATTCTTACACTCCTACGTTAATCCTCTTGCACCTCCCCTGACCTCTCTCATTCTTTTTTTCTATCTCTGGACCTCTGCTCGTCTTTCAACCCTTATACTGCACGGATCTACACTTGATGGCTGTTGAGCAATATTGTATATGTAGGTGGTTAATTATTCTCTAGGCTCAGAGGGACTTAAAGACAATAGAGATTGGATTGACAGGCTTACTGTTTTGGGTATAAATCGCTTATCAGTGGTTGTATTAGACTGGTCTGTAAGTGCACAAAAAGAAAGAGTGATAATACCAATCAAAGCTTGTGAACATCTAGTGTCTGCCAGCTACAGAGGTCTAGGTTGGTTATATCTGAAAAACTATAATCGTATTGAGTAGTAATCTTGCTCCCATTTTCAAATGGGCAGAACAAGAAACTCAAGAAAAATGTCAAATCAAGAAACAACATCCCCCACCCAATATAAACAGACAATGGACAGTCAATGGCAAACCTAGAGGAGAGTCTTCCAAGTGCTACACAAATGCAATTGATAAACATCATTAATGAAAAATGTGAAAATATAAAGAAAGAGATAATGGAGGAAGCCATAGCTGAAGAAGAGGAAAGCAAAAACAAGGTGATAAGTGAAAAAGAAGAAGCCATAAAGGAGGCCATAATAAACGTTTTTCAAAGAAAGATGGATGAATTCATAGAATCCACAAATAAAAACGTGACCAAACTCCAGCAAATGTCCAAAGAAAATAAAGCTACTGAGCTAACCACTCAAATGGAAATCGTGGAGATAAAGAAATCCATACATGATCTAAAACAAGAGATGCAAGGCATCAAAAGTGAGCAATTAGAAGCAAGGGAGATGAAAAATAAAGTAGATAGCTTTGATAGCAGGTTAGACAATGCAGAGGAGAGAATTTCAGGGGCTGAAGATAATTTAGTTATTATAGAGAAAGAACAGAAAATGAGTCAATCCAAATCTAGGAAATATGAGAGAGCGCTTCAGGAGGTCCAAGATACAATTAGGAAGCCTAATTTAAGGCTAGTTGGTATTGAGGAGGGCGTGGAGAAAAGGTCAATGGTATTGGAAATATACTTCAGGGGATCATCTCAGAGAATTTCCCAAATATCCAGAAGGGCAGGCCCATCCACATACGAGAAGCTTTTAGAACCCCAAACAGACCTGACCAGAAAAGAACATCCCACCGCCACATTGTGATCCGAACTGGATCAATAGAAACGAAAGGAAAGATCCTAAAGGCAGCCAGGGAAAAGGGATCAGTAACCTACAAAAGCAAACCAATCAGAATAACCCCAGATTTCTCAGCAGAGACCATGCAAGCACCAAGTGACTGGAAGCATATATGTCATGCCCTTAAATCAAATAACTACCAACCAAGAATACTGTAGACAGCTAAGCTCTCATTCATAACTGAGGGAACTATAAAAACATTCCATTCCAGGGAATGCATACCATCTAAGGACCACAAGAACTGTCAAGACACAGGCCCTACTAAAAGCTTTTAAAAATGGTAGGAACTAATAAATATCTCTCAATCCTAACTCTCAATATCAATGGACTTAACTCTCCAATTATACGGCATAGGTTGTCTAGTTGGATCAAAAAGCAAGAGCCATCGTTCTGCTGTCTTCAAGAGATACATCTTACCCAAAAACAATCATCTTTTGAAAGGGAGAGGTTGGAATAAACTCTATCAAGCTAACTGCCCCCATAAACAGGCTGGAGTTGCCATCCTCCTATCAGATACAATAGACTTCAAACTAAAATTAGTAAGAAAAGACAAAGAAGGTTACTACATACTACTAAAGGGATCTTTCCTCCCGAAGACATAACGATCCTAAATATTTACACACCCAATCCCGGAGCTCCAAACTTCATCAAGCAAACTTTACTTACACTGAAACCATACATAGATCGAAATACAGTGGTTGTTGGTGAGTTTAACACACCACTCTCACCTATGGACAGATCATCAAGGCAAAAACTCAAAAGAGAAACCTTAGAACTGAACAACTATATAGACCAACTAGATCTAACAGACATCTGCAGAATATTCCACCCAGTAACACCACAATATACGTTTTTCTCAGCAGCACATGGAACATTTTCCAAAATAGACCACATCTTAGGCCATAAAGCAAACCTGGACAGATTCAGAAACACTGAAATTATTCCATGCACACTCTCAGACCATAAAGGCATCAAATTGGAGCTGAACACATATCTCCACCAAAGAAAACCCTGTAACTCATGGAGAATGAACAACACATTGTTGAATCAAAATCAATGGGTAATCGAAGAGATCAGAACAGATATCCAACTGTTTATGAAATTTAACAATAAGGAGCACACAAATATCAACTCCTTAGGGACACAACAAAGGCAGTACTCAGAGGAAAATTTATAGCGCTGAGTGCCTACAACAGCAAGTTGGAAAAATGGCAAACCAACTAGTTAATGTCTCACCTTAACCTCATGGAAAAAGAGCAACAAACCAACCCTAAACCCATTAGGAGAAAGCAAATTATTAAAATCAAAGCAGAATTAAATGATTTGGAATAAAAAAAATCTATAGAAAGAATCAACAAAGCAAGGAGTGGGTTCTTTGAAAGAATTAACAAAATTGACAAGCCCTTAGCAAATCTTACCAAAAAAAGAAGAGAGCATATCGAAATAAACAAAATCGCAGATGAAAATGGTAATATCACGACAGAAATTACCAAGATCCAGAATAACATGAGGGAATACTTCTCAAACCTTTACGCCAACAAATTTGAGAATCTAGAAGAAATGGATGAATTCCTAGACAATATTAACATACCCACACTGAACCAAGAAGGGCTAACCCAACTCAACAGACCTATTTCAAGCTCTGAAATAGAAATGGAAATTAGACAACTTCCACTTAAAAAGAGCCCAGGGCCAGATGGATTCACAGCTGAATTCTGTAAGGTCTTCAAAGCAGAGCTCACACCAATACTCCTCAAGCTCTTCAACGAAATTGAAAATGAAGGTCCTTTACCAAACTCATTCTGTGAAGCCAACATATCCCTCATCCCCAAACCAGACAGAGATTCATCAAAGAAAGAGATCTATAGACCCATTTCTTTGATGAACCTCGATGCAAAACTTCTCAACAAAATACTGGCCAACCGTCTACAACAACTCATCAAAAAAATTATACACTATGATGAAACTGGATTCATCACAGGGAGGCAAAGCTGGTTCAACATACACAAATCAATTAATATAATTCAACACATCAACAGGAGCAGGGATAAAATCACATGATTGTCTCAATAGATGAGGAAAAGGCATTTGAGAAGATCCAAAACCCCTTTATGTTAAAAGATGTGGAGAAACTAGGAATCCATGGAACATTTCTCAATGTAATAAAGGCTGTGTATGAGAAACCCACTGCTAGTATTATACTTAATGGTGAAAATCTAAAGCCATTCCCTCTAAAATCAGGAACGGGACAAGGATGCCCACTCTCTCCACTCCTTTTTAACATAGTACTAGAATTCCTAGACAGTGCAATAAGGCAAGAAGCAAGCATAAAGTGGATCCAAGTAGGGAAAGAGGAAATAACACTATCCCTCTTTGCAGATGACATGATTCTGTATTTAAAGAATCCTATAGACTCTACTCCCAAGCTCCTTGAGCTGATTCAAAGCTTTGGAAGGGTAGCAGGCCATAAAATCAACCCTGACAAATCAGCTGCCTTACTTTACGCCAACACTGAGAGGAACGAGGCAATAATCAGGAAAGAAAATACTTTCACAATAGCCTCAAAGAAAATAAGTACTTAGCAATTAGCTTAACTAAGAATGTAAAAGACCGTTTAGATGAAAACTTTAAAACGTTAAAAAAGGAAATTAAAGCAGAACTAAGGAAATGGAAAAACCTCCCATGCTCCTGGTTTGGAAGAATCAACATTGTGAAAATGACAATCTTGCCAAGGGCTATCTACAAATTCAATGTAATACCCATCAACATCCCAATGTCATTCTTTAAAGACATAGAAGAGGCAATTCAAAATTTCATATGGAATAATAAAAGATCCCGTATAGCAAAAACACTTCTTAGCAGAAAGAACAGCGCTGAAGGAATTTCAATTCCAAACTTAAGACTCTATTACAGAGCTATAATTCTCAAGACAGCTTGGTACTGGCACAAGAACAGGCCTGAAGTCCAATGGAGTAGAACTGCGGACCCAGATATTAAACCACAGACCTATGGCCACCTAATCTTTGACCAGGGAGCCAAAAAAATAGAATGGCAGAAAGATAGCCTCTTCAACAAGTTGTGCTGGCAGAACTGGTTAAACACCTGCAGAAAACTAAAGTTGGATCCTTCTTTGTCACCTTGCACTAGAATTAACTCCAAATGGATCAAAGATGTGGAGGTAAAAGCTGACACACTGAAAAGTTTACAGGAAGGAATAGGAGATACACTAGGCCTCCTTGGCACAGGTCGAAACTTTCTTAATAAGGACCAAGAATCACAACAAATCAGAGAAAGGCTGGATAAGTGGGACTGCATTAAACTGCAGAGCTTTTGTATGGCAACGGATATAGCTAGTAAACTAATCAGGAAGCCTACAGAGTGGGAGAAGATCTTCACCAACCAAACAACGGACAAAGGCCTGATATCTAAAATATATCAACAACTCAAAAAATTGAATCACTCCAAAACTAACCTCCAAAGTAACACCCATCCCATTAAAAATGGGCCAAAGACTTAAAGAGAGTCTTCTCTGAAGAAGAAACAAAAATGGCCTATAGACACATGAAGAAATACTCAACATCTCTGGTCATAAAAGAAATGCAAATCAAAACAAGTCTAAGATTCCACCTCACTCCAGTTAGAATGGCCAGGATCAGGAAAACGAATGACAACAGATGCTGCAGGGGATGTGGCCAGAAGGGATCACTACTACACTGTTGGTGGGAGTGCAAACTCGTTCAACCACTATGGAAAGCAGTGCGGCAGTGCTTCAAAGGCTAAACATACAACTCCCCTATGACCCAGCAATTCCACTACTTGGCATTTACCCAACAATCCAGAAACAAGGGCATACTAAACCCACTAGCACAACAATGTTCATTGCAGCACTATTCACCATAGCAAAGATATGGAACCAACCCAGATGTCCCTCAGTTGATGAGTGGATCAACAAGTTGTGGTATTTGTACACAATGGAATTCTATGCTGCTGCCAGAAAGAATGACATCGCCCCATTTGTTAGGAAATGGAAAGACTTAGAAAAAATCATATTAAGTGAAGTAAGCCAGACTCAAAGGAACTTAGTCCCAATGGTTTCCCTCATTTATAGAATGAGGTGTGTGAAGTCAGATTGGAGGTGTGTGAACTCTTAGAATGGAGGTTTGTGAAGTCACAATGGAGGTGTGTGAAGTCACAGAATTGTGGTTTTTGAAATCACAGAATGGAGGTGTGTGGAGTCATAGAATAGAGGTGTGTAAAGTCAGATTGGAGGTGTGTGAAGTCAATGAATGGAGGTGTGTGAACTCAGAAAGGAGGTATGTGAAGTCATAGAATGGAGGTGTGTGAAGTCAAAGAATGGAGGTGTGGGAAATCATAGAATGGAGGTGAGTGAAGTCACAGAATTGAGGTGTGTGAAGTCACAAAATGGAGGTGTGTGAAGTCAAAATGGAGGTGTGTGAAGTCAAAGAATGGACGTGTGTGAAGCCACAATTGTGGTGTGTGAAGTCACAAATGCAGGTGTGTGAAGTCAGAGAATGGAGGTGTGTGAAGTCAAAATGGAGGTGTGTGAGGTCAAAGAATGGATGTGTGTGAAGTCATAGAATGGAGGTGTATGAAGTCATGGAATGGAGGTTTATGACGTCAAACATTGGAAGCGTGTGAAATTACAGAATGGAGGTGTGTGAAGTCATAGAATGGAGGTGTGTGAAGTCATAAAATGGAGGTGTGTCAAGTCACAGAAGGGAGGTGTGTGAAGTCACAGAATGGCGATGTGTGAAGTCACAATGGAGGTGTGTGAAGTCATAGAATGGAGGTGTGTGAAGTCAAAGAATGGAGGTGTGTGAAGTCATAGAATGGAGGTGTGTGAAATCACAGAATGGAGGTGTGTGAAGTCACAGAATGGAGGTGTATGAACTCAGAATAGAGGTATGCGAAGTCGTAGAATGGAGATGTGTTAAGTCAGAAAGGAGCTGTGGGAATTCATAGAATGGAGGTGTGTGAAGTCAGATTGGAGGTGTGTGAACTCTTAGAATGGAGGTATGTGCAGTCACAATGGAGGTGTGTGAAGTCATAGAATTGTGGTTTTTGAAATCACAGAATCGAGGTGTGTGGAGTCATAGAATGGAGGTGTGTGAAGTCAGATTGGAGGTATGTGAAGTCAATGAATGGAGGTGTGTGAACTCAGAAAGGGGTTGTGTGAAGTCATAGAATGGAGCTGTGTGAAATCATAGAATCGAGGTGTGTGAAATCATAGAATGGATGTGTGAAGTCAAAGAGAGGAGGTATGTGAAATCACAGAATGGAGGGGTGTGAAGTCAGAATAGAGGTGTGCGAAGTCATAGAATGGAGGTGTGTGAAGTCAGAATGGAGCTATGTGAACTCATAGAATGGAGGTCTGTGAAGTCACAATGGAGATGTGTGAAGTCATCGAATGGTGGTTTTTGAAGTCACAGAATGGAGGTGAGTGAAGTCATAGAATGGAGGTGTGTGAAGTCAGATTGGAGGTATGTGAAGTCACAGAATGGAGGTGTGTCAACTCAGAAAGGAGGTATGTGAAGTCATAGAATGGAGGTGTGTGATGTCAAAATGGAGGTGTGTGAAGTCAAAGAATGGAGGTGTGTGAAGTCATAGAATGGAGGTGTGTCAAGTCACAGAAGGGAGGTGTGTGAAGTCACAGAACGGAGATGTGTGAAGTCACAATGGAGGTGTGAGAGATCATAGAATGGAGGTGTGTGAAGTCAAAGAATGGAGGTTTGTGAAGTCAAACATTGGAAGTGTGTGAAATTACAGAATGGAGGTGTGTGAAGTCATAGAATGGAGGTGTGTGAAGTCATAGAATGGAGGTGTGTCAAGTCACAGAAGGGAGGTGTGTGAAGTCACAGAACGGAGATGTGTGAAGTCACAATGGAGGTGTGTGAAGTCACAGAATGGAGGTGTGTGAAGTCAAAGAATGGAGGTGTGTGAAGTGACAGAGTTGAGGTGTGTGAAGTCACAGAATGGAGGTGTTTGAAGTCATAGAATGGAGGTGTGTGAAGTCACAGAATGGAGGTGTATGAAGTCAGAATAGAGGTATGCGAAGTCGTAGGATGGAGATGTGTTAAGTCAGAATGGAGCTGTGGGAATTCATAGAATGGAGGTGTGTGAAGTCAGATTGGAGGTGTGTGAACTCTTAGAATGGAGGTTTGTGAAGTCACAATGGAGGTGTGTGAAGTCATAGAATTGTGGTTTTTGAAATCACAGAATGGAGGTGTGTGGAGTAATAGAATGGAGGTGTGTGAAGTCAGATTGGAGGTGTGTGAAGTCAATGAATGGAGGTGTGTGAACACAGAAAGTAGGTATGTGAAGTCATAGAATGGAGGTGTGTGAAGTCAAAGAATGGAGGTGTGGGAAACCATAGAATGGAGGTGTGTGAAGTCACAGAATTGAGGTGTGTGAAGTCAGAATGTAGGTGTGTGAATTCAGAATGGAGGTGTGTGAAGTCACAATGCAGGTGTGTGAACTGATAGAACGTAGGTGTTTGAAGTCACAATGTAGGTGTGTGAAGTCATAGAATGGAGGTGTGTGAAGTCATAGAATGGAGGTGTGTGAAGTCATACAATGGAGGTGTGTCTAGTCACAGAATAGAAGTGTGTGAAGTCATAGAATGGAGGTGTGTGAAGTCATAGAATGGAGGTGTGTGAAGTCATAGAATGGAGGTGTGTGAAATCACAGGATGGAGGTGTGTGAAGACACAGAATGGAGGTGTGTAAAGTCACAGAGTGGACGTGTGTGAAGTCACAGAATGGAGGTGTGTGAAGTCAGAGAATGGAGGTGTGTGAAGTCACAGGATGGAGGTGTGTGAAGTCAGAATAGATGTGTGCGAAGTCATAGAATGGAGGTGTGTGAAGTCAGAATGGAGGTGTGTGAACTCATTGAATGGATGTGTGTGAAGTCAAAATGGAGTGGTGTGAAGTCATAGAATGGTGGTTTTTGAAGTCACAGAATGGAGGTATGTGAAGTCATAGAATGGATGTTTCTGAAGTAAGAATGAAGGTGTGTGAAGCCATTGAATGGAGGAGTGTGAAGTCAAAATTGAGGTGTGTGAACTCATAGAATGGTGGTATGTGAGCTCATAGAATGGAGGTGTGTGATGTCATGGAATGGAGGTGTGTGAAGTCAAAGAATGGAGTTGTGCGTAGTCAAACAATGGAGGTGTGTGATGTCAAAATGGAGGTGTGTGAAGTCAAAGAATGGAGGTGTCTCAAGTCACAGAAGGGAGGTGTGTGAAGTCACAGAACGGAGATGTGTGAAGTCACAATGGAGGTGTGAGAGGTCATAGAATGGAGGTGTGTGAAGTCAAAAATGGAGGTTTTTGAAGTCAAACATTGGAAGTGTGTGAAATTACAGAATGGAGGTGTGTGAAGTCATAGAATGGAGGTGTGTGAAGTCATAGAATGGAGGTGTGTCAAGTCACAGAAGGGAGGTGTGTGAACTCAGAAAGGAGGTATTTGAAGTCATAGAATGGAGGTGTGTGAAGTCAAAGAATGGAGGTGTGGGAAATCATAGAATGGAGGTGTGTGAAGTCACAGAATTGAGGTGTGTGAAGTCACAAAATGGAGGTGTGTGAAGTGAAAATGGAGGTGTGTGAAGTCAAAGAATGGACGTGTGTGAAGTCACAATTGTGGTGTGTAAAGTCACAAATGCAGGTCTGTGAAGTCACAGAATGGAGGTGTGTGAAGTCAAAATGGAGGTGTGTGAGGTCAAAGAATATATGTGTGTGAAGTCATAGAATGGAGTTGTATGAAGTCATGGAATGGAGGTTTGTGAAGTCATAGAATGGAGGTGTGTCAAGTCACAGAAAGGAGGTGTGTGAAATCACAGAACGGAGATTTGTGAAGTCACAAAGGAGGTGTGTGAAGTCACAGAATGGAGGTGTGTGAAATCACAGAATGGAGCTGTGAGAAGTCACAGAATGGAGGTGTGTAAAGTGACAGAGTTGACGTGTGTGAAGTCACAGAATGGAGGTGTTTGAAGTCATAGAATGGAGGTGTGTGAAGTCACAGAATGGAGGTGTATGAAGTCAGAATAGAGGTATGCGAAGTCATAGAATGGAGGTGTGTTAAGTCAGAATGGAGCTGTGGGAATTCATAGAATGGAGGTGTGTGAAGTCAGATTGGAGGTGTGTGAACTCTTAGAATGGAGGTATGTGAAGTCACAGTGGAGGTGTGTGAAGTGATAGAATTGTGGTTTTTGAAATCACAGAATGGAGGTGTGTGGAGTCATAGAATGGAGGTGTGTGAAGTCAGATTGGAGGTGTGTGAAGTCAATGAATGGAGGTGTGTGAACACAGAAAGGAGGTATGTGAAGTCATAGAATGGAGGTGTTTGAAGTCAAAGAATGGAGGTGTGGGAAATCATAGAATGGAGGTGTGTGAAGTCACAGAATTGAGGTGTGTGAAGTCAGAATGGAGGTGTGTGAATTCAGAATGGAGGTGTGTGAAGTCATAGAATGGAGGTGTGTGAAGTCACAATGCAGGTGTGTGAACTGATAGAACGTAGGTGTTTGAAGTCACAATGTAGGTGTGTGTAGTCATAGAATGGAGGTGTGTGAAGTCATAGAATGGAGGTGTGTCAAGTCACAAAATGGAGGTGTGTGAAGTCAAAATGGAGGTGTTTGAAGTCAAAGAATGAACGTGTGTGAAGTCACAATTGAGGTGTGTGAAGTCACAAATGCAGGTGTGTGAAGTCACAGAATGAAGGTGTGTGAAGTCAAAATGGAGGTGTGTGAGGTCAAAGAATGGATGTGTGTGAAGTCATAGAATGGAGGTGTATGAAGTCATGGAATGGAGGTTTGTGACGTCAAACATTGGAGGCGTGTGAAATTACAGAATGGAGGTGTGTGAAGTCATAGAATGGAGGTGTGTGAAGTCATAAAATGGAGGTGTGTCAAGTCACAGAAGGGAGGTGTGTGAAGTCACAGAACGGCGATGTGTGAAGTCACAATGGAGGTGTGTGAAGTCATAGAATGGAGGTGTGTGAAGTCAAACAATGGAGGTGTGGGAAGTCATAGAATGGAGGTGTGTGAAGTCACAGAATGGAGGTGTATGAAGTCAGAATAGAGGTAGGCGAAGTCATAGAATGGAGGTGTGTTAAGTTAGAATGGAGCTGTGGGAATTCATAGAATGGAGGTGTGTGAAGAAAATGAATGGAGGTGTGTGAACTCAGAAAGGGGTTGTGTGAAGTCATAGAATGGAGCTGTGTGAAATCATAGATGGAGGTGTGTGAAATCATAGAATGGAGGTGTGTGAAGTCAAAGAGTGGAGGTATGTGAAATCACAGAATGGAGGGGTGTGAAGTCATAGAATGGAGGTGTGCGAAGTCATAGAATGGAGGTGTGTGAAGTCAGAATGGAGCTATGTGAACTCATAGAATGGAGGTGTGTGAAGTCAAAATGGAGATGTGTGAAGTCATAGAATGGTGGTTTTTGAAGTCACAGAATGGAGGTGTGTGAAGTCATAGAATGGAGGTGTGTGAAGTCAGATTGGAGGTATGTGAAGTCACAGAATGGAGGTGTGTCAACTCAGAAAGGATATGAAGTCATAGAATGGAGGTGTGTGAAGTCAGAATAGAGGTGTATGAAGTCATAGAATGGAGGTGTGTGAAGTCAGAATGGAGGTGTGTGAACTCATTGAATGGATGTGTGTGAAGTCAAAATGGAGTGGTGTGAAGTCATAGAATGGTGGTTTTTGAAGTCACAGAATGGAGGTATGTGAAGTCATAGAATGGATGTTGCTGAAGTAAGAATGAAGGTGTGTGAAGCCATTGAATGGAGGTGTGTGAAGTCAAAATTGAGGTGTGTGAACTCATAGAATGGAGGTATGTGAGCTCATAGAATGGAGGTGTGTGATGTCATGGAATGGAGGTGTGTGAAGTCAAAGAATGGAGGTGTGTGTAGTCAAACAATGGAGGTGTGTGAAGTCACAATGCAGGTGTGGGAACTGATAGAACGTAGGTGTTTGAAGTCACAATGTAGGTGTGTGAAGTCATAGAATGGAGGTGTGTGAAGTCATGGAATGGAGGTGTGTAAGTCACAAAATGGAGGTGTGTGAATTCAAAATGGAGGTGTGTGAAGTCAAAGAATGGACGTGTGTGAAGTCACAATTGTGGTGTGTGAAGTCTCAAATGCAGGTGTGTGAAGTCACAGAATGGAGGTGTGTGAAGTCAAAATGGTGGTGTGTGAGGTCAAAGAATGGATGTGTGTGAAGTCATAGAATGGAGGTGTATGAAGTCATGGAATGGAGGTTTGTGACGTCAAACATTGGAAGCGTGTGAAATTACAGAATGGAGGTGTGTGAAGTCATACAATGGAGGTGTGGGAAGTCATAAAATGGAGGTGTGTCAAGTCACAGAAGGGAGGTGTGTGAAATCAGAGAACGGCGATGTGTGAAGTCACAATGGAGGTGTGTGAAGTCATAGAATGGAGGTGTGTGAAGTCACAGAATGGAAGTGTGTGTACTCATAGAATGGAGGAGTGTGAAGTCATAGAATGGAGGTGTGTGAAGTCACAGATGGAGGTGTGTGAAATCATAGAATGGAGGTGTGTGAAGTCACAGAAGGGAGGTTTGTGAAGTCATAGAATGGATGTTTCTGAAGTAAGAATGAAGGTGTGTGAAGTCATAGAATGGAGGTGTGTGAAGTCAAAATGGAGTTGTGTGAAGTCAAACAATGTAGGTGTGTGAAGTCACAGAATGGAGGTGTGTGAAGTCACAGAATGGAAGTGTGTGAAGTCAAAATGGAGGTGTGTGAAGTCAAAGAATGGTCGTGTGTGAAGTCAAAATTGTGGTGTGTGAAGTCACAAATGCAGATGTTGGAAGTCACAGAATGGAGGTGTGTGAAGTCAAAATGGAGGTGTGTGAGGTCAAAGAATGGATGTGTGTGAAGTCATAGAATGGAGGTGTATGAAGTCATGGAATGGAGGTTTCTGAAGTCAAACATTGGAAGCGTGTGAAGTTACAGAATGGAGGTGTGTGAAGTCATAGAATGGAAGTGTGTGAAATCATAGAATGGAGGTGTGTGAAGTCACAGAATGGAGGTGTGTGATGTTATAGAATGGAGGTGTGTGAAGTCACAGAATGGAGGTGTGTGATGTTGTAGAATGGAGGTGTGTGAAGTCACAGAATGGAGGTGTGTGAAGTCACAGAATGGAGGTGTGTGAAGTCACAGAATGGAGGTGTGTGAAGTCACACTATGGAGGGGTGTGAACTCAGATTTGAGGTGTGTGAGGTCACAGAATGGAGGTGTGTGAAGTCATATAACGAGATGTGTGAAGTCACAGAATGGAGGTGTGTGAAGACACAGAATGGAGGTGTGTGAACTCAGAGTCGAGGTGTGTGAAGTCACAATGGAAGTGTGTGAAGTCATAGAATGGAAGTGTGTGAAGTCATAGAATGGAGGTGTGTGAAGTCAGAATGGAGGTGTGTGAAGTCACAAATGGAGGTGTGTTAACTCAGAATGGAGGTGTGTGAAGTCAAAGAATGGAGGTGTGTGAAGTCAAAATTGTGATGTGTGAAGTCACAAATGGAGGTGTGTGAAGTTACAGAGTGGAGGTGTGTGAAGTCACAGAATGGAGGTGTGTGAAGTCACACTATGGAGGGGTGTGAACTCAGATTTGAGGTGTGTGAGGTCACAGAATGGAGGTGTGTGAAGTCATAGAATGGAGGTGTGTGAAGTTAGAGAATGGATGTTTCTGAAGTAAGAATGAAGGTGTGTGAAGTCATAGAATGGAGATGTGTGAAGTCAAATTGGAGGTGTGTGAACTCATAGAATGGAGGTGTGTGAACTCATAGAATGGAGGTTTGTGAAGTCATGGAATGGCGGTGTGTGAAGTCAAAGAATGGAGGTGTGTGAAGTGAAACAATGGAGGTGTGTGAAGTCACAAAATGGAGGTGTGTGAAGTCACAGATTGGAAGTGTGTGAAGTCAAAACGGAGGTGTGTGAAGTCACAGAATGGAGGTGTGTGAAGTCACAGAATGGAGGTGTGTGAAATCAAAAAGGTGGTGTGTGAAGTCACAGAATGGAGGTGTGTGAATTCATAGAATGGAGCTGTGTGAAGTCAGAATGGAGGTGTGTGAAATCATAGAATGAAGGTGTGTGAAGTCAGAATGGAGGTGTGTCACGTCACAGAATTGAGGTCTGTGAAGTCAGAGAATGGAGGTGTGTGAAGTCAGAATGAAGGTGTTTGAAGTCATGGAATGGAGGTGTGTGAAGTCAGAATGGAGGTGTGTGAACTCATAGACTGAGGTGGGTGAAGTCATAGAAAGGAGGTGTGGGAAGTCATAGAATGGAGGAGTGTGAAGTCATAGAGTGGAGGTGAGTGAAGTCACAGATTCGAGGTCTGTGATGTCATAGAATGGAGGTGTGTGAAGTCAGAATGGAGGTGTGTGAAATCATAGAATGGAGATGTGTGAACTCATAGAATGGAGTTGTGTGATGTCACAATGGAAGAGAGTGAAGTCATAGAATGGATGTGTGAGAAGTCACAGTATGGAGGAGTGTGAAGTCATAGAGTAGAGGTGAGTGAAGTCACAGATTCGAGGTCTGTGATGTCATAGAATGGAGGTGTGTGAAGTCAGAATGGAGGTGTGTGAAATCATAGAATTGAGATGTGTGAACTCATAGAATGGAGTTGTGTGATGTCACAATGGAAGAGAGTGAAGTCATAGAATGGAGGTGTGAGAAGTCACAGTATGGAGGTGTGTGAAGTCATAAAATGAAGGTGTGTGAAGTCAGAATGGAGGTGTGTGAAGTCATAGAATGGAGGTGTGTGAACTCAGAATGGAGGTGTATGAAGTCATAGATGGAGGTGTGTGAAGTCATAGTATGGAGGTGTGTGAAATCACAGAATGGAGTTTTGTGAAGTCACAGAATGGAGCTGTGTGAAGACAGAATGGTGGTGTGTGAACTCATAGAATGGAGGTGTGTGAAGTCACAATGGAGGTGTGTGAAGTCATAGAATTTAGGTGTGTGAAGTCACAAAATGGAGGTGTGTGAAGTCAGAATGAAGGTTTGTGAAATCACAGAATGGAGGTGTGTGAAGTCACAGAATGGATGTTTGTGAAGTAAGAATGAAGGTATTTGAAGTCATAGAGTGGAGGTGTGTGAAGTCACAGAATGGAGGTGTGTGAAGTCATAGAAAAGAGTTGTGTGAAGTCATAGAATTGAGGTGTGTGAAGTCATAGAGTGGAGGTGTGTGAAGTCATAAAATGGAGGTGTGTGAAGTCATAGAATGGAGGTTTGTGAAGTTAAAATGGAGTTGTGTGAAGTCATAGAATGGTGGTTTTTGATGTCAACGAATGGAGGTGTGTGAAGTCACAGAATGGAGGTGTGTGAACTCAGAATGGAGGTGTGTGAAGTCACAGAATGGAGGTTTGAGAAGTCATAGAATGGAGGTGTGGGAAGTCAGAGAATGGATGTTTCTGAAGTAAGAATGAAGGTGTGTGAAGTCATAGAATTGAGGTGTGTGAAGTCAAGTTGGAGGTGTGTGAACTCATAGAATGGAGGTGTGTGAACTCATAGAATGGAGGTGTGTGAAGTCATGGAATGGAGGTGTGTGAAGTCAAAGAATGGAGGTGTGTGTAGTGAAACAATAGAGGTGTGTGAAGTCACAGAATGGAGGTGTGTGAAGTCACAGCGTGGAAGTGTGTGAAGTCAAAACGGAGGTGTGTGAAGTCACAGAATGGAGGTGTGTGAAGTCACAGAATGGAGGTGTGTGAAGTCAAAAAGGTGGTGTGTGAAGTCACAGAATGGAGGTGTGTGAAATCATAGAATGTAGGTATGTGAAGTCAGAATGGAGGTGTGTGAAGTCACAGAATTGAGGTGTGAGAAGTCACAGAATGGAGGTGTGTGAAGGCAGAATGAAGGTGTGTGAAGTCACAGAATGGAGGTGTGTGAAGTCACAGAATGGATGTTTGTAAAGTAAGTATGAAGGTGTTTGAAGTCATAGAGTGGAGGTGTGTGAAGTCACAGAATGGAGGTTTGTGAAGTCATAGAATGGAGGTGTGGAAGTTACAGAATTGAGGTGTGTGAAGTCATAGAATGGAGGTGTGTGAAGTCATAAAATGGAGGTGTGTGAACTCATAGAATGGAGTTGTGTGAAGACAAAATGGAGTTGTGGGAAGTCATAGAATGGTGTTTTTTGATGTCAACAAATGGAGGTGTGTGAAGTCAGAATGGAGGTGTGTGAAGTCAGAATGGAGGTGAGTGAAGTCATAGAATGGAGGTGTGTGAAGTCATAGAATGGAGGTCTGTGAACTCACAATGGAAGTTTGTGAAGTCATAGAATGCATGTGTGTGAAGTCACAGAATGGAGGTGTGTGAAGTCATATAATGGAGGTGTGTGAAGTCAGAATGGAGGTGTGTGAAGTCAGAATTGAGGTGTGTGAAGTCACAGAATTTAGGTGTGTGAAGTCAGAATGAAGGTGTGTGAAGTCACAGAATGGAGGTGTGTGAATTCATAGAATGGAGCTGTGTGAAGTCAGAATGGAGGTGTTTGAAGTCATAGAGTGGAGGTGTGTGAAATCCCAGAATGGAGGTGTATGAAGTCAGATTGGAGGTGTGTGAAATCACAGAATGGAGGTGTGTGAAGTCATAGAATGGAGGTGTGTGAAGTCATAAAATGGAGGTGTGTGAACTCATAGAATGGAGGTGTGTGAAGTCAAAATGGAGTTGTGTGAAGTCATAGAATGGTGTTTTTGGATGTCAACGAATGGAGATGTGTGAAGTCATAGAATGGAGGTGTGTGAAGTCAGATTGGAGGTGTGTGAAATCACAGAATGGAGGTGTGTGAAGTCACAGAATGGAGGTGTGTAAACTCAGAATGTAGGTGTGTGAAGCCACAGAATGGAGGTGTGTGAAGTCATAGAATGGAAGTGTGTGAAATCATAGAATGGAGGTGTGAAGTCACAGAATTGAGGTGTGTGAAGTCAGAATGGAGGTGTGTGAAGTCAGAATGGAGGTGAGTGAAATCATAGAATGGAGGTGTGTGAAGTCATAGAATGGAGGTCTGTGAACTCAGAATGGAGGTGTGTGAAGTCATAGAATGGAGGTGTGTGAAATCATAAAATGGAGGTGTGTGAACTCATAGAATGGAGGTGTGTGAAGTCAAAATGGAGTTGTGTGAAGTCATAGAATGGTGTTTTTGGATGTCAACGAATGGAGATGTGTGAAGTCATAGAATGGAGGTGTGTGAAGTCAGATTGGAGGTGTGTGAAATCACAGAATGGAGGTGTGTGAAGTCACAGAATGGAGGTGTGTAAACTCAGAATGTAGGTGTGTGAAGCCACAGAATGGAGGTGTGTGAAGTCACAGAATGGAAGTGTGTGAAATCATAGAATGGAGGTGTGAAGTCACAGAATTGAGGTGTGTGAAGTCAGAATGGAGGTGTGTGAAGTCAGAATGGAGGTGAGTGAAATCATAGAATGGAGGTGTGTGAAGTCATAGAATGGAGGTCTGTGAACTCAGAATGGAGGTTTGTGAAGTCATAGAATGGAGGTGTGTGAACTCAGAATGGAGGTGTGTGAAGTCACAGAATGGAGGTCTGTGAAGACACAGAATAGAGGTGTGTGAAGTCAGAATGGAGGTGTGTGAAGTCAGAATGGAGGTGTGTGAAATCATAGCATGGAGGTGTGTGAAGCCACAACGCAGGTGTGTGAACTCATGGAATGAAGGTGTGTGAAGTAAAATTGCAGGTGTGTGAAGTCATAGAATGGAGGTGTGTGAAGTCATAGAATGGAGGACTGTGAACCCAGAATGTAGGTTGTGAAGTCATAGAATGGAGGTGTGTGAAGTCACAGAATGGAGGTGTGTGAAGTCATAGAATGGAGGTGTGTGAAGTCATAAAATGGAGGTGTGTGAATTCATTGAATGGAGGTGTGTGAAGTCACAACGGAGTTGTGTGAAGTCTTAGAATGGTTGTTTTTATGTCAACGAATGGAGGTGTGTGAAGTCATAGAATGGAGGTGTGTGAAGTCAGATTGGAGGTGTGTGAAGTCATAGAATGGAGGTGTGTGAAGTCATAGAATGGAGGTGTGTGAAATCATAGAATGGAGGTGTGTGAAGTCAAAGAATTGAGGTGTGTGAAGTCAGAATGGAGGTGTGTGAAGTCAGAATGGAGGTGTGTGAAGTCATAGAATGGAAGTGTGTGAAGTCATAGAATGGAGGTCTGTGAACTCAGAATGGGGGTTTGTGAAGTCATAGAATGGAGGTGTGTGAACTCAGAATGGAGGTGTGTGAAGTCACAGAATGGAGGTGTGTGAAGTCATAGAATGGAGGTGTGTGAAATCACAGAATGGAGGTGTGTGAATTCATAGAATGGAGGTGTGTGAAGTCATAGGGTCGAGGTGTGTGAAGTCACAGAATGGAGGTGTGTGAAGTCACAGAATGGAGGTGTGTGAAGTCACAGAATGGAGGTGTGTGAACTCAGAGTGGAGGTGTGTGAAGCCACAGAATGGAGGTGTGTGAAGTCCTAGAATGGAGGTGTGTGAACTCACAGAATGGAGGTTTGTGAAGTCAGAGAATGGAGGTGTGTGAAGTCAGAGAATGGATGTTTCTGAAGTAAGAATGAAGGTGTGTGAAGTCATAGAATAGAGGTGTGTGAAGTCAATTGGAGGTGTGTGAACTCATACAATGGAGGTGTGTGAACTCATAGAATGAAGGTGTGTGAAGTCATGGAATGGAGGTGTGTGAAATCAAAGAATGGAGGTGTGTGAAGTGAAACAATAGAGGTGTGTGAAGTCACAGAATGGAGGTGTGTGAAGTCACAGAATGGAAGTGTGTGAAGTCAAAACGGAATTGTGTGAAGTCACAGAATGGAGGTGTGTGAAGTCACAGAATGGAGGTGTGTGAAGTCCAAAAGGTGGTGTGTGAAGTCACAGAATGGAGGTGTGTGAAGTCATAGAATGGAGGTGTGTGAAGTCACAGAATGGAGGTGTGTGAAGTCAGAATGAAGGTGTGTGAAGTCACAGAATGGAGGTGTGTGAATTCACAGAATGGATGTTTATGAAGTAATAATGAAGGTGTTTGAAGTCATAGAGTGAAGGTGTGTGAAGTCACAGAATGGAGGTGTGTGAAATCATAGAATGGAGGTGTGTGAAGTCATAGAATTGAGGTGTGTGAAGTCATAGAATGGAGATGTGTGAAGTCATATTGGAGGTGTGTGAACTCATAGAATGGAGGTGTGTGAACTCATAGAATGGAGGTTTGTGAAGTCATGGAATGGCGGTGTGTGAAGTCATAGAATGGAGGTGTGTGAAGTCACAGAATGGAGGTGTGTGAACTCAGAATGTAGGTGTGTGAAGCCACAGAATGGAGGTGTGTAAAGTCATAGAATGGAAGTGTGTGAAGTCATAGAAAGGAGGTGTGTGAACTCAGAATGGAAGTGTGTGAAGTCACAGAATGGAGGTTTGTGAAGTCATGGAATGGCGGTGTGTGAAGTCAAAGAATGGAGGTGTGTGAAGTGAAACAATAGAGGTGTGTGAAGTCACAAAATGGAGGTGTGTGAAGTCACAGATTGGAAGTGTGTGAAGTCAAAACAGAGGTGTGTGAAGTCACAGAATGGAGGTGTGTGAACTCAGAATGGAGGTGTGTGAAGTCACAGAATGGAGGTTTGAGAAGTCATAGAATGGAGGTGTGGGAAGTCAGAGAATGGATGTTTCTGAAGTAAGAATGAAGGTGTGTGAAGTCATAGAATTGAGGTGTGTGAAGTCAAGTTGGAGGTGTGTGAACTCATAGAATGGAGGTGTGTGAACTCATAGAATGGAGGTGTGTGAAGTCATGGAATGGAGGTGTGTGAAGTCAAAGAATGGCGGTGTGTGTAGTGAAACAAGAGAGGTGTGTGAAGTCACAGAATGGAGGTGTGTGAAGTCACAGCGTGGAAGTGTGTGAAGTCAAAACGGAGGTGTGTGAAGTCACAGAATGGAGGTGTGTGAAGTCAAAATGGAGTTGTGTGAAGTCATAGAATGGTGTTTTTGGATGTCAACGAATGGAGATGTGTGAAGTCATAGAATGGAGGTGTGTGAAGTCAGATTGGAGGTGTGTGAAATCACAGAATGGAGGTGTGTGAAGTCACAGAATGGAGGTGTGTATACTCAGAATGTAGGTGTGTGAAGCCACAGAATGGAGGTGTGTGAAGTCATAGAATGGAAGTGTGTGAAATCATAGAATGGAGGTGTGAAGTCACAGAATTGAGGTGTGTGAAGTCAGAATGGAGGTGTGTGAAGTCAGAATGGAGGTGAGTGAAATCATAGAATGGAGGTGTGTGAAGTCATAGAATGGAGGTCTGTGAACTCAGAATGGAGGTTTGTGAAGTCATAGAATGGAGGTGTGTGAACTCAGAATGGAGGTGTGTGAAGTCACAGAATGGAGGTCTGTGAAGACACAGAATAGAGGTGTGTGAAGTCAGAATGGAGGTGTGTGAAGTCAGAATGGAGGTGTGTGAAATCATAGCATGGAGGTGTGTGAAGCCACAACGCAGGTGTGTGAACTCATGGAATGAAGGTGTGTGAAGCAAAATTGCAGGTGTGTGAAGTCATAGAATGGAGGTGGGTGAAGTCATAGAATGGAGGTG
This sequence comes from Megascapheus bottae, assembly GCA_024803745.1. Lineage (NCBI taxonomy): Eukaryota > Metazoa > Chordata > Mammalia > Rodentia > Geomyidae > Megascapheus > Megascapheus bottae. The sequence goes on along the minus strand of JANJXV010000054.1, from coordinate 3,333,897 downwards.
TGTGATGTCACAGAATGGAGGTGTGTGAAGTCATAAAATGGAGGTGTGTGAAGTCACAGAATGGAGTTGTGTGAAGTCATAGAATGGAAGTGTGTGAAGTCATAGAATGGAGGTGTGTGAAGTCATAGAATGGAGGACTGTGAACTCAGAATGTAGGTTTGTGAAGTCATAGAATGGAGGTGGGTGAAGTCACAGAATGGAGGTGTGTGAACTCATAGAATGGAGGTGTGTGAAGTCATAAAATGGAGGTGTGTGAATTAATAGAATGGAGGTGTGTGAAGTCACAATGGAGTTGTGTGAAGTCATAGAATGGTTGTTTTTATGTCAACGAATGGAGGTGTGTGAAGTCATAGAATGGAGGTGTGTGAAGTCAGATTGGAGGTGTGTGAAGTCACAGAATGGAGGTGTGTCTACTCAGAAATGAGGTGTGTGAAGTCATAGAATGGAGGTGTGTGAAGTCATAGAATGGAGGTGTGTGAAATCATAGAATGGAGGTGTGTGAAGTCAAAGAATTGAGGTGTGTGAAGTCAGAATGGATGTGTGTGAAGTCAGAAAGGAGGTGTGTGAAGTCATAGAATGGAAGTGTGTGAAGTCATAGAATGGAGGTCTGTGAACTCAGAATGGGGGTTTGTGAAGTCATAGAATGGAGGTGTGTGAACTCAGAATGGAGGTGTGTGAAGTCACAGAATGGAGGTGTGTGAAGTCATAGAATGGAGGTGTGTGAAATCACAGAATGGAGGTGTGTGAATTCATAGAATGGAGGTGTGTGAAGTCATAGGATCGAGGTGTGTGAAGTCACAGAATGGAGGTGTGTGAAGTCACAGAATGGAGGTGTGTGAAGTCACAGAATGGAGGTTTGTGAACTCAGAGTGGAGGTGTGTGAAGCCACAGAATGGAGGTGTGTGAAGTCCTAGAATGGAGGTGTGTGAACTCACAGAATGGAGGTTTGTGAAGTCAGAGAATGGAGGTGTGTGAAGTCAGAGAATGGATGTTTCTGAAGTAAGAATGAAGGTGTGTGAAGTCATAGAATAGAGGTGTGTGAAGTCAATTGGAGGTGTGTGAACTCATACAATGGAGGTGTGTGAACTCATAGAATGGAGGTGTGTGAAGTCATTGAATGGAGGTGTGTGAAGTCAAAGAATGGAGGTGTGTGAAGTGAAACAATAGAGGTGTGTGAAGTCACAGAATGGAGGTGTGTGAAGTCACAGAATGGAAGTGTGTGAAGTCAAAACGGAGGTGTGTGAAGTCACAGAATGAAGGTGTGTGAAGTCACAGAATGGAGGTGTGTGAAGTCCAAAAGGTGGTGTGTGAAGTAACAGAATGGAGGTGTGTGAAGTCATAGAATGGAGGTGTGTGAAGTCACAGAATGGAGGTGTGTGAAGTCAGAATGAAGGTGTGTGAAGTCACAGAATGGAGGTGTGTGAATTCACAGAATGGATGTTTATGAAGTAAGAATGAAGGTGTTTGAAGTCATAGAGTGAAGGTGTGTGAAGTCACAGAATGGAGGTGTGTGAAGTCATAGAATGGAGGTGTGTGAAGTCATAGAATTGAGGTGTGTGAAGTCATAGAATGGAGATGTGTGAAGTCAAATTGGAGGTGTGTGAACTCATAGAATGGAGGTGTGTGAACTCATAGAATGGAGGTTTGTGAAGTCATGGAATGGCGGTGTGTGAAGTCAAAGAATGGAGGTGTGTGAAGTGAAACAATAGAGGTGTGTGAAGTCACAAAATGGAGGTGTGTGAAGTCACAGATTGGAAGTGTGTGAAGTCAAAACAGAGGTGTGTGAAGTCACAGAATGGAGGTGTGTGAAGTCATAGAATGGAGGTGTGTGAAGTCACAGAATGGAGGTGTGTGAAGTCATAGAATGGAGGTGTGTGAAGCCAGATAGGATTTGTGTGAAATCACAGAATGGAGTTGTGTGAAGTCACAGAATGGAGGTGTCTGAACTCAGAATGTAGGTGTGTGAAGCCACGGAATGGAGGTGTGTGAAGTCATAGAATGAAAGTGTGTGAAATCATAGAATGGAGGTGTGTGAAGTCAAAGAATTAAGGTGTGTGAAGTCAGAATGGAGGTGTGTGAAGTCAGAATGGAGGTGAGTGAAGTCATAGAATGGAGGTGTGTGAAGTCATAGAATGGAGGTCTGTGAACTCAGAATGGAGGTTTGTGAAGTCATAGAATGGAGGTGTGTGAACTCAGAATGGAGGTGTGTGAAGTCACAGAATGGAGGTGTGTGAAGTCATAGAATGGAGGTTTGTGAAATCACAGAATGGAGGTGTGTTAATTCATTGAATGGAGGTGTGTGAAGTCATAGGATCGAGGTGTGTGAAGTCACAGAATGGAGGTGTGAGAAGTCACAGAATGGAGGTGTGTGAACTCATAATGGAGGTGTGTGAAGTCACAGAATGGAGGTTTGTGAAGTCATAGAATGGAGGTGTCTGAAGTTAGAGAATGGATGTTTGTGAAGTAAGAATGAAGGTGTGTGAAGTCATAGAATGGAGATGTGTGAAGTCAAATTGGAGGTGTGTGAACTCATAGAATGGAGGTGTGTGAACTCATAGAATGGAGGTTTGTGAAGTCATGGAATGGCGGTGCGTGAAGTCAAAGAATGGAGGTGTGTGAAGTGAAACAATAGTGGTGTGTGAAGTCACAAAATGGAGGTGTGTAAAGTCACAGATTGGAAGTGTGTGAAGTCAAAACAGAGGTGTGTGAAGTCACAGAATGGAGGTGTGTGAAGTCACAGAATGGAGGTGTGTGAAGTCAAAAAGGTGGTGTGTGAAGTCACAGAATGGAGGTGTGTGAATTCATAGAATGGAGCTGTGTGAAGTCAGAATGGTGGTGTGTGAAGCCAGAATGGAGGGGTGTGAAGTCAGAATGGAGGTGTGTGAAGTCACAGAATGGAGGTGTGTGAAGTCATAGAATGGAGGTGTGTGAAATCATAGAATGAAGGTGTGTGAAGTCAGAATGGAGGTGTGTCACATCACAGAATTGATGTCTGTGAAGTCAGATAATGGAGGTGTGTGAAGTCAGAATGAAGGTGTTTGAAGTCATGGAATGGAGGTGTGTGAACTCACAGAATGGAGGTGTATGAAGTCATACAATGGAGGTGTGTGAAGTCATAGAATTGAGGTGTGTGAAGTCATAGAATGGAGGTGTGTGAAGTCACAGAATGGAGGTGTGTGAAGTCAGAATGGAGGCGTGTGAAGTCATAGACTGAGGTGGGTGAAGTCATAGAAAGGAGGTGTGGGAAGTCAAAGAATGGAGGAGTGTGAAGTCATAGAGTGGAGGTGAGTGAAGTCACAGATTCGAGGTCTGTGATGTCACAGAATGGAGGTGTGTGAAGTCAGAATGGAGGTGTGTGAAATCATAGAATGGAGATGTGTGAACTCATAGAATGGAGTTGTGTGACGTCACAATGGAAGAGTGTGAAGTCATAGAATGGAGGTGTGAGAAGTCACAGAATGGAGGTGTGTGAAGTCATAAAATGAAGCTGTGTGAAGTCATAGAATGGAGGTGTGTGAAGTCATAGAATGGAGGTCTGTGAACTCAGAATGGAGGTTTGTGAAGTCATAGAATGGAGGTGTGTGAACTCAGAATGGAGGTGTGTGAAATCACAGAATGGAGGTGTGTGAAGTCATAGAATGGAGGTTTGTGAAATCACAGAATGGAGGTGTGTTAATTCATTGAATGGAGGTGTGTGAAGTCATAGGATCGAGGTGTGTGAAGTCACAGAATGGAGGCGTGAGAAGTCACACAATGGAGGTGTGTGAAGTCACAGAATGGAGGTGTGTGAACTCAGAATGTTGGTGTGTGATGCCACAGAATGGAGGTGTGTGAAGTCATAGAATGGAAGTGTGTGAAGTCATAGAAAGGAGGTGTGTGAACTCAGAATGGAGGTGTGTGAAGTCACAGAATGGAGGTTTGTGAAGTCATAGAATGGAGGTGTGTGAAGTCAGAGAATGGATGTTTCTGAAGTAAGAATGAAGGTGTGTGAAGTCATAGAATGGAGATGTGTGAAGTCAAATTGGAGGTGTGTGAACTCATAGAATGGAGGTGTGTGAACTCATAGAATGGAGGTTTGTGAAGTCATGGAATGGAGGTGTGTGAAGTCAAAGAATGGAGGTGTGTGAAGTGAAACAATACAGGTGTGTGAAGTCACAGAATGGAGGTGTGTGAAGTCACAGAATGGAGGTGTGTGAAGTCATAGAATGGAGGTGTGTGAAGTCATAGAATTGAGGTGTGTGAAGTCATAGAATTGAGGTGTGTGAAGTCATAGAATGGAGGTGTGTGAAGTCACAGAATGGAGGTGTGTGAAGTCAGAATGGAGGTGTGTGAAGTCATAGACTGAGGTGGGTGAAGTCATAGAAAGGAGGTGTGGGAAGTCATAGAATGGAGGAGTGTGAAGTCATAGAGTGGAGGTGAGTGAAGTCACAGATTCGAGGTCTGTGATGTCACAGAATGGAGGTGTGTGAAGTCAGAATGGAGGTGTGTGAAATCATAGAATGGAGATGTGTGAACTCATAGAATGGAGTTTTGTGACGTCACAATGGAAGAGTGTGAAGTCATAGAATGGAGGTGTGAGAAGTCACAGAATGGAGGTGTGTGAAGTCATAAAATGAAGGTGTGTGAACTCAGAATGGAGGTGTGTGAAGTCACAGAATGGAGGTCTGTGAACTCAGAATGGAGGTGTATGAAGTCATAGATGGAGGTGTGTGAAGTCATAGTATGGAGGTGTGTGAAATCACAGAATGGAGTTTTGTGAAGTCACAGAATGGAGCTGTGTGAAGTCAGAACGGAGGTGTGTGAAGTCATAGAATGGAGGTGTGTGAAGTCACAATGGAGGTGTGTGAAGTCATAGAATTTAGGTGTGTGAAGTCACAAAATGGAGGTGTGTGAGGTCATAGAATGGAGGTGAGTGAAGTCATAGAATGGAGGTGTGTGAAGTCAGAATGGAGGTGTGTGAAGTCACAGAATTGAGGTGTGTGAAGTCACAGAATGGAGTTGTGTGAAGTCAGAATGAAGGTTTGTGAAATCACAGAATGGAGGTGTGTGAAGTCACAGAATGGATGTTTGTGAAGTAAGAATGAATGTGTTTGAAGTCATAGCGTGGAGGTGTGTGAAGTCACAGAATGGAGGTGTGTGAAGTCATAGAATAGAGGTGTGTGAAGTCATAGAATTGAGGTGTGTGAAGTCATAGAATGGAGGTGTGTGAAGTCATAAAATGGAGGTGTGTGAAGTCATAGAATGGAGGTGTGTGAAGTTAAAATGGAGTTGTGTGAAGTCATAGAATGGTGGTTTTTGATGTCAACGAATGGAGGTGTGTGAAGTCACAGAATGGAGGTGTGTGAACTCAGAATGGAGGTGTGTGAAGTCACAGCATGGAGGTGTGTGAAGTCACACAATGGTGGTGTATGAAGTCGCGAATGGAGTTGTGCGCTCAAAGAAGAGAGGTGGGTGAAGTCATAGAAAGAGGTGTGAGAAGTCATAGAATGGAGGAGTGTGAAGTCATACAGTGGAGGTGACTGAAGACACAGATTCGAGGTTTGTGAAGTCATAGAATGGAGGTGTGTAAAGTCAGAATGGAGGTGTGTGAAGTCATAGAATGGAGATTTGTGAATTCATAGAATGGAGGTGTGTGACGTCAAATTGAAGTGTGTGAAGTCATAGAATGGAGGTGTGTGAAGTCACAGAATGGAGGTGTGTGAAGTCATACAATGGAGGTGAGTGAAGTCAGAATGAAGGTGAGGGAAGTCAGAGATTGGAGGTGTGTGAACTCAGAATGGAGGTGTGTGAAGTCATAGATGGAGGTGTGTGAAGTCATAGTATGGAGGTGTGTGAAACCATAGAATGGAGTTTTGTGAAGACACACAATGGAGCTGTGTGAAGTCAGAATGGAGGTGTTTGAAGTCATAGAATGGAGGTGTGTGAAGTCAGAAAGGAGGTATGTGAAATCATAGAATCAAGGTGTGTGAAGTCACAGAATGGAGGTGTGTGAAGTCATAGAATGGAGGTGCGTGAAGTCACAGAATGGAGGTGTGTGAAGTCATAGAATGGAGGTGTGTGAAGTCATAGAATGTAGGTGTGTGAAGTCAGAGAATGAAGGTGTGTGAATCACAGAATGGAGGTATGTGAACTCACAATGGAGGTGGGTGAAGTCACAGAATGGAGGTGTGTGAAGTCATAGAATGGAGTGTGTGAAGTCACAGAATGGAGGTGTGTGAATTCATAGAATGGAGGAGTGTGAATTCATAGAATGGAGGTGTGTGAAGTCATAGAATGGAGGTGTGTGAAGTCATAGAATGGAGGTGTGTGAAGTCATAGAATGGAGGTGTGTGAAATCATAGAATGGAGGTGTGTGAATTCATAGAATGGAGGTGTGTGAAATCACAGAATGGAGCTTTGTGTACTCAAAATGGAGGTGTTTGAAGTCAAAGAATGGAGGTGTGTGAAGTCATAAATGGAAGTGTGTGAAGTCATAGAATGGAGGTGTGTGAACCTAGAATGCAGGTTTGTGAAGTCACAGAATGGAGGTTTGTGAAGTCATACAATGGAGGTGTGTGAAGTCATAGAATGGATGTTTCTAAAGTAAGAATAAAGGTGTGTGAAGTCATAGAATGGAGGTGTGTGAAGTCAAAATGGAGGAGTGTGAACTCATAGAATGGAGGTGTGTGAACTCATAGAATGGAGGTGTGTGAAGTCATGGAATGGAGGTGTGTGAAGTCCAAGAATGGAGGTGTGTGAAGTCAAAGAATGGAGGTGTGTGAACTCACAGAATGGAGGTTGCCGGGGCCAACCGACGGCAAACCAGGGTTCGCAGATTGGGGTTCCTGAAATCGGGGGAAGGACTAGCAAGAAATAGAAGAGAGACAGACACAGCGTGTCGGGGATGTCCGCAGTCCAGGTAAAGACTTCCGAGACTGCCTGTTTATTTTCCACTCCCCCTTCTTCCCTCTTCCTCACCCAGGGAACCTACAGGTGTTACATTCATATGGTAATTCTCAGGTCATTTGCATAGAATAGGGCCAGAAAGAAATAAGACAATAAAGCCATCGTCTGATGCAAGCCAAGGTACAGTTTGATTCCACACTGGCTCACAACAGGAGGTGTGTGAAGTCACAGAATTGAAGTGTGTGAAGTCAAAATGGAGGTGTGTGAAGTCACAGAATGGAGGTCTGTGAAGACACAGAATAGAGGTGTGTGAAGTCAGAATGGAGGTGTGTGAAGTCAGAATGGAGGTGTGTGAAATCATAGCATGGAGGTGCGTGAAGCAACAAGGCAGGTGTGTGAACTCATGGAATGAAGGTGTGTGAAGTAAAATTGCAGGTGTGTGAAGTCATAGAATGGAGGTGTGTGAAGTCATAGAATGGAGGTGTGTGAAGTCACAGAATGGAGGTGTGTGAAGTCATAGAATGGAGGTGTGTGAAGTCAAAGAATGGAGGTGTGTGAAGTCATAGAATGGAGGACTGTGAACTCAGAATGAAGGATTGTGAAGTCATAGAATGGAGGTGGGTGATGTCACAGAATGGAGGTGTGTGAAGTCATAGAATGGAGGTGTGTGAAGTCATAAAATGGAGGTGTGTGAATTCATTGAATGGAGGTGTGTGAAGTCACAATGGAGTTGTGTGAAGTCATAGAATGGTTGTTTTTATGTCAACGAATGGAGGTGTATGAAGTCATAGAATGGAAGTGTGTGAAGTCAGAGAATGGATGTTTCTGAAGTAAGAATGAAGGTGTGCGAAGTCATAGAATAGAGGTGTGTGAAGTCAAATTGGAGGTGTGTGAACTCATACAATGGAGGTGTGTGAACTCATAGAATGGAGGTGTGTGAAGTCATGGAATGGAGGTGTGTGAAGTCAAAGAATGGAGGTGTGTGAAGTGAAACAATAGAGGTGTGTGAAGTCACAGAATTGAGGTGTGTGAAGTCACAGAAGGGAAGTGTGTGAAGTCAAAACGGAGGTGTGTGAAGTCACAGAATGGAGGTGTGTGAAGTCACAGAATGGAGGTGTGTGAAGTCCAAAAGGTGGTGTGTGAAGTCACAGAATGGAGGTGTGTGAAGTCATAGAATGGAGATGTGTGAAGTCACAGAATGGAGGTGTGTGAAGTCAGAATTAAGGTGTGTGAAGTCACAGAATGGAGGTGTGTGAAGTCACAGAATGGATGTTTGTGAAGTTAGAATGAAGGTGTTTGAAGTCATAGACTGGAGGTGTGTGAAGTCACAGAATGGAGGTGTGTGAAGTCATAGAATGGAGGTGTGTGAAGTCATAGAATTGAGGTGTGTGAAGTCATAGAATGGAGGTGTGTGAAGTCATAAAATGGAGGTGTGTGAACTCATACAATGGAGTTGTGTGAAGTCAAAATGGAGTTGTGTGAAGTCATAGAATGGTGTTTTTTGATGTCAACGAATGGAGGTGTGTGAAGTCATAGAATGGAGGTGTGTGAAGCCAGATCGGAGGTGTGTGAAATCACAGAATGGAGGTGTGTGAAGTCCGAGAATGGAGGTGTGTGAACTCACAGAATGGAGGTTTGTGAAGTCATAGAATGGAGGTGTGTAAAGTCAGAGAATGGATGTTTCTGAAGTAAGAATGAAGGTGTGCGAAGTCATAGAATAGAGGTGTGTGAAGTCAAATTGGAAGTGTGTGAACTCATACAATGGAGGTGTGTGAACTCATAGAATGGAGGTGTGTGAAGCCATGGAATAGAAGTGTGTGAAGTCAAAGAATGGAGGTGTGTGAAGTGAAACAATAGAGGTGTGTGAAGTCACAGAATTGAGGTGTGAAGTCACAGAAGGGAAGTGTGTGAAGTCAAAACGGATGTGTGTGAAGTCACAGAATGGAGGTGTGTGAAGTCACAGAATGGAGGTGTGTGAAGTCCAAAAGGTGGTGTGTGAAGTCACAGAATGGAGGTGTGTGAAGTCATAGAATGGAGGTGTGTGAAGTCACAGAATGGAGGTGTGTGAAGTCAGAATTAAGGTGTGTGAAGTCACAGAATGGAGGTGTGTGAAGTCACAGAATGGATGTTTGTGAAGTAAGAATGAAGGTGTTTGAAGTCATAGACTGGAGGTGTGTGAAGTCACAGAATGGAGGGGTGTGAAGTCATAGAATGGAGCTGTGTGAAGTCATAGAATGGAGGTCTGTGAACTCAGAATGGAGGTTTGTGAAGTCATAGAATGGAGGTGTGTGAAGTGAGAGAATGGATGTTTGTGAAGTAAGAATGAAGGTGTTTGAAGTCATAGAATAGAGGTGTGTGAAGTCATAGAATGGAGGTCTGTGAACTCAGAATGGAGGTTTGTGAAGTCATAGAATGGAGGTGTGTGAAGTGAGAGAATGGATGTTTCTGAAGTAAGAATGAAGGTGTGTGAACTCATAGAATGGAGGTGTGTGAACTCATAGAATGGAGGTTTGTGAAGTCATGGAATGGCGGTGTGTGAAGTCAAAGAATGGAGGTGTGTGAAGTGAAACAATAGAGGTGTGTGAAGTCACAAAATGGAGGTGTGTGAAGTCACAGATTGGAGGTGTGTGAAGTCAAAAAGGTGGTGTGTGAAGTCACAGAATGGAGGTGTGTGAATTCATAGAATGGAGCTGTGTGAAGTCAGAATGGAGGTGTGTGAAATCAGAATGGAGGGGTGTGAAGTCAGAATGGAGTTGTGTGAAGTCACAGAATGGAGGTGTGTGAAGTCATAGAATGGAGGTGTGTGAAATCATAGAATGAAGGTGTGTGAAGTCAGAATGGAGGTGTGTCACGTCACAGAATTGAGGTCTGTGAAGTCAGAGAATGGAGGTGTGTGAAGTCAGAATGAAGGTGTTTGAAGTCATGGAATGGAGGTGTGTGAAGTCACAGAATGGAGGTGTGTGAAATTATAGAATGGAGGTGTGTGAAGTCAAAGAATTGAGGTGTGTGAACTCAGAATGGAGGTGTGTGAAGTCAGAATGGAGGTGTGTGAAGTCATAGAATGGAAGTGTGTGAAGTCATAGAATGGAGGTCTGTGAACACAGAATGGGGGTTTGTGAAGTCATAGAATGGAGGTGTGTGAAGTCACAGAATGGAGGTGTGTGAAGTCACAGAATGGAGGTGTGTGAAGTCACAGAATGGAGGTGTGTGAACTCAGAATGGAGGTGTGTGAAGCCACAGAATGGAGGTGTGTGAAGTGCGAGAATGGAGGTGTGTGAACTCACAGAATGGAGGTTTGTGAAGTCATAGAATGGAGGTGTGTAAAGTCAGAGAATGGATGTTTCTGAAGTAAGAATGAAGGTGTGCGAAGTCATAGAATAGAGGTGTGTGAAGTCAAATTGGAGGTGTGTGAACTCATACAATGGAGGTGTGTGAACTCATAGAATGGAGGTGTGTGAAGTCATGGAATGGAGGTGTGTGAAGTTAAAGAATGGAGGTGTGTGAAGTGAAACAATAGAGGTGTGTGAAGTCACAGAAATGAGGTGTGTGAAGTCACAGAAGGGAAGTGTGTGAAGTCAAAACGGAGGTGTGTGAAGTCACAGAATGGAGGTGTGTGAAGTCAAAATGGAGGTGTGTGAGGTCAAAGAATGGATGTGTGTGAAGTCATAGAATGGAGGTGTATGAAGTCATGGAATGGAGGTTTGTGACATCAAACATTGGAGGCGTGTGAAATTACAGAATGGAGGTGTGGGAAGTCATAGAATGGAGGTGTGTGAAGTCATAAAATGGAGGTGTGTCAAGTCACAGAAGGGAGGTGTGTGAAGTCACAGAACGGCGATGTGTGAAGTCACAATGGAGGTGTGTGAAGTCATAGAATGGAGGTGTGTGAAGTCAAACAATGGAGGTGTGGGAAGTCATAGAATGGAGGTGTGTGAAGTCACAGAATGGAGGTGTATGAAGTCAGAATAGAGGTAGGCGAAGTCATAGAATGGAGGTGTGTTAAGTTAGAATGGAGCTGTGGGAATTCATAGAATGGAGGTGTGTGAAGAAAATGAATGGAGGTGTGTGAACTCAGAAAGGGGTTGTGTGAAATCATAGAATGGAGCTGTGTGAAATCATAGAATGGAGGTGTGTGAAATCATAGAATGGAGGTGTGTGAAGTCAAAGAGTGGAGGTATGTGAAATCACAGAATGGAGGGGTGTGAAGTCAGAATAGAGGTGTGCGAAGTCATAGAATGGAGGTGTGTGAAGTCAGAATGGAGCTATGTGAACTCATAGAATGGAGGTGTGTGAAGTCAAAATGGAGATGTGTGAAGTCATAGAATGGTGGTTTTTGAAGTCACAGAATGGAGGTGTGTGAAGTCATAGAATGGAGGTTTGTGAAGTCAGATTGGGGGTATGTGAAGTCACAGAATGGAGGTGTGTCAACTCAGAAAGGAGGTATATGAAGTCATAGAATGGAGGTGTGTGAAGTCAGAATAGAGGTGTATGAAGTCATAGAATGGAGGTGTGTGAAGTCAGAATGGAGGTGTGTGAACTCATTGAATGGATGTGTGTGAAGTCAAAATGGAGTGGTGTGAAGTCATAGAATGGTGGTTTTTGAAGTCACAGAATGGAGGTATGTGAAGTCATAGAATGGATGTTGCTGAAGTAAGAATGAAGGTGTGTGAAGCCATTGAATGGAGGTGTGTGAAGTCAAAATTGAGGTGTGTGAACTCATAGAATGGAGGTATGTGAGCTCATAGAATGGAGGTGTGTGATGTCATGGAATGGAGGTGTGTGAAGTCAAAGAATGGAGGTGTGTGTAGTCAAACAATGGAGGTGTGTGAAGTCACAATGCAGGTGTGGGAACTGATAGAACGTAGGTGTTTGAAGTCACAATGTAGGTGTGTGAAGTCATAGAATGGAGGTGTGTGAAGTCATGGAATGGAGGTGTGTAAGTCACAAAATGGAGGTGTGTGAATTCAAAATGGAGGTGTGTGAAGTCAAAGAATGGACGTGTGTGAAGTCACAATTGTGGTGTGTGAAGTCTCAAATGCAGGTGTGTGAAGTCACAGAATGGAGGTGTGTGAAGTCAAAATGGTGGTGTGTGAGGTCAAAGAATGGATGTGTGTGAAGTCATAGAATGGAGGTGTATGAAGTCATGGAATGGAGGTTTGTGACGTCAAACATTGGAAGCGTGTGAAATTACAGAATGGAGGTGTGTGAAGTCATACAATGGAGGTGTGGGAAGTCATAAAATGGAGGTGTGTCAAGTCACAGAAGGGAGGTGTGTGAAATCAGAGAACGGCGATGTGTGAAGTCACAATGGAGGTGTGTGAAGTCATAGAATGGAGGTGTGTGAAGTCACAGAATGGAAGTGTGTGTACTCATAGAATGGAGGAGTGTGAAGTCATAGAATGGAGGTGTGTGAAGTCATAGAATGGAGGTGTGTGAAATCACAGAATGGAGGTGTGTGAATTCATAGAATGGAGGTGTGTGAAGTCATAGGATCGAGGTGTGTGAAGTCACAGAATGGAGGTGTGTGAAGTCACAGAATGGAGGTGTGTGAAGTCACAGAATGGAGGTGTGTGAACTCAGAGTGGAGGTGTGTGAAGCCACAGAATGGAGGTGTGTGAAGTCCTAGAATGGAGGTGTGTGAACTCACAGAATGGAGGTTTGTGAAGTCAGAGAATGGAGGTGTGTGAAGTCAGAGAATGGATGTTTCTGAAGTAAGAATGAAGGTGTGTGAAGTCATAGAATAGAGGTGTGTGAAGTCAATTGGAGGTGTGTGAACTCATACAATGGAGGTGTGTGAACTCATAGAATGAAGGTGTGTGAAGTCATGGAATGGAGGTGTGTGAAGTCAAAGAATGGAGGTGTGTGAAGTGAAACAATAGAGGTGTGTGAAGTCACAGAATGGAGGTGTGTGAAGTCACAGAATGGAAGTGTGTGAAGTCAAAGCGGAGGTGCGTGAAGTCACAGAATGGAGGTGTGTGAAGTCACAGAATGGAGGTGTGTGAAGTACAAAAGGTGGTGTGTGAAGTCACAGAATGGAGGTGTGTGAAGTCATAGAATGGAGGTGTGTGAAGTCACAGAATGGAGGTGTGTGAAGTCAGAATGAAGGTGTGTGAAGTCACAGAATGGAGGTGTGTGAATTCACAGAATGGATGTTTATGAAGTAATAATGAAGGTGTTTGAAGTCATAGAGTGAAGGTGTGTGAAGTCACAGAATGGAGGTGTGTGAAATCATAGAATGGAGGTGTGTGAAGTCATAGAATTGAGGTGTGTGAAGTCATAGAATGGAGATGTGTGAAGTCATATTGGAGGTGTGTGAACTCATAGAATGGAGGTGTGTGAACTCATAGAATGGAGGTTTGTGAAGTCATGGAATGGCGGTGTGTGAAGTCATAGAATGGAGGTGTGTGAAGTCACAGAATGGAGGTGTGTGAACTCAGAATGTAGGTGTGTGAAGCCACAGAATGGAGGTGTGTAAAATCATAGAATGGAAGTGTGTGAAGTCATAGAAAGGAGGTGTGTGAACTCAGAATGGAAGTGTGTGAAGTCACAGAATGGAGGTTTGTGAAGTCATAGAATGGAGGTGTGTGAAGTTAGAGAATGGATGTTTGTGAAGTAAGAATGAAGGTGTGTGAAGTCAAAGAATGGAGATTTGTGAAGTCAAATTGGAGGTGTGTGAACTCATAGAATGGAGGTGTGTGAACTCATAGAATGGAGGTTTGTGAAGTCATGGAATGGCGGTGTGTGAAGTCAAAGAATGGAGGTGTGTGAAGTGAAACAATAGAGGTGTGTGAAGTCACAAAATGGAGGTGTGTGAAGTCACAGATTGGAAGTGTGTGAAGTCAAAACAGAGGTGTGTGAAGTCACAGAATGGAGGTGTGTGAACTCAGAATGGAGGTGTGTGAAGTCACAGAATGGAAGTTTGAGAAGTCATAGAATGGAGGTGTGGGAAGTCAGAGAATGGATGTTTCTGAAGTAAGAATGAAGGTGTGTGAAGTCATAGAATTGAGGTGTGTGAAGTCAAGTTGGAGGTGTGTGAACTCATAGAATGGAGGTGTGTGAACTCATAGAATGGAGGTGTGTGAAGTCATGGAATGGAGGTGTGTGAAGTCAAAGAATGGAGGTGTGTGTAGTGAAACAATAGAGGTGTGTGAAGTCACAGAATGGAGGTGTGTGAAGTCACAGCGTGGAAGTGTGTGAAGTCAAAACGGAGGTGTGTGAAGTCACAGAATGGAGGTGTGTGAAGTCACAGAATGGAGGTGTGTGAAGTCAAAAAGGTGGTGTGTGAAGTCACAGAATGGAGGTGTGTGAAATCATAGAATGTAGGTATGTGAAGTCAGAATGGAGGTGTGTGAAGTCACAGAATTGAGGTGTGAGAAGTCACAGAATGGAGGTGTGTGAAGGCAGAATGAAGGTGTGTGAAGTCACAGAATGGAGGTGTGTGAAGTCACAGAATGGATGTTTGTAAAGTAAGAATGAAGGTGTTTGAAGTCATAGAGTGGAGGTGTGTGAAGTCACAGAATGGAGGTTTGTGAAGTCATAGAATGGAGGTGTGGAAGTTACAGAATTGAGGTGTGTGAAGTCATAGAATGGAGGTGTGTGAAGTCATAAAATGGAGGTGTGTGAACTCATAGAATGGAGTTGTGTGAAGACAAAATGGAGTTGTGGGAAGTCATAGAATGGTGTTTTTTGATGTCAACAAATGGAGGTGTATGAAGTCAGAATGGAGGTGTGTGAAGTCAGAATGGAGGTGAGTGAAGTCATAGAATGGAGGTGTGTGAAGTCATAGAATGGAGGTCTGTGAACTCACAATGGAAGTTTGTGAAGTCATAGAATGCATGTGTGTGAAGTCACAGAATGGAGGTGTGTGAAGTCATATAATGGAGGTGTGTGAAGTCAGAATGGAGGTGTGTGAAGTCAGAATTGAGGTGTGTGAAGTCACAGAATTTAGGTGTGTGAAGTCAGAATGAAGGTGTGTGAAGTCACAGAATGGAGGTGTGTGAATTCATAGAATGGAGCTGTGTGAAGTCAGAATGGAGGTGTTTGAAGTCATAGAGTGGAGGTGTGTGAAATCCCAGAATGGAGGTGTATGAAGTCAGATTGGAGGTGTGTGAAATCACAGAATGGAGGTGTGTGAAGTCATAGAATGGAGGTGTGTGAAGTCATAAAATGGAGGTGTGTGAACTCATAGAATGGAGGTGTGTGAAGTCAAAATGGAGTTGTGTGAAGTCATAGAATGGTGTTTTTGTATGTCAACGAATGGAGATGTGTGAAGTCATAGAATGGAGGTGTGTGAAGTCAGATTGGAGGTGTGTGAAATCACAGAATGGAGGTGTGTGAAGTCACAGAATGGAGGTGTGTAAACTCAGAATGTAGGTGTGTAAAGCCACAGAATGGAGGTGTGTGAAGTCATAGAATGGAAGTGTGTGAAATCATAGAATGGAGGTGTGAAGTCACAGAATTGAGGTGTGTGAAGTCAGAATGGAGGTGTGTGAAGTCAGAATGGAGGTGAGTGAAATCATAGAATGGAGGTGTGTGAAGTCACAGAATGGAGGTCTGTGAACTCAGAATGGAGGTGTGTGAAGTCATAGAATGGAGGTGTGTGAAATCATAAAATGGAGGTGTGTGAACTCATAGAATGGAGGTGTGTGAAGTCAAAATGGAGTTGTGTGAAGTCATAGAATGGTGTTTTTGGATGTCAACGAATGGAGATGTGTGAAGTCATAGAATGGAGGTGTGTGAAGTCAGATTGGAGGTGTGTGAAATCACAGAATGGAGGTGAGTGAAATCATAGAATGGAGGTGTGTGAAGTCATAGAATGGAGGTCTGTGAACTCAGAATGGAGGTTTGTGAAGTCATAGAATGGAGGTGTGTGAACTCAGAATGGAGGTGTGTGAAGTCACAGAATGGAGGTCTGTGAAGACACAGAATAGAGGTGTGTGAAGTCAGAATGGAGGTGTGTGAAGTCAGAATGGAGGTGTGTGAAATCATAGCATGGAGGTGTGTGAAGCCACAACGCAGGTGTGTGAACTCATGGAATGAAGGTGTGTGAAGTAAAATTGCAGGTGTGTGAAGTCATAGAATGGAGGTGTGTGAAGTCATAGAATGGAGGACTGTGAACCCAGAATGTAGGTTTGTGAAGTCATAGAATGGAGGTGGGTGAAGTCACAGAATGGAGGTGTGTGAAGTCATAGAATGGAGGTGTGTGAAGTCATAAAATGGAGGTGTGTGAATTCATTGAATGGAGGTGTGTGAAGTCACAACGGATTTGTGTGAAGTCATAGAATGGTTGTTTTTATGTCAACGAATGGAGGTGTGTGAAGTCATAGAATGGAGGTGTGTGAAGTCAGATTGGAGGTGTGTGAAGTCATAGAATGGAGGTGTGTGAAGTCATAGAATGGAGGTGTGTGAAATCATAGAATGGAGGTGTGTGAAGTCAAAGAATTGAGGTGTGTGAGGTCAGAATGGAGGTGTGTGAAGTCAGAATGGAGGTGTGTGAAGTCATAGAATGGAAGTGTGTGAAGTCATAGAATGGAGGTCTGTGAACTCAGAATGGGGGTTTGTGAAGTCATAGAATGGAGGTGTGTGAACTCAGAATGGAGGTGTGTGAAGTCACAGAATGGAGGTGTGTGAAGTCATAGAATGGAGGTGTGTGAAATCACAGAATGGAGGTGTGTGAATTCATAGAATGGAGGTGTGTGAAGTCATAGGATCGAGGTGTGTGAAGTCACAGAATGGAGGTGTGTGAAGTCACAGAATGGAGGTGTGTGAAGTCACAGAATGGAGGTGTGTGAACTCAGAGTGGAGGTGTGTGAAGCCACAGAATGGAGGTGTGTGAAGTCCTAGAATGGAAGTGTGTGAACTCACAGAATGGAGGTTTGTGAAGTCAGAGAATGGAGGTGTGTGAAGTCAGAGAATGGATGTTTCTGAAGTAAGAATGAAGGTGTGTGAAGTCATAGAATAGAGGTGTGTGAAGTCAATTGGAGGTGTGTGAACTCATACAATGGAGGTGTGTGAACTCATAGAATGAAGGTGTGTGAAGTCATGGAATGGAGGTGTGTGAAGTCAAAATGGAGTTGTGTGAAGTCATAGAATGGTGTTTTTGGATGTCAACGAATGGAGATGTGTGAAGTCATAGAATGGAGGTGTGTGAAGTCAGATTGGAGGTGTGTGAAATCACAGAATGGAGGTGAGTGAAATCATAGAATGGAGGTGTGTGAAGTCAAAGAATGGAGGTGTGTGAAGTGAAACAATAGAGGTGTGTGAAGTCACAGAATGGAGGTGTGTGAAGTCACAGAATGGAAGTGTGTGAAGTCAAAGCGGAGGTGCGTGAAGTCACAGAATGGAGGTGTGTGAAGTCACAGAATGGAGGTGTGTGAAGTACAAAAGGTGGTGTGTGAAGTCACAGAATGGAGGTGTGTGAAGTCATAGAATGGAGGTGTGTGAAGTCACAGAATGGAGGTGTGTGAAGTCAGAATGAAGGTGTGTGAAGTCACAGAATGGAGGTGTGTGAATTCACAGAATGGATGTTTATGAAGTAATAATGAAGGTGTTTGAAGTCATAGAGTGAAGGTGTGTGAAGTCACAGAATGGAGGTGTGTGAAATCATAGAATGGAGGTGTGTGAAGTCATAGAATTGAGGTGTGTGAAGTCATAGAATGGAGATGTGTGAAGTCATATTGGAGGTGTGTGAACTCATAGAATGGAGGTGTGTGAACTCATAGAATGGAGGTTTGTGAAGTCATGGAATGGCGGTGTGTGAAGTCATAGAATGGAGGTGTGTGAAGTCACAGAATGGAGGTGTGTGAACTCAGAATGTAGGTGTGTGAAGCCACAGAATGGAGGTGTGTAAAATCATAGAATGGAAGTGTGTGAAGTCATAGAAAGGAGGTGTGTGAACTCAGAATGGAAGTGTGTGAAGTCACAGAATGGAGGTTTGTGAAGTCATAGAATGGAGGTGTGTGAAGTTAGAGAATGGATGTTTGTGAAGTAAGAATGAAGGTGTGTGAAGTCAAAGAATGGAGATTTGTGAAGTCAAATTGGAGGTGTGTGAACTCATAGAATGGAGGTGTGTGAACTTATAGAATGGAGGTTTGTGAAGTCATGGAATGGCGGTGTGTGAAGTCAAAGAATGGAGGTGTGTGAAGTGAAACAATAGAGGTGTGTGAAGTCACAAAATGGAGGTGTGTGAAGTCACAGATTGGAAGTGTGTGAAGTCAAAACAGAGGTGTGTGAAATCACAGAATGGAGGTGTGTGAACTCAGAATGGAGGTGTGTGAAGTCACAGAATGGAAGTTTGAGAAGTCATAGAATGGAGGTGTGGGAAGTCAGAGAATGGATGTTTCTGAAGTAAGAATGAAGGTGTGTGAAGTCATAGAATTGAGGTGTGTGAAGTCAAGTTGGAGGTGTGTGAACTCATAGAATGGAGGTGTGTGAACTCATAGAATGGAGGTGTGTGAAGTCATGGAATGGAGGTGTGTGAAGTCAAAGAATGGAGGTCTGTGTAGTGAAACAATAGAGGTGTGTGAAGTCACAGAATGGAGGTGTGTGAAGTCACAGCGTGGAAGTGTGTGAAGTCAAAACGGAGGTGTGTGAAGTCACAGAATGGAGGTGTGTGAAGTCACAGAATGGAGGTGTGTGAAGTCAAAAAGGTGGTGTGTGAAGTCACAGAATGGAGGTGTGTGAAATCATAGAATGTAGGTATGTGAAGTCAGAATGGAGGTGTGTGAAGTCACAGAATTGAGGTGTGAGAAGTCACAGAATGGAGGTGTGTGAAGGCAGAATGAAGGTGTGTGAAGTCACAGAATGGAGGTGTGTGAAGTCACAGAATGGATGTTTGTAAAGTAAGAATGAAGGTGTTTGAAGTCATAGAGTGGAGGTGTGTGAAGTCACAGAATGGAGGTTTGTGAAGTCATAGAATGGAGGTGTGGAAGTTACAGAATTGAGGTGTGTGAAGTCATAGAATGGAGGTGTGTGAAGTCATAAAATGGAGGTGTGTGAACTCATAGAATGGAGTTGTGTGAAGACAAAATGGAGTTGTGGGAAGTCATAGAATGGTGTTTTTTGATGTCAACAAATGGAGGTGTATGAAGTCAGAATGGAGGTGTGTGAAGTCAGAATGGAGGTGAGTGAAGTCATAGAATGGAGGTGTGTGAAGTCATAGAATGGAGGTCTGTGAACTCACAATGGAAGTTTGTGAAGTCATAGAATGCATGTGTGTGAAGTCACAGAATGGAGGTGTGTGAAGTCATATAATGGAGGTGTGTGAAGTCAGAATGGAGGTGTGTGAAGTCAGAATTGAGGTGTGTGAAGTCACAGAATTTAGGTGTGTGAAGTCAGAATGAAGGTGTGTGAAGTCACAGAATGGAGGTGTGTGAATTCATAGAATGGAGCTGTGTGAAGTCAGAATGGAGGTGTTTGAAGTCATAGAGTGGAGGTGTGTGAAATCCCAGAATGGAGGTGTATGAAGTCAGATTGGAGGTGTGTGAAATCACAGAATGGAGGTGTGTGAAGTCATAGAATGGAGGTGTGTGAAGTCATAAAATGGAGGTGTGTGAACTCATAGAATGGAGGTGTGTGAAGTCAAAATGGAGTTGTGTGAAGTCATAGAATGGTGTTTTTGTATGTCAACGAATGGAGATGTGTGAAGTCATAGAATGGAGGTGTGTGAAGTCAGATTGGAGGTGTGTGAAATCACAGAATGGAGGTGTGTGAAGTCACAGAATGGAGGTGTGTAAACTCAGAATGTAGGTGTGTAAAGCCACAGAATGGAGGTGTGTGAAGTCATAGAATGGAAGTGTGTGAAATCATAGAATGGAGGTGTGAAGTCACAGAATTGAGGTGTGTGAAGTCAGAATGGAGGTGTGTGAAGTCAGAATGGAGGTGAGTGAAATCATAGAATGGAGGTGTGTGAAGTCACAGAATGGAGGTCTGTGAACTCAGAATGGAGGTGTGTGAAGTCATAGAATGGAGGTGTGTGAAATCATAAAATGGAGGTGTGTGAACTCATAGAATGGAGGTGTGTGAAGTCAAAATGGAGTTGTGTGAAGTCATAGAATGGTGTTTTTGGATGTCAACGAATGGAGATGTGTGAAGTCATAGAATGGAGGTGTGTGAAGTCAGATTGGAGGTGTGTGAAATCACAGAATGGAGGTGAGTGAAATCATAGAATGGAGGTGTGTGAAGTCATAGAATGGAGGTCTGTGAACTCAGAATGGAGGTTTGTGAAGTCATAGAATGGAGGTGTGTGAACTCAGAATGGAGGTGTGTGAAGTCACAGAATGGAGGTCTGTGAAGACACAGAATAGAGGTGTGTGAAGTCAGAATGGAGGTGTGTGAAGTCAGAATGGAGGTGTGTGAAATCATAGCATGGAGGTGTGTGAAGCCACAACGCAGGTGTGTGAACTCATGGAATGAAGGTGTGTGAAGTAAAATTGCAGGTGTGTGAAGTCATAGAATGGAGGTGTGTGAAGTCATAGAATGGAGGACTGTGAACCCAGAATGTAGGTTTGTGAAGTCATAGAATGGAGGTGGGTGAAGTCACAGAATGGAGGTGTGTGAAGTCATAGAATGGAGGTGTGTGAAGTCATAAAATGGAGGTGTGTGAATTCATTGAATGGAGGTGTGTGAAGTCACAACGGATTTGTGTGAAGTCATAGAATGGTTGTTTTTATGTCAACGAATGGAGGTGTGTGAAGTCATAGAATGGAGGTGTGTGAAGTCAGATTGGAGGTGTGTGAAGTCATAGAATGGAGGTGTGTGAAGTCATAGAATGGAGGTGTGTGAAATCATAGAATGGAGGTGTGTGAAGTCAAAGAATTGAGGTGTGTGAGGTCAGAATGGAGGTGTGTGAAGTCAGAATGGAGGTGTGTGAAGTCATAGAATGGAAGTGTGTGAAGTCATAGAATGGAGGTCTGTGAACTCAGAATGGGGGTTTGTGAAGTCATAGAATGGAGGTGTGTGAACTCAGAATGGAGGTGTGTGAAGTCACAGAATGGAGGTGTGTGAAGTCATAGAATGGAGGTGTGTGAAATCACAGAATGGAGGTGTGTGAATTCATAGAATGGAGGTGTGTGAAGTCATAGGATCGAGGTGTGTGAAGTCACAGAATGGAGGTGTGTGAAGTCACAGAATGGAGGTGTGTGAAGTCACAGAATGGAGGTGTGTGAACTCAGAGTGGAGGTGTGTGAAGCCACAGAATGGAGGTGTGTGAAGTCCTAGAATGGAGGTGTGTGAACTCACAGAATGGAGGTTTGTGAAGTCAGAGAATGGAGGTGTGTGAAGTCAGAGAATGGATGTTTCTGAAGTAAGAATGAAGGTGTGTGAAGTCATAGAATAGAGGTGTGTGAAGTCAATTGGAGGTGTGTGAACTCATTCAATGGAGGTGTGTGAACTCATAGAATGAAGGTGTGTGAAGTCATGGAATGGAGGTGTGTGAAGTCAAAGAATGGAGGTGTGTGAAGTGAAACAATAGAGGTGTGTGAAGTCACAGAATGGAGGTGTGTGAAGTCACAGAATGGAAGTGTGTGAAGTCAAAGCGGAGGTGCGTGAAGTCACAGAATGGAGGTGTGTGAAGTCACAGAATGGAGGTGTGTGAAGTACAAAAGGTGGTGTGTGAAGTCACAGAATGGAGGTGTGTGAAGTCATAGAATGGAGGTGTGTGAAGTCACAGAATGGAGGTGTGTGAAGTCAGAATGAAGGTGTGTGAAGTCACAGAATGGAGGTGTGTGAATTCACAGAATGGATGTTTATGAAGTAATAATGAAGGTGTTTGAAGTCATAGAGTGAAGGTGTGTGAAGTCACAGAATGGAGGTGTGTGAAATCATAGAATGGAGGTGTGTGAAGTCATAGAATTGAGGTGTGTGAAGTCATAGAATGGAGATGTGTGAAGTCATATTGGAGGTGTGTGAACTCATAGAATGGAGGTGTGTGAACTCATAGAATGGAGGTTTGTGAAGTCATGGAATGGCGGTGTGTGAAGTCATAGAATGGAGGTGTGTGAAGTCACAGAATGGAGGTGTGTGAACTCAGAATGTAGGTGTGTGAAGCCACAGAATGGAGGTGTGTAAAATCATAGAATGGAAGTGTGTGAAGTCATAGAAAGGAGGTGTGTGAACTCAGAATGGAAGTGTGTGAAGTCACAGAATGGAGGTTTGTGAAGTCATAGAATGGAGGTGTGTGAAGTTAGAGAATGGATGTTTGTGAAGTAAGAATGAAGGTGTGTGAAGTCAAAGAATGGAGATTTGTGAAGTCAAATTGGAGGTGTGTGAACTCATAGAATGGAGGTGTGTGAACTCATAGAATGGAGGTTTGTGAAGTCATGGAATGGCGGTGTGTGAAGTCAAAGAATGGAGGTGTGTGAAGTGAAACAATAGAGGTGTGTGAAGTCACAAAATGGAGGTGTGTGAAGTCACAGATTGGAAGTGTGTGAAGTCAAAACAGAGGTGTGTGAAGTCACAGAATGGAGGTGTGTGAACTCAGAATGGAGGTGTGTGAAGTCACAGAATGGAGGTTTGAGAAGTCATAGAATGGAGGTGTGGGAAGTCAGAGAATGGATGTTTCTGAAGTAAGAATGAAGGTGTGTGAAGTCATAGAATTGAGGTGTGTGAAGTCAAGTTGGAGGTGTGTGAACTCATAGAATGGAGGTGTGTGAACTCATAGAATGGAGGTGTGTGAAGTCATGGAATGGAGGTGTGTGAAGTCAAAGAATGGAGGTGTGTGTAGTGAAACAAGAGAGGTGTGTGAAGTCACAGAATGGAGGTGTGTGAAGTCACAGCGTGGAAGTGTGTGAAGTCAAAACGGACGTGTGTGAAGTCACAGAATGGAGGTGTGTGAAGTCAAAATGGAGTTGTGTGAAGTCATAGAATGGTGTTTTTGGATGTCAACGAATGGAGATGTGTGAAGTCATAGAATGGAGGTGTGTGAAGTCAGATTGGAGGTGTGTGAAATCACAGAATGGAGGTGTGAAGTCACAGAATTGAGGTGTGTGAAGTCAGAATGGAGGTGTGTGAAGTCAGAATGGAGGTGAGTGAAATCATAGAATGGAGGTGTGTGAAGTCATAGAATGGAGGTCTGTGAACTCAGAATGGAGGTTTGTGAAGTCATAGAATGGAGGTGTGTGAACTCAGAATGGAGGTGTGTGAAGTCACAGAATGGAGGTCTGTGAAGACACAGAATAGAGGTGTGTGAAGTCAGAATGGAGGTGTGTGAAGTCAGAATGGAGGTGTGTGAAATCATAGCATGGAGGTGTGTGAAGCCACAACGCAGGTGTGTGAACTCATGGAATGAAGGTGTGTGAAGCAAAATTGCAGGTGTGTGAAGTCATAGAATGGAGGTGTGTGAAGTCATAGAATGGAGGTGTGTGATGTCACAGAATGGAGGTGTGTGAAGTCATAAAATGGAGGTGTGTGAAGTCACAGAATGGAGTTGTGTGAAGTCATAGAATGGAAGTGTGTGAAGTCATAGAATGGAGGTGTGTGAAGTCATAGAATGGAGGTGTGTGAAGTCATAGAATGGAGGACTGTGAACTCAGAATGTAGGTTTGTGAAGTCATAGAATGGAGGTGGGTGAAGTCACAGAATGGAGGTGTGTGAAGTCATAGAATGGAGGTGTCTGAAGTCATAAAATGGAGGTGTGTGAATTCATAGAATGGAGGTGTGTGAAGTCACAATGGAGTTGTGTGAAGTCATAGAATGGTTGTTTTTATGTCAACGAATGGAGGTGTGTGAAGTCATAGAATGGAGGTGTGTGAAGTCAGATTGGAGGTGTGTGAAGTCACAGAATGGAGGTGTGTCTACTCAGAAATGAGGTGTGAGAAGTCATAGAATGGAGGTGTGTGAAGTCATAGAATGGAGTTGTGTGAAATCATAGAATGGAGGTGTGTGAAGTCAAAGAATTGAGGTGTGTGAGGTCAGAATGGAGGTGTGTGAAGTCAGAATGGAGGTGTGTGAAGTCATAGAATGGAAGTGTGTGAAGTCATAGAATGGAGGTCTGTGAACTCAGAATGGGGGTTTGTGAAGTCATAGAATGGAGGTGTGTGAACTCAGAATGGAGGTGTGTGAAGTCACAGAATGGAGGTGTGTGAAGTCATAGAATGGAGGTGTGTGAAATCACAGAATGGAGGTGTGTGAATTCATAGAATGGAGGTGTGTGAAGTCATAGGATCGAGGTGTGTGAAGTCACAGAATGGAGGTGTGTGAAGTCACAGAATGGAGGTGTGTGAAGTCACAGAATGGAGGTGTGTGAAGTCACAGAATGGAGGTGTGTGAACTCAGAGTGGAGGTGTGTGAAGCCACAGAATGGAGGTGTGTGAAGTCCTAGAATGGAGGTGTGTGAACTCACAGAATGGAGGTTTGTGAAGTCAGAGAATGGAGGTGTGTGAAGTCAGAGAATGGATGTTTCTGAAGTAAGAATGAAGGTGTGTGAAGTCATAGAATAGAGGTGTGTGAAGTCAATTGGAGGTGTGTAAACTCATACAATGGAGGTGTGTGAACTCATAGAATGGAGGTGTGTGAAGTCATGGAATGGAGGTGTGTGAAGTCAAAGAATGGAGGTGTGTGAAGTGAAACAATAGAGGTGTGTGAAGTCACAGAATGGAGGTGTGTGAAGTCACAGAATGGAAGTGTGTGAAGTCAAAACGGAGGTGTGTGAAGTCACAGAATGAAGGTGTGTGAAGTCACAGAATGGAGGTGTGTGAAGTCCAAAAGGTGGTGTGTGAAGTAACAGAATGGAGGTGTGTGAAGTCATAGAATGGAGGTGTGTGAAGTCACAGAATGGAGGTGTGTGAAGTCAGAATGAAGGTGTGTGAAGTCACAGAATGGAGGTGTGTGAATTCACAGAATGGATGTTTATGAAGTAAGAATGAAGGTGTTTGAAGTCATAGAGTGAAGGTGTGTGAAGTCACAGAATGGAGGTTTGTGAAGTCATAGAATGGAGGTGTGTGAAGTCATAGAATTGAGGTGTGTGAAGTCATAGAATGGAGATGTGTGAAGTCAAATTGGAGGTGTGTGAACTCATAGAATGGAGGTGTGTGAACTCATAGAATGGAGGTTTGTGAAGTCATGGAATGGCGGTGTGTGAAGTCAAAGAATGGAGGTGTGTGAAGTGAAACAATAGAGGTGTGTGAAGTCACAAAATGGAGGTGTGTGAAGTCACAGATTGGAAGTGTGTGAAGTCAAAACAGACGTGTGTGAAGTCACAGAATGGAGGTGTGTGAAGTCATAGAATGGAGGTGTGTGAAGTCACAGAATGGAGGTGTGTGAAGTCATAGAATGGAGGTGTGTGAAGCCAGATAGGATTTGTGTGAAATCACAGAATGGAGTTGTGTGAAGTCACAGAATGGAGGTGTGTGAACTCAGAATGTAGGTGTGTGAAGCCACAGAATGGAGGTGTGTGAAGTCATAGAATGAAAGTGTGTGAAATCATAGAATGGAGGTGTGTGAAGTCACAGAATTAAGGTGTGCGAAGTCAGAATGGAGGTGTGTGAAGTCAGAATGGAGGTGAGTGAAGTCATAGAATGGAGGTGTGTGAAGTCATAGAATGGAGGTCTGTGAACTCAGAATGGAGGTTTGTGAAGTCATAGAATGGAGGTGTGTGAACTCAGAATGGAGGTGTGTGAAGTCACAGAATGGAGGTGTGTGAAGTCATAGAATGGTGGTTTGTGAAATCACAGAATGGAGGTGTGTTAATTCATTGAATGGAGGTGTGTGAAGTCATAGGATCGAGGTGTGTGAAGTCACAGAATGGAGGTGTGAGAAGTCACAGAATGGAGGTGTGTGAAGTCACAGAATGGAGGTGTGTGAACTCAGAATGTAGGTGTGTGAAGCCACAGAATGGAGGTGTGTGAAGTCATAGAATGGAAGTGTGTGAAGTCATAGAAAGGAGGTGTGTGAACTCAGAATGGAGGTGTGTGAAGTCACAGAATGGAGGTTTGTGAAGTCATAGAATGGAGGTGTGTGAAGTTAGATTATGGATGTTTGTGAAGTAAGAATGAAGGTGTGTGAAGTCATAGAATGGAGATGTGTGAAGTCAAATTGGAGGTGTGTGAACTCATAGAATGGAGGTGTGTGAACTCATAGAATGGAGGTTTGTGAAGTCATGGAATGGCGGTGCGTGAAGTCAAAGAATGGAGGTGTGTGAAGTGAAACAATAGTGGTGTGTGAAGTCACAAAATGGAGGTGTGTAAAGTCACAGATTGGAAGTGTGTGAAGTCAAAACAGACGTGTGTGAAGTCACAGAATGGAGGTGTGTGAAGTCACAGAATGGAGGTGTGTGAAGTCAAAAAGGTGGTGTGTGAAGTCACAGAATGGAGGTGTGTGAATTCATAGAATGGAGCTGTGTGAAGTCAGAATGGAGGTGTGTGAAGCCAGAATGGAGGGGTGTGAAGTCAGAATGGAGGTGTGTGAAGTCACAGAATGGAGGTGTGTGAAGTCATAGAATGGAGGTGTGTGAAATCATAGAATGAAGGTGTGTGAAGTCAGAATGGAGGTGTGTCACATCACAGAATTGATGTCTGTGAAGTCAGATAATGGAGGTGTGTGAAGTCAGAATGAAGGTGTTTGAAGTCATGGAATGGAGGTGTGTGAACTCACAGAATGGAGGTGTATGAAGTCATACAATGGAGGTGTGTGAAGTCATAGAATTGAGGTGTGTGAAGTCATAGAATGGAGGTGTGTGAAGTCACAGAATGGAGGTGTGTGAAGTCAGAATGGAGGTGTGTGAAGTCATAGACTGAGGTGGGTGAAGTCATAGAAAGGAGGTGTGGGAAGTCAAAGAATGGAGGAGTGTGAAGTCATAGAGTGGAGGTGAGTGAAGTCACAGATTCGAGGTCTGTGATGTCACAGAATGGAGGTGTGTGAAGTCAGAATGGAGGTGTGTGAAATCATAGAATGGAGATGTGTGAACTCATAGAATGGAGTTGTGTGACGTCACAATGGAAGAGTGTGAAGTCATAGAATGGAGGTGTGAGAAGTCACAGAATGGAGGTGTGTGAAGTTATAAAATGAAGGTGTGTGAAGTCAGAATGGAGGTGTGTGAAGTCAGAATGGAGGTGAGTGAAGTCATAGAATGGAGGTGTGTGAAGTCATAGAATGGAGGTCTGTGGACTCAGAATGGAGGTTTGTGAAGTCATAGAATGCAGGTGTGTGAACTCAGAATGGAGGTGTGTGAAGTCACAGAATGGAGGTGTGTGAAGTCATAGAATGGAGGTTTGTGAAATCACAGAATGGAGGTGTGTTAATTCATTGAATGGAGGTGTGTGAAGTCATAGGATCGAGGTGTGTGAAGTCACAGAATGGAGGTGTGAGAAGTCACACAATGGAGGTGTGTGAAGTCACAGAATGGAGGTGTGTGAATTCAGAATGTAGGTGTGTGAAGCCACAGAATGGAGGTGTGTGAAGTCATAGAATGGAAGTGTGTGAAGTCATAGAAAGGAGGTGTGTGAACTCAGAATGGAGGTGTGTGAAGTCACAGAATGGAGGTTTGTGAAGTCATAGAATGGAGGTGTGTGAAGTCAGAGAATGGATGTTTCTGAAGTAAGAATGAAGGTGTGTGAAGTCATAGAATGGAGATGTGTGAAGTCAAATTGGAGGTGTGTGAACTCATAGAATGGAGGTGTGTGAACTCATAGAATGGAGGTTTGTGAAGTCATGGAATGGCGGTGTGTGAAGTCAAAGAATGGAGGTGTGTGAAGTGAAACAATACAGGTGTGTGAAGTCACAGAATGGAGGTGTGTGAAGTCACAGAATGGAGGTGTGTGAAGTCATAGAATGGAGGTGTGTGAAGTCATAGAATTGAGGTGTGTGAAGTCATAGAATTGAGGTGTGTGAAGTCATAGAATGGAGGTGTGTGAAGTCACAGAATGGAGGTGTGTGAAGTCAGAATGGAGGTGTGTGAAGTCATAGACTGAGGTGGGTGAAGTCATAGAAAGGAGGTGTAGGAAGTCATAGAATGGAGGAGTGTGAAGTCATAGAGTGGAGGTGAGTGAAGTCACAGATTCGAGGTCTGTGATGTCACAGAATGGAGGTGTGTGAAGTCAGAATGGAGGTGTGTGAAATCATAGAATGGAGATGTGTGAACTCATAGAATGGAGTTGTGTGACGTCACAATGGAAGAGAGTGAAGTCATAGAATGGAGGTGTGAGAAGTCACAGAATGGAGGTGTGTGAAGTCATAAAATGAAGGTGTGTGAAGTCAGAATGGAGGTGTGTGAAGTCACAGAATGGAGGTCTGTGAACTCAGAATGGAGGTGTATGAAGTCATAGATGGAGGTGTGTGAAGTCATAGTATGGAGGTGTGTGAAATCACAGAATGGAGTTTTGTGAAGTCACAGAATGGAGCTGTGTGAAGTCAGAACGGAGGTGTGTGAAGTCATAGAATGGAGGTGTGTGAAGTCACAATGGAGGTGTGTGAAGTCATAGAATTTAGGTGTGTGAAGTCACAAAATGGAGGTGTGTGAGGTCATAGAATGGAGGTGAGTGAAGTCATAGAATGGAGGTGTGTGAAGTCAGAATGGAGGTGTGTGAAGTCACAGAATTGAGGTGTGTGAAGTCACAGAATGGAGTTGTGTGAAGTCAGAATGAAGGTTTGTGAAATCACAGATTGGAGGTGTGTGAAGTCACAGAATGGATGTTTGTGAAGTAAGAATGAATGTGTTTGAAGTCATAGCGTGGAGGTGTCTGAAGTCACAGAATGGAGGTGTGTGAAGTCATAGAATAGAGTTGTGTGAAGTCATAGAATTGAGGTGTGTGAAGTCATAGAATGGAGGTGTGTGAAGTCATAAAATGGAGGTGTGTGAAGTCATAGAATGGAGGTGTGTGAAGTTAAAATAGAGTTGTGTGAAGTCATAGAATGGTGGTTTTTGATGTCAACGAATGGAGGGGTGTGAAGTCACAGAATGGAGGTGTGTGAACTCAGAACGGAGGTGTGTGAAGTCACAGCATGGAGGTGTGTGAAGTCACACAATGGAGGTGTGTGAAGTCGAGAATGGAGTTGTGCGGTCAAAGAAGAGAGGTGGGTGAAGTCATAGAAAGAGGTGTGAGAAGTCATAGAATGGAGGAGTGTGAAGTCATACAGTGGAGGTGACTGAAGACACAGATTCGAGGTTTGTGAAGTCATAGAATGGAGGTGTGTAAAGTCAGAATGGAGGTGTGTGAAGTCATAGAATGGAGATTTGTGAATTCATAGAATGGAGGTGTGTGACGTCAAATTGAAGTGTGTGAAGTCATAGAATGGAGGTGTGAGAAGTCACACAATGGAGGTGTGTGAAGTCACAGAATGGAGGTGTGTGAACTCAGAATGTAGGTGTGTGAAGCCACAGAATGGAGGTGTGTGAAGTCATAGAATGGAAGTGTGTGAAGTCATAGAAAGGAGGTGTGTGAACTCAGAATGGAGGTGTGTGAAGTCACAGAATGGAGGTTTGTGAAGTCATAGAATGGAGGTGTGTGAAGTCAGAGAATGGATGTTTCTGAAGTAAGAATGAAGGTGTGTGAAGTCATAGAATGGAGATGTGTGAAGTCAAATTGGAGGTGTGTGAACTCATAGAATGGAGGTGTGTGAACTCATAGAATGGAGGTTTGTGAAGTCATGGAATGGCGGTGTGTGAAGTCAAAGAATGGAGGTGTGTGAAGTGAAACAATACAGGTGTGTGAAGTCACAGAATGGAGGTGTGTGAAGTCACAGAATGGAGGTGTGTGAAGTCATAGAATGGAGGTGTGTGAAGTCATAGAATTGAGGTGTGTGAAGTCATAGAATTGAGGTGTGTGAAGTCATAGAATGGAGGTGTGTGAAGTCACAGAATGGAGGTGTGTGAAGGCAGAATGGAGGTGTGTGAAGTCATAGACTGAGGTGGGTGAAGTCATAGAAAGGAGGTGTAGGAAGTCATAGAATGGAGGAGTGTGAAGTCATAGAGTGGAGGTGAGTGAAGTCACAGATTCGAGGTCTGTGATGTCACAGAATGGAGGTGTGTGAAGTCAGAATGGAGGTGTGTGAAATCATAGAATGGAGATGTGTGAACTCATAGAATGGAGTTGTGTGACGTCACAATGGAAGAGTGTGAAGTCATAGAATGGAGGTGTGAGAAGTCACAGAATGGAGGTGTGTGAAGTCATAAAATGAAGGTGTGTGAAGTCAGAATGGAGGTGTGTGAAGTCACAGAATGGAGGTCTGTGAACTCAGAATGGAGGTGTATGAAGTCATAGATGGAGGTGTGTGAAGTCATAGTATGGAGGTGTGTGAAATCACAGAATGGAGTTTTGTGAAGTCACAGAATGGAGCTGTGTGAAGTCAGAACGGAGGTGTGTGAAGTCATAGAATGGAGGTGTGTGAAGTCACAATGGAGGTGTGTGAAGTCATAGAATTTAGGTGTGTGAAGTCACAAAATGGAGGTGTGTGAGGTCATAGAATGGAGGTGAGTGAAGTCATAGAATGGAGGTGTGTGAAGTCAGAATGGAGGTGTGTGAAGTCACAGAATTGAGGTGTGTGAAGTCACAGAATGGAGTTGTGTGAAGTCAGAATGAAGGTTTGTGAAATCACAGAATGGAGGTGTGTGAAGTCACAGAATGGATGTTTGTGAAGTAAGAATGAATGTGTTTGAAGTCATAGCGTGGAGGTGTCTGAAGTCACAGAATGGAGGTTTGTGAAGTCATAGAATAGAGGTGTGTGAAGTCATAGAATTGAGGTGTGTGAAGTCATAGAATGGAGGTGTGTGAAGTCATAAAATGGAGGTGTGTGAAGTCATAGAATGGAGGTGTGTGAAGTTAAAATGGAGTTGTGTGAAGTCATAGAATGGTGGTTTTTGATGTCAACGAATGGAGGTTTGTGAAGTCACAGAATGGATGTTTGTGAAGTAAGAATGAATGTGTTTGAAGTCATAGCGTGGAGGTGTCTGAAGTCACAGAATGGAGGTTTGTGAAGTCATAGAATAGAGGTGTGTGAAGTCATAGAATTGAGGTGTGTGAAGTCATAGAATGGAGGTGTGTGAAGTCATAAAATGGAGGTGTGTGAAGTCATAGAATGGAGGTGTGTGAAGTTAAAATGGAGTTGTGTGAAGTCATAGAATGGTGGTTTTTGATGTCAACGAATGGAGGTTTGTGAAGTCACAGAATGGAGGTGTGTGAACTCAGAATGGAGGTGTGTGAAGTCACAGCATGGAGGTGTGTGAAGTCACACAATGGAGGTGTGTGAAGTCGCGAATGGAGTTGTGCGGTCAAAGAAGAGAGGTGGGTGAAGTCATAGAAAGAGGTGTGAGAAGTCATAGAATGGAGGAGTGTGAAGTCATACAGTGGAGGTGACTGAAGACACAGATTCGAGGTTTGTGAAGTCATAGAATGGAGGTGTGTAAAGTCAGAATGGAGGTGTGTGAAGTCATAGAATGGAGATTTGTGAATTCATAGAATGGAGGTGTGTGACGTCAAATTGAAGTGTGTGAAGTCATAGAATGGAGGTGTGTGAAGTCACAGAATGGAGGTGTGTGAAGTCATACAATGGAGGTGAGTGAAGTCAGAATGAATGTGAGGGAAGTCACAGATTGGAGGTGTGTGAACTCAGAATGGAGGTGTGTGGTCATAGATGGAGGTGTGTGAAGTCATAGTATGGAGGTGTGTGAAACCATAGAATGGAGTTTTGTGAAGACACACAATGGAGCTGTGTGAAGTCAGAATGGAGGTGTTTGAAGTCATAGAATGGAGGTGTGTGAAGTCAGAAAGGAGGTATGTGAAATCATAGAATCAAGGTGTGTGAAGTCACAGAATGGAGGTGTGTGAAGTCATAGAATGGAGGTGCGTGAAGTCACATAATGGAGGTGTGTGAAGTCATAGAATGGAGGTGTGTGAAGTCATAGAATGTAGGTGTGTGAAGTCAGAGAATGAAGGTGTGTGAATCACAGAATGGAGGTATGTGAACTCACAATGGAGGTGGGTGAAGTCACAGAATGGAGGTGTGTGAAGTCATAGAATGGAGTGTGTGAAGTCACAGAATGGAGGTGTGTGAATTCATAGAATGGAGGAGTGTGAATTCATAGAATGGAGGTGTGTGAAGTCAAAGAATGGAGGTGTGTGAAGTCATAGAATGGAGGTGTGTGAAGTCATAGAATGGAGGTGTGTGAAATCATAGAATGGAGGTGTGTGAATTCATAGAATGGAGGTGTGTGAAATCACAGAATGGAGCTTTGTGTACTCAAAATGGAGGTGTTTGAAGTCAAAGAATGGAGGTGTGTGAAGTCATAAATGGAAGTGTGTGAAGTCATAGAATGGAGATGTGTGAACCTAGAATGCAGGTTTGTGAAGTCACAGAATGGAGGTTTGTGAAGTCATACAATGGAGGTGTGTGAAGTCATAGAATGGAAGTTTCTAAAGTAAGAATAAAGGTGTGTGAAGTCATAGAATGGATGTGTGTGAAGTCAAAATGGAGGAGTGTGAACTCATAGAATGGAGGTGTGTGAACTCATAGAATGGAGGTGTGTGAAGTCATGGAATGGAGGTGTGTGAAGTCCAAGAATGGAGGTGTGTGAAGTCAAAGAATGGAGGTGTGTGAACTCACAGAATGGAGGTTGCCGGGGCCAACCGACGGCAAACCAGGGTTCGCAGATTGGGGTTCCTGAAATCGGGGGCAAGGACTAGCAAGAAATAGAAGAGAGACAGACACAGCGTGTCGGGGATGTCCGCAGTCCAGGTAAAGACTTCCGAGACTGCCTGTTTATTTTCCACTCCCCCTTCTTCCCTCCTCCTCACCCAGGGAACCTACAGGTGTTACATTCATATGGTAATTCTCAGGTCATTTGCATAGAATAGGGCCAGAAAGAAATAAGACAATAAAGCCATCGTCTGATGCAAGCCAAGGTACAGTTTGATTCCACACTGGCTCACAACAGGAGGTGTGTGAAGTCACAGAATTGAAGTGTGTGAAGTCAAAATGGAGGTGTGTGAAGTCACAGAATGGAGGTCTGTGAAGACACAGAATAGAGGTGTGTGAAGTCAGAATGGAGGTGTGTGAAGTCAGAATGGAGGTGTGTGAAATCATAGATGGAGGTGTGTGAAGCCACAAGGCAGGTGTGTGAACTCATGGAAGGAAGGTGTGTGAAGTAAAATTGCAGGTGTGTGAAGTCATAGAATGGAGGTGTGTGAAGTCATAGAATGGAGGTGTGTGAAGTCACAGAATGGAGGTGTGTGAAGTCATAGAATGGAGGTGTGTGAAGTCAAAGAATGGAGGTGTGTGAAGTCATAGAATGGAGGACTGTGAACTCAGAATGTAGGATTGTGAAGTCATAGAATGGAGGTGGGTGATGTCACAGAATGGAGGTGTGTGAAGCCATAGAATGGAGGTGTGTGAAGTCATAAAATGGAGGTGTGTGAATTCATAGAATGGAGGTGTGTGAAGTCACAATGGAGTTGTGTGAAGTCATAGAATGGTTGTTTTTATGTCAATGAATGAAGGTGTATGAAGTCATAGAATGGAAGTGTGTGAAGTCAGAGAATGGATGTTTCTGAAGTAAGAATGAAGGTGTGCGAAGTCATAGAATAGAGGTGTGTGAAGTCAAATTGGAGGTGTGTGAACTCATACAATGGAGGTGTGTGAACTCATAGAATGGAGGTGTGTGAAGTCATGGAATGGAGGTGTGTGAAGTCAAAGAATGGAGGTGTGTGAAGTGAAACAATAGAGGTGTGTGAAGTCACAGAAGGGAAGTGTGTGAAGTCAAAACGGAGGTGTGTGAAGTCACAGAATGGAGGTGTGTGAAGTCACAGAATGGAGGTGTGTGAAGTCCAAAAGGTGGTGTGTGAAGTCACAGAATGGAGGTGTGTGAAGTCATAGAATGGAGGTGTGTGAAGTCAAAGAATGGAGGTGTGTGAAGTCAGAATTAAGGTGTGTGAAGTCACAGAATGGAGGTGTGTGAAGTCACAGAATGGATGTTTGTGAAGTAAGAATGAAGGTGTTTGAAGTCATAGACTGGAGGTGTGTGAAGTCACAGAATGGAGGTGTGTGAAGTCATAGAATGGAGGTGTGTGAAGTCATAGAATTGAGGTGTGTGAAGTCATAGAATGGAGGTGTGTGAAGTCATAAAATGGAGGTGTGTGAACTCATAGAATGGAGTTGTGTGAAGTCAAAATAGAGTTGTGTGAAGTCATAGAATGGTGTTTTTTGATGTCAACGAATGGAGGTGTGTGAAGTCATAGAATGGAGGTGTGTGAAGCCAGATCGGAGGTGTGTGAAATCACAGAATGGAGGTGTGTGAAGTCACAGAATGGAGGTGTGTGAACTCAGAATGTAGGTGTGTGAAGCCACAGAATGGAGGTGTGTGAAGTCCGAGAATGGAGGTGTGTGAACTCACAGAATGGAGGTTTGTGAAGTCATAGAATGGAGGTGTGTAAAGTCAGAGAATGGATGTTTCTGAAGTAAGAATGAAGGTGTGCGAAGTCATAGAATAGAGGTGTGTGAAGTCAAATTGGAAGTGTGTGAACTCATACAATGGAGGTGTGTGAACTCATAGAATGGAGGTGTGTGAAGTCATGGAATGGAGGTGTGTGAAGTCAAAGAATGGAGGTGTGTGAAGTGAAACAATAGAGGTGTGTGAAGTCACAGAATTGAGGTGTGTGAAGTCACAGAAGGGAAGTGTGTGAAGTCAAAACGGATGTGTGTGAAGTCACAGAATGGAGGTGTGTGAAGTCACAGAATGGAGGTGTGTGAAGTCCAAAAGGTGGTGTGTGAAGTCACAGAATGGAGGTGTGTGAAGTCATAGAATGGAGGTGTGTGAAGTCACAGAATGGAGGTGTGTGAAGTCAGAATTAAGGTGTGTGAAGTCACAGAATGGAGGTGTGTGAAGTCACAGAATGGATGTTTGTGAAGTAAGAATGAAGGTGTTTGAAGTCATAGACTGGAGGTGTGTGAAGTCACAGAATGGAGGTGTGTGAAGTCATAGAATGGAGGTGTGTGAAGTCATAGAATGGAGGTCTGTGAACTCAGAATGGAGGTTTGTGAAGTCATAGAATGGAGGTGTGTGAAGTGAGAGAATGGATGTTTGTGAAGTAAGAATGAAGGTGTTTGAAGTCATAGAATGGAGGTGTGTGAAGTCATAGAATGGAGGTCTGTGAACTCAGAATGGAGGTTTGTGAAGTCATAGAATGGAGGTGTGTGAAGTGAGAGAATGGATGTTTCTGAAGTAAGAATGAAGGTATGTGATGTCATAGAATGGAGATGTGTGAAGTCAAATTGGAGGTGTGTGAACTCATAGAATGGAGGTGTGTGAACTCATAGAATGGAGGTTTGTGAAGTCTTGGAATGGCGGTGTGTGAAGTCAAAGAATGGAGGTGTGTTAAGTGAAACAATAGAGGTGTGTGAAGTCACAAAATGGAGGTGTGTGAAGTCACAGATTGGAGGTGTGTGAAGTCAAAAAGGTGGTGTGTGAAGTCACAGAATGGAGGTGTGTGAATTCATAGAATGGAGCTGTGTGAAGTCAGAATGGAGGGGTGTGAAATCAGAATGGAGGGGTGTGAAGTCAGAATGGAGTTGTGTGAAGTCACAGAATGGAGGTGTGTGAAGTCATAGAATGGAGGTGTGTGAAATCATAGAATGAAGGTGTGTGAAGTCAGAATGGAGGTGTGTCACGTCACAGAATTGAGGTCTGTGAAGTCAGAGAATGGAGGTGTGTGAAGTCAGAATGAAGGTGTTTGAAGTCATGGAATGGAGGTGTGTGAAGTCACAGAATGGAGGTGTGTGAAATCATAGAATGGAGGTGTGTGAAGTCAAAGAATTGAGGTGTGTGAACTCAGAATGGAGGTGTGTGAAGTCAGAATGGAGGTGTGTGAAGTCATAGAATGGAAGTGTGTGAAGTCATAGAATGGAGGTCTGTGAACACAGAATGGGGGTTTGTGAAGTCATAGAATGGAGGTGTGTGAACTCAGAATGGAGGTGTGTGAAGTCACAGAATGGAGGTGTGTGAAGTCATAGAATGGAGGTGTGTGAAATCACAGAATGGAGGTGTGTGAATTCATAGAATGGAGGTGTGTGAAGTCACAGAATGGAGGTGTGTGAAGTCACAGAATGGAGGTGTGTGAAGTCACAGAATGGAGGTTTGTGAAGTCATAGAATGGAGGTGTGTAAAGTCAGAGAATGGATGTTTCTGAAGTAAGAATGAAGGTGTGCGAAGTCATAGAATAGAGGTGTGTGAAGTCAAATTGGAGGTGTGTGAACTCATACAATGGAGGTGTGTGAACTCATAGAATGGAGGTGTGTGAAGTCATGGAATGGAGGTGTGTGAAGTCAAAGAATGGAGGTGTGTGAAGTGAAACAATAGAGGTGTGTGAAGTCACAGAATTGAGGTGTGTGAAGTCACAGAAGGGAAGTGTGTGAAGTCAAAACGGATGTATGTGAAGTCACAGAATGGAGGTGTGTGAAGTCACAGAATGGAGGTGTGTGAAGTCCAAAAGGTGGTGTGTGAAGTCACAGAATGGAGGTGTGTGAAGTCATAGAATGGAGGTGTGTGAAGTCACAGAATGGAGGTGTGTGAAGTCAGAATTAAGGTGTGTGAAGTCACAGAATGGAGGTGTGTGAAGTCACAGAATGGATGTTTGTGAAGTAAGAATGAAGGTGTTTGAAGTCATAGACTGGAGGTGTGTGAAGTCACAGAATGGAGGTGAGTGAAGTCATAGAATGGAGGTGTGTGAAGTCATAGAATGGAGGTCTGTGAACTCAGAATGGAGGTTTGTGAAGTCATAGAATGGAGGTGTGTGAAGTGAGAGAATGGATGTTTCTGAAGTAAGAATGAAGGTGTGTGATGTCATAGAATGGAGATGTGTGAAGTCAAATTGGAGGTGTGTGAACTCATAGAATGGAGGTGTGTGAACTCATAGAATGGAGGTTTGTGAAGTCATGGAATGGCGGTGTGTGAAGTCAAAGAATGGAGGTGTGTGAAGTGAAACAATAGAGGTGTGTGAAGTCACAAAATGGAGGTGTGTGAAGTCACAGATTGGAGGTGTGTGAAGTCAAAAAGGTGGTGTGTGAAGTCACAGAATGGAGGTGTGTGAATTCATAGAATGGAGCTGTGTGAAGTCAGAATGGAGGTGTGTGAAATCAGAATGGAGGGGTGTGAAGTCAGAATGGAGTTGTGTGAAGTCACAGAATGGAGGTGTGTGAAGTCATAGAATGGAGGTGTGTGAAATCATAGAATGAAGGTGTGTGAAGTCAGAATGGAGGTGTGTCACGTCACAGAATTGAGGTCTGTGAAGTCAGAGAATGGAGGTGTGTGAAGTCAGAATGAAGGTGTTTGAAGTCATGGAATGGAGGTGTGTGAAGTCACAGAATGGAGGTGTGTGAAATCATAGAATGGAGGTGTGTGAAGTCAAAGAATTGAGGTGTGTGAACTCAGAATGGAGGTGTGTGAAGTCAGAATGGAGGTGTGTGAAGTCATAGAATGGAAGTGTGTGAAGTCATAGAATGGAGGTGTGAACACAGAATGGGGGTTTGTGAAGTCATAGAATGGAGGTGTGTGAACTCAGAATGGAGGTGTGTGAAGTCACAGAATGGAGGTGTGTGAAGTCATAGAATGGAGGTGTGTGAAATCACAGAATGGAGGTGTGTGAATTCATAGAATGGAGGTGTGTGAAGTCACAGAATGGAGGTGTGTGAAGTCACAGAATGGAGGTGTGTGAAGTCACAGAATGGAGGTGTGTGAACTCAGAATGGAGGTGTGTGAAGCCACAGAATGGAGGTGTGTGAAGTCCGAGAATGGAGGTGTGTGAACTCACAGAATGGAGGTTTGTGAAGTCATAGAATGGAGGTGTGTAAAGTCAGAGAATGGATGTTTCTGAAGTGAGAATGAAGGTGTGCGAAGTCATAGAATAGAGGTGTGTGAAGTCAAATTGGAGGTGTGTGAACTCATACAATGGAGGTGTGTGAACTCATAGAATGGAGGTGTGTGAAGTCATGGAATGGAGGTGTGTGAAGTCAAAGAATGGAGGTGTGTGAAGTGAAACAATAGAGGTGTGTGAAGTCACAGAATTGAGGTGTGTGAAGTCACAGAAGGGAAGTGTGTGAAGTCAAAACGGAGGTGTGTGAAGTCACAGAATGGAGGTGTGTGAAGTCACAGAATGGAGGTGTGTGAAGTCCAAAAGGTGGTGTGTGAAGTCACAGAATGGAGGTGTGTGAAGTCATAGAATGGAGGTGTGTGAAGTCACAGAATGGAGGTGTGTGA
The DNA here is from genome assembly GCA_024803745.1 of Megascapheus bottae. Taxonomy (NCBI): domain Eukaryota; kingdom Metazoa; phylum Chordata; class Mammalia; order Rodentia; family Geomyidae; genus Megascapheus; species Megascapheus bottae. Next base: position 3,295,838 of record JANJXV010000054.1, on the reverse strand, counting down.
AGTCAGAATTAAGGTGTGTGAAGTCACAGAATGGAGGTGTGTGAAGTCACAGAATGGATGTTTGTGAAGTAAGAATGAAGGTGTTTGAAGTCATAGACTGGAGGTGTGTGAAGTCACAGAATGGAGGTGAGTGAAGTCATAGAATGGAGGTGTGTGAAGTCATAGAATGGAGGTCTGTGAACTCAGAATGGAGGTTTGTGAAGTCATAGAATGGAGGTGTGTGAAGTGAGAGAATGGATGTTTCTGAAGTAAGAATGAAGGTGTGTGATGTCATAGAATGGAGATGTGTGAAGTCAAATTGGAGGTGTGTGAACTCATAGAATGGAGGTGTGTGAACTCATAGAATGGAGGTTTGTGAAGTCATGGAATGGCGGTGTGTGAAGTCAAAGAATGGAGGTGTGTGAAGTGAAACAATAGAGGTGTGTGAAGTCACAAAATGGAGGTGTGTGAAGTCACAGATTGGAGGTGTGTGAAGTCAAAAAGGTGGTGTGTGAAGTCACAGAATGGAGGTGTGTGAATTCATAGAATGGAGCTGTGTGAAGTCAGAATGGAGGTGTGTGAAATCAGAATGGAGGGGTGTGAAGTCAGAATGGAGTTGTGTGAAGTCACAGAATGGAGGTGTGTGAAGTCATAGAATGGAGGTGTGTGAAATCATAGAATGAAGGTGTGTGAAGTCAGAATGGAGGTGTGTCACGTCACAGAATTGAGGTCTGTGAAGTCAGAGAATGGAGGTGTGTGAAGTCAGAATGAAGGTGTTTGAAGTCATGGAATGGAGGTGTGTGAAGTCACAGAATGGAGGTGTGTGAAATCATAGAATGGAGGTGTGTGAAGTCAAAGAATTGAGGTGTGTGAACTCAGAATGGAGGTGTGTGAAGTCAGAATGGAGGTGTGTGAAGTCATAGAATGGAAGTGTGTGAAGTCATAGAATGGAGGTGTGAACACAGAATGGGGGTTTGTGAAGTCATAGAATGGAGGTGTGTGAACTCAGAATGGAGGTGTGTGAAGTCACAGAATGGAGGTGTGTGAAGTCATAGAATGGAGGTGTGTGAAATCACAGAATGGAGGTGTGTGAATTCATAGAATGGAGCTGTGTGAAGTCACAGAATGGAGGTGTGTGAAGTCACAGAATGGAGGTGTGTGAAGTCACAGAATGGAGGTGTGTGAACTCAGAATGGAGGTGTGTGAAGCCACAGAATGGAGGTGTGTGAAGTCCGAGAATGGAGGTGTGTGAACTCACAGAATGGAGGTTTGTGAAGTCATAGAATGGAGGTGTGTAAAGTCAGAGAATGGATGTTTCTGAAGTAAGAATGAAGGTGTGCGAAGTCATAGAATAGAGGTGTGTGAAGTCAAATTGGAGGTGTGTGAACTCATACAATGGAGGTGTGTGAACTCATAGAATGGAGGTGTGTGAAGTCATGGAATGGAGGTGTGTGAAGTCAAAGAATGTAGGTGTGTGAAGTGAAACAATAGAGGTGTGTGAAGTCACAGAATTGAGGTGTGTGAAGTCACAGAAGGGAAGTGTGTGAAGTCAAAACGGAGGTGTGTGAAGTCACAGAATGGAGGTGTGTGAAGTCACAGAATGGAGGTGTGTGAAGTCCAAAAGGTGGTGTGTGAAGTCACAGAATGGAGGTGTGTGTAGTCATAGAATGGAGGTGTGTGAAGTCACAGAATGGAGGTGTGTGAAGTCAGAATTAAGGTGTGTGAAGTCACAGAATGGAGGTGTGTGAAGTCACAGAATGGATGTTTGTGAAGTAAGAATGAAGGTGTTTGAAGTCATAGACTGGAGGTGTGTGAAGTCACAGAATGGAGGTGTGTGAAGTCATAGAATGGAGGTGTGTGAAGTCATAGAATTGAGGTGTGTGAAGTCATAGAATGGAGGTGTGTGAAGTCATAAAATGGAGGTTTGTGAACTCATAGAATGGAGTTGTGTGAAGTCAAAATGGAGTTGTGTGAAGTCATAGAATGGTGTTTTTTGATGTCAACGAATGGAGGTGTGTGAAGTCATAGAATGGAGGTGTGTGAAGCCAGATCGGAGGTGTGTGAAATCACAGAATGGAGGTGTGTGAAGTCACAGAATGGAGGTGTGTGAACTCAGAATGTAGGTGTGTGAAGCCACCGAATGGAGGTGTGTGAAGTCCGAGAATGGAGGTGTGTGAACTCACAGAATGGAGGTTTGTGAAGTCATAGAATGGAGGTGTGTAAAGTCAGAGAATGGATGTTTCTGAAGTAAGAATGAAGGTGTGCGAAGTCATAGAATAGAGGTGTGTGAAGTCAAATTGGAGGTGTGTGAACTCATACAATGGAGGTGTGTGAACTCATAGAATGGAGGTGTGTGAAGTCATGGAATGGAGGTGTGTGAAGTCAAAGAATGGAGGTGTGTGAAGTGAAACAATAGAGGTGTGTGAAGTCACAGAATTGAGGTGTGTGAAGTCACAGAAGGGAAGTGTGTGAAGTCAAAACGGATGTGTGTGAAGTCACAGAATGGAGGTGTGTGAAGTCACAGAATGGAGGTGTGTGAAGTCCAAAAGGTGGTGTGTTAAGTCACAGAATGGAGGTGTGTGAAGTCATAGAATGGAGGTGTGTGAAGTCACAGAATGGAGGTGTGTGAAGTCAGAATTAAGGTGTGTGAAGTCACAGAATGGAGGTGTGTGAAGTCACAGAATGGATGTTTGTGAAGTAAGAATGAAGGTGTTTGAAGTCATAGAATGGAGGTGTGTGAAGTCACAGAATGGAGGTGTGTGAAGTCAAAATGGAGGTGAGTGAAGTCATAGAATGGAGGTGTGTGAAGTCATAGAATGGAGGTCTGTGAACTCAGAATGGAGGTTTGTGAAGTCATAGAATGGAGGTGTGTGAACTCAGAATGGAGGTGTGTGAAGTCACAGAATGGAGGTGTGTGAAGTCATAGAATGGAGGTTTGTGAAATCACAGAATGGAGGTGTGTTAATTCATTGAATGGAGGTGTGTGAAGTCATAGGATCGAGGTGTGTGAAGTCACAGAATCTAGGTGTGAGAAGTCACAGAATGGAGGTGTGTGAACTCAGAATGTAGGTGTGTGAAGCCACAGAATGGAGGTGTGTGAAGTCATAGAATGGAAGTGTGTGAAGTCATAGAAAGGAGGTGTGTGAACTCAGAATTGAGGTGTGTGAAGTCACAGAATGGAGGTTTGTGAAGTCATAGAATGGAGGTGTGTGAAGTGAGAGAATGGATGTTTCTGAAGTAAGAATGAAGGTGTGTGAAGTCATAGAATGGAGATGTGTGAAGTCAAATTGGAGGTGTGTGAACTCATAGAATGGAGGTGTGTGAACTCATAGAATGGAGGTTTGTGAAGTCATGGAATGGCGGTGCGTGAAGTCAAAGAATGGAGGTGTGTGAAGTGAAACAATAGAGGTGTGTGAAGTCACAAAATGGAGGTGTGTGAAGTCACAGATTGGAGGTGTGTGAAGTCAAAAAGGTGGTGTGTGAAGTCACAGAATGGAGGTGTGTGAATTCATAGAATGGAGCTGTGTGAAGTCAGAATGGAGGTGTGTGAAATCAGAATGGAGGGGTGTGAAGTCAGAATGGAGTTGTGTGAAGTCACAGAATGGAGGTGTGTGAAGTCATAGAATGGAGGTGTGTGAAATCATAGAATGAAGGTGTGTGAAGTCAGAATGGAGGTGTGTCACGTCACAGAATTGAGGTCTGTGAAGTCAGAGAATGGAGGTGTGTGAAGTCAGAATGAAGGTGTTTGAAGTCATGGAATGGAGGTGTGTGAAGTCACAGAATGGAGGTGTGTGAAGTCATAGAATGGAGGTGTGTGAAGTCATAGAATTGAGGTGTGTGAAGTCATAGAATGGAGGTGTGTGAAGTCACAGAATGGAGGTGTGTGAAGTCACAGAATGGAGGTGTGTGAAGTCATAGACTGAGGTGGGTGAAGTCATAGAAAGGAGGTGTGGGAAGTCATAGAATGGAGGAGTGTGAAGTCGTAGAGTGGAGGTGAGTGAAGTCACAGATTCGAGGTCTGTGATGTCATAGAATGGAGGTGTGTGAAGTCAGAATGGAGGTGTGTGAAATCATAGAATGGAGATGTGTGAACTCATAGAATGGAGTTGTGTGATGTCACAATGGAAGAGAGTGAAGTCATAGAATGGAGGTGTGAGAAGTCACAGAATGGAGGTGTGTGACGTCATAAAATGAAGGTGTGTGAAGTCAGAATGGAGGTGTGTGAAGTCACAGAATGGAGGTGTGTGAACTCAGAATGGAGGTGTATGAAGTCATAGATGGAGGTGTGTGAAGTCATAGTATGGAGGTGTGTGAAATCACAGAATGGAGTTTTGTGAAGTCACAGAATGGAGCTGTGTGAAGTCAGAACGGAGGTGTGTGAAGTCATAGAATGGAGGTGAGTGAAGTCATAGAATGGAGGTGTGTGAAGTCAGAATGGAGGTGTGTGAAGTCACAGAATTGAGGTGTGTGAAGTCACAGAATGGAGGTGTGTGAAGTCAGAATGAAGGTTTGTGAAATCACAGAAGGGAGGTGTGTGAAGTCACAGAATGGATGTTTGTGAAGTCATAGAGTGGAGGTGTGTGAAGTCACAGAATGGAGGTGTGTGAAGTCAAAGAATAGAGGTGTGTCAAATCATAGAATTGAGGTGTGTGAAGTCATAGAGTGGAGGTGTGTGAAGTCATAAAATGGAGGTGTGTGAAGTCATAGAATGGAGGTGTGTGAAGTTAAAATGGAGTTGTGTGAAGTCATAGAATGGTGGTTTTTGATGTCAACGAATGGAGGTGTGTGAAGTCACAGAATGGTGGTGTGTGAACTCAGAATGGAGGTGTGTGAAGTCACAGAATGGAGGTTTGTGAAGTCATAGAATGGAGGTGTGGGAAGTCAGAGAATGGATGTTTCTGAAGTAAGAATGAAGGTGTGTGAAGTCATAGAATGGAGATGTGTGAAGTCAAATTGGAGGTGTGTGAACTCATAGAATGGAGGTGAGTGAACTCATAGAATGGAGGTGTGTGAAGTCAAAGAATGGAGGTCTGTGTAGTGAAACAATAGAGGTGTGTGAAGTCACAGAATGGAGGTGTGTGAAGTCACAGAGTGGAAGTGTGTGAAGTCAAAACGGAGGTGTGTGAAGTCACAGAATGGAGGTGTGTGAAGTTACAGAATGGAGGTGTGTGAAGTCAAAAAGGTGGTGTGTGAAGTCACAGAATGGAGGTGTGTGAAGTCATAGAATGGAGGTGTGTGAAATCATAGAATGTAGGTATGTGAAGTCAGAATGGAGGTGTGTGAAGTCACAGAATTGAGGTGTGTGAAGTCACAGAATGGAGGTGTGTGAAGTCAGAATGAAGGTGTGTGAAGTCACAGAATGGAGGTGTGTGAAGTCACAGAATGGATGTTTGTGAAGTAAGAATGAAGGTGTTTGAAGTCATAGAGTGGAGGTGTGTGAAGTCACAGAATGGAGGTGTGTGAAGTCATAGAATGGAGGTGTGTGAAGTCATAGAATTGAGGTGTGCGAAGTCATAGAATGGAGGTGTGTGAAGTCATAAAATGGAGGTGTGTGAACTCATAGAATGGAGGTGTGTGAAGTCAAAATGGAGTTGTGTGAAGTCATAGAATGGTGTTTTTTATGTCAACGAATGGAGGTGTGTGAAGTCATAGAGTGGAGGTGTGTGAAGCCAGATTGGAGGTGTGTGAAATCACAGAATGGAGGTGTGTGAAGTCACAGAATGGAGGTGTGTGAACTCAGAATGTAGGTGTGTGAAGCCACAGAATGGAGGTGTGTGAAGTCATGGAATGAAAGTGTGTGAAATCAAAGAATGCAGTTGTGTGAAGTCACAGAATTAAGGTGTGTGAAGTCAGAATGGAGGTGTGTGAAGTCAGAATGGAGGTGAGTGAAGTCATAGAATGGAGGTGTGTGAAGTCATAGAATGGAGGTCTGTGAACTCAGAATGGAGGTTTGTGAAGTCATAGAATGGAGGTGTGTGAACTCAGAATGGAGGTGTGTGAAGTCACAGAATGGAGGTGCGTGAAATCATAGAATGGAGGTTTGTGAAATCACAGAATGGAGGTGTGTTAATTCATTGAATGGAGGTGTGTGAAGTCATAGGATCGAGGTGTGTGAAGTCACAGAATGGAGGTGTGAGAAGTCACAGAATGGAGGTGTGTGAAGTCACAGAATGGAGGTGTGTGAACTCAGAATGTAGATGTGTGAAGCCACAGAATGGAGGTGTGTGAAGTCATAGAAAGGAAGTGTGTGAAGTCATAGAAAGGAGGTCTGTGAACTCAGAATGGAGGTGTGTGAAGTCACAGAATAGAGGTTTGTGAAGTCATAGAATGGAGGTGTGTGAAGTTAGAGAATGGATGTTTCTGAAGTAAGAATGAAGGTGTGTGAAGTCATAGAATGGAGATGTGTGAAGTCAAATTGGAGGTGTGTGAACTCATAGAATGGAGGTGTGTGAACTCATAGACTGGAGGTTTGTGAAGTCATGGAATGGCGGTGTGTGAAGTCAAAGAATGGAGGTGTGTGATGTGAAACAATAGAGGTGTGTGAAGTCACAAAATGGAGGTGTGTGAAGTCACAGAATGGAGGTGTGTGAAGTCACAGAATGGAGGTGTGTGAAGTCATAGAATGGAGGTGTGTGAAGTCATAGAATTGAGGTGTGTGAAGTCATAGAATGGAGGTGTGTGAAGTCAAAAAGGTGGTGTGTGAAGTCACAGAATGGAGGTGTGTGAAGTCATAGAATGGAGGTGTGTGAAATCATAGAATGTAGGTATGTGAAGTCAGAATGGAGGTGTGTGAAGTCACAGAATTGAGGTGTGTGAAGTCACAGAATGGAGGTGTGTGAAGTCAGAATGAAGGTGTGTGAAGTCACAGAATGGAGGTGTGTGAAGTCACAGAATGGATGTTTGTGAAGTAAGAATGAAGGTGTTTGAAGTCATAGAGTGGAGGTGTGTAAAGTCACAGAATGGAGGTGTGTGAAGTCATAGAATGGAGGTGTGTGAAGTCATAGAATTGAGGTGTGCGAAGTCATAGAATGGAGGTGTGTGAAGTCATAAAATGGAGGTGTGTGAACTCATAGAATGGAGGTGTGTGAAGTCAAAATGGAGTTGTGTGAAGTCATAGAATGGTGTTTTTTATGTCAACGAATGGAGGTGTGTGAAGTCATAGAATGGAGGTGTGTGAAGCCAGATTGGAGGTGTGTGAAATCACAGAATGGAGTTGTGTGAAGTCACAGAATGGAGGTGTGTAAACTCAGAATGTAGGTGTGTGAAGCCACAGAATGGAGGTGTGTGAAATCATGGAATGAAAGTGTGTGAAATCAAAGAATGGAGTTGTGTGAAGTCACAGAATTAAGGTGTGTGAAGTCAGAATGGAGGTGTGTGAAGTCAGAATGGAGATGAGTGAAGTCATAGAATGGAGGTGTGTGAAGTCATAAAATGGAGGTCTGTGAACTCAGAATGGAGGTTTGTGAAGTCATAGAATGGAGGTGTGTGAACTCAGAATGGAGGTGTGTGAAGTCACAGAATGGAGGTGCGTGAAATCATAGAATGGAGGTTTGTGAAATCACAGAATGGAGGTGTGTTAATTCATTGAATGGAGGTGTGTGAAGTCATAGGATCGAGGTGTGTGAAGTCACAGAATGGAGGTGTGAGAAGTCACAGAATGGAGGTGTGTGAAGTCACAGAATGGAGGTGTGTGAACTCAGAATGTAGGTGTGTGAAGCCACAGAATGGAGGTGTGTGAAGTCATAGAAAGGAAGTGTGTGAAGTCATAGAAAGGAGGTCTGTGAACTCAGAATGGAGGTGTGTGAAGTCACAGAATAGAGGTTTGTGAAGTCATAGAATGGAGGTGTGTGAAGTTAGAGAATGGATGTTTCTGAAGTAAGAATGAAGGTGTGTGAAGTCATAGAATGGAGATGTGTGAAGTCAAATTGGAGGTGTGTGAACTCATAGAATGGAGGTGTGTGAACTCATAGAATGGAGGTTTGTGAAGTCATGGAATGGCGGTGTGTGAAGTCAAAGAATGGAGGTGTGTGATGTGAAACAATAGAGGTGTGTGAAGTCACAAAATGGAGGTGTGTGAAGTCACAGAATGGAGGTGTGTGAAGTCACAGAATGGAGGTGTGTGAAGTCATAGAATGGAGGTGTGTGAAGTCATAGAATTGAGGTGTGTGAAGTCATAGGATGGAGGTGTGTGAAGTCAAAAAGGTGGTGTGTGAAGTCACAGAATGGAAGTGTGTGAAGTCATAGAATGGAGGTGTGTGAAATCATAGAATGTAGGTATGTGAAGTCAGAATGGAGGTGTGTGAAGTCACAGAATTGAGGTGTGTGAAGTCACAGAATGGAGGTGTGTGAAGTCAGAATGAAGGTGTGTGAAGTCACAGAATGGAGGTGTGTGAAGTCACAGAATGGATGTTTGTGAAGTAAGAATGAAGGTGTTTGAAGTCATAGAGTGGAGGTGTGTGAAGTCACAGAATGGAGGTGTGTGAAGTCATAGAATGGAGGTGTGTGAAGTCATAGAATTGAGGTGTGCGAAGTCATAGAATGGAGGTGTGTGAAGTCATAAAATGGAGGTGTGTGAACTCATAGAATGGAGGTGTGTGAAGTCAAAATGGACTTGTGTGAAGTCATAGAATGGTGTTTTTTATGTCAACGAATGGAGGTGTGTGAAGTCATAGAATGGAGGTGTGTGAAGCCAGATTGGAGGTGTGTGAAATCACAGAATGGAGGTGTGTGAAGTCACAGAATGGAGGTGTGTGAACTCAGAATGTAGGTGTGTGAAGCCACAGAATGGAGGTGTGTGAAGTCATGGAATGAAAGTGTGTGAAATCAAAGAATGGAGTTGTGTGAAGTCACAGAATTAAGGTGTGTGAAGTCAGAATGGAGGTGTGTGAAGTCAGAATGGAGGTGAGTGAAGTCATAGAATGGAGGTGTGTGAAGTCATAGAATGGAGGTCTGTGAACTCAGAATGGAGGTTTGTGAAGTCATAGAATGGAGGTGTGTGAACTCAGAATGGAGGTGTGTGAAGTCACAGAATGGAGGTGCGTGAAATCATAGAATGGAGGTTTGTGAAATCACAGAATGGAGGTGTGTTAATTCATTGAATGGAGGTGTGTGAAGTCATAGGATCGAGGTGTGTGAAGTCACAGAATGGAGGTGTGAGAAGTCACAGAATGGAGGTGTGTGAAGTCACAGAATGGAGGTGTTTGAACTCAGAATGTAGGTGTGTGAAGCCACAGAATGGAGGTGTGTGAAGTCATAGAAAGGAAGTGTGTGAAGTCATAGAAAGGAGGTCTGTGAACTCAGAATGGAGGTGTGTGAAGTCACAGAATAGAGGTTTGTGAAGTCATAGAATGGAGGTGTGTGAAGTTAGAGAATGGATGTTTCTGAAGTAAGAATGAAGGTGTGTGAAGTCATAGAATGGAGATGTGTGAAGTCAAATTGGAGGTGTGTGAACTCATAGAATGGAGGTGTGTGAACTCATAGAATGGAGGTTTGTGAAGTCATGGAATGGCGGTGTGTGAAGTCAAAGAATGGAGGTGTGTGATGTGAAACAATAGAGGTGTGTGAAGTCACAAAATGGAGGTTTGTGAAGTCACAGAATGGAGGTGTGTGAAGTCACAGAATGGAGATGTGTGAAGTCAAATTGGAGGTGTGTGAACTCATAGAATGGAGGTGAGTGAACTCATAGAATGGAGGTGTGTGAAGTCAAAGAATGGAGGTCTGTGTAGTGAAACAATAGAGGTGTGTGAAGTCACAGAATGGAGGTGTGTGACGTCATAAAATGAAGGTGTGTGAAGTCAGAATGGAGGTGTGTGAAGTCACAGAATGGAGGTGTGTGACGTCATAAAATGAAGGTGTGTGAAGTCAGAATGGAGGTGTGTGAAGTCACAGAATGGAGGTGTGTGAACTCAGAATGGAGGTGTATGAAGTCATAGATGGAGGTGTGTGAAGTCATAGTATGGAGGTGTGTGAAATCACAGAATGGAGTTTTGTGAAGTCACAGAATGGAGCTGTGTGAAGTCAGAACGGAGGTGTGTGAAGTCATAGAATGGAGGTGAGTGAAGTCATAGAATGGAGGTGTGTGAAGTCAGAATGGAGGTGTGTGAAGTCACAGAATTGAGGTGTGTGAAGTCACAGAATGGAGGTGTGTGAAGTCAGAATGAAGGTTTGTGAAATCACAGAAGGGAGGTGTGTGAAGTCACAGAATGGATGTTTGTGAAGTCATAGAGTGGAGGTGTGTGAAGTCACAGAATGGAGGTGTGTGAAGTCAAAGAATAGAGGTTTGTCAAATCATAGAATTGAGGTGTGTGAAGTCATAGAGTGGAGGTGTGTGAAGTCATAAAATGGAGGTGTGTGAAGTCATAGAATGGAGGTGTGTGAAGTTAAAATGGAGTTGTGTGAAGGCATAGAATGGTGGTTTTTGATGTCAACGAATGGAGGTGTGTGAAGTCACAGAATGGTGGTGTGTGAACTCAGAATGGAGGTGTGTGAAGTCACAGAATGGAGGTTTGTGAAGTCATAGAATGGAGATGTGGGAAGTCAGAGAATGGATGTTTCTGAAGTAAGAATGAAGGTGTGTGAAGTCATAGAATGGAGATGTGTGAAGTCAAATTGGAGGTGTGTGAACTCATAGAATGGAGGTGAGTGAACTCATAGAATGGAGGTGTGTGAAGTCAAAGAATGGAGGTCTGTGTAGTGAAACAATAGAGGTGTGTGAAGTCACAGAATGGAGGTGTGTGAAGTCACAGAGTGGAAGTGTGTGAAGTCAAAACGGAGGTGTGTGAAGTCACAGAATGGAGGTGTGTGAAGTCACAGAATGGAGGTGTGTGAAGTCAAAAAGGTGGTGTGTGAAGTCACAGAATGGAGGTGTGTGAAGTCATAGAATGGAGGTGTGTGAAATCATAGAATGTAGGTATGTGAAGTCAGAATGGAGGTGTGTGAAGTCACAGAATTGAGGTGTGTGAAGTCACAGAATGGAGGTGTGTGAAGTCAGAATGAAGGTGTGTGAAGTCACAGAATGGAGGTGTGTGAAGTCACAGAATGGATGTTTGTGAAGTAAGAATGAAGGTGTTTGAAGTCATAGAGTGGAGGTGTGTGAAGTCACAGAATGGAGGTGTGTGAAGTCATAGAATGGAGGTGTGTGAAGTCATAGAATTGAGGTGTGCGAAGTCATAGAATGGAGGTGTGTGAAGTCATAAAATGGAGGTGTGTGAACTCATAGAATGGAGGTGTGTGAAGTCAAAATGGAGTTGTGTGAAGTCATAGAATGGTGTTTTTTATGTCAACGAATGGAGGTGTGTGAAGTCATAGAATGGAGGTGTGTGAAGCCAGATTGGAGGTGTGTGAAATCACAGAATGGAGGTGTGTGAAGTCACAGAATGGAGGTGTGTGAACTCAGAATGTAGGTGTGTGAAGCCACAGAATGGAGGTGTGTGAAGTCATGGAATGAAAGTGTGTGAAATCAAAGAATGCAGTTGTGTGAAGTCACAGAATTAAGGTGTGTGAAGTCAGAATGGAGGTGTGTGAAGTCAGAATGGAGGTGAGTGAAGTCATAGAATGGAGGTGTGTGAAGTCATAGAATGGAGGTCTGTGAACTCAGAATGGAGGTTTGTGAAGTCATAGAATGGAGGTGTGTGAACTCAGAATGGAGGTGTGTGAAGTCACAGAATGGAGGTGCGTGAAATCATAGAATGGAGGTTTGTGAAATCACAGAATGGAGGTGTGTTAATTCATTGAATGGAGGTGTGTGAAGTCATAGGATCGAGGTGTGTGAAGTCACAGAATGGAGGTGTGAGAAGTCACAGAATGGAGGTGTGTGAAGTCACAGAATGGAGGTGTGTGAACTCAGAATGTAGATGTGTGAAGCCACAGAATGGAGGTGTGTGAAGTCATAGAAAGGAAGTGTGTGAAGTCATAGAAAGGAGGTCTGTGAACTCAGAATGGAGGTGTGTGAAGTCACAGAATAGAGGTTTGTGAAGTCATAGAATGGAGGTGTGTGAAGTTAGAGAATGGAGATGTGTGAAGTCAAATTGGAGGTGTGTGAACTCATAGAATGGAGGTGTGTGAACTCATAGACTGGAGGTTTGTGAAGTCATGGAATGGCGGTGTGTGAAGTCAAAGAATGGAGGTGTGTGATGTGAAACAATAGAGGTGTGTGAAGTCACAAAATGGAGGTGTGTGAAGTCACAGAATGGAGGTGTGTGAAGTCACAGAATGGAGGTGTGTGAAGTCATAGAATGGAGGTGTGTGAAGTCATAGAATTGAGGTGTGTGAAGTCATAGAATGGAGGTGTGTGAAGTCAAAAAGGTGGTGTGTGAAGTCACAGAATGGAGGTGTGTGAAGTCATAGAATGGAGGTGTGTGAAATCATAGAATGTAGGTATGTGAAGTCAGAATGGAGGTGTGTGAAGTCACAGAATTGAGGTGTGTGAAGTCACAGAATGGAGGTGTGTGAAGTCAGAATGAAGGTGTGTGAAGTCACAGAATGGAGGTGTGTGAAGTCACAGAATGGATGTTTGTGAAGTAAGAATGAAGGTGTTTGAAGTCATAGAGTGGAGGTGTGTGAAGTCACAGAATGGAGGTGTGTGAAGTCATAGAATGGAGGTGTGTGAAGTCATAGTATTGAGGTGTGCGAAGTCATAGAATGGAGGTGTGTGAAGTCATAAAATGGAGGTGTGTGAACTCATAGAATGGAGGTGTGTGAAGTCAAAATGGAGTTGTGTGAAGTCATAGAATGGTGTTTTTTATGTCAACGAATGGAGGTGTGTGAAGTCATAGAATGGAGGTGTGTGAAGCCAGATTGGAGGTGTGTGAAATCACAGAATGGAGTTGTGTGAAGTCACAGAATGGAGGTGTGTGAACTCAGAATGTAGGTGTGTGAAGCCACAGAATGGAGGTGTGTGAAATCATGGAATGAAAGTGTGTGAAATCAAAGAATGGAGTTGTGTGAAGTCACAGAATTAAGGTGTGTGAAGTCCGAATGGAGGTGTGTGAAGTCAGAATGGAGATGAGTGAAGTCATAGAATGTAGGTGTGTGAAGTCATAAAATGGAGGTCTGTGAACTCAGAATGGAGGTTTGTGAAGTCATAGAATGGAGGTGTGTGAACTCAGAATGGAGGTGTGTGAAGTCACAGAATGGAGGTGCGTGAAATCATAGAATGGAGGTTTGTGAAATCACAGAATGGAGGTGTGTTAATTCATTGAATGGAGGTGTGTGAAGTCATAGGATCGAGGTGTGTGAAGTCACAGAATGGAGGTGTGAGAAGTCACAGAATGGAGGTGTGTGAAGTCACAGAATGGAGGTTTGTGAAGTCATAGAATGGAGATGTGGGAAGTCAGAGAATGGATGTTTCTGAAGTAAGAATGAAGGTGTGTGAAGTCATAGAATGGAGATGTGTGAAGTCAAATTGGAGGTGTGTGAACTCATAGAATGGAGATGAGTGAACTCATAGAATGGAGGTGTGTGAAGTCAAAGAATGGAGGTCTGTGTAGTGAAACAATAGAGGTGTGTGAAGTCACAGAATGGAGGTGTGTGAAGTCACAGAGTGGAAGTGTGTGAAGTCAAAACGGAGGTGTGTGAAGTCACAGAATGGAGGTGTGTGAAGTCACAGAATTGAGGTGTGTGAAGTCAAAAAGGTGGTGTGTGAAGTCACAGAATGGAGGTGTGTGAAGTCATAGAATGGAGGTGTGTGAAATCATAGAATGTAGGTATGTGAAGTCAGAATGGAGGTGTGTGAAGTCACAGAATTGAGGTGTGTGAAGTCACAGAATGGAGGTGTGTGAAGTCAGAATGAAGGTGTGTGAAGTCACAGAATGGAGGTGTGTGAAGTCACAGAATGGATGTTTGTGAAGTAAGAATGAAGGTGTTTGAAGTCATAGAGTGGAGGTGTGTGAAGTCACAGAATGGAGGTGTGTGAAGTCATAGAATGGAGGTGTGTGAAGTCATAGAATTGAGGTGTGCGAAGTCATAGAATGGAGGTGTGTGAAGTCATAAAATGGAGGTGTGTGAACTCATAGAATGGAGGTGTGTGAAGTCAAAATGGAGTTGTGTGAAGTCATAGAATGGTGTTTTTTATGTCAACGAATGGAGGTGTGTGAAGTCATAGAATGGAGGTGTGTGAAGCCAGATTGGAGGTGTGTGAAATCACAGAATGGAGGTGTGTGAAGTCACAGAATGGAGGTGTGTGAACTCAGAATGTAGGTGTGTGAAGCCACAGAATGGAGGTGTGTGAAGTCATGGAATGAAAGTGTGTGAAATCAAAGAATGCAGTTGTGTGAAGTCACAGAATTAAGGTGTGTGAAGTCAGAATGGAGGTGTGTGAAGTCAGAATGGAGGTGAGTGAAGTCATAGAATGGAGGTGTGTGAAGTCATAGAATGGAGGTCTGTGAACTCAGAATGGAGGTTTGTGAAGTCATAGAATGGAGGTGTGTGAACTCAGAATGGAGGTGTGTGAAGTCACAGAATGGAGGTGCGTGAAATCATAGAATGGAGGTTTGTGAAATCACAGAATGGAGGTGTGTTAATTCATTGAATGGAGGTGTGTGAAGTCATAGGATCGAGGTGTGTGAAGTCACAGAATGGAGGTGTGAGAAGTCACAGAATGGAGGTGTGTGAAGTCACAGAATGGAGGTGTGTGAACTCAGAATGTAGATGTGTGAAGCCACAGAATGGAGGTGTGTGAAGTCATAGAAAGGAAGTGTGTGAAGTCATAGAAAGGAGGTCTGTGAACTCAGAATGGAGGTGTGTGAAGTCACAGAATAGAGGTTTGTGAAGTCATAGAATGGAGGTGTGTGAAGTTAGAGAATGGATGTTTCTGAAGTAAGAATGAAGGTGTGTGAAGTCATAGAATGGAGATGTGTGAAGTCAAATTGGAGGTGTGTGAACTCATAGAATGGAGGTGTGTGAACTCATAGACTGGAGGTTTGTGAAGTCATGGAATGGCGGTGTGTGAAGTCAAAGAATGGAGGTGTGTGATGTGAAACAATAGAGGTGTGTGAAGTCACAAAATGGAGGTGTGTGAAGTCACAGAATGGAGGTGTGTGAAGTCACAGAATGGAGGTGTGTGAAGTCATAGAATGGAGGTGTGTGAAGTCATAGAATTGAGGTGTGTGAAGTCATAGAATGGACGTGTGTGAAGTCAAAAAGGTGGTGTGTGAAGTCACAGAATGGAGGTGTGTGAAGTCATAGAATGGAGGTGTGTGAAATCATAGAATGTAGGTATGTGAAGTCAGAATGGAGGTGTGTGAAGTCACAGAATTGAGGTGTGTGAAGTCACAGAATGGAGGTGTGTGAAGTCAGAATGAAGGTGTGTGAAGTCACAGAATGGAGGTGTGTGAAGTCACAGAATGGATGTTTGTGAAGTAAGAATGAAGGTGTTTGAAGTCATAGAGTGGAGGTGTGTGAAGTCACAGAATGGAGGTGTGTGAAGTCATAGAATGGAGGTGTGTGAAGTCATAGAATTGAGGTGTGCGAAGTCATAGAATGGAGGTGTGTGAAGTCATAAAATGGAGGTGTGTGAACTCATAGAATGGAGGTGTGTGAAGTCAAAATGGAGTTGTGTGAAGTCATAGAATGGTGTTTTTTATGTCAACGAATGGAGGTGTGTGAAGTCATAGAATGGAGGTGTGTGAAGCCAGATTGGAGGTGTGTGAAATCACAGAATGGAGTTGTGTGAAGTCACAGAATGGAGGTGTGTGAACTCAGAATGTAGGTGTGTGAAGCCACAGAATGGAGGTGTGTGAAATCATGGAATGAAAGTGTGTGAAATCAAAGAATGGAGTTGTGTGAAGTCACAGAATTAAGGTGTGTGAAGTCAGAATGGAGGTGTGTGAAGTCAGAATGGAGATGAGTGAAGTCATAGAATGGAGGTGTGTGAAGTCATAAAATGGAGGTCTGTGAACTCAGAATGGAGGTTTGTGAAGTCATAGAATGGAGGTGTGTGAACTCAGAATGGAGGTGTGTGAAGTCACAGAATGGAGGTGCGTGAAATCATAGAATGGAGGTTTGTGAAATCACAGAATGGAGGTGTGTTAATTCATTGAATGGAGGTGTGTGAAGTCATAGGATCGAGGTGTGTGAAGTCACAGAATGGAGGTGTGAGAAGTCACAGAATGGAGGTGTGTGAAGTCACAGAATGGAGGTGTGTGAACTCAGAATGTAGGTGTGTGAAGCCACAGAATGGAGGTGTGTGAAGTCATAGAAAGGAAGTGTGTGAAGTCATAGAAAGGAGGTCTGTGAACTCAGAATGGAGGTGTGTGAAGTCACAGAATAGAGGTTTGTGAAGTCATAGAATGGAGGTGTGTGAAGTTAGAGAATGGATGTTTCTGAAGTAAGAATGAAGGTGTGTGAAGTCATAGAATGGAGATGTGTGAAGTCAAATTGGAGGTGTGTGAACTCATAGAATGGAGGTGTGTGAACTCATAGAATGGAGGTTTGTGAAGTCATGGAATGGCGGTGTGTGAAGTCAAAGAATGGAGGTGTGTGATGTGAAACAATAGAGGTGTGTGAAGTCACAAAATGGAGGTGTGTGAAGTCACAGAATGGAGGTGTGTGAAGTCACAGAATGGAGGTGTGTGAAGTCATAGAATGGAGGTGTGTGAAGTCATAGAATTGAGGTGTGTGAAGTCATAGGATGGAGGTGTGTGAAGTCAAAAAGGTGGTGTGTGAAGTCACAGAATGGAAGTGTGTGAAGTCATAGAATGGAGGTGTGTGAAATCATAGAATGTAGGTATGTGAAGTCAGAATGGAGGTGTGTGAAGTCACAGAATTGAGGTGTGTGAAGTCACAGAATGGAGGTGTGTGAAGTCAGAATGAAGGTGTGTGAAGTCACAGAATGGAGGTGTGTGAAGTCACAGAATGGATGTTTGTGAAGTAAGAATGAAGGTGTTTGAAGTCATAGAGTGGAGGTGTGTGAAGTCACAGAATGGAGGTGTGTGAAGTCATAGAATGGAGGTGTGTGAAGTCATAGAATTGAGGTGTGCGAAGTCATAGAATGGAGGTGTGTGAAGTCATAAAATGGAGGTGTGTGAACTCATAGAATGGAGGTGTGTGAAGTCAAAATGGAGTTGTGTGAAGTCATAGAATGGTGTTTTTTATGTCAACGAATGGAGGTGTGTGAAGTCATAGAATGGAGGTGTGTGAAGCCAGATTGGAGGTGTGTGAAATCACAGAATGGAGGTGTGTGAAGTCACAGAATGGAGGTGTGTGAACTCAGAATGTAGGTGTGTGAAGCCACAGAATGGAGGTGTGTGAAGTCATGGAATGAAAGTGTGTGAAATCAAAGAATGGAGTTGTGTGAAGTCACAGAATTAAGGTGTGTGAAGTCAGAATGGAGGTGTGTGAAGTCAGAATGGAGGTGAGTGAAGTCATAGAATGGAGGTGTGTGAAGTCATAGAATGGAGGTCTGTGAACTCAGAATGGAGGTTTGTGAAGTCATAGAATGGAGGTGTGTGAACTCAGAATGGAGGTGTGTGAAGTCACAGAATGGAGGTGTGTGAAATCACAGAATGGAGGTTTGTGAAATCACAGAATGGAGGTGTGTTAATTCATTGAATGGAGGTGTGTGAAGTCATAGGATCGAGGTGTGTGAAGTCACAGAATGGAGGTGTGAGAAGTCACAGAATGGAGGTGTGTGAAGTCACAGAATGGGGGTGTGTGAACTCAGAATGTAGGTGTGTGAAGCCACAGAATGGAGGTGTGTGAAGTCATAGAATGGAAGTGTGTGAAGTCATAGAAAGGAGGTCTGTGAACTCAGAATGGAGGTGTGTGAAGTCACAGAATGGAGGTTTGTGAAGTCATAGAATGGAGGTGTGTGAAGTTAGAGAATGGATGTTTCTGAAGTAAGAATGAAGGTGTGTGAAGTCATAGAATGGAGATGTGTGAAGTCAAATTGGAGGTGTGTGAACTCATAGAATGGAGGTGTGTGAACTCATAGAATGGAGGTTTGTGAAGTCATGGAATGGCGGTGTGTGAAGTCAAAGAATGGAGGTGTGTGATGTGAAACAATAGAGGTGTGTGAAGTCACAAAATGGAGGTGTGTGAAGTCACAGAATGGAGGTGTGTGAAGTCACAGAATGGAGGTGTGTGAAGTCATAGAATGGAGGTGTGTGAAGTCATAGAATTGAGGTGTGTGAAGTCATAGAATGGAGGTGTGTGAAGTCAAAAAGGTGGTGTGTGAAGTCACAGAATGGAGGTGTGTGAAGTCATAGAATGGAGGTGTGTGAAATCATAGAATGTAGGTATGTGAAGTCAGAATGGAGGTGTGTGAAGTCACAGAATTGAGGTGTGTGAAGTCACAGAATGGAGGTGTGTGAAGTCAGAATGAAGGTGTGTGAAGTCACAGAATGGAGGTGTGTGAAGTCACAGAATGGATGTTTGTGAAGTAAGAATGAAGGTGTTTGAAGTCATAGAGTGGAGGTGTGTGAAGTCACAGAATGGAGGTGTGTGAAGTCATAGAATGGAGGTGTGTGAAGTCATAGAATTGAGGTGTGCGAAGTCATAGAATGGAGGTGTGTGAAGTCATAAAATGGAGGTGTGTGAACTCATAGAATGGAGGTGTGTGAAGTCAAAATGGAGTTGTGTGAAGTCATAGAATGGTGTTTTTTATGTCAACGAATGGAGGTGTGTGAAGTCATAGAATGGAGGTGTGTGAAGCCAGATTGGAGGTGTGTGAAATCACAGAATGGAGTTGTGTGAAGTCACAGAATGGAGGTGTGTGAACTCAGAATGTAGGTGTGTGAAGCCACAGAATGGAGGTGTGTGAAATCATGGAATGAAAGTGTGTGAAATCAAAGAATGGAGTTGTGTGAAGTCACAGAATTAAGGTGTGTGAAGTCAGAATGGAGGTGTGTGAAGTCAGAATGGAGATGAGTGAAGTCATAGAATGGAGGTGTGTGAAGTCATAAAATGGAGGTCTGTGAACTCAGAATGGAGGTTTGTGAAGTCATAGAATGGAGGTGTGTGAACTCAGAATGGAGGTGTGTGAAGTCACAGAATGGAGGTGCGTGAAATCATAGAATGGAGGTTTGTGAAATCACAGAATGGAGGTGTGTTAATTCATTGAATGGAGGTGTGTGAAGTCATAGGATCGAGGTGTGTGAAGTCACAGAATGGAGGTGTGAGAAGTCACAGAATGGAGGTGTGTGAAGTCACAGAATGGAGGTTTGTGAAGTCATAGAATGGAGATGTGGGAAGTCAGAGAATGGATGTTTCTGAAGTAAGAATGAAGGTGTGTGAAGTCATAGAATGGAGATGTGTGAAGTCAAATTGGAGGTGTGTGAACTCATAGAATGGAGGTGAGTGAACTCATAGAATGGAGGTGTGTGAAGTCAAAGAATGGAGGTCTGTGTAGTGAAACAATAGAGGTGTGTGAAGTCACAGAATGGAGGTGTGTGAAGTCACAGAGTGGAAGTGTGTGAAGTCAAAACGGAGGTGTGTGAAGTCACAGAATGGAGGTGTGTGAAGTCACAGAATGGAGGTGTGTGAAGTCAAAAATGTGGTGTGTGAAGTCACAGAATGGAGGTGTGTGAAGTCATAGAATGGAGGTGTGTGAAATCATAGAATGTAGGTATGTGAAGTCAGAATGGAGGTGTGTGAAGTCACAGAATTGAGGTGTGTGAAGTCACAGAATGGAGGTGTGTGAAGTCAGAATGAAGGTGTGTGAAGTCACAGAATGGAGGTGTGTGAAGTCACAGAATGGATGTTTGTGAAGTAAGAATGAAGGTGTTTGAAGTCATAGAGTGGAGGTGTGTGAAGTCACAGAATGGAGGTGTGTGAAGTCACAGAATGGAGGTGTGTGAAGTCATAGAATTGAGGTGTGCGAAGTCATAGAATGGAGGTGTGTGAAGTCATAAAATGGAGGTGTGTGAACTCATAGAATGGAGGTGTGTGAAGTCAAAATGGAGTTGTGTGAAGTCATAGAATGGTGTTTTTTATGTCAACGAATGGAGGTGTGTGAAGTCATAGAATGGAGGTGTGTGAAGCCAGATTGGAGGTGTGTGAAATCACAGAATGGAGGTGTGTGAAGTCACAGAATGGAGGTGTGTGAACTCAGAATGTAGGTGTGTGAAGCCACAGAATGGAGGTGTGTGAAGTCATGGAATGAAAGTGTGTGAAATCAAAGAATGCAGTTGTGTGAAGTCACAGAATTAAGGTGTGTGAAGTCAGAATGGAGGTGTGTGAAGTCAGAATGGAGGTGAGTGAAGTCATAGAATGGAGGTGTGTGAAGTCATAGAATGGAGGTCTGTGAACTCAGAATGGAGGTTTGTGAAGTCATAGAATGGAGGTGTGTGAACTCAGAATGGAGGTGTGTGAAGTCACAGAATGGAGGTGCGTGAAATCATAGAATGGAGGTTTGTGAAATCACAGAATGGAGGTGTGTTAATTCATTGAATGGAGGTGTGTGAAGTCATAGGATCGAGGTGTGTGAAGTCACAGAATGGAGGTGTGAGAAGTCACAGAATGGAGGTGTGTGAAGTCACAGAATGGAGGTGTGTGAACTCAGAATGTAGATGTGTGAAGCCAGAGAATGGAGGTGTGTGAAGTCATAGAAAGGAAGTGTGTGAAGTCATAGAAAGGAGGTCTGTGAACTCAGAATGGAGGTGTGTGAAGTCACAGAATAGAGGTTTGTGAAGTCATAGAATGGAGGTGTGTGAAGTTAGAGAATGGATGTTTCTGAAGTAAGAATGAAGGTGTGTGAAGTCATAGAATGGAGATGTGTGAAGTCAAATTGGAGGTGTGTGAACTCATAGAATGGAGGTGTGTGAACTCATAGACTGGAGGTTTGTGAAGTCATGGAATGGCGGTGTGTGAAGTCAAAGAATGGAGGTGTGTGATGTGAAACAATAGAGGTGTGTGAAGTCACAAAATGGAGGTGTGTGAAGTCACAGAATGGAGGTGTGAAGTCACAGAATGGAGGTGTGTGAAGTCATAGAATGGAGGTGTGTGAAGTCATAGAATTGAGGTGTGTGAAGTCATAGAATGGACGTGTGTGAAGTCAAAAAGGTGGTGTGTGAAGTCACAGAATGGAGGTGTGTGAAGTCATAGAATGGAGGTGTGTGAAATCATAGAATGTAGGTATGTGAAGTCAGAATGGAGGTGTGTGAAGTCACAGAATTGAGGTGTGTGAAGTCACAGAATGGAGGTGTGTGAAGTCAGAATGAAGGTGTGTGAAGTCACAGAATGGAGGTGTGTGAAGTCACAGAATGGATGTTTGTGAAGTAAGAATGAAGGTGTTTGAAGTCATAGAGTGGAGGTGTGTGAAGTCACAGAATGGAGGTGTGTGAAGTCATAGAATGGAGGTGTGTGAAGTCATAGAATTGAGGTGTGCGAAGTCATAGAATGGAGGTGTGTGAAGTCATAAAATGGAGGTGTGTGAACTCATAGAATGGAGGTGTGTGAAGTCAAAATGGAGTTGTGTGAAGTCATAGAATGGTGTTTTTTATGTCAACGAATGGAGGTGTGTGAAGTCATAGAATGGAGGTGTGTGAAGCCAGATTGGAGGTGTGTGAAATCACAGAATGGAGTTGTGTGAAGTCACAGAATGGAGGTGTGTGAACTCAGAATGTAGGTGTGTGAAGCCACAGAATGGAGGTGTGTGAAATCATGGAATGAAAGTGTGTGAAATCAAAGAATGGAGTTGTGTGAAGTCACAGAATTAAGGTGTGTGAAGTCAGAATGGAGGTGTGTGAAGTCAGAATGGAGATGAGTGAAGTCATAGAATGGAGGTGTGTGAAGTCATAAAATGGAGGTCTGTGAACTCAGAATGGAGGTTTGTGAAGTCATAGAATGGAGGTGTGTGAACTCAGAATGGAGGTGTGTGAAGTCACAGAATGGAGGTGCGTGAAATCATAGAATGGAGGTTTGTGAAATCACAGAATGGAGGTGTGTTAATTCATTGAATGGAGGTGTGTGAAGTCATAGGATCGAGGTGTGTGAAGTCACAGAATGGAGGTGTGAGAAGTCACAGAATGGAGGTGTGTGAAGTCACAGAATGGAGGTGTGTGAACTCAGAATGTAGGTGTGTGAAGCCACAGAATGGAGGTGTGTGAAGTCATAGAAAGGAAGTGTGTGAAGTCATAGAAAGGAGGTCTGTGAACTCAGAATGGAGGTGTGTGAAGTCACAGAATAGAGGTTTGTGAAGTCATAGAATGGAGGTGTGTGAAGTTAGAGAATGGATGTTTCTGAAGTAAGAATGAAGGTGTGTGAAGTCATAGAATGGAGATGTGTGAAGTCAAATTGGAGGTGTGTGAACTCATAGAATGGAGGTGTGTGAACTCATAGAATGGAGGTTTGTGAAGTCATGGAATGGCGGTGTGTGAAGTCAAAGAATGGAGGTGTGTGATGTGAAACAATAGAGGTGTGTGAAGTCACAAAATGGAGGTGTGTGAAGTCACAGAATGGAGGTGTGTGAAGTCACAGAATGGAGGTGTGTGAAGTCATAGAATGGAGGTGTGTGAAGTCATAGAATTGAGGTGTGTGAAGTCATAGGATGGAGGTGTGTGAAGTCAAAAAGGTGGTGTGTGAAGTCACAGAATGGAAGTGTGTGAAGTCATAGAATGGAGGTGTGTGAAATCATAGAATGTAGGTATGTGAAGTCAGAATGGAGGTGTGTGAAGTCACAGAATTGAGGTGTGTGAAGTCACAGAATGGAGGTGTGTGAAGTCAGAATGAAGGTGTGTGAAGTCACAGAATGGAGGTGTGTGAAGTCACAGAATGGATGTTTGTGAAGTAAGAATGAAGGTGTTTGAAGTCATAGAGTGGAGGTGTGTGAAGTCACAGAATGGAGGTGTGTGAAGTCATAGAATGGAGGTGTGTGAAGTCATAGAATTGAGGTGTGCGAAGTCATAGAATGGAGGTGTGTGAAGTCATAAAATGGAGGTGTGTGAACTCATAGAATGGAGGTGTGTGAAGTCAAAATGGAGTTGTGTGAAGTCATAGAATGGTGTTTTTTATGTCAACGAATGGAGGTGTGTGAAGTCATAGAATGGAGGTGTGTGAAGCCAGATTGGAGGTGTGTGAAATCACAGAATGGAGGTGTGTGAAGTCACAGAATGGAGGTGTGTGAACTCAGAATGTAGGTGTGTGAAGCCACAGAATGGAGGTGTGTGAAGTCATGGAATGAAAGTGTGTGAAATCAAAGAATGGAGTTGTGTGAAGTCACAGAATTAAGGTGTGTGAAGTCAGAATGGAGGTGTGTGAAGTCAGAATGGAGGTGAGTGAAGTCATAGAATGGAGGTGTGTGAAGTCATAGAATGGAGGTCTGTGAACTCAGAATGGAGGTTTGTGAAGTCATAGAATGGAGGTGTGTGAACTCAGAATGGAGGTGTGTGAAGTCACAGAATGGAGGTGCGTGAAATCATAGAATGGAGGTTTGTGAAATCACAGAATGGAGGTGTGTTAATTCATTGAATGGAGGTGTGTGAAGTCATAGGATCGAGGTGTGTGAAGTCAGAGAATGGAGGTGTGAGAAGTCACAGAATGGAGGTGTGTGAAGTCACAGAATGGAGGTGTTTGAACTCAGAATGTAGGTGTGTGAAGCCACAGAATGGAGGTGTGTGAAGTCATAGAAAGGAAGTGTGTGAAGTCATAGAAAGGAGGTCTGTGAACTCAGAATGGAGGTGTGTGAAGTCACAGAATAGAGGTTTGTGAAGTCATAGAATGGAGGTGTGTGAAGTTAGAGAATGGATGTTTCTGAAGTAAGAATGAAGGTGTGTGAAGTCATAGAATGGAGATTTGTGAAGTCAAATTGGAGGTGTGTGAACTCATAGAATGGAGGTGTGTGAACTCATAGAATGGAGGTTTGTGAAGTCATGGAATGGCGGTGTGTGAAGTCAAAGAATGGAGGTGTGTGATGTGAAACAATAGAGGTGTGTGAAGTCACAAAATGGAGGTTTGTGAAGTCACAGAATGGAGGTGTGTGAAGTCACAGAATGGAGGTGTGTGAAGTCATAGAATGGAGGTGTGTGAAGTCATAGAATTGAGGTGTGTGAAGTCATAGAATGGAGGTGTGTGAAGTCACAGAATGGAGGTGTGTGAAGTCAGAATGGAGGTGTGTGAAGTCATAGGCTGAGGTGGGTGAAGTCATAGAAAGGAGGTGTGGGAAGTCATAGAATGGAGGAGTGTGAAGTCATAGAGTGGAGGTGAGTGAAGTCACAGATTCGAGGCTCTGAAGTCATAGAATGGAGGTGTGTGAAGTCAGAATGGAGGTGAGTGAAGTCATAGAATGGAGGTGTGTGAAGTCATAGAATGGAGGTCTGTGAACTCAGAATGGAGGTTTGTGAAGTCATAGAATGGAGGTGTGTGAACTCAGAATGGAGGTGTGTGAAGTCACAGAATGGAGGTGTGTTAATTCATTGAATGGAGGTGTGTGAAGTCATAGGATCGAGGTGTGTGAAGTCACAGAATGGAGGTGTGAGAAGTCACAGAATGGAGGTGTGTGAAGTCACAGAATGGAGGTGTGTGAACTCAGAATGTAGGTGTGTGAAGCCACAGAATGGAGGTGTGTGAAGTCATAGAATGGAAGTGTGTGAAGTCATAGAAAGGAGGTGTGTGAACTCAGAATGGAGGTGTGTGAAGTCACAGAATAGAGGTTTGTGAAGTCATAGAATGGCGGTTTGTGAAGTCAGAGAATGCATGTTTCTGAAGTAAGAATGAAGGTGTGTGAAGTCATAGAATGGAGATGTGTGAAGTCAAATTGGAGGTGTGTGAACTCATAGAATGGAGGTGTGTGAACTCATAGAATGGAGGTTTGTGAAGTCATGGAATGGCGGTGTGTGAAGGCAAAGAATGGAGGTGTGTGAAGTGAAACAATACAGGTGTGTGAAGTCACAGAATGGAGGTGTGTGAAGTCACAGAATGGAGGTGTGTGAAGTCATAGAATGGAGGTGTGTGAAGTCATAGAATGGAGGTGTGTGAAGTCATAGAATTGAGGTGTGTGAAGTCATAGAATGGAGGTGTGTGAAGTCACAGAATGGAGGTGTGTGAAGTCAGAATGGAGGTGTGTGAAGTCATAGACTAAGGTGGGTGAAGTCATAGAAAGGAGGTGTGGGAAGTCATAGAATGGAGGAGTGTGAAGTCATAGAGTGGAGGTGAGTGAAGTCACAGATTCGAGGTCTGTGATGTCACAGAATGGAGGTGTGTGAAGTCAGAATGGAGGTGTGTGAAATCATAGAATGGAGATGTGTGAACTCATACAATGGAGTTGTGTGACGTCACAATGGAAGAGTGTGAAGTCATAGAATGGAGGTGTGAGAAGTCACAGAATGGAGGTGTGTGAAGTCATAAAATGAAGGTGTGTGAAGTCAGAATGGAGGTGTGTGAAGTCACAGAATGGAGGTCTGTGAACTCAGAATGGAGGTGTATGAAGTCATAGATGGAGGTGTGTGAAGTCATAGTATGGAGGTGTGTGAAATCACAGAATGCAGTTTTGTGAAGTCACAGAATGGAGCTGTGTGAAGTCAGAACGGAGGTGTGTGAAGTCATAGAATGGAGGTGTGTGAAGTCAGAATGGAGGTGTGTGAACTCATAGAATGGAGGTGTGTGAAGTCACAGAATGGAGGTGTGTGAAGTCAGAATGGAGGTGTGTGAAGTCATAGACTGAGGTGGGTGAAGTCATAGAAAGGAGGTGTGGGAAGTCATAGAATGGAGGAGTGTGAAGTCATAGAGTGGAGGTGAGTGAAGTCACAGATTCGAGGTCTGTGATGTCACAGAATGGAGGTGTGTGAAGTCAGAATGGAGGTGTGTGAAATCATAGAATGGAGATGTGTGAACTCATAGAATGGAGTTGTGTGACGTCACAATGGAAGAGTGTGAAGTCATAGAATGGAGGTGTGAGAAGTCACAGAATGGAGGTGTGTGAAGTCATAAAATGAAGGTGTGTGAAGTCAGAATGGAGGTGTGTGAAGTCACAGAATGGAGGTCTGTGAACTCAGAATGGAGGTGTATGAAGTCATAGATGGAGGTGTGTGAAGTCATAGTATGGAGGTGTGTGAAATCACAGAATGCAGTTTTGTGAAGTCACAGAATGGAGCTGTGTGAAGTCAGAACGGAGGTGTGTGAAGTCATAGAATTTAGGTGTGTGAAGTCACAAAATGGAGGTGTGTGAGGTCATAGAATGGAGGTGAGTGAAGTCATATAATGGAGCTGTGTGAAGTCAGAATGGAGGTGTGTGAAGTCACAGAATTGAGGTGTGTGAAGTCACAGAATGGAGGTGTGTGAAGTCAGAATGAAGGTTTGTGAAATCACAGAATGGAGGTGTGTGAAGTCACAGAATGAATGTTTGTGAAGTAAGAATGAATGTGTTTGAAGTCATAGCGTGGAGGTGTGTGAAGTCACAGAATGGAGGTGTGTGAAGTCATAGAATAGAGGTGTGTGAAGTCATAGAATGGAGGTGTGTGAAGTTAAAATGGAGTTGTGTGAAGTCATAGAATGCTGGTTTTTGATGTCAACGAATGGAGGTGTGTGAAGTCACAGAATGGAGGTGTGTGAGCTCAGAATGGAGGTGTGTGAAGTCACAGCATGGAGGTGTGTGAAGTCACACAATGGAGGTGTGTGAAGTCTCGAATGGAGTTGTGCGGTCAAAGAAGAGAGGTGGGTGAAGTCATAGAAAGAGGTGTGAGAAGTCATAGAATGGAGGAGTGTGAAGTCATACATTGGAGGTGACTGAAGACACAGATTCGAGGTTTGTGAAGTCATAGAATGGAGGTGTGTAAAGTCAGAATGGAGGTGTGTGAAGTCATAGATTGGAGATTTGTGAATTCATAGAATGGAGGTGTGTGACGTCAAATTGAAGTGTGTGAAGTCATAGAATGGAGGTGTATGAAGTCACAGAATGGAGGTGTGTGAAGTCATAGATGGAGGTGTGTGAAGTCATAGTATGGAGGTGTGTGAAACCATAGAATGGAGTTTTGTGAAGACACACAATGGAGCTGTGTGAAGTCAGAATGGAGGTGTTTGAAGTCATAGAATGGAGGTGTGTGAAGTCAGAAAGGAGGTATGTGAAATCATAGAATCAAGGTGTGTGAAGTCACAGAATGGAGGTGTGTGAAGTCATAGAATGGAGGTGCGTGAAGTCACAGAATGGAGGTGTGTGAAGTCATAGAATGGAGGTGTGTGAAGTCATAGAATGTAGGTGTGTGAAGTCACAGAATGAAGGTGTGTGAATCACAGAATGGAGGTATGTGAACTCACAATGGAGGTGGGTGAAGTCACAGAATGGAGGTGTGTGAAGTCATAGAATGGAGTGTGTGAAGTCACAGAATGGAGGTGTGTGAATTCATAGAATGGAGGAGTGTGAATTCATAGAATGGAGGTGTGTGAAGTCAAAGAATGGAGGTGTGTGAAGTCATAGAATGGAGGTGTGTGAAGTCATAGAATGGAGGTGTGTGAAATCATAGAATGGAGGTGTGTGAATTCATAGAATGGAGGTGTGTGAAGTCACAGAATGGAGCTTTGTGTACTCAAAATGGAGGTGTTTGAAGTCAAAGAATGGAGGTGTGTGAAGTCATAAATGGAAGTGTGTGAAGTCATAGAATGGAGGTGTGTGAACCTAGAATGCAGGTTTGTGAAGTCACAGAATGGAGGTTTGTGAAGTCATACAATGGAGGTGTGTGAAGTCATAGAATGGATGTTTCTAAAGTAAGAATAAAGGTGTGTGAAGTCATAGAATGGATGTGTTGAAGTCAAAATGGAGGAGTGTGAACTCATAGAATGGAGGTGTGTGAACTCATAGAATGGAGGTGTGTGAAGTCATGGAATGGAGGTGTGTGAAGTCCAAGAATGGAGGTGTGTGAAGTCAAAGAATGGAGGTGTGTGAACTCACAGAATGGAGGTTGCCGGGGCCAACCGACGGCAAACCAGGGTTCGCAGATTGGGGTTCCTGAAATCGGGGGCAAGGACTAGCAAGAAATAGAAGAGAGACAGACACAGCGTGTCGGGGATGTCTGCAGTCCAGGTAAAGACTTCCGAGACTGCCTGTTTATTTTCCACTCCCCCTTCTTCCCTCCTCCTCACCCAGGGAACCTCCAGGTGTTACATTCATATGGTAATTCTCAGGTCATTTGCATAGAATAGGGCCAGAAAGAAATAAGACAATAAAGCCATCGTCTGATGCAAGCCAAGGTACAGTTTGATTCCACTCTGGCTCACAACAGGAGGTGTGTGAAGTCATAGAATTGAAGTGTGTGAAGTCAAAATGGAGGTGTGTGAAGTCACAGAATGGAGGTCTGTGAAGACACAGAATAGAGGTGTGTGAAGTCAGAATGGAGGTGTGTGAAGTCAGAATGGAGGTGTGTGAAATCATAGCATGGAGGTGTGTGAAGCCACAACGCAGGTGTGTGAACTCATGGAATGAAGGTGTGTGAAGTAAAATTGCAGGTGTGTGAAGTCATAGAATGGAGGTGTGTGAAGTCATAGAATGGAGGTGTGTGAAGTCACAGAATGGAGGTGTGTGAAGTCAAAAAGGTGGTGTGTGAAGTCACAGAATGGAGGTGTGTGAAGTCATAGAATGGAGGTGTGTGAAATCATAGAATGTAGGTATGTGAAGTCAGAATGGAGGTGTGTGAAGTCACAGAATTGAGGTGTGTGAAGTCACAGAATGGAGGTGTGTGAAGTCACAGAATGGATGTTTGTGAAGTAAGAATGAAGGTGTTTGAAGTCATAGAGTGGAGGTGTGTGAAGTCACAGAATGGAGGTGTGTGAAGTCATAGAATGGAGGTGTGTGAAGTCATAGAATTGAGGTATGCGAAGTCATAGAATGGAGGTATGTGAAGTCATAAAATGGAGGTGTGTGAACTCATAGAATGGAGGTGTGTGAAGTCAAAATGGAGTTGTGTGAAGTCATAGAATGGTGTTTTTTGATGTCAACGAATGGAGGTGTGTGAAGTCATAGAATGGAGGTGTGTGAAGCCAGATTGGAGCTGTGTGAAATCACAGAATGGAGGTGTGTGAATTCACAGAATGGAGGTGTGTGAACTCAGAATGTAGGTGTGTGAAGCCACAGAATGGAGGTGTGTGAAGTCATGGAATGAAAGTGTGTGAAATCAAAGAATGGAGTTGTGTGAAGTCAAAGAATTAAGGTGTGTGAAGTCAGAATGGAGGTGTGTGAAGTCAGAATGGAGGTGAGTGAAGTCATAGAACGGAGGTGTGTGAAGTCATAGAATGGAGGTCTGTGAACTCAGAATGGAGGTTTGTGAAGTCATAGAATGGAGGTGTGTGAACTCAGAATGGAGGTGTGTGAAGTCACAGAATGGAGGTGTGTGAAATCATAGAATGGAGGTTTGTGAAATCACAGAATTGAGGTGTGTTAATTCATTGAATGGAGGTGTGTGAAGTCATAGGATCGAGGTGTGTGAAGTCACAGAATGGAGGTGTGAGAAGTCACAGAATGGAGGTGTGTGAAGTCACAGAATGGAGGTGTGTGAACTCAGAATGTAGGTGTGTGAAGCCACAGAATGGAGGTGTGTGAAGTCATAGAACGGAAGTGTGTGAAGTCATAGAAAGGAGGTCTGTGAACTCAGAATGGAGGTGTGTGAAGTCACAGAATAGAGGTTTGTGAAGTCATAGAATGGAGGTGTGTGAAGTTAGAGAATGGATGTTTCTGAAGTAAGAATGAAGGTGTGTGAAGTCATAGAATGGAGATGTGTGAAGTCAAATTGGAGGTGTGTGAACTCATAGAATGGAGGTGTGTGAACTCATAGAATGGAGGTTTGTGAAGTCATGGAATGGCGGTGTGTGAAGTCAAAGAATGGAGGTGTGTGATGTGAAACAATAGAGGTGTGTGAAGTCACAAAATGGAGGTGTGTGAAGTCACAGAATGGAGGTGTGTGAAGTCACAGAATGGAGGTGTGTGAAGTCATAGAATGGAGGTGTGTGAAGTCATAGAATTGAGGTGTGTGAAGTCATAGAATGGAGGTGTGTGAAGTCACAGAATGGAGGTGTGTGAAGTCAGAATGGAGGTGTGTGAAGTCATAGACTGAGGTGGGTGAAGTCATAGAAAGGAGGTGTGGGAAGTCATAGAATGGAGGAGTGTGAAGTCATAGAGTGGAGGTGAGTGAAGTCACAGATTCGAGGTCTGTGATGTCATAGAATGGAGGTGTGTGAAGTCAGAATGGAGGTGTGTGAAATCATAGAATGGAGATGTGTGAACTCATAGAATGGAGTTGTGTGATGTCACAATGGAAGAGAGTGAAGTCATAGAATGGAGGTGTGAGAAGTCACAGAATGGAGGTGTGTGAAGTCATAAAATGAAGGTGTGTGAAGTCAGAATGGAGATGTATGAAGTCATAGATGGAGGTTTGTGAAGTCATAGTATGGAGGTGTGTGAAATCACAGAATGGAGTTTTGTGAAGTCACAGAATGGAGCTGTGTGAAGTCAGAACGGAGGTGTGTGAAGTCATAGAATGGAGGTGTGTGAATTCAGAATGGTGGTATGTGAACTCATAGAATGGAGGTGTGTGAAGTCACAATGGAGGTGTGTGAAGTCATAGCATTTAGGTGTGTGAAGTCACAAAATGGAGGTGTGTGAAGTCATAGAATGGAGGTGAGTGAAGTCATAGAATGGAGGTGTGTGAAGTCAGAATGGTGGTGTGTGAAGTCACAGAATTGAGGTGTGTGAAGTCACAGAATGGAGGTGTGTGAAGTCAGAATGAAGGTTTGTGAAATCACAGAAGGGAGGTGTGTGAAGTCACAGAATGGATGTTTGTGAAGTAAGAATGAAGGTGTTTGAAGTCATAGAGTGGAGGTGTGTGAAGTCACAGAATGGAGGTGTGTGAAGTCATAGAATTGAGGTGTGTGAAGTCATAGAGTGGAGGTGTGTGAAGTCATAAAATGGAGGTGTGTGAAGTCATAGAATTGAGGTGTGTGAAGCCATAGAATGGAGGTGTGTGAAGTTAAAATGGAGTTGTGTGAATTCATAGAATGGTGGTTTTTATGTCAACGAATGGAGGTGTGTGAAGTCACAGAATGGTGGTGTGTGAACTCAGAATGTAGGTGTGTGAAGTCACAGAATGGAGGTTTGTGAAGTCATAGAATGGAGGTGTGGGAAGTCAGAGAATGGATGTTTCTGAAGTAAGAATGAAGGTGTGTGAAGTCATAGAATGGAGGTGTGTGAAGTCAAATTGGAGGTGTGTGAACTCACAGAATGGAGGTGTGTGAACTCATAGAATGGAGGTGTGTGAAGTCATGGAATGGAGGTGTGTGAAGTCAAAGAATGGAGGTGTGTGTAGTGAAACAATAGAGGTGTGTGAAGTCACAGAATGGAGGTGTGTGAAGTCACAGAGTGGAAGTGTGTGAAGTCAAAACGGAGGTGTGTGAAGTCACAGAATGGAGGTGTGTGAAGTCACAGAATGGAGGTGTGTGAAGTCAAAAAGGTGGTGTGTGAAGTCACAGAATGGAGGTGTGTGAAGTCATAGAATGGAGGTGTGTGAAATCATAGAATGTAGGTATGTGAAGTCAGAATGGAGGTGTGTGAAGTCACAGAATTGAGGTGTGTGAAGTCACAGAATGGAGGTGTGTGAAGTCAGAATGAAGGTGTGTGAAGTCACAGAATGGAGGTGTGTGAAGTCACAGAATGGATGTTTGTGAAGTAAGAATGAAGGTGTTTGAAGTCATAGAGTGGAGGTGTGTGAAGTCACAGAATGGAGGTGTGTGAAGTCATAGAATGGAGGTGTGTGAAGTCATAGAATTGAGGTATGCGAAGTCATAGAATGGAGGTATGTGAAGTCATAAAATGGAGGTGTGTGAACTCATAGAATGGAGGTGTGTGAAGTCAAAATGGAGTTGTGTGAAGTCATAGAATGGTGTTTTTTGATGTCAACGAATGGAGGTGTGTGAAGTCATAGAATGGAGGTGTGTGAAGCCAGATTGGAGGTGTGTGAAATCACAGAATGGAGGTGTGTGAAGTCACAGAATGGAGGTGTGTGAACGCAGAATGTAGGTGTGTGAAGCCACAGAATGGAGGTGTGTGAAGTCATGGAATGAAAGTGTGTGAAATCAAAGAATGGAGTTGTGTGAAGTCACAGAATTAAGGTGTGTGAAGTCAGAATGGAGGTGTGTGAAGTCAGAATGGAGGTGAGTGAAGTCATAGAATGGAGGTGTGTGAAGTCATAGAATGGAGGTCTGTGAACTCAGAATGGAGGTTTGTGAAGTCATAGAATGGAGGTGTGTGAACTCAGAATGGAGGTGTGTGAAGTCACAGAATGGAGGTGTGTGAAATCATAGAATGGAGGTTTGTGAAATCACAGAATTGAGGTGTGTTAATTCATTGAATGGAGGTGTGTGAAGTCATAGGATCGAGGTGTGTGAAGTCACAGAATGGAGGTGTGAGAAGTCACAGAATGGAGGTGTGTGAAGTCACAGAATGGAGGTGTGTGAACTCAGAATGTAGGTGTGTGAAGCCACAGAATGGAGGTGTGTGAAGTCATAGAACGGAAGTGTGTGAAGTCATAGAAAGGAGGTCTGTGAACTCAGAATGGAGGTGTGTGAAGTCACAGAATAGAGGTTTGTGAAGTCATAGAATGGAGGTGTGTGAAGTTAGAGAATGGAAGTTTCTGAAGTAAGAATGAAGGTGTGTGAAGTCATAGAATGGAGATGTGTGAAGTCAAATTGGAGGTGTGTGAACTCATAGAATGGAGGTGTGTGAACTCATAGAATGGAGGTTTGTGAAGTCATGGAATGGCGGTGTGTGAAGTCAAAGAATGGAGGTGTGTGATGTGAAACAATAGAGGTGTGTGAAGTCACAAAATGGAGGTGTGTGAAGTCACAGAATGGAGGTGTGTGAAGTCACAGAATGGAGGTGTGTGAAGTCATAGAATGGAGGTGTGTGAAGTCATAGAATTGAGGTGTGTGAAGTCATAGAATGGAGGGGTGTGAAGTCACAGAATGGAGGTGTGTGAAGTCAGAATGGAGGTGTGTGAAGTCATAGACTGAGGTGGGTGAAGTCATAGAAAGGAGGTGTGGGAAGTCATAGAATGGAGGAGTGTGAAGTCATAGAGTGGAGGTGAGTGAAGTCACAGATTCGAGGTCTGTGATGTCATAGAATGGAGGTGTGTGAAGTCAGAATGGAGGTGTGTGAAATCATAGAATGGAGATGTGTGAACTCATAGAATGGAGTTGTGTGATGTCACAATGGAAGAGAGTGAAGTCATAGAATGGAGGTGTGAGAAGTCACAGAATGGAGGTGTGTGAAGTCATAAAATGAAGGTGTGTGAAGTCAGAATGGAGGTGTATGAAGTCATAGATGGAGGTTTGTGAAGTCATAGTATGGAGGTGTGTGAAATCACAGAATGGAGTTTTGTGAAGTCACAGAATGGAGCTGTGTGAAGTCAGAACGGAGGTGTGTGAAGTCATAGAATGGAGGTGTGTGAATTCAGAATGGTGGTATGTGAACTCATAGAATGGAGGTGTGTGAAGTCACAATGGAGGTGTGTGAAGTCATAGCATTTAGGTGTGTGAAGTCACAAAATGGAGGTGTGTGAAGTCATAGAATGGAGGTGAGTGAAGTCATAGAATGGAGGTGTGTGAAGTCAGAATGGAGGTGTGTGAAGTCACAGAATTGAGGTGTGTGAAGTCACAGAATGGAGGTGTGTGAAGTCAGAATGAAGGTTTGTGAAATCACAGAAGGGAGGTGTGTGAAGTCACAGAATGGATGTTTGTGAAGTAAGAATGAAGGTGTTTGAAGTCATAGAGTGGAGGTGTGTGAAGTCACAGAATGGAGGTGTGTGAAGTCATAGAATTGAGGTGTGTGAAGTCATAGAGTGGAGCTGTGTGAAGTCATAAAATGGAGCTGTGTGAAGTCATAGAATTGAGGTGTGTGAAGCCATAGAATGGAGGTGTGTGAAGTTAAAATGGAGTTGTGTGAATTCATAGAATGGTGGTTTTTATGTCAACGAATGGAGGTGTGTGAAGTCACAGAATGGTGGTGTGTGAACTCAGAATGGAGGTGTGTGAAGTCACAGAATGGAGGTTTGTGAAGTCATAGAATGGAGGTGTGGGAAGTCAGAGAATGGATGTTTCTGAAGTAAGAATGAAGGTGTGTGAAGTCATAGAATGGAGGTGTGTGAAGTCAAATTGGAGGTGTGTGAAGTCATAGAATGGAGGTGTGTGAACTCATAGAATGGAGGTGTGTGAAGTCATGGAATGGAGGTGTGTGAAGTCAAAGAATGGGGGTGTGTGTAGTGAAACAATAGACGTGTGTGAAGTCACAGAATGGAGGTGTGTGAAGTCACAGAGTGGAAGTGTGTGAAGTCAAAACGGAGGTGTGTGAAGTCACAGAATGGAGGTGTGTGAAGTCACAGAATGGAGGTGTGTGAAGTCAAAAAGGTGGTGTGTGAAGTCACAGAATGGAGGTGTGTGAAGTCATAGAATGGAGGTGTGTGAAATCATAGAATGTAGGTATGTGAAGTCAGAATGGAGGTGTGTGAAGTCACAGAATTGAGGTGTGTGAAGTCACAGAATGGAGGTGTGTGAAGTCAGAATGAAGGTGTGTGAAGTCACAGAATGGAGGTGTGTGAAGTCACAGAATGGATGTTTGTGAAGTAAGAATGAAGGTGTTTGAAGTCATAGAGTGGAGGTGTGTGAAGTCACAGAATGGAGGTGTGTGAAGTCATAGAATGGAGGTGTGTGAAGTCATAGAATTGAGGTATGCGAAGTCATAGAATGGAGGTATGTGAAGTCATAAAATGGAGGTGTGTGAACTCATAGAATGGAGGTGTGTGAAGTCAAAATGGAGTTGTGTGAAGTCATAGAATGGTGTTTTTTGATGTCAACGAATGGAGGTGTGTGAAGTCATAGAATGGAGGTGTGTGAAGCCAGATTGGAGGTGTGTGAAATCACAGAATGGAGGTGTGTGAAGTCACAGAATGGAGGTGTGTGAACTCAGAATGTAGGTGTGTGAAGCCACAGAATGGAGGTGTGTGAAGTCATGGAATGAAAGTGTGTGAAATCAAAGAATGGAGTTGTGTGAAGTCACAGAATTAAGGTGTGTGAAGTCAGAATGGAGGTGTGTGAAGTCAGAATGGAGGTGAGTGAAGTCATAGAATGGAGGTGTGTGAAGTCATAGAATGGAGGTCTGTGAACTCAGAATGGAGGTTTGTGAAGTCATAGAATGGAGGTGTGTGAACTCAGAATGGAGGTGTGTGAAGTCACAGAATGGAGGTGTGTGAAATCATAGAATGAAGGTTTGTGAAATCACAGAATTGAGGTGTGTTAATTCATTGAATGGAGGTGTGTGAAGTCATAGGATCGAGGTGTGTGAAGTCACAGAATGGAGGTGTGAGAAGTCACAGAATGGAGGTGTGTGAAGTCACAGAATGGAGGTGTGTGAACTCAGAATGTAGGTGTGTGAAGCCACAGAATGGAGGTGTGTGAAGTCATAGAACGGAAGTGTGTGAAGTCATAGAAAGGAGGTCTGAGAACTCAGAATGGAGGTGTGTGAAGTCACAGAATAGAGGTTTGTGAAGTCATAGAATGGAGGTGTGTGAAGTTAGAGAATGGATGTTTCTGAAGTAAGAATGAAGGTGTGTGAAGTCATAGAATGGAGATGTGTGAAGTCAAATTGGAGGTGTGTGAACTCATAGAATGGAGGTGTGTGAACTCATAGAATGGAGGTTTGTGAAGTCATGGAATGGCGGTGTGTGAAGTCAAAGAATGGAGGTGTGTGATGTGAAACAATAGAGGTGTGTGAAGTCACAAAATGGAGGTGTGTGAAGTCACAGAATGGAGGTGTGTGAAGTCACAGAATGGAGGTGTGTGAAGTCATAGAATGGAGGTGTGTGAAGTCATAGAATTGAGGTGTGTGAAGTCATAGAATGGAGGTGTGTGAAGTCACAGAATGGAGGTGTGTGAAGTCAGAATGGAGGTGTGTGAAGTCATAGACTGAGGTGGGTGAAGTCATAGAAAGGAGGTGTGGGAAGTCATAGAATGGAGGAGTTTGAAGTCATAGAGTGGAGGTGAGTGAAGTCACAGATTCGAGGTCTGTGATGTCATAGAATGGAGGTGTGTGAAGTCAGAATGGAGGTGTGTGAAATCATAGAATGGAGATGTGTGAACTCATAGAATGGAGTTGTGTGATGTCACAATGGAAGAGAGTGAAGTCATAGAATGGAGGTGTGAGAAGTCACAGTATGGAGGTGTGTGAACTCAGAATGGAGGTGTATGAAGTCATAGATGGAGGTGTGTGAAGTCAGAATGGAGGTGTGGGAAGTCACAGAATGGAGGTGTGTGAACTCAGAATGGAGGTGTATGAAGTCATAGATGGAGGTGTGTGAAGTCATAGTATGGAGGTGTGTGAAATCACAGAATGGAGTTTTGTGAAGTCACAGAATGGAGCTGTGTGAAGTCAGAATGGTGGTGTGTGAAGTCACAGAATGGATGTTTGTGAAGTAAGAATGAAGGTGTTTGAAGACATAGAGTGGAGGTGTGTGAAGTCACAGAATGGAGGTGTGTGAAGTCAGAATGAAGGTGTGTGAAGTCACAGAATGGAGGTCTGTGAAGTCACAGAATGGATGTTTGTGAAGTAAGAATGAAAGTGTTTGAAGTCATAGAGTGGAGGTGTGTGAAGTCACAGAATGGAGGTGTGTGAAGTCATAGAATGGAAGTGTGTGAAGTCATAGAATGGAGGTGTGTGAAGTCATAGAATGGAGGTGTGTGAAGTCATAAAATGGAGGTGTGTGAACTTATAGAATGGAGGTGTGTGAAGTCAAAATGGAGTTGTGTGAAGTCATAGAATGGTGTTTTTTGATGTCAACGAATGGAGGTGTGTGAAGTCATAGAATGGAGGTGTGTGAAGCCAGATTGGAGGTGTGTGAAATCACAGAATGGAGGTGTGTGAAGTCACAGAATGGAGGTGTGTGAACTCAGAATGTAGTTGTGTGAAGCCACAGAATGGAGGTGTGTGAAGTCATGGAATGAAAGTGTGTGAAATCATAGAATGGAGGTGTGTGAAGTCACAGAATTAAGGTGTGTGAAGTCAGAATGGAGGTGTGTGAAGTCAGAATGGAGGTGAGTGAAGTCATAGAATGGAGGTGTGTGAAGTCATAGAATGGAGGTCTGTGAACTCAGAATGGAGGTTTGTGAAGTCATACAATGGAGGTGAGTGAAGTCAGAATGAAGGTGAGGGAAGTCACAGATTGGAGGAGTGTGAACTCAGAATGGAGGTGTGTGAAGTCATAGATGGAGGTGTGTGAAGTCATAGTATGGAGGTGTGTGAAACCATAGAATGGAGTTTTGTGAAGACACACAATGGAGCTGTGTGAAGTCAGAATGGAGGTGTTTGAAGTCATAGAAAGGAGGTGTGTGAAGTCAGAAAGGAGGTATGTGAAATCATAGAATCAAGGTGTGTGAAGTCACAGAATGGAGGTGTGTGAAGTCATAGAATGGAGGTGCGTGAAGTCACAGAATGGAGGTGTGTGAAGTCATAGAATGGAGGTGTGTGAAGTCATAGAATGTAGGTGTGTGAAGTCACAGAATGAAGGTGTGTGAATCACAGAATGGAGGTATGTGAACTCACAATGGAGGTGGGTGAAGTCACAGAATGGAGGTGTGTGAAGTCATAGAATGGAGTGTGTGAAGTCACAGAATGGAGGTGTGTGAATTCATAGAATGGAGGAGTGTGAATTCATAGAATGGAGGTGTGTGAAGTCAAAGAATGGAGGTGTGTGAAGTCATAGAATGGAGGTGTGTGAAGTCATAGAATGGAGGTGTGTGAAATCATAGAATGGAGGTGTGTGAATTCATAGAATGGAGGTGTGTGAAGTCACAGAATGGAGCTTTGTGTACTCAAAATGGAGGTGTTTGAAGTCAAAGAATGGAGGTGTGTGAAGTCATAAATGGAAGTGTGTGAAGTCATAGAATGGAGGTGTGTGAACCTAGAATGCAGGTTTGTGAAGTCACAGAATGGAGGTTTGTGAAGTCATACAATGGAGGTGTGTGAAGTCATAGAATGGATGTTTCTAAAGTAAGAATAAAGGTGTGTGAAGTCATAGAATGGATGTGTTGAAGTCAAAATGGAGGAGTGTGAACTCATAGAATGGAGGTGTGTGAACTCATAGAATGGAGGTGTGTGAAGTCATGGAATGGAGGTGTGTGAAGTCCAAGAATGGAGGTGTGTGAAGTCAAAGAATGGAGGTGTGTGAACTCACAGAATGGAGGTTGCCGGGGCCAACCGACGGCAAACCAGGGTTCGCAGATTGGGGTTCCTGAAATCGGGGGCAAGGACTAGCAAGAAATAGAAGAGAGACAGACACAGCGTGTCGGGGATGTCCGCAGTCCAGGTAAAGACTTCCGAGACTGCCTGTTTATTTTCCACTCCCCCTTCTTCCCTCCTCCTCACCCAGGGAACCTCCAGGTGTTACATTCATATGGTAATTCTCAGGTCATTTGCATAGAATAGGGCCAGAAAGAAATAAGACAATAAAGCCATCGTCTGATGCAAGCCAAGGTACAGTTTGATTCCACTCTGGCTCACAACAGGAGGTGTGTGAAGTCATAGAATTGAAGTGTGTGAAGTCAAAATGGAGGTGTGTGAAGTCACAGAATGGAGGTCTGTGAAGACACAGAATAGAGGTGTGTGAAGTCAGAATGGAGGTGTGTGAAGTCAGAATGGAGGTGTGTGAAATCATAGCATGGAGGTGTGTGAAGCCACAACGCAGGTGTGTGAACTCATGGAATGAAGGTGTGTGAAGTAAAATTGCAGGTGTGTGAAGTCATAGAATGGAGGTGTGTGAAGTCATAGAATGGAGGTGTGTGAAGTCACAGAATGGAGGTGTGTGAAGTCATAGAATGGAGGTGTGTGAAGTCATAGAATGGAGGTGTGTGAAGTCATAGAATGGAGGACTGTAAACTCAGAATGTAGGATTGTGAAGTCATAGAATGGAGGTAGGTGATGTCACAGAATGGAGGTGTGTGAAGTCATAGAATGGAGGTGTGTGAAGTAATAAAATGGAGGTGTGTGACTTCATAGAATGGAGGTGTGTGAAGTCACAATGGAGTTGTGTGAAGTCATAGAATGGTTGTTTTTATGTCAACGAATGGAGGTGTGTGAAGTCATAGAATGGAAGTGTGTGAAGTCAGATTGGAGGTGTGTGAAGTCACAGAATGGAGGTGTGCCAACTCAGAAATGATGTGGGTGAAGTCATAGAATGGAGTTGTGTGAAGTCATAGAATGGAGGTGTGTGAAATCATAGAATGGAGGTGTGTGAAGTCAAAGAATTGAGGTGTGTGAACTCAGAATGGAGGTGTGTGAAGTCAGAATGGAGGTGTGTGAAGTCATAGAATGGAAGTGTGTGAAGTCATAGAATGGAGGTCTGTGAACACAGAATGGGGGTTTGTGAAGTCATAGAATGGAGGTGTGTGAACGCAGAATGGAGGTGTGTGAAGTCACAGAATGGAGGTGTGTGAAGTCATAGAATGGAGGTGTGTGAAATCACAGAATGGAGGTGAGTGAATTCATAGAATGGAGGTGTGTGAAGTCACAGAATGGAGGTGTGTGAAGCCACAGAATGGAGGTGTGTGAAGTCCGAGAATGGAGGTGTGTGAACTCACAGAATGGAGGTTTGTGAAGTCATAGAATGGAGGTGTGTAAAGTCAGAGAATGGATGTTTCTGAAGTAAGAATGAAGGTGTGTGAAGTCATAGAATAGAGGTGTGTGAAGTCAAATTGGAGGTGTGTGAACTCATACAATGGAGGTGTGTGAACTCATAGAATGGAGGTGTGTGAAGTCATGGAATGGAGGTGTGTGAAGTCAAAGAATGGAGGTGTGTGAAGTGAAACAATAGAGGTGTGTGAAGTCACAGAATTGAGGTGTGTGAAGTCACAGAAGGGAAGTGTGTGAAGTCAAAACGGAGGTGTGTGAAGTCACAGAATGGAGGTGTGTGAAGTCACAGAATGGAGGTGTGTGAAGTCCAAAAGGTGGTGTGTGAAGTCACAGAATGGAGGTGTGTGAAGTCATAGAATGGAGGTGTGTGAAGTCAGAAAGGAGGTATGTGAAATCATAGAATCAAGGTGTGTGAAGTCACAGAATGGAGGTGTGTGAAGTCATAGAATGGAGGTGCGTGAAGTCACAGAATGGAGGTGTGTGAAGTCATAGAATGGAGGTGTGTGAAGTCATAGAATGTAGGTGTGTGAAGTCACAGAATGAAGGTGTGTGAATCACAGAATGGAGGTATGTGAACTCACAATGGAGGTGGGTGAAGTCACAGAATGGAGGTGTGTGAAGTCATAGAATGGAGTGTGTGAAGTCATAGAATGGAGGTGTGTGAATTCATAGAATGGAGGAGTGTGAATTCATAGAATGGAGGTGTGTGAAGTCAAAGAATGGAGGTGTGTGAAGTCATAGAATGGAGGTGTGTGAAGTCATAGAATGGAGGTGTGTGAAATCATAGAATGGAGGTGTGTGAATTCATAGAATGGAGGTGTGTGAAGTCACAGAATGGAGCTTTGTGTACTCAAAATAGAGGTGTTTGAAGTCAAAGAATGGAGGTGTGTGAAGTCATAAATGGAAGTGTGTGAAGTCATAGAATGGAGGTGTGTGAACCTAGAATGCAGGTTTGTGAAGTCACAGAATGGAGGTTTGTGAAGTCATACAATGGAGGTGTGTGAAGTCATAGAATGGATGTTTCTAAAGTAAGAATAAAGGTGTGTGAAGTCATAGAATGGATGTGTTGAAGTCAAAATGGAGGAGTGTGAACTCATAGAATGGAGGTCTGTGAACTCAGAATGGAGGTTTGTGAAGTCATAGAATGGAGGTGTGTGAACTCAGAATGGAGGTGTGTGAAGTCACAGAATGGAGGTGTGTGAAATCATAGAATGGAGGTTTGTGAAATCACAGAATTGAGGTGTGTTAATTCATTGAATGGAGGTGTGTGAAGTCATAGGATCGAGGTGTGTGAAGTCACAGAATGGAGGTGTGAGAAGTCACAGAATGGAGGTGTGTGAAGTCACAGAATGGAGGTGTGTGAACTGAGAATGTAGGTGTGTGAAGCCACAGAATGGAGGTGTGTGAAGTCATAGAACGGAAGTGTGTAAAGTCATAGAAAGGAGGTCTGAGAACTCAGAATGGAGGTGTGTGAAGTCACAGAATAGAGGTTTGTGAAGTCATAGAATGGAGATGTGTGAAGTCAAATTGGAGGTGTGTGAACTCATAGAATGGAGGTGTGTGAACTCATAGACTGGAGGTTTGTGAAGTCATGGAATGGCGGTGTGTGAAGTCAAAGAATGGAGGTGTGTGATGTGAAACAATAGAGGTGTGTGAAGTCACAAAATGGAGGTGTGTGAAGTCACAGAATGGAGGTGTGTGAAGTCACAGAATGGAGGTGTGTGAAGTCATAGAATGGAGGTGTGTGAAGTCATAGAATTGAGGTGTGTGAAGTCATAGAATGGAGGTGTGTGAAGTCACAGAATGGAGGTGTGTGAAGTCAGAATGGAGGTGTGTGAAGTCATAGACTGAGGTGGGTGAAGTCATAGAAAGGAGGTGTGGGAAGTCATAGAATGGAGGAGTTTGAAGTCATAGAGTGGAGGTGAGTGAAGTCACAGATTCGAGGTCTGTGATGTCATAGAATGGAGGTGTGTGAAGTCAGAATGGAGGTGTGTGAAATCATAGAATGTAGATGTGTGAACTCATAGAATGGAGTTGTGTGATGTCACAATGGAAGAGAGTGAAGTCATAGAATGGAGGTGTGAGAAGTCACAGTATGGAGGTGTGTGAACTCAGAATGGAGGTGTATGAAGTCATAGATGGAGGTGTGTGAAGTCAGAATAGAGGTGTGGGAAGTCACAGAATGGAGGTGTGTGAACTCAGAATGGAGGTGTATGAAGTCATAGATGGAGGTGTGTGAAGTCATAGTATGGAGGTGTGTGAAATCACAGAATGGAGTTTTGTGAAGTCACAGAATGGAGCTGTGTGAAGTCAGAATGGTGGTGTGTGAAGTCACAGAATGGATGTTTGTGAAGTAAGAATGAAGGTGTTTGAAGACATAGAGTGGAGGTGTGTGAAGTCACAGAATGGAGGTGTGTGAAGTCAGAATGAAGGTGTGTGAAGTCACAGAATGGAGGTCTGTGAAGTCACAGAATGGATGTTTGTGAAGTAAGAATGAAAGTGTTTGAAGTCATAGAGTGGAGGTGTGTGAAGTCACAGAATGGAGGTGTGTGAAGTCATAGAATGGAGGTGTGTGAAGTCATAGAATTGAGGTGTGTGAAGTCATAGAATGGAGGTGTGTGAAGTCATAAAATGGAGGTGTGTGAACTTATAGAATGGAGGTGTGTGAAGTCAAAATGGAGTTGTGTGAAGTCATAGAATGGTGTTTTTTGATGTCAACGAATGGAGGTGTGTGAAGTCATAGAATGGAGGTGTGTGAAGCCAGATTGGAGGTGTGTGAAATCACAGAATGGAGGTGTGTGAAGTCACAGAATGGAGGTGTGTGAACTCAGAATGTAGTTGTGTGAAGCCACAGAATGGAGGTGTGTGAAGTCATGGAATGAAAGTGTGTGAAATCATAGAATGGAGGTGTGTGAAGTCACAGAATTAAGGTGTGTGAAGTCAGAATGGAGGTGTGTGAAGTCAGAATGGAGGTGAGTGAAGTCATAGAATGGAGGTGTGTGAAGTCATAGAATGGAGGTCTGTGAACTCAGAATGGAGGTTTGTGAAGTCATACAATGGAGGTGAGTGAAGTCAGAATGAAGGTGAGGGAAGTCACAGATTGGAGGTGTGTGAACTCAGAATGGAGGTGTGTGAAGTCATAGATGGAGGTGTGTGAAGTCATAGTATGGAGGTGTGTGAAACCATAGAATGGAGTTTTGTGAAGACACACAATGGAGCTGTGTGAAGTCAGAATGGAGGTGTTTGAAGTCATAGAAAGGAGGTGTGTGAAGTCAGAAAGGAGGTATGTGAAATCATAGAATCAAGGTGTGTGAAGTCACAGAATGGAGGTGTGTGAAGTCATAGAATGGAGGTGCGTGAAGTCACAGAATGGAGGTGTGTGAAGTCATAGAATGGAGGTGTGTGAAGTCATAGAATGTAGGTGTGTGAAGTCACAGAATGAAGGTGTGTGAATCACAGAATGGAGGTATGTGAACTCACAATGGAGGTGGGTGAAGTCACAGAATGGAGGTGTGTGAAGTCATAGAATGGAGTGTGTGAAGTCACAGAATGGAGGTGTGTGAATTCATAGAATGGAGGAGTGTGAATTCATAGAATGGAGGTGTGTGAAGTCAAAGAATGGAGGTGTGTGAAGTCATAGAATGGAGGTGTGTGAAGTCATAGAATGGAGGTGTGTGAAATCATAGAATGGAGGTGTGTGAATTCATAGAATGGAGGTGTGTGAAGTCACAGAATGGAGCTTTGTGTACTCAAAATGGAGGTGTTTGAAGTCAAAGAATGGAGGTGTGTGAAGTCATAAATGGAAGTGTGTGAAGTCATAGAATGGAGGTGTGTGAACCTAGAATGCAGGTTTGTGAAGTCACAGAATGGAGGTTTGTGAAGTCATACAATGGAGGTGTGTGAAGTCATAGAATGGATGTTTCTAAAGTAAGAATAAAGGTGTGTGAAGTCATAGAATGGATGTGTTGAAGTCAAAATGGAGGAGTGTGAACTCATAGAATGGAGGTGTGTGAACTCATAGAATGGAGGTGTGTGAAGTCATGGAATGGAGGTGTGTGAAGTCCAAGAATGGAGGTGTGTGAAGTCAAAGAATGGAGGTGTGTGAACTCACAGAATGGAGGTTGCCGGGGCCAACCGACGGCAAACCAGGGTTCGCAGATTGGGGTTCCTGAAATCGGGGGCAAGGACTAGCAAGAAATAGAAGAGAGACAGACACAGCGTGTCGGGGATGTCCGCAGTCCAGGTAAAGACTTCCGAGACTGCCTGTTTATTTTCCACTCCCCCTTCTTCCCTCCTCCTCACCCAGGGAACCTCCAGGTGTTACATTCATATGGTAATTCTCAGGTCATTTGCATAGAATAGGGCCAGAAAGAAATAAGACAATAAAGCCATCGTCTGATGCAAGCCAAGGTACAGTTTGATTCCACTCTGGCTCACAACAGGAGGTGTGTGAAGTCATAGAATTGAAGTGTGTGAAGTCAAAATGGAGGTGTGTGAAGTCACAGAATGGAGGTCTGTGAAGACACAGAATAGAGGTGTGTGAAGTCAGAATGGAGGTGTGTGAAGTCAGAATGGAGGTGTGTGAAATCATAGCATGGAGGTGTGTGAAGCCACAACGCAGGT
Organism: Megascapheus bottae; assembly: GCA_024803745.1. Classification (NCBI taxonomy): domain Eukaryota; kingdom Metazoa; phylum Chordata; class Mammalia; order Rodentia; family Geomyidae; genus Megascapheus; species Megascapheus bottae. The sequence continues at coordinate 3,251,653 of JANJXV010000054.1, read as the reverse complement.
GTGTGAACTCATGGAATGAAGGTGTGTGAAGTAAAATTGCAGGTGTGTGAAGTCATAGAATGGAGGTGTGTGAAGTCATAGAATGGAGGTGTGTGAAGTCACAGAATGGAGGTGTGTGAAGTCATAGAATGGAGGTGTGTGAAGTCATAGAATGGAGGTGTGTGAAGTCATAGAATGGAGGACTGTGAACTCAGAATGTAGTATTGTGAAGTCATAGAATGGAGGTGGGTGATGTCACAGAATGGAGGTGTGTGAAGTCATAGAATGGAGGTGTGTGAAGTAATAAAATGGAGGTGTGTGACTTCATAGAATGGAGGTGTGTGAAGTCACAATGGAGTTGTGTGAAGTCATAGAATGGTTGTTTTTATGTCAACGAATGGAGGTGTGTGAAGTCATAGAATGGAAGTGTGTGAAGTCAGATTGGAGGTGTGTGAAGTCACAGAATGGAGGTGTGCCAACTCAGAAATGATGTGGGTGAAGTCATAGAATGGAGTTGTGTGAAGTCATAGAATGGAGGTGTGTGAAATCATAGAATGGAGGTGTGTGAAGTCAAAAAATTGAGGTGTGTGAACTCAGAATGGAGGTGTGTGAAGTGAGAATGGAGGTGTGTGAAGTCATAGAATGGAAGTGTGTGAAGTCATAGAATGGAGGTCTGTGAACACAGAATGGGGGTTTGTGAAGTCATAGAATGGAGGTGTGTGAACTCAGAATGGAGGTGTGTGAAGTCACAGAATGGAGGTGTGTGAAGTCATAGAATGGAGGTGTGTGAAATCACAGAATGGAGGTGTGTGAATTCATAGAATGGAGGTGTGTGAAGTCACAGAATGGAGGTGTGTGAAGTCACAGAATGGAGGTGTGTGAAGTCACAGAATGGAGGTGTGTGAACTCAGAATGGAGGTGTGTGAAGCCACAGAATGGAGGTGTGTGAAGTCCCAGAATGGAGGTGTGTGAACTCACAGAATGGAGGTTTGTGAAGTCATAGAATGGAGGTGTGTAAAGTCAGAGAATGGATGTTTCTGAAGTAAGAATGAAGGTGTGTGAAGTCATAGAATAGAGGTGTGTGAAGTCAAATTGGAGGTGTGTGAACTCATACAATGGAGGTGTGTGAACTCATAGAATGGAGGTGTGTGAAGTCATGGAATGGAGGTGTGTGAAGTCAAAGAATGGAGGTGTGTGAAGTGAAACAATAGAGGTGTGTGAAGTCACAGAATTGAGGTGTGTGAAGTCACAGAAGGGAAGTGTGTGAAGTCAAAACGGAGGTGTGTGAAGTCACAGAATGGAGGTGTGTGAAGTCACAGAATGGAGGTGTGTGAAGTCCAAAAGGTGGTGTGTGAAGTCACAGAATGGAGGTGTGTGAAGTCATAGAATGGAGGTGTGTGAAGTCACAGAATGGAGGTGTGTGAAGTCAGAATTAAGGTGTGTGAAGTCACAGAATGGAGGTGTGTGAAGTCACAGAATGGATGTTTGTGAAGTAAGAATGAAGGTGTTTGAAGTCATAGACTGGAGGTGTGTGAAGTCACAGAATGGAGGTGTGTGAAGTCATAGAATGGAGGTGTGTGAAGTCATAGAATTGAGGTGTGTGAAGTCATAGAATGGAGGTGTGTGAAGTCATAAAATGGAGGTGTGTGAACTCATAGAATGGAGTTGTGTGAAGTCAAAATGGAGTTGTGTGAAGTCATAGAATGGTGTTTTTTGATGTCAACGAATGGAGGTGTGTGAAGTCATAGAATGGAGGTGTGTGAAGCCAGATCGGAGGTGAGTGAAATCACAGAATGGAGGTGTGTGAAGTCACAGAATGGAGGTGTGTGAACTCAGAATGTAGGTGTGTGAAGCCACAGAATGGAGGTGTGTGAATTCATAGAATGAAAGTGTGTTAAATCATAGAATGGAGGTGTGTGAAGTCACAGAATTAAGGTGTGTGAAGTCAGAATGGAGGTGTGTGAAGTCAGAATGGAGGTGAGTGAAGTCATAGAATGGAGGTGTGTGAAGTCATAGAATGGAGGTCTGTGAACTCAGAATGCAGGTTTGTGAAGTCATAGAATGGAGGTGTGTGAACTCAGAATGGAGGTGTATGAAGTCACAGAATGGAGGTGTGTGAAGTCATAGAATGGAGGTTTGTGAAATCACAGAATGGAGGTGTGTTAATTCATTGAATGGAGGTGTGTGAAGTCATAGGATCGAGGTGTGTGAAGTCACAGAATGGAGGTGTGAGAAGTCACAGAATGGAGGTGTGTGAAGTCACAGAATGGAGGTGTGTGAACTCAGAATGTAGGTGTGTGAAGCCACAGAATGGAGGTGTGTGAAGTCATAGAATGGAAGTGTGTGAAGTCATAGAAAGGAGGTGTGTGAACTCAGAATGGAAGTGTGTGAAGTCACAGAATGGAGGTTTGTGAAGTCATAGAATGGAGGTGTGTGAAGTGAGAGAATGGATGTTTCTGAAGTAAGAATGAAGGTGTGTGAAGTCATAGAATGGAGATGTGTGAAGTCAAATTGGAGGTGTGTGAACTCATAGAATGGAGGTGTGTGAACTCATAGAATGGAGGTTTGTGAAGTCATGGAATGGCGGTGTGTGAAGTCAAAGAATGGAGGTGTGTGAAGTGAAACAATAGAGGTGTGTTACGTCACAAAATGGAGGTGTGTGAAGTCACAGATTGGAGGTGTGTGAAGTCAAAAAGGTGGTGTGTGAAGTCACAGAATGGAGGTGTGTGAATTCATAGAATGGAGCTGTGTGAAGTCAGAATGGAGGTGTGTGAAATCAGAATGGAGGGGTGTGAAGTCAGAATGGAGTTGTGTGAAGTCACAGAATGGAGGTGTGTGAAGTCATAGAATGGAGGTGTGTGAAATCATAGAATGAAGGTGTGTGAAGTCAGAATGGAGGTGTGTCACGTCACAGAATTGAGGTCTGTGAAGTCAGAGAATGGAGGTGTGTGAAGTCAGAATGAAGGTGCTTGAAGTCATGGAATGGAGGTGTGTGAAGTCACAGAATGGAGGTGTGTGAAGTCATAGAATGGAGGTGTGTGAAGTCATAGAATTGAGATGTGTGAAGTCATAGAATGGAGGTGTGTGAAGTCACAGAATGGAGGTGTGTGTAGTCAGAATGGAGGTTTGTGAAGTCATAGACTGAGGTGGGTGAAGTCATAGAAAGGAGGTGTGGGAAGTCATAGAATGGAGGAGTGTGAAGTCATAGAGTGGAGGTGAGTGAAGTCACAGATTCGAGGTCTGTGATGTCATAGAATGGAGGTGTGTGAAGTCAGAATGGAGGTGTGTGAAATCATAGAATGGAGATGTGTGAACCCATAGAATGGAGTTGTGTGATGTCACAATGGAAGAGAGTGAAGTCATAGAATGGAGGTGTGAGAAGTCACAGAATGGAGGTGTGTGACGTCATAAAATGAAGGTGTGTGAAGTCAGAATGGAGGTGTGTGAAGTCACAGAATGGAGGTGTGTGAACTCAGAATGGAGGTGTATGAAGTCATAGATGGAGGTTTGTGAAGTCATAGTATGGAGGTGTGTGAAATCACAGAATGGAGTTTTGTGAAGTCACAGAATGGAGCTGTGTGAAGTCAGAACGGAGGTGTGTGAAGTCACAGAATGAAGGTGTGTGAATCACAGAATGGAGGTATGTGAACTCACAATGGAGGTGGGTGAAGTCACAGAATGGAGGTGTGTGAAGTCATAGAATGGAGTGTGTGAAGTCACAGAATGGAGGTGTGTGAATTCATAGAATGGAGGAGTGTGAATTCATAGAATGGACGTGTGTGAAGTCAAAGAATGGAGGTGTGAGAAGTCACAGATTCGAGGTCTGTGATGTCATAGAATGGAGGTGTGTGAAGTCAGAATGGAGGTGTATGAAGTCATAGATGGAGGTTTGTGAAGTCATAGTATGGAGGTGTGTGAAATCACAGAATGGAGTTTTGTGAAGTCACAGAATGGAGCTGTGTGAAGTCAGAACGGAGGTGTGTGAAGTCATAGAATGGAGGTGTGTGAATTCAGAATGGTGGTATGTGAACTCATAGAATGGAGGTGTGTGAAGTCACAATGGAGGTGTGTGAAGTCATAGAATTTAGGTGTGTGAAGTCACAAAATGGAGGTGTGTGAAGTCATAGAATGGAGGTGAGTGAAGTCAGAATGGAGGTGTGTGAAGTCACAGAATTGAGGTGTGTGAAGTCACAGAATGGAGGTGTGTGAAGTCAGAATGAAGGTTTGTGAAATCACAGAAGGGAGGTGTGTGAAGTCACAGAATGGATGTTTGTGAAGTAAGAATGAAGGTGTTTGAAGTCATAGAGTGGAGGTGTGTGAAGTCACAGAATGGAGGTGTGTGAAGTCAAAGAATAGAGGTGTGTGAAGTCATAGAATTGAGGTGTGTGAAGTCATAGAGTGGAGGTGTGTGAAGTCATAAAATGGAGGTGTGTGAAGTCATAGAATGGAGGTGTGTGAAGTTAAAATGGAGTTGTGTGAATTCATAGAATGGTGGTTTTTATGTCAACGAATGGAGGTGTGTGAAGTCACAGAATGGTGGTGTGTGAACTCAGAATGGAGGTGTGTGAAGTCACAGAATGGAGGTTTGTGAAGTCATAGAATGGAGGTGTGGGAAGTCAGAGAATGGATGTTTCTGAAGTAAGAATGAAGGTGTGTGAAGTCATAGAATGGAGGTGTGTGAAGTCAAAATGGAGGTGTGTGAACTCATAGAATGGAGGTGTGTGAACTCATAGAATGGAGGTGTGTGAAGTCATGGAATGGAGGTGTGTGAAGTCAAAGAATGGAGGTGTGTGTAGTGAAACAATAGAGGTGTGTGAAGTCATAGAATGGAGGTGTGAGAAGTCACAGAATGGAGGTGTGTGAAGTCATAAAATGAAGGTGTGTGAAGTCAGAATGGAGGTGTATGAAGTCATAGATGGAGGTTTGTGAAGTCATAGTATGGAGGTGTGTGAAATCACAGAATGGAGTTTTGTGAAGTCACAGAATGGAGCTGTGTGAAGTCAGAACGGAGGTGTGTGAAGTCATAGAATGGAGGTGTGTGAATTCAGAATGGTGGTATGTGAACTAATAGAATGGAGGTGTGTGAAGTCACAATGGAGGTGTGTGAAGTCATAGAATTTAGGTGTGTGAAGTCACAAAATGGAGGTGTGTGAAGTCATAGAATGGAGGTGAGTGAAGTCATAGAATGGAGGTGTGTGAAGTCAGAATGGAGGTGTGTGAAGTCACAGAATTGAGGTGTGTGAAGTCACAGAATGGAGGTGTGTGAAGTCAGAATGAAGGTTTGTGAAATCACAGAAGGGAGGTGTGTGAAGTCACAGAATGGATGTTTGTGAAGTAAGAATGAAGGTGTTTGAAGTCATAGAGTGGAGGTGTGTGAAGTCACAGAATGGAGGTGTGTGAAGTCAAAGAATAGAGGTGTGTGAAGTCATAGAATTGAGGTGTGTGAAGTCATAGAGTGGAGGTGTGTGAAGTCATAAAATGGAGGTGTGTGAAGTCATAGAATGGAGGTGTGTGAAGTTAAAATGGAGTTGTGTGAATTCATAGAATGGTGGTTTTTATGTCAACGAATGGAGGTGTGTGAAGTCACAGAATGGTGGTGTGTGAACTCAGAATGGAGGTGTGTGAAGTCACAGAATGGAGGTTTGTGAAGTCATAGAATGGAGGTGTGGGAAGTCAGAGAATGGATGTTTCTGAAGTAAGAATGAAGGTGTGTGAAGTCATAGAATGGAGGTGTGTGAAGTCAAAATGGAGGTGTGTGAACTCATAGAATGGAGGTGTGTGAACTCATACAATGGAGGTGTGTGAAGTCATGGAATGGAGGTGTGTGAAGTCAAAGAATGGAGGTGTGTGTAGTGAAACAATAGAGGTGTGTGAAGTCACAGAATGGAGGTGTGTGAAGTCACAGAGTGGAAGTGTGTGAAGTCAAAACGGAGGTGTGTGAAGTCACAGAATGGAGGTGTGTGAAGTCACAGAATGGAGGTGTGTGAAGTCAAAAAGGTGGTGTGTGAAGTCACAGAATGGAGGTGTGTGAAGTCATAGAATGGAGGTTTGTGAAATCATAGAATGTAGGTATGTGAAGTCAGAATGGAGGTGTGTGAAGTCACAGAATTGAGGTGTGTGAAGTCATAGAATGGAGGTGTGTGAAGTCAGAATGAAGGTGTGTGAAGTCACAGAATGGAGGTGTGTGAAGTCACAGAATGGATGCTTGTGAAGTAAGAATGAAGGTGTTTGAAGTCATAGAGTGGAGGTGTGTGAAGTCACAGAATGGAGGTGTGTGAAGTCATAGAATGGAGGTGTGTGAAGTCATAGAATTGAGGTATGCGAAGTCATAGAATGGAGGTATGTGAAGTCATAAAATGGAGGTGTGTGAACTCATAGAATGGAGGTGTGTGAAGTCAAAATGGAGTTGTGTGAAGTCATAGAATGGTGTTTTTTGATGTCAACGAATGGAGGTGTGTGAAGTCATAGAATGGAGGTGTGTGAAGCCAGATTGGAGGTGTGTGAAATCACAGAATGGAGGTGTGTGAAGTCACAGAATGGAGGTGTGTGAACTCAGAATGTAGTTGTGTGAAGCCACAGAATGGAGGTGTGTGAAGCCATGGAATGAAAGTGTGTGAAATCAAAGAATGGAGTTGTGTGAAGTCACAGAATTAAGGTGTGTGAAGTCAGAATGGAGGTGTGTGAAGTCAGAATGGAGGTGAGTGAAGTCATAGAATGGAGGTGTGTGAAGTCATAGAATGGAGGTCTGTGAACTCAGAATGGAGGTTTGTGAAGTCAAAGAATGGAGGTGTGTGAACTCAGAATGGAGGTGTGTGAAGTCACAGAATGGAGGTATGTGAAATCATAGAATGAAGGTTTGTGAAATCACAGAATGGAGGTGTGTTAATTCATTGAATGGAGGTGTGTGAAGTCATAGGATCGAGGTGTGTGAAGTCACAGAATGGAGGTGTGAGAAGTCACAGAATGGAGGTGTGTGAAGTCACAGAATGGAGGTGTGTGAACTCAGAATGTAGGTGTGTGAAGCCACAGAATGGAGGTGTGTGAAGTCATAGAACGGAAGTGTGTGAAGTCATAGAAAGGAGGTCTGTGAACTCAGAATGGAGGTGTGTGAAGTCACAGAATAGAGGTTTGTGAAGTCATAGAATGGAGGTGTGTGAAGTTAGAGAATGGATGTTTCTGAAGTAAGAATGAAGGTGTGTGAAGTCATAGAATGGAGATGTGTGAAGTCAAATTGGAGGTGTGTGAACTCATAGAATGGAGGTGTGTGAACTCATAGAATGGAGGTTTGTGAAGTCATGGAATGGCGGTGTGTGAAGTCAAAGAATGGAGGTGTGTGATGTGAAACAATAGAGGTGTGTGAAGTCACAAAATGGAGGTGTGTGAAGTCACAGAATGGAGGTGTGTGAAGTCACAGAATGGAGGTGTGTGAAGTCATAGAATGGAGGTGTGTGAAGTCATAGAATTGAGGTGTGTGAAGTCATAGAATGGAGGTGTGTGAAGTCACAGAATGGAGGTGTGTGAAATCACAGAATGGAGGTGTGTGAAGTCATAGACTGAGGAGGGTGAAGTCACAGAAAGGAGGTGTGGGAAGTCATAGAATGGAGGAGTGTGAAGTCATACAGTGGAGGTGAGTGAAGTCACAGATTCGAGGTCTGTGATGTCATAGAATGGAGGTGTGTGAAGTCAGAATGGAGGTGTGTGAAATCATAGAATGTAGATGTGTGAACTCATAGAATGGAGTTGTGTGATGTCACAATGGAAGAGAGTGAAGTCATAGAATGGAGGTGTGAGAAGTCACAGTATGGAGGTGTGTGAAGTCATAAAATGAAGGTGTGTGAAGTCAGAATGGAGGTGTGTGAAGTCACAGAATGGAGGTGTGTAAAATCACAGAATGGAGGTGTATGAAGTCATAGATGGAGGTGTGTGAAGTCAGAATGGTGGTGTGTGAACTCATAGAATGGAGGTGTGTGAAGTCACATTGGAGGTGTGTGAAGTCATAGAATTTAGGTGTGTGATGTCACAAAATGCAGGTGTGTGAAGTCAGAATGAAGGTTTGTGAAATCACAGAATGGAGGTGTGGGAAGTCACAGAATGGATGTTTGTGAAGTAAGAATGAAGGTGTTTTGTGTCATAGAGTGGAGGTGTGTGAAATCACAGAATGGAGGTGTGTGAAGTCATAGAATAGAGGTGTGTGAAGTCATAGAATTGAGGTGTGTGAAGTCATAGAGTGGAGGTGTGTGAAGTCATAAAATGGAGGTGTGTGAAGTCATAGAATGGAGGTGTGTGAAATTAAAATGGAGTTGTGTGAAGTCATAGAATGGTGGTTTTTGATGTCAACGAATGGAGGTGTGTGAAGTCACAGAATGGAGGTGTGTGAACTCAGAATGGAGGTGTGTGAAGTCACAGAATGGAGGTTTGTGAAGTCATAGAATGGAGGTGTGGGAAGTCAGAGAATGAATGTTTCTGAAGTAAGAATGAAGGTTTGTGAAGTCATAGAATGGAGGTGTGTGAAGTCAAATTGAAGGTGTGTGAACTCATAGAATGGAGGTGTGTGAACTCATAGAATGGAGGTGTGTGAACTCATAGAATGTAGGTGTGTGAAGTCACAGAATTGAGGTGTGTGAAGTCATAGAATGGAGGTTTGTGAAGTCACAGAATGGAGGTGTGTTAATTCATTGAATGGAGGTGTGTGAAGTCATAGGATCGAGGTGTGTGAAGTCACAGAATGGAGGTGTGAGAAGTCACAGAATGGAGGTGTGTGAAGTCACAGAATGGCGGTGTGTGAACTCAGAATGTAGGTGTGTGAAGCCACAGAATGGAGGTGTGTGAAGTCATAGAACGGAAGTGTGTGAAGTCATAGAAAGGAGGTCTGTGAACTCAGAGTGGAGGTGTGTGAAGTCACAGAATAGAGGTTTGTGAAGTCATAGAATGCAGGTGTGTGAAGTTAGAGAATGGATGTTTCTGAATTAAGAATGAAGGTGTGTGAAGTCATAGAATGGAGATGTGTGAAGTCAAATTGGAGGTGTGTGAACTCATAGAATGGAGGTGTGTGAACTCATAGAATGGAGGTTTGTGAAGTCATGGAATGGCGGTGTGTGAAGTCAAAGAATGGAGGTGTGTGATGTGAAACAATAGAGGTGTGTGAAGTCACAAAATGGAGGTGTGTGAAGTCACAGAATGGAGGTGTGTGAAGTCACAGAATGGAGGTGTGTGAAGTCATAGAATGGAGGTGTGTGAAGTCATAGAATTGAGGTGTGTGAAGTCATAGAATGGAGGTGTGTGAAGTCACAGAATGGAGGTGTGTGAAGTCAGAATGGAGGTGTGTGAAGTCATAGACTGAGGTGGGTGAAGTCATAGAAATGAGGTGTGGGAAGTCATAGAATGGAGGAGTGTGAAGTCATAGAGTGGAGGTGAGTGAAGTCACAGATTCGAGGTCTGTGATGTCATAGAATGGAGGTGTGTGAAGTCAGAATGGAGGTGTGTGAAATCATAGAATGGAGATGTGTGAACTCATAGAATGGAGTTGTGTGATGTCACAATGGAAGAGAGTGAAGTCATAGAATGGAGGTGTGAGAAGTCACAGTATGGAGGTGTGTGAAGCCATAAAATGAAGGTGTGTGAAGTCAGAATGGAGGTGTGGGAAGTCACAGAATGGAGGTGTGTGAACTCAGAATGGAGGTGTATGAAGTCATAGATGGAGGTGTGTGAAGTCATAGTATGGAGGTGTGTGAAATCACAGAATGGAGTTTTGTGAAGTCACAGAATGGAGCTGTGTGAAGTCAGAATGGTGGTGTGTGAAGTTACAGAATGGATGTTTGTGAAGTAAGAATGAAGGTGTTTGAAGACATAGAGTGGAGGTGTGTGAAGTCACAGAATGGAGGTGTGTGAAGTCAGAATGAAGGTGTGTGAAGTCACAGAATGGAGGTCTGTGAAGTCACAGAATGGATGTTTGTGAAGTAAGAATGAAAGTGTTTGAAGTCATAGAGTGGAGGTGTGTGAAGTCACAGAATGGAGGTGTGTGAAGTCATAGAATGGAGGTGTGTGAAGTCATAGAATTGAGGTGTGTGAAGTCATAGAATGGAGGTGTGTGAAGTCATAAAATGGAGGTGTGTGAACTTATATAATGGAGGTGTGTGAAGTCAAAATGGAGTTGTGTGAAGTCATAGAATGGTGTTTTTTGATGTCAACGAATGGAGGTGTGTGAAGTCATAGAATGGAGGTGTGTGAAGCCAGATTGGAGGTGTGTGAAATCACAGAATGGAGGTGTGTGAAGTCACAGAATGGAGGTGTGTGAACTCAGAATGTAGTTGTGTGAAGCCACAGAATGGAGGTGTGTGAAGTCATGGAATGAAAGTGTGTGAAATCATAGAATGGAGGTGTGTGAAGTCACAGAATTAAGGTGTGTGAAGTCAGAATGGAGGTGTGTGAAGTCAGAATGGAGGTGAGTGAAGTCATAGAATGGAGGTGTGTGAAGTCATAGAATGGAGGTCTGTGAACTCAGAATGGAGGTTTGTGAAGTCATAGAATGGAGGTGTGTGAACTCAGAATGGAGGTGTGTGAAGTCACAGAATGGAGGTGTGTGAAATCATAGAATGGAGGTTTGTGAAATCACAGAATGGAGGTGTGTTAATTCATTGAATGGAGGTGTGTGAAGTCATAGGATCGAGGTGTGTGAAGTCACAGAATGGAGGTGTGAGAAGTCACAGAATGGAGGTGTGTGAAGTCACAGAATGGTGGTGTGTGAACTCAGAATGTAGGTGTGTGAAGCCACAGAATGGAGGTGTGTGAAGTCATAGAATGGAAGTGTGTGAAGTCATAGAAAGGAGGTGTGTGAACTCAGAATGGAGGTGTGTGAAGTCACAGAATGGAGGTTTGTGAAGTCATAGAATGGAGGTGTGTGAAGTTAGAGAATGGATGTTTGTGAAGTAAGAATGAAGGTGTGTGAAGTCATAGAATGGAGATGTGTGAAGTCAAATTGGAGGTGTGTGAACTCATAGAATGGAGGTGTGTGAACTCATAGAATGGAGGTTTGTGAAGTCATGGAATGGCGGTGTGTGAAGTCAAAGAATGGAGGTGTGTGATGTGAAACAATAGAGGTGTGTGAAGTCACAAAATGAGGTGTCTGAAGTCACAGAATGGAGGTGTGTGAAGTCACAGAATGGAGGTGTGTGAAGTCATAGAATGGAGGTGTGTGAAGTCATAGAATTGAGGTGTGTGAAGTCATAGAACGGAGGTGTGTGAAATCACAGAATGGAGGTGTGTGAAGTCATAGACTGAGGTGGGTGAACTCACAGAAAGGAGGTGTGGGAAGTCATAGAATGGAGGAGTGTGAAGTCATAGAGTGGAGGTGAGTGAAGTCACAGATTCGAGGTCTGTGATGTCATAGAATGGAGGTGTGTGAAGTCAGAATGGAGGTGTGTGAAATCATAGAATGTAGATGTGTGAACTCATAGAATGGAGTTGTGTGATGTCACAATGGAAGAGAGTGAAGTCATAGAATGGAGGTGTGAGAGGTCACAGTATGGAGGTGTGTGAAGTCATAAAATGAAGGTGTGTGAAGTCAGAATGGAGGTGTGTGAAGACACAGAATGGAGGTGTGTGAAATCACAGAATGGAGGTGTATGAAGTCATAGATGGAGGTGTGTGAAGTCAGAATGGTGGTGTGTGAACTCATAGAATGGAGGTGTGTGAAGTCACATTGGAGGTGTGTGAAGTCATAGAATTTAGGTGTGTGAAGTCACAAAATGGAGGTGTGTGACGTCAGAATGAAGGTTTGTGAAATCACAGAATGGAGGTGTGGGAAGTCACAGAATGGATGTTTGTGAAGTAAGAATGAAGGTGTTTTGTGTCATAGAGTGGAGGTGTGTGAAGTCACAGAATGGAGGTGTGTGAAGTCATAGAATAGAGGTGTGTGAAGTCATAGAATTGAGGTGTGTGAAGTTATAGAGTGGAGGTGTGTGAAGTCATAAAATGGAGGTGTGTGAAGTCATAGAATGGAGGTGTGTGAAATTAAAATGGAGTTGTGTGAAGTCATAGAATGGTGGTTTTTGATGTCAACGAATGGAGGTGTGTGAAGTCACAGAATGGAGGTGTGTGAACTCAGAATGGAGGTGTGTGAAGTCACAGAATGGAGGTTTCTGAAGTCATAGAATGGAGGTGTGGGAAGTCAGAGAATGAATGTTTCTGAAGTAAGAATGAAGGTTTGTGAAGTCATAGAATGGAGGTGTGTGAAGTCAAATTGAAGGTGTGTGAACTCATAGAATGGAGGTGTGTGAACTCATAGAATGGAGGTGTGTGAACTCATAGAATGTAGGTGTGTGAAGTCACAGAATTGAGGTGTGTGAAGTCATAGAATGGAGGTTTGTGAAATCACAGAATGGAGGTGTGTTAATTCATTGAATGGAGGTGTGTAAAGTCATAGGATCGAGGTGTGTGAAGTCACAGAATGGAGGTGTGAGAAGTCACAGAATGGAGGTGTGTGAAGTCACAGAATGGAGGTGTGTGAACTCAGAATGAAGGTGTGTGAAACCACAGAATGGAGGTGTGTGAAGTCATAGAATGGAAGTGTGTGAAGTCATAGAAAGGAGGTGTGTGAACTCAGAATGGATGTGTGTGAAGTCATAGAATGGAGATGTGTGAAGTCAAATTGGAGGTGTGTGAACTCATACAATGGAGGTGTGTGAACTCATAGAATGGAGGTTTGTGAAGTCATGGAATGGCGGTGTGTGAAGTCAAAGAATGGAGGTGTGTGAAGTGAAACAATAGAGGTGTGTGAAGTCACAGAATGGAGGTGTGTGAAGTCACAGATTGGAAGTGTGTGAAGTCAAAACGGAGGTGTGTGAAGTCAGAATGAAGGTGTTTGAAGTCATGGAATGGAGGTGTGTGAAGTCACAGAATGGAGGTGTGTGAAGTCATAGAATGGAGGTGTGTGAAGTCATAGAATTGAGGTGTGTGAAGTCATAGAATGGAGGTGTGTGAAGTCACAGAATGGAGGTGTGTGAAGTCAGAATGGAGGTGTGTGAAGTCATAGACTGAGGTGGGTGAAGTCATAGAAAGGAGGTGTGGGAAGTCATAGAATGGAGGAGTGTGAAGTCATAGAGTGGAGGTGAGTGAAGTCACAGATTCGAGGTCTGTGATGTCATAGAATGGAGGTGTGTGACGTCAGAATGGAGGTGTGTGAAATCATAGAATGGAGATGTGTGAACTCATAGAATGGAGTTGTGTGATGTCACAATGGAAGAGAGTGAAGTCATAGAATGGAGGTGTGAGAAGTCACAGAATGGAGGTGTGTGAAGTCATAAAATGAAGGTGTGTGAAGTCAGAATGGAGGTGTATGAAGTCATAGATGGAGGTTTGTGAAGTCATAGTATGGAGGTGTGTGAAATCACAGAATGGAGTTTTGTGAAGTCACAGAATGGAGCTGTGTGAAGTCAGAACGGAGGTGTGTGAAGTCATAGAATGGAGGTGTGTGAATTCAGAATGGTGGTATGTGAACTCATAGAATGGAGGTGTGTGAAGTCACAATGGAGGTGTGTGAAGTCATAGAATTTAGGTGTGTGAAGTCACAAAATGGAGGTGTGTGAAGTCATAGAATGGAGGTGAGTGAAGTCATAGAATGGAGGTGTGTGAAGTCAGAATGAGGTGTGTGAAGTCACAGAATTGAGGTGTGTGAAGTCACAGAATGGAGGTGTGTGAAGTCAGAATGAAGGTTTGTGAAATCACAGAAGGGAGGTGTGTGAAGTCACAGAATGGATGTTTGTGAAGAAAGAATGAAGGTGTTTGAAGTCATAGAGTGGAGGTGTGTGAAGTCACAGAATGGAGGTGTGTGAAGTCAAAGAATAGAGGTGTGTGAAGTCATAGAATTGAGGTGTGTGAAGTCATAGAGTGGAGGTGTGTGAAGTCATAAAATGGAGGTGTGTGAAGTCATAGAATGGAGGTGTGTGAAGTTAAAATGGAGTTGTGTGAATTCATAGAATGGTGGTTTTTATGTCAACGAATGGAGGTGTGTGAAGTCACAGAATGGTGGTGTGTGAACTCAGAATGGAGGTGTGTGAAGTCACAGAATGGAGGTTTGTGAAGTCATAGAATGGAGGTGTGGGAAGTCAGAGAATGGATGTTTCTGAAGTAAGAATGAAGGTGTGTGAAGTCATAGAATGGAGGTGTGTGAAGTCAAATTGGAGGTGTGTGAACTCATAGAATGGAGGTGTGTGAACTCATAGAATGGACGTGTGTGAAGTCATGGAATGGAGGTGTGTGAAGTCAAAGAATGGAGGTGTGTGTAGTGAAACAATAGAGGTGTGTGAAGTCACAGAATGGAGGTGTGTGAAGTCACAGAGTGGAAGTGTGTGAAGTCAAAACGGAGGTGTGTGAAGTCACAGAATGGAGGTGTGTGAAGTCACAGAATGGAGGTGTGTGAAGTCAAAAAGGTGGTGTGTGAAGTCACAGAATGGAGGTGTGTGAAGTCATAGAATGGAGGTGTGTGAAATCATAGAATGTAGGTATGTGAAGTCAGAATGGAGGTGGGTGAAGTCACAGAATTGAGGTGTGTGAAGTCACAGAATGGAGGTGTGTGAAGTCAGAATGAAGGTGTGTGAAGTCACAGAATGGAGGTGTGTGAAGTCACAGAATGGATGTTTGTGAAGTAAGAATGAAGGTGTTTGAAGTCATAGAGTGGAGGTGTGTGAAGTCACAGAATGGAGGTGTGTGAAGTCATAGAATGGAGGTGTGTGAAGTCATAGAATTGAGGTATGCGAAGTCATAGAATGGAGGTGTGTGAAGTCATAAAATGGAGGTGTGTGAACTCATAGAATGGAGGTGTGTGAAGTCAAAATGGAGTTGTGTGAAGTCATAGAATGGTGTTTTTTGATGTCAACGAATGGAGGTGTGTGAAGTCATAGAATGTAGGTGTGTGAAGCCAGATTGGAGGTGTGTGAAATCACAGAATGGAGGTGTGTGAAGTCACAGAATGGAGGTGTGTGAACTCAGAATGTAGGTGTGTGAAGCCACAGAATGGAGGTGTGTGAAGTCATGGAATGAAAGTGTGTGAAATCAAAGAATGGAGTTGTGTGAAGTCACAGAATTAAGGTGTGTGAAGTCAGAATGGAGGTGTGTGAAGTCAGAATGGAGGTGAGTGAAGTCATAGAATGGAGGTGTGTGAAGTCATAGAATGGAGGTCTGTGAACTCAGAATGGAGGTTTGTGAAGTCATAGAATGGAGGTGTGTGAACTCAGAATGGAGGTGTGTGAAGTCACAGAATGGAGGTGTGTGAAATCATAGAATGGAGGTTTGTGAAATCACAGAATTGAGGTGTGTTAATTCATTGAATGGAGGTGTGTGAAGTCATAGGATCGAGGTGTGTGAAGTCACAGAATGGAGGTGTGAGAAGTCACAGAATGGAGGTGTGTGAAGTCACAGAATGGAGGTGTGTGAACTCAGAATGTAGGTGTGTGAAGCCACAGAATGGAGGTGTGTGAAGTCATAGAACGGAAATGTGTGAAGTCATAGAAAGGAGGTCTGTGAACTCAGAATGGAGGTGTGTGAAGTCACAGAATAGAGGTTTGTGAAGTCATAGAATGGAGGTGTGTGAAGTTAGAGAATGGATGTTTGTGAAGTAAGAATGAAGGTGTGTGAAGTCATAGAATGGAGATGTGTGAAGTCAAATTGGAGGTGTGTGAACTCATAGAATGGAGGTGTGTGAACTCCTAGAATGGAGGTTTGTGAAGTCATGGAATGGCGGTGTGTGAAGTCAAAGAATGGAGGTGTGTGATGTGAAACAATAGAGGTGTGTGAAGTCACAAAATGGAGGTGTGTGAAGTCACAGAATGGAGGTGTGTGAAGTCACAGAATGGAGGTGTGTGAAGTCATAGAATGGAGGTGTGTGAAGTCATAGAATTGAGGTGTGTGAAGTCATAGAATGGAGGTGTGTGAAGTCACAGAATGGAGGTGTGTGAAGTCAGAATGGAGGTGTGTGAAGTCATAGACTGAGGTGGGTGAAGTCATAGAAAGGAGGTGTGGGAAGTCATAGAATGGAGGAGTGTGAAGTCATAGAGTGGAGGTGAGTGAAGTCACAGATTCGAGGTCTGTGATGTCATAGAATGGAGGTGTGTGAAGTCAGAATGGAGGTGTGTGAAATCATAGAATGTAGATGTGTGAACTCATAGAATGGAGTTGTGTGATGTCACAATGGAAGAGAGTGAAGTCATAGAATGGAGGTGTGAGAAGTCACAGTATGGAGGTGTGTGAAGTCATAAAATGAAGGTGTGTGAAGTCAGAAGGGAGGTGTGGGAAGTCACAGAATGGAGGTGTGTGAACTCAGAATGGAGGTGTATGAAGTCATAGATGGAGGTGTGTGAAGTCATAGTATGGAGGTGTGTGAAATCACAGAATGGAGTTTTGTGAAGTCACAGAATGGAGCTGTGTGAAGTCAGAATGGTGGTGTGTGAAGTCACAGAATGGATGTTTGTGAAGTAAGAATGAAGGTGTTTGAAGACATAGAGTGGAGGTGTGTGAAGTCACAGAATGGAGGTGTGTGAAGTCAGAATGAAAGTGTGTGAAGTCACAGAATGGAGGTCTGTGAAGTCACAGAATGGATGTTTGTGAAGTAAGAATGAAGGTGTTTGAAGTCATAGAGTGGAGGTGTGTGAAGTCACAGAATGGAGGTGTGTGAAGTCATAGAATGGAGGTGTGTGAAGTCATAGAATTGAGGTATGTGAAGTCATAGAATGGAGGTGTGTGAAGTCATAAAATGGAGGTGTGTGAACTTATAGAATGGAGGTGTGTGAAGTCAAAATGGAGTTGTGTGAAGTCATAGAATGGTGTTTTTTGATGTCAACGAATGGAGGTGTGTGAAGTCATAGAATGGAGGTGTGTGAAGCCAGATTGGAGGTGTGTGAAATCACAGAATGGAGGTGTGTGAAGTCACAGAATGGAGGTGTGTGAACTCAGAATGTAGGTGTGTGAAGCCACAGAATGGAGGTGTGTGAAGTCATGGAATGAAAGTGTGTGAAATCATAGAATGGAGGTGTGTGAAGTCACAGAATTAAGGTGTGTGAAGTCAGAATGGAGGTGTGTGAAGTCAGAATGGAGGTGAGTGAAGTCATAGAATGGAGGTGTGTGAAGTCATAGAATGGAGGTCTGTGAACTCAGAATGGAGGTTTGTGAAGTCATAGAATGGAGGTGTGTGAACTCAGAATGGAGGTGTGTGAAGTCACAGAATGGAGGTGTGTGAAATCATAGAATGGAGGTTTGTGAAATCACAGAATGGAGGTGTGTTAATTCATTGAATGGAGGTGTGTGAAGTCATAGGATCGAGGTGTGTGAAGTCACAGAATGGAGGTGTGAGAAGTCACAGAATGGAGGTGTGTGAAGTCACAGAATGGGGGTGTGTGAACTCAGAATGTAGGTGTGTGAAGCCACAGAATGGAGGTGTGTGAAGTCATAGAATGGAAGTGTGTGAAGTCATAGAAAGGAGGTCTGTGAACTCAGAATGGAGGTGTGTGAAGTCACAGAATGGAGGTTTGTGAAGTCATAGAATGGAGGTGTGTGAAGTTAGAGAATGGATGTTTCTGAAGTAAGAATGAAGGTGTGTGAAGTCATAGAATGGAGATGTGTGAAGTCAAATTGGAGGTGTGTGAACTCATAGAATGGAGGTGTGTGAACTCATAGAATGGAGGTTTGTGAAGTCATGGAATGGCGGTGTGTGAAGTCAAAGAATGGAGGTGTGTGATGTGAAACAATAGAGGTGTGAGAAGTCACAAAATGGAGGTGTCTGAAGTCACAGAATGGAGGTGTGTGAAGTCACAGAATGGAGGTGTGTGAAGTCATAGAATGGAGGTGTGTGAAGTCATAGAATTGAGGTGTGTGAAGTCATAGAATGGAGGTGTGTGAAGTCACAGAATGGAGGTGTGTGAAGTCAGAATGGAGGTGTGTGAAGTCATAGACTGAGGTGGGTGAAGTCATAGAAAGGAGGTGTGGGAAGTCATAGAATGGAGGAGTGTGAAGTCATAGAGTGGAGGTGAGTGAAGTCACAGATTCGAGGTCTGTGATGTCATAGAATGGAGGTGTGTGAAGTCAGAATGGAGGTGTGTGAAATCATAGAATGGAGATGTGTGAACTCATAGAATGGAGTTGTGTGATGTCACAATGGAAGAGAGTGAAGTCATAGAATGGAGGTGTGAGAAGTCACAGTATGGAGGTGTGTGAAGTCATAAAATGAAGGTGGGTGAAGTCAGAATGGAGGTGTGGGAAGTCACAGAATGGAGGTGTGTGAACTCAGAATGGAGGTGTATGAAGTCATAGATGGAGGTGTGTGAAGTCATAGTATGGAGGTGTGTGAAATCACAGAATGGAGTTTTGTGAAGTCACAGAATGGAGCTGTGTGAAGTCAGAATGGTGGTGTGTGAAGTCACAGAATGGATGTTTGTGAAGTAAGAATGAAGGTGTTTGAAGACATAGAGTGGAGGTGTGTGAAGTCACAGAATGGAGGTGTGTGAAGTCAGAATGAAGGTGTGTGAAGTCACAGAATGGAGGTCTGTGAAGTCACAGAATGGATGTTTGTGAAGTAAGAATGAAGGTGTTTGAAGTCATAGAGTGGAGGTGTGTGAAGTCACAGAATGGAGGTGTGTGAAGTCATAGAATGGAGGTGTGTGAAGTCATAGAATTGAGGTGTGTGAAGTCATAGAATGGAGGTGTGTGAAGTCATAAAATGGAGGTGTGTGAACTTATAGAATGGAGGTGTGTGAAGTCAAAATGGAGTTGTGTGAGGTCATAGAATGGTGTTTTTTGATGTCAACGAATGGAGGTGTGTGAAGTCATAGAATGGAGGTGTGTGAAGCCAGATTGGAGGTGTGTGAAATCACAGAATGGAGGTGTGTGAAGTCACAGAATGGAGGTGTGTGAACTCAGAATGTAGGTGTGTGAATCCACAGAATGGAGGTGTGTGAAGTCATGGAATGAAAGTGTGTGAAATCATAGAATGGAGGTGTGTGAAGTCACAGAATTAAGGTGTGTGAAGTCAGAATGGAGGTGTGTGAAGTCAGAATGGAGGTGAGTGAAGTCATAGAATGGAGGTGTGTGAAGTCATAGAATGGAGGTCTGTGAACTCAGAATGGAGGTTTGTGAAGTCATAGAATGGAGGTGTGTGAACTCAGAATGGAGGTGTGTGAAGTCACAGAATGGAGGTGTGTGAAATCATAGAATGGAGGTTTGTGAAATCACAGAATGGAGGTGTGTTAATTCATTGAATGGAGGTGTGTGAAGTCATAGGATCGAGGTGTGTGAAGTCACAGAATGGAGGTGTGTGAAGTCACAGATTGGAAGTGTGTGAAGTCAAAACGGAGGTGTGTGAAGTCACAGAATGGAGGTGTGTGAAGTCAGAATGGAGGTGTGTGAAGTCAGAATGGAGGTGAGTGAAGTCATAGAATGGAGGTGTGTGAAGTCATAGAATGGAGGTCTGTGAACTCAGAATGGAGGTTTGTGAAGTCATAGAATGGAGGTGTGTGAACTCAGAATGGAGGTGTGTGAAGTCACAGAATGGAGGTATGTGAAATCATAGAATGGAGGTTTGTGAAATCACAGAATGGAGGTGTGTTAATTCATTGAATGGAGGTGTGTGAAGTCATAGGATCGAGGTGTGTGAAGTCACAGAATGGAGGTGTGAGAAGTCACAGAATGGAGGTGTGTGAAGTCACAGAATGGAGGTGTGTGAACTCAGAATGTAGGTGTGTGAAGCCACAGAATGGAGGTGTGTGAAGTCATAGAACGGAAGTGTGTAAAGTCATAGAAAGGAGGTCTGTGAACTCAGAATGGAGGTGTGTGAAGTCACAGAATAGAGGTTTGTGAAGTCATAGAATGGAGGTGTGTGAAGTTAGAGAATGGATGTTTGTGAAGTAAGAATGAAGGTGTGTGAAGTCATAGAATGGAGATGTGTGAAGTCAAATTGGAGGTGTGTGAACTCATAGAATGGAGGTGTGTGAACTCATAGAATGGAGGTTTGTGAAGTCATGGAATGGCGGTGTGTGAAGTCAAAGAATGGAGGTGTGTGATGTGAAACAATAGAGGTGTGTGAAGTCACAAAATGGAGGTGTCTGAAGTCACAGAATGGAGGTGTGTGAAGTCACAGAATGGAGGTGTGTGAAGTCATAGAATGGAGGTGTGTGAAGTCATAGAATTGAGGTGTGTGAAGTCATAGAATGGAGGTGTGTGAAGTCACAGAATGGAGGTGTGTGAAGTCAGAATGGAGGTGTGTGAAGTCATAGACTGAGGTGGGTGAAGTCATAGAAAGGAGGTGTGGGAAGTCATAGAATGGAGGAGTGTGAAGTCATAGAGTGGAGGTGAGTGAAGTCACAGATTCGAGGTCTGTGATGTCATAGAATGGAGGTGTGTGAAGTCAGAATGGAGGTGTGTGAAATCATAGAATGTAGATGTGTGAACTCATAGAATGGAGTTGTGTGATGTCACAATGGAAGAGAGTGAAGTCATAGAATGGAGGTGTGAGAAGTCACAGTATGGAGGTGTGTGAAGTCATAAAATGAAGGTGTGTGAAGTCAGAAGGGAGGTGTGGGAAGTCACAGAATGGAGGTGTGTGAACTCAGAATGGAGGTGTATGAAGTCATAGATGGAGGTGTGTGAAGTCATAGTATGGAGGTGTGTGAAATCACAGAATGGAGTTTTGTGAAGTCACAGAATGGAGCTGTGTGAAGTCAGAATGGTGGTGTGTGAAGTCACAGAATGGATGTTTGTGAAGTAAGAATGAAGGTGTTTGAAGACATAGAGTGGAGGTGTGTGAAGTCACAGAATGGAGGTGTGTGAAGTCAGAATGAAAGTGTGTGAAGTCACAGAATGGAGGTCTGTGAAGTCACAGAATGGATGTTTGTGAAGTAAGAATGAAGGTGTTTGAAGTCATAGAGTGGAGGTGTGTGAAGTCACAGAATGGAGGTGTGTGAAGTCATAGAATGGAGGTGTGTGAAGTCATAGAATTGAGGTATGTGAAGTCATAGAATGGAGGTGTGTGAAGTCATAAAATGGAGGTGTGTGAACTTATAGAATGGAGGTGTGTGAAGTCAAAATGGAGTTGTGTGAAGTCATAGAATGGTGTTTTTTGATGTCAACGAATGGAGGTGTGTGAAGTCATAGAATGGAGGTGTGTGAAGCCAGATTGGAGGTGTGTGAAATCACAGAATGGAGGTGTGTGAAGTCACAGAATGGAGGTGTGTGAACTCAGAATGTAGGTGTGTAAAGCCACAGAATGGAGGTGTGTGAAGTCATGGAATGAAAGTGTGTGAAATCATAGAATGGAGGTGTGTGAAGTCACAGAATTAAGGTGTGTGAAGTCAGAATGGAGGTGTGTGAAGTCAGAATGGAGGTGAGTGAAGTCATAGAATGGAGGTGTGTGAAGTCATAGAATGGAGGTCTGTGAACTCAGAATGGAGGTTTGTGAAGTCATAGAATGGAGGTGTGTGAACTCAGAATGGAGGTGTGTGAAGTCACAGAATGGAGGTGTGTGAAATCATAGAATGGAGGTTTGTGAAATCACAGAATGGAGGTGTGTTAATTCATTGAATGGAGGTGTGTGAAGTCATAGGATCGAGGTGTGTGAAGTCACAGAATGGAGGTGTGAGAAGTCACAGAATGGAGGTGTGTGAAGTCACAGAATGGGGGTGTGTGAACTCAGAATGTAGGTGTGTGAAGCCACAGAATGGAGGTGTGTGAAGTCATAGAATGGAAGTGTGTGAAGTCATAGAAAGGAGGTCTGTGAACTCAGAATGGAGGTGTGTGAAGTCACAGAATGGAGGTTTGTGAAGTCATAGAATGGAGGTGTGTGAAGTTAGAGAATGGATGTTTCTGAAGTAAGAATGAAGGTGTGTGAAGTCATAGAATGGAGATGTGTGAAGTCAAATTGGAGGTGTGTGAACTCATAGAATGGAGGTGTGTGAACTCATAGAATGGAGGTTTGTGAAGTCATGGAATGGCGGTGTGTGAAGTCAAAGAATGGAGGTGTGTGATGTGAAACAATAGAGGTGTGTGAAGTCACAAAATGGAGGTGTCTGAAGTCACAGAATGGAGGTGTGTGAAGTCACAGAATGGAGGTGTGTGAAGTCATAGAATGGAGGTGTGTGAAGTCATAGAATTGAGGTGTGTGAAGTCATAGAATGGAGGTGTGTGAAGTCACAGAATGGAGGTGTGTGAAGTCAGAATGGAGGTGTGTGAAGTCATAGACTGAGGTGGGTGAAGTCATAGAAAGGAGGTGTGGGAAGTCATAGAATGGAGGAGTGTGAAGTCATAGAGTGGAGGTGAGTGAAGTCACAGATTCGAGGTCTGTGATGTCATAGAATGGAGGTGTGTGAAGTCAGAATGGAGGTGTGTGAAATCATAGAATGGAGATGTGTGAACTCATAGAATGGAGTTGTGTGATGTCACAATGGAAGAGAGTGAAGTCATAGAATGGAGGTGTGAGAAGTCACAGTATGGAGGTGTGTGAAGTCATAAAATGAAGGTGGGTGAAGTCAGAATGGAGGTGTGGGAAGTCACAGAATGGAGGTGTGTGAACTCAGAATGGAGGTGTATGAAGTCATAGATGGAGGTGTGTGAAGTCATAGTATGGAGGTGTGTGAAATCACAGAATGGAGTTTTGTGAAGTCACAGAATGGAGCTGTGTGAAGTCAGAATGGTGGTGTGTGAAGTCACAGAATGGATGTTTGTGAAGTAAGAATGAAGGTGTTTGAAGACATAGAGTGGAGGTGTGTGAAGTCACAGAATGGAGGTGTGTGAAGTCAGAATGAAGGTGTGTGAAGTCACAGAATGGAGGTCTGTGAAGTCACAGAATGGATGTTTGTGAAGTAAGAATGAAGGTGTTTGAAGTCATAGAGTGGAGGTGTGTGAAGTCACAGAATGGAGGTGTGTGAAGTCATAGAATGGAGGTGTGTGAAGTCATAGAATTGAGGTGTGTGAAGTCATAGAATGGAGGTGTGTGAAGTCATAAAATGGAGGTGTGTGAACTTATAGAATGGAGGTGTGTGAAGTCAAAATGGAGTTGTGTGAGGTCATAGAATGGTGTTTTTTGATGTCAACGAATGGAGGTGTGTGAAGTCATAGAATGGAGGTGTGTGAAGCCAGATTGGAGGTGTGTGAAATCACAGAATGGAGGTGTGTGAAGTCACAGAATGGAGGTGTGTGAACTCAGAATGTAGGTGTGTGAATCCACAGAATGGAGGTGTGTGAAGTCATGGAATGAAAGTGTGTGAAATCATAGAATGGAGGTGTGTGAAGTCACAGAATTAAGGTGTGTGAAGTCAGAATGGAGGTGTGTGAAGTCAGAATGGAGGTGAGTGAAGTCATAGAATGGAGGTGTGTGAAGTCATAGAATGGAGGTCTGTGAACTCAGAATGGAGGTTTGTGAAGTCATAGAATGGAGGTGTGTGAACTCAGAATGGAGGTGTGTGAAGTCACAGAATGGAGGTGTGTGAAATCATAGAATGGAGGTTTGTGAAATCACAGAATGGAGGTGTGTTAATTCATTGAATGGAGGTGTGTGAAGTCATAGGATCGAGGTGTGTGAAGTCACAGAATGGAGGTGTGTGAAGTCACAGATTGGAAGTGTGTGAAGTCAAAACGGAGGTGTGTGAAGTCACAGAATGGAGGTGTGTGAAGTCAGAATGGAGGTGTGTGAAGTCAGAATGGAGGTGAGTGAAGTCATAGAATGGAGGTGTGTGAAGTCATAGAATGGAGGTCTGTGAACTCAGAATGGAGGTTTGTGAAGTCATAGAATGGAGGTGTGTGAACTCAGAATGGAGGTGTGTGAAGTCACAGAATGGAGGTATGTGAAATCATAGAATGGAGGTTTGTGAAATCACAGAATGGAGGTGTGTTAATTCATTGAATGGAGGTGTGTGAAGTCATAGGATCGAGGTGTGTGAAGTCACAGAATGGAGGTGTGAGAAGTCACAGAATGGAGGTGTGTGAAGTCACAGAATGGAGGTGTGTGAACTCAGAATGTAGGTGTGTGAAGCCACAGAATGGAGGTGTGTGAAGTCATAGAACGGAAGTGTGTGAAGTCATAGAAAGGAGGTCTGTGAACTCAGAATGGAGGTGTGTGAAGTCACAGAATAGAGGTTTGTGAAGTCATAGAATGGAGGTGTGTGAAGTTAGAGAATGGATGTTTGTGAAGTAAGAATGAAGGTGTGTGAAGTCATAGAATGGAGATGTGTGAAGTCAAATTGGAGGTGTGTGAACTCATAGAATGGAGGTGTGTGAACTCATAGAATGGAGGTTTGTGAAGTCATGGAATGGCGGTGTGTGAAGTCAAAGAATGGAGGTGTGTGATGTGAAACAATAGAGGTGTGTGAAGTCACAAAATGGAGGTGTGTGAAGTCACAGAATGGAGGTGTGTGAAGTCACAGAATGGAGGTGTGTGAAGTCATAGAATGGAGGTGTGTGAAGTCATAGAATTGAGGTGTGTGAAGTCACAGAATGGAGGTGTGTGAAGTCAGAATGGAGGTGTGTGAAGTCATAGACTGAGGTGGGTGAAGTCATAGAAAGGAGGTGTGGGAAGTCATAGAATGGAGGAGTGTGAAGTCATAGAGTGGAGGTGAGTGAAGTCACAGATTCGAGGTCTGTGATGTCATAGAATGGAGGTGTGTGAAGTCAGAATGGAGGTGTGTGAAATCATAGAATGGAGATGTGTGAACTCATAGAATGTAGTTGTGTGATGTCACAATGGAAGAGAGTGAAGTCATAGAATGGAGGTGTGAGAAGTCACAGTATGGAGGTGTGTGAAGTCATAAAATGAAGGTGTGTGAAGTCAGAAGGGAGGTGTGGGAAGTCACAGAATGGAGGTGTGTGAACTCAGAATGGAGGTGTATGAAGTCATAGATGGAGGTGTGTGAAGTCATAGTATGGAGGTGTGTGAAATCACAGAATGTAGTTTTGTGAAGTCACAGAATGGAGCTGTGTGAAGTCAGAATGGTGGTGTGTGAAGTCACAGAATGGATGTTTGTGAAGTAAGAATGAAGGTGTTTGAAGACATAGAGTGGAGGTGTGTGAAGTCACAGAATGGAGGTGTGTGAAGTCAGAATGAAAGTGTGTGAAGTCACAGAATGGAGGTCTGTGAAGTCACAGAATGGATGTTTGTGAAGTAAGAATGAAGGTGTTTGAAGTCATAGAGTGGAGGTGTGTGAAGTCACAGAATGGAGGTGTGTGAAGTCATAGAATGGAGGTGTGTGAAGTCATAGAATTGAGGTATGTGAAGTCATAGAATGGAGGTGTGTGAAGTCATAAAATGGAGGTGTGTGAACTTATAGAATGGAGGTGTGTGAAGTCAAAATGGAGTTGTGTGAAGTCATAGAATGGTGTTTTTTGATGTCAACGAATGGAGGTGTGTGAAGTCATAGAATGGAGGTGTGTGAAGCCAGATTGGAGGTGTGTGAAATCACAGAATGGAGGTGTGTGAAGTCACAGAATGGAGGTGTGTGAACTCAGAATGTAGGTGTGTGAAGCCACAGAATGGAGGTGTGTGAAGTCATGGAATGAAAGTGTGTGAAATCATAGAATGGAGGTGTGTGAAGTCACAGAATTAAGGTGTGTGAAGTCAGAATGGAGGTGTGTGAAGTCAGAATGGAGGTGAGTGAAGTCGTAGAATGGAGGTGTGTGAAGTCATAGAATGGAGGTCTGTGAACTCAGAATGGAGGTTTGTGAAGTCATAGAATGGAGGTGTGTGAACTCAGAATGGAGGTGTGTGAAGTCACAGAATGGAGGTGTGTGAAATCATAGAATGGAGGTTTGTGAAATCACAGAATGGAGGTGTGTTAATTCATTGAATGGAGGTGTGTGAAGTCATAGGATCGAGGTGTGTGAAGTCACAGAATGGAGGTGTGAGAAGTCACAGAATGGAGGTGTGTGAAGTCACAGAATGGGGGTGTGTGAACTCAGAATGTAGGTGTGTGGAGCCACAGAATGGAGGTGTGTGAAGTCATAGAATGGAAGTGTGTGAAGTCATAGAAAGGAGGTCTGTGAACTCAGAATGGAGGTGTGTGAAGTCACAGAATGGAGGTTTGTGAAGTCATAGAATGGAGGTGTGTGAAGTTAGAGAATGGATGTTTCTGAAGTAAGAATGAAGGTGTGTGAAGTCATAGAATGGAGATGTGTGAAGTCAAATTGGAGGTGTGTGAACTCATAGAATGGAGGTGTGTGAACTCATAGAATGGAGGTTTGTGAAGTCATGGAATGGCGGTGTGTGAAGTCAAAGAATGGAGGTGTGTGATGTGAAACAATAGAGGTGTGTGAAGTCACAAAATGGAGGTGTCTGAAGTCACAGAATGGAGGTGTGTGAAGTCACAGAATGGAGGTGTGTGAAGTCATAGAATGGAGGTGTGTGAAGTCATAGAATTGAGGTGTGTGAAGTCATAGAATGGAGGTGTGTGAAGTCACAGAATGGAGGTGTGTGAAGTCAGAATGGAGGTGTGTGAAGTCATAGACTGAGGTGGGTGAAGTCATAGAAAGGAGGTGTGGGAAGTCATAGAATGGAGGAGTGTGAAGTCATAGAGTGGAGGTGAGTGAAGTCACAGATTCGAGGTCTGTGATGTCATAGAATGGAGGTGTGTGAAGTCAGAATGGAGGTGTGTGAAATCATAGAATGGAGATGTGTGAACTCATAGAATGGAGTTGTGTGATGTCACAATGGAAGAGAGTGAAGTCATAGAATGGAGGTGTGAGAAGTCACAGTATGGAGGTGTGTGAAGTCATAAAATGAAGGTGTGTGAAGTCAGAAGGGAGGTGTGGGAAGTCACAGAATGGAGGTGTGTGAACTCAGAATGGAGGTGTATGAAGTCATAGATGGAGGTGTGTGAAGTCATAGTATGGAGGTGTGTGAAATCACAGAATGGAGTTTTGTGAAGTCACAGAATGGAGCTGTGTGAAGTCAGAATGGTGGTGTGTGAAGTCACAGAATGGATGTTTGTGAAGTAAGAATGAAGGTGTTTGAAGACATAGAGTGGAGGTGTGTGAAGTCACAGAATGGAGGTGTGTGAAGTCAGAATGAAAGTGTGTGAAGTCACAGAATGGAGGTCTGTGAAGTCACAGAATGGATGTTTGTGAAGTAAGAATGAAGGTGTTTGAAGTCATAGAGTGGAGGTGTGTGAAGTCACAGAATGGAGGTGTGTGAAGTCATAGAATGGAGGTGTGTGAAGTCATAGAATTGAGGTATGTGAAGTCATAGAATGGAGGTGTGTGAAGTCATAAAATGGAGGTGTGTGAACTTATAGAATGGAGGTGTGTGAAGTCAAAATGGAGTTGTGTGAAGTCATAGAATGGTGTTTTTTGATGTCAACGAATGGAGGTGTGTGAAGTCATAGAATGGAGGTGTGTGAAGCCAGATTGGAGGTGTGTGAAATCACAGAATGGAGGTGTGTGAAGTCACAGAATGGAGGTGTGTGAACTCAGAATGTAGGTGTGTGAAGCCACAGAATGGAGGTGTGTGAAGTCATGGAATGAAAGTGTGTGAAATCATAGAATGGAGGTGTGTGAAGTCACAGAATTAAGGTGTGTGAAGTCAGAATGGAGGTGTGTGAAGTCAGAATGGAGGTGAGTGAAGTCATAGAATGGAGGTGTGTGAAGTCATAGAATGGAGGTCTGTGAACTCAGAATGGAGGTTTGTGAAGTCATAGAATGGAGGTGTGTGAACTCAGAATGGAGGTGTGTGAAGTCACAGAATGGAGGTGTGTGAAATCACAGAATGGAGGTTTGTGAAATCACAGAATGGAGGTGTGTTAATTCATTGAATGGAGGTGTGTGAAGTCATAGGATCGAGGTGTGTGAAGTCACAGAATGGAGGTGTGAGAAGTCACAGAATGGAGGTGTGTGAAGTCACAGAATGGGGGTGTGTGAACTCAGAATGTAGGTGTGTGAAGCCACAGAATGGAGGTGTGTGAAGTCATAGAATGGAAGTGTGTGAAGTCATAGAAAGGAGGTCTGTGAACTCAGAATGGAGGTGTGTGAAGTCACAGAATGGAGGTTTGTGAAGTCATAGAATGGAGGTGTGTGAAGTTAGAGAATGGATGTTTCTGAAGTAAGAATGAAGGTGTGTGAAGTCATAGAATGGAGATGTGTGAAGTCAAATTGGAGGTGTGTGAACTCATAGAATGGAGGTGTGTGAACTCATAGAATGGAGGTTTGTGAAGTCATGGAATGGCGGTGTGTGAAGTCAAAGAATGGAGGTGTGTGATGTGAAACAATAGAGGTGTGTGAAGTCACAAAATGGAGGTGTCTGAAGTCACAGAATGGAGGTGTGTGAAGTCACAGAATGGAGGTGTGTGAAGTCATAGAATGGAGGTGTGTGAAGTCATAGAATTGAGGTGTGTGAAGTCATAGAATGGAGGTGTGTGAAGTCACAGAATGGAGGTGTGTGAAGTCAGAATGGAGGTGTGTGAAGTCATAGACTGAGGTGGGTGAAGTCATAGAAAGGAGGTGTGGGAAGTCATAGAATGGAGGAGTGTGAAGTCATAGAGTGGAGGTGAGTGAAGTCACAGATTCGAGGTCTGTGATGTCATAGAATGGAGGTGTGTGAAGTCAGAATGGAGGTGTGTGAAATCATAGAATGGAGATGTGTGAACTCATAGAATGGAGTTGTGTGATGTCACAATGGAAGAGAGTGAAGTCATAGAATGGAGGTGTGAGAAGTCACAGTATGGAGGTGTGTGAAGTCATAAAATGAAGGTGTGTGAAGTCAGAAGGGAGGTGTGGGAAGTCACAGAATGGAGGTGTGTGAACTCAGAATGGAGGTGTATGAAGTCATAGATGGAGGTGTGTGAAGTCATAGTATGGAGGTGTGTGAAATCACAGAATGGAGTTTTGTGAAGTCACAGAATGGAGCTGTGTGAAGTCAGAATGGTGGTGTGTGAAGTCACAGAATGGATGTTTGTGAAGTAAGAATGAAGGTGTTTGAAGACATAGAGTGGAGGTGTGTGAAGTCACAGAATGGAGGTGTGTGAAGTCAGAATGAAAGTGTGTGAAGTCACAGAATGGAGGTCTGTGAAGTCACAGAATGGATGTTTGTGAAGTAAGAATGAAGGTGTTTGAAGTCATAGAGTGGAGGTGTGTGAAGTCACAGAATGGAGGTGTGTGAAGTCATAGAATGGAGGTGTGTGAAGTCATAGAATTGAGGTATGTGAAGTCATAGAATGGAGGTGTGTGAAGTCATAAAATGGAGGTGTGTGAACTTATAGAATGGAGGTGTGTGAAGTCAAAATGGAGTTGTGTGAAGTCATAGAATGGTGTTTTTTGATGTCAACGAATGGAGGTGTGTGAAGTCATAGAATGGAGGTGTGTGAAGCCAGATTGGAGGTGTGTGAAATCACAGAATGGAGGTGTGTGAAGTCACAGAATGGAGGTGTGTGAACTCAGAATGTAGGTGTGTGAAGCCACAGAATGGAGGTGTGTGAAGTCATGGAATGAAAGTGTGTGAAATCATAGAATGGAGGTGTGTGAAGTCACAGAATTAAGGTGTGTGAAGTCAGAATGGAGGTGTGTGAAGTCAGAA
This sequence comes from Megascapheus bottae, assembly GCA_024803745.1. Lineage (NCBI taxonomy): Eukaryota > Metazoa > Chordata > Mammalia > Rodentia > Geomyidae > Megascapheus > Megascapheus bottae. The sequence goes on along the minus strand of JANJXV010000054.1, from coordinate 3,222,147 downwards.
TGGAGGTGAGTGAAGTCATAGAATGGAGGTGTGTGAAGTCATAGAATGGAGGTCTGTGAACTCAGAATGGAGGTTTGTGAAGTCATAGAATGGAGGTGTGTGAACTCAGAATGGAGGTGTGTGAAGTCACAGAATGGAGGTGTGTGAAATCACAGAATGGAGGTTTGTGAAATCACAGAATGGAGGTGTGTTAATTCATTGAATGGAGGTGTGTGAAGTCATAGGATCGAGGTGTGTGAAGTCACAGAATGGAGGTGTGAGAAGTCACAGAATGGAGGTGTGTGAAGTCACAGAATGGGGGTGTGTGAACTCAGAATGTAGGTGTGTGAAGCCACAGAATGGAGGTGTGTGAAGTCATAGAATGGAAGTGTGTGAAGTCATAGAAAGGAGGTCTGTGAACTCAGAATGGAGGTGTGTGAAGTCACAGAATGGAGGTTTGTGAAGTCATAGAATGGAGGTGTGTGAAGTTAGAGAATGGATGTTTCTGAAGTAAGAATGAAGGTGTGTGAAGTCATAGAATGGAGATGTGTGAAGTCAAATTGGAGGTGTGTGAACTCATAGAATGGAGGTGTGTGAACTCATAGAATGGAGGTTTGTGAAGTCATGGAATGGCGGTGTGTGAAGTCAAAGAATGGAGGTGTGTGATGTGAAACAATAGAGGTGTGTGAAGTCACAAAATGGAGGTGTCTGAAGTCACAGAATGGAGGTGTGTGAAGTCACAGAATGGAGGTGTGTGAAGTCATAGAATGGAGGTGTGTGAAGTCATAGAATTGAGGTGTGTGAAGTCATAGAATGGAGGTGTGTGAAGTCACAGAATGGAGGTGTGTGAAGTCAGAATGGAGGTGTGTGAAGTCATAGACTGAGGTGGGTGAAGTCATAGAAAGGAGGTGTGGGAAGTCATAGAATGGAGGTGTGTGAAGTCATAGAGTGGAGGTGAGTGAAGTCACAGATTCGAGGTCTGTGATGTCATAGAATGGAGGTGTGTGAAGTCAGAATGGAGGTGTGTGAAATCATAGAATGGAGATGTGTGAACTCATAAAATGGAGTTGTGTGATGTCACAATGGAAGAGAGTGAAGTCATAGAATGGAGGTGTGAGAAGTCACAGTATGGAGGTGTGTGAAGTCATAAAATGAAGGTGTGTGAAGTCAGAATGGAGGTGTGTGAAGTCACAGAATGGAGGTGTGTGAAATCACAGAATGGAGGTGTATGAAGTCATAGATGGAGGTGTGTGAAGTCAGAATGGTGGTGTGTGAACTCATAGAATGGAGGTGTGTGAAGTCACAATGGAAGTGTGTGAAGTCATAGAATTTAGGTGTGTGAAGTCACAAAATGGAGGTGTGTGAGGTCAGAATGAAGGTTTGTGAAATCACAGAATGGAGGTGTGTGAAGTCACAGAATGGATGATTGTGAAGTAAGAATGAAGGTGTTTTGTGTCATAGAGTGGAGGTGTGTGAAGTCACAGAATGGAGGTGTGTGAAGTCATAGAATAGAGGTGTGTGAAGTCATAGAATTGAGGTGTGTGAAGTCATAGAGTGGAGGTGTGTGAAGCCATAAAATGGAGGTGTGTGAAGTCATAGAATGGAGGTGTGTGAAGTTAAAATGGAGTTGTGTGAAGTCATGGAATGGTGGTTCTTGATGTCAACGAATGGAGGTGTGTGAAGTAACAGAATGGAGGTGTGTGAACTCAGAATGGAGGTGTGTGAAGTCACAGAATGGAGGTTTGTGAAGTCATAGATTGGAGGTGTGGGAAGTCAGAGAATGAATGTTTCGGAAGTAAGAATGAAGGTTTGTGAAGTCATAGAATGGAGGTGTGTGAAGTCAAATTGAAGGTGTGTGAACTCATAGAATGGAGGTGTGTGTACTCATAGAATGGAGGTGTGTGAACTCATAGAATGTAGGTGTGTGAAGTCAAAGAATTGAGGTGTGTGAAGTCATAGAATGGAGGTTTGTGAAATCATAGAATTGAGGTGTGTTAATTCATTGAATGGAGGTGTGTGAAGTCATAGGATCGAGGTGTGTGAAGTCACAGAATGGAGGTGTGAGAAGTCACAGAATGGAGGTGTGTGAAGTCACAGAATGGAGGTGTGTGAAGTCATAGAATGGAAGTGTGTGAAGTCATAGAAAGGAGGTGTGTGAACTCAGAATGGAGGTTTGTGAAGTCACAGAATGGAGGTTTGTGAAGTCATAGAATGGAGGTGTGTGAAGTCAGAGAATGGATGTTTCTGAAGTAAGAATGAAGGTGTTTGAAGTCATAGAGTGGAGGTGTGTGAAGTCACACAATGGAGGTTTATGAAGTCATAGAATGGAGGTGTGTGAACTCATAGAATGGAGGTTTGTGAAGTCATGGAATGGCGGTGTGTGAAGTCAAAGAATGGAGGTGTGTGAAGTGAAACAATAGAGGTGTGTGAAGTCACAGAATGGAGGTGTGTGATGTCACAGATTGGAAGTGTGTGAAGTCAAAACGGAGGTGTGTGAAGTCACAGAATGGAGGTGTGTGAAGTCACAGAATGGAGGTGTGTGAAGTCAAAAAGGTGGTGTGTGAAGTCACAGAATGGAGGTGTGTGAATTCATAGAATGGAGCTGTGTGAAGTCAGAATGGAGGTGTGTGAAGTCAGAATGGAGGGGTGTGAAGTCAGAATGGAGGTGTGGGAAGTCACAGAATGGAGGTGTGTGAAGTCATAGAATGGAGGTGTGTGAAATCATAGAATGAAGGTGTGTGAAGTCAGAATGGAGGTGTGTCACTTCACAGAATTGATGTCTGTGAAGTCAGAGAATGGAGGTGTGTGAAGTCAGAATGAAGGTGTTTGAAGTCATGGAATGGAGGTGTGTGAAGTCACAGAATGGAGGTGTGTGAAGTCATAGAATGGAGGTGTGTGAAGTCATAGAATTGAGGTGTGTGAAGTCATAGAATGGAGGTGTGTGAAGTCACAGAATGGAGGTGTGTGAAGTCAGAATGGAGGTGTGTGAAGTCATAGACTGAGGTGGGTGAAGTCATAGAAAGGAGGTGTGGGAAGTCATAGAATGGAGGAGTGTGAAGTCATAGAGTGGAGGTGAGTGAAGTCACAGATTCGAGGTCTGTGATGTCACAGAATGGAGGTGTGTGAAGTCAGAATGGAGGTGTGTGAAGCCATAAAATGAAGGTGTGTGAAGTCAGAATGGAGGTGTGTGAAGTCACAGAATGGAGGTCTGTGAACTCAGAATGGAGGTGTATGAAGTCATAGATGGAGGTGTGTGAAGTCATAGTATGGAGGTGTGTGAAATCACAGAATGGAGTTTTGTGAAGTCACAGAATGGAGCTGTGTGAAGTCAGAACGGAGGTGTATGAACTCATAGAATGGAGGTATGTGAAGTCAGAATGGAGGTGTGTGAACTCATAGAATGGAGGTGTGTGAAGTCACAATGGAGGTGTGTGAAGTCATAGAATAGAGGTGTGTGAAGTCATAGAATTGAAGTGTGTGAAGTCATAGAATGGAGGTGTGTGAAGTCATAAAATGGAGGTGTGTGAAGTCATAGAATGGAGGTGCGTGAAGTTAAAATGGAGTTGTGTGAAGTCATAGAATGGTGGTTTTTGATGTCAACGAATGGAGGTGTGTGAAGTCACAGAATGGAGGTGTGTGAACTCAGAATGGAGGTGTGTGAAGTCACAGCATGGAGTTGTGTGAAGTCACACAATGGAGGTGTGTGAAGTCTCGAATGGAGTTGTGCGGTCAAAGAAGAGAGGTGGGTGAAGTCATAGAAAGAGGTGTGAGAAGTCATAGAATGGAGGAGTGTGAAGTCATACAGTGGAGGTGACTGAAGACACAGATTCGAGGTTTGTGAAGTCATAGAATGGAGGGGTGTAAAGTCAGAATGGAGGTGTGTGAAGTCATAGAATGGAGATTTGTGAATTCATAGAATGGAGGTGTGTGACGTCAAATTGAAGTGTGTGAAGTCATAGAATGGAGGTGTGTGTAGTCACAGAATGGAGGAGTGTGAATTCATAGAATGGAGGTGTGTGAAGTCATAGAATGGAGGTGTGTGAAATCATAGAATGGAGCTTTGTGTACTCAAAATGGAGGTGTTTGAAGTCAAAGAATGGAGGTGTGTGAAGTCATAAATGGAAGTGTGTGAAGTCATAGAATGGAGGTGTGTGAACCCAGAATGCAGGTTTGTGAAGTCACAGAATGGAGGTTTGTGAAGTCATACAATGGAGGTGTGTGAAGTCATAGAATGGATGTTTCTAAAGTAAGAATGAAGGTGTGTGAAGTCATAGAATGGATGAGTGTGAAGTCAAAATGGAGGAGTGTGAACTCATAGAATGGAGGTGTGTGAACTCATAGAATGGAGGTGTGTGAAGTCATGGAATGGAGGTGTGTGAAGTCCAAGAATGGATGTGTGTGAAGTCAAAGAATGGAGGTGTGTGAACTCACAGAATGGAGGTTGCCGGGGCCAACCGACGGCAAACCAGGGTTCGCAGATTGGGGTTCCTGAAATCGGGGGCAAGGACTAGCAAGAAATAGAAGAGAGACAGACACAGCGTGTCGGGGATGTCCGCAGTCCAGGTAAAGACTTCCGAGACTGCCTGTTTATTTTCCACTCCCCCTTCTTCCCTCCTCCTCACCCAGGGAACCTCCAGGTGTTATATTCATATGGTAATTCTCAGGTCATTTGCATAGAATAGGGCCAGAAAGCAATAAGACAATAAAGCCATCATCTGATGCAAGCCAAGGTACAGTTTGATTACACTCTGGCTCACAACAGGAGGTGTGTGAAGTCACAGAATTGAAGTGTGTGAAGTCAAAATGGAGGTGTGTGAAGTCACAGAATGGAGGTCTGTGAAGACACAGAATAGAGGTGTGTGAAGTCAGAATGGAGGTGTGTGAAGTCAGAATGGAGGTGTGTGAAATCATAGCATGGAGGTGTGTGAAGCCACAACGCAGGTGTGTGAACTCATGGAATGAAGGTGTGTGAAGTAAAATTGCAGGTGTGTGAAGTCATAGAATGGAGGTGTGTGAAGTCATAGAATGGAGGTGTGTGAAGTCAGAATGGAGGTGTGTGAACTCATAGAATGGAGGTGTGTGAAGTCACAATGGAGGTGTGTGAAGTCATAGAATTTAGGTGTGTGAAGTCACAAAATGGAGGTGTGTGAGGTCATAGAATGGAGGTGAGTGAAGTCATGGAATGGAGGTGTGTGAAGTCAGAATGGAGGTGTGTGAAGTCACAGAATTGAGGTGTGTGAAGTCACAGAATGGAGGTGTGTGAAGTCAGAATGAAGGTTTTTGAAATCACAGAATGGAGGTGTGTGAAGTCACAGAATGGATGTTTGTGAAGTAAGAATGAAGGTGTTTGAAGTCATAGCGTGGAGGTGTGTGAAGTCACAGAATGGAGGTGTGTGAAGTCATAGAATAGAGGTGTGTGAAGTCATAGAATTAAGGTGTGTGAAGTCATAGAATGGAGGTGTGTGAAGTCATAAAATGGAGGTGTGTGAAGTCATAGAATGGAGGTGTGTGAAGTTAAAATGGAGTTGTGTGAAGTCACAGAATGGTGGTTTTTGATGTCAACGAATGGAGGTGTGTGAAGTCACAGAATGGAGGTATGTGAACTCAGAATGGAGGTGTGTGAAGTCACAGCATGGAGGTGTGTGAAGTCAAACAATGGAGATGTGTGAAGTCTCGAATGGAGTTGTGCGGTCAAAGAAGAGAGGTGGGTGAAGTCATAGAAAGAGGTGTGAGAAGTCATAGAATGGAGGAGTGTGAAGTCATACAGTGGAGGTGACTTAAGACACAGATTCGAGGTTTGTGAAGTCATAGAATGGAGGTGTGTGAACTCAGAGTGGAGGTGTGTGAAGTCATAGATGGAGGTGTGTGAAGTCATAGTATGGAGGTGTGTGAAACCATAGAATGGAGTTTTGTGAAGACACACAATGGAGCTGTGTGAAGTCAGAATGGAGGTGTTTGAAGTCATTAAATGGAGGTGTGTGAAGTCAGAAAGGAGGTATGGGAAATCATAGAATCAAGGTGTGTGAAGTCACAGAATGGAGGTGTGTGAAGTCATAGAATGGAGGTGCGTGAAGTCACAGAATAGAGGTGTGTGAAGTCATAGAATGGAGGTGTGTGAAGTCATAGAATGTAGGTGTGTGAAGTCACAGAATGAAGGTGTGTGAATCACAGAATGGAGGTATGTGAACTCACAATGGAGGTGGGTGAAGTCACAGAATGGAGGTGTGTGAAGTCATAGAATGGAGGTGTGTGAAGTCACAGAATGGAGGTGTGTGAATTCATAGAATGGAGGAGTGTGAATTCATAGATTGGAGGTGTGTGAAGTCACAGAATGGAGGTGTGTGAAGTCATAGAATGGAGGTGTGTGAAGTCATAGAATGGAGGTGTGTGAACTCATAGAATGGAGGTGTGTGAATTCATAGAATGGAGGTGTGTGAAGTCACAGGATGGAGCTTTGTGTACTCAAAATGGAGGTGTTTGAAGTCAAAGAATGGAGGTGTGTGAAGTCATAAATGGAAGTGTGTGAAGTCATAGAATGGAGGTGTGTGAACCCAGAATGCAGGTTTGTGAAGTCACAGAATGGAGGTTTGTGGAGTCATACAATGGAGGTGTGTGAAGTCATAGAATGGATGTTTCTAAAGTAAGAATGAAGGTGTGTGAAGTCATAGAATGGATGTGTGTGAAGTCAAAATGGAGTAATGTGAACTCATAGAATGGAGGTGTGTGAACTCATAGAATGGAGGTGTGTGAAGTCATGGAATGGAGGTGTGTGAAGTCCAAGAATGGAGGTGTGTGAAGTCAAAGAATGGAGGTGTGTGAACTCACAGAATGGAGGTTGCCGGGGCCAACCGACGGCAAACCAGGATTCGCAGATTGGGGTTCCTGAAATCCGGGGCAAGGACTAGCAACAAATAGAAGAGAGACAGACACAGCGTGTCGGGGATGTCCGCAGTCCAGGTACAGACTTCCGAGACTGCCTGTTTATTTTCCACTCCCCCTTCTTCCCTCCTCCTCACCCAGGGAACCTCCAGGTGTTACATTCATATGGTAATTCTCAGGTCATTTGCATAGAATAGGGCCAGAAAGCAATAAGACAATAAAGCCATCATCTGATGCAAGCCAAGGTACAGTTTGATTCCACTCTGGATCACAACAGGAGGTGTGTGAAGTCACAGAATTGAAGTGTGTGAAGTCAAAATGGAGGTGTGTGAAGTCACAGAATGGAGGTCTGTGAAGACACAGAATAGAGGTGTGTGAAGTCAGAATGGAGGTGTGTGAAGTCAGAATGGAGGTGTGTGAAATGATAGCATGGAGGTGTGTGAAGCCACAACGCAGGTGTGTGAACTCATGGAATGAAGGTGTGTGAAGTAAAATTGCAGGTGTGTGAAGTCATAGAATGGAGGTGTGTGAAGTCATAGAATGGAGGTGTGTGAAGTCACAGAATGGAGGTGTGTGAAGTCATAGAATGGAGGTGTGTGAAGTCATAGAATGGGGGACTGTGAACTCAGAATGTAGGTTTGTGAAGTCATAGAATGGAGGTGGGTGATGTCACAGAATGGAGGTGTGTGAAGTCATAGAATGGAGGTGTGTGAAGTCATAAAATGGAGGTGTGTGAATTCATAGAATGGAGGTGTGTGAAGTCACAATGGAGTTGTGTGAAGTCATAGAATGGTTGTTTTTATGTCAACGAATGGAGGTGTGTGAAGTCATAGAATGGAGGTGTGTGAAGTCAGATTGGAGGAGTGTGAAGACACAGAATGGAGGTGTGTCAACTCAGAAATGAGGTGTGTGAAGTCATAGAATGGAGGTGTGTGAAGTCATAGAATGGAGGTGTGTGAAATCATAGAATGGAGGTGTGTGAAGTCAAAGAATTGAGGTGTGTGAAGTCAGAATGGAGGTGTGTGAAGTCAGAATGGAGGTGTGTGAAGTCATAGAATGGAAGTGTGTGAAGTCATAGCATGGAGGTCTGTGAACACAGAGTGGGGGTTTGTAAAGTCATAGAATGGAGGTGTGTGAACTCAGAATGGAGGTGTGTGAAGTCACAGAATGGAGGTGTGTGAAGTCATAGAGTGGAGGTGTGTGAAATCACAGAATGGAGGTGTGTGAATTCATAGAATGGAGGTGTGTGAAGTCACAGAATGGAGGTTTGTGAAGTCACAGAATGGAGGTGTGTGAAGTCACAGAATGGAGGTGTGTGAACTCAGAATGGAGGTGTGTGAAGCCACAGAATGGAGGTGTGTGAAGTCCGAGAATGGAGGTGTGTGAACTCACACAATGGAGGTTTGTGAAGTCATAGAATGGAGGTGTGTAAAGTCAGAGAATGGATGTTTCTGAAGTAAGAAGGAAGGTGTGTGAAGTCATAGAATAGAGGTGTGTGAGTCAAATTGGAGGTGTGTGAACTCATACAATGGAGGTGTGTGAACTCATAGAATGGAGGTGTGTGAAGTCATGGAATGGAGGTGTGTGAAGTCAAAGAATGGAGGTGTGTGAAGTGAAACAATAGAGGTGTGTGAAGTCACAGAGTGGAGGTGTGTGAAGTCACAGAAGGGAAGTGTGTGAAGTCAAAACGGAGGTGTGTGAAGTCACAGAATGGAGGTGTGTGAAGTCACAGAATGGAGGTGTGTGAAGTCAAAAAGTTGGTGTGTGAAGTCACAGAATGGAGGTGTATGAAGTCATAGAATGGAGGTGTGTGAAGTCACAGAATGGAGGTGTGTGAAGTCAGAATTAAGGTGTGTGAAGTCACAGAATGGAGGTGTGTGAAGTCACAGAATGGATGTTTGTGAAGTAAGAATGAAGGTGTTTGAAGTCATAGAGTGGAGGTGTGTGAAGTCACAGAATGGAGGTGTGTGAAGTCATAGAATGGAGGTGTGTGAAGTCATAGAATTGAGTTGTGTGAAGTCATAGAATGGAGGTGTGTGAAGTCATAAAATGGAGGTGTGTGAACTCATAGAATGGAGGTGTGTGAAGTCAAAATGGAGTTGTGTGAAGTCATAGAATGGTGTTTTTTGATGTCAACGAATGGAGGTGTATGAAGTCATAGAATGGAGGTGTGTGAAGCCAGATCGCAGGTGTGTGAAATCACAGAATGGAGGTGTGTGAAGTCACAGAATGGAGGTGTGTGAACTCAGAATGTAGGTGTGTGAAGCCACAGAATGGAGGTGTGTGAAGTCATAGAATGAAAGTGTGAGAAATCATAGAATGGAGGTGTGTGAAGTCACAGAATTAAGGTGTGTGAAGTCAGAATGGAGGTGTGTGAAGTCAGAATGGAGGTGAGTGAAGTCATAGAATGGTGGTGAGTGAAGTCATAGAATGGAGGTCTGTGAACTCAGAATGGAGGTTTGTGAAGTCATAGAATGGAGGTGTGAGAACTCAGAATGGAGGTGTGTGAAGTACAGAATGGAGGTGTGTGAAGTCACAGAATGGAGGTGTGAGAAGTCACAGAATGGAGGTGTGTGAAGTCACAGAATGGAGGTGTGTGAACTCAGAATGTAGGTGTGTGAAGCCACAGAATGGAGGTGTGTGAAGTCATAGAATGGAAGTGTGTGAAGTCATAGAAAGGAGGTGTGTGAACTCAGAATGGAGGTGTGTGAAGTCACAGAATGGAGGTTTGTGAAGTCATAGAATGGAGGTGTGTGAAGTTAGAGAATGGATGTTTCTGAAGTAAGAATGAAGGTGTGTGAAGTCATAGAATGGAGATGTGTGAAGTCAAATTGGAGGTGTGTGAACTCATAGAATGGAGGTGTGTGAACTCATAGAATGGATGTTTGTGAAGTCATGGAATGGCGGTGTGTGAAGTCAAAGAATGGAGGTGTGTGAAGTGAAACAATAGAGGTGTGTGAAGTCACAAAATGGAGGTGTGTGAAGTCACAGATTGGAAGTGTGTGAAGTCAAAACGGAGGTGTGTGAAGTCACAGAATGGAGGTGTGTGAAGTCACAGAATGGAGGTGTGTGAAGTCAAAAAGGTGGTGTGTGAAGTCACAGATTGGAGGTGTGTGAATTCATAGAATGGAGCTGTGTGAAGTCAGAATGAATGTGTGTGAAAACAGAATGGAGGGGTGTGAAGTCAGAATGGAGTTGTGTGAAGTCACAGAATGGAGGTGTGTGAAGTCATAGAATGGAGGTGTGTGAAATCATAGAATGAAGGTGTGTGAAGTCAGAATGGAGGTGTGTCATGTCACAGAATTGAGGTCTGTGAAGTCAGAGAATGGAGGTGTGTGAAGTCAGAATGAAGGTGTTTGAAGTCATGGAATGGAGGTGTGTGAAGTCACAGAATGGAGGTGTGTGAAGTCATAGAATGGAGGTGTGTGAAGTCATAGAATTGAGGTGTGTGAAGTCATACAATGGAGGTGTGTGAAGTCACAGAATGGAGGTGTGTGAAGTCAGAATGGAGGTGTGTGAAGTCATAGACTGAGGTGGGTGAAGTCATAGAAAGGAGGTGTGGGAAGTCATAGAATGGAGGAGTGTGAAGTCATAGAGTGGAGGTGAGTGAAGTCACAGATTCGAGGTCTGTGATGTCATAGAATGGAGGTGTGTGAAGTCAGAATGGAGGTGTGTGAAATCATAGAATGGAGATGTGTGAACTCATAGAATGGAGTTGTGTGATGTCACAATGGAAGAGAGTGAAGTCATAGAATGGAGGTGTGAGAAGTCACAGAATGGAGGTGTGTGAAGTCATAAAATGAAGGTGTGTGAAGTCAGAATGGAGGTGTGTGAACTCAGAATGGAGGTGTATGAAGTCATAGATGGAGGTGTGTGAAGTCATAGTATGGAGGTGTGTGAAATCACAGAATGGAGTTTTGTGAAGTCACAGAATGGAGCTGTGTGAAGACAGAACGGAGGTGTGTGAAGTCATAGAATGGAGGTGTGTGAAGTCAGAATGGTGGTGTGTGAACTCATAGAATGGAGGTGTGTGAAGTCACAATGGAGGTGTGTGAAGTCATAGAATTTAGGTGTGTGAAGTCACAAAATGGAGGTGTGTGAAGTCATAGAATGGAGGTGAGTGAAGTCATAGAATTGAGGTGTGTGAAGTCAGAATGGAGGTGTGTGAAGTCACAGAATTGAGATGTGTGAAGTCACAGATTGGATGTGTGTGAAGTCAGAATGAAGGTTTGTGAAATCACAGAATGGAGGTGTGTGAAATCACAGAATGGATGTTTGTGAAGTAAGAATGAAGGTGTTTGAAGTCATAGAGTGGAGGTGTGTGAAGTCACAGAATGGAGGTTTATGAAGTCATAGAATGGAGGTGTGGAAGTTATAGAATTGAGGTGTTTGAAGTCATAGAATGGAGGTGTGTGAAGTCATAAAATGGAGGTGTGTGAACTCATAGAATGGAGTTGTGTGAAGACGAAATGGAGTTGTGTGAAGTCATAGAATGGTGTTTTTTGATGTCAACAAATGGAGGTGTGTGAAGTCAGAATGGAGGTGTGTGAAGTCAGAATGGAGGTGAGTGAAGTCATAGAATGGAGGTGTGTGAAGTCATAGAATGGAGGTCTGTGAACTCACAATGGAGGTTTGTGAAGTCATAGAATGGAGGTGTGTGAAGTCACAGAATGGAGCTGTGTGAAGTCATAGAATGGAGGTGTGTGAAGTCATAAAATGGAGGTGTGTGAATTCATAGAATGGAGGTGTGTGAAGTCACAATGTAGTTGTGTGAAGTCATAGAATGGTTGTTTTTGATGTCAACAAATGGAGGTGTGTGAAGTCAGAATGGAGGTGTGTGAAATCATAGAATGGAGGTGTGTGAAGTCAGATTGGAGATGTGTGAAATCACAGAATGGAGGTGTGTCAACTCAGAAATCAGGTGTGTGAAGTCACAGAATGGAGGTGTGTGAAGTCATAGAATGGAGTGTGTGAAATCATAGAATGGAGGTGTGTGAAGTCAAAGAATTGAGGTGTGTGAAGTCAGAATGGAGGTGTGTGAAGTCAGAATGGAGGTGTGTGAAGTCATAGAATGGAAGTGTGTGAAGTCATAGAATGGAGGTCTGTGAACTCAGAAAGGGGGTTTGTGAAGTCATAGAATGGAGGTGTGTGAACTCAGAATGGAGGTGTGTGAAGTCACAGAATGGAGGTGTGTGAATTCATAGAATGGAGGTGTGTGAAGTCATAGGATCGAGGTGTGTGAAGTCACAGAATGGAGGTGTGTGAAGTTACAGAATGGAGGTGTGTGAAGTCACAGAATGGAGGTGTGTGAACTCAGAATGGAGGTCTTTGAAGCCACAGAATGGAGGCGTGTGAAGTCATAGAATGGAAGTGTGTGAAGTCATAGAATGGAGGTGTGTGAAGGAAGAATGGAGGTGTGTGAAGTCACAGAATGGAGGTGTGTGAACTCAGAATGCAGGTGTGTGAAGTCATAGAATGGAGGTTTGTGAAGTCCTGGAATGGAGGTGTGTGAAGTCAGAGAATGGATGTTTCTGAAGTAAGAATGAAGGTGTGTGAAGTCATAGAATGGAGGTGTGTGAAGTCATGGAATGGAGGTGTGTGAAGTCAAAGAATGGACGTGTGTGAAATGAAACAATGGAGGTGTGTGAAGTCACAGAATTGAGGTGTGTGAAGTCACAGAATGGAAGTGTGTGAAGTCAAAACGGAGGTGTGTGAAGTCACAGAATGGAGGTGTGTGAAGTCACAGAATGGAGGTGTGTGAAGTCAAAAAGGTGGTGTGTGAAGTCACAGAATTGATGTGTGTGAAGTCATAGAATGGAGGTGTGTAAAATCATAGAATGGAGGTGTGTGAAGTCAGAATGGAGGTGTGTGAAGTCACAGAATTGAGGTGTGTGAAGTCACAGAATGGAGTTGTGTGAAGTCAGAATGAAGGTGTGTGAAGTCACAGAATGGAGGTGTGTGAAGTCACAGAATGGATGTTTGTGAAGTAAGAATGAAGGTGTTTGAAGTCATAGAGTGGAGGTGTGTGAAGTCACAGAATGGAGTTGTATGAAGTCAGATTGGAGGTGTGTGAAATCACAGAATGGAGGTGTGTGAAGTCATAGAATGGAGGTGTGTGAAGTCATAAAATGGAGGTGTGTGAACTCATAGAATGGAGGTGTGTGAAGTCAAAATGGAGTGGTGTGAAGTCAAAGAATGGTGTTTTTTGATGTCAACGAATGGAGATGTGTGAAGTCATAGAATGGAGGTGTGTGAAGTCAGATTGGAGGTGTGTGAAATCACAGAATGGAGGTGTGTGAAGTCACAGAATGGAGGTGTGTGAAGTCATAGAATGGAAGTGTGTGAAATCATAGAATGGAGGTGTGTGAAGTCACAGAATTGAGGTGTGTGAAGTCAGATTGGATGTGTGTGAAGTCAGAATGGAGGTGAGTGAAATCATAGAATGGAGGTGTGTGAAGTCATAGAATGGAGGTTTGTGAACTCAGAATGGAGGTTTGTGAAGTCATAGAATGGAGGTGTGTGAACTCAGAATGGAGGTGTGTGAAGTCACAGAATGAAGGTGTGTGAAGTCATAGAATGGAGGTTTGTGAACTCACAGAATAGAGGTGTGTTAACTCATAGAATGGAGGTGTGTGAAGTCATAGGATCGAGGTGTGTGAAGTCACAGATTGGAGGTGTGTGAAGTCACAGAATGGAGGTGTGTGAAGTCACAGAATGGAGGTGTGTGAACTCAGAATATAGATGTGTGAAGCCACAGAATGGAGGTGTGTGAAGTCATAGAATGGAAGTGTGTGAAGTCATAGAAAGGAGGTGTGTGAACTCAGAATGGAGGTGTGTGAAGTCACAGAATGGAGGTTTGTGAAGTCATAGAATGGAGGTGTGTGAAGTCAGAGAATGGAGGTGTGTGAAGTCAGAATGAATGTGTGTGAAGTCACAGAATTGAGTGTGTGAAGTCACAAAATGGAGCTGTGTGAAGTCACAATGAAGGTGTGTGTAATCACAGAATGGAGGTGTGTGAAGTCACAGAATGGATGTTTGTGAAGTAAGAATGAAGGTGTTTGAAGTCATAGAGTGGAGGTGTGTGAAGTCACAGAATGGAGGTGTGTGAAGTCATAGAATGGAGGTGTGTGAAGTCATAGAATTGAGGTGTGTGAAGTCTAAATGGAGTTGTGTGAAGTCATGGAATGGTCGTTTTTGATGTCAACGAATGGAGGTGTGTGAAGTGATAGAATGGAGGTGTGTGAAGTCAGATTGGAGGTGGGTGAAATCACAGAATGGAGGTGTGTCAACTCAGAAATGAGGTGTGTGAAGTCATAGAATGGAGGTGTGTGAAGTCATAGAATGGAAGTGTGTGAAATAATAGAATGGAGATGTGGGAAGTCACAGAATTGAGGTGTGTGAAGTCAGAATGGAGGTGTGTGAAGTCAGAATGGAGGTGAGTGAAGTCATACAATGGAGATGTGTGAAGTCATAGAATGGAGGTCTCTGAACTCAGAATGGAGGTTTGTGAAGTCATTGAATGGAGGTGTGTGAACTCAGAATGGAGGTGTGTGAAGTCACACAATGGAGGTGTGTGAAGTCATAGAATGGAGTTTTGTGAAATCACAGAATGGAGGTGTGTGAATTCATAGAATGGAGGTGTGAAGTCATAGGATCCAGGTGTGTGAAGTCACAGAATGGAGGTGTGTGAAGTCACAGAATGGAGGTGTGTGAAGTCACAGAATGTAGGTGTGTGAACTCAGAATGTAGGTGTGTGAAGCCACAGAAAGGAGGTGTGTGAAGTCATAGAATGGAAGTGTGTGAAGTCATAGAAAGGAGGTGTGTGAACTCAGTATGGAGGTGTGAGAAGTCACAGAATGGAGTTTTGTGAAGTCATAGAATGGAGGTGTGTGTAGTCAGAGAATGGATGTTTCTGAAGTAAGTATGAAGGTGTGTGAACTTAAAGAATTGAGGTGTGTGAAGTCATAGAAGGGAGGTGTGTGAAGTCACAGAATGGAGGTGTGTGAAGTAAGAATGGAGGTGTGAAGTCATAGATTGAGGTTGGGTGAAGTCATAGAAAGGAGGTGTGGGAAGTCATAGAATGGAGGAGTGTGAAGTCATAGAGTGGAGGTGAGTGAAGTCACAAATTCGAGGTCTGTGAAGTCATAGAATGGAGGTGTGTGAAGTCAGAATGCAGGTGTGTGAAGTCATAGAATGGAGATGTGTGAACTCATAGAATGGAGGTGTGTGACGTCGTAATGGAAGTGTGTGAAGTCACAGAATGGAGGTGTGTGAAGTCATACAATGGAGGTGTGCAAAGTCAGAATGGATGTGTGTGAATTCACAGAATGGAGGTGTGTGAACTCAGAATGGAGTTGTGTGAAGTCATAGATGGAGGTGTGTGAAGTCATAGTATGGAGGTGTGTCAAATCATAGAATGGAGTTTTGTGAAGTCACAGAAGGGAGCTGTGTGAAGTCAGAAAGGAGGTGTGTGAAGTCATAGAATGGAGGTGTGTGAAATTATAGAATTGAGGTGTGTGAAGTCACAAAATGGAGGTGTGTGAATTCATAGAATGGAGGTGTGTGAAATCATAAAATGGAGTGTTTGAAGTCACAGAATGGAGGTGTGTGAAGTCAGAATGGAGGTGTGTGAAGCCTTAGAATTAAGGTGTGTGAAGTCACATTGGAGGTGTGTGAACTCATAGAATGGAGGTGTGTGAAATCACAGTGGAGGTGTGTGAAGTCATAGAATGGAGGTGTGTGAAGTCACAGAATGGAGGTGTGTGAAGTCATAGAATGGAGGTGTGTGAAAACATAGAATGGAGGTGTGTGAAGTCAGAATGGAGGTGTGTGCAGTCACAGAATTGAGGTGTGTGAATTCACAGAATAGAGGTGTGTGAAGTCAGAATGCAGGTGTGAAGTCACAGAGGGGAGGTGTGGGAAGTCACAGAATGGATGTTTGTGAAATAAGAATGAAGGTGTGTGAAGTCATAGAATGGAGGTGTGTGACGTCACAGAATGGAGTTGTGTGAAGTCAGAATGGAGTTGTGTGAACTCATAGAATGGAGGTGTGTGAAGTCACAATGGAGGTGTGTGAAATCTTAGAATGGAGGTGTGTGAAGTCAAAAATGGAGGTATGTGAAGTCATAGAATGGAGGTGTGTGAAGTCATATAATGGATTTTTATGAAATAAGAATGAAGGTGTGTGAAGTCATAGAATGGAGGTGTGTGACGTCACAGAATGGAGTTATGTGAAGTCATAGAATGGAGCTGTGTGAAGTCAGAATGGAGGTGTGTGAAGTCACAGAATGGAGGTGTGTCAACTCAGAATGGAGGTGTGTGAAGTCAAGAATGGATGTGTGTGAAGTCATAGAATGGAGGTGTGTGAAGTCATAGAATGGAGGTGTGTGAAGTCAGAATGGAGGTGTGTGAAGTCACAGAATTGAGGTGTGTGAACACAGAATGCAGGTGTGTGAATCACAGAATGGAGGTGTGTGAAGTCATAGAATGGATGTTTGTGAAGTAAGAATGAAGGTGTGTGAAGTCATAGAATAGAGGTGTGTGAAGTCAAAGAATGGAGGTGTGTGAAGTCACAGAATGGAGGTGTGTGAAGTCACACAATGGAGGTGTGTGAAGTCTCGAATGGAGGTGTGCGGTCATAGAAGGGAGGTGGGTGAAGTCATAGAAAGGAGGTGTGGGAAGTCATAGAATGGAGGAGTGTGAAGTCATACAGTGGAGGTGACTGAAGACACAGATTCGAGGTCTGTGAAGTCATAGAATGGAGGTGTGTAAAGTCAGAATGGCGGTGTGTGAAGTCATAGAATGGAGATTTGTGAATTCATAGAATGGAGGTGTGTGACGTCACAATTGAAGTGTGTGAAGTCATAAAATGGAGGTGTGTGAAGTCACAGAATGGAGGTGTGTGAACTCAGAATGGAGGTGTGTGAAGTCATAGACGGAGGTGTGTGAAGTCATAGTATGGAGGTGTGTGAAATCATAGAATGGATTTTTGTGAAGTCACACAATGGAGCTGTGTGAAGTCAGAATGGAGGTGTGTGAAGTCATAGAATGGAGGTGTGTGAAGTCAGAATGGTGGTATGTGAAATCATAGAATCAAGGTGTGTGAAGTCACAATGGAGGTGTGTGAAGTCATAGAATGGAGGTGTGGAAATCATAGAATGGAGTTTTGTGAAGTCACACAATGGAGCTCTGTGAAGTCAGAATGGAGGTGTGTGAAGTCACAGAATGAAGGTGTGTGAATCACAGAATGGAGGTATGTGAACTCAGAATGAAGGTGTGTGAAGTCACAGAATGGAGGTGTGTGAAGTCATAGAATGGAGGTGTGTGAAGTCACAGAATGGAGGTGTGTGAATTCATAGAATGGAGGTGTGTGAAGTCATAGAATGGAGGTGTGTGAAGTCATAGAATGGAGTTGTGTGAATTCATAGAATGGAGGTGTGTGAAGTCACAGAATGGAGGTTTGTGTACTCCAAATGGAGGTGTTCGAAGTCAAAGAATGGAGGTGTGTGAAGTCATAGAATGGAAGTGTGTGAACTCATAGAATGGAGGTGTGTGAAGTCAGAATGGACATGTGTGAAGTCACAGAATTGAGGTGTGTGAACCCAGAATGGAGGTGTGTGAAGTCACAGAATGGAGGTGTGTGAAGTCAAAATGGAGGTGTGTGAACTCATAGAATGGAGGTGTGTGAACTCATAGAATTGAGGTGTGTGAAGTCATGGAATTGTGGTGTTTGAAGTCATGGAATGGAGGTGTGTGAAGTCCAAGAATGGAGGTGTGTGAAGTCAAAGAATGAAGGTGTGTGAACTCACAGAATGGAGGTTGCCGGGGCCAACCGGCGGCAAACCAGGGTTCGCAGATTGGGGTTCCTGAAATCGGGGGCAAGGACTAGCAAGAAAGAGAAGAGAGACAGACACAGCGGGTCCGGGATGTCCGCAGTCCAGGTAAAGACTGCCGAGACTGCCTGTTTATTTTCCACTCCCCCTTCTTCCCTCCTCCTGACCCAGGAACCTCCAGGTGTTACATTCATTTGGTAATTCTCAGGTCATTTACATAGAATAGGGCCAGAAAGCAATAAGACAATAAAGCCATCGTCTGATGCAAGCCAAGGTACAGATTGATTCCACTCTGGCTCACAACAGGAGGTGTGTGAAGTCACAGAATTGAAGTGTGTGAAGTCAAAATGGAGGTGTGTGAAGTCACAGAATGGAGGTCTGTGAAGACACAGAATTGAGGTGTGTGAAGTCAGAATGGAGGTGTGTGAAGTCAGAATGGAGGTGTGTGAAGTCAGAGAATGTAAGTGTGTGAAGTCATAGAATGGAGGTGTGTGAAAACATAGAATGGAGGTGTGTGAAGTCAGAATGGAGGTGTGTGAAGTCACAGAATTGAGGTGTGTGAATTCACAGAATAGAGGTGTGTGAAGTCAGAATGCAGGTGTGAAGTCACAGACGGGAGGTGTGTGAAGTCACAGAATGGATGTTTGTGAAGTAAGAATGAAGGTGTTTGAAATCACAGAATGGAGGTGTGTGACCTCACAGAATGGAAGTGTGTGAAGTTATAGAATGGAGGTGTGTGAAGTCATAGAATTGAGGTGTGTGGAGTCATACAATGAAGGTGTGTGAAGTCAGAATGGAGGTGTGTGAAGTCACAGAATGGAGGTGTGTGAACTCAGAATGGAGGTGTGTGAAGTCAAAGATGGAGGTGTGTGAAGACATAATATGGAGGTGTGTGGAATCATAGAATGGAGTTTTGTGCAGTCACAGAATGGAGCTGTGTGAAGTCAGAATGGAGTTGTGTGAACTCATAGAATGGAGGTGTGTGAAGTCACAATGGAGGTGTGTGAAATCTTAGAATGGAGGTGTGCGAAGTCAAAAAATGGAGGTGTGTGAAGTCATAGAATGGAGGTGTGTGAAGGCATAGAATGGACTTTTGTGAAATAAGAATGAAGGTGTGTGAAGTCATACAATGGAGGTGTGTGACGTCACAGAATGGAGTTGTGTGAAGTCATAGAATGGAGCTGTGTGAAGTCAGACTGGAGGTGTGTGAAGTCACAGAATGGAGGTGTGTCAACTCAGAATGGAGGTGTGTGAAGTCACAGAATGGATATGTGTGAAGTCATAGAATGGAGGTGTGTGAAGTCATAGAATGGAAGTGTGTGAAATAATAGAATGGAGGTGTGTGAAGTCACAGAATTGAGGTGTGTGAAGTCAGAATGGAGGTGAGTGAAGTCATACAATGGAGATGTGTGAAGTCATAGAATGGAGGTCTGTGAACTCAGAATGGAGGTTTGTGAAGTCATAGAATGGAGGTGTGTGAACTCAGAATGGAGGTGTGTGAAGTTACAGAATGGAGGTGTGTGAAGTCATAGAATGGAGGTTTGTGAAATCACAGAATGGAGGTGTGTGAATTCATAGAATGGAGGTGTGAAGTCATAGGATCCAGGTGTGTGAAGTCACAGAATGGAGGTGTGTGAAGTCACAGAATGGAGGTGTGTGAAGTCACAGAATGTAGGTGTGTGAACTCAGAATGTAGGTGTGTGAAGCCACAGAAAGGAGGTGTGTGAAGTCATAGAATGGAAGTGTGTGAAGCCATAGTAAGGAGGTGTGTGAACTCAGTATGGAGGTGTGTGAAGTCACAGAATGGAGTTTTGTGAAGTCATAGAATGGAGGTGTGTGTAGTCAGAGAATCGATGTTTCTAAAGTAAGTATGAAGGTGTGTGAAGTCAAAGAATGGAGGTGTGTGAAGTCATAGAAGGGAGGTATGTGAAGTCACAGAATGGAGGTGTGTGAAGTCAGAATGGAGGTGTGAAGTCATAGATTGAGGTTGGGTGAAGTCATAGAAAGGAGGTGTGGGAAGTCATAGAATGGAGGAGTGTGAAGTCATTGAGTGGAGGTGAGTGAAGTCACAGATTCGAGGTCTGTGAAGTCATATAATGTAGGTGTGTGAAGTCAGAATGCAGATGTGTGAACTCATAGAATGGAGATGTGTGAACTCATAGAATGGAGGTGTGTGACGTCGTAATGGAAGTGTGTGAAGTCACAGAATGGAGGTGTGTGAAGTCATACAATGGAGGTGTGCAAAGTCAGAATGGATGTGTGTGAATTCACAGAATGGAGGTGTGTGAACTCAGAATGGAGTTGTGTGAAGTCATAGATGGAGGTGTGTGAAGTCATAGTATGGAGGTGTGTCAAATCATAGAATGGAGTTTTGTGAAGTCACAGAAGGGAGCTGTGTGAAGTCAGAAAGCAGGTGTGTGAAGTCATAGAATGTAGGTGTGTGAAGTCAGAATGGAGGTGTGTGAAATTATAGAATTGAGGTGTGTGAAGTCACAAAATGGAGGTGTGTGAATTCATAGAATGGAGGTGTATGAAATCATAAAATGGAAGTGTTTGAAGTCACAGAATGGAGGTGTGTGAAGTCTTAGAATGGAGGTGTGTGAAGTCACAGAATGGAGGTGTGTGAATTCATAGAATGGAGGTGTGTGAAATCATAAAATGGAAGTGTTTGAAGTCACAGAATGGAGGTGTGTGAAGTCAGAATGGAGGTGTGTGAAGTCATAGAATTAAGGTGTGTGAAGTCACGTTGGAGGTGTGTGAACTCATAGAATGGAGGTGTGTGAAATCACAGTGGAGGTGTGTGAAGTCATAGAATGGAGGTGTGTGAAGTCACAGAATGGAGGAGTGTGAAGTCATAGATGGAGGTGTGTGAAGTCAGAATTGAGGTGTGTGAAGTCAGAATGGAGGTGTGTGAAGTCACAGAATGGAGGTGTGTGAAGTCATAGAACGGAGGTGTGTGAAAACATAGAATGGAGGTGTGTGAAGTCAGAATGGACGTGTGTGCAGTCACAGAATTGAGGTGTGTGAATTCACAGAATAGAGGTGTGTGAAGTCAGAATGCAGGTGTGAAGTCACAGAGGGGAGGTGTGGGAAGTCACAGAATGGATGTTTGTGAAGTAAGAATGAAGTTGTTTGAAATCATAGAATGGAGGTGTGTGACGTAACAGAATGGAGGAGTGTGAAGTTATAGAATGGAGGTGTGTGAAGTCATAGAATTGAGGTGTGTGAAGTCATACAATGAAGGTGTGTGAAGTCACAGAATGGAGGTGTGTGAACTCAGAATGGAGGTGTGTGAAGTCATAGATGGAGGTGTGTTCACACATAGTATGGAGGTGTGTGAAGTCATAGAATGCATTTTTGTGAAATAAGAATGAAGGTGTGTGAAGTCATAGAATGGAGGTGTGTGACGTCACAGAATGGAGTTGTGTGAAGTCAGAATGGAGTTGTGTGAACTCATAGAATGGAGGTGTGTGAAGTCACAATGGAGGTGTGTGAAATCTTAGAATGGAGGTGTGTGAAGTCAAAAATGGAGGTGTGTGAAGTCATAGAATGGAGGTGTGTGAAGTCATATAATGGATTTTTATGAAATAAAAATGAAGGTGTGTGAAGTCATAGAATGGAGGTGTGTGACGTCACAGAATGGAGTTGTGTTAAGTCATAGAATGGAGCTGTGTGAAGTCAGAATGGAGGTGTGTGAAGTCACAGAATGGAGGTGTGTCAACTCAGAATGGAGGTGTGTGAAGTCACAGAATGGATGTGTGTGAAGTCATAGAATGGAGGTGTGTGAAGTCATAGAATGGAGGTGTGTGATGTCAGAATGGAGGTGTGTGAAGTCACAGAATTGAGGTGTGTGAACACAGAATGCAGGTGTGTGAATCACAGAATGGAGGTGTGTGAAATCATAGAATGGAGGTGTGTGAAGTCATAGAATGGATGTTTGTGAAGTAAGAATGAAGGTGTGTGAAGTCATAGAATAGAGGTGTGTGAAGTCAAAGAATGGAGGTGTGTGAAGTCACAGAATGGAGGTGTGTGAAGTCACACAATGGAGGTGTGTGAAGTCAGAATGGAGGTGTGTGAAGCCTTAGAATTAAGGTGTGTGAAGTCACATTGGAGGTGTGTGAACTCATAGAATGGAGGTGTGTGAAATCACAGTGGAGGTGTGTGAAGTCATAGAATGGAGGTGTGTGAAGTCACAGAATGGAGGTGTGTGAAGTCATAGAATGGAGGTGTGTGAAAACATAGAATGGAGGTGTGTGAAGTCAGAATGGAGGTGTGTGCAGTCACAGAATTGAGGTGTGTGAATTCACAGAATAGAGGTGTGTGAAGTCAGAATGCAGGTGTGAAGTCACAGAGGGGAGGTGTGGGAAGTCACAGAATGGATGTTTGTGAAATAAGAATGAAGGTGTGTGAAGTCATAGAATGGAGGTGTGTGACGTCACAGAATGGAGTTGTGTGAAGTCAGAATGGAGTTGTGTGAACTCATAGAATGGAGGTGTGTGAAGTCACAATGGAGGTGTGTGAAATCTTAGAATGGAGGTGTGTGAAGTCAAAAATGGAGGTATGTGAAGTCATAGAATGGAGGTGTGTGAAGTCATATAATGGATTTTTATGAAATAAGAATGAAGGTGTGTGAAGTCATAGAATGGAGGTGTGTGACGTCACAGAATGGAGTTATGTGAAGTCATAGAATGGAGCTGTGTGAAGTCAGAATGGAGGTGTGTGAAGTCACAGAATGGAGGTGTGTCAACTCAGAATGGAGGTGTGTGAAGTCAAGAATGGATGTGTGTGAAGTCATAGAATGGAGGTGTGTGAAGTCATAGAATGGAGGTGTGTGAAGTCAGAATGGAGGTGTGTGAAGTCACAGAATTGAGGTGTGTGAACACAGAATGCAGGTGTGTGAATCACAGAATGGAGGTGTGTGAAGTCATAGAATGGATGTTTGTGAAGTAAGAATGAAGGTGTGTGAAGTCATAGAATAGAGGTGTGTGAAGTCAAAGAATGGAGGTGTGTGAAGTCACAGAATGGAGGTGTGTGAAGTCACACAATGGAGGTGTGTGAAGTCTCGAATGGAGGTGTGCGGTCATAGAAGGGAGGTGGGTGAAGTCATAGAAAGGAGGTGTGGGAAGTCATAGAATGGAGGAGTGTGAAGTCATACAGTGGAGGTGACTGAAGACACAGATTCGAGGTCTGTGAAGTCATAGAATGGAGGTGTGTAAAGTCAGAATGGCGGTGTGTGAAGTCATAGAATGGAGATTTGTGAATTCATAGAATGGAGGTGTGTGACGTCACAATTGAAGTGTGTGAAGTCATAAAATGGAGGTGTGTGAAGTCACAGAATGGAGGTGTGTGAACTCAGAATGGAGGTGTGTGAAGTCATAGACGGAGGTGTGTGAAGTCATAGTATGGAGGTGTGTGAAATCATAGAATGGATTTTTGTGAAGTCACACAATGGAGCTGTGTGAAGTCAGAATGGAGGTGTGTGAAGTCATAGAATGGAGGTGTGTGAAGTCAGAATGGTGGTATGTGAAATCATAGAATCAAGGTGTGTGAAGTCACAATGGAGGTGTGTGAAGTCATAGAATGGAGGTGTGGAAATCATAGAATGGAGTTTTGTGAAGTCACACAATGGAGCTCTGTGAAGTCAGAATGGAGGTGTGTGAAGTCACAGAATGAAGGTGTGTGAATCACAGAATGGAGGTATGTGAACTCAGAATGAAGGTGTGTGAAGTCACAGAATGGAGGTGTGTGAAGTCATAGAATGGAGGTGTGTGAAGTCACAGAATGGAGGTGTGTGAATTCATAGAATGGAGGTGTGTGAAGTCATAGAATGGAGGTGTGTGAAGTCATAGAATGGAGTTGTGTGAATTCATAGAATGGAGGTGTGTGAAGTCACAGAATGGAGGTTTGTGTACTCCAAATGGAGGTGTTCGAAGTCAAAGAATGGAGGTGTGTGAAGTCATAGAATGGAAGTGTGTGAACTCATAGAATGGAGGTGTGTGAAGTCAGAATGGACATGTGTGAAGTCACAGAATTGAGGTGTGTGAACCCAGAATGGAGGTGTGTGAAGTCACAGAATGGAGGTGTGTGAAGTCAAAATGGAGGTGTGTGAACTCATAGAATGGAGGTGTGTGAACTCATAGAATTGAGGTGTGTGAAGTCATGGAATTGTGGTGTTTGAAGTCATGGAATGGAGGTGTGTGAAGTCCAAGAATGGAGGTGTGTGAAGTCAAAGAATGAAGGTGTGTGAACTCACAGAATGGAGGTTGCCGGGGCCAACCGGCGGCAAACCAGGGTTCGCAGATTGGGGTTCCTGAAATCGGGGGCAAGGACTAGCAAGAAAGAGAAGAGAGACAGACACAGCGGGTCCGGGATGTCCGCAGTCCAGGTAAAGACTGCCGAGACTGCCTGTTTATTTTCCACTCCCCCTTCTTCCCTCCTCCTGACCCAGGAACCTCCAGGTGTTACATTCATTTGGTAATTCTCAGGTCATTTACATAGAATAGGGCCAGAAAGCAATAAGACAATAAAGCCATCGTCTGATGCAAGCCAAGGTACAGATTGATTCCACTCTGGCTCACAACAGGAGGTGTGTGAAGTCACAGAATTGAAGTGTGTGAAGTCAAAATGGAGGTGTGTGAAGTCACAGAATGGAGGTCTGTGAAGACACAGAATTGAGGTGTGTGAAGTCAGAATGTAGGTGTGTGAAGTCAGAATGGAGGTGTGTGAAGTCAGAGAATGTAAGTGTGTGAAGTCATAGAATGGAGGTGTGTGAAAACATAGAATGGAGGTGTGTGAAGTCAGAATGGAGGTGTGTGAAGTCACAGAATTGAGGTGTGTGAATTCACAGAATAGAGGTGTGTGAAGTCAGAATGCAGGTGTGAAGTCACAGACGGGAGGTGTGTGAAGTCACAGAATGGATGTTTGTGAAGTAAGAATGAAGGTGTTTGAAATCACAGAATGGAGGTGTGTGACCTCACAGAATGGAGGTGTGTGAAGTTATAGAATGGAGGTGTGTGAAGTCATAGAATTGAGGTGTGTGAAGTCATACAATGAAGGTGTGTGAAGTCAGAATGGAGGTGTGTGAAGTCACAGAATGGAGGTGTGTGAACTCAGAATGGAGGTGTGTGAAGTCAAAGATGGAGGTGTGTGAAGACATAATATGGAGGTGTGTGGAATCATAGAATGGAGTTTTGTGCAGTCACAGAATGGAGCTGTGTGAAGTCAGAATGGAGTTGTGTGAACTCATAGAATGGAGGTGTGTGAAGTCACAATGGAGGTGTGTGAAATCTTAGAATGGAGGTGTGCGAAGTCAAAAAATGGAGGTGTGTGAAGTCATAGAATGGAGGTGTGTGAAGGCATAGAATGGACTTTTGTGAAATAAGAATGAAGGTGTGTGAAGTCATACAATGGAGGTGTGTGACGTCACAGAATGGAGTTGTGTGAAGTCATAGAATGGAGGTGTGTGTAGTCAGAGAATCGATGTTTCTAAAGTAAGTATGAAGGTGTGTGAAGTCAAAGAATGGAGGTGTGTGAAGTCATAGAAGGGAGGTATGTGAAGTCACAGAATGGAGGTGTGTGAAGTCAGAATGGAGGTGTGAAGTCATAGATTGAGGTTGGGTGAAGTCATAGAAAGGAGGTGTGGGAAGTCATAGAATGGAGGAGTGTGAAGTCATTGAGTGGAGGTGAGTGAAGTCACAGATTCGAGGTCTGTGAAGTCATATAATGTAGGTGTGTGAAGTCAGAATGCAGATGTGTGAACTCATAGAATGGAGATGTGTGAACTCATAGAATGGAGGTGTGTGACGTCGTAATGGAAGTGTGTGAAGTCACAGAATGGAGGTGTGTGAAGTCATACAATGGAGGTGTGCAAAGTCAGAATGGATGTGTGTGAATTCACAGAATGGAGGTGTGTGAACTCAGAATGGAGTTGTGTGAAGTCATAGATGGAGGTGTGTGAAGTCATAGTATGGAGGTGTGTCAAATCATAGAATGGAGTTTTGTGAAGTCACAGAAGGGAGCTGTGTGAAGTCAGAAAGCAGGTGTGTGAAGTCATAGAATGTAGGTGTGTGAAGTCAGAATGGAGGTGTGTGAAATTATAGAATTGAGGTGTGTGAAGTCACAAAATGGAGGTGTGTGAATTCATAGAATGGAGGTGTATGAAATCATAAAATGGAAGTGTTTGAAGTCACAGAATGGAGGTGTGTGAAGTCTTAGAATGGAGGTGTGTGAAGTCACAGAATGGAGGTGTGTGAATTCATAGAATGGAGGTGTGTGAAATCATAAAATGGAAGTGTTTGAAGTCACAGAATGGAGGTGTGTGAAGTCAGAATGGAGGTGTGTGAAGTCATAGAATTAAGGTGTGTGAAGTCACGTTGGAGGTGTGTGAACTCATAGAATGGAGGTGTGTGAAATCACAGTGGAGGTGTGTGAAGTCATAGAATGGAGGTGTGTGAAGTCACAGAATGGAGGAGTGTGAAGTCATAGATGGAGGTGTGTGAAGTCAGAATTGAGGTGTGTGAAGTCAGAATGGAGGTGTGTGAAGTCACAGAATGGAGGTGTGTGAAGTCATAGAACGGAGGTGTGTGAAAACATAGAATGGAGGTGTGTGAAGTCAGAATGGACGTGTGTGCAGTCACAGAATTGAGGTGTGTGAATTCACAGAATAGAGGTGTGTGAAGTCAGAATGCAGGTGTGAAGTCACAGAGGGGAGGTGTGGGAAGTCACAGAATGGATGTTTGTGAAGTAAGAATGAAGTTGTTTGAAATCATAGAATGGAGGTGTGTGACGTAACAGAATGGAGGAGTGTGAAGTTATAGAATGGAGGTGTGTGAAGTCATAGAATTGAGGTGTGTGAAGTCATACAATGAAGGTGTGTGAAGTCACAGAATGGAGGTGTGTGAACTCAGAATGGAGGTGTGTGAAGTCATAGATGGAGGTGTGTTCACACATAGTATGGAGGTGTGTGAAGTCATAGAATGCATTTTTGTGAAATAAGAATGAAGGTGTGTGAAGTCATAGAATGGAGGTGTGTGACGTCACAGAATGGAGTTGTGTGAAGTCAGAATGGAGTTGTGTGAACTCATAGAATGGAGGTGTGTGAAGTCACAATGGAGGTGTGTGAAATCTTAGAATGGAGGTGTGTGAAGTCAAAAATGGAGGTGTGTGAAGTCATAGAATGGAGGTGTGTGAAGTCATATAATGGATTTTTATGAAATAAGAATGAAGGTGTGTGAAGTCATAGAATGGAGGTGTGTGACGTCACAGAATGGAGTTGTGTTAAGTCATAGAATGGAGCTGTGTGAAGTCAGAATGGAGGTGTGTGAAGTCACAGAATGGAGGTGTGTCAACTCAGAATGGAGGTGTGTGAAGTCACAGAATGGATGTGTGTGAAGTCATAGAATGGAGGTGTGTGAAGTCATAGAATGGAGGTGTGTGATGTCAGAATGGAGGTGTGTGAAGTCACAGAATTGAGGTGTGTGAACACAGAATGCAGGTGTGTGAATCACAGAATGGAGGTGTGTGAAATCATAGAATGGAGGTGTGTGAAGTCATAGAATGGATGTTTGTGAAGTAAGAATGAAGGTGTGTGAAGTCATAGAATAGAGGTGTGTGAAGTCAAAAATGGAGGTATGTGAAGTCACAGAATGGAGGTGTGTGAAGTCACACAATGGAGGTGTGTGAAGTCTCGAATGGAGGTGTGCGGTCATAGAAGGGAGGTGGGTGAAGTCATAGAAAGGAGGTGTGGAAGTCATAGAATGGAGGAGTGTGAAGTCATACAGTGGAGGTGACTGAAGACACAGATTCGAGGTCTGTGAAGTCATAGAATGGAGGTGTGTGAAGTCAGATTGGAGGTGTGTGAAATCACAGAATGGAGGTGTGTGAAGTCACAGAATGGAGGTGTGTGAAGTCATAGAATGGAAGTGTGTGAAATCATAGAATGGAGGTGTGTGAAGTCACAGAATTGAGGTGTGTGAAGTCAGATTGGAGGTGTGTGAAGTCAGAATGGAGGTGAGTGAAATCATAGAATGGAGGAGTGTGAAGTCATAGAATGGAGGTTTGTGAACTCAGAATGGAGGTTTGTGAAGTCATAGAATGGAGGTGTGTGAACTCAGAATGGAGGTGTGTGAAGTCACAGAATGAAGGTGTGTGAAGTCATAGAATGGAGGTTTGTGAACTCACAGAATGGAGGTGTGTTAACTCATAGAATGGAGGTGTGTGAAGTCATAGGATCGAGGTGTGTGAAGTCACAGAATGGAGGTGTGTGAAGTCACAGAATGGAGGTGTGTGAAGTCACAGAATGGAGGTGTGTGAACTCAGAATATAGATGTGTGAAGCCACAGAATGGAGGTGTGTGAAGTCATAGAATGGAAGTGTGTGAAGTCATAGAAAGGAGGTGTGTGAACTCAGAATGGAGGTGTGTGAAGTCACAGAATGGAGGTTTGTGAAGTCATAGAATGGAGGTGTGTGAAGTCAGAGAATGGAGGTGTGTGAAGTCAGAATGAATGTGTGTGAAGTCACAGAATTGAGTGTGTGAAGTCACAAAATGGAGGTGTGTGAAGTCACAATGAAGGTGTGTGTAATCACAGAATGGAGGTGTGTGAAGTCACAGAATGGATGTTTGTGAAGTAAGAATGAAGGTGTTTGAAGTCATAGAGTGGAGGTGTGTGAAGTCACAGAATGGAGGTGTGTGAAGTCATAGAATTGAGGTGTGTGAAGTCTAAATGGAGTTGTGTGAAGTCATGGAATGGTCGTTTTTGATGTCAACGAATGGAGGTGTGTGAAGTCATAGAATGGAGGTGTGTGAAGTCAGATTGGAGGTGGGTGAAATCACAGAATGGAGGTGTGTCAACTCAGAAATGAGGTGTGTGAAGTCATAGAATGGAGGTGTGTGAAGTCATAGAATGGAAGTGTGTGAAATAATAGAATGGAGGTGTGGGAAGTCACAGAATTGAGGTGTGTGAAGTCAGAATGGAGGTGTGTGAAGTCAGAATGGAGGTGAGTGAAGTCATACAATGGAGATGTGTGAAGTCATAGAATGGAGGTCTCTGAACTCAGAATGGAGGTTTGTGAAGTCATTGAATGGAGGTGTGTGAACTCAGAATGGAGGTGTGTGAAGTCACACAATGGAGGTGTGTGAAGTCATAGAATGGAGTTTTGTGAAATCACAGAATGGAGGTGTGTGAATTCATAGAATGGAGGTGTGAAGTCATAGGATCCAGGTGTGTGAAGTCACAGAATGGAGGTGTGTGAAGTCACAGAATGGAGGTGTGTGAAGTCACAGAATGTAGGTGTGTGAACTCAGAATGTAGGTGTGTGAAGCCACAGAAAGGAGGTGTGTGAAGTCAAAGAATGGAAGTGTGTGAAGTCATAGAAAGGAGGTGTGTGAACTCAGTATGGAGGTGTGTGAAGTCACAGAATGGAGTTTTGTGAAGTCATAGAATGGAGGTGTGTGTAGTCAGAGAATGGATGTTTCTGAAGTAAGTATGAAGGTGTGTGAACTTAAAGAATTGAGGTGTGTGAAGTCATAGAAGGGAGGTGTGTGAAGTCACAGAATGGAGGTGTGTGAAGTAAGAATGGAGGTGTGAAGTCATAGATTGAGGTTGGGTGAAGTCATAGAAAGGAGGTGTGGGAAGTCATAGAATGGAGGAGTGTGAAGTCATAGAGTGGAGGTGAGTGAAGTCACAAATTCGAGGTCTGTGAAGTCATAGAATGGAGGTGTGTGAAGTCAGAATGCAGGTGTGTGAAGTCATAGAATGGAGATGTGTGAACTCATAGAATGGAGGTGTGTGACGTCGTAATGGAAGTGTGTGAAGTCACAGAATGGAGGTGTGTGAAGTCATACAATGGAGGTGTGCAAAGTCAGAATGGTTGTGTGTGAATTCACAGAATGGAGGTGTGTGAACTCAGAATGGAGTTGTGTGAAGTCATAGATGGAGGTGTGTGAAGTCATAGTATGGAGGTGTGTCAAATCATAGAATGGAGTTTTGTGAAGTCACAGAAGGGAGCTGTGTGAAGTCAGAAAGGAGGTGTGTGAAGTCATAGAATGGAGGTGTGTGAAGTCAGAATGGAGGTGTGTGAAATTATAGAATTGAGGTGTGTGAAGTCACAAAATGGAGGTGTGTGAATTCATAGAATGGAGGTGTGTGAAATCATAAAATGGAGTGTTTGAAGTCACAGAATGGAGGTGTGTGAAGTCAGAATGGAGGTGTGTGAAGCCTTAGAATTAAGGTGTGTGAAGTCACATTGGAGGTGTGTGAACTCATAGAATGGAGGTGTGTGAAATCACAGTGGAGGTGTGTGAGGTCATAGAATGGAGGTGTGTGAAGTCACAGAATGGAGGTGTGTGAAGTCATAGAATGGAGGTGTGTGAAAACATAGAATGGAGGTGTGTGAAGTCAGAATGGAGGTGTGTGCAGTCACAGAATTGAGGTGTGTGAATTCACAGAATAGAGGTGTGTGAAGTCAGAATGCAGGTGTGAAGTCACAGAGGGGAGGTGTGGGAAGTCACAGAATGGATGTTTGTGAAATAAGAATGAAGGTGTGTGAAGTCATAGAATGGAGGTGTGTGACGTCACAGAATGGAGTTGTGTGAAGTCAGAATGGAGTTGTGTGAACTCATAGAATGGAGGTGTGTGAAGTCACAATGGAGGTGTGTGAAATCTTAGAATGGAGGTTTGTGAAGTCAAAAATGGAGGTATGTGAAGTCATAGAATGGAGGTGTGTGAAGTCATATAATGGATTTTTATGAAATAAGAATGAAGGTGTGTGAAGTCATAGAATGGAGGTGTGTGACGTCACAGAATGGAGTTATGTGAAGTCATAGAATGGAGCTGTGTGAAGTCAGAATGGAGGTGTGTGAAGTCACAGAATGGAGGTGTGTCAACTCAGAATGGAGGTGTGTGAAGTCAAGAATGGATGTGTGTGAAGTCATAGAATGGAGGTGTGTGAAGTCATAGAATGGAGGTGTGTGAAGTCAGAATGGAGGTGTGTGAAGTCACAGAATTGAGGTGTGTGAACACAGAATGCAGGTGTGTGAATCACAGAATGGAGGTGTGTGAAGTCATAGAATGGATGTTTGTGAAGTAAGAATGAAGGTGTGTGAAGTCATAGAATAGAGGTGTGTGAAGTCAAAGAATGGAGGTGTGTGAAGTCACAGAATGGAGGTGTGTGAAGTCACACAATGGAGGTGTGTGAAGTCTCGAATGGAGGTGTGCGGTCATAGAAGGGAGGTGGGTGAAGTCATAGAAAGGAGGTGTGGGAAGTCATAGAATGGAGGAGTGTGAAGTCATACAGTGGAGGTGACTGAAGACACAGATTCGAGGTCTGTGAAGTCATAGAATGGAGGTGTGTAAAGGCAGAATGGCGGTGTGTGAAGTCATAGAATGGAGATTTGTGAATTCATAGAATGGAGGTGTGTGACGTCACAATTGAAGTGTGTGAAGTCATAAAATGGAGGTGTGTGAAGTCACAGAATGGAGGTGTGTGAACTCAGAATGGAGGTGTGTGAAGTCATAGATGGAGGTGTGTGAAGTCATAGTATGGAGGTGTGTGAAATCATAGAATGGATTTTTGTGAAGTCACACAATGGAGCTGTGTGAAGTCAGAGTGGAGGTGTGTGAAGTCATAGAATGGAGGTGTGTGAAGTCAGAATGGTGGTATGTGAAATCATAGAATCAAGGTGTGTGAAGTCACAATGGAGGTGTGTGAAGTCATAGAATGGAGGTGTGGAAATCATAGAATGGAGTTTTGTGAAGTCACACAATGGAGCTCTGTGAAGTCAGAATGGAGGTGTGTGAAGTCACAGAATGAAGGTGTGTGAATCACAGAATGGAGGTATGTGAACTCAGAATGAAGGTGGGTGAAGTCACAGAATGGAGGTGTGTGAAGTCATAGAATGGAGGTGTGTGAAGTCACAGAATGGAGGTGTGTGAATTCATAGAATGGAGGTGTGTGAAGTCATAGAATGGAGGTGTGTGAAGTCATAGAATGGAGTTGTGTGAATTCATAGAATGGAGGTGTGTGAAGTCACAGAATGGAGGTTTGTGTACTCCAAATGGAGGTGTTCGAAGTCAAAGAATGGAGGTGTGTGAAGTCATAGAATGGAAGTGTGTGAAGTCATAGAATGGAGGTGTGTGAAGTCAGAATGGACATGTGTGAAGTCACAGAATTGAGGTGTGTGAACCCAGAATGGAGGTGTGTGAAGTCACAGAATGGAGGTGTGTGAAGTCAAAATGGAGGTGTGTGAACTCATAGAATGGAGGTGTGTGAACTCATAGAATTGAGGTGTGTGAAGTCATGGAATTGAGGTGTTTGAAGTCATGGAATGGAGGTGTGTGAAGTCCAAGAATGGAGGTGTGTGAAGTCAAAGAATGAAGGTGTGTGAACTCACAGAATGGAGGTTGCCGGGGCCAACCGGCGGCAAACCAGGGTTCGCAGATTGGGGTTCCTGAAATCGGGGGCAAGGACTAGCAAGAAAGAGAAGAGAGACAGACACAGCGGGTCCGGGATGTCCGCAGTCCAGGTAAAGACTGCCGAGACTGCCTGTTTATTTTCCACTCCCCCTTCTTCCCTCCTCCTGACCCAGGAACCTCCAGGTGTTACATTCATATGGTAATTCTCAGGTCATTTACATAGAATAGGGCCAGAAAGCAATAAGACAATAAAGCCATCGTCTGATGCAAGCCAAGGTACAGATTGATTCCACTCTGGCTCACAACAGTAGGTGTGTGAAGACACAGAATTGAAGTGTGTGAAGTCAAAATGGAGGTGTGTGAAGTCACAGAATGGAGGTCTGTGAAGACACAGAATTGAGGTGTGTGAAGTCAGAATGGAGGTGTGTGAAGTCAGAATGGAGGTGTGTGAAGTCAGAGAATGTAAGTGTGTGAAGTCATAGAATGGAGGTGTGTGAAAACATAGAATGGAGGTGTGTGAAGTCAGAATGGAGGTGTGTGAAGTCACAGAATTGAGGTGTGTGAATTCACAGAATAGAGGTGTGTGAAGTCAGAATGCAGGTGTGAAGTCACAGACGGGAGGTGTGTGAAGTCACAGAATGGATGTTTGTGAAGTAAGAATGAAGGTGTTTGAAATCACAGAATGGAGGTGTGTGACCTCACAGAATGGAGGTGTGTGAAGTTATAGAATGGAGGTGTGTGAAGTCATAGAATTGAGGTGTGTGAAGTCATACAATGAAGGTGTGTGAAGTCAGAATGGAGGTGTGTGAAGTCACAGAATGGAGGTGTGTGAACTCAGAATGGAGGTGTGTGAAGTCAACGATGGAGGTGTGTGAAGACATAATATGGAGGTGTGTGGAATCATAGAATGGAGTTTCGTGCAGTCACAGAATGGAGCTGTGTGAAGTCAGAATGGAGTTGTGTGAACTCATAGAATGGAGGTGTGTGAAGTCACAATGGAGGTGTGTGAAATCTTAGAATGGAGGTGTGTGAAGTCAAAAAATGGAGGTGTGTGAAGTCATAGAATGGAGGTGTGTGAAGTCATAGAATGGACTTTTGTGAAATAAGAATGAAGGTGTGTGAAGTCATACAATGGAGGTGTGTGACGTCACAGAATGGAGTTGTGTGAAGTCATAGAATGGAGCTGTGTGAAGTCAGACTGGAGGTGTGTGAAGTCACAGAATGGAGGTGTGTCAACTCAGAATGGAGGTGTGTGAAGTCACAGAATGGATATGTGTGAAGTCATAGAATGGAGGTGTGTGAAGTCATAGAATGGAGGTGTGTGAAGTCAGAATGGAGGTGTGTGAAGTCAGAATGGAGGCGTGTGAAGTCACAGAATTGAGGTGTGTGAACACAGAATGCAGGTGTGTGAATCACAGAATGGAGGTGTGTGAAATCATAGAATGGAGGTGTGTGAAGTCATAGATTGGATGTTTGTGAAGTAAGAATGAAGGTGTGTGAAGGCATAGAATAGCGGTGTGTGAAGTCAAAGAATGGAGGTGTGTGAAGTCACAGAATGGAGGTGTGTGAAGTCACACAATGGAGGTGTGTGAAGTCTCGAATGGAGGTGTGCGGTTATAGAAGGGAGGTGGGTGAAGTAATAGAAAGGAGGTGTGGGAAGTCATAGAATGGAGGAGTGTGAAGTCATACAGTGGAGGTGACTGAAGACACAGATTCGAGGTCTGTGAAGTCATAGAATGGAGGTGTGTAAAGTCAGAATGTAGGTGTGTGAAGTCATAAAATGGAGATTTGTGAATTCATAGAATGGAGGTGTGTGACGTCACAATTGAAGAGTGTGAAGTCATAAAATGGAGGTGTGTGAAGTCTTAGAATGGAGGTGTGTGAAGTCATACAATGGAGGTGAGTGAAGTCAGAATGGAGGGGTGTGAAGTCACAGAATGGAGGTGTGTGAACTCAGAATGGAGGTGTGTGAAGTCATATTTGGAGGTGTGTGAAGTCATAGTATGGAGGTGTGTGAAATCATAGAATGGATTTTTGTGAAGTCACACAATGGAGCTGTGTGAAGTCAGAATGAAGGTGTGCGAAGTCATAGAATGGAGGTGTGTGAAGTCAGTATGGAGGTATGTGAAATCATAGAATCAAGTTGTGTGAAGTCACAATGGAGGTGTGTGAAGTCATAGAATGGAGGTGTGTGAAATCATAGAATGGAGTTTTGTGAAGTCACACAATGGAGCTGTGTGAAGTCAGAATGGAGGTGTGTGAAGTCATAGAATGAAGGTGTGTGAATTCACAGAATACAGGTGTGTGAAGTCAGAATGCAGGTGTGAAGTCACAGACGGGAGGTGTGTGAAGTCACAGAATGGATGTTTGTGAAGTAAGAATGAAGGTGTTTGAAATCACAGAATGGAGGTGTGTGACCTCACAGAATGGAGGTGTGTGAAGTTATAGAATGGAGGTGTGTGAAGTCATAGAATTGAGGTGTGTGAAGTCATACAATGAAGGTGTGTGAAGTCAGAATGGAGGTGTTCGCAGTCAAAGAATGGAGGTGTGTGAAGTCACAGAATGGAGGTTTGTGTACTCCAAATGGAGGTGTTCGAAGTCAAAGAATGGAGGTGTGTGAAGTCATAGAATGGAAGTGTGTGAACTCATAGAATGGAGGTGTGTGAAGTCAGAATGGACATGTGTGAAGTCACAGAATTGAGGTGTGTGAACCCAGAATGGAGGTGTGTGAAGTCACAGAATGCAGGTGTGTGAAGTCAAAATGGAGGTGTGTGAACTCATAGAATTGAGGTGTGTGAACTCATAGAATTGAGGTGTGTGAAGTCATGGAATTGAGGTGTGTGAAGTCATGGAATGGAGGTGTGTGAAGTCCAAGAATGGAGGTGTGTGAAGTCAAAGAATGAAGGTGTGTGAACTCACAGAATGGAGGTTGCCGGGGCCAACCGGCGGCAAACCAGGGTTCGCAGATTGGGGTTCCTGAAATCGGGGGCAAGGACTAGCAAGAAAGAGAATAGAGACAGACACAGCGGGTCCGGGATGTCCGCAGTCCAGGTAAAGACTGCCGAGACTGCCTGTTTATTTTCCACTCCCCCTTTTTCCCTCCTCCTGACCCAGGAACCTCCAGGTGTTACATTCATATGGTAATTCTCAGGTCATTTACATAGAATAGGGCCAGAAAGCAATAAGACAATAAAGCCATCGTCTGATGCAAGCCAAGGTACAGATTGATTCCACTCTGGCTCACAACAGGAGGTGTGTGAAGTCACAGAATTGAAGTGTGTGAAGTCAAAATGGAGGTGTGTGAAGTCACAGAATGGAGGTAGGTGAAGACACAGAATTGAGGTGTGTGAAGTCAGAATGGAGGTGTGTGAAGTCAGAATGGAGGTGTGTGAAGTCAGAGAATGTAAGTGTGTGAAGTCATAGAATGGAGGTGTGTGAAAACATAGAATGGAGGTGTGTGAAGTCAGAATGGAGGTGTGTGAAGTCACAGAATTGAGGTGTGTGAATTCACAGAATAGAGGTGTGTGAAGTCAGAATGCAGGTGTGAAGTCACAGACGGGAGGTGTGTGAAGTCACAGAATGGATGTTTGTGAAGTAAGAATGAAGGTGTTTGAAATCATAGAATGGAGGTGTTTGACCTCACAGAATGGAGGTGTGTGAAGTTATAGAATGGAGGTGTGTGAAGTCATAGAATTGAGGTGTGTGAAGTCATACAATGAAGGTGTGTGAAGTCAGAATGGAGGTGTGTGAAGTCACAGAATGGAGGTGTGTGAACTCAGAATGGAGGTGTGTGAAGTCAAAGAAGGATGTGTGTGAAGACATAATATGGAGGTGTGTGGAATCATAGAATGGAGTTTTGTGCAGTCACAGAATGGAGCTGTGTGAAGTCAGAATGGAGTTGTGTGAAGTCATAGAATGGAGGTGTGTGAAGTCACAATGGAGGTGTGTGAAATCTTAGAATGGAGGTGTGTGAAGTCAAAAAATGGAGGTGTGTGAAGTCATAGAATGGAGGTGTGTGAAGTCATAGAATGGACTTTTGTGAAATAAGAATGAAGGTGTGTGAAGTCATACAATGGAGGTGTGTGACGTCTCAGAATGGAGTTGTGTGAAGTCATAGAATGGAGCTGTGTGAAGTCAGAATGGAGGTGTGTGAAGTCACAGAATGGAGGTGTGTCAACTCAGAATGGAGGTGTGTGAAGTCACAGAATGGATATGTGTGAAGTCATAGAATGGAGGTGTGTGAAGTCATAGAATGGAAGTGTGTGAAATAATAGAATGGAAGTGTGGGAAGTCACAGAATTGAGGTGTGTGAAGTCAGAATGGAGGTGTGTGAAGTCAGAATGGAGGTGAGTGAAGTCATACAATGGAGATGTGTGAAGTCATAGAATGGAGGTGTGTGAACTCAGAATGGAGGTGTGTGAAGTTACAGAATGGAGGTGTGTGAAGTCATAGAATGGAGGTTTGTGAAATCACAGAATGGAGGTGTGTGAATTCATAGAATGGAGGTGTGAAGTCATAGGATCCAGGTGTGTGAAGTCACAGAATGGAGGTGTGTGAAGTCGCAGAATGGAGGTGTGTGAAGTCACAGAATGTAGGTGTGTGAACTCAGAATGTAGGTGTGTGAAGCCACAAAAAGGAGGTGTGTGAAGTCATAGAATGGAAGTGTGTGAAGTCATAGAAAGGAGGTGTGTGAACTCAGTATGGAGGTGTGTGAAGTCATAGAATGGAGTTTTGTGAAGTCATAGAATGGAGGTGTGTGTGGTCAGAGAATGGATGTTTCTAAAGTAAGTATGAAGGTGTGTGAAGTCAAAGAATGGAGGTGTGTGAAGTCATAGAAGGGACGTATGTGAAGTCACAGAATGGAGGTGTGTGAAGTCAGAATGGAGGTGTGAAGTCATAGATTGAGGTTGGGTGAAGTCATAGAAAGGAGGTGTGGGAAGTCATAGAATGGAGGAGTGTGAAGTCATTGAGTGGAGGTGAGTGAAGTCACAGATTCGAGGTCTGTGAAGTCATAGAATGGAGGTGTGTGAAGTCAGAATGCAGGTGTGTGAAGTCATAGAATGGAGATGTGTGAACTCATAGAATGCAGGTGTGTGACGTCGTAATGGAAGTGTGTGAAGTCACAGAATGGAGGTGTGTGAAGTCATACAATGGAAGTGTGCAAAGTCAGAATGGATGTGTGTGAATTCACAGAATGGAGGTGTGTGAACTCAGAATGGAGTTGTGTGAAGTCATAGATGGAGGTGTGTGAAGTCATAGTATGGAGGTGTGTCAAATCATAGAATGGAGTTTTGTGAAGTCACAGAAGGGAGCTGTGTGAAGTCAGAAAGGAGGTGTGTGAAGTCATAGAATGGAGGTGTGTGAAGTCAGAATGGAGGTGTGTGAAATTATAGAATTGAGGTGTGTGAAGTCACAAAATGGAGGTGTGTGAATTCATAGAATGGAGGTGTGTGAAATCATAAAATGGAAGTGTTTGAAGTCACAGAATGGAGGTGTGTGAAGTCTTAGAATGGAGGTATGTGAAGTCACAGAATGGAGGTGTGTGAATTCATAGAATGGAGGTGTGTGAAATCATAAAATGGAAGTGTTTGAAGTCACAGAATGGAGGTGTGTGAAGTCAGAATGGAGGTGTGTGAAGTCACAGAATGGAGGTGTGTGAAGTCATAGATGGAGGTGTGTGAAGTCAGAATTGAGGTGTGTGAAGTCAGAATGGAGGTGTGTGAAGTCACAGATGGAGGTGTGTGAAGTCATAGAATGGAGGTGTGTGAAAACATAGAATGGAGGTGTGTGAAGTCAGAATGGAGGTGTGTGCAGTCACAGAATTAAGGTGTGTGAATTCACAGAATAGAGGTGTGTGAAGTCAGAATGCAGGTGTGAAGTCACAGAGGGGAGGTGTGGGAAGTCACAGAATGGATGTTTGTGAAGTAAGAATGAAGGTGTTTGAAATCATAGAATGGAGGTGTGTGACGTAACAGAATGGAGGAGTGTGAAGTTATAGAATGGAGGTGTGTGAAGTCATAGAATTGAGGTGTGTGAAGTCATACAATGAAGGTGTGTGAAGTCAGAATGGAGGTGTGTGAAGTCACAGAATGGAGGTGTGTGAACTCAGAATGGAGGTGTGTGAAGTCATAGATGGAGGTGTGTTCACACATAGTATGGAGGTGTGTGAAGTCATAGAATGCATTTTTGTGAAATAAGAATGAAGGTGTGTGAAGTCATAGAATGGAGGTGTGTGACGTCACAGAATGGAGTTGTGTGAAGTCAGAATGGAGTTGTGTGAACTCATAGAATGGAGGTGTGTGAAGTCACAATGGAGGTGTGTGAAATCTTAGAATGGAGGTGTGTGAAGTCAAAAATGGAGGTGTGTGAAGTCATAGAATGGAGGTGTGTGAAGTCATATAATGGATTTTTATGAAATAAGAATGAAGGTGTGTGAAGTCATAGAATGGAGGTGTGTGACGTCACAGAATGGAGAGCTGTGTGAAGTCAGAATGGAGGTGTGTGAAGTCACAGAATGGAGGTGTGTCAACTCAGAATGGAGGTGTGTGAAGTCACAGAATGGATGTGTGTGAAGTCATAGAATGAAGGTGTGTGAAGTCATAGAATGGAGGTGTGTGAAGTCAGAATTGAGGTGTGTGAAGTCAGAGAATTGAGGTGTGTGAACACAGAATGCAGGTGTGTGAATCACAGAATGGAGGTGTGTGAAATCATAGAATGGAGGTGTGTGAAGTCATAGAATGGATGTTTGTGAAGTAAGAATGAAGGTGTGTGAAGTCATGGAATAGAGGTGTGTGAAGTCAAAGAATGGAGGTGTGTGAAGTCACAGAATGGAGGTGTGTGAAGTCACACAATGGAGGTGTGTGAAGTCTCGAATGGAGGTGTGCGGTCATAGAAGGGAGGTGGGTGAAGTCATAGAAAGGAGGTGTGGGAAGTCATAGAATGGAGGAGTGTGAAGTCCTACAGTGGAGGTGACTGAAGACACAGATTCGAGGTCTGTGAAGTCATAGAATGGAGGTTTGTAAAGTCAGAATGGAGGTGTGTGAAGTCATAGAATGGAGATTTGTGAATTCATAGAATGGAGGTGTGTGACGTCACAATTGAAGTGTGTGAAGTCATAAAATGGAGGTGTGTGAAGTCACAGAATGGAGGTGTGTGAACTCAGAATGGAGGTGTGTGAAGTCATAGATGGAGGTGTGTGAAGTCATAGTATGGAGGTGTGTGAAATCATAGAATGGGTTTTTGTGAAGTCACAAATGGAGCTGTGTGAAGTCAGAATGGAGGTGTGTGAAGTCATAGAGTGGAGGTGTGTGAAGTCAGAATGGAGGTATGTGAAATCATAGAATCAAGGTGTGTGAAGTCACAATGGAGGTGTGTGAAGTCATAGAATGGAGGTGTGGCAATCATAGAATGGAGTTTTGTGAAGTCACACAATGGAGCTGTGTGAAGTCAGAATGGAGGTGTGTGAAGTCACAGAATGAAGGTGTGTGAATCACAGAATGGAGGTATGTGAACTCAGAATGAAGGTGGGTGAAGTCACAGAATGGAGGTGTGTGAAGTCATAGAATGGAGGTGTGTGAAGTCACAGAATGGAGGTGTGTGAATTCATAGAATGGAGGTGTGTGAAGTCATAGAATGGAGGTGTGTGAAGTCATAGAATGGAGGTGTGTGAATTCATAGAATGGAGGTGTGTGAAGTCACAGAATGGAGGTTTGTGTACTCCAAATGGAGGTGTTCGAAGTCAAAGAATGGAGGTGTGTGAAGTCATAGAATGGAAGTGTGTGAAGTCATAGAATGGAGGTGTGTGAAGTCAGAATGGTCATGTGTGAAGTCACAGAATTGAGGTGTGTGAACCCAGAATGGAGGTGTGTGAAGTCACAGAATGGAGGTTTGTGAAGTCATACAATGAAGGTGTGTGGAGTCATAGAATGGAGGTGTGTGAAGTCAAAATGGAGGTGTGTGAACTCATAGAATTGAGGTGTGTGACGTCATGGAATTGAGGTGTGTGAAGTCATGGAATGGAGGTGTGTGAAGTCCAAGAATGGAGGTGTGTGAAGTCAAAGAATGGAGGTGTGTGAACTCACAGAATGGAGGTTGCCGGGGCCAACCGGCGGCAAACCAGGGTTCGCAGATTGGGGTTCCTGAAATCGGGGGCAAGGACTAGCAAGAAAGAGAAGAGAGACAGACACAGCGGGTCCGGGATGTCCGCAGTCCAGGTAAAGACTGCCGAGACTGCCTGTTTATTTTCCACTCCCCCTTCTTCCCTCCTCCTGACCCAGGAACCTCCAGGTGTTACATTCATATGGTAATTCTCAGGTCATTTACATAGAATAGGGCCAGAAAGCAATAAGACAATAAAGCCATCGTCTGATGCAAGCCAAGGTACAGATTGATTCCACTCTGGCTCACAACAGGAGGTGTGTGAAGTCACAGAATTGAAGTGTGTGAAGTCAAAATGGAGGTGTGTGAAGTCACAGAATGGAGGTCTGTGAAGACACAGAATTGAGGTGTGTGAAGTCAGAATGGAGGTGTGTGAAGTCAGAATGGAGGTGAGTGAAGTCAGAGAATGTAAGTGTGTGAAGTCATAGAATGGAGGTGTGTGAAAACATAGAATGGAGGTGTGTGAAGTCAGAATGGAGGTGTGTGAAGTCACAGAATTGAGGTGTGTGAATTCACAGAATAGAGGTGTGTGAAGTCAGAATGCAGGTGTGAAGTCACAGACGGGAGGTGTGTGAAGTCACAGAATGGATGTTTGTGAAGTAAGAATGAAGGTGTTTGAAATCACAGAATGGAGGTGTGTGACCTCACAGAATGGAGGTGTGTGAAGTTATAGAATGGAGGTGTGTGAAGTCATAGAATTGAGGTGTGTGAAGTCATACAATGAAGGTGTGTGAAGTCAGAATGGAGGTGTGTGAAGTCACAGAATGGAGGTGTGTGAACTCAGAATGGAGGTGTGTGAAGTCAACGATGGAGGTGTGTGAAGACATAATATGGAGGTGTGTAGAATCATAGAATGGAGTTTTGTGCAGTCACAGAATGGAGCTGTGTGAAGTCAGAATGGAGTTGTGTGAAGTCATAGAATGGAGGTGTGTGAAGTCACAATGGAGGTGTGTGAAATCTTAGAATGGAGGTGTGTGAAGTCAAAAAATGGAGGTGTGTGAAGTCATAGAATGGAGGTGTGTGAAGTCATAGAATGGACTTTTGTGAAATAAGAATGAAGGTGTGTGAAGTCATACAATGGAGGTGTGTGACGTCACAGAATGGAGTTGTGTGAAGTCATAGAATGGAGCTGTGTGAAGTCAGAATGGAGGTGTGTGAAGTCACAGAATGGAGGTGTGTCAACTCAGAATGGAGGTGTGTGAAGTCACAGAATGGATATGTGTGAAGTCATAGAATGGAGGTGTGTGAAGTCATAGAATGGAGGTGTATGAAGTCAGAATGGAGGCGTGTGAAGTCACAGAATTGAGGTGTGTGAACACAGAATGCAGGTGTGTGAATCACAGAATGGAGGTGTGTGAAATCATAGAATGGAGGTGTGTGAAGTCATAGATTGGATGTTTGTGAAGTAAGAATGAAGGTGTGTGAAGTCATAGAATAGCGGTGTGTGAAGTCAAAGAATGGAGGTGTGTGAAGTCACAGAATGGAGGTGTGTGAAGTCACACAATGGAGGTGTGTGAAGTCTCGAATGGAGGTGTGCGGTTATAGAATGGAGGTGGGTGAAGTAATAGAAAGGAGGTGTGGGAAGTCATAGAATGGAGGAGTGTGAAGTCCTACAGTGGAGGTGACTGAACACACAGATTCGAGGTCTGTGAAGTCATAGAATGGAGGTGTGTAAAGTCAGAATGTAGGTGTGTGAAGTCATAGAATGGAGATTTATGAATTCATAGAATGGAGGTGTGTGACGTCACAATTGAAGAGTGTGAAGTCATAAAATGGAGGTGTGTGAAGTCATAGAATGGAGGTGTGTGAAGTCATACAATGGAGGTGAGTGAAGTCAGAATGGAGGTGTGTGAAGTCACAGAATGGAGGTGTGTGAACTCAGAATGGAGGTGTGTGAAGTCATATTTGGAGGTGTGTGAAGTCATAGTATGGAGGTGTGTGAAATCATAGAATGGATTTTTGTGAAGTCACACAATGGAGCTGTGTGAAGTCAGAATGGAGGTGTGTGAAGTCATAGAATGGAGGTGTGTGAAGTCAGAATGGAGGTATGTGAAATCATAGAATCAAGGTGTGTGAAGTCACAATGGAGGTGTGTGAAGTCATAGAATGGAGGTGTGTGAAATCATAGAATGGAGTTTTGTGAAGTCACACAATGGAGCTGTGTGAAGTCAGAATGGAGGTGTGTGAAGTCACAGAATGAAGGTGTGTGAATCACAGAATGGAGGTATGTGAACTCAGAATGAAGGTGGGTGAAGTCACAGAATGGAGGTGTGTGAAGTCATAGAATGGAGGTGTGTGAAGTCACAGAATGGAGGTGTGTGAATTCATAGAATGGAGGTGTGTGAAGTCATAGAATGGAGGTGTGTGAAGTCATAGAATGGAGGTGTGTGAATTCATAGAATGGAGGTGTGTGAAGTCACAGAATGGAGGTTTGTGTACTCCAAATGGAGGTGTTCGAAGTCAAAGAATGGAGGTGTGTGAAGTCATAGAATGGAAGTGTGTGAAGTCATAGAATGGAGGTGTGTGAAGTCAGAATGGACATGTGTGAAGTCACAGAATTGAGGTGTGTGAACCCAGAATGGAGGTGTGTGAAGTCACAGAATGGAGGTTTGTGAAGTCATACAATGAAGGTGTGTGGAGTCATGGAATGGAGGTGTGTGAAGTCAAAATGGAGGGGTGTGAACTCATAGAATTGAGGTGTGTGACGTCATGGAATTGAGGTGTGTGAAGTCATGGAATGGAGGTGTGTGAAGTCCAAGAATGGAGGTGTGTGAAGTCAAAGAATGGAGGTGTGTGAACTCACAGAATGGAGGTTGCCGGGGCCAACCGGCGGCAAACCAGGGTTCGCAGATTGGGGTTCCTGAAATCGGGGGCAAGGACTAGCAAGAAAGAGAAGAGAGACAGACACAGCGGGTCCGGGATGTCCGCAGTCCAGGTAAAGACTGCCGAGACTGCCTGTTTATTTTCCACTCCCCCTTCTTCCCTCCTCCTGACCCAGGAACCTCCAGGTGTTACATTCATATGGTAATTCTCAGGTCATTTACATAGAATAGGGCCAGAAAGCAATAAGACAATAAAGCCATCGTCTGATGCAAGCCAAGGTACAGATTGATTCCACTCTGGCTCACAACAGGAGGTGTGTGAAGTCACAGAATTGAAGTGTGTGAAGTCAAAATGGAGGTGTGTGAAGTCACAGAATGGAGGTCTGTGAAGACACAGAATTGAGGTGTGTGAAGTCAGAATGGAGGTGTGTGAAGTCAGAATGGAGGTGTGTGAAGTCAGAGAATGTAAGTGTGTGAAGTCATAGAATGGAGGTGTGTGAAAACATAGAATGGAGGTGTGTGAAGTCAGAATGGAGGTGTGTGAAGTCACAGAATTGAGGTGTGTGAATTCACAGAATAGAGGTGTGTGAAGTCAGAATGCAGGTGTGAAGTCACAGACGGGAGGTGTGTGAAGTCACAGAATGGATGTTTGTGAAGTAAGAATGAAGGTGTTTGAAATCACAGAATGGAGGTGTGTGACCTCACAGAATGGAGGTGTGTGAAGTTATAGAATGGAGGTGTGTGAAGTCATAGAATTGAGGTGTGTGAAGTCATACAATGAAGGTGTGTGAAGTCAGAATGGAGGTGTGTGAAGTCACAGAATGGAGGTGTGTGAACTCAGAATGGAGGTGTGTGAAGTCAACGA
Organism: Megascapheus bottae; assembly: GCA_024803745.1. NCBI lineage: Eukaryota > Metazoa > Chordata > Mammalia > Rodentia > Geomyidae > Megascapheus > Megascapheus bottae. The sequence continues at coordinate 3,178,202 of JANJXV010000054.1, read as the reverse complement.
TGGAGGTGTGTGAAGACATAATATGGAGGTGTGTAGAATCATAGAATGGAGTTTTGTGCAGTCACAGAATGGAGCTGTGTGAAGTCAGAATGGAGTTGTGTGAACTCATAGAATGGAGGTGTGTGAAGTCACAATGGAGGTGTGTGAAATCTTAGAATGGAGGTGTGTGAAGTCAAAAAATGGAGGTGTGTGAAGTCATAGAATGGAGGTGTGTGAAGTCATAGAATGGACTTTTGTGAAATAAGAATGAAGGTGTGTGAAGTCATACAATGGAGGTGTGTGACGTCACAGAATGGAGTTGTGTGAAGTCATAGAATGGAGCTGTGTGAAGTCAGAATGGAGGTGTGTGAAGTCACAGAATGGAGGTGTGTCAACTCAGAATGGAGGTGTGTGAAGTCACAGAATGGATATGTGTGAAGTCATAGAATGGAGGTGTGTGAAGTCATAGAATGGAGGTGTATGAAGTCAGAATGGAGGCGTGTGAAGTCACAGAATTGAGGTGTGTGAACACAGAATGCAGGTGTGTGACTCACAGAATGGAGGTGTGTGAAATCATAGAATGGAGGTGTGTGAAGTCATAGATTGGATGTTTGTGAAGTAAGAATGAAGGTGTGTGAAGTCATAGAATAGCGGTGTGTGAAGTCAAAGAATGGAGGTGTGTGAAGTCACAGAATGGAGGTGTGTGAAGTCACACAATGGAGGTGTGTGAAGTCTCGAATGGAGGTGTGCGGTTATAGAATGGAGGTGGGTGAAGTAATAGAAAGGAGGTGTGGGAAGTCATAGAATGGAGGAGTGTGAAGTCATACAGTGGAGGTGACTGAACACACAGATTCGAGGTCTGTGAAGTCATAGAATGGAGGTGTGTAAAGTCAGAATGTAGGTGTGTGAAGTCATAGAATGGAGATTTATGAATTCATAGAATGGAGGTGTGTGACGTCACAATTGAAGAGTGTGAAGTCATAAAATGGAGGTCTGTGAAGTCATAGAATGGAGGTGTGTGAAGTCATACAATGGAGGTGAGTGAAGTCAGAATGGAGGTGTGTGAAGTCACAGAATGGAGGTGTGTGAACTCAGAATGGAGGTGTGTGAAGTCATATTTGGAGGTGTGTGAAGTCATAGTATGGAGGTGTGTGAAATCATAGAATGGATTTTTGTGAAGTCACACAATGGAGCTGTGTGAAGTCAGAATGGAGGTGTGTGAAGTCATAGAATGGAGGTGTGTGAAGTCAGAATGGAGGTATGTGAAATCATAGAATCAAGGTGTGTGAAGTCACAATGGAGGTGTGTGAAGTCATAGAATGGAGGTGTGTGAAATCATAGAATGGAGTTTTGTGAAGTCACACAATGGAGCTGTGTGAAGTCAGAATGGAGGTGTGTGAAGTCACAGAATGAAGGTGTGTGAATCACAGAATGGAGGTATGTGAACTCAGAATGAAGGTGGGTGAAGTCACAGAATGGAGGTGTGTGAAGTCATAGAATGGAGGTGTGTGAAGTCACAGAATGGAGGTGTGTGAATTCATAGAATGGAGGTGTGTGAAGTCATAGAATGGAGGTGTGTGAAGTCATAGAATGGAGGTGTGTGAATTCATAGAATGGAGGTGTGTGAAGTCACAGAATGGAGGTTTGTGTACTCCAAATGGAGGTGTTCGAAGTCAAAGAATGGAGGTGTGTGAAGTCATAGAATGGAAGTGTGTGAAGTCATAGAATGGAGGTGTGTGAAGTCAGAATGGACATGTGTGAAGTCACAGAATTGAGGTGTGTGAACCCAGAATGGAGGTGTGTGAAGTCACAGAATGGAGGTTTGTGAAGTCATACAATGAAGGTGTGTGGAGTCATAGAATGGAGGTGTGTGAAGTCAAAATGGAGGTGTGTGAACTCATAGAATTGAGGTGTGTGACGTCATGGAATTGAGGTGTGTGAAGTCATGGAATGGAGGTGTGTGAAGTCCAAGAATGGAGGTGTGTGAAGTCAAAGAATGGAGGTGTGTGAACTCACAGAATGGAGGTTGCCGGGGCCAACCGGCGGCAAACCAGGGTTCGCAGATTGGGGTTCCTGAAATCGGGGGCAAGGACTAGCAAGAAAGAGAAGAGAGACAGACACAGCGGGTCCGGGATGTCCGCAGTCCAGGTAAAGACTGCCGAGACTGCCTGTTTATTTTCCACTCCCCCTTCTTCCCTCCTCCTGACCCAGGAACCTCCAGGTGTTACATTCATATGGTAATTCTCAGGTCATTTACATAGAATAGGGCCAGAAAGCAATAAGACAATAAAGCCATCGTCTGATGCAAGCCAAGGTACAGATTGATTCCACTCTGGCTCACAACAGGAGGTGTGTGAAGTCACAGAATTGAAGTGTGTGAAGTCAAAATGGAGGTGTGTGAAGTCACAGAATGGAGGTCTGTGAAGACACAGAATTGAGGTGTGTGAAGTCAGAATGGAGGTGTGTGAAGTCAGAATGGAGGTGTGTGAAGTCAGAGAATGTAAGTGTGTGAAGTCATAGAATGGAGGTGTGTGAAAACATAGAATGGAGGTGTGTGAAGTCAGAATGGAGGTGTGTGAAGTCACAGAATTGAGGTGTGTGAATTCACAGAATAGAGGTGTGTGAAGTCAGAATGCAGGTGTGAAGTCACAGACGGGAGGTGTGTGAAGTCACAGAATGGATGTTTGTGAAGTAAGAATGAAGGTGTTTGAAATCACAGAATGGAGGTGTGTGACCTCACAGAATGGAGGTGTGTGAAGTTATAGAATGGAGGTGTGTGAAGTCATAGAATTGAGGTGTGTGAAGTCATACAATGAAGGTGTGTGAAGTCAGAATGGAGGTGTGTGAAGTCACAGAATGGAGGTGTGTGAACTCAGAATGGAGGTGTGTGAAGTCAACGATGGAGGTGTGTGAAGACATAATATGGAGGTGTGTGGAATCATAGAATGGAGTTTTGTGCAGTCACAGAATGGAGCTGTGTGAAGTCAGAATGGAGTTGTGTGAACTCATAGAATGGAGGTGTGTGAAGTCACAATGGAGGTGTGTGAAATCTTAGAATGGAGGTGTGTGAAGTCAAAAAATGGAGGTGTGTGAAGTCATAGAATGGAGGTGTGTGAAGTCATAGAATGGACTTTTGTGAAATAAGAATGAAGGTGTGTGAAGTCATACAATGGAGGTGTGTGACGTCACAGAATGGAGTTGTGTGAAGTCATAGAATGGAGCTGTGTGAAGTCAGAATGGAGGTGTGTGAAGTCACAGAATGGAGGTGTGTCAAGTCAGAATGGAGGTGTGTGAAGTCACAGAATGGATATGTGTGAAGTCATAGAATGGAGGTGTGTGAAGTCATAGAATGGAGGTGTATGAAGTCAGAATGGAGGCGTGTGAAGTCACAGAATTGAGGTGTGTGAACACAGAATGCAGGTGTGTGAATCACAGAATGGAGGTGTGTGAAATCATAGAATGGAGGTGTGTGAAGTCATAGATTGGATGTTTGTGAAGTAAGAATGAAGGTGTGTGAAGTCATAGAATAGCGGTGTGTGAAGTCAAAGAATGGAGGTGTGTGAAGTCACAGAATGGAGGTGTGTGAAGTCACACAATGGAGGTGTGTGAAGTCTCGAATGGAGGTGTGCGGTTATAGAATGGAGGTGGGTGAAGTAATAGAAAGGAGGTGTGGGAAGTCATAGAATGGAGGAGTGTGAAGTCATACAGTGGAGGTGACTGAACACACAGATTCGAGGTCTGTGAAGTCATAGAATGGAGGTGTGTAAAGTCAGAATATAGGTGTGTGAAGTCATAGAATGGAGATTTATGAATTCATAGAATGGAGGTGTGTGACGTCACAATTGAAGAATGTGAAGTCATAAAATGGAGGTGTGTGAAGTCATAGAATGGAGGTGTGTGAAGTCATACAATGGAGGTGAGTGAAGTCAGAATGGAGGTGTGTGAAGTCACAGAATGGAGGTGTGTGAACTCAGAATGGAGGTGTGTGAAGTCATATTTGGAGGTGTGTGAAGTCATAGTATGGAGGTGTGTGAAATCATAGAATGGATTTTTGTGAAGTCACACAATGGAGCTGTGTGAAGTCATAGAATGGAGGTGTGTGAAGTCAGAATGGAGGTGTGTGAAGTCAGAATGGAGGCGTGTGAAGTCACAGAATTGAGGTGTGTGAACACAGAATGCAGGTGTGTGAATCACAGAATGGAGGTGTGTGAAATCATAGAATGGAGGTGTGTGAAGTCATAGATTGGATGTTTGTGAAGTAAGAATGAAGGTGTGTGAAGTCATAGAATAGCGGTGTGTGAAGTCAAAGAATGGAGGTGTGTGAAGTCACAGAATGGAGGTGTGTGAAGTCACAGAATGGAGGTGTGTGAACTCAGAATGGAGGTGTGTGAAGTCATATTTGGAGGTGTGTGAAGTCATAGTATGGAGGTGTGTGAAATCATAGAATGGATTTTTGTGAAGTCACACAATGGAGCTGTGTGAAGTCAGAATGAAGGTGTGCGAAGTCATAGAATGGAGGTGTGTGAAGTCAGTATGGAGGTATGTGAAATCATAGAATCAAGTTGTGTGAAGTCACAATGGAGGTGTGTGAAGTCATAGAATGGAGGTGTGTGAAATCATAGAATGGAGTTTTGTGAAGTCACACAATGGAGCTGTGTGAAGTCAGAATGGAGGTGTGTGAAGTCATAGAATGAAGGTGTGTGAATTCACAGAATACAGGTGTGTGAAGTCAGAATGCAGGTGTGAAGTCACAGACGGGAGGTGTGTGAAGTCACAGAATGGATGTTTGTGAAGTAAGAATGAAGGTGTTTGAAATCACAGAATGGAGGTGTGTGACCTCACAGAATGGAGGTGTGTGAAGTTATAGAATGGAGGTGTGTGAAGTCATAGAATTGAGGTGTGTGAAGTCATACAATGAAGGTGTGTGAAGTCAGAATGGAGGTGTTCGCAGTCAAAGAATGGAGGTGTGTGAAGTCACAGAATGGAGGTTTGTGTACTCCAAATGGAGGTGTTCGAAGTCAAAGAATGGAGGTGTGTGAAGTCATAGAATGGAAGTGTGTGAACTCATAGAATGGAGGTGTGTGAAGTCAGAATGGACATGTGTGAAGTCACAGAATTGAGGTGTGTGAACCCAGAATGGAGGTGTGTGAAGTCACAGAATGCAGGTGTGTGAAGTCAAAATGGAGGTGTGTGAACTCATAGAATTGAGGTGTGTGAACTCATAGAATTGAGGTGTGTGAAGTCATGGAATTGAGGTGTGTGAAGTCATGGAATGGATGTGTGTGAAGTCCAAGAATGGAGGTGTGTGAACTCAAAGAATGAAGGTGTGTGAACTCACAGAATGGAGGTTGCCGGGGCCAACCGGCGGCAAACCAGGGTTCGCAGATTGGGGTTCCTGAAATCGGGGGCAAGGACTAGCAAGAAAGAGAATAGAGACAGACACAGCGGGTCCGGGATGTCCGCAGTCCAGGTAAAGACTGCCGAGACTGCCTGTTTATTTTCCACTCCCCCTTTTTCCCTCCTCCTGACCCAGGAACCTCCAGGTGTTACATTCATATGGTAATTCTCAGGTCATTTACATAGAATAGGGCCAGAAAGCAATAAGACAATAAAGCCATCGTCTGATGCAAGCCAAGGTACAGATTGATTCCACTCTGGCTCACAACAGGAGGTGTGTGAAGTCACAGAATTGAAGTGTGTGAAGTCAAAATGGAGGTGTGTGAAGTCACAGAATGGAGGTAGGTGAAGACACAGAATTGAGGTGTGTGAAATCAGAATGGAGGTGTGTGAAGTCAGAATGGAGGTGTGTGAAGTCAGAGAATGTAAGTGTGTGAAGTCATAGAATGGAGGTGTGTGAAAACATAGAATGGAGGTGTGTGAAGTCAGAATGGAGGTGTGTGAAGTCACAGAATTGAGGTGTGTGAATTCACAGAATAGAGGTGTGTGAAGTCAGAATGCAGGTGTGAAGTCACAGACGGGAGGTGTGTGAAGTCACAGAATGGATGTTTGTGAAGTAAGAATGAAGGTGTTTGAAATCATAGAATGGAGGTGTTTGACCTCACAGAATGGAGGTGTGTGAAGTTATAGAATGGAGGTGTGTGAAGTCATAGAATTGAGGTGTGTGAAGTCATACAATGAAGGTGTGTGAAGTCAGAATGGAGGTGTGTGAAGTCACAGAATGGAGGTGTGTGAACTCAGAATGGAGGTGTGTGAAGTCAAAGAAGGACGTGTGTGAAGACATAATATGGAGGTGTGTGGAATCATAGAATGGAGTTTTGTGCAGTCACAGAATGGAGCTGTGTGAAGTCAGAATGGAGTTGTGTGAAGTCATAGAATGGAGGTGTGTGAAGTCACAATGGAGGTGTGTGAAATCTTAGAATGGAGGTGTGTGAAGTCAAAAAATGGAGGTGTGTGAAGTCATAGAATGGAGGTGTGTGAAGTCATAGAATGGACTTTTGTGAAATAAGAATGAAGGTGTGTGAAGTCATACAATGGAGGTTTGTGACGTCTCAGAATGGAGTTGTGTGAAGTCATAGAATGGAGCTGAGTGAAGTCAGAATGGAGGTGTGTGAAATAATAGAATGGAGGTGTGGGAAGTCACAGAATGGAAGTGTGTGAAATAATAGAATGGAGGTGTGGGAAGTCACAGAATTGAGGTGTGTGAAGTCAGAATGGAGGTGTGTGAAGTCAGAATGGAGGTGAGTGAAGTCATACAATGGAGATGTGTGAAGTCATAGAATGGAGGTGTGTGAACTCAGAATGGAGGTGTGTGAAGTTACAGAATGGAGGTGTGTGAAGTCATAGAATGGAGGTTTGTGAAATCACAGAATGGAGGTGTGTGAATTCATAGAATGGAGGTGTGAAGTCATAGGATCCAGGTGTGTGAAGTCACAGAATGGAGGTGTGTGAAGTCGCAGAATGGAGGTGTGTGAAGTCACAGAATGTAGGTGTGTGAACTCAGAATGTAGGTGTGTGAAGCCACAAAAAGGAGGTGTGTGAAGTCATAGAATGGAAGTGTGTGAAGTCATAGAAAGGAGGTGTGTGAACTCAGTATGGAGGTGTGTGAAGTCATAGAATGGAGTTTTGTGAAGTCATAGAATGGAGGTGTGTGTGGTCAGAGAATGGATGTTTCTAAAGTAAGTATGAAGGTGTGTGAAGTCAAAGAATGGAGGTGTGTGAAGTCATAGAAGGGACGTATGTGAAGTCACAGAATGGAGGTGTGTGAAGTCAGAATGGAGGTGTGAAGTCATAGATTGAGGTTGGGTGAAGTCATAGAAAGGAGGTGTGGGAAGTCATAGAATGGAGGAGTGTGAAGTCATTGAGTGGAGGTGAGTGAAGTCACAGATTCGAGGTCTGTGAAGTCATAGAATGGAGGTGTGTGAAGTCAGAATGCAGGTGTGTGAAGTCATAGAATGGAGATGTGTGAACTCATAGAATGCAGGTGTGTGACGTCGTAATGGAAGTGTGTGAAGTCACAGAATGGAGGTGTGTGAAGTCATACAATGGAAGTGTGCAAAGTCAGAATGGATGTGTGTGAATTCACAGAATGGAGGTGTGTGAACTCAGAATGGAGTTGTGTGAAGTCATAGATGGAGGTGTGTGAAGTCATAGTATGGAGGTGTGTCAAATCATAGAATGGAGTTTTGTGAAGTCACAGAAGGGAGCTGTGTGAAGTCAGAAAGGAGGTGTGTGAAGTCATAGAATGGAGGTGTGTGAAGTCAGAATGGAGGTGTGTGAAATTATAGAATTGAGGTGTGTGAAGTCACAAAATGGAGGTGTGTGAATTCATAGAATGGAGGTGTGTGAAATCATAAAATGGAAGTGTTTGAAGTCACAGAATGGAGGTGTGTGAAGTCTTAGAATGGAGGTATGTGAAGTCACAGAATGGAGGTGTGTGAATTCATAGAATGGAGGTGTGTGAAATCATAAAATGGAAGTGTTTGAAGTCACAGAATGGAGGTGTGTGAAGTCAGAATGGAGGTGTGTGAAGTCACAGAATGGAGGTGTGTGAAGTCATAGATGGAGGTGTGTGAAGTCAGAATTGAGGTGTGTGAGGTCAGAATGGAGGTGTGTGAAGTCACAGATGGAGGTGTGTGAAGTCATAGAATGGAGGTGTGTGAAAACATAGAATGGAGGTGTGTGAAGTCAGAATGGAGGTGTGTGCAGTCACAGAATTAAGGTGTGTGAATTCACAGAATAGAGGTGTGTGAAGTCAGAATGCAGGTGTGAAGTCACAGAGGGGAGGTGTGGGAAGTCACAGAATGGATGTTTGTGAAGTAAGAATGAAGGTGTTTGAAATCATAGAATGGAGGTGTGTGACGTAACAGAATGGAGGAGTGTGAAGTTATAGAAGGGAGGTGTGTGAAGTCATAGAATTGAGGTGTGTGAAGTCATACAATGAAGGTGTGTGAAGTCAGAATGGAGGTGTGTGAAGTCACAGAATGGAGGTGTGTGAACTCAGAATGGAGGTGTGTGAAGTCATAGATGGAGGTGTGTTCACACATAGTATGGAGGTGTGTGAAGTCATAGAATGCATTTTTGTGAAATAAGAATGAAGGTGTGTGAAGTCATAGAATGGAGGTGTGTGACGTCACAGAATGGAGTTGTGTGAAGTCAGAATGGAGTTGTGTGAACTCATAGAATGGAGGTGTGTGAAGTCACAATGGAGGTGTGTGAAATCTTAGAATGGAGGTGTGTGAAGTCAAAAGTGGAGGTGTGTGAAGTCATAGAATGGAGGTGTGTGAAGTCATATAATGGATTTTTATGAAATAAGAATGAAGGTGTGTGAAGTCATAGAATGGAGGTGTGTGACGTCACAGAATGGAGAGCTGTGTGAAGTCAGAATGGAGGTGTGTGAAGTCACAGATTGGAGGTGTGTCAACTCAGAATGGAGGTGTGTGAAGTCACAGAATGGATGTGTGTGAAGTCATAGAATGAAGGTGTGTGAAGTCATAGAATGGAGGTGTGTGAAGTCAGAATTGAGGTGTGTGAAGTCATAGAATTGAGGTGTGTGAACACAGAATGCAGGTGTGTGAATCACAGAATGGAGGTGTGTGAAATCATAGAATGGAGGTGTGTGAAGTCATAGAATGGATGTTTGTGAAGTAAGAATGAAGGTGTGTGAAGTCATGGAATAGAGGTGTGTGAAGTCAAAGAATGGAGGTGTGTGAAGTCACAGAATGGAGGTGTGTGAAGTCACACAATGGAGGTGTGTGAAGTCACACAATGGAGGTGTGTGAAGTCTCGAATGGAGGTGTGCGGTCATAGAAGGGAGGTGGGTGAAGTCATAGAAAGGAGGTGTGGGAAGTCATAGAATGGAGGAGTGTGAAGTCCTACAGTGGAGGTGACTGAAGACACAGATTCGAGGTCTGTGAAGTCATAGAATGGAGGTTTGTAAAGTCAGAATGGAGGTGTGTGAAGTCATAGAATGGAGATTTGTGAATTCATAGAATGGAGGTGTGTGACGTCACAATTGAAGTGTGTGAAGTCATAAAATGGAGGTGTGTGAAGTCACAGAATGGAGGTGTGTGAACTCAGAATGGAGGTGTGTGAAGTCATAGATGGAGGTGTGTGAAGTCATAGTATGGAGGTGTGTGAAATCATAGAATGGGTTTTTGTGAAGTCACAAATGGAGCTGTGTGAAGTCAGAATGGAGGTGTGTGAAGTCATAGAGTGGAGGTGTGTGAAGTCAGAATGGAGGTATGTGAAATCATAGAATCAAGGTGTGTGAAGTCACAATGGAGGTGTGTGAAGTCATAGAATGGAGGTGTGGCAATCATAGAATGGAGTTTTGTGAAGTCACACAATGGAGCTGTGTGAAGTCAGAATGGAGGTGTGTGAAGTCACAGAATGAAGGTGTGTGAATCACAGAATGGAGGTATGTGAACTCAGAATGAAGGTGGGTGAAGTCACAGAATGGAGGTGTGTGAAGTCATAGAATGGAGGTGTGTGAAGTCACAGAATGGAGGTGTGTGAATTCATAGAATGGAGGTGTGTGAAGTCATAGAATGGAGGTGTGTGAAGTCATAGAATGGAGGTGTGTGAATTCATAGAATGGAGGTGTGTGAAGTCACAGAATGGAGGTTTGTGTACTCCAAATGGAGGTGTTCGAAGTCAAAGAATGGAGGTGTGTGAAGTCATAGAATGGAAGTGTGTGAAGTCATAGAATGGAGGTGTGTGAAGTCAGAATGGTCATGTGTGAAGTCACAGAATTGAGGTGTGTGAACCCAGAATGGAGGTGTGTGAAGTCACAGAATGGAGGTTTGTGAAGTCATACAATGAAGGTGTGTGGAGTCATAGAATGGAGGTGTGTGAAGTCAGAATGGAGGTGTGTGAACTCATAGAATTGAGGTGTGTGAAGTCATGGAATTGAGGTGTGTGAAGTCATGGAATGGAGGTGTGTGAAGTCCAAGAATGGAGGTGTGTGAAGTCAAAGAATGGAGGTGTGTGAACTCACAGAATGGAGGTTGCCGGGGCCAACCGGCGGCAAACCAGGGTTCGCAGATTGGGGTTCCTGAAATCGGGGGCAAGGACTAGCAAGAAAGAGAAGAGAGACAGACACAGCGGGTCCGGGATGTCCGCAGTCCAGGTAAAGACTGCCGAGACTGCCTGTTTATTTTCCACTCCCCCTTCTTCCCTCCTCCTGACCCAGGAACCTCCAGGTGTTACATTCATATGGTAATTCTCAGGTCATTTACATAGAATAGGGCCAGAAAGCAATAAGACAATAAAGCCATCGTCTGATGCAAGCCAAGGTACAGATTGATTCCACTCTGGCTCACAACAGGAGGTGTGTGAAGTCACAGAATTGAAGTGTGTGAAGTCAAAATGGAGGTGTGTGAAGTCACAGAATGGAGGTCTGTGAAGACACAGAATTGAGGTGTGTGAAGTCAGAATGGAGGTGTGTGAAGTCAGAATGGAGGTGTGTGAAGTCAGAGAATGTAAGTGTGTGAAGTCATAGAATGGAGGTGTGTGAAAACATAGAATGGAGGTGTGTGAAGTCAGAATGGAGGTGTGTGAAGTCACAGAATTGAGGTGTGTGAATTCACAGAATAGAGGTGTGTGAAGTCAGAATGCAGGTGTGAAGTCACAGACGGGAGGTGTGTGAAGTCACAGAATGGATGTTTGTGAAGTAAGAATGAAGGTGTTTGAAATCACAGAATGGAGGTGTGTGACCTCACAGAATGGAGGTGTGTGAAGTTATAGAATGGAGGTGTGTGAAGTCATAGAATTGAGGTGTGTGAAGTCATACAATGAAGGTGTGTGAAGTCAGAATGGAGGTGTGTGAAGTCACAGAATGGAGGTGTGTGAACTCAGAATGGAGGTGTGTGAAGTCAACGATGGAGGTGTGTGAAGACATAATATGGAGGTGTGTGGAATCATAGAATGGAGTTTTGTGCAGTCACAGAATGGAGCTGTGTGAAGTCAGAATGGAGTTGTGTGAACTCATAGAATGGAGGTGTGTGAAGTCACAATGGAGGTGTGTGAAATCTTAGAATGGAGGTGTGTGAAGTCAAAAAATGGAGGTGTGTGAAGTCATAGAATGGAGGTGTGTGAAGTCATAGAATGGACTTTTGTGAAATAAGAATGAAGGTGTGTGAAGTCATACAATGGAGGTGTGTGACGTCACAGAATGGAGTTGTGTGAAGTCATAGAATGGAGCTGTGTGAAGTCAGAATGGAGGTGTGTGAAGTCACAGAATGGAGGTGTGTCAACTCAGAATGGAGGTGTGTGAAGTCACAGAATGGATATGTGTGAAGTCATAGAATGGAGGTGTGTGAAGTCATAGAATGGAGGTGTATGAAGTCAGAATGGAGGCGTGTGAAGTCACAGAATTGAGGTGTGTGAACACAGAATGCAGGTGTGTGAATCACAGAATGGAGGTGTGTGAAATCATAGAATGGAGGTGTGTGAAGTCATAGATTGGATGTTTGTGAAGTAAGAATGAAGGTGTGTGAAGTCATAGAATAGCGGTGTGTGAAGTCAAAGAATGGAGGTGTGTGAAGTCACAGAATGGAGGTGTGTGAAGTCACACAATGGAGGTGTGTGAAGTCTCGAATGGAGGTGTGCGGTTATAGAATGGAGGTGGGTGAAGTAATAGAAAGGAGGTGTGGGAAGTCATAGAATGGAGGAGTGTGAAGTCATACAGTGGAGGTGACTGAACATACAGATTCGAGGTCTGTGAAGTCATAGAATGGAGGTGTGTAAAGTCAGAATGTAGGTGTGTGAAGTCATAGAATGGAGATTTATGAATTCATAGAATGGAGGTGTGTGACGTCACAATTGAAGAGTGTGAAGTCATAAAATGGAGGTGTGTGAAGTCATAGAATGGAGGTGTGTGAAGTCATACAATGCAGGTGAGTGAAGTCAGAATGGAGGTGTGTGAAGTCACAGAATGGAGGTGTGTGAACTCAGAATGGAGGTGTGTGAAGTCATATTTGGAGGTGTGTGAAGTCATAGTATGGAGGTGTGTGAAATCATAGAATGGATTTTTGTGAAGTCACACAATGGAGCTGTGTGAAGTCAGAATGGAGGTGTGTGAAGTCATAGAATGGAGGTGTGTGAAGTCAGAATGGAGGTATGTGAAATCATAGAATCAAGGTGTGTGAAGTCACAATGGAGGTGTGTGAAGTCACACAATGGAGGTGTGTGAAGTCTCGAATGGAGGTGTGCGGTCATAGAAGGGAGGTGGGTGAAGTCATAGAAAGGAGGTGTGGGAAGTCATAGAATGGAGGAGTGTGAAGTCCTACAGTGGAGGTGACTGAAGACACAGATTCGAGGTCTGTGAAGTCATAGAATGGAGGTTTGTAAAGTCAGAATGGAGGTGTGTGAAGTCATAGAATGGAGATTTGTGAATTCATAGAATGGAGGTGTGTGACGTCACAATTGAAGTGTGTGAAGTCATAAAATGGAGGTGTGTGAAGTCACAGAATGGAGGTGTGTGAACTCAGAATGGAGGTGTGTGAAGTCATAGATGGAGGTGTGTGAAGTCATAGTATGGAGGTGTGTGAAATCATAGAATGGGTTTTTGTGAAGTCACAAATGGAGCTGTGTGAAGTCAGAATGGAGGTGTGTGAAGTCATAGAGTAGAGGTGTGTGAAGTCAGAATGGAGGTATGTGAAATCATAGAATCAAGGTGTGTGAAGTCACAATGGAGGTGTGTGAAGTCATAGAATGGAGGTGTGGCAATCATAGAATGGAGTTTTGTGAAGTCACACAATGGAGCTGTGTGAAGTCAGAATGGAGGTGTGTGAAGTCACAGAATGAAGGTGTGTGAATCACAGAATGGAGGTATGTGAACTCAGAATGAAGGTGGGTGAAGTCACAGAATGGAGGTGTGTGAAGTCATAGAAACGAGGTGTGTGAAGTCACAGAATGGAGGTGTGTGAATTCATAGAATGGAGGTGTGTGAAGTCATAGAATGGAGGTGTGTGAAGTCATAGAATGGAGGTGTGTGAATTCATAGAATGGAGGTGTGTGAAGTCACAGAATGGAGGTTTGTGTACTCCAAATGGAGGTGTTCGAAGTCAAAGAATGGAGGTGTGTGAAGTCATAGAATGGAAGTGTGTGAAGTCATAGAATGGAGGTGTGTGAAGTCAGAATGGTCATGTGTGAAGTCACAGAATTGAGGTGTGTGAACCCAGAATGGAGGTGTGTGAAGTCACAGAATGGAGGTTTGTGAAGTCATACAATGAAGGTGTGTGGAGTCATAGAATGGAGGTGTGTGAAGTCAAAATGGAGGTGTGTGAACTCATAGAATTGAGGTGTGTGAAGTCATGGAATTGAGGTGTGTGAAGTCATGGTATGGAGGTGTGTGAAGTCCAAGAATGGAGGTGTGTGAAGTCAAAGAATGGAGGTGTGTGAACTCACAGAATGGAGGTTGCCGGGGCCAACCGGCGGCAAACCAGGGTTCGCAGATTGGGGTTCCTGAAATCGGGGGCAAGGACTAGCAAGAAAGAGAAGAGAGACAGACACAGCGGGTCCGGGATGTCCGCAGTCCAGGTAAAGACTGCCGAGACTGCCTGTTTATTTTCCACTCCCCCTTCTTCCCTCCTCCTGACCCAGGAACCTCCAGGTGTTACATTCATATGGTAATTCTCAGGTCATTTACATAGAATAGGGCCAGAAAGCAATAAGACAATAAAGCCATCGTCTGATGCAAGCCAAGGTACAGATTGATTCCACTCTGGCTCACAACAGGAGGTGTGTGAAGTCACAGAATTGAAGTGTGTGAAGTCAAAATGGAGGTGTGTGAAGTCACAGAATGGAGGTCTGTGAAGACACAGAATTGAGGTGTGTGAAGTCAGAATGGAGGTGTGTGAAGTCAGAATGGAGGTGTGTGAAGTCAGAGAATGTAAGTGTGTGAAGTCATAGAATGGAGGTGTGTGAAAACATAGAATGGAGGTGTGTGAAGTCAGAATGGAGGTGTGTGAAGTCACAGAATTGAGGTGTGTGAATTCACAGAATAGAGGTGTGTGAAGTCAGAATGCAGGTGTGAAGTCACAGACGGGAGGTGTGTGAAGTCACAGAATGGATGTTTGTGAAGTAAGAATGAAGGTGTTTGAAATCACAGAATGGAGGTGTGTGACCTCACAGAATGGAGGTGTGTGAAGTTATAGAATGGAGGTGTGTGAAGTCATAGAATTGAGGTGTGTGAAGTCATACAATGAAGGTGTGTGAAGTCAGAATGGAGGTGTGTGAAGTCACAGAATGGAGGTGTGTGAACTCAGAATGGAGGTGTGTGAAGTCATAAAATGGAAGTGTTTGAAGTCACAGAATGGAGGTGTGTGAAGTCAGAATGGAGGTGTGTGAAGTCACAGAATGGAGGTGTGTGAAGTCATAGATGGAGGTGTGTGAAGTCAGAATTGAGGTGTGTGAGGTCAGAATGGAGGTGTGTGAAGTCACAGATGGAGGTGTGTGAAGTCATAGAATGGAGGTGTGTGAAAACATAGAATGGAGGTGTGTGAAGTCAGAATGGAGGTGTGTGCAGTCACAGAATTAAGGTGTGTGAATTCACAGAATAGAGGTGTGTGAAGTCAGAATGCAGGTGTGAAGTCACAGAGGGGAGGTGTGGGAAGTCACAGAATGGATGTTTGTGAAGTAAGAATGAAGGTGTTTGAAATCATAGAATGGAGGTGTGTGACGTAACAGAATGGAGGAGTGTGAAGTTATAGAATGGAGGTGTGTGAAGTCATAGAATTGAGGTGTGTGAAGTCATACAATGAAGGTGTGTGAAGTCAGAATGGAGGTGTGTGAAGTCACAGAATGGAGGTGTGTGAACTCAGAATGGAGGTGTGTGAAGTCATAGATGGAGGTGTGTTCACACATAGTATGGAGGTGTATGAAGTCATAGAATGCATTTTTGTGAAATAAGAATGAAGGTGTGTGAAGTCATAGAATGGAGGTGTGTGACGTCACAGAATGGAGTTGTGTGAAGTCAGAATGGAGTTGTGTGAACTCATAGAATGGAGGTGTGTGAAGTCACAATGGAGGTGTGTGAAATCTTAGAATGGAGGTGTGTGAAGTCAAAAATGGAGGTGTGTGAAGTCATAGAATGGAGGTGTGTGAAGTCATATAATGGATTTTTATGAAATAAGAATGAAGGTGTGTGAAGTCATAGAATGGAGGTGTGTGACGTCACAGAATGGAGAGCTGTGTGAAGTCAGAATGGAGGTGTGTGAAGTCACAGAATGGAGGTGTGTCAACTCAGAATGGAGGTGTGTGAAGTCACAGAATGGATGTGTGTGAAGTCATAGAATGAAGGTGTGTGAAGTCATAGAATGGAGGTGTGTGAAGTCAGAATTGAGGTGTGTGAAGTCATAGAATTGAGGTGTGTGAACACAGAATGCAGGTGTGTGAATCACAGAATGGAGGTGTGTGAAATCATAGAATGGAGGTGTGTGAAGTCATAGAATGGATGTTTGTGAAGTAAGAATGAAGGTGTGTGAAGTCATGGAATAGAGGTGTGTGAAGTCAAAGAATGGAGGTGTGTGAAGTCACAGAATGGAGGTGTGTGAAGTCACACAATGGAGGTGTGTGAAGTCACACAATGGAGGTGTGTGAAGTCTCGAATGGAGGTGTGCGGTCATAGAAGGGAGGTGGGTGAAGTCATAGAAAGGAGGTGTGGGAAGTCATAGAATGGAGGAGTGTGAAGTCCTACAGTGGAGGTGACTGAAGACACAGATTCGAGGTCTGTGAAGTCATAGAATGGAGGTTTGTAAAGTCAGAATGGAGGTGTGTGAAGTCATAGAATGGAGATTTGTGAATTCATAGAATGGAGGTGTGTGACGTCACAATTGAAGTGTGTGAAGTCATAAAATGGAGGTGTGTGAAGTCACAGAATGGAGGTGTGTGAACTCAGAATGGAGGTGTGTGAAGTCATAGATGGAGGTGTGTGAAGTCATAGTATGGAGGTGTGTGAAATCATAGAATGGGTTTTTGTGAAGTCACAAATGGAGCTGTGTGAAGTCAGAATGGAGGTGTGTGAAGTCATAGAGTGGAGGTGTGTGAAGTCAGAATGGAGGTATGTGAAATCATAGAATCAAGGTGTGTGAAGTCACAATGGAGGTGTGTGAAGTCATAGAATGGAGGTGTGGCAATCATAGAATGGAGTTTTGTGAAGTCACACAATGGAGCTGTGTGAAGTCAGAATGGAGGTGTGTGAAGTCACAGAATGAAGGTGTGTGAATCACAGAATGGAGGTATGTGAACTCAGAATGAAGGTGGGTGAAGTCACAGAATGGAGGTGTGTGAAGTCATAGAATGGAGGTGTGTGAAGTCACAGAATGGAGGTGTGTGAATTCATAGAATGGAGGTGTGTGAAGTCATAGAATGGAGGTGTGTGAAGTCATAGAATGGAGGTGTGTGAATTCATAGAATGGAGGTGTGTGAAGTCACAGAATGGAGGTTTGTGTACTCCAAATGGAGGTGTTCGAAGTCAAAGAATGGAGGTGTGTGAAGTCATAGAATGGAAGTGTGTGAAGTCATAGAATGGAGGTGTGTGAAGTCAGAATGGTCATGTGTGAAGTCACAGAATTGAGGTGTGTGAACCCAGAATGGAGGTGTGTGAAGTCACAGAATGGAGGTTTGTGAAGTCATACAATGAAGGTGTGTGGAGTCATAGAATGGAGGTGTGTGAAGTCAGAATGGAGGTGTGTGAACTCATAGAATTGAGGTGTGTGAAGTCATGGAATTGAGGTGTGTGAAGTCATGGAATGGAGGTGTGTGAAGTCCAAGAATGGAGGTGTGTGAAGTCAAAGAATGGAGGTGTGTGAACTCACAGAATGGAGGTTGCCGGGGCCAACCGGCGGCAAACCAGGGTTCGCAGATTGGGGTTCCTGAAATCGGGGGCAAGGACTAGCAAGAAAGAGAAGAGAGACAGACACAGCGGGTCCGGGATGTCCGCAGTCCAGGTAAAGACTGCCGAGACTGCCTGTTTATTTTCCACTCCCCCTTCTTCCCTCCTCCTGACCCAGGAACCTCCAGGTGTTACATTCATATGGTAATTCTCAGGTCATTTACATAGAATAGGGCCAGAAAGCAATAAGACAATAAAGCCATCGTCTGATGCAAGCCAAGGTACAGATTGATTCCACTCTGGCTCACAACAGGAGGTGTGTGAAGTCACAGAATTGAAGTGTGTGAAGTCAAAATGGAGGTGTGTGAAGTCACAGAATGGAGGTCTGTGAAGACACAGAATTGAGGTGTGTGAAGTCAGAATGGAGGTGTGTGAAGTCAGAATGGAGGTGTGTGAAGTCAGAGAATGTAAGTGTGTGAAGTCATAGAATGGAGGTGTGTGAAAACATAGAATGGAGGTGTGTGAAGTCAGAATGGAGGTGTGTGAAGTCACAGAATTGAGGTGTGTGAATTCACAGAATAGAGGTGTGTGAAGTCAGAATGCAGGTGTGAAGTCACAGACGGGAGGTGTGTGAAGTCACAGAATGGATGTTTGTGAAGTAAGAATGAAGGTGTTTGAAATCACAGAATGGAGGTGTGTGACCTCACAGAATGGAGGTGTGTGAAGTTATAGAATGGAGGTGTGTGAAGTCATAGAATTGAGGTGTGTGAAGTCATACAATGAAGGTGTGTGAAGTCAGAATGGAGGTGTGTGAAGTCACAGAATGGAGGTGTGTGAACTCAGAATGGAGGTGTGTGAAGTCAACGATGGAGGTGTGTGAAGACATAATATGGAGGTGTGTGGAATCATAGAATGGAGTTTTGTGCAGTCACAGAATGGAGCTGTGTGAAGTCAGAATGGAGTTGTGTGAACTCATAGAATGGAGGTGTGTGAAGTCACAATGGAGGTGTGTGAAATCTTAGAATGGAGGTGTGTGAAGTCAAAAAATGGAGGTGTGTGAAGTCATAGAATGGAGGTGTGTGAAGTCATAGAATGGACTTTTGTGAAATAAGAATGAAGGTGTGTGAAGTCATACAATGGAGGTGTGTGACGTCACAGAATGGAGTTGTGTGAAGTCATAGAATGGAGCTGTGTGAAGTCAGAATGGAGGTGTGTGAAGTCACAGAATGGAGGTGTGTCAACTCAGAATGGAGGTGTGTGAAGTCACAGAATGGATATGTGTGAAGTCATAGAATGGAGGTGTGTGAAGTCATAGAATGGAGGTGTATGAAGTCAGAATGGAGGCGTGTGAAGTCACAGAATTGAGGTGTGTGAACACAGAATGCAGGTGTGTGAATCACAGAATGGAGGTGTGTGAAATCATAGAATGGAGGTGTGTGAAGTCATAGATTGGATGTTTGTGAAGTAAGAATGAAGGTGTGTGAAGTCATAGAATAGCGGTGTGTGAAGTCAAAGAATGGAGGTGTGTGAAGTCACAGAATGGAGGTGTGTGAAGTCACACAATGGAGGTGTGTGAAGTCTCGAATGGAGGTGTGCGGTTATAGAATGGAGGTGGGTGAAGTAATAGAAAGGAGGTGTGGGAAGTCATAGAATGGAGGAGTGTGAAGTCATACAGTGGAGGTGACTGAACACACAGATTCGAGGTCTGTGAAGTCATAGAATGGAGGTGTGTAAAGTCAGAATGTAGGTGTGTGAAGTCATAGAATGGAGATTTATGAATTCATAGAATGGAGGTGTGTGACGTCACAATTGAAGAGTGTGAAGTCATAAAATGGAGGTGTGTGAAGTCATAGAATGGAGGTGTGTGAAGTCATAGTATGGAGGTGTGTGAAATCATAGAATGGATTTTTGTGAAGTCACACAATGGAGCTGTGTGAAGTCAGAATGGAGGTGTGTGAAGTCATAGAATGGAGGTGTGTGAAGTCAGAATGGAGGTATGTGAAATCATAGAATCAAGGTGTGTGAAGTCACAATGGAGGTGTGTGAAGTCACACAATGGAGGTGTGTGAAGTCTCGAATGGAGGTGTGCGGTCATAGAAGGGAGGTGGGTGAAGTCATAGAAAGGAGGTGTGGGAAGTCATAGAATGGAGGAGTGTGAAGTCCTACAGTGGAGGTGACTGAAGACACAGATTCGAGGTCTGTGAAGTCATAGAATGGAGGTTTGTAAAGTCAGAATGGAGGTGTGTGAAGTCATAGAATGGAGATTTGTGAATTCATAGAATGGAGGTGTGTGACGTCACAATTGAAGTGTGTGAAGTCATAAAATGGAGGTGTGTGAAGTCACAGAATGGAGGTGTGTGAACTCAGAATGGAGGTGTGTGAAGTCATAGATGGAGGTGTGTGAAGTCATAGTATGGAGGTGTGTGAAATCATAGAATGGGTTTTTGTGAAGTCACAAATGGAGCTGTGTGAAGTCAGAATGGAGGTGTGTGAAGTCATAGAGTAGAGGTGTGTGAAGTCAGAATGGAGGTATGTGAAATCATAGAATCAAGGTGTGTGAAGTCACAATGGAGGTGTGTGAAGTCATAGAATGGAGGTGTGGCAATCATAGAATGGAGTTTTGTGAAGTCACACAATGGAGCTGTGTGAAGTCAGAATGGAGGTGTGTGAAGTCACAGAATGAAGGTGTGTGAATCACAGAATGGAGGTATGTGAACTCAGAATGAAGGTGGGTGAAGTCACAGAATGGAGGTGTGTGAAGTCATAGAAACGAGGTGTGTGAAGTCACAGAATGGAGGTGTGTGAATTCATAGAATGGAGGTGTGTGAAGTCATAGAATGGAGGTGTGTGAAGTCATAGAATGGAGGTGTGTGAATTCATAGAATGGAGGTGTGTGAAGTCACAGAATGGAGGTTTGTGTACTCCAAATGGAGGTGTTCGAAGTCAAAGAATGGAGGTGTGTGAAGTCATAGAATGGAAGTGTGTGAAGTCATAGAATGGAGGTGTGTGAAGTCAGAATGGTCATGTGTGAAGTCACAGAATTGAGGTGTGTGAACCCAGAATGGAGGTGTGTGAAGTCACAGAATGGAGGTTTGTGAAGTCATACAATGAAGGTGTGTGGAGTCATAGAATGGAGGTGTGTGAAGTCAAAATGGAGGTGTGTGAACTCATAGAATTGAGGTGTGTGAAGTCATGGAATTGAGGTGTGTGAAGTCATGGTATGGAGGTGTGTGAAGTCCAAGAATGGAGGTGTGTGAAGTCAAAGAATGGAGGTGTGTGAACTCACAGAATGGAGGTTGCCGGGGCCAACCGGCGGCAAACCAGGGTTCGCAGATTGGGGTTCCTGAAATCGGGGGCAAGGACTAGCAAGAAAGAGAAGAGAGACAGACACAGCGGGTCCGGGATGTCCGCAGTCCAGGTAAAGACTGCCGAGACTGCCTGTTTATTTTCCACTCCCCCTTCTTCCCTCCTCCTGACCCAGGAACCTCCAGGTGTTACATTCATATGGTAATTCTCAGGTCATTTACATAGAATAGGGCCAGAAAGCAATAAGACAATAAAGCCATCGTCTGATGCAAGCCAAGGTACAGATTGATTCCACTCTGGCTCACAACAGGAGGTGTGTGAAGTCACAGAATTGAAGTGTGTGAAGTCAAAATGGAGGTGTGTGAAGTCACAGAATGGAGGTCTGTGAAGACACAGAATTGAGGTGTGTGAAGTCAGAATGGAGGTGTGTGAAGTCAGAATGGAGGTGTGTGAAGTCAGAGAATGTAAGTGTGTGAAGTCATAGAATGGAGGTGTGTGAAAACATAGAATGGAGGTGTGTGAAGTCAGAATGGAGGTGTGTGAAGTCACAGAATTGAGGTGTGTGAATTCACAGAATAGAGGTGTGTGAAGTCAGAATGCAGGTGTGAAGTCACAGACGGGAGGTGTGTGAAGTCACAGAATGGATGTTTGTGAAGTAAGAATGAAGGTGTTTGAAATCACAGAATGGAGGTGTGTGACCTCACAGAATGGAGGTGTGTGAAGTTATAGAATGGAGGTGTGTGAAGTCATAGAATTGAGGTGTGTGAAGTCATACAATGAAGGTGTGTGAAGTCAGAATGGAGGTGTGTGAAGTCACAGAATGGAGGTGTGTGAACTCAGAATGGAGGTGTGTGAAGTCAACGATGGAGGTGTGTGAAGACATAATATGGAGGTGTGTGGAATCATAGAATGGAGTTTTGTGCAGTCACAGAATGGAGCTGTGTGAAGTCAGAATGGAGTTGTGTGAACTCATAGAATGGAGGTGTGTGAAGTCACAATGGAGGTGTGTGAAATCTTAGAATGGAGGTGTGTGAAGTCAAAAAATGGAGGTGTGTGAAGTCATAGAATGGAGGTGTGTGAAGTCATAGAATGGACTTTTGTGAAATAAGAATGAAGGTGTGTGAAGTCATACAATGGAGGTGTGTGACGTCACAGAATGGAGTTGTGTGAAGTCATAGAATGGAGCTGTGTGAAGTCAGAATGGAGGTGTGTGAAGTCACAGAATGGAGGTGTGTCAACTCAGAATGGAGGTGTGTGAAGTCACAGAATGGATATGTGTGAAGTCATAGAATGGAGGTGTGTGAAGTCATAGAATGGAGGTGTATGAAGTCAGAATGGAGGCGTGTGAAGTCACAGAATTGAGGTGTGTGAACACAGAATGCAGGTGTGTGAATCACAGAATGGAGGTGTGTGAAATCATAGAATGGAGGTGTGTGAAGTCATAGATTGGATGTTTGTGAAGTAAGAATGAAGGTGTGTGAAGTCATAGAATAGCGGTGTGTGAAGTCAAAGAATGGAGGTGTGTGAAGTCACAGAATGGAGGTGTGTGAAGTCACACAATGGAGGTGTGTGAAGTCTCGAATGGAGGTGTGCGGTTATAGAATGGAGGTGGGTGAAGTAATAGAAAGGAGGTGTGGGAAGTCATAGAATGGAGGAGTGTGAAGTCATACAGTGGAGGTGACTGAACACACAGATTCGAGGTCTGTGAAGTCATAGAATGGAAGTGTGTAAAGTCAGAATGTAGGTGTGTGAAGTCATAGAATGGAGATTTATGAATTCATAGAATGGAGGTGTGTGACGTCACAATTGAAGAGTGTGAAGTCATAAAATGGAGGTGTGTGAAGTCATAGAATGGAGGTGTGTGAAGTCATACAATGCAGGTGAGTGAAGTCAGAATGGAGGTGTGTGAAGTCACAGAATGGAGGTGTGTGAACTCAGAATGGAGGTGTGTGAAGTCATATTTGGAGGTGTGTGAAGTCATAGTATGGAGGTGTGTGAAATCATAGAATGGATTTTTGTGAAGTCACACAATGGAGCTGTGTGAAGTCAGAATGGAGGTGTGTGAAGTCATAGAATGGAGGTGTGTGAAGTCAGAATGGAGGTATGTGAAATCATAGAATCAAGGTGTGTGAAGTCACAATGGAGGTGTGTGAAGTCATAGAATGGAGGTGTGTGAAATCATAGAATGGAGTTTTGTGAAGTCACACAATGGAGCTGTGTGAAGTCAGAATGGAGGTGTGTGAAGTCACAGAATGAAGGTGTGTGAATCACAGAATGGAGGTATGTGAACTCAGAATGAAGGTGGGTGAAGTCACAGAATGGAGGTGTGTGAAGTCATAGAATGGAGGTGTGTGAAGTCACAGAATGGAGGTGTGTGAATTCATAGAATGGAGGTGTGTGAAGTCATAGAATGGAGGTGTGTGAAGTCATAGAATGGAGGTGTGTGAATTCATAGAATGGAGGTGTGTGAAGTCACAGAATGGAGGTTTGTGTACTCCAAATGGAGGTGTTCGAAGTCAAAGAATGGAGGTGTGTGAAGTCATAGAATGGAAGTGTGTGAAGTCATAGAATGGAGGTGTGTGAAGTCAGAATGGACATGTGTGAAGTCACAGAATTGAGGTGTGTGAACCCAGAATGGAGGTGTGTGAAGTCACAGAATGGAGGTTTGTGAAGTCATACAATGAAGGTGTGTGGAGTCATAGAATGGAGGTGTGTGAAGTCAAAATGGAGGTGTGTGAACTCATAGAATTGAGGTGTGTGACGTCATGGAATTGAGGTGTGTGAAGTCATGGAATGGAGGTGTGTGAAGTCCAAGAATGGAGGTGTGTGAAGTCAAAGAATGGAGGTGTGTGAACTCACAGAATGGAGGTTGCCGGGGCCAACCGGCGGCAAACCAGGGTTCGCAGATTGGGGTTCCTGAAATCGGGGGCAAGGACTAGCAAGAAAGAGAAGAGAGACAGACACAGCGGGTCCGGGATGTCCGCAGTCCAGGTAAAGACTGCCGAGACTGCCTGTTTATTTTCCACTCCCCCTTCTTCCCTCCTCCTGACCCAGGAACCTCCAGGTGTTACATTCATATGGTAATTCTCAGGTCATTTACATAGAATAGGGCCAGAAAGCAATAAGACAATAAAGCCATCGTCTGATGCAAGCCAAGGTACAGATTGATTCCACTCTGGCTCACAACAGGAGGTGTGTGAAGTCACAGAATTGAAGTGTGTGAAGTCAAAATGGAGGTGTGTGAAGTCACAGAATGGAGGTCTGTGAAGACACAGAATTGAGGTGTGTGAAGTCAGAATGGAGGTGTGTGAAGTCAGAATGGAGGTGTGTGAAGTCAGAGAATGTAAGTGTGTGAAGTCATAGAATGGAGGTGTGTGAAAACATAGAATGGAGGTGTGTGAAGTCAGAATGGAGGTGTGTGAAGTCACAGAATTGAGGTGTGTGAATTCACAGAATAGGGGTGTGTGAAGTCAGAATGCAGGTGTGAAGTCACAGACGGGAGGTGTGTGAAGTCACAGAATGGATGTTTGTGAAGTAAGAATGAAGGTGTTTGAAATCACAGAATGGAGGTGTGTGACCTCACAGAATGGAGGTGTGTGAAGTTATAGAATGGAGGTGTGTGAAGTCATAGAATTGAGGTGTGTGAAGTCATACAATGAAGGTGTGTGAAGTCAGAATGGAGGTGTGTGAAGTCACAGAATGGAGGTGTGTGAACTCAGAATGGAGGTGTGTGAAGTCAACGATGGAGGTGTGTGAAGACATAATATGGAGGTGTGTGGAATCATAGAATGGAGTTTTGTGCAGTCACAGAATGGAGCTGTGTGAAGTCAGAATGGAGTTGTGTGAACTCATAGAATGGAGGTGTGTGAAGTCACAATGGAGGTGTGTGAAATCTTAGAATGGAGGTGTGTGAAGTCAAAAAATGGAGGTGTGTGAAGTCATAGAATGGAGGTGTGTGAAGTCATAGAATGGACTTTTGTGAAATAAGAATGAAGGTGTGTGAAGTCATACAATGGAGGTGTGTGACGTCACAGAATGGAGTTGTGTGAAGTCATAGAATGGAGCTGTGTGAAGTCAGAATGGAGGTGTGTGAAGTCACAGAATGGAGGTGTGTCAAGTCAGAATGGAGGTGTGTGAAGTCACAGAATGGATATGTGTGAAGTCATAGAATGGAGGTGTGTGAAGTCATAGAATGGAGGTGTATGAAGTCAGAATGGAGGCGTGTGAAGTCACAGAATTGAGGTGTGTGAACACAGAATGCAGGTGTGTGAATCACAGAATGGAGGTGTGTGAAATCATAGAATGGAGGTGTGTGAAGTCATAGATTGGATGTTTGTGAAGTAAGAATGAAGGTGTGTGAAGTCATAGAATAGCGGTGTGTGAAGTCAAAGAATGGAGGTGTGTGAAGTCACAGAATGGAGGTGTGTGAAGTCACACAATGGAGGTGTGTGAAGTCTCGAATGGAGGTGTGCGGTTATAGAATGGAGGTGGGTGAAGTAATAGAAAGGAGGTGTGGGAAGTCATAGAATGGAGGAGTGTGAAGTCATACAGTGGAGGTGACTGAACACACAGATTCGAGGTCTGTGAAGTCATAGAATGGAGGTGTGTAAAGTCAGAATGTAGGTGTGTGAAGTCATAGAATGGAGATTTATGAATTCATAGAATGGAGGTGTGTGACGTCACAATTGAAGAGTGTGAAGTCATAAAATGGAGGTGTGTGAAGTCATAGAATGGAGGTGTGTGAAGTCATACAATGCAGGTGAGTGAAGTCAGAATGGAGGTGTGTGAAGTCACAGAATGGAGGTGTGTGAACTCAGAATGGAGGTGTGTGAAGTCATATTTGGAGGTGTGTGAAGTCATAGTATGGAGGTGTGTGAAATCATAGAATGGATTTTTGTGAAGTCACACAATGGAGCTGTGTGAAGTCAGAATGGAGGTGTGTGAAGTCATAGAATGGAGGTGTGTGAAGTCAGAATGGAGGTATGTGAAATCATAGAATCAAGGTGTGTGAAGTCACAATGGAGGTGTGTGAAGTCATAGAATGGAGGTGTGTGAAATCATAGAATGGAGTTTTGTGAAGTCACACAATGGAGCTGTGTGAAGTCAGAATGGAGGTGTGTGAAGTCATAGAATGAAGGTGTGTGAATCACAGAATGGAGGTATGTGAACTCAGAATGGAGGTGGGTGAAGTCACAGAATGGAGGTGTGTGAAGTCACAGAATGGAGGTGTGTGAAGTCACAGAATGGAGGTGTGTGAATTCATAGAATGGAGGTGTGTGAAGTCATAGAATGGAGGTGTGTGAAGTCATGGAATGGAGGTGTGTGAATTCATAGAATGGAGGTGTGTGAAGTCACAGAATGGAGGTTTGTGTACTCCAAATGGAGGTGTTCGAAGTCAAAGAATGGAGGTGTGTGAAGTCATAGAATGGAAGTGTGTGAACTCATATAATGGAGGTGTGAAGTCAGAATTTACATGTGTGAAGTCACAGAATTGAGGTGTTTGAACCCAGAATGGAGGTGTGTGAAGTCACAGAATGGAGGTTTGTGAAGTCATACAATGGAGGTGTGTGAAGTCATAGAATGGAGGTGTGTGAAGTCATAGAATGGAGGTGTGTGAAGTCATAGAATGGAGGTGTGTGAAGTCAAAATGGAGGTGTGTGAACTCATAGAATGGAGGTGTGTGAACTCATAGAATTGAGGTGTGTGAAGTCATGGAATGGAGGTGTGTGAAGTCCAAGAATGGAGGTGTGTGAAGTCAAAGAATGGAGGTGTGTGAACTCACAGAATGGAGGTGGCCTGAAGTCCAATGGAGTAGAACTGCGGACCCATATATTAAACCACAGACCTATGGCCACCTAATCTTTGACAAGGGAGCCAAAAAAATAGAATGGAAGAAAGATAGCCTCTTCAACAAGTTGTGCTGGCAGAACTGGTTAAGCACCTTCAGAAAACTAAAGTTGGATCCTTCTTTGTCACCTTGCACTAGAATTAACTCCAAATGGATCAAAGACCTGGAGGTAAAAGCTGACACACTGAAAAGTTTACAGGAAGGAATAGGAGATACACTAGGCCTCCTTGGCACAGGTCGAAACTTTCTTAATAAGGACCAAGAATCACAAGAAATCAGAGAAAGGCTGGATAAGTGGGACTGCATTAAACTGCAGAGCTTTTGTATGGCAACGGATATAGCTAGTAAACTAATCAGGAAGCCTACAGAGTGGGAGAAGATCTTCACCAACCAAACAACAGACAAAGGCCTCATATCTAAAATATATCAACAACTCAAAAAATTGAATCACTCCAAAACTAACCTCCAAAGTAACACCCATTCCATTAAAAATGGGCCAAAGCCTTAAAGAGAGTCTTCTCTGAAGAAGAAACAAAAATGGCCTATAGACACATGAAGAAATGCTCCACATCTCTGGTCATAAAAGAAATGCAAATCAAAACAAGTCTAAGATTCCACCTAACTCCAGTTAGAATGGCCAGGATCAGGAAAACGAATGACAACAGATGCTGGAGGGGATGTGGCCAGGAGGGATCACTACTACACTGTTGGTGGGAGTGCAAACTCATTCAACCACTATGGAAAGCAGTGTGGCAGTGCCTCAAAAGGCTAAACGTACAACTCCCCTATGACCCAGCAATTCCACTACTTGGCATTTACCCAACAATCCAGAAACAAGGGCATACTAAACCGACTAGCACAACAATGTTCATTGCAGCACTATTCACCATAGCAAAGATATGGAACCAACCCAGATGTCCCTCAGTTGATGAGTGGATCAACAAGTTGTGGTATTTGTACACAATGGAATTCTATGCTGCTGTCAGAAAGAATGACATCGCCCCATTTGTTAGGAAATGGAAAGACTTAGAACAAATCATATTAAGTGAAGTAAGCCAGACTCAAAGGAACTTAGGCTCAGTGGATTCCATCATTCGTCATAATTAGTAGAAACCTTGGGCTCTACTAGGAGAGATTTGCAATAGAGCAAAAGGACATATATAAGGCCATATAATGTGAAGCTAATTGAAAGGACCTCCAGGATACTAAACAAAAGCCATATAATTAATGATTGTTGTCCTTAATGTATTATGTTGTCTCTCATCTCCTTTGCTGTCCCTTGGTTATCCCATATTGGTATAGTATCTCACTTTGTTATCCGATATATTGAATTTATTTGTATTTGGATATTTGAAATTTGATAGGGAAGGGAAAACCAAGACGGGTGGGGGGTGTGGGGTTGGAGGGAAATGGGTACCAAGACTTGTGAAAGGGTATCAATGTATGTGAATTAATGCACCTTCTATCTGGCAAATATCATGTAACCCTTTTACTGATTACAATAAAAAATTAAAAAAAATAATTTGGTAACGTGTGGGGAGGATGATGGGGTTAAATACATTTCTTCTTAGAAATATACCTCATCTGGTTGCCCTGGATTTTCGTGGCCTTCTTCTTAGAGAAAGGCCTGTTATACTGGGTTTGTGGCTTGGCAATGATCTAGCATGTACATCTACGAGTAAGACATCCACAAATTCCATGCCTGAGACTCGAGTTTCCTGACCTTTGGCAACAGCACAGCAACATCTTTCTTCCTCCTGAGCCACAGGCCATGTGAGTTGGCTTGAGTTGGTTGTTAGTTACAGTGGCTTGGTTACCAGGGTTCCATATTCTGTTCCATTGTTAGAGAGGCAGGGTCACCTTTCAGGGCCTAATGACCAAAGATCCTTGCTCACAGAAGACCTCACCAAAGACATACTGGAGGCTGAATCTCTCCTCCAATCTCACAATATACATGTGGATGTAGTAAGCAGTACACCTTATTTGTCCAATCCCAATGTCTTCCACTACACCCAACTGCCAGTCTGGTCTCAGGCTCAAGGGGCCTTTCTTAGGTAAGATCCAAACTTACGGGTCAATATTGCCCTCATCCTTTACAAAACATTTGTTTCACAGTGCCTTCTCTGCCTGCGTTTTGCCCCTTGTTGAATTTTTTTTTGTTTTTGCTAGTCTTGGGACTTGACCTCAGAGTGTGAACATTGTTCTTGGGCTTTCTTTAGGCTTTAGCCGTCCCACCAAACCACAGCACCACTTGCAGCGTTTTCTATGCATGTGTTAATGAGGAATGAAACCTGAGTCTTTTTGGGTTGTAGCCAAGGACTCTACCACTAGGTCAAACACACAGGGCATCTTGCACATATTTTTGTATCCTAATTAATTTTTTCCTGATGATTAGCTTTGCTGTCATGTGTATAAAATGCAAGAGG
This sequence comes from Megascapheus bottae, assembly GCA_024803745.1. Classification (NCBI taxonomy): domain Eukaryota; kingdom Metazoa; phylum Chordata; class Mammalia; order Rodentia; family Geomyidae; genus Megascapheus; species Megascapheus bottae. The sequence continues at coordinate 3,149,347 of JANJXV010000054.1, read as the reverse complement.
GAAAAACACAGAAGAATTAGTGAAATTTAAAAAAAAGCATTACACACATAGATAAGTGTTCATTCTTTGTAGGAGAAAGGATATTTTGAAATGATGATGATGACTTTATAATTACTATGTCAGGGCTGAGAGTTTGGCATAGTGGTAGAGTGCTTGCCTAGCATCCATGAAGATCTGGGTTTGATTGCTCAGTATCACATAGATAGAAAATCTAGATGTGGCACTGTGGCTCAAGTGGCAGAGGGCTAGACTTGAGAAAACCCGAGGACAGTGCTCAGGCCCTGAATTCAAGCCCCAAGACTGGCAGAAAGATAAAAGAAAATAAAAATGCTTTTTACGAGCTAATTCACTCACAGCATTAGCTTCTGAAATCTTCGCTTCTGCATCTTGTGAAATACCCCTTTCCCTCAACGTAGACAAGAAAAACAGATCCATCCCATGGTCCACTGTGAGGCCACTGGTTGGGCTAAGATCTAGTCGTGCAGCAACACATAGGTTTTATTCTAATACTTTCAAAACTTTGTACTCAAATATGCTACTACTTACCAACTTAGATCAGTTATTCTTATGCTATACCTTTTCTTCATTACTACAATATTCTTACACTCCTACGTTAATCCTCTTGTACCTCCCCTGACCTCTCTCATTCTTCTTTTCTATCTCTGGACCTCTGCAGGTCTTTCAACCCTTATACTGCACGGATCTACACTTGATGGCTGTTGAGCAATATTGTATATGTAGGTGGTTAATTATTCTCTAGGCTCAGAGGGACATAAGACAATAGAGACTGGATTGAGAGGCTTATTGTTTTGGGTATAATTCGCTTATCAGTGGTTGTATTAGACTGGTCTGTCAGTGCACAAAAAGAAAGAGTGATAATACCAATCGAAACTTGTGAACATCTAGTGTCTGCCAGCTACAGAGGTCTAGGTTGGTTATATCTGAAAAACTATAATCGTATTTAGTAGTAATCTTGCTCCCATTTTCAAATGGGCAGAACAAGAAACTCAAGAAAAATGTCAAATCAAGAAACAACAACCCCCACCCAATGTAAAAAGACAATGGAACAGTTACTGGCAAACCTAGAGGAGAGTCTTCCAAGTGCTACACAAATGCAATTGATAAACATCATTAATGGAAAATGTGAAAATATAAAGAAAGAGATAATGGAGGAAGCCATACCTGAACAAGAGGAAAGCAAAAACAAGGTGATAAGTGAAAAAGAAGAAGCTATAAAGGAGGCCATAATAAAGGTTTTTCAAAGAAAGATGGATGAATTCATAGAATCCCCAAATAAAAACGTGACCAAACTCCAGCAAATGTCCAAAGAAAATAAAGCTACTGAGCTAACCACTCCAAAGGAAATCAAGCAGATAAAGAAATCCATACATGATCTAAATCAGGAGATGCAAGGCATCAAAAATGAGCAATTAGAAGCAAGGGAGATGAAAAATAAAGTAGATAGCTTTGATAGCAAGTTAGACAATGCAGAGGAGAGAATTTCCGGGGCTGCAGATAATTTAGGTATTATAGAGAAAGAACAGAAAATGAGTCAATCCAAATCTAGGAAATATGAGAGAGCGCTTAAGGAGGTCCAAGATGCAATTAGGAAGACTAATTTAAGGCTAGTTGTTATTGAGGAGGGCGTGGAGAAAGAGGTCAATGGTATTGGAAATATACTTCAGGGAATAATCTCAGAGTATTTCCCAAATATCCAGAAGGCCAGGCCCATCCAGATACGAGAAGCTTTTAGAACCCCAAACAGACCTGACCAGAAAAGAACATCGCACCGCCACATTGTGATCCGAACTGGATCAATAGAAACGAAAGGAAAGATCCTAAAGGCAGTCAGGGAAAAGGGATCAGTAACTTATAAAGGCAAACCAATCAGAATAACCCCAGATTTCTCAGCAGAGACCATGCAAGCACGAAGTGAGTGGAAGCATATATGTCATGCTCTTAAATCAAATAAATACCAACCAAGAATACTGTAGCCAGCTAAGCTCTCATTCATAACTGAGGGAACAATAAAAACATTCCATTCCAGGGAAAAGCTGCAACAATATGTTGAAACAAGACCAACACTACAGAGAATTCTCAAGGAGGCTCTATACATAGAAAACCAAAATAAATGCAATATAGGGAAAGAAATGGCACCTAAACAGCATACCATCTAAGGACCACAAGAACTGTCAAGACACAGGCCCTACTAAAAGCTTTTAAAAATGGTAGGAACTAGTAAATATCTCTCAATTCTATCTGTCAATATCAATGGACTTAACTCTCCAATTAAACGGCATAGGCTGTCTAGTTGGATCAAAAACAAGAGCCATCGTTCTGCTGTCTTCTAGAGACACATCTTATCCAAAAACAATCATCTTTTGAAAGTGAGAGGTTGGAATAAACTCTATCAAGCTAACTGCCCCCATAAATAGGCTGGAGTTGCCATCCTCATATCAGGTAAAATAGACTTCAAACTAAAATTAGTAAGAAAAGACAAAGAAAGTTACTACATACCACTAAAGGGATCTTTCCTCCAGAAAGACATAACGATCCTAAATATTTACACACCCTTTTGAAGATTCTCAAAAGATTGAAGATTCTGCCAGTGTAAGTTAGATTCCGGCATTGATATTAAATAATCAATGAGTAGGGATTTATATTTGAAATGTCACTGTTGACAAAATCTAACACACATTTGCTTAGTATTTGCTTTTGATTTCCCAAGAAGTTCAGTACAAGCTAACATGTGTGGCATATATTGACTGGGAGAAATGATTCAGAATATGTGACTTATTTGAACAGGAGTCAGTGAAAGATACAGAAGCAGGATACCCATATTGTGATAATTTGTATCTTTTGCATATTTTGTGTTTATTATTAATTTCATTTGTAGTGTACATTTCCAAATTTTTCCATATTATTTTTTGTTTTTTGGGTTTTTTTTGGTGGGTTATAGATCTTGAACTCAGCCTGCGCACTATCCCTGAGCTCTTCAGCTCCAGGCTACCACCTTACCCTGGAGCCAAGCCCACTTCCCATTTTCTAAAGGTAATTTGGAAATAAGAGTCTCATGTCTTTTTGTGCCAGGATGGCTTTAAACCTTGATCCTCAGATCTCAGCCTCCTGAGTAGCTAGGATTATAGAAGTGAGCCACCACCCCATCATGCTCAGCTCTCTGTTTTTTTTTAAATAAGCCCTTTGGCTGGAACTCGGTCTGAGCACTGTCCTTCAGCTTTCCTCAAGCCTAGTGATCTTCTACTTGAGCCACAGCACTACTTCTGGTTTTTTCTGTGTATGTGGTACTGCGGAATTGAACCTTCGTCTTCATACAAGCACTCTACAAATATGCCAAACTCCCAGCCCCTCCACATTAGTTTTTATGATAGATCTTTCCATGCATCCAGGATGGCTAGAAATCCTTCTTGAGTTTCCCAAGATCAGGGAGTATAGGTGTGTCCTATCCTGTGTGGCTACATAACCATTGTTTATTGTACAGTTCTCTCTTCATTCTACCCATCTAGAGCAATTTTCATCTTCCATGTATAATCATTAAACATTCAGCTCCTGTTCCTCTCTACTCCATTCTCTGGAACCATCGTGCTTTTAGGCTCTATGGGTTTGTTGAACCTTGGAAGCTCTGGAAGGGAAAACATACCCTAGCTCTTCCTTTATCACTGCTGTATTTTTAGTTTACTGTAATCAAGATTCACCTGGAAAATATAGTAAAATGTTCTTCCTTTTCAATGCATTGTTTTGCATATTTCTATCTTTGGATTATTATTAATGGTTGTGAATGTATTCTCCACATATTTGTTCTAGTCTCTGCTTTCTCTTCCGTTAGGTACAAATCTAGAAATAGAAGTGTTGGACCATATTTCTATGTAATTCTATATTTAGTACTTTTTTAGCACTCCTTGCAGAACTATTCCAAAGTTCTACTTCTTCTCACTACCTTCCCAGTAATAGTTAGACTTTGAAAGTTGTTTTTTTGTATGCGTGTGTGTGTGTGTGTTTGCGTGTGTATGTGGATCTTTTTGTTTAAAACTATATTTATATTAACATATTTAAAGTAATGATTTCATTGTAATTTTAATTTTTCTCATGACTGTTAATATTGAACTTCTTTCTACATTTTGAACTACTATTTCTATATATTCTTTTTAGAAAATCCTCTCCAATCTCCAATTTTTTTCCCTTTATTTGGTGGGGTAGTGGGGAAAGTCATGGGGCTTGGACCTTGGGCCCTGAGCTCTTTAGTTTAAGGCTATTGTCCTACCCTGAGTATTGCCCCTCAGTTCTTCTGCTCACAGCTCCCTACACCTCTTCCCATTATATACAGAACAAAGGTCATCCTCAGTCTTTTTGAAAAAGTAAAACATACAGTAAATTTGTAGTATAAAACAGCAAGAAATAAATTTCTTGCCAGGTGCAGTGACTTCTACCTGTAATCCTAGCTACTCAGATATCAGGCTGTTATCTAAAGATTTGGTTCAAAGCCAGCCTGGGCATTAGAAAGTCTATGAGACTCTCATCTACAGTTAACCACTAGAATATGGGAAATGGCACTGTGGCTTCATAGGTAGGGTGATAGCCTTGAGTTGAAGAGCTCAGGAACAGTGCCCAGGCCCAGAGTTCAAGCCTTACAAATCCCCCAGCCAAAAAAAAGAAAAAAAATTTCTTCCCCAAGTGATTATTATGCCAGACATAGAACATTAACATTCTGGGTGTACTTCACAGTATTATTACTTGATACCCTAAGATTTTGCAATATTCTCACAGAACCAGCATATGTCATCATATAATGTAGTTCCTTTTCAATGGAATAATTCCATTTATAACCTAAATCTACTCCCCCGACTTATTTTTGTCGATACCACAATTGCTCTACCATGATATGCCACAAGCCATTAAACATTTTATGGTGGGTAATTGGAAAGGAGTCTCATGGAATATTGTGCCAGGCTGGCTTTGAACCATGGTCCTCAGATCTCAGTCTCCTGAGTAGCTAGGATGACAGGCGTGAGCCACCAACACCTGGCTTGCCTTTTTATTTTTTTGTGGGTCTTGGGACTTGAACTCTGGGCCTAGGCACCATCCCTAAGCTTTTCAGGTCAATATTTCATGTAAGTCTAAACATTTAAGTAAAGGAATACAATTCCAACAAAAAAGAGAATAAAATTCCAGACATGGTGTGTTTATAACTCAGTGCTAATTACTTGATGAAAATATGCCATTCCAGAAGCTGGTGTCATTTGATGATGTAGCTGTGGATTTCAGCTGGGAGGAGTGGCAGCATCTGGACAATGCTCAGAGGACCCTGTACAGAGATGTAATGCTGGAGACCTACAGCAACCTGGTGTCCTTAGGTGAGCAAAAGTCAAATTCACTTGCAAGGCCAAGTGCCTTGTTATTTTGCAGATACGTGAATGTTTATCAAACTTTCAATACTATTTAAATGAAAGATTCCAAGCCCTGAGAAGTATCATTACTTTCTAAAGAAAAGCTAAGGTAATTTTGTACTCATTCTTCAGGATACCTTCAGGATCCTTTGACAACAGTTCTAAATTATGTTTCCTCTAATGGAGACGACATTCCAAACTTACACAGTAATTGTAAGTGGATAAACCATCCAGAATAGAATATATATCATTATTGGAAATAGGATCTACAAATCACTAAACAGTGAGTTTATAATGGAAACCTGGCACAAGGTGCAATGTTTCATGCCTGTAATCTTAAAATATTCAGGAGGAAGAAATCTAAGAATTCTAATTTGAAGCCAGCAATGGCATAAAAATTGCCATGAAACTCTATAACTCCAAGTAACCCCTCAAAAATGTTAGTGGAGTGTCAAGAGTTTGACTTTGTGGTTGAGTGCTTGCCTAGCATGCATGAAGACCTATGCATGTAAGTGGAGCTGGGACTCAAACTGGTATTTTTCTAGCCTTGAGCAAGACAGCTAAGTTTATGCCATACAAAATGAATCCAGAGCTGGGGAAAATTCAACCATGGAGCCAGTGAGAAATGAGAAAAAAATTTAATAGATAACTTGTGAGTACGATGTCTGCGAACTTAAAGCAATGATGACACAGCATAAGCAATAATTCTCTACTGTTTCTAATTTACAGGGCCCTGTGTTCCCAAACCTGTATTAATTGACAAGCTAGAGCACTGTGCAGAACTCTCGATAGGAAATTCCTCTGACAAGAATATCACAGGTGAGTGAATGCATCTTCATATTGATGTTGGAGCCTGAGCCCCATTGGTAAGTTCATGTTGTGATGTGTGTTTGGACTCTGGGACTGAGCATGGTCCTTGGGTTTTCTCAAGGCTAGCTCTCTACTTCTTGAGTCATAGCACCACTTCTGGCTTTTTCTTTGTATGTAGTACCAAGGAACTGAACCAGGTCTTTGTGCATGCTAGCCCAAACCACCGGCACCAAGAATCATAGGGTGATATGATGAATTCTATGTGGCAGTAGAGTTAAAGTTAGATTTCTCTGTCGAAATCACTGAAACAAAATAAAATGAGATAGCCATGAGCCCGTGGCTCATGCCTGTAATCCTAGCTACTTAGGAGGCTGAGAACTGAGGATCAAGGTTCAAAGACTGACCTATCACAAAAACACCTTAGACTCTTCTCTCCAATGAACCAATAGAAAATGAGAAGTGGGGTTGAGGCTAAAGACATAGGGCAGTAGCCTTGAGCTGAAGAGCTCAGGAAGAACAGCCAGGTCTAGAATTCAAGTCTCATGACCTCAAAACAAGAAAGAAAGAAAGAAAGAAAGAAAGAAAGAAAGAAAGAAAGAAAGAAAGAAAGAAAGAAAGAAAGAAGAAAGAGGGAAGAAAGAGGGAAGGAAGGAAAGGAAGAAAGAAAGAAAGAAAGAAAGAAAGAAAGAAAGAAAGAAAGAAAGAAAGAAAGAATGATATTTCATTTCTTTAAAACTAAGACTATAAATGATTGAGCAAACAAGGAATAAGTCAGGGCATTATTCTCTGATAAGGATAATATCTTTTTGCTGGTAGGAAGAGACTGGTATTCAGAACCAGACCTTTCCACCAGAAATTGAGCCTAGTGGTAGAGTGCTTGCCTAGCATGCACAAAGACACAGGTTTGATTCCTTATTACCACATACATAGAAAAAGCCAGAAGTAATGAATTCATTGGTAGGGTTCTAGTCTTGAGAAAACCCAAGGACAGTGGTTAGGTCCTAAGTTCAAACCCAGGAATGGAAGGAAAAAAAACAACAAAGTTTCAATCAACATAAGAAAATTAACTAGACAATGAGCTGGGGATTTTCTGGTCTTCCATGGTTCTGAGGGACAGGAGTGTTAGAAAAGGAATTTTTATAAGACTTCAAATGGAAAGAAACAAATTTCAAAATTCCCACAAATACCTAAATTGAGACTTTAGTGAGAAGTTGTAACTGAAGGGATATAGGTGTAAGTCCTTACTCTCAAGAATCGTTCTTGCTTGGATCAAAGGCAAACAGACATATAAACCAAACTTGTGGCCGTTGAATCTAGAAAAAATTCGTGTTCCTCACTTAATGGTTAATAAGCAAACATCATTGAAGTGTTCAGGGACAGGGCCGAGGCCTATGAACTACAAAAAAAAAAAGAAAAGAAAAGAAAGTTTTAAAAAGATGCAAAACAGCACAATATTTAGATTATTTCTCAAAAATAAAAGAAAGGCAGCTATTCCTCAATGTATAAACAAAACAGTATTTGAAAAAAAACAGCTGCAGGTATAGTATAGGTAGTACTCAGCTTAAAACTGTAGCAATACATAGTTGGGTAATTTCAATAAATATTTCCTGTGATATAAAAAGAGAACTAAAACACAGAAAAACATTATTGGTCATTGTAAAATATCATTTTCTTAATAGGTTAGGGAGAAAAGCATATATTTCTCACAAATCAATTTCCACTTTTATATTTTAAAATATCTAACACTGAGGATGGGAAAGTAAAGTCGTTACCTTTACAGTAAGGAATATTTGTATCTCATGTATGTTTGTGTCTTTTTTTCTAGGACTCATTTTAGATGTCCAGGTAAAGGAAAATGTGTTCAAGACCTGCCAGGAAAGTCCACATGAATGTCTTTGTGAAGTAGCAGTTGCAAGTAGTATCGAAGTGGAGGAAAACGTGAGATTAGCAACAACTTTAAATTTGAGCTCTACACATAATCCAGAGCTGAATAGTAATAATGGTAACAGCTTAGGGGTGAGGACTGAGGAGTTCATTAAGTGGTCAGAACATGCTTCTGTCTCCTAAGCCTGATGAGATGCATGCTGCATATAGATCTCGTATGTCTCCTGTTCTTAAAAAATCCATCGGCTATTCAGAGCATTTTATTCATGATTGTGACAGTCCAAAAAATCTGCAGTATCATAATTCTGTTCTCCCTGCCCAAGAAATTCTTCAGGGAGGGAGGAAAACTGCTAAATGTACTGTGTGATGAAAAATATTGTACTTAACACCGACCATCACTACACATCTGAAAATGTACACAGGAGAGACTCCTCATACATGTAGTGAATGTGAGAAATCTTTCAGTAATGAAATACGCCTTACAATACCTCAGAGCAAATATCCTGAGATATGTGATGCATACATCAAGTGTGAAAATTAATTTCTGAGAAGTCAGAACTGACGCTCCAACCTCGATCTCCAAGAGAAGACAAACCTTATGAATATGAGGAACGTAATAAAATTTCTGCCCAGAATTCAGCTCTCAGCACACATCAGAGATCTCACACAGAAGAGAAATCTTATGAATGGGATAAATGTGGGAAGACTTTTAGACTGAAATCATACCTCACTTTGCACCAGAGAAGACACACAGAAGAGAAACCTTATGAATGTAACAAATGTGAAAAGTCTTTCACCCAGAAGATACATCTTCGAGTTCATCAAATAACACACACAGGAGAGAAATCTTATAAGTGTAATGAATGTGGAAAGTCTTTCCAAGGGAAGGGAAAACTTCGTGTTCATCAGAGAATACACACAGGAGTGAAACCTTATGAATGTAACCAATGTGTAAAGTTTTTCCGACAGAAATCTTCCCTCAAATTGCATCAAAGAACACACACAGGAGAGAAACCTTATGTGTGCAACAAATGTGGAAAGACCTTCAAGTGGAAGTCATACCTTGATGGGCATAATAGAACACACACAGGAGAGAAAACTTATGCATGTAGTGAATGCGGAAAGTCTTTCAAATGGAAGGTAAAACTCCATGTTCATCAGAGAATATACTCAGGAGAAACACCTTATGAGTGTAACATATGTGGAAAGTCCTTCACACAGAAGCCAAACCTCAACATGCATAAGACAATTCAAACAGGAGAAAAACCTTATGAATGTAACCGATGTGGAATGTCTTTCAAATGGAAGTCTTCCCTCAAATTGCATCAGAGAACACACACAGGAGAGAAACTGTACGAGTGCATCAAATGTGGTAAGACCTTCAGATGGAAGTCACATTACAGGAGGCATAACAGAATTCACACATATTAGAAACCTTAGGAATATAACCAAAGTTGAAAGTCTTTCGTGCAGTATTCACCCTTCAGGAAGCGTAAGAGAGTTCACACATATGAGAAGCCTTAGCAATGTAATAAATAGGAATGACTTTTTAGTCTGTGGAAGGAAACTCAGCTTGTGTCACAGAACCAACACAAGATAAAACCCTTAATGAATGTAGCAAATGTTCAGTCTTTTCCCCAGAAGGCACAAGTCAAGATTCATCACTAAACACCCACAGGATAGAATCCTATGAATAAATGAAAGGGAAATTTTTTTGAAGAACTCATAGTTGAGTTTGCATGATACCACACAGACACAGGATAAAAATCGTATGAATATAAGAATATGAAAAATCCATCATGAACGCATGACTAAGTATAAAATGCACATAGGAGAGAAAAACCTTATGAATATTACAAATGTGGAAAGTGTTTGACATGGAAGGCATACTTCTGTGTTCATCACAAACCTGATTCCCATAGAAGAAAAGAAAACTAATGAATAGAACAAATGTGCAATGACTTTTAATCAGAAGTCAGTCTTCAGTACATTTCAGAACATACACAATAGAGAAATTCTGAGTAATGAAAAACATTTAGCTATATATAGAATCTCTGTATATGGGAGCATTAGGGTAAGTCTTGTAAACAAAGTCAACCTTCAGCAAGCATTAAGAGCACTCACAGAAGAAATAATAGCATGTAGGAAAACCTTTGTCAGAAACCTCTAAAAGCTGACTGTGTGGCTTAGTGGTAGAGTGCTAACCTATCAAGGATGAAGGCCTGGGTTAGATTCCTCAATACTACGTGAAAATAGCAAACCAGAAGCAGCACTGTGTTTCAAATGGTAGAGTGCTAACCTTGAGCAAAAGTAGCTCAGGCCCTGAGTTCAAGCCTAAGGATTGGGGAGAGAGAGAGAGAGAGAGAGAGAGAGAGAGAGAGAGAGAGAGAGAGAGAGAGAGAGAGAGAGAGAGAGAGAAAAGAGAGAGAAAGAGAGAGAAACAGGAACTTCTAAATTTTACAGAGATAGAGAAGGAGAGAGAGAAGGAGACAGAAACTAATTTCTAAACTTTACAGTCTTTCTATTTCCTTACAAATTCGTCTATGTCATTCTTTCTGACAGAAGCACAGAATTCCATTGTGTAAAAATACCATATTTGATCTACTCATCAACTGAGGGGCATCTGGTTTGGTTGCATACCTTTGCTATAGTAAATAGTGCAGTGATAAATGTTATTGTTCTAGTGAATTTAGTATGTCCTATCTGGACGATTGGCAAGTAGTGAAATTGCTGGATCACAGGGGAGCTCTATGTTTAGTCTTTTTGGGATACTGCCATAGGGCTTTCCACAGTGGTTGAACGAGTTTGCAATCCCACCAGCAGTGTAGTAGTGATCCCTCCTGGCCACATCCCCTCCAGCATACGTTATTAGATTTCTGCATCTTGGCCATTCTAACTGGAGTGAGGAGGAAAAGGGAAAGAGGAACTGAAACTTTCTCTCCTTACAGATGACATGATTCTGTATTTAAAGAACCCTATAGACTCTACTCCAAAGCTGCTTGAGCTGATATAAACCTTTGGTAAGGTAGCAGGGTATAAAATTAACCCTCAATGTCAACTGCCTTCCTATATGCCAACAAATGAGAGGAATGAGGCAAGAATCAGGATAGCAACTCATTTTGCTATCAAAGAAAATAAATACCTAGGAATTAACTTAGAATGTAAAGCACCTTTTTGATGGAACTATAAAACCTGGAGAAGGAAATTAACGCAGAACTGAGGAAATGCAAAAACCTATGCTCCTGGTTTGGAAGAAGTAATATTGTAAAAATGGCAATCTTGATAAGGACTATCTACAAATTCAGTGCAATATTCATCAATATCCCAATGTCATTCTTTAAAGAAACAGAAGAGGAAATCCAAAATTTCACTTGGAATAATAAAAGACCCCTTATAGTCTGTCTTCTTGCATGATACATAATGTTTAATCTCACCTTCTCCACCAAAATCTCACCTTTCTCATTGAGACATAGGTGGCCCTGTTTACTAGCAGCAAAGGCTCAAACGCGCAGTTTCAGGTGTCACCACTGCCTCCGTTACTGGGTAGATCCAACTCTGTCATCGATTCTGAGGTCTGCTCTGAGAGTCTTCGTCACAAGTTGTTCTGTGGCATCTGCTGCCAGCCTGTGCCTATTTGCTTCCTTTTCCTCCAGCAGCCTACATCAGGGAATGAAGTTCAGGCGCTGATGCTCTCCTTCATATGCAGGGCAGGATGAGCCCAACCCTCCCTCATCTTCCTCTTCCAATTTTTGGGAAAAAATGTGCTGGCAGAAGTCCTCAGGTGTGGTGCATGGCTGATCCACACTTTTAATCCAGGCTGGTCAGGAGGCTGAGATCTGAGTATGGAAGTTCCAAGTCACCTAGAACAGGAAAGTCTGATAGATTCTTACTACCAAAAATAAAAACAGCTGGGAATGGAATTTGGGCTCAAGTGGTAAAGGGCTAGTCTTGAGTACAAATGCTTAGTGCCCAGGTCCCGAGTTCAGGCTCCAGCACTGCCAACAACCTCACTTTAGTGAGATTTTAGCTTTATCCATGTAGGCACATCTCACTGGAATCTTTGCTGGTAGAGATAGTCTTCATAATTTTGTCTCAAGGTAAAGGTCCTCCTGGGGTAGTACACAAAAGGTGTCATGGAGAGAGGAGCCCCACTTGCTCCAGGTTTGAAGATGGCATAGGTCAAGCCAGCATGGAGTTGGCACATCAGTCTTTTTCCTAGCACCACCTACCAGTGAATGTCAAATGACATTGATTGTTGTGGGATTGTGTGATTGAAGTGCCCCATTAAGGGCAGTGTTAGCACATCCAAACTTGGATACCAGGAATGCTGAAATCTCAAAGCTAAGATTTCTGTTGGCTACAGAAATGCTGGTGTGTCTGTGATTCACTAAAAGTTCAGGTGCAAAGATTCTGAAGCTTGATGCCATGTGTTTATTCCATTTAGTAAAATTATTTTAATGCACTGTATAAGTTAAAACATTTGATAAGCGTCAGGGGTAGTGAAAACATTGTTCTTGAATTCAGGTGTCTGGCAGGGTAATGGGGGGGTGTTGGTGGTTGGGACTATGAAGCTGGAGCTGCTATCAAACCATGGATCATGTTCCTCTTTGTCTGGGTGAAATGACTCCAAAGATGAAATTTGAATGGTGAGGAAAAGATGATGATGTACTCAGGAAATTTCTCCTAAACAAATGCTCATGTGGAAGTGGGATGGGGGCTGGGCATATCTGAGGCAGAGCTTAAGGGGGCTTCTCATGGCGTTGAGAATGTTCCTTGCGACTTCAGGCATGCAGCAGGGTGTTTTAGATGACCATTGTGAGATGGATGGAATAAGACTGGAGACAAGATGAATGCTGGGATCCTGCAATGCTCTTGCATGAGTGGCTGGTGGCTCACCTGAAAGAACTAATTATGTCTAAAAAAGAAATCAGGAATTTGTTTTGATTAGATAATACCTGTAATCCGAGGCATATTCAGGATCCTGATCTTAGTATTGTGGTTTAAAACCAACCCAGCAAAGGGAAAAATGCATGAGACTCATACTCCCAGTTTAGAGCAAGAACAAAGATTGAAGTAGAGCTGTGGCTTCAGAGCTAGAGTGCTACCTTGAGGAAAGAAAAGCTAAGAAAAAGCTCCAGGTCTTGAGTTCAAGGCCAGGAATGAAAGAAGGAAGGTAAAAAAGGGAAGTATGTGAGGAAGGGAAATATATAAATGAAAGAGAGAAGGAACTAGAAATTTAAAACTAGAGAATATTTAAAAGTCATCAGTCCTTCTAAGAAAAGTGTTGGAGTATGGGTTCTATATGTGGTGAACTGGAAGCCCAGCAGTGACTTGTTAACCAAAGAGTCACCATGATGAGCAAAGGATAGAAATCTGCATGAGCCTCTTAGCGGATGGAGTCACAGAAGAGAACCTCAGCTCCCATCCCATAGTTAGAAGTATATAGAGATGGGGAAGTTGGCATCACCTTGATGTCATTGTGTCCATGGAGACTGGAAGCATGGCTCTATGAAAGCACAATGTTCTGGTTACTGAGCTGAGAGGCTGAGGAGAGCCAAGTCCTGGCCATGAAGAAATCAGGGTGGCTGCAGAGCAACTCTGCTGCAGTGTGTGCCTGCTTGGCTGTTCTTATTCTGTGGTGGATCCGGCTGGAGCGGGTGATAGTAACTGTTTTGTGGTCACAAGCCCTTCACCAAGAGCTTCCTCTGGGATCCTCATAAGCTACAGGGTGGCTGGTGGTGGGATGTGTGTGGGGTGGAAGTGACAGAGGGATGGATGCATGGCAAGGTGGGTGAAGAGAGGAGAGGAATGATAAGAGCCCAGTTCATTGGTTTCCAAGGTTAATGGGTGGGAGGTAGAGAGGCATGCTGGAGGAATGATGGAGGCAGGGGAAGGTGGTGACAGAGTGAGGCCATCTGTAGTGCCAGCCTGGCCATCATCTGAAGCCCATAGGCAGCTTCCTGATCCTTCACTTAGTCCTGCTCCTTGTGGGGGGAATGTCACGTGTACCCAGAGCTAGGGGTGGGGCAATGTTAGTACCACCTGGAGAACCATTGGCCTCTACCTGGGTGAGGGGTCGTTATGGCTCCCATGATGGTTGGGCTGAAAGCTATGGAACAGATCTCTCCTTAGCTACCACAGTCAGTGGCTGCTCTCCCACTAGGGTTAGGGCACCTGCTCAGCCATCAGGACATCCCATGCCAGGACAGAGGCCTACAATTCAGATGGCAGCACAGGGGTGAAGATGATCTCACCGTAGCCCTAGTTACATGGCTGTCCCTGCATGCAGGACAGGATGAGCTGGGGGAAGATGTTCTCTGTGTTTTTCCACAGCCTATCCCGGCCTCTTCTTGTGTCTGATTAGACCAAGAGAGTACCAGGTTCCCTCTCATAGTCCTGGTTCTTTTTCTTTTACAGTCATGAGGCTTGAACTCAGGTCCTGGGTACTGTCCCTGAGCTCTTTTGCTCAAGGTGGACGCTCTACCATTTGAACCATAGTGCCATTTCCAGCTTTTCCTTTTCATGTGGATCTCTGATATGTCCAGTGCTGTGCCTGTAGGGAGGCACTCACCCCACAGACAGAGCCACCTCTGCCATGACTGTGACTGCCCACAACCCTCACACCCACTCCTTGCACACCCCTCGACTCCAGTTTTAGCTCCTCTTGGACTGGGTGTCCAGCCTACCCCTTCCTACACTCACAAAGGGTCTACAATTGTCTTCCCAGGGTCCTTTCTTCTGCCAGCCAGAGTACAGACTGTGCACATCTTGACTATCACAGAGCTCAAAGCCAAAGGCTGAGATGCAGAAGGGGTGACCCAGTAGCTGCACAGGGCCCATGGATCATCCTGTGCATCCCCCAGCCTGTGACTTCCCCCACCCCCTTGGCAGGGAAGCTCCATGCCCACATCCTGATCCCTGGTCCCCTCCAATTCCATTCTCCCTTGGATTTTGCAGACTGTCTACCATCAGGATCTAAAATTCTATTCATCACTTTATGTCCTAATCACTGATTTGCTACTTTGGCAGGATCTCCCCGTGCCTGGAGAGTGGGCATGTCATGTACTCTCTGTGGAGAAGTTGCCCCAGGAGAAGAAATATGCACTTCATGTGAATGTTGGACAGGGCAGGAGGGCTCCCTAGGATCAGAAGCCACAGGAGGGGTGCGGATGGGGGAATGCTAGGGGCCCCAGGGGACAGTGGGAGTTAGGGCACAGTTGGTTCCTTCTGCAGGGTTGACACCGCTTCACACACCCAACAGAATGAGGTTCACATTACAGATATCAGAGACAGTGCAGATTGCCAATGGGCACAGGGGTCACTGTCGCCCCCAGATGCTGGCTGTATGCTGGGATGCACGCAGAGATGTTTTCAAGATCAGATAATGAGGATGTTGCAGGGTGTAACCATTCTTTTCAGATGGCTCTCTAGCTCTCTTGAGCTTCATCTCTATCTTTGGCTTTTACTTGGCAGTTAACTGGAAATGAGGGTTTCATGGACTTTCCTTTCTGGACTGGCTTCAAACAGAAGCTATGCACAGTTTTCAAACCATACCCTACTGAAGAAGGGAAGCTTGATTTGGTGCTTAACTGGGTTGCACTTTGGCTCCGTTTGCTATGCCTCACGGGAGGGGGCTCATCATTTGTAGACTAAGATCTCATGACCTTCAAAGCCAAATGCTACCTGAAAGTTCACGGTCCCAGCCTATGTGTTGGGCCGGGGTGAATACATTCTCTGTTATGCTGGGTCATCAACCCATGTTTTAAGCTGGAAGTAGGTAGTGCCACATTTGATAAGAACATCTGCCAGAGATTGTCACCTCATGAAAGCAGATTCTAAATTTGTATTCCATTGCCTGTGGTGGAGAAATCCCCTCCAACTTAGACAGGCTCACATCCACCTGCAGGTCACACTCCGAACGCACCCTTGAGTGTCCTCATGGTATTGGGATCTAAGTTTGTAGGGAATGCTGGTTTATTCCATGAATTAGCTGGACAAGTGATGACAAACGTGTTGTGGATTAATATGAGAACAATTTAAGAAGCCCTGGAGGAGCACCAACCTGACCCTCTGTGGTGCTATAAATCTGATAGGATGCTCCAGACTGTGAAACAATCACATGGCTTTCTGTTTGGCATCCAGACATGTGAATGCATGTCTTAGCTGTCAGCCAGTACAGAGGAGGACATGAATAAGTGGGTGGAAAGCATCTGTCAGACCCCTGTCTTGGGGCAGGTGGAGAGAACATAGGAAGGTAGATACCATGGCTTTGGTGGGGCCAAAAAAAGTGTAAAAGAGGCAAAGTAACCAGGTACTGGTAGCTCAAGACTGTCATCCTAGCTACTCAGGAGTTTGAGATCTGAGGATCACAATTCAAAGCCAGCCCAGGACAGAAACTCCATGAGACTCTTATCTGCAATAAACTACTGAATGCAAGAAGCTCAAGCTCAGTGACAGCATCCAGGCCTAGCGTTCAAAACCCAGGACTGGCAGAAAAAAGTTTCAAAGGACAAGAAGCTGGCCAAAAGTTAGAGGGACTCTATCTTGACAAACAGTACAATGGTAAGTTGCACTCAGAAGACTTGCACAAAATCTGGAAATGCCTGAGACCTATCTATGTATGTTTCCTGTTTGTCTAAATACATATGTTTATGCATTTATATATTAGTATAGAGAGACAGATCAATACATATGACTATACATATATACATAGCCAGACACTTATGGGTGGGTGGTATACTGTGTGAGAGTTTGTGTTTGTGTTTTGTGGATGGCTATCTCGGTTTAAGAAAGATAGAAAATATGTAAATATCTTTAAAAAAACTTGATAAAATATAGAGAGACCTAAGCCCTTGAGGGAATCTGAAATGACAAGATTATTCACAGGCACGTTTATCCTTATGGATTCCTCAGCAAGTTTTAATTTTTTTCATTATTTTCTTTCTTTTTTTGAACCAGTGCTAAGGATTTCTCTCAGGGACCAGGTGCTGCCAATTACTAATTTTCTCATGGCTGGTACAAGAGGAACTGAGCCACAGTTCCACTTTTGCCTTATTTATTCATGCTTAACTGAAGATAAAGATTTCTATCAGTGACTTTCTTTCATGGGCTGGATTCTAACGAGGATCCCCAGACCTCAGGCTTCTCTATAGCTACAATTAACAATATGAGAACCCAGCACTGGGTTCCAATGCACAGGGCAAGAAATTGAGTGAATCTCTCAACTCCAATTAGCTATAATAAGCTACAAGTGAAAGACCAATACCTTTGAGGAAAAGATGCTGAGGGTTATCACACAGGCCCTATGAGTAAGCCCTAAACCCTGTACACATGTGTGCATGCACACATTGGCAGATACACACACACACATGCACACACACAATATCACAGGCAATATTGTATTTTGAATTAATATCCAAAGATTGGACAACAGGATAGCAAGTAATAAAATCTGTTTTTCTTGTCTACATTGAGGGAAAGGGATAAGTCACAAGATGCAGAAGTGAAGAATTCAGAGGCAAATGCTGTGAGTGAATAACTTGTAAAAAGCACATTTCTTTTCTTTTCTTTTCTTTTGTTTTTCTGCCATTCTTGGGGCTTGAACTCAGGGCCTGAGCACTGCTCTTGGCTTTTCCCAAGTCTAGCCCTCTGCCACTTGAGCCACATTGCCATATGGGTTTTTATATCTGTGTGATATTAAGGACTCAAACCTAGATCTTCATGGATGCTAGGCAAGCACTCTACCACTGGGCCAAACTCTAAACCCCGATAAAGTATTTATAAATAGTCATCATCATCATATCAAAATATCCTTTCTCCTACAAAGAATGAACACTTATCTATGTCTGTAAGACTTTTTTTATGTCACCAATGCTTCTGTGATTTTCCCACTTGCATTTTTACAGATGACAGCACAGATATTCATCAGGAAGAAAAATAGATTAGGATACAGAAACCTAACAACGTCCTAGTAGATTGAAGTGAAAAATATGTGCAAAATGGCCTGGGTGTTTCATCTATTTGTAGAGTGCTTGGCTACCACACAAAAAGACTCCAGTTTGATTCTGCAGTACCATATACATAGAAAACGCCGGAAGTGGTGCTGTGGCTTGGTGGGACAGCTATAGCCTAAAGAAAGCCTAAGAACAATGGTCAGGCTCTGAGGTCAAGTCCCAGGACTAGCAAAAAAAATGTGCAAGAGGCAAAATGCAAGCTGAGAAGGCACTGTGAAGCAAAATGTCTTGTGAAGTCTAAGGGGAATAGTGACAGGTAAGTTTGGATCTTACCTAAGAAAGGCTCCTTGAGCCTGAGACCAGGCTAGCACTTACGCCTAGTTAATGACTTGGGATTTGAACAAAAAGGTGTGCTGTTTACTACATCCATATGTGAGGTGGGAAGGGAGATTCAGCCTCCAGTAAGTCTTTGGGGAGGTCTTCTGTGAGCAAGGAGCTTTGGTCATTGGGCCTTGAAAGGTGACCCTACCTCCCTCACAATGGAACAGAATATGGAACCCTGGTAACCAAGCCACTGCATGTGACAACCAGCTCAAGCCAGCTCCCTTGGCCTGTGGCTCAGGAACCAGAAAGATGTTGCTGTGCTGTTGCCAAAGGTCAGGAGGCTAGGATCTCAGGCATGAGAAATATGGATGTCTCACTTGAAGAAATAGATGCTGGATCAGTGCCAAGCCAAAATTCCCGTATATCAGGCATTTCTCTAGGAAGAAAGCCAGGAAACTCCAGGGCAACTCAGATGAGGTATATTGAGAGGAAACCTATTTGAACCCATCATCCTGCCCACACACTACAATCTTCTTGTGTGCTTTGAAGTGACTATACTGAGATTAGAGTGTGTCATTTCCAATCTACTCTATTCCAGTTCTTCTGTGTGAAGTGTGGTCCCATTCCTACATTTGAAATATCCACTGTTTTGCCAACATAGTGTGATGGTAAGTCAGCTCAGACTCTGAATGAGCCTTGTAACCTATGGATCCTGGAGGAAGGCCTGTTGGAGATGCTGCTGACAAAGCTGATCCCTGCCTACCAGATAGGTGATCTCTTTTATGTGGGAAACTTCCTGCACAATTTCAAATAGTGGAGGACAATGTAGTAGTTGCTGGAAATTCTCTTGAAAAAGTGAGTGTTCCCCCTCCAAACCCAGGTTTGCTCACCCCTCCTGGCCAAGTCTTGGAATACTTGGCTCATCTCTGAGCCTGATCGGTTCACTGGGGTGTACATAGCGGAGCTAAGCATGATACAAGTGCACAAACTACTTTATTATGACTGGGACACCATGCCATTTCATTTCCCTCACAAGCTACTGGAGTCTCAACAGTGTGCTTACTGAGAAGTTGGATTTCAGGCATGTGTAAGTGGCTCCCAACTGCAGCCCTCACCTAGGTGACATCCTAGGAAATCCCATTTCCCAGTAAGAAATGAGGTGTCAGTACTAATGGCAGAGGCCTGTGAAATACTGGAGTCAGAGGAAAAGCTGGGGGCTGAATCTCTTTTGAGCCATCAGGGAGGGATTGTGATAGCTTTGCCTGTTAGAACCTGAAAGCATTTACATTTTGGTGTGTGGTCCAGTGCTGCCACTTGAACCTGAACCCAGGTCTAAATGCCATCCCTTTGGTGTTCAAAAATTAGCACTGTACCATTTGAGTCATGGGTCAAGTTCTGGCTTTTGCTGCCTAATTGAAGACAAGTGCCTTTAGACTTTTACTGACTAGACTGGCTTTCCACTGTGATGTTCAGAGCTCAGCCTGCTGGGTGGCTAAGATTAGAGGAATGAGCATTTAGTTCTTTATTTAGAGCATTCACTTATTGATTTATTTAGAGCATTTACTTAGTTAATTTAAGGTGCGTTTACTTTGGACAGATGCATAGAGGCCTCTCTCAGAAGCTTCTGGAAGTGGGGTGTAAAAGTCCTCCTGTTCTCGAGTGTCTCTTACCCCCCTCCCAGCACATAAGTGCACATCTCTGCAGGACAGCCACAGCATTAGAGTCCTGCAAGAAAGGGGCTTTGGTAGAAGGCTCAGGGTGGAGAGAGAAGGCTCTCACTTTCCTTGTACCGAATGTGCCCACAGCATCATGTGTTCCATCTATACGATGTGAATGGACTTCTACCCCAGTGATTTCTACGAGTTCAAGAACTGCCACACCCTGACACAACCCAAGCTCTATATGAGGCTCCACATGCCGGCTTTGGACCTGCTCTTCTAAACACATACTTTTTGACCAGCTGGAGGAATGTGTGACCAGTAAGACCAAGAAAAAGTAGAAGTCCTGGTGTGGGTGCCTCAGAGCCTGTGAGTAGGAAGCCCATGTGGTCTAGATATTGGTTGGCCCTTACTTCTACAGAGCTTGGCAAAATGCCCTTTATGGGTGGTGTCAGCCAGGTAATGTCTGTCCTCTGAAAGGACTCGGGAATAAGCACTCATTAGAAAGACCCTACACCTCCTCAGTGTTCAGTCCAAACTCCAGTTCTACAGGTTCCTCCATTAGATCCTCATGGAAGTTAAGTGACACTTCAACTTGCAGAGTCCACTCTGTCCACTCTGTACCTATTTCCATTCTTAGGTTTGGGTCATCGTGGAAGAGCTTATCCTGAACTCCGGATGAAAAACCCACCAATGGAGCTGGTGACTGATGGAGACTGAGAATCATCACTACACTCCAGAAACCATAGGCCTTCTGTAGAAATTACCAAACAGGTTTAGAGTTCTGTGAATATACCTTTTGCTCTGAACCCCATGTGTGACACAGTTGAACCTGCAGATACTATGGAGGAAGAAAAAGAGCAGCCAGATTTCCTTCCGTCTCCTTTCACATTCCTCCCAGAGTCAGTCCATCTGAGTCAGAGTAACACTCCATTTATTGTGCAAGCTGAAGGGGCACATGCTGGGCTCATGGAAAATGTCCCCATGGGAAGCAGCAAGTGTACTCTCAATACTGGATTCATTGGAGGAAAATGAATCCATCCTCACAGAATATCCAGACCCATCCATCTCACTAAAAGAGACTCAATCTCCATTCGACAAACCAGAATCCATCCCCCTCTTAACTCAGGAAGGACATTCTGTTTCTCATGAGGAAGGAGACCCTTCTGAGGACTCTGAAGGAGAATTACTGTCTGAAGGCAACTTGGAGGCCAGTCTGGATTTAGAGCTTCCCTGTCCCCTTCCTACAAAGACATCTCTTTATCTTGCTCTCATGATTCTTGTCAAGTATTCATTGTATTTACTTTGCTAACTATTAAACTCTCATTGTTAATATTATGGTGTGCACTTCTTCAGTGCTTATTATATTGTGTTTTATTTTCCACTTATAATGTGAGACCTCAGACACATAGGTCCTGGGTGGGCCTAAAACCAGACAGGTCTGGTCCCATAGAAGACAACCTTACTGGATATACAGGGAACTATGAAATGCATGGAATCACCAGGAATCCAGGCCAGGCCTCCATGGAAAGACAAGTCAGCTACCAAAGCTTAAGGACAGAGCAGATGCCTGGAAATGTGTTTTGTCAATCGGGAGAAGTGCCAGAGTACCTGTAATATTATGTGGGACTCTGTTCTGTGAGTTCAAGTCTGTTTATATATCCATTGTGCTTTGTACAAATATTTAAGAAAATTAAAACTCCACAATAGCATCAAAAATCTACTTTGGCTTTGAATGTGGCCTACTTGTAGAGTGCTCGCCTAGTATACAAGAAGACCTTGATTCAATTCCTCGACCCTGCATACACAGAAAAATCAGATGGGGCACTGTGGCTCAGGTGTCAGAGTGCCACCCTTGAACAAATGTGGCCAAGGACAGTTCCTGGTCCCTCAGTTCAAGCCCCAGGACTAGAAAAACAAGAAATCATACCATTTTCCACACATTTGGAAATAAATCTGTTTTATCTAACCCTATTTCTTTTTTGCCAGTCCAGGGTGTGTGCCACCAAGCCAAACTACTGGCCCCCAACCTTACTATTTTTAATCATTTAATTTTTTTACATAATCATATTTCATGCTGTCTGTATTAATACCATAAACAGCATGCTTAATGTAATAATGTTAAAGGTAAAACATAAGAAATTAATAACTAAAATTCCTTTTTTATTAGTTTTATAGCATTACTACAATTTTATGAGAAAAATTACCTAGAAGGTTTATTTTAGAGTTCAAGTAATCGATTTTGATAAATATATCAACCTACATCATTTATTTGAACACATTTTAAACTATTTTTTTCAGGAATGAAAATACATATATATTTGTTGTAAATGAAATTTATGACGTGGGGAGATGGGAAAGAGAATAGGGGAAGGGGGTAACAGTGCTTACAAGAAATGTACTCATTACATATGTAACAGCAATCTCTTTGTATATCACCTTGACAACACATTTTTTGAAAAGTACAATAAGTTTAAATGTCTACTTTGGGCAGAATTTTTTTTGCCAGTACTGGGCTTAGACTCAGGACCTGAGCACGATCCTTGTTTTTGTTTTTGTTTATTGTTAAGGCGCAAGTTCTATCACATGTGCCACAGCACCACTTTATATTTTTTTATCTATGTCCTGCTGAGGAATTGAACTTGGGTCTTCATTCATGCTCGGCAAGAACTCTTCCACTAGGCTTAACTTATGGCCCCAGTGGGAAGGAAGTTTTCCATAAAATATGTAGGAAATAGGTACACTAAGGAAAAGCCATCAAAAATAGAAGAAAAATTATATACTTAGATAACGACATGCCAGTATTATGGCAGATCTCTGTAATTCTAGCTTCAAGAGTGGCCTATTTGGACCGGGAGTTGGCTGGCTGAAGTAAAGTGCTATCCTTGAGCAAGCCCTAGGACAGTGCTCTGGCCATGAGTTGAAGCCATAGGACATGCAAAAAATAATAATTTAATGCCCGTGACTGGTGGCTCACCCTGGTAATCCTAGCTACCCTGGAGGATCGAGGTTCAAAGATGGCCCAGGCATAAAAATCTGTGAGAATCTTATTTCCAAATAAGCCAGAAAATTCAAAATGACAATGTGCCTCAAGTGGTAGAGCTCTTGCCTTGAGCTGAAGAGCTTAAGGTAAACATCCAGGCCCAGAGTTCAAGCCCCATGAGTGAAAAAAAGAAAAAGAAAAAGAAAGCCCTTATCTAAGGCTGGAGTGCACACTAGTGGTAGTTTGCTTGCCTAGTATGCACAAAGCCCTGTGTTCAATTACTCTGTACCACTTACACCAAAAAAAAAAGCTGGAAATGATCTCAGAAGGTTGGGTTCTGAGGATCACAGTTCAAAGCCAGGCCAGACACTAAAGTCCATGAAACTGTTACTTCCACTTGAGCACCAGAAAACCAGAAGTGACACTGTGGCTCAAGGTGTTTAAGGTTGTAGCCTTGAGCTGAAGAGCCCAGCGACACTGCCCAGGTGCACAATTAAAGTCTTTCAACCAAAAGAGAGAGAGAGAGAGAGAGAGAGAGAGAGAGAGAGAGAGAGAGAGAGAGAGAGAGAGACAGAGAGAGAGACAGAGAGAGAGAGAGACAGACAGACAGAGAGACAGAGAGAGAGACAGAGAGACAGAGAGAGAGACACAGAGACAGAGAGAGAGAGACAGACAGACAGGCAGACAGACAGAGACAGACAGAGACAGAGAGACAGAGACAGAGACATCAAACAGTCAGGCACTGCTGGCTGAAGCGTGTAATTCTACCTACTATGGAGGCTGAGATTGGAGGATCTTGGTTCAAAGCCCAAAGCCAGCCTGCACACATATGTTTGTGATACTTACATCACCAATTAACTACCAGAAACCAAAAATGGAGCTGTAGAGGAAGAGCGCTAGCCTTGAGCTGAAGAGCTCAGGGACAGTGTCCAGGCTCAAAGTCCAAGCACCATGATGAATCAATAATAATAAAAGAAGATAGCTAATAGTAATGATGAATAATTTGGGGCTGGGAGTTTGGCCTAGTGGTAGAGTGCTTGCCTAGCATGCACCAAGACCTGGGTTCAATTCCTCAATACCACATACATAGAAAAATGCTGGAAGTGGTGCTGAGGCTGAAGTGGTAGAGCCCTAGCCTTGAGAAAATATAAGGACAGTGCTCAGTCCCTGAGTTCAAGCCCAGGACTGGCCAAATCAAAAGTAGTAGAGCACTGGCATTGAACTGAAGATCTGAGGAACAGCCCAGGCACAGAGTTCAAGCACCGCAAACAACAACAACAAAATCTATGAAATGGCAGTGGTGGTTGTAAGCTAAGCAAAAATAGAGTAGAAACTGGTAAAATATATATTTGTGTGTAAGCAAAATAGCCAGACTTATGCATTAGAACAGGATAGCAACTTGAAAAAAAATTTTGTTTTCCATCTCACTAGGTCCTATCTCTTAATTTATTGAAGTAAGTAAAATGCTGGGTTTAATAATCGTTGCTCTGAATATTAGAAAATCATAATATCTCTCATTAACCAACAAAGACCAGGAACTGGGGCTTCGTTCAAATGGCAGAGTATCAGGCAAGAGAAGAAAAAATTTAAGTAAGAACTTGAAGTTCTTGATCCAGAACCTGCATAGTAACAGAGCAGCAGCCTGGTGATGGTACCTCACACCTATAATGTTTGCTAATCAATAGGCTAAGATCTGAGAATACAAGTTTAAA
Organism: Megascapheus bottae; assembly: GCA_024803745.1. Taxonomy (NCBI): domain Eukaryota; kingdom Metazoa; phylum Chordata; class Mammalia; order Rodentia; family Geomyidae; genus Megascapheus; species Megascapheus bottae. Next base: position 3,124,621 of record JANJXV010000054.1, on the reverse strand, counting down.
GCCAGCCAAAGTACCCAGTTAACTGCCAGAAAAACCAGAAGTGGCATTGTGGCTCACAGATTAAAGCTCTAGCCTTGAGCTGAAGAGCTCAGGGACAGTGCCCAGGCCCAGAGTTCAAGCCCCACAATTGACAAAAATCAAGCAAGCAAACAAAACTCACAAAGAAGCCTGCAGACCACAGTGGTTCTGCTGAGTCTCTTCTCTATGGGGATCAGGAAACATTTCACTTTTTCTGTCTCTTCCCATCTCAACATTCATACTAAAATAAGACTGTGTCGAAAGTTTCAATTTATAAAAATGTTTTTCATGAAGCACCCTGAAATATTCCTCGCTTATATCTCAATTGAAGATAGTTGATTTGGGGCTGCATTGGTAGAGTGCTAGCCTTGAGCAGAAAAGGTCAGGGATAGAGCTGAAGCACTCAATTGAAGCCCAGTGCCAACACACAAAAGAAATTATGCACTTTATACATATATTCTAATTTCTTAATGAATTTTTCAGTCTGTATAAATATAGGGTACATTCCTTGTTACTTAAGTAAGATTGCTCTTTTTTCTTTCTTTTTGCCAGTCCTACGGCTTGGACTCAGGGCCTAGACATTTTCATTGGACTCGCTTGCCCAAGGTCAGTGCTCTGCCTCTTGAGACACAGCGCCACTTCTAGCTTTTTTCTGAGTATGCGGTACCGGTGAATAGAACCTAGGTCTTCATGCATTCTAGGTGAGCACTCTACCATTAGGCTACATTCCCAGGCAGTGAGATTCCTCTTACAGTCATTGTATGTTCACAGAGTTTGATCTCACACACTCTAGGGCCCTGGTTGGCTTTGACCTGTGATCCTAAGCCCTGAGCCTCCTAAGTAGCTGAAATTAAGTTGTGAGCCAGCATGACGGCTTCCATTCTATTTTCTTCAAAAATATATGTAGTTATCTAAAATATATCTATAGCTGAAAAAAATGAATCTCTCCCAAACAAATCTTCAAAGAAACAACCATCCTATTAAAAGGTGGGCTAAAGACTTAAAAGAGTATTCTCTGAAGAAAAAATTAAAATGGGCTTTAGACACATCAAGAAATGCTCCATATCTCTAGAAATAAGGGAAATGAAAATCAAAACAACTTTGAGATTCCACCTGACTCCAGTCAGAATGGCCATTATCAAAAAATCTAATAAGAGATACTGGTGGGGAAGTGACCAGGGGGGATCACACCTACACTGTTGGTGTGAGTGTAAACTCGTTCAACCACTAGGGAAAGCAGTGTGGTGGTTCCTCAAAAGACTGAACATAGAGCTCCCCTATGATCCAGCAAATCCACTACTTGGCATCTACCCAATTGTCCAGAAACAAGGACATACTAAAGCCACTACCACAATGATGCTCATTGCAACACTATTTACCATAGCAAAGCTATGAAACCAACCCAGATGCCACTCAGTAGATGACTGAATCAAGAAGATGTGGTAATTATACACAATGGAATGCTATGCTGCCATCAGAAGGAAAGATATCGCCCAATTTGTAAGGAAATGGAAAGACTTGGAAAAATTCATATTAAGTGAAGCAAGCCAGACCCAAAGAAACATAAGCTCAATGGTTTCCCTCATTTGTAATAATTAGTTCACATCTAGGACTCTCCTAGCAGAGGATTACAATAACTCAAAAACCTAGGTATATAAGGTCATATAGGATGAGACTAAATGAAAGGATCTCTAGGATATGGGAACAAGAGCTATATCTGTGTCATCGTTGCTCTTAATCTTGTGTGATTTTTGTCCTTAATCTACTATGTTATTTCTCATCTCTTATTTTGCCCTTTGGTTAATGTCAGATTGTTACTGTATCTGATGTTTTCCCTGGCATATTGTATATATGTTTATTTGTTTATGTCAAATAGGAAAGGGAAGGGGGGAAACAAGATGACTGGGAAGGGGAGGGGAGAGGGAACTGGGGACAAAAACATGTGGAGTGGAATAAATGTGTGAGAAGTAATGCAGTCCACTACCTGTAAATGTAATCGTAACCCCTCTATACATTACCCTGAAAATAAAAAAGAGACTATAAAAATATCTGTAGAAAATGAGGCTGGATGATGGAAACAACCAGATGCCCTACTACAAAAAATGTGATACACGCACGCACACACACACACACACACACACACACACACACACACAATGGAATGATACATAGCCAACCGACAAGATAAAATAATGGCATTCTCGGGGAAGTGGATGAAAAGGAAAAAAATCATATTAAGTGAAGTAAGCCAAACTCAAAGGAACATAGGCCCAAGAGTCTCCCTCATTTGTCAAATTCAGTAGAAACCTTGGGCTCTGCTACCAGAGATTTACAATAGAACAAAATCTAGAGACATCGTGACAAATAGTATGACACTAAATGTAAGGACCTCAAGATAAAGAAACAAAACTCATATAATGAGTGATTGTTGTCCTTAATGAACTATGTGATCTCTTATCTCTTTTGCTATCCCTTGGTTATATCATATTGTTACAATATTTCACCTTGTTTTCTGATATATTTCATATGTGCCTAATTGGTTATTTGAAATTGGATAGGGAAGGGGGGAAATGAACATGAGTGGGGGTAGGGGAAGGGAAATGGGGACCATATCATTACATGGGGTATCAAAGTTTGAGAAGTAATGCACCTTCTATCTGGTGAATATAATGTAACCCTTCTATAAATTACAATAAAAATAAATACATAAAAGAAGATCTGCACAGAAAAAAATAATAATGGCATTTTTGGGGTAGTGGATGAAATTAGAGTGAATCCTGTTGAGTGAGATAAGTGAAGAAGAAGGAAAAAAATTACATGGTATCCTTAATATATGGATATTAGTTTCAAACAGTAGTAGAGCGATGATTGAATAGTTGATACCCAAAGTTCTGGTCATAATTTTGGAGATATAAACATAACTACATAGACATAAAAATCTAGGATAGACTATACACTCTATAGACATGTGTTTTATTATAGATTAATCTGTATCTATGACATACAAAGACTCAGCTTAATTTTTACTATATTCTAAAATCTATGTGCCAATGATTGTATAGCGATTCCCTTCTTGAATACTTGTTGGTTAAACATGACATTTGAAATATGATGTAAAATTTAATGTTAATAAATATTTTTTAAAAAAGAGGCTAGAGGTAAATACCACTAATGTACTTGCTCTAAGTGGTACAGAAATTTTCTTAATGAATCAAGGGGTTTTATTACATCTTTATGCAATTATTTTAGTTCTGAGTGTTCTACACTTAATGATACTTCTGGAAAGATGATATAGCTGACTGTGTAGATGGTATGAAGACATACTGGCCTAAACGGAGAATAACGCATTGGTAAGTGGCTATTAGCTGTCCAGATTCTACTGGAATATGTGGAATGAATTTATTAAGCACAATGTAGTCTCTTAGTCAGGTCAGGATCAAGATTATGTGGTTCCATGAGATGAATGAGGAAAGATCAGAAAAATCTACTAAGATATGTAGATATACTTTTGAAACTAAGGTATCTGGACTCCTTTTTTTTTTCTTTCTTGGTGGGGAGCTTGAACTTTGGACCTGGGCAAGGTCTCTTAGTTCTTCTTCCTCAAGGCTAATGCTGTACCAGTTTTAGCCACAACTCCACTTAGTTTTTGGGTGAATAAGTGGAGAGAAGAATCTTACAGTTTTTTTGTTTTCGTTTTTTTGCTTGCAAAGGCTTTAAATTACCTTCTCCCTGGCTAGTAGAATGACAATTATGACCTTCCAGCGCCTGGCTAGTGATTTTTTGAAAATTGGACTTTCTTCCAAATTACGTAACTGGTTCCTAGCAAAGTTTTGAAGCCTGACTTAAATGTGACAGATTTTTGTCACTTGGAGACACTCTGTGCTGAACGTTAGAAATCTACCAGCTGAGTCACAGTGGCACTTCCAGTTTTTGTTTATGTGGTGCTGAGGAATGGAATCCAGGGTTTCATACATGCTAGGCAAGCTTCATTTTCAGCCCAAGGTTTTATGTTTTGTTTTTTCGGTGTTGTTGCTTCTAAGGTACTGTATGATGTTCTTTCATTTTCTTTGCTTTTTACCTCTTTTCTTCTTTTTCCCTTTAGTTTTATTCTCTGTAGTCATTGTGTTGAATTCGGGTACCCTGTGTCTTGTACATAGGTTTATGTGATTTGGGGAATGGAGAGGGTATAATAAAATGGTAAAAAAAAAAACAAAGGAAAAAGGGTGAACCAATTGAACAGTGATACTTGGAAGACACTAAATGGAAATGAACTGAACAATCTGGGTGGAGAGGGGGCTGAGGGTAGGAAAACAGACAAAATTGAGAGAGGGGATAACAATTTTCTTAAGAAATGTGTTCATTACTTATGTAACCGTATGCCAACTATATATTGACTTAACAAAAAAATTAACTTAAAAAATAATTTAGCCGGGTATGGTGGCTCACACTTGTAAATGTAGCTACTCAAGAGGCTGGGATCCAAGGATAGCAGTTCAAAGTCAGCCTGGGCATTGAAGTCCATGTGACTCTTATCTGCAATTAACCACCAGAAACCCAGAAGTGGCCCTATGGCTCAAGGGATAGGGCAGTAGTCTTGAGCTGAAAAGCTCAGTGACAAGACCCAGGTGCAGAATTGCAGTCCCATGACTTGAATGATGAATGATACTAGCCAGGCTCTGTGCGCTCACACTTGGAATCCTATCTACACAGAATCAGGTTTGAATCCAGCCCAAACAAATTGCATGATATTCTGATTTACAGTTCATTACCAAAAATCTGGAGGTGGAGCTGTGGGTCAAGTGGTAGAACACTAGCCTGAAGCAAAGAAAAAAACATATAAGGACAGTTCCCAGGCCCTGGGTTCAAGTCCCAGGACTTGCATAAAACAAACAAAATGTGACGCTGAGTCCTCCATCATTTGGTGTTATAGTTCAATATTCTTGATATGCGTCTTAGAAATTAAGTCCCTAGCAAATACTCTCCCCTGAAATTCTGCTTCATAGCTGATTCATAGAATTTCAGCATCATTACTATCACCTTCCCGTTAGCATAGCAGTCTACTACTGAAAATTTGAAGAAAACTTTTGAGTAATCCTAATAAATCTGTGTATCATCTGCACACACATCAAATCAGCAGCAGCTATGATCTACTAGTATCTAAATGTATTTAATCCCTTCTTGAGTTAATGAGCATTAAAGAGTAAAACATATGAAATAGTTATGAAACTAACAGTCACCATTCTTCTACCTAATATTGTAATATAAGTTTATAAATGCAAGGACTATTCTGAAGTGTGCAGAAGATAGCTTCTAATTATAATATTCTCATGAAGTATAGTTTTAAGAAACATGTTGCTTGCTTTGGGAAAGCAAATGCAAGGAAAAATGATATAAGTAAGTTCCCTATTTATCAGAAGGAAAATACTATTGGGTTTAGATCAACTTTCATTCAATCCGTGCTTATGAAACAAATATTTGCAATTCCTGAGGCCAATCACTTCATTGTGATGCACAATCAGCCAGCTTAGATCAATCTTCCAAAAAAGGAAAGAACAAATGAGAAGCAATTAAGGTTTCCAAAATGAACCATGTGGTGGTGGCAGCTCACACTTGTAATTCTGTCTACTCAAGGCCTGAAATCCAAGGATCTGGATTAAGTCTGTCTGGGATGAAAATATTCCTGTGTGAGACATCATCTCTGTTATCACAGCCCAGCTGATACACTCTGCCCAACTGGTTCCAAACACCAATCCCATCTCCTATCTGAAATACTAGCAAATGTACTCACACATTATTTCCTCCTTGGGAGATAGTTGAAACATGTACCAGAAACATTTCCCTGGCTTCAGAGTGGAAGTGGAAATATATACTCACTAGAAGCCCATCTAGTAAATTACAGTCAATCATCTTTCCTCACATCTTGTTAGTTAAATTGAACAATGAGTGTTTGGATCAGAAGCGATGTGTATGAGCATACAGGTTGTAAAAGTACTGTAATCCTAGCTACTCAAGATAAGCTGAGACCTGAGGATTCCAGTTCAAAATCAGATATGCAATAAATTCCATAAAATTTTTATCTCTAATTAACCAACAAAAAACAGAGCGTTGAATTGTGCTTAAAATGCCACAGGCCTAAGCTTTGCATAAAGTGCTAAGGGGTAGCATTCAGGATGCCCACTCTCTCCACTCCTTTTTCACATAGTACTAGAATTCCTAGGGAGTGCAATAAGGTAAGAAGCAAGCATACAGTGAGAGGAATGAGGCAATAATCAGGAAAGAAACTCCTTTCACAATAGCCTCAAAGAAAATACAGTACCTAGGAATTAGCTTAACTAAGAATGTAAAGGACCGTTTAGATGAAAACTTTAAAACCCTAAAAAAGGAAATTAAAGCAGAACTAAGGAAATGGAAGAACCTCCCATGCTCCTGGATTGGAAGAATCAACATTGTGAAAATGACACTTTTGCCAAGGGCTATCTACATATTCAGTGTAATACCAATCAACATTCCAATGTCATTCTTTAAAGAAATAGAAGAGGCAATTCAAAATTTCATATGGAATAATAAAAGACCCCGTATAGCAAAAACACTTCTTTGCAGAAACAACAGCGCTGGAGGAATTTCAATTCCAAACTTTAGATTCTATTACAGAGCTATAATTCTCAAAACAGCTTGGTACTGGCACAAGAACAGGCCTGAAGTCCAATGGAGTAGAACTGCGGACCCAGATATTAAACCTCAGACCTATGGCCACCTAATCTTTGACCAGGGAGCCAAAAAAATAGAATGGAAGAAAGATAGCCTCTTCAACAAGTTGTGCTGGCAGAACTGGTCAAACAACTGCAGAAAACTAAAGTTGGATCCTTCTTTGTCACCTTGCACTAGAATTAACTCCAAATGGATCAAAGACGTGGAGGTAAAAGCTGACACACTGAAAAGTTTACAGGAAGGAATAGGAGATACAGTAGGCCTCCTTGGCACAGGTCGAAACTTTCTTAATAAGGACCAAGAATCACAACAAATCAGAGAAAGGCTGGATAAGTGGGACTGCATTAAACTGCAGAGCTTTTGTACGGCAACGGATATAGCTAGTAAACTAATCAGGAAGCCTACAGAGTGGGAGAAGATCTTCACCAACCAAACAACGGACCAAGGCCTCATATCTAAAATATATCAACAACTCAAAAAATTGAATCACTCCAAAACTAACCTCCAAAGTAACACCCATCCCATTACAAAATGGGCCAAAGACTTAAAGAGATTCTTCTCTGAAGAAGAAACAAAAATGGCCTATAGACACATGAAGAAATGCTCCACATCTCTGGTCATAAAAGAAATGCAAATCAAAACAACTCTAAGATTCCACCTCACTCCAGTTAGAATGGCCAGGATCAGGAAAACGAATGACAACAGATGCTAGAGGGGATGTGGCCAGGAGGGATCACTACTACACTGTTGGTGGGAGTGCAAACTCGTTCAACCACTGTGGAAAGCAGTGTGGCAGTGCCTCAAAAGGCTAAACATAGAACTCCCTTATGACCCAGCAATTCCACTACTTGGCATTTACCCAACAATCCAGAAACAAGGGCATACTAAACCCACTAGCACAACAATGTTCATTGCAGCACTATTCACCATAGCAAAGATATGGAACCAACCTAGATGTCCCTCAGTTCATGAGTGGATCAACAAGTTGTGGTATTTGTCCACAATGGAATTCTATGCTGCTGTCAGAAAGAATGACATCGCCCCATTTGTTAGGAAATGGAAAGACTTAGAACAAATCATATTAAGTGAAGTAAGCCAGACTCAAAGGAACTTAGGCTCAATGGTTTCCCTCATTCGTCATAATCAGTAGAAATCTTGGGCTCTACTAGCAGAGATTTGCAATAGAGCAAAATCTTGATACATAAGGACATATAATGTGAAGTTGATTAAAAGGACCTCCAGAATAGTGAAACAAAAGCCATATAATGAATGATTGTTGTCCTTAATGTACTATGTTGTCTCGCATCTCCTTTGCTGTCCCTTATAATCTCATATTGGTAGAGTATCTCACTTTGTTATCGGATATATTGAATTTATTTGTATTTGGATATTTCAAATTTGATAGGGAAGGGGGGTGTGGGGAGGGAGGGAAACGGGTACCAAGACATGTGAAAGGGTATCAATGTATGTGAATTAACGCAACTTCTATCTGGCAAATATCATGTAACCCTTTTACTAATTACAATAAAAAAGAAAAAAAAAGAAAATATAGATGTGGCACTGTGGCTCAAGTGGCAGAGGGCTAGACTTGAGAAAACCCGAGGACAGTGCTCAGGCCCTGAATTCAAGCCCCAAGACTGGCAGAAAGATAAAAGAAAATAAAAATGCTTTTTACGAGCTAATTCACTCACAGCATTTGCTTCTGAAATCTTCGCTTCTGCATCTTGTGAAATACCCCTTTCCCTCAACGTAGACAAAAAAAACAGATCCATCCCATGGTCCACTGTGAGGCCACTGGTTGGGTTAAGAGCTAGTCGTGCAGCAATACATAAGTTTTATTCTAATACTTTCCAAACTTTGTACTCAAATATGCTACCTACTTACCATCTTATGTCAGTTATCCTTATGCTATAACTTTTCTTCATTACTACAATATTCTTACACTCCTACGTTAATCCTCTTGCACCTCCCCTGACCTCTCTCATTCTTTTTTTCTATCTCTGGACCTCTGCTCGTCTTTCAACCCTTATACTGCACGGATCTACACTTGATGGCTGTTGAGCAATATTGTATATGTAGGTGATTAATTATTCTCTAGGCTCAGAGGCACTTAAAGTCAATAGAGATTGGATTGAGAGGCTTATTGTTTTGGGTATAAATCGCTTATCAGTGGTTGTATTAGACTGGTCTGTAAGTGCACAAAAAGAAAGAGTGATAATACCAATCAAAACTTGTGAACATCTAGTGTCTGCCAGCTGCAGAGGTCTAGGTTGGTTATATCTGAAAAACTGTAATCACATTTAGTAGTAATCTTGCTCCCATTTTCAAATGGGAAGAACAAGAAACTCAAGAAAAATGTCAAATCAAGAAACAACATCCCCCACCTAATGTAAACAGACAATGGAACAGTCACTGGCATACCTATAGGAGAGTCTTCCAAGTGCTACACAAATGCAATTGATAAACATTATTAATGGAAAATGTGAAAATATAAAGAAAGAGATAATGGAGGAAGCCATAGCTGAACAAGAGGAAAGCAAAAACAAGGTGATAAGTGAAAAAGAAGAAGCCATAAAGGAGGCCATAATAAAGGTTTTTCAAAGAAAGATGGATGAATTCAAAGAATCCACAAATAAAAACGCTTCCAAACTCCAACAAATGTCCAAAGAAAATAAAGCTACTGAGCTAACCACTCAAAAGGAAATCAAGGAGATAAAGAAATCCATACATGATCTAAAACAAGAGATGCAAGGCATAAAAAGTGAGCAATTAGAAGCAAGGGAGATGAAAAATAAAGTAGATAGCTTTGATAGCAGGTTAGACAATGCAGAGGAGAGAATTTCCGTGGCTGAACATAATTTAGGTATTATAAAGAACAGAAAATGAGTCAATCCAAATCTAGGAAATATGAGAGAGCGCTTCAGGAGGTCCAAGATACAATTAGGAAGCCTAATTTAAGGCTAGTTGGTATTGAGGAGGGCGTGGAGAAAGAGGTCAATGGTATTGGAAATATACTTCAGGGAATCATCTCAGAGAATTTCCCAAATATCCAGAAGGGCAGGCCCATCCACATACGAGAAGCTTTTAGAACCCCAAACAGACCTGACCAGAAAAGAACATCCCACCGCCACATTGTGATCCGAACTGGATCAATAGAAACGAAAGGAAAGAGTCTAAAGGCAGCCAGGGAAAAGGGATCAGTAACCTATAAAGGCAAACCAATCAGAATAACCCCAGATTTCTCAGCAGAGACCATGCAAGCACGAAGTGACTGGAAGCATATATGTCATGCCCTTAAATCAAATAACTACCAACCAGGAATACTGTAGCCAGCTAAGCTGTCATTCAAACTGAGGGAACAATAAAACATTCCATTCCAGGGAAAAGCTGCAACAATATGTCGAAACAAAACCAACACTACAGAGAATTCTCAAGGAGGCTCTATACATACAAAACCAAAATAAATGCATTATAGGGAAAGAAATGGCACCGAAACAGCATACCATCTAAGGACCACAAGAACTGTCAAGACACAGGCCCTACTAAAAGCTTTTAAAAATGGTAGGAACTAATAAATATCTCTCAATCCTAACTCTCAATATCAATGGACTTAACTCTCCAATTAAACGGCATAGGCTGTCTACTTGGATCAAAAAGCAAGAGCCATCGTTCTGCTGTCTTCAAGAGACACATCTTACCCAAAAACAATCATCTTTTGAAAGTGAGAGGTTGGAATAAAGTCTGTCAAGCTAACTGCCCCATAAACCGGCTGGAGTTGCCATCCTCATATCAGACACAATAGACTTCAAACTAAAATTAGTAAGAAAAGACAAAGAAGGTTACAACATAATACTAAAGGGATCTTTCCTCCCGGAAGACATAACGATCCTAAATATTTACACACCCAATCCCGGAGCTCCAAACTTCATCAAGCAAACTTTACTTACACTGAAACCATACATAGATCGAAACACAGTGATTGTTGGTGAGTTTAACACACGAACCTCACCTATGGACAGATCAACAAGGCAAAAACTCAAAAGAGAATCCTTAGAAGTGAGCAACTATATAGACCAACTAGATCTAACAGACATCTGCAGAATATTCCACCCAGTAACACCACAATATACGTTTTTCTCAGCAGCACATGGAACATTTTCCAAAATAGACCACATCTTAGGCCATAAAGCAAACCTGGACAGATTCAGAAACACTGAAATTATTCCATGCACACTCTCAGACCATAAAGGCATCAAATTGGAGCTGAACACACATCTCCACCAAAGAAAACCCTGTAACTCATGGAGACTGAACAACACATTGTTGAATCAAAAACAATGGGTAATCGAAGAGATCAGAACAGATATCCAACTGTTTATGAAATTTAACAATAAGGAGCACAAATATATCAACTCCTTAGGGACACAACAAAGGCAGTACTCTGAGGAAAATTTATAGCATGGAGTGCCTACAACAGCAAGTTGGAAAAATGGCAAACCAACTAGTTAATGTCTCACCTTAACCTCCTGGAAAAAGAGCAACAAACCAACCCTAAACCCATTAGGAGAAAGCAAATTATTAAAATCAAAGCAGAATTAAATGATTTGGAATAAAAAAACTATAGAAAGCATCAACAAAACAAGGAGTTGGTTCTTTGAAAGAATTAACAAACTTGACAAGCCCTTAGCAAATCTTACCGAAAAAAGAAGAGAGCATATCGAAATAAACAAAATCGCAGATGAAAATGGTAATATCACGACAGAAATTACCAAGATCCAAAATATCATGGGGGAATACTTCTCAAACCTTTATGCCAACAAATTTGAGAATCTAGAAGAAATGGGTTAATTCCTAGACAATATTAACATACCCACACTGAACCAAGAAGAGCTAACCCAACTCAACAGGCCTATTTCAAGCTCTGAAATAGAAATGGAAATTAGACAACTTCCACTTAAAAAGAGCCCAGGGCCAGATGGATTCACAGCTGAATTCTATAAGGTCTTCAAAGCAGAGCTCACACCAATACTCCTCAAGCTCTTCAACGAAATTGAAAATGAAGGTTCTTTACCAAACTCATTCTGTGAAGACAGTATATCCCTCATCCCCAAACCAGACAGAGTTTCATCAAAGAAAGAGATCTATAGACCCATTTTTCCAGGGCTTGTTACAACTGCAGACATGGGGGAGCGGCCATGCTAGGCCCAGGGATGTTCAAATAAATAACAAGGATGTGTGCTTGAGTACGCACAGAAAAACCATAAGGATCCATACTTAGAAATGGTACCAATTTTAAAGACAAAACTGGACAAGGAAAAATATGTAACACGAACAGGACAGAGAAACGGAGACTTTTAAATAATCAGACATTGACATATAACAAGAAAATTGGACTCAATCAGATACACTTAAAACACACAAAAAAATATGAGCTCAAATGAATGTTTTCACCAAACAGTTATTTTTAGATTTAGACATGTCTTGCTGGTGGGACTCTCAGGTATGCCTTGTTATCGACAAGAAACTCAGAAGGGGAGGGGGGGTCAAGGCGTCCCTTGACCACCCAGGCCTCTGTTTTAGGCCCACAGTGCACCTTTTCAAACAAACAAACAAACAACAATAAAATAAAATAAAATAAAACGCAGACATACAGGGGGGTCGGCCGACTTCTACTTACCTCTGGAGGCCTTTGCTTTTCACCTGGGCATCTTTTACAAAAAAGGTTATTAAGAAGAGGGATAGTAAAGAGAAAATAATGTCACTTATTAAATTGTGTAGAGTCAATGAATATGTTAAAAGGTCCCTACATAATAGTAAAAGGAGGAGAAACACAGCTCATATGAATGTGTGGAACAAGTGGATCAGTAGCAGTCCCAATTGACATGCACAAATAACTCAGGTCCTTCCCACATCACAGGATGCACCACTGGATGGTTGGGGGTGTAGGCCCAGTGAGTCGCTGCTTGGATGGCCACTGTCACTCTCCACGATCCGAACGCAGCGTTCAGTCAGCCAGCGGGCGTCATTTTCTCCTTGTGAAAAAACACATACATGCCCTCGACCCCAGGTTAGAATAGGATCGGGTCCATGCCAAGCACCAGTTAGGGGATCCTTCCACTTTACTAAGGCAAAAGCACGCTGCTCTCTTTTTTCCCAGAATCGCTGAGCAGCAGATAAATTATTTGAATCCAAATTCAAAAAATTTAAAACAAAGAAGGCATGATTAAGTATATTCACAGGGGTAGCGGGATACGATTCTCCTTTCTGTATTCTAGCAATTTGATGTTTTAATAATCCATTAGCTCTCTCCACGATACCCTAATCCTTGTCTCTGTGAGTGAGACTGGGGTTGGAGAGGCTCTGGCCCTCCCTGTGCTGCTTGGGGTGGCACAGAAGAGGACAGAGACTGATTATGGGGGGTTCTTAGAAGATGTACTTGTGGCTGAGAAGAGGGAGGGACTGCCCCATAGTTTTGTGGGGTCAGAGGCTGGCCCCTTCTCCAGTTTCCCGAAAACGGGTGGCCATTGCGATTTGTTGCTGATTTGCAATCTTTAGCCCAGTGCTTCCCTTTACCACAGCGTGGACATGTGCCAGGTGATGTTTCTTTCTCTAACTTGGCCTGGCGTGGGCATTGTGCCATCCAGTGTCCTATTTGTCCACAAGAGAAGCAACACCCTGGGGGTCTAGCAGACAGAGAATGCTGCTGGCCTCTATATTTTATAAATTTAGTAACAATCTTTCCTTGAGGAGCGGAGGCTAAAGTAAGGGCTTTTACATGGGAGGGTCCAATATCAGCACACCGTGAAATAAAGTCCGTGATTCCTTCCTTATTCCTATGGGGTCTGATAGCCGCCTGACAGGCGGCCTTGGCATATTCATAGGCTATGTGTCTAACTATAATCTTCCTTGCATTCTCATCTTGTACTAGGCAGTCTGCAGTCTCCATTAATCGAGACAAAAATTCTAGATAAGTTTCATTCGGTCCCTGTTTAACTTCTACTAGATTTTTTGTACGATTGGAATTGTGTAACCTTTTCCAAGCCTCTCTCCCTGCAGCATTTATTTGCAAATAGGCCTCCTTTGCATAACCCAATTGATCTTCGGTGTTTTTATAGGTTCCCTCTCCTAACAACTGATCAACAGTGTAAGGCAGGTTCTTAGACCAATTTGTTTCAATTTTAGCCCGACACTGTGCAGTGAACTCTGTCTCGCACAATAAGTACTCTCCTGCACTAAGGCATGCTCTGGCAAGCCGCCTCCAGTCATTTGGGCATGCAATACCAGCACACGCGGCCTCCAATATTACTTGAGTAAAAGGGGCAGTTGGCCCATATTGGGAGCAGGCACTCTTTAAATCCTGTAACTGTTTAACAGGAACAGGTTGATGATATACTTGTTCATCATGATCAACTAAACTAGGGAAGCATCGAGGCCCTGAAATATCTTCCCTCTCTCTAGCAGCCTGAGTCAGGTTTAATTGCAATGCACTGTGCCTGGTTGTAGTGCCTGTTAAAAGGGACTTGTTGCTAGGGCCTTTAGGCTTGCCTAAAGGTTGAAAAAGGGATTGAGGCCGTAATGCTGCAGCCGGTGGCGGCGGGTGTGAGGGGTAAGGTTTAGAATCAGACACCATAGTGGCCTGAGGGTCATCTTTCTTTCCTACTTCTGGGGGGGCTCTCTGCTCCATCCCCATTTTCGATAGAAAATGTAGCATTTCTTCTAACTTCTTCTCTATCGTAGCCACCCGGCCCTCCATTGACTCATCATAACTTTCCTCCTTGATATTCAAACCTGAATTCTGATACTCAATATCTACTGGTTGTTGTTCCCTTTTCAAGATCTCACTTAGACTCTCTTGGGCTGCGGCATATGGCTCAGCCTCAGGGTTTTCAGAAGGGTCCTTTAATTCATAAAGTTCGCTTAGTTCAAGATTAAGTTCAGCATTCTCATGTTGAGGATCTATGCATTCACTTACTAAATTCCATACATCAATAGCCTCTTACTGGGGTCTTTTCGGGGCCATATACATTATAATAATCTTGAATTCTTTTTCCTTTCCGCTGCCAGGTTTTTTGGAATTCCTCCTTTATAACCCTCGGGCATGCCTCCTCGACAAACTGTAGGAATCTCTGAAGCACCCCTTTTTCCACCCACGTTCCGTGGGCTTCAAGTAGGCCTGTTAAGATTGGTAGAAAAAACCTATGGCTATTAACTTGACCCATAATTTTTACACCTGACTATACACTCTCTTAAGATCCTCTCTTAATAGTCCTACGATGTGTTACTCACCACAGGGAGGGGTCCTTCACCTTCTTCCCAGATGTTCAGGGTCCCTGTTCGGGCGCCAGATGCCGGGGCCAACCGGCAGCAAACCAGGGTTCGCACATTGGGATTCCTGAAATAGGGGGCAAGGACTAGGACAAAATAGAAGAGAGACAAACAGATGGGGTTCAGGAGGGCTACAGCCCAGATCAGGAGCCACAGCTTAAGAAGCCTGTAGCCTAAGACTGTAGCCCAGTTTATTTCCAGTTCTCAATCTTACATACACTTCTTTAAACTAGGGAACTGCCAGGGGCTACATTCCTACAAACAGTATCAAGTCTGAAATAGGTTGAATGAGAAGCTATCAAGTCCCAAACAGGTTAAATGAGAAGCTATTGACACAGCCCAAAATCATGATAAGAGCTTACTTCCTTATGTACTCAATTGTGAGGGTCCAAGGTCACTGACCCCACAGTCACGGTCACTAACCCCACAGTCAGTCCCCAACAAACCAACACTACAGAGAATTCTCAAAGATGCTCTATACATAGAAAACCAAAATAAATGCAATATAGGGAAAGAAATGGCACCAAAACAGCATACCATCTAAGGACCACAAGAACCATCAAGACACACAGGCCCTACTAAAAGCTTTTAAAAATGGTAGGAACTAATAAATATCTCTCAATCCTATCTCTCAATATCAATGGACTTAACTCTCCAATTAAACGGCATAGGCTGTCTAGTTGGATCAAAAAGCAAGAGCCATCGTTCTGCTGTCTTCAAGAGACACATCTTACCCATAAACAATCATCTTTTGAAAGTGAGAGGTTGGAATAAACTCTATCAAGCTAACTGCCCCCATAAACAGGCTGGAGTTGCCATCCTCATATCAGATACAATAGACTTCAAACTAAAATTAGTAAGAAAAGACAAAGAAGGTTACTACATACTACTAAAGGGATCTTTCCTCCAGGAAGACATAACGATCCTAAATATTTAAACACCATTTTGAAGATTCTCAAAAGTTTGAAGTTTCTGCCAGTGTAAGTTAGATTCCGGCATTGATATTAAATAATGCAATGAGTAGGGATTTATATTTGAAATATCACTGTTGACAAAATCTAACACACATTTGCTTAGTATTTGCTTTTGATTTCCCAAGAAGTACAGCTAACACTTGTGGCATATATCGACTGGAAGAAATGATTCAGATCATGTGACTCATTTGAACAGGAGTCAGTGAAAGATACAGAAGCAGGATACCCATATTGTGATAATTTGTATCTTTTTCATATTTTGTGTTTGTTATTAATTCCATTTGTAGTGTACATTTCTAGGTAAAATCTTTTAAAATATTTCCAAACAATTTGTTATTTCAACAGCAAAAAAAGACATTTATATGCCTGATAAAATTCACAGAATCCAAATTTTTCCATATTATTTTTTGTTTTTTGGTTTTTGTTTTGGTGGGTCATAGATCTTGATCTCAGCCTGGGCACTATCCCTAAGCTCTTCAGCTCCAGGCTACCACCTTACCCTGGAGCCAAGCCCCACTTCCCATTTTCTAAAAGTAAATTGGAGATAAGAGTCTCAGGTCTTTTTGTGCCAGGATGGCTTTAAACCTTGATACTCAGATCTCAGCCTCCTGAGTAACTAGGATTAAAGAAGTGAGCCACCACCCCATCATGCTCAGGTTTCTGGTTTTTTTAAAACAAGCCCTTTGGCTGGAACTCGGTCTGAGCACTGTCCTTCAGCTTTCCTCAAGCCTAGTGATCTTCTACTTGAGCCACAGCACTACTTCTGGTTTTTTCTGTGTATGTTGTACTGCGGAATTGAACCTTCGTCTTCATACAAGCACTCTACAACTATGCCAAACTCCCAGCCCCTCCACATTAGTTTTTATGATAGATCTTTCCATGCATCCAGGATGGCTTGAAATCCTTCTTGAGTTTCCCAAGATCAGGGAGTATAGGTGTGTCCCATCCTGTGTTGCTACATAACCATTGTTTATTGTACAGTTCTCTCTCATTCTACCCATCTAGAGCAATTCTCATCTTCCATGTATAATCATTAAACATTCAGCTCCTGTTCCTCTCTACTCCATTCTCTGGAACCATCGTGCTTTTTGGCTCTAAGGGTTTGTTGATCCTTGGAAGCTCTGGAAGGGAAAACATACCCTAGCTCTTCCTTTATGACTGCTGTATTTTTAGTTTACTGTAATCAAGATTCATCTGTAAAATATAGTAAAATGTTCTTCCTTTTCAATGCATTGTTTTGCATATTTCTATCTTTGGATTATTATTAATGGTTGTGAATGTATTCTCCACATATTTGTTCTAGTCTCTGCTTTCTCTTCCGTTAGGTACAAATCTAGAAATAGAAGTGTTGGACCATATTTCTATGTAATTCTATATTTAGTACTTTTTTAGCACTCTCCACGCAATTTTTGATTGTTTTATATTCCTTGCAGAACTATTCCAAAGTTCTACTTCTTCTCACTACCTTCCCAGTAATAGTTAGACTTAGAAAGTTGTTTTTTGTATGCGTGTGTGTGTGTGTTTGTGTCTGTGTATGTGGATCTTTTTGTTTAAAACTATATTTATATTAACATATTTAAAGTATTGATTTCATTGTAATTTTAATTTTTCTCATGACTCTTAATATTGAACTTCTTTCTACATTTTGAACTACTATTTCTAGATATTCTTTTTAGAAAATCCTCTCCAATCTCCAATTTTTTTCCATTTTTTTGTGGGGTAGTGGGGAAAGTCATGGGGCTTGGACCTTGGGCCGTGAGCTCTTTAGTTTAAGGCTATTGTCCTACCCTGAGTATTGCCCCTCAGTTCTTCTGCTCACAGCTCCCTACCCCTCTTCCCATTATATACAGAACAAAGGTCACCCTCAGTCTTTTTGAAAAAGTAAAACATACAGTAAATTTGTAGTATGAAACAGCAAGAAATAAATTTCTTGCCAGGTGCAGTGACTTCTACCTGTAATCATATCTACTCAGATATCAGGCTGATATCTAAAGATTTGGTTCAAAGCCAGCCTGGGCATTAGAAAGTCTATGAGACTCTCATCTACAGTTAACCACTAGAATATGGGAAATGGCACTGTGGCTTCATAGGTAGGGTGATAGCCTTGAGTTGAAGAGCTCAGGAACAGTGCCCAAGCCCAGAGTTCAAGCCTTACAAATCCCCCAGCCAAAAAAAAGAAAAAAAAGTTTCTTCCCCAAGTGATTATTATGCCAGACATAGAACATTATCATTCTGGGTGTACTTCACAGTATTATTACTTGATACCCTAAGATTTTGCAATATTCTCACAGTACCAGCATATGTCATCATATAATGTAGTTGCATTTCAATGGAATAATTCCATTTATAACCTAAATCTACTCCCCCGACTTATTTTTGTCGATACCACAATTGCTCTACCATGATATGCCACAAGCCATTAAACATTTTATGGTGGGTAATTGGATAGGAGTCTCATGGAATTTTGTGCCAGGCTGGCTTTGAACCATGGTCCTCAGATCTCAGTCTCCTGAGTAGCTAGGATGACAGGCGTGAGCCACCAACACCTGGCTTGCCTTTTTATTTTTTGTGGGTCTTGGGACTTGAACTCTGGGCCTAGGCACCATCCCTAAGCTTTTAAGGTCAATATTTCATGTAAGTATAAACATTTAAGTAAAGGAATACAATTCCAACAAAAAAAAGAATAAAATTCCAGACATGGTGTGTTTATAACTCAGTGCTAATTACTTGGTGAAAATGTGCCATTCCAGAAGCTGGTGTCATTTGATGATGTAGCTGTGGATTTCAGCTGGGAGGAGTGGCAGCATCTGGACAATGCTCAGAGGACCCTGTACAGAGATGTAATGCTGGAGACCTACAGCAACCTGGTGTCCTTTGGTGAGCAAAAGTCAAATTCACTTGCAAGGCCAAGTGCCTTGTTATTTTGCAGATACGTGAATGTTTATCAAACTTTCAATACTATTTAAATGAAAGATTCCAGGCCCTGAGAAGTATCATAACTTTCTAAAGAAAACCTAAGGTAATTTTGTACTCATTCTTCAGGATACCTTCAGGATACTTTGACAACAGTTCTAAATTATGTTTCCTCTAATGGAGACGACATTCCAAACTTACACAGTAATTGTAAGTGGATAAACCATCCAGAATAGAATATATAGCATTATTGGAAATAGGATCTACAAATCACTAAACAGTGAGTTTATAATGGAAACCTGGCACTAGGTGCAATGTTTCATGCCTGTAATCTTAAAATATTCAGGAGGAAGAAATCTAAGAATTCTAATTTGAAGCCAGCAATGGCATAAAAATTGCCATGAAACTCTATAACTCCAAGTAACTCCTCAAAAATGTTAGTGGAGTGTCAAGAGTTTGACTTTGTGGTTGAGTGCTTGCCTAGCATGCACGAAGACCTATGCATGTAAGTGGAGCTGGGACTCAAACTGGTATTTTTCTAGCAAGACAGCTAAGTTTATGCCATACAAAATGAATCCAGAGCTGGGGAAAAGTCAACCATGGAGCCAGTGAGAAATGAGAAAAAAGATTTAATAGATAACTTGTGAGTCGGATGTCTGCGAACTTAAAGCAATGATGACACAGCATAAGCAATAATTCTCTACTGTTTCTAATTTACAGGGCCCTGTGTTCCCAAACCTGTATTAATTGACAAACTAGAGCACTGTGCAGAACTCTCGATAGGAAATTCCTCTGACAAGAATATCACAGGTGAGTGAATGCATCTTCATATTGATGTTGGAGCCTGAGCCATATTGGTAAGTTCATGTTGTGATGTACTGAGCAATAATATTCTTAGTTACCCTAAATCCTGTGTGGAACCTATGGAATTCTTTGTGAATAAATCAAGAATCATTTTCTTTTCCCAATCCTATGCCTGGTCTCAGGGACTGAGCAAGGTCCTTGGGTTTTCTCAAGGCTAGCTCTCTACTTCTTGAGTCATAGCACCACTTCTGGTTTTTTCTTTGTATGTAGTACCAAGGAACTGAACCAGGTCTTTGTGCATGCTAGCCCAAACCCCCGGCACCAAGAATCATAGGGTGATATGATGAATTCTATGTGGCAGTAGAGTTAAAGTTAGATTTCTCTGTAGAAATCACTGTGAAACAAAATAAAATGAGAAAGCCATGAGCCCGTGGCTCATGCCTGTAATCCTAGTTACTTAGGAGGCTGAGATCTGAGGATCAAGGTTCAAAGACTGACCTATCACAAAAACACCTTAGACTCTTCTCTCCAATGAACCAATAGAAAATGAGAAGTGGGGTTGAGGCTAAAGACATAGGGCAGTAGCCTTGAGCTGAAGAGCTCAGGAAGAACAGCCAGGTCTAGAATTCAAGTCCCATGACTGCAAAACAAGAAAGAAAGAAAGGAAGAAAGAAAGAAAGAAAGAAAGAAAGAAAGAAAGAAAGAAAGAAAGAAAGAAAGAAAGAAAGGAGAAAGAGGGAAGAAAGAGGGAAGGAAGGAAAGGAAGAGAAAAGAAAGAAAGGAAGAAAGAAAGAAAGAAAGAAAGAAAGAAAGAAAGAAAGAAAGAAAGATGTTTCATTTCTTCAAAACTAAGACTATAAATGATTGAGCAAACAAGGAATAAGTCAGGGCATTATTCTCTGATAAGGATAATATCTTTTTGCTGGTAGGAAGAGACTGGTATTCAGAACCAGACCTTTCCACCAGAAATGGAGCCTAGTGGTAGAGTGCTTGCCTAGCATGCACAAAGACACAGGTTTGATTCCTTATTACCACATACATAGAAAAAGCCAGAAGTAATGAATTCATTGGTAGGGTTCTAGTCTTGAGAAAACCCAAGGACAGTGGTTAGGTCCTAAGTTCAAACCCAGGAATGGAAGGAAAAAAAAACAACAAAGTTTCAATCAACATAAGAAAATTAACTAGACAATGAGCTGGGGATTTTCTGGTCTTCCATGGTTCTGAGGGACAGGAGTGTTAGAAAAGGAATTTTTATAAGACTTCAAATGGAAAGAAACAAATTTCAAAATTGCCACAAATACCTAAATTGAAACTTTAGTGAGAAGTTGTAACTGAAGGGATATAGGTGTAAGTCCTTACTCTCAAGAATCGTTCTTGCTTGGATCAAAGGCAAACAGACATATAAACCAAACTTGTGGCCGCTGAATCTAGAAAAAATTCGTGTTCCTCACTTAATGGTTAATAAGCAAACAGCATTGAAACTATCTGTAGTTAACTCTAGAAAAAAGGAAGTGGGTTCTGTAGCTCAAGGATAGGGGTCATAGTCTTCTGCTGAAGTGTTCAGGGACAGGGCCGAGGCCTATGAACTACAAAAAAAAAAGAAAAGAAAAGAAAAGAAAGTTTTAAAAAGATGCAAAACAGCACAATATTTAGATTATTTCTCAAAAATAAAAGAAAGGCAGCTATTCCTCAATGTATAAACAAAACAGTATTTGAAAAAAAAACAGCTGCAGGTATAGCATAGGTAGTACTCAGCTTAAAACTGTAGCAATACATAGTTGGGTAATTTCAATAAATATTTCCTGTGATATAAAAAGATAACCAAAACACAGAAAAACATTATTGGTCATTGTAAAATATCATTTTCTTAATATGTTACGGAGAAAAGCATATATTTCTCACAAATCAATTTCCAATTTTATATTTTAAAATATCTAACACTTAGGATGGGAAAGTAAAGTCATTACCTTTACAGTAAGGAATATTTGTATCTCATGTATGTTTGTGTCTTTTTTCTAGGACTCATTTTAGATGTCCAGGTAATGGGAAATGTGTTCAAGACCTGCCAGGAAAGTCCACATGAATGTCTTTGTGAAGTAGCAGTTGCAAGTAGTATCAAAGTGGAGGAAAACGTGAGATTAGCAACAACTTTAAATTTGAGCTCTATACATAATCCAGAGCTGAATAGTAATAATGGTAACAACTTAGGGGTGAGGACTGAGGAGTTCATTAAGTGTCAGAACATGCTTCTGTCTCCTAAGCCTGATGAGATGCATGCTGCATATAGATCTCGTATGTCTCCTGTTCTTAAAAAATCCATCGGATATTCAGAGCATTTTCTTCATGATTGTGACAGTCCAAAAGATCTGCAGTATCATAATTCTGTTCTCCCTGCCCAAGAAATTCTTCAGGGAGGGAGGAAAACTGCTAAATGTACTGTGTGATGAAAAATATTGTACTTAACAGCGACCATCACTACACATCCGAAAATGTACACAGGACAGACTCCTCATACATGTAGTGAATGTGAGAAATCTTTCAGTAATGAAATACGCCTTACAATACCTCAGAGCAAATATCCTGAGATATGTGATGCGTACATCAAGTGTGAAAATTAATTTCTGAGAAGTCAGACCTGACGCTCCAACCTCGATCTCCAAGAGAAGACAAACCTTATGAATATGAGGAACGTAATAAAATTTCTGCCCAGAATTCAGCAATCAGCACACATCAGAGATCTCACACAGAAGAGAAATCTTATGAATGGGATAAATGTGGGAAGACTTTTAGACTGAAATTATACCTCACTTTGCACCAGAGAAGACACACAGAAGAGAAACCTTATGAATGTAACAAATGAGAAAAGTCTTTCACCCAGAAGATACACCTTCGAGTTCATCAAATAACACACACAGGAGAGAAATCTTATAAGTGTAATGAATGTGCAAAGTCTTTCCAAGGGAAGGGAAAACTTCGTGTTCATCAGAGAATACACACAGGAGTGAAACCTTATGAATGTAACCAATGTGTAAAGTCTTTCCGACAGAAATCTTCCCTCAATTTGCATCAAAGAACACACACAGGAGAGAAACCTTATGTGTGCAACAAATGTGGAAAGACCTTCAAGTGGAAGTCATATCTTGATGGGCATAATAGAACACACACAGGAGAGAAAACTTATGCATGTAGTGAATGCGGAAAGTCTTTCAAATGGAAGGTAAAACTCCATGTTCATCAGAGAATATACTCAGGAGAAACACCTTATGAGTGTAACATATGTGGAAAGTCCTTCACACAGAAGCCAAACCTCAACATGCATAAGACAATTCAAACAGGAGAAAAACCTTATGAATGTAACCGATGTGGAATGTCTTTCAAATGGAAGTCTTCCCTCAAATTGCATCAGAGAACACACACAGGAGAGAAACTGTACGAGTGCATCAAATGTGGTAAGACCTTCAGATGGAAGTCACATTACAGGAGGCATAACAGAATTCACACATATTAGAAACCTTAGGAATATAACCAAAGTTGAAAGTCTTTCGTGCAGTATTCACCCTTCAGGAAGCGTAAGAGAGTTCACACATATGAGAAGCCTTAGCAATGTAATAAATAGGAAAGACTTTTTAGTCTGTGGAAGAAAACTCAGCTTGTGTCACAGAACCAACACAAGATAAAACCCTTAATGAATGTAGCAAATGTTCAGTCTTTTCCCCAGAAGGCACAAGTCAAGATTTATCACTAAACACCCACAGGATAGAATCCTATGAATAAAATGAAAGGGAAATTTTTTTGAAGAACTCATAGTTGAGTTTGCATGATACCACACAGACACAGGATAAAAATCGTATGAATATAAGAATATGAAAAATCCATCATGAACGCATGACTAAGTATAAAATGCACATAGGAGAGAAAAACCTTATGAATATTACAAATGTGGAAAGTGTTTGACATGGAAGGCATACTTCTGTGTTCATCACAAACCTGATTCCCATAGAAGAAAAGAAAACTAATGAATAGAACAAATGTGCAATGACTTTTAATCAGAAGTCAGTCTTCAGTACATTTCAGAACATACACAATAGAGAAATTCTGAGTAATGAAAAACATTTAGCTATATATAGAATCTCTGTATATGGGAGCATTAGGGTAAGTCTTCTAAACAAAGTCAACCTTCAGCAAGCATTAAGAGCACTCACAGAAGAAATAATAGCATGTAGGAAAACCTTTGTCAGAAACCTCTAAAAGCTGACTGTGTGGCTTAGTGGTAGAGTGCTAACCTATCAAGGATGAAGGCCTGGGTTAGATTCCTCAATACTACGTGAAAAGAGCAAGCCAGAAGCAGCACTCTGGTTCAAATGGTAGAGTGCTAACCTTGAGCAAAAGTAGGTCAGGCCCTGAGTTCAAGCCTAAAGATTGGAGAGAGAGAGAGAGAGAGAGAGAGAGAGAGAGAGAGAGAGAGAGAGAGAGAGAGAGAGACAGAGACAGAGACAGAGAGGCAGAAAGAGAGAGACGGAAAGAGAGAGAGAAAGAGAGAAAAGAGAGAGAAACAGGAACTTCTAAATTTTACAGAGATAGAGAAGGAGAGAGAGAAGGAGACAGAAACTAATTTCTAAACTTTACAGTCTTTCTATTTCCTTACAAATTCGTCTATGTCATTCTTTCTGACAGAAGCACAGAATTCCATTGTGTAAAAATACCATATTTGATCTACTCATCAACTGACGGGCATCTGGGTTGGTTCCATACCTTTGCTATAGTAAATAGTGCTGTGATAAATGTTATTGTTCTAGTGAATTTAGTATGTCCTATCTGGAAGATTGGCAAGTAGTGAAATTGCTGGATCACAGGGGAGCTCTATGTTTAGTCTTTTTGGGATACTGCCATAGTGCTTTCCATAGTGGTTGAACGAGTTTGCAATCCCACCAGCAGTGTAGTAGTGATCCCTCCTGGCCACATCCCCTCCAGCATACGTTATTAGATTTCTGCATCTTGGCCATTCTAACTGGAGTGAGGAGGAAAAGGGAAAGAGGAACTGAAACTTTCTCTCCTTACAGATGACATGATTCTGTATTTAAAGAACCCTATAGACTCTACTCCAAAGCTGCTTGAGCTGATATAAGCCTTTGGTAAAGTAGCAGGGTATAAAATTAAACCTCAATGTCAACTGCCTTCCTATATGCCAACAAATGAGAGGAATGAGGCAAGAATCAGGATAGCAACTCATTTTGCTATCAAAGAAAATAAATACCTAGGAATTAACTTAGAATGTAAAGCACCTTTTTGATGAAACTATAAACCCTGGAGAAGGAAATTAACGCAGAACTGAGGAAATGCAAAAACCTATGCTCCTGGTTTGGAAGAAGTAATATTGTAAAAATGGCAATCTTGATAAGGACTATCTACAAATTCAGTGCAATATTCATCAATATCCCAATGTCATTCTTTAAAGAAACAGAAGAGGAAATCCAAAATTTCACTTGGAATAATAAAAGACCCCTTATAGTCTGTCTTCTTGCATGATACATAATGTTTAATCTCACCTTCTCCACCAAAATCTCACCTTTCTCATTGAGACATAGGTGGCCCTGTTTACTAGCAGCAAAGGCTCAAACGCACAGTTTCAGGTGTCACCACTGCCTCTGTTACTGGGTAGATCCAACTCTGTCATCGATTCTGAGGTCTGCTCTGGGAGTCTTGGTCACAAGTTTTTCTGTGGCTTCTGCTGCCAGCCTGTGCCTATTTGCTTCCTTTTCCTCCAGCAGCCTACAACAGGGAATGAAGTTCAGGAGCTGATGCTCTCCTTCATATGCAGGGCAGGATGAGCCCAACCCTCCCTCATCTTCCTCTTCCAATTTTTGGGAAAAAATGTGCTGGCAGAAGTCCTCAGGTGTGGTGCATGGCTGATCCACACGTTTAATCCAGGCTGGTCAGGAGGCTGAGATCTGAGTATGGAAGTTCCAAGTCACCTAGAACAGGAAAGTCTGATAGATTCTTACTACCAAAAATAAAAACAGCTGGGAATGGAGTTTGGTCTCAAGTGGTAAAGGGCTAGTCTTGAGTACAAATGCTTAGTGCCCAGGTCCCGAGTTCAGGCTCCAGCACTGCCAACAACCTCACTTTAGTGAGATTTTAGCTTTATCCATGTAGGCACATCTCACTGGAATCTTTGCTGGTAGAGATAGTCTTCATAATTTTGTCTCAAGGTAAAGGTCCTCCTGGGGTAGTACACAAAAGGTGTCATGGAGAGAGGAGCCCCACTTGCTCCAGGTTTGAAGATGGCATAGGTCAAGCCAGCATGGAGTTGGCACATCAGTCTTTTTCCTAGCACCACCTACTAGTGAATGTCAAATGACATTGATTGTTGTGGGATTGTGTGATTGAAGTGCCCCATTAAGGGCAGTGTTAGCACATCCAAACTTGGATACCAGAAATGCTGAAATCTCAAAGCTAAGATTTCTGTTGGCTACAGAAATGCTGGTGTGTCTGTGATTCACTAAAAGTTCAGGTGCAAAGATTCTGAAGCTTGATGCCATGTGTTTATTCCATTTAGTAAAATTATTTTAATGCACTGTATAAGTTAAAACATTTGATAAGCGTCAGGGGTAGTGAAAACATTGTTCTTGAATTCAGGTCTGGCAGGGTAATGGGGGGGGTGTTGGTGGCTGGGACTACGAAGCTGGAGCTGCTATCAAACCATGGATCATGTTCCTCTTTGTCTGGGAGAAATGACTCCAAAGATGAAATTTGAATGGAGAGGAAAAGATGATGATGTACTCAGGAAATTTCTCCTAAACAAATGCTCATGTGGAAGTGGGATGGGGGCTGGGCATGTCTGAGGCAGAGCTTAAGGTGGCCTCTCATGGCGTTGAGAACCTTCCTTGCGACTTCAGGCATGCAGCAGGGTGTTTTAGATGACCATTGTGAGATGGATGTAATAAGACTGGAGACAAGATGAATGCTGGGATCCTGCAATGCTCTTGCATGAGTGGCTGGTGGCTCACCTGAAAGAACTAATTATGTCTAAAAAAGAAATCAGGAATTTGTTTTGATTAGATAATACCTGTAATCTAAGGCATATTCAGGATCCTGATCTTAGTATTGTGGTTTAAAACCAACCCAGCAAAGGGAAAAATGCATGAGACTCATACTCCCAGTTTAGAGCAAGAACAAAGATTGAAGTAGAGCTGTGGCTCAAGAGCTAGAGTGCTACCTTGAGCAAAGAAAAGCTAAAAAAAGCTCCAGGTCTTGAGTTCAAGGCCAGGAATGAAAGAAGGAAGGTAAAAAAAGGGAAGTATGTGAGGAAGGGAAATATATAAATGAAAGAGAGAAGGAACTAGAAATTTAAAACTAGAGAATATTTAAAAGTCATCAGTCCTTCTAAGAAAAGTGTTGGAGTATGGGTTCTATATGTGGTGAACTGGAAGCCCAGCAGTGACTTGTTAACCAAAGAGTCACCATGATGAGCAAAGGATAGAAATCTGCATGAGCCTCTTAGCGGATGGAGTCACAGAAGAGAACCTCAGCTCCCATCCCATAGTTAGAAGTATATAGAGATGGGGAAGTTGGCATCACCTTGATGTCATTGTGTCCATGGAGACTGGAAGCCATGTCTCTGTGAAAGCACAATGTTCTGGTTACTGAGCTGGGAGGCTGAGGAGAGCCAAGTCCTGGCCATGAAGAAATCAGGGTGGCAGCAGAGCAACTCTGCTGCAGTGTGTGCCTGCTTGGCTGTTCTTATTCT
Source organism: Megascapheus bottae (assembly GCA_024803745.1). Taxonomy (NCBI): domain Eukaryota; kingdom Metazoa; phylum Chordata; class Mammalia; order Rodentia; family Geomyidae; genus Megascapheus; species Megascapheus bottae. Next base: position 3,097,132 of record JANJXV010000054.1, on the reverse strand, counting down.
GTGGTGGATCAGGCCAGAGCGGGTGATAGTAACTGTTTTGTGGTCACAAGCCTTTCACCAAGCGCTTCCTCTGGGATCCTCATAAGCTACAGGATGGCTGGTGGTGGGATGTGTGTGGGGTGGAAGTGACAGAGGGATGTACGCATGGCAAGGTGGGTGAAGAGATGAGAGGAATGATGAGAGCCCAGTTCATTGGTTTCCAAGGTTAATGGGTGGGAGGTAGAGAGGCATGCTGGAGGAATGATGGAGGCAGGGGAAGGTGGTGACAGAGTGAGGCCATCTGTAGTGCCAGCCTGGCCATCATCTGAAGCCCATAGGCAGCTTCCTGATCCTTCACTTAGTCCTGCTCCTTGTGGAGGGAATGTCACGTGTACCCAGAGCTAGGGGTGGGGCAATGTTAGTAGCACCTGGAGAACCATTGGCCTCTACCTGGGTGAGGGGTGGTTATGGCTCCCATGCTGGGTGGCCTGATAGCTATGGAACAGATCTCTCCTTAGCTACCACAGTCAGTGGCTGCTCTCCATCTAGGGTTAGGGCACCTGCTCAGCCATCAGGACACCCCATGCCAGGACAGAGGCCTACAATTCAGATGGCAGCACAGGGGTGAAGATGATCTCACCGTAGCCCTAGTTACATGGCTGTCCCTGCATGCAGGACAGGATGAGCTGGGGGAAGATGTTCTCTGTGTTTTTCCACAGCCTATCCCGGCCTCTTCTTGTGTCTGATTAGACCAAGAGAGTACCAGGTTCCCTCTCATAGTCCTGGTTCTTTTTCTTTTACAGTCATGAGGCTTGAACTCAGGTCCTGGGTACTGTCCCTGAGCTCTTTTGCTCAAGGTTGATGCTCTACCATTTGAACCATAGTGCCATTTCCAGCTTTTCCTTTTCATGTGGATCTCTGATATGTCCAGTGCTGTGCCTGCAGGGAGGCACTCACCCCACAGACAGAGCCACCTCTGCCGTGACTGTGACTGCCCACAACCCTCACACCCACTCCTTGCACACCCCTCGACTCCAGTTTTAGCTCCTCTTGGACTGGGTGTCCAGCCTACCCCTTCCTACACTCACAAAGGGTCTACATTTGTCTTTCCGGGGTCCTTTCTTCTGCCAGCCAGAGTACAGACTGTGCACATCTTGACTATCACAGAGCTCAAAGCCAAAGGCTGAGATGCAGAAGGGGGTGACCCAGTAGCTGCACAGGGCCCATGGATCATCCTGTGCATCCCCCAGCCTGTGACTTCCCCCACCCCCTTGGCAGGGAAGCTCCATGCCCACATCCTGATCCCTTGTCCCCTCCAATTCCATTCTCCCTTGGATTTTGCAGACTGTCTACCATCAGGATCTAAAATTCTATTCATCACTTTATGTCCTTATCACTGATTTGCTACTTTGACAGGATCTCCCCGTGCCTGGAGAGTGGGCATGTCATGTACTCTCTGTGGAGAAGTTGCCCCAGGAGAAGAAATATGCACTTCATGTGAGTGTTGGACAGGGCAGGAGGGCTCCCTAGGATCAGAAGGTACAGGAGGGGTGCAGATGGGGGAATGCTAGGGGCCCCAGGGGACAGTGGGAGTTAGGGCACAGTTGGTTCCTTCTGCAGGGTTGACATCGCTTCACAAACCCAACAGAATGAGGTTCACATTACAGATGTCAGAGACAGTGCAGATTGCCAATGGGCGCAGGGGTCACTGTCACCAACAGATGCTGGCTGCATGCTGGGATGCACGCAGAGATGTTTCAAGATCAGATAATGAGGATGTTTCAGGGTATAACCATTCTTTTCAGATGGCTCTCTAGCTCTCTTGAGCTTCATCTCTATCTTTGGCTTTTTCTTGGCAGTTAACTGGAAATGAGAGTTTCATGGAGTTTCCTTTCTGGACTGGCTTCAAACAGAAGCTATGCACAGTTTTCAAACCATACCCTACTGAAGAAGGGAAGCTTGATCTGGTGCTTAACTGGGTTGCACTTTGGCTCCATTTTTTATGCCTCATGGGAGGGGGCTCATCATTTATAGACTAAGATCTCATGACCTTCAAAGCCAAATGCTACCTGAAAGTTCAGGGTCCCAGCCTATGTGTTGGGCTGGGGTGAATACATTCTCTGTTATGCTGGGTCATCAACCCATGTTTTAAGCTGGAAGTAGGCAGTGCCACATTTGATAAGAACATCTGCCAGAGATTGTCACCTCATGAAAGCAGATTCTAAATTTGTATTCCATTGCCTGTGGTGGAGAAATCCCCTCCAAGTTAGACAGGCTCACATCCACCTGCAGGTCACACTCCGAACGCACCCTTGAGTGTCCTCATGGTATTGGGATCTAAGTTTGTAGGGAATGCTGCTTTAGTCCATGAATTAGCTGGACAAGTGATGACAAACGTGTTGGGGATTAATATGAGAACAATTTAAGAAGCCCTGGAGGAGCATCAACCTGACCCTCTGTGGTGCTATAAATCTGATAGGATGTTCCAGACTGAGAAACAATCACATGGCTTTGTGTTTGGCATCCAGACAAGTAAGTGCATGTCTTAGCTGTCAGCCAATACAGAGGAGGACATGAATAAGTGTTTGGAAAGCATCTGTCAGACCCCTGTCTTGGGGCAGGTGGAGAGAACATAGGAAGGTAGATACCATGGCTTTGGTGGGGCCAAAAAAAGGGTAAAAGAGGCAAAGGAACCAGGTACTGGTAGCTCAAGACTGTCATCCTAGCTACTCAGGAGTTTGAGATCTGAGGATCACAATTCAAATCCAACCCAGGACAGAAAATCCATGAGAATCTTATCTGCAATAAACTACTGAATGCAAGAAGCTCAAGCTCAGTGCCAGCATCCAGGCCTAGCGATCAAAACCCAGGACTGGCAGAAAAAATATCAAAGGACAAAAAGCTGGCCAAAAGTTAGAGGGACTCTATCTTGACAAACAATACAATGGTAAGTTGCACTCAGAAGACTTGCACAAAATCTGGAAATGCCTGAGACCTATCTATGTATATTTCCTGTTTGTCTAAATATATATCTTTATGTATTTATATATTAGTATAGAGAGACAGATCAATACATATGACTATACATATATACATAGCCAGACAGTTATGGGTGGGTGGTGTACTGTGAGAAAGTTTGTGTTTGTGTTTTGTGGATGGCTATCTCTGTTTAAGAAAGATAGAAAATATGTAAATATCTTTAAAAAACTTGATAAAATATAGAGAGACATAAGCTCTTGAGGGAATCTGAAATGACAAGATTATTCACAGGCACGTTTATCCTTATGGATTCCTCTGCAAGTTTTAATTTTTTTCATTATTTTCTTTCTTTTTTTGAACCAGTGCTAAGGATTTCTCTCAGGGACCAGGTGCTGCCAATTACTAATTTTCTCATGGCTGCTACAAGAGGAACTGAGCCACAGTTCCACTTTTGCCTTATTTATTCGTGCTTAACTGAAGATAAAGATTTCTATCAGTGACTTTCTTTCAGGGGCTGGATTCTAACGAGGATCCCCAGACCTCAGGCTTCTCTATAGCTACAATTAACAATATGAGAACCCAGCACTGGGTTCCAATGCACAGGGCAAGAAATTGAGTGAATCTCTCAACTCCAATTAGCTATAATAAGCTACAAGTGAAAGACCAATACCTTTGAGGAAAAGATGCTGAGGGTTATCACACAGGCCCTATGAATAAGCCCTAAACCCTGTACACATGTGTGCATGCACACATTGGCAGATACACACACAAATGCACACACACAATATCTCAGGCAATATTGTATTTTGAATTAATATCCAAAGATTGGACAACAGGATAGCAAGTAATAAAATCTGTTTTTCTTGTCTACATTGAGGGAAAGGGATAAGTCACAAGATGCAGAAGCGAAGAATTCAGAGGCAAATGCTGTGAGTGAATAACTTGTAAAAAGCACATTTCTTTTCTTTTCTTTTGTTTTTTCTGCCATTCCTGGGGCTTGAACTCAGGGCCTGAGCACTGCTCTTGGCTTTTCCCAAGTCTAGCCCTCTACCACTTGAGCCACATTGCCATATGGATTTTTATATCTGTGTGATATTAAGGACTCAAACCTAGATCTTCATGGAAGCTAGGCAAGCACTCTACACTGGGCCAAACTCTAAACCCCGATAAAGTATTTATAAATAGTCATCATCATCATATCAAAATATCCTTTCTCCTACAAAGAATGAACACTTATCTATGTCTGTAAGACTTTTTTTATGTCACCAATGCTTCTGTGATTTTCCCACTTGCATTTTTACAGATGACAGCACAGATATTCATCAGGAAGAAAAATAGATTAGGATACAGAAACCTAACAACGTCCTAGTAGATTGAAGTGAAAAATATGTGCAAGATGGCCTGGGTGTTTCATCTATTTGTAGAGTGCTTGGCTACCACACAAAAAGACTCCGGTTTGATTCTGCAGTACCATATACATAGAAAACGCCGGAAGTGGTGCTGTGGCTTGGTGGGACAGCTATAGCCTAAAGAAAGCCTAAGAACAATGGTCAGGCTCTGAGGTCAAGTCCCAGGACTAGCAAAAAAAATGTGCAAGAGGCAAAATGCAAGCTGAGAAGGCACTGTGAAGCAAAATCTCTTGTGAAGGGTAAGGGCAATGGTGACAGTTAAGTTTGGATCTTACCTAAAAAGGCTCCTTGAGCCTGAGAACAGGCTAGCACTTACGCCTAGTTAATGACTTGGGATTTGAACAAAAAGGTTTGCTGTTTACTACATCCATATGTGAGGTGGGAAGGGAGATTCAGCCTCCAGTATGTCTTTGGGGAGGTCTTCTGTGAGCAAGGAGCTTTGGTCATTGGGCCTTGAAAGGTGACCCTACCTCCCTCACAATGGAACAGAATATGGAACCCTGGTAACTAAGCCACTGTATGTGACAACCAGCTCAAGCCAACTCCCTTGGCCTGTGGCTCAGGAACCAGAAAGATGTTGCTGTGCTGTTGCCAAAGGTCAGGAGGCTCGGATCTCAGGCATGAGAGATATGGATGTCTCACTTGAAGAAGTAGATGCTGGATCAGTGCCAAGCCAAAATTCCAGTATATCAGGCATTTCTCTAGGAAGAAAGCCAGGAAACTCCAGGGCAACTCAGATGAGGTATATTGAGAGGAAACCTATTTGAACCCATCATCCTGCCCACAAACTACAACCTTCTTGTGTGCTTTCAAGTGACTCTACTGAGATTAGAGTGTGTCATTTCCAATCTACTCTATTCCAATTCCTCAGTGTAAAGTGTGGTCCCATTCCTACGTTTGAAATATCCACTGTTTTGCCAACATAGTGTGATGGTAAGTCAGCTCAGACTCTGAATGAGCCTTGTAACCTATGGATCATGGAGGAAGGCCTGTTGGAGATGCTGCTGACAAAGCTGATCCCTGCCTACCAGAAAGGTGATCTCTTTTATGTGGGAAACTTCCTGCACAATTTCAAATAGTGGAGGACAATGTAGTAGTTGCTGGAAATTCTCTTGAAAAAGTGAGTGTTCCCCCTCCAAACCCAGGTTTGCTCACCCCTCCTGGCCAAGTCTTGGAATACTTGCCTCCTCTCTGAGCCTGTTTGGTTCACTGGGGTGTTCACAGGGGAGCTAAGCATGATACAAGTGCACAAACTACTTTATTATGTCTGGGACACCATGCCATTTCATTTCCCTCACAAGCTACTGGAGTCTCAACAGTGTGCTTACTGAGAGGTTGGATTTCAGGCATGAGTAAGTGGCTCCCAACTGCAGCCCTCACCTAGGTGACATCCTAGGAAATCCCATTTCCCAGTAAGAAATGAGGTGTCAGTACTAATGGCAGAGGCCTGTGAAATACTGGAGTCAGAGGAAAAGCTGGGGGCTGAATCACTTTTGAGCCATCAGGGAGGGATTGTGATAGCTTTGCCTGTTAGAACCTGAAAGCATTTACATTTTGGTGTGTGGTCCAGTGCTGCCACTTGAACCTGAACCCAGGTCTAAATGCCATCCCTTTGGTGTTCAAAAATTAGCACTGTACCATTTGAGTCATGGGTCAAGTTCTGGCTTTTGCTGCCTAATTGAAGACAAGTGCCTTTAGACTTTTACTGACTAGACTGGCTTTCCACTGTGATGTTCAGAGCTCAGCCTGCTGGGTGGCTAAGATTAGAGGAATGAGCATTTAGTTCTTTATTTAGAGCATTCACTTATTGATTTATTTAGAGCATTTACTTAGTTAATTTAAGGTGCGTTTACTTTGGACAGATGCATAGAGGCCTCTCTCAGAAGCTTCTGGAAGTGGGGTGTAAAAGTCCTCCTGTTCTCGAGTGTCTCTTACCCCCCTCCCAGCACATAAGTGCACATCTCTGCAGGACAGCCACAGCATTAGAGTCCTGCAAGAAAGGGGCTTTGGTAGAAGGCTCAGGATGGAGAGAGAAGGCTCTCACTTTCCTTGTACCGAATGTGCCCACAGCATCATGTGTTCCATCTATACGATGTGAATGGACTTCTACCCCAGTGATTTCTACGAGTTCAAGAACTGCCACACCCTGACACAACTCAAGCTCTATATGAGGCTCCACATGGCGGCTTTGGACCTGCTCTTCTAAACACATACTTTTTGACCAGCTGGAGGAATGTGCGACCAGTAAGACCAAGAAAAAGTAGAAGTCCTGGTGTGGGTGCCTCAGAGCCTGTGAGTAGGAAGCCCATGTGGTCTAGATATTGGTTGGCCCTTACTTCTACAGAGCTTGGCAAAATGCCCTTTATGGGTGGTGTCAGCCAGGTAATGTCTGTCCTCTGAAAGGACTCGGGAATAAGCACTCATTAGAAAGACCCTACACCTCCTCAGTGTTCAGTCCAAACTCCAGTTCTACAGGTTCCTCCATTAGATCCTCATGGAAGTTGAGTGACACTTCAACTTGCAGAGTCCACTCTGTCCACTCTGTACCTATTTCCATTCTTAGGTTTGGGTCATCGTGGAAGAGCTTATCCTGAACTCCGGATGAAAAACCCACCAATGGAGCTGGTGACTGATGGAGACTGAGAATCATCACTGCACTCCAGAAACCATGGGCCTTCTGTAGAAATTACCAAACAGGTTTAGAGTCCTGTGGATAAACGTTTTGCTCTGAACCCCATGTGTGACACAGTTGAACCTGCAGATACTATGGAGGAAGAAAAAGAGCAGCCAGATTTCCTTCCGTTTCCTTTCAAACTCATCCCAGAGTCAGTCCATCTGAGTCAGAGTAACACTCCACTTATTGTGCAAGCTGAAGGGGCACATGCTGGGCTCATGGAAAATGTCCCCATGGGAAGCAGCAAGTGTACTCTCAATACTGGATTCATTGGAGGAAAACGAATCCATCCTCACAGAATATCCAGACCCATCCATCTCGCTAAATGGGACTCAAACTCCATTCGACAAACCAGAATCCAACCCCTCTTAACTCAGGAAGGACATTCTGTTTCTCATGAGGAAGGAGACCCTTCTGAGGACTCTGAAGGAGAATTACTGTCTGAAGGCAACTTGGAGGCCAGTCTGGATTTAGAGCTTCCCTGTCCCCTTCCTAAAAAGACATCTCTTTATCTTGCTCTCATGATTCTTGTCAAGTATTCATTGTATTTACTTTGCTAACTATTAAACTCTCATTGTTAATATTATGGTGTGCAGTTCTCCAGTGCTTATTATACTGTGTTTTATTTTCCACTTATAATGTGAGACCTCAGACACATAGGTCCTGGGTGGGCCAAAAACCAGACAGGTCTGGTCCCATAGAAGACAACCTTACTGGATATACAGGGAACTATGAAATGCATGGAATCACCAGGAATCCAGGCCAGGCCTCCATGGAAAGACAAGTCAGCTACCAAAGCTTAAGGACAGAGCAGATGCCTGGAAATGTGTTTCGTCAATCGGGAGAAGTGCCAGAGTAACTGTAATATTATGTGGGACTCTGTTCTGTGAGTTCAAGTCTGTTTATATATCCATTGTGCTTTGTACAAATATTTAAGAAAATTAAAACTCCACAATAGCATCAAAAATCTACTTTGGCTTTGAATGTGGCCTAGTTGTAGAGTGCTCGCCTAGTATACAAGAAGACCTTGATTCAATTCCTCGGCACTGCATACACAGAAAAATCAGATCGGGCACTGTGGCTCAGGTGTCAGAGTGCCACCCTTGAACAAATGTGGCCAAGGACAATTCCCGGTCCCTCAGTTCAAGCCCCAGGACTAGCCAAACAAGAAATCATACCATTTTCCACACATTTGGAAATAAATCTGTTTTATCTAACCCTACTTCTTTTTTGCCAGTCCAGGCTGTGTGCCACCAAGCCAAACTACTGGCCCCCAACCTTACTATTTTAATCATTTAATTGTTTTACATAATCATATTTCATGCTGTCTGTATTAATACCATAAACAGTATGTTTAGTGTAATAATGTTAAAGGTAAAACATAAGAAATTAATAACTAAAATTCCTTTTTTATTAGTTTTATAGCATTACTACAATTTTATGAGAAAAATTACCTAGAATGTTTATTTTAGAGTTCAAGAAATCCATTTTGATAAATATATCAACCTACATCATTTATTTGAACACATTTTAAACTATTTTTTTTCAGGAATGAAAATATATATATATTTGTTGTAAATGAAATTTATGACTTGGGGGAAGGGAAAGAGAAAATGGGGGAGGGGGTAACAGTGTTTACAAGAAATGTACTCATTACATATGTAACAGCAATCTCTTTGTATATCACCTTGACAACAAATTTTTTGAAAAGTACAATAAGTTTAAATGTCTACTTTGGGCAGAATTTTTTTTTGCCAGTACTGGGCTTAGACTCAGGACCTGAGCACGATCCTTGTTTTTGTTTTTGTTTATTCTTAAGGCGCAAGTTCTATCACATGTGCCACAGCACCACTTTATCTTTTTTTATCTATGTCCTGCTGAGGAATTGAACTTGGGTCTTCATTCATGCTCGGCAAGAACTCTTCCACTAGGCTTAAATTATGGCCCCAGTGGGAAGGAAGTTTTCCATAAAATATGTAGGAAATATGTACACTAAGGAAAAGCCATCAAAAATAGAAGAAAAATTATATACTTAGATAACGACATGCCAGTATTATGGCAGATCTCTGTAATTCTAGCTTCAAGAGTGGTCTATTTGGACCGGGAGTTGGCTGGCTGAAGTAAAGTGCTATCCTTGAACGAGCCCTAGGACAGTTTTCTGGCCATGAGTTGAGGCCATAGGACATGCAAAAAATAATAATTTAATGCCCGTGACTGGTGGCTCACCCTGGTAATCCTAGCTACCCTGGAGGATCGAGGTTCAAAGATGGCCCAGGCATAAAAATCTGTGAGAATCTTATTTCCAAATAATATAGAAAATTCAAAATGACAATGTGCCTCAAGTGGTAGAGCTCTTGCCTTGAGCTGAAGAGCTTAAGGTAAACATCCAGGCCCAGAGTTCAAGCCCCATGAGTGAAAAAAAGAAAAAGAAAAAGAAAGCCCTTTTCTAAGGCTGGAGTGCACACTAGTGGTAGTTTGCTTGCCTAGTATGCACAAAGCCCTGTGTTCAATTACTCTGTACCATTTACACCAAAAAAAAAAGCTGGAAATGATCTCAGAAGGTTAGGTTCTGAGGATCACAGTTCAAACCAGACACTAAAGTCCATGAAACTGTTACTTCCACTTAAGCACCAGAAAACCAGAAGTGACACTGTGGCTCAAGGTGTTTAAGGTTGTAGCCTTGAGCTGAAGAGCCCAGGGACACTGCCCAGGTGCACAATTAAAGTCTTACAACCAAGAGAGAGAGAGAGAGAGAGAGAAAGAGAGAGAGAGAGAGAGAGAGAGAGAGACAGAGACAGAGACAGAGACAGAGACAGAGACAGAGAGAGACAGGGAGAGAGACAGAGAGACAGAGAGACAGAGAGAGAGAGACACAGAGACAGAGAGAGAGAGACAGACAGACAGGCAGACAGACAGAGACAGACAGAGACAGAGAGACAGAGACAGAGACATCAAACAGTCAAGCACTGCTGGCTGAAGCGTGTAATTCTAGCTACTATGGAGGCTGAGATTGGAGGATCTTGGTTCAAAGCCCAAAGCCAGCCTGGACACATAGGTTTGTGAGACTTACATCACCAATTAACTACCAGAAACCAAAAATGGAGCTCTAGAGGAAGAGCGCTAGCCTTGAGCTGAAGAGGTCAGGGACAGTGTCCAGGCCCAAAGTCCAAGCACCATGATGAATCAATAATAAAAAAAGAAGAAAGCTAATAGTAATGATGAATAATTTTGGGCTGGGAGTTTGGCCTATTGGCAGAGTGCTTGCCTAGCATGCACGAAGACCTGGGTTCAATTCCTCAATACCACATACATACAAAAATGCTGGAAGTGGTGCTGAGGCTGAAGTGGTAGAGCCCTAGCCTTGAGAAAATATAAGGACAGTGCTCAGTCCCTGATTTCAAGCCCAGGAGTGGCCAAATCAAAAGTAGTAGAGCACTGGCATTGAACTGAAGATCTGAGGAACAGCCCAGGCCCAGAGTTCAAGCACCGCAAACAACAACAACAAAATCTATGAAATGGCAGTGGTGGTTGTAAGCTAAGCAAAAATAGAGTAGAAACTGGTAAAATACATATTTGTGTGTAAGCAAAATAGCCAGACTTATGCATTAGAACAGGAGAGCAACTTGAAAAAAAATTTTGTTTTCCATCTCACTAGGTCCTGTCTCTTAATTTATTCAAGTAAGTTAAATGCTGGGTTTTATAATCGTTGCTCTGAATATTAGAAAATCATAATATCTCTCATTAACCAACAAAGACCAGGAACTGGGGCTTCGTTCAAATGGCAGAGTATCAGGCAAGAGAAGAAAAAATTGAAGTAAGAACTTGAAGTTCTTGATCCAGAACCTGCATAGTAACAGAGCAGCAGCCTGGTGATGGTACCTCACACCTATAATCTTAGCTACTCAGGAGGCTAAGATCTGAGAATCAAAGTTTAAAGCCAGCCAAAGTACCCAGTTAACTGCCAGAAAAACCAGAAGTGGCACTGTGGCTCACAGATTAAAGCACTAGCCTTGAGCTGAAGAGCTCAGGGACAGTGCCCAGGCCCAGAATTCAAGCCCCACAATTGACAAAAATCAAACAAGCAATCAAAACTCACAAAGAAGCCTGCAGACCACAGTGGTTCTGCTGAGTCTCTTCTCTATGGGGATCAGGAAACATTTCACTTTTTCTGTCTCTTCCCATCTCAACATTCATACTAAAATAAGACTGTATTGAAAGTTTCAATTTATAAAAATGTTTTTCATGAAGCACCCTGAAATATTCATCGCTTATATCTCAATTGAAGATAGTTGATTTGGGGCTCCATTGGTTCAGTGCTAGCCTTGAGCAGAAAAGGTCAGGGATAGAGCTGAAGCACTCAGTTGAAGACCCAGTGCCAACACACAAAAGAAATTATGCACTTTATACATATTTTCTAATTTCTTAATGAATTTTTCAGTCTGTATAAATATAGGGTACATTCCTTGTTACTTAAGTAAGATTGCTCTTTTTTTTTCTTTTTGCCAGTCCTACGGCTTGGACTCATGGCCTAGATATTTTCATTGGACTCGCTTGCCCAAAGTGAGTGCTCTGCCTCTTGAGACACAGCGCCACTTCTAGCTTTTTTCTGAGTATGCGGTACTGGTGACTAGAACCTAGGTCTTCATGCATTCTAGGTGAGCACTCTACCATTAGGCTACATTCCCAGGCAGGGAGATTCCTCTTACAGTCATTGTATGTTCACAGAGTTTCATCTCACACACTCTAGGGCCATGGTTGGCTTTGACCTGTGATCCTAAGCCCTGAGCCTCCTAAGTAGCTGAAATTAAGTTGTGAGCCAGCATGATGGCTTCCATTCTTTTTTCTACAAAAATATATGTAGTTATCTAAAATATATCTATAGCTGAAAAAAATGACTCTCTCCCAAACAAATCTTCAAAGAAACAACCATCCTATTAAAAGGTGGGCTAAAGACTTAAAAGAGTATTCTCTGTAGAAAAAATTAAAATGGGCTTTAGACACATGAAGAAATGTTCCATATCTCTAGCAATAAGGGAAATGAAAATCAAAACAACTTTGAGATTCCACCTGACTCCAGTCAGAATGGTCATTATCAAAAAAACTAATAAGAGATACTGGTGGGGAAGTGACCAGGGGGGATCACACCTACACTGTTGGTGTGAGTTTAAACTCGTTCAACCACTAGGAAAGCAGTGTGGTGGTTCCTCAAAAGACTGAACATAGAGCTCCCCTATGATCCAGCAAATCCACTACTTGGCATCTACCCAAATGTCCAGAAAAAAGGACATATTAAAGCCACTAGCATAATGATGCTCATTGCAGCACTATTTACCATAACAAAGCTATGAAACCAACCCAGATGCCACTCAGTAGATGACTGAATCAAGAAGATGTGGCACTTATACACAATGGAATGCTATGCTGCCATCAGAAGGAAAGACATCGCCCCATTTGTAAGGAAATGGAAAGACTTGGAAAAATTCATATTAAGTGAAGCAAGCCAGACCCAAAGAAGCATAAGCTCAATGGTTTCCCTCATTTGTAACAATTAGTTCACATCTAGGACTCTCCTAGCAGAGGATTACAATAACTCAAAAACCTAGGTATATAAGGTCATATAGGATGAGACTAAATGAAAGGATCTCTAGGATATGGGAACAAGAGCTATATCTTGTGTCATCGTTGCTCTTAATCTTGTGTGATTTTTGTCCTTAATCTACTATGTTATTTCTCATCTCTTATTTGCCCTTTGGTTAATGTCAGATTGTTACTGTATCTGATGTTTTCCCTGGCATATTGTATATATGTTTATTTGTTTATGTCAAATAGGAAAGGGAAGGGGGGAAACAAGATGATTGGGAAGGGGAGGGGAGAGGGAACTGGGGACAAAAACATGTGGAGTGGAATAAATGTGTGAGAAGTAATGCAGTCCACTACCTGTAAATGTAATCGTAACCCCTCTATACATTACCCTGAAAATAAAAAGAGACTATAAAAATATCTGTAGAAAATGAGGCTGGATGATGGAAAAAACCAGATGCCCTACTACAAAAAATGTGATACACGCACACACACACGCACACACACACACACACAAACGCACACACACACAATGGAATGATACATACCCAACCGACAAGATAAAATAATGGCATTCTCGGGGAAGTGGATGAAAAGAAAAAAAAATCATATTAAGTGAAGTAAGCCAAACTCAAAGGAACATAGGCCCAAGAGTCTCCCTCATTTGTCAAATTCAGTAGAAACTTTGGGCTCTGCTACCAGAGATTTACAATAGAACAAAATCTAGAGACATCGTGACAAATAGTATGACACTAAATGTAAGGACCTCCAAGATAAAGAAACAAAACTCATATAATGAGTGATTGTTGTCCTTAATGAACTATGTGCTCTCTTATCTCTTTTGCTATCCCTTGGTTATATCATATTGTTACAATATTTCACCTTGTTTTCTGATATATTTCATATGTGCCTAATTGGTTATTTGAAATTGGATAGGGAAGGGGGGAAATGAACATGAGTGGGGGTAGGGGAAGGGAAATGGGGACCATATCATTACATGGGGTATCAAAGTTTGAGAAGTAATGCACCTTCTATCTGGTGAATATAATGTAACCCTTCTATAAATTGCAATAAAAATAAATACTTAAAAAGAATATCTGCACAGAAAAAAATAATAATGGCATTTTTGGGGTAGTGGATGAAATTAGAGTGAATCCTGTTGAGTGAGATAAGTCAAGACCAAGGAACAAAAGGTACATGGTATCCTTAATATATGGATATTAGTTTCAAACAGTAGTAGAGCGATGATTGAAAAGTTGATACCCAAAGTTCTGCACATAGTTTTGGAGATATAAACATAACTACATAGACATAAAAATCTAGGATAGACTATACACTCTATAGACATGTGTTTTATTATAGATTAATCTGTATCTATGACATACAAAGACTCAGCTTAATTTTTACTATATTCTAAAATCTATGTGCCAGTGATTGTATAGCGATTCCCTTCTTGAATACTTGTTGGTTAAACATGACATTTGAAATATGATGTAAAATTCAATGTTAATAAATTTTTTTAAAAAAGAGGCTAGAGGTAAATACCACTAATGTACTTGCTCTAAGTGGTACAGAAATTTTCTTAATGAATCAAGGGGTTTTATTACATCTTTATGCAATTATTTTAGTTCTGAGTGTTCTACACTCAATGATACTTCTGGAAAGATGATATAGCTGACTGTGTAGATGGTATGAAGACATACTGGCCTAAACGTAGAATAAAGCATTGGTAAGTGGCTGTTAGCTGTCCAGATTCTACTGGAATATGTGGAATGAATTTATTAAGCAGAATGCAGGCTCTTGGTCAGATCAGGATCAAGATTATGTGGTTCCATGAGGTGAATGAGGAAAGATCAGAAAAATCTACTAAGATATCCAGATATACTTTTGAAACTAAGGTATCTGGACTCCTTTTTTTTCTTTCTTGGTGGGGAGCTTGAACTTTGGACCTGGGCAAGGTCTCTTAGTTCTTTTTCCTCAAGGCTAATGCTGTACCAGTTTTAGCCACAACTCCACTTAGTTTTTGGGTGGATAAGTGGAGAGAAGAATCTTACAGTTTTTTTTGTTTTCGTTTTTTTGCTTGCAAAGGCTTTGAATCACCTTCTCCCTGGCTAGTAGAATGACAATTATGACCCTCCAGCGCCTGGCTAGTGATTTTTTGAAAATTGGACTTTCTTCCAAATTACGTAACTGGTTCCTAGCAAAGTTTTGAAGCCTGACTTAAATGTGACAGATTTTTGTCACTTGGAGACACTCTGTGCTGAACGTTAGAAATCTACCAGCTGAGTCACAGTGGCACTTCCAGTTTTTGTTTATGTGGTGCTGAGGAATGGAATCCATGGTTTCATACATGCTAGGCAAGCTACATTTTCAGCCCAAGGTTTTCTGTTTTGTTTTTCAGTGTTGTTGCTTCTAAGGTACTGTATGATGTTCTTTCATTTTCTTTGCTTTTTACCTCTTTTCTTCTTTTTTCCTTTAGTTTTATTCTCTGTAGTCACTGTGTTGAATTCGGGTACCCTGTGTCTTGTACATAGGTTTATGTGATTTGGGGAATGGAGAGGGTATAATAAAATGGTAAAAAAAAAACAAAGGAAAAAGGGTGAACCAATTGAACCGTGATACTTGGAAGACACTAAACGGAAATGAACTGAACAATCTGGGTGGAGAGGGGGCTGAGGGTAGGAAAACAGAGAAAAAGGAGGGAGGGGATAACAGTTTTCTTAAGAAATGTGTTCATTACTTATGTAACCGTATGCCAACTATATATTGACTTAACAAAAAAATTAACTTAAAAAATAATTTAGCCGGGTATGGTGGCTCACACTTGTAAATGTAGCTACTCAAGAGGCTGGGATCCAAGGATAGCAGTTCAAAGTCAGCCTGGGCACTGAAGTCCATGTGACTCTTATCTGCAATTAACCACCAGAAACCCAGAAGTGGCCCTATGGCTCAAGGGATAGGGCAGTAGTCTTGAGCTGAAAAGCTCAGTGACAAGACCCAGGTGCAGAATTGCAGTCCCATGACTTGAATGATGAATGATACTAGCAAGGCTCTGTGTGCTCACACTTGGAATCCTATCTACACAGAATCAGGTTTGAATCCAGCCCAAACAAATTGCATGATATTCTGATTTACAGTTCATTACCAAAAATCTGGAAGTGGAGCTGTGGATCAAGTGGTAGAACACCAGCCTGAAGCAAAAAAAAAAACATTTAAGGACAGTTCCCAGGCCCTGGGTTCAAGTCCCAGGACTTGCATAAAATAACAAAATGTGACGCTGAGTCCTCCATCATTTGGTGTTATAGTTCAATATTCTTGATATGCGTCTTAGAAATTAAGTCCCTAGCAAATACTATCCCCTGAAATTCTGCTTCATAGATGATTCATAGAATTTCAGCATCATTACTATCACCTTCCAGTTAGCATAGCAGTCTACTACGGAAAATTTGAAGAAAAGTTTTGAGTAATCCTAATAAATCTGTGTATCATCTGCACACACAACAAATCAGCAGCAGCTATGTTCTACTATTATCTAAATGTATTTAATCCCTTCTTGAGTTAATGAGCCTTAAAGAGTAAAACATATGAAATAGTTATGAAACTAACAGTCACCATTCTTCTACCTAATATTGTAATATAAGTTTATAAATGCAAGGACTATTCTGAAGTGTGCAGAAGATAGCTTCTAATTATAATATTCTCATGAAGTATAGTTTTTAAGAAACATGTTGCTTGCTTTGGGAAAGCAAAGGCAAGGAAAAATGATATAAGTAAGTTCCCTATTTATCAGAAGGAAAATACTATTGGGTTTAGATCAACTTCATTCATTCCGTGCTGATGAAGTAAATATTTGCAATTCCTGAGGCCAATCACTTCATTGTGATGCACAATCAGCCAGCTTAGATCAATCTTCCAAAAAAGGAAAGGAACAAATGAGAAGCAATTAAGTTTTCCAAAATGAACCAGGTGGTGGTGGCAGCTCACACTTGTAATTCTATCTACTCAAGGCCTGAAATCGAAGGATCTGGATTAAGTCTGTCTGGGATGAAAATATTCCTGTCTGAAACATCATCTCTGTTATCACAGCCCAGCTGATACACTCTGCCCAACAGGTTCCAAACACCAAAGTCCATCTCCTATCTGAAATACTATCAAACGTACTCACACATTATTTCCTCTTTGGGAGATAGTTGAAACATGTACCAGAAACATTTCCCTGGCTTCAGAGTGGAAGTGGAAATATATACTCACTAGAATCCCATCTAGTAAATTACAGTCAATCATCTTTCTTCACATCTTGTTAGTTAAATTGAACAATAAGTGTTTGGATCAGAAGCGAAGTGTATGAGCATACAGGTTGTAAAAGTACTGTAATATTAGCTACTCAAGATAAGCTGAGACATGACGATTCCAGTTCAAAATCAGCCATGCAATACATTCCATAGGATTTTTACCTCTAATTAACCAGCAAAAAACAGAGCGTTGAATTGTGCTTAAAATGCCACAGGCCTAAGCTTTGCATAAAAGTGCTAAGGGGTAGCATTCAGGATCCCACTCTCTCCACTCCTTTTTAACATAGTACTAGAATTCCTAGGCAGTGCAATAAGGCAAGAAGCAAGCATAAAGGGGATCCAAGTAGGGAAAGAGGAAATAAAACTATCCCTCTTTGCAGATGACATGATTCTTTATTTAAAGAATCCTATAGACTCTACTCCCAAGCTCCTTGAGCTGATTCAAAGGTTTGGAAGTGTAGCAGGCCATAAGATCAACCCTCACAAATCAACTGCCTTACTTTACGCCAACAGTGAGAGGAACGAGGCAATAATCAGGAAAGAAAATCCTTTCACAACAGTCTCAAAGAAAATAAAGTACCTAGGAATTAGCTTAACTAAGAATGTAAAGGACCGTTTAGATGAAAACTTTAACACCCTAAAAAAGGAAATTAAAGCAGAACTAAGGAAATGGAAAAAATTCCCATGCTCCTGGATTGGAAGAATCAACATTGTGAAAATGACAATCTTGCCAAGGGCTATCTACAAATTCAATGCAATACCCATCAACATCCCAATGTCATTCTTTAAAGAAATTGAAGAGGCAATTCAAAATTTCATGTGGAATAATAAAAGATCCCGTATAGCAAAAACACTTCTTAGCTGAAAGAACAGCGCTAGAGGAATTTCAATTCCAAACTTTAGACTCTATTACAGAACTATAATTCTCAAAACAGCTTGGTACTGGCACAAGAACAGGCCTGAAGTCCAATGGAGTAGAACTGCCGACCCAGATATTAAACCACAGACCTATGGCCACCTAATCTTTGACCAGGGAGCCAAAAAAATAGAATGGAAGAAAGATAGCCTCTTCAACAAATTGTGCTGGCAGAACTGGTTAAGCACCTGCAGAAAGCTAAAGTTGGATCCTTCTTTGTCACCTTGCACTAGAATTAACTCCAAATGGATCAAAGGCCTGGAGGTAAAAGCTGACACACTGAAAAGTTTACAGGAAGGAATAGGAGATACACTAGGCCTCCTTGGCACAGGTCGAAACTTTCTTAATAAGGACCAAGAATCACAACAAATCAGAGAAAGGCTGGATAAGTGGGACTGCATTAAACTGCAGAGCTTTCGTATGGCTACGGATATAGCTAGTAAACTAATCAGGAAGCCTACAGAGTGGGAGAAGATCTTCACCAACCAAACAACGGACAAAGGCCTCATATCTAAAATATATCAACAACTCAAAAAATTGAATCACTGCAAAACTAACCTCCAAAGTAACACCCATCCCATTAAAAATGGGCCAAAGACTTAAAGAGAGTCTTCTCTGAAGAAGAAAGAAAATGGCCTATAGACACATGAAAAAATGCTCAACATCTCTGGTCATAAAAGAAATGCAAATCAAAACAACTCTAAGATTCCACCTCACTCCAGACAGAATGGCCAGGATCAGGAAAACGAATGATAACAGCTGCTGGAGGGGATTTGGCCAGGAGGGATCAATACTACACTGTTGGTGGGAGTGCAAACTCGTTCAACCACTATGGAAAGCAGTGTGGCAGTGCCTCAAAAGGCTAAACATAGAACTCCCCTATGACCCAGCAATTCCACCACTTGGCATTTACCCAACAATCCAGAAACAAGGGCATACTAAACCCACTAGCACAACAATGTTCATTGCAGCACTATTCACCATAGCAAAGATATGGAACCAGCCTAGATGTCCCTCAGTTGATGAGTGGATCAACAAGTTGTGGTATTTGTACACAAAGGAATTCTATGCTGCTGTCAGAAAGAATGACATCGCCCCATTTGTTAGGAAATGGAAAGACTTAGAAAAAATCATATTAAGTGAAGTAAGCCAGACTCAAAGGAACTTAGGCTCAGTGGTTTCCCTCATTCGTCATAATCAGTAGAAATCTTGGGCTCTACTAGCAGAGATTGTCAATAGAGCAAAAGGCCATATATAAGGACATATAATGTGAAGCTAATTGAAAGGACCTCCAGGATACTGAACAAAATCCATATAATGAATAATTGTTGTCCTTAATGTAGATGTTGTCTCTCATCTGCTTTGCTGTCCCTTGGTTATCCCATATTGGTATAGTATCTCACTTTGTTATCTGATATATTGAATTTATTTGTATTTGGATATTTGAAATTTGATAGGGAAGGGGGGAAAACCATGTCTGGTGGGGGGTGTGGGGTTGGAGGTTAATGGGTACCAAGACATGTGAATGGGTATCAATGTATGTGAACTAATGCACCTTCTATCCGGCAAATATCATGTAACCCTTTTACTAATTACAATAAAAATTTAAAATAAAAGAAAGTTGTAGTGTGTGGGGAGGATGATTGGGTCAAATACCTTTCTTCTTAGAAATATACCTTATCTGGTTGCCCTGGATTTTCCTGGCCTTCTTCTTAGAGAAAGACCTGTTATACTGGATTTGTGGCTTGGCAATGATCTAGCATGTACATCTTCGAGTAAGACATACACAACTTCCATGCCTGAGACTCGAGTTTCCTGACCTTTGGCAACAGCACAGCAACATCTTTCTTCCTCCTGAGCCACAGGCCAAGTGAGCTGGCTTGAGTTGGTTGTTAGTTACATTGGCTTGGTTACCAGGGTTCCATATTCTGTTCCATTGTGAGGGAGGCAGGGTCACCTTTCAGGGCCCAATGACCAAAGATCCTTGCTCACCGAAGACCTCACCAAAGACATACTGGAGGCTGAATCTCTCCTCCAATCTCACAATATACATGTGGATGTAGTAAACAGCACACCTTATTTGTCCAGTCCCAATGTCTTCCAATAGGCCCAACTACCAGTCTGGTCTCAGGCTCCAGGAGCCTTTCTTAGGTAAGATCCAAACTTAAGGCTCAATATTGCCCTCATACTTTACAAAACATTTGCTTCACAGTGCCTTCTCTGCCTGCATTTTGCCCCTTGACGAATTTTTTTTTGTTTTTGCTAGTCTTGGGACTGGACCTCAGAGTGTGAACATTGTTCTTGGGCTTTCTTTAGGCTTTAGCTGTCCCACCGATCCACAGCACCACTTGCAGCGTTTTCTATGTATGTGGTAATGAGGAATCAAACCTGAGTCTTTTGCGTGGTACCCAAGAACTCTACCACGAGGTCAAACACACAGGGCATCTTGCACATATTTTTGAAGTCAATTTATTAGGACATTATTAGGTTTCTGTATCCTAATCAATTTTTTCCTGATGATTAGCTTTGCTGTTATGTGTAAAAAATGCAAGAGGGAAAAACTCAGAAGAATTAGTGAAATTTTAAAAAAAGCATTACACACATAGATAAGTGTTCATTCTTTGTAGGAGAAAGGATATTTTATATGATGATGATGACTTTATAATTACTATGTCAGGGTTGAGAGTTTGGCATAGTGGTAGAGTGCTTGCCTAGCATCCATGAAGATCTGGGTGTGATTGCTCAGTATCACATAGATAGAAAAATCTAGATGTGGCACTGTGGCTCAAGTGGCAGAGGGCTCGACTTGAGAAAACGCGAGGACAGTGCTCAGGCCCTGAATTCAAACCCCAAGACTGGCAGAAAGATAAAAGAAAATAAAAATTCTTTTTACGAGCTAATTCACTCACAGCATTTGCTTCTGAAATCTTCGCTTCTGCATCATGTGAAATACCCCTTTCCCTCAACGTAGACAAGAAAGACAGATCCATCCCATGGTCCAGTGTGAGGCCACTGTATGGGCTAAGAGCTAGTCGTGCAGCAACACATAAATTTTATTCTAATACTTTCCAAATTTTGTACTCAAATGTGCTACCTACTTACCAACTTAGGTGAGTTATCCTTATGCTATACCTTTTCTTCATGACTACAATATTCTTACACTCCTACGTTAACCCTCTTCTACCTCCCCTGAACTCTCTCATTCTTTTTTTCTATCTGTGGACCTCTGCTGGTCTTTCAACCCTTATACTGCACGGATCTACACTTGATGGCTGTTGAGCAATATTGTATATGTAGGTGGTTAATTATTCTCTAGGCTCAGAGGTGTTGGGGACTGACTGTGGGGTCAGTGACCGTGACAGTGGGGTCAGTGACCTTGGACCCTCACAATTGAGTACATAAGGAAGTAAGCTCTTATCATGATTTTGGGCTGTGTCAATAGCTTCTCATTTAACCTGTTTGGGACTTGATAGCTTCTCATTCAACCTATTTCAGACTTGATACTGTTTGTAGGAATGTAGCCCCTGGCAGTTCCCTAGTTTAAAGAAGTGTATTTAAGATTGAGAAGTGGAAATAAACTGGGCTACGGTCTTGGGCTACAGGCTTCTTAAGCTGTGGCTCCTGATCTGGGCTGTAGCCCTCCTGAACCCCATCTGTTTGTCTCTCTTCTATTTTGTCCTAGTCCTTGCCCCCTATTTCAGAATCCAAATCTGCGAACCCTGGTTTGCTGCCGGTTGGCCCCGGCAACTGGCGCCCTAACAGGGACCCTGAAAATCTGGGACGAAGGTGAAGGACCCCTCCCTGTGGTGAGTAACACATCGTAGGACTATTAAGAGAGGATCTTAAGAGAGTGTATACTCAGGAGTAAAAATTATGGGTCAAGTTAATAGCCATAGGTCATATGTACCGATCTTAACAGGCCTACTTGAAGCCCACGGAACGTGGGTGGAAAAAGGGGTGCTTCAGAGCTTCCTACAGTTTGTCGAGGAGGCATGCCCGAGGTTTATAGAGGAGGGATTCCAAAAAACCTGGCAGCGGATAGGAAAAAGAATTCAAGAATATTATAATGTATATGGCCCCGAAAAGACCCCAGTAGAGGCTATTGATGTATGGAATTTAATAAGTGAATGCATAGATCCTCAACATGAGAATGCTGAACTTAATCTTGAATTAAGGGAACTTTATGAGTTAAAGGACCCTTCTGAAAACCCTGAGGCTGAGCCATATGCCGCAGCCCAAGAGAGTCTAAGTGAGATCTTGAAAAGGGAACAACAACCAGTAGATATTGAGTATCAGAATTCAGGTTTGAATATCAAGGAGGAAAGTTATGATGAGTCAATGGAGGGCCGGGTGGCTACGATGGAGAAGAAGTTAGAAGAAATGCTACATTTTCTATCGAAAATGGGGATGGAGCAGAGAGCCCCCCCAGAAGTAGGAAAGAAAGATGATCCTCAGGCCACTATGGTGTCTGATTCTAAACCTTACCCCTCACACCCACCGCCACCGGCTGTAGCCTTACGGCCTCAATCCCTTTTTCAACCTTTAGGCAAGCCTAAAGGCCCTAGCAACAAGTCCCTTTTAACAGGCACTACAACCAGGCACAGTGCATCGCAATTAAACATGACTCAGGCTGCTAGAGAGAGGGAAGATATTTCAGGGCCTCGATGCTTCCCTAGTTTAGATGATCATGATGAACAAGTATATCATCAACCTGTTCCTGTTAAACTGTTACAGGATTTAAAGAGTGCCTGCTCCCAATATGGGCCAACTGCCCCTTTTACTCAAGTAATATTGGAGGCTGCCTGTGCTGGTATTGCATGCCCAAATGACTGGAAGCGGCTTGCCAGAGCATGCCTTAGTGCAGGATAGTACTTATTATGGGAGACAGAGTTCACTGCACAGTGTCGGGCTAAAATTGAAACAAATAGGTCTAAGAACCTGCCTTACACTGTTGATCAGTTGTTAGGAGAGGGAACCTATAAAAACACCGAAGATCAATTGGGTTATGCAAAGGAGGCCTATTTGCAAATAAATGCTGCGGTGAGAGAGGCTTGGAAAAGGTTACGCAATTCCAATCGTACAAAAAATCTAGTAGAAGTTAAACAGGGACCGAATGAACCTTATCTAGAATTTTTGTCTCGATTAATGGAGACTGCAGACCGCCTAGTACAAGATGAGAATGCAAGGAAGATTATAGTTAGACACATAGCCTATGAAAATGCCAAAGCCGCCTGTCAGGCGGCTATCAGACCCCATAGGAATAAGGGAGGAATCACGGACTTTATTTCACTGTGTGCTGATATTGGACCCTCCCATGTACAAGGCCTTACTTTAGCTGCCGCTCCTCAAGAAAAGACTGTTACTGAATTTCTAAAATACAGAGGTCAGCGGCATTCTCGGGATGCTAGACCCCCAGGGCGTTGCTTTTCTTGTGGACAAATAGGACATTGGGTAACGCAATGCCCACGTCAAGCCAGGTTAAAGAGAGAAAAATCACCTGGCACATGTCCACGCTGTGATAAAGGGAAGCACTGGGCTAAAGATTGCAAGTCAGCAACAAATCGCAATGGCTGCCCGTTTTTGGGAAACTGGAGAAGGGGCCAGCCCCTGGCCCCGCAAAACCATGGGGCAGTCCCTCCCTCTTCTCGGCCACAACCCCCCAAGATCGGTCTCCAGCCTCCTCCATGCCACCCCAGGCAGTGCAGGATTGGACCTCTGTTCCTCCACCTGCTCAGTATTGACCCCAGAGATGGGGACACAAGCTCTCCCCACGGGGGTCTTCGGCCCCCTTTCCCCGGGAGTGGCTGGATTGCTGTTAGGGCGAAGTAGCTCAGCCCTTAAAGGGATACAGATTACACCTGGCAAAATTGACCAGGATTTTACTGGAGAAATCAAAGTTATGGCCTCTGCCCAGAAACACGTGGTATCGATCCCAGCCGGTCAAAAATTAGCACAACTAATACTTGTGCCTTTACCTCCCGGGGAGACTGCTAATTCCCCATGTGGACAGAGAGGATTTAGATCTTCTGATATCTATTGGGTACAAAGCATAAAACAAGAGAGGCCTGAGATGACTATATTTATACAAGAAAAGCCCTTTAAAGTAATATTAGACACTGGAGCAGATGTGTCTGTGATATCTAAAAAACATTGGCCAGCCCAATGGCCCCTGATAACCTCTATGACTTCCCTACAGGGGGTTGGGCAAGCAACTGACCCACAGCAGAGCAGTGCGATCCTTGTTTGGAGAGATGAGGAAGGGCACTCTGGTCATTTTCAGCCATTTGTCCTGGATCATCTGCCAATTAATTTATGGGGTCGTGATATCATGGAAAAAATGGGAGTGTATATGTTTAGTCCTAGTGCTACGGTCACTAAGCAGTTACTTGATCAAGGCCTCCCCCCCTTTAGGGGACTAGGCCGAGCAGCACAGGGGGAGCTAGAGCCACTCCAACCCCAGTCTCACCCCCCGAGACAAGGATTAGGGTATTCTTTAACGGGGGATGCAGTTTGTCCTGCCCCTCATGCTGATCCCATAAATTGGCTCTCTGAAGAACCGGTATGGGTCGAACAGTGGCCTCTTTCACTAGAAAAGATCATTGCAGTACAGCAGCTGGTACAGGAACAGCTGGACTTGGGACATGTGGCCCCTTCTAACTCTCCATGGAATTCTCCAATTTTTGTTATAAAGAAAAAGTCAGGTAAATGGAGGCTGTTACAGGATTTGAGAAAAATAAATGCCACAATGGAACTGATGGGGGCCCTACAGCCTGGCTTGCCTTCACCCATGGCAATCCCAAAGGATACTTATAAGATTATTATAGATTTGAAGGATTGTTTCTATACTATACCCCTGGCGCCTCAAGACTGTAAGCGCTTTGCCTTCAGCGTCCCCTCTGTTAATTTTAAAGAACCCATGAAGCGATATCACTGGCTTGTGCTTCCACAGGGCATGGCAAATAGCCCAACTTTATGTCAAAGTTTTGTAGCTAGAGCCATTTCTTCCACTCGTGAAAAATTTTCTTCTGTTTATATTGTTCATTATATGGATGACATCTTGTTGGCTTGTTTTGACCCTATTGTCGTACGGCAAGCCTTTGGACAACTAAAGCAAGATCTGAGCCTCTTTGGCCTTATAATAGCAGCTGAAAAGGTTCAGGAACACCCCCCTTTTACATATCTAGGCCATATGTTAGGCCCACACTATTTTAAAAGCCAAAAAATACAATTAAAAACTTCACACTTAAGAATTCTTCATGATTTTCAGCAATTCTTAGGAGATATAAATTGGCCTCGGCCTTATCTAAAGCTCTCCACAGGAGAGTTAAAACCCCTCTTTGATCTCTTAAAAGGAGATACCAACCCTACATCCTTGCGCGAATTAAACCCTGACGCCAGGAGGGCCATCCAAATTGTAGAAAAGGCAATTTCCCAGCAACAAGTGACCTATTGTGACTATTCTAAACCATGGGGAGTTTACATTTTAGCTACTTCTCACTCCCCAACTGCTGTATTGTGGCAGGATGGCCCACTTTTATGGCTTTATCTACCGTCAACACCCGGCAAAGTGCTGACCCCCTACTACTAATTGGTAGCTAATCTGATACATATGTGCCGAGTGGATTCCCGTAAATATTTAGGTCAGGAACCTCATTTTATCTGTGTCCCATATAATCTACAACAACAAGATTGGCTATTCGCCCATTGCGATCCTTGGGCCATTGCTTGGGCCAATTATACGGGAAAAATTTTGCATCACTACCCGTCTAACAAACTTCTCCAATTTGCAGCATGTCATACGTTTCTATTTCCTTCCATAGTACAGGCCTCGCCTTTATCTTCTGCCGCTTTGGTATTTACAGATGGATCCTCTAATGGAACGGCTGCTTTGACCATTAATGGGAAAACTCAATCTTGGGTTACAGGTTTTTCCTCCGCCCAAGAGGTGGAATTAGAGGCTGTTTTACAAGCACTCGTCCTGTTACAAGACGAGCCCTTTAACTTATACTCAGACAGTCAATATGTAATTCGTGCTCTTCAAGTCATAGAAACTGTTCCCTTTATTGGAACTACTAACTCCAATATCCAGACCCAATTTCGCCAAATACAAACTTTGCTTTGTTCTCGCAACCACCCTTGTTTTTTTGGCTTTGTTCGAGCTCACACTAATCTTCCTGGCCCTTTAAGTGAGGGCAATGCGGTTACTGACTCCGCCACCAGAGTTTACTTAACTCAGGTTGAACTTGCCAAGCAATCACATGCCATCCACCATCAAAACAGTCGAGCCCTGCGCCGACAGTTTAAATTATCTAGAGAAGCAGCACGACAAATAGTTAAGACTTGCTCCAACTGTGTCCCTTTTTCACCAGCCCCCCATTTAGGTATAAATCCACGAGGACTGCTTTCTAATCACATTTGGCAGATGGATGTCACGCATGTTCCATCATTTGGCCGATTAAAATATGTTCATGTTACTGTAGATACTTATTCTAATTTTATCTTGGCCACCCCCCTTGCTGGGGAAGCCACTAAACATTGTATTTCTCACTGCATTCGATGCTTTGCTATGATGGGGATTCCCTCGCAAATAAAAACAGATAATGGCCCTGGCTATGTAGGCCAAGCATTTCAATCCTTCTGCCATTCTTATAATATCACTCATATTACAGGCATTCCTTACAATCCTCAAGGTCAAGGCATCGTGGAGAGAGCTAATGGATTATTAAAACATCAAATTGCTAAAATACAGAAAGGAGAGTCGTATTCAGCTACCCCTGTGAATATACTTAATCATGTTTTATTTGTTTTAAATTTTTTGAATTTGGATTCAAATAATTTATCTGCTGCTCAGCGATTCTGGGAGAAAAGAGAGCAGCATGCTTTTGCCTTAGTAAAGTGGAAGGATCCCCTAACTGGTGCTTGGCATGGACCTGATCCTGTTCTAACCTGGGGTCGAGGGCATGTATGTGTTTTTTCACAAGGAGAAAATGATGCTCGCTGGCTGCCTGAACGCTGCGTTCGGATCGTGGAGAGTGACAGCGGCCATCCAAGCAGCGACTCACTGGGCCTACACCCCCAAACCTCCAGTGGTGCATCCTGTGATGTGGGAAGGACCTGAGTTATTTGTGCATGTCAATTGGGACTGCTACTGATCCACTTGTTCCACACATTCATATGAGCTGTGTTTCTCCTTTTACTATTATGTAGGGACCTTTTAACATATTCATTGACTCTACACAATTTAATATGTGACATTATTTAGTCTTTACCATCCCTCTTCTTAATAACCTTTTTTGTAAAAGATGCCCAGGTGAAAAGCAAAGGCCTCCAGAGGTATGTAGAAGTCGGCCGACCCCCCTGTATGTCTGCGTTTTATTTTATTTTATTTTTGTTTGTTTGTTTGTTTGTTTGAAAAGGTGCACTGTGGGCCTAAAACAGAGGCCTGGGTGGTCAAGGGACGCCTTGACCCCCCCTCCCCTTCTGAGTTTCTTGTCGATAACAAGGCATACCTGAGAGTCCCACCAGCAAGACATGTCTAAATCTAAAAATAACTGTTTGGTGAAAACATTCATTTGAGCTCATTTTTTTTGTGTTAAGTGTATCTGATTGAGTCCAATTTTCTTGTTATATGTCAATGTCTGATTATTTAAAAGTCTCCGTTTCTCTGTCTTGTTCGTGTTACATATTGTTCCTTGTCCAGTTTTGTCTTTAAAATTGGTACCATTTCTAAGTATGGATCCGTATGGTTTTTCTGTGCATACTCAAGCACACATCCTTGTTATTTTTTTGAACATTTCTGGGCCTAGCATGGCCGCTCCCCCATGTCTGCAGTTGTAACAAGCCCTGGAAAAATAAATTCCAGCTAAGTTGCCTTGCAAAAAGTTTTGTTTTGAACCTGGTTCTCACCTGTAAGAGTAAAATTGGCAAAACTCTCTTGACACAAACTTCCGGAAATTGAACGGCCGATATTAATTTTGCGCGCTTTATGATCTTTGAGTATGAATGTGTGTGAATGAGTGAGTGAACATGTTCAAGGTTAAATTGTCAGCATGCTGTATAAAACAATGGATAAATTTATACTTAAACACAAAGACAGTTGGGTAAATCTAAGCTTAAAACTTCAACAAAAATATTAGGTTTGAATGTTTTACAATGTCTCAAAGAATTATTGTGCTGTCTTAGAGAAAAACTGGTAAATATTTTTCTAGATCCTGAAATCTGCATTTTATTGCAAGGCATACAGCTGTTTACATTGTAAACATTGTATCCTGTTTAGCACAGAGGTGTTAGGGAATTTGGGATTTATTACTTTAAGTTAAAGTTTGGAAATATGTATTAGATTTAAATGTAAAATTGTTCATTAACGTCAGAAACTTTGCCTGTCTGTCTTTTCTTGCAAACTGATACTAGAAATATGATGGTAAAATGTGGATAATGTGATTAGTATTTTAAAGAAATGTTTAAAGGTTTATCTCCATGCAATTGGGTATATTTTAAAAAAGGAAGGAAACTAAGTCCAGACTTAGACTTTTGGTGCACTGATGTCTAGTTCTTGCGTTAGGGAAAAACTGTTATTTGAGTTTAAACTGTTGTTGGAGTTTTAGACAGTAATCTAAACTGCAAAAAAAAATGCCTCTTCTAAAAGGAGGCCTGAAGGCAAAGGGCGTTCCTTGAGCCCAAGGAGACCTGGAGAAAAGGGAGTGCCTTGAGCCCTTAAAGGTTTTTCAAATGCAAATGAAGACTAAAATGTTAAGTGTTTAAGTTAAAAAGTGTAAACGTTTTAAAGAACATTAGAAATGGGTTTCTGAATAATAATTGAAAGTGAAGTTGTCTTAAATGTTTTAAGAAAGAGAAAAAAGGAAAATCAGGACTAACAAAATAACTTCCAGCTGCCCATGGAGAAGAACAGCAATCCTTATTCAGATGTAACTTTGGCTTTTACCAAGTTCTAGGTAAGCTCATGCTTAGAGACTATTTCTGTGTTGAGCACCTTGTTGCTTTAATTGGAGTAACGTGGGCTTTTGTAGGACTCACTGATCTGAAAACTGCAGTTCTGAGCCAACCCCGGGCATTTCTAGGTAAAAACTTTCAAAATGTTTCCAAACAATTTGTTATTTCAACGGCAAAAAAAGACATTTATATGCCTGATAAAATTCACAGAATCCAAATTTTTCCATATTATTTTTTGTTTTTTGTTTTTTTTTTTTTGGTGGGTCATAGATCTTGAACTCAGCCTGGGCACTATCCCTGAGCTCTTCAGCTCCAGGCTACCACCTTACCCTGGAACCAAGCCCAACTTCCCATTTTCTAAAGGTAAATTGGAGATAAGAGTCTCAGGTCTTTTTGTGCCAGGATGGCTTTAAACCTTGATCCTCAGATCTCAGCCTCCTGAGTAGCTAGGATTATAGAAGGGAGCCACCACCCCATGTTGCTCAGCATTCTGGGTTTTTTAAAACAAGCCCTTTGGCTGGAACTCGGTCTGAGCACTGTCCTTCAGCTTTCCTCAAGCCTAGTGATCTTCTACTTGAGCCACAGCACTACTTCTGGTTTTTTCTGTGTATGTGGTACTGCGGAATTGAACCTTCGTCTTCATACAAGCACTCTACAACTATGCCAAACTCCCAGCCCCTCCACATTAGTTTTTATGATACATCTTTCCATGCATCTAGGATGGCTAGAAATCCTTCTTGAGTTTCCCGAGATCAGGGAGTATTGGTGTGTCCCATCCTGTGTGGCTACATAACCATTGTTTAGGGTACAGTTCTCTCTCATTCTACCCATCTAGAGCAATTTTCATCTTCCATGTATAATCATTAAACATTCAGCTCCTGTTCCTCTCTACTCCATTCTCTGGAACCATCGTGCTTTTTGGCTCTAAGGGTCTGTTGATCCTTGGAAGCTCTGGAAGGGAAAACATACACTAGCTCTTCCTTTATGACTGCTGTATTTTTAGTTTACTGTAATCAAGATTCATCTGTAAAATATAGTAAAATGTTCTTCCTTTTCAATGCATTGTTTTGCATATTTCTATCTTTTGATTATTATTAATAGTTGTGAATGGATTCTCCTCATATTTGTTCTAGTCTCTGCTTTCTCTTCCGTTAGGTACAAATCTAGAAATAGAAGTGTTGGACCATATTTCTATGTAATTCTATATTTAGTACTTTTTTAGCACTCTCCACGCAATTTTTGATTGTTTTATATTCCTTGCAGAACTATTCCAAAGTTCTACTTCTTCTCACTACCTCCCCAGTAATAGTTAGACTTTGAAAGTTGTTTTTTTGTATGCGTGTGTGTGTGTGTGTGTGTTTGTGTGTGTGTATGTGGTTCTTTTTGTTTAAAACTATATTTATATTAACATATTTAAAGTAATGATTTCATTGTAATTTTAATTTTTCTCATGACTGTTAATATTGAAATTCTTTCTACATTTTGAACTACTATTTCTATATATTCTTTTTAGAAAATCCTCTCCAATCTCCAATTTTTTCCCTTTTTTGTGGGGTAGTGGGGAAAGTCATGGGGCTTGGACCTTGGGCCGTGAGCTCTTTAGTTTAAGGCTATTGTCCTACCCTGAGTATTGCCCCTCAGTTCTTCTGCTCACAGCTCCCTACCCCTCTTCCCATTATATACAGAACAAAGGTCATCCTCAGTCTTTTTGAAAAAGTAAAACATACAGTAAATTTGTAGTATGAAACAGCAAGAAATAAATTTCTTGCCAGGTGCAGTGACTTCTACCTGTAATCATATCTACTCAGATATCAGGCTGATATCTAAAGATTTGGTTCAAAGCCAGCCTGGGCATTAGAAAGTCTATGAGACTCTCATCGACAGTTAACCACTAGAATATGGGAAATGGCACTGTGGCTTCATAGGTAGAGTGATAGCCTTGAGTTGAAGAGCTCAGGAACAGTGCGCAGGCCCATAGTTCAAGCCTTACAAATCCCCCAGCCAAAAAAAAGAAAAAAAATTTCTTCCCCAAGTGATTATTATGCCAGACATAGAACATTAACATTCTGGGTGTACTACACAGTATTATTACTTGATACCCTAAGATTTTGCAATATTCTCACAGAACCAGCATATGTCATCATATAATGTAGTTCCTTTTCAATGGAATAATTCCATTTATAACCTAAATCTACTCCCCCGACTTATTTCTGTCGATACCACAATTGCTCTACCATGACATGCCACAAGCCATTAAACATTTTATGGTGGGTAATTGGAAAGGAGTCTCATGGAATTTTGTGCCAGGCTGGCTTTGAACCATGGTCCTCAGATCTCAGTCTCCTGAGTAGCTAGGATGACAGGCGTGAGCCACCAACACCTGGCTTGCCTTTTTATTTTTTGTGGGTCTTGGGACTTGAACTCTGGGCCTAGGCAACATCCCTAAGCTTTTCAGGTCAATATTTCATGTAAGTATAAACATTTAAGTAAAGGAATACAATTCCAACAAAAAAAGAATAAAATTCCAGACATGGTGTGTTTATAACTCAGTGCTAATTACTTGATGAAAATGTGCCATTCCAGAAGCTGGTGTCATTTGATGATGTAGCTGTGGATTTCAGCTGGGAGGAGTGGCAGCATCTGGACAATGCTCAGAGGACCCTGTACAGAGATGTAATGCTGGAGACCTACAGCAACCTGGTGTCCTTAGGTGAGCAAAAGTCAAATTCACTTGCAAGGCCAAGTGCCTTGTTATTTTGCAGATACGTGAATGTTTATCAAACTTTCAATACTATTTAAATGAAAGATTCCAGGCCCTGAGAAGTATCATTACTTTCTAAAGAAAACCTAAGGTAATTTTGTACTCATTCTTCAGGATACCTTCAGGATCCTTTGACAACAGTTCTAAATTATGTTTCCTCTAATGGAGACGACATTCCAAACTTACACAGGAATTGTAAGTGGATAAACAATCCAGAATAGTATATATACCATTATTGGAAATAGGATCTACAAATCACTAAACAGTGAGTTTATAATGGAAACCTGGCACTAGGTGCAATGTTTCATGCCTGTAATCTTAAAATATTCAGGAGGAAGAAATCTAAGAATTCTAATTTGAAGCCAGCAATGGCTTAAAAATTGCCATGAAACTCTATAACTCCAAGTAACCCCTCAAAAATGTTAGTGGAGTGTCAAGAGTTTGACTTTGTGGTTGAGTGCTTGCCTAGCATGCATGGAGACGTATGCATGTAAGTGGAGCTGGGACTCAAACTGGTATTTTTCTAGCCTTGAGCAAGACAGCTAAGTTTATGCCATACAAAATGAATCCAGAGCTGGGGAAAAGTCAACCATGGAGCCAGTGAGAAATGAGAGAAAAGATTTAATAGATAACTTGTGAGTAGGATGTCCGCGAACTTAAAGCAATGATGACCCAGCATAAGCAATAATTCTCTACTGTTTCTAATTTACAGGGCCCTATGTTCCCAAACCTGTATTAATTGACAAGCTAGAGCACTGTGCAGAACACTCGATAGGAAATTCCTCTGACAAGAATATCACAGGTGAATGAATGCATCTTCATATTGATGTTGGAGCCTATGCCCCATTGGTAAGTTCATGTTGTGATGTACTGAGCAATAATATTCTTAGTTACCCTAAATCCTGTGTGGAACCTATGGAATTCTTTGTGAATGAATCAAGAATCATTTTCTTTTCCCAATCCTATGCTTGGTCTCAGGGCCTGAGTATGGTCCTTGGGTTTTCTCAAGGCTAGCTCTCTACTTCTTGAGTCATAGCACCACTTCTGGCTTTTTCTTTGTATGTAGTACCAAGGAACTGAACCAGGTTTTTGTGCATGCTAGCCAAACCCCCGGCACCAAGAATCATAGGGTGATATAATGAATTCTATGTGGCAGTAGAGTTAAAGTTAGATTTCTCTGTAGAAATCACTGTGAAACAAAATAAAATGAGAAAGCCATGAGCCCGTGGCTCATGCCTGTAATCCTAGCTACTTAGGAGGCTGAGATCTGAGGATCAAGGTTCAAAGACTAACCTATCACAAAAACACCTTAGACTCTTCTCTCCAATGAACCAATAGAAAATGAGAAGTGGGGTTGAGGCTAAAGACATAGGGCAGTAGCCTTGAGCTGAAGAGCTCAGGAAGAACAGTCAGGTCTAGAATTCAAGTCCCATGACTGCAAAACAAGAAAGAAAGAAAGAAAGAAAGAAAGAAAGAAAGAAAGAAAGAAAGAAAGAAAGAAAGAAGAAAGAAAAAAGAAAGAGGGAAGGAAGAGGCAAGGAAGGAAAGAAAGAAAGAAAGAAAGAAAGAAAGAAAGAAAGAAAGAAAGAAGAAAGAAGAAAGAGGGAAGGAAGAGGGAAGGAAGGGAAGGAAGGAAGGAAGAAAGAAAGAAAGGAAGAAAGAAAGAAATTTCATTTCTTTAAAACTAAGACTATAAATGATTGAGCAAACAAGGAATAAGTCAGGGCATTATTCTCTGATAAGGATAATATCTTTTTGCTGGTAGGAAGAGACTGGTATTCAGAACCAGACCTTTCCACCAGAAATTGAGCCTAGTGGTAGAGTGCTTGCCTAGCATGCACTAAGACACAGGTTTGATTCCTTATTACCACATACATAGAAAAAGCCAGAAGTAATGACTTCATTGGTAGGGTTCTAGTCTTGAGAAAACCCAAGGACAGTGGTTAGGTCCTAAGTTCAAACCCAGGAATGGAAGGGAAAAAAAAACAACAAAGTTTCAATCAACATAAGAAAATTAACTAGACAATGAGCTGGGGATTTTCTGGTCTTCCATGGTTCTGAGGGACAGGAGTGTTAGAAAAGGAATTTTTATAAGACTTCAAATGGAAAGAAACAAACTTCAAAATTCCCACAAATACCTAAATTGAGACTTTAGTGAGAAGTTGTAACTGAAGGGATATAGTTGTAAGTCCTTACTCTCAAGAATTGTTCTTGCTTGGATCAAAGGCAAAAAGACATATAAACCAAACTTGTGGCCGTTGAATCTAGAAAAAATTCGTGTTCCTCACTTAATGGTTAATAAGCAAACAGCATTGAAACTGGGTAAGGTAATCCTATCTGCTACTCAGGACCTGAGACTCTCATCTGTAGTTAACTCTAGAAAAGAGGAAGTGGGGCTGTAGCTCAAGGATAGGGGTTATAGTCTTCTGCTGAAGTGTTCAGGGACAGGGCCGAGGCCTATGAACTACAAAAAAAAGAAAAGAAAGTTTTAAAAAGATGCAAAACAGCACAATATTTAGATTATTTCTCAAAAATAAAAGAAAGGCAGCTATTCCTCAATGTATAAACAAAACAGTATTTGAAAAAAAGAGCTGTAGGTATACTATAGGTAGTACTCAGCTTAAAACTGTACGAATACATAGATGGGTAATTTCAATAAATATTTCCTGTGATATAAAAAGAGAACTATTATATAAGTACCGCGCGCTAACCGATTGCGCCACTGGAGAACTCCTTTGCTCTCCCTTGGTTATCTCATATTGGTATAGTATCTCACTTTGTCATCTGATTTATTGAATTTATTTGTATTTGGATATTTGAAATTTCATAGGGAAGGGGGGAAAATCAAGACGGGTGGGGGGTGTGGGGGGGAGGGATACGGGTACCAAGACATGTGAATGGGTATCAATGTATGTGAATTAATGCACCTTCTATCTGGCCAATATCATGTAACCCTTTTACTAATTACAATTTAAAAATACAAAAAAAGAGAACAAAAACACAGAAAAACATTATTGGTCATTGTAAAATATCATTTTCTTAATATGTTAGGGAGAAAAGCATATATTTCTCACAAATCAATTTCCACTTTTATATTTTAAAATATCTAACACTTAGGATGGGAAAGTAAAGTCATTACCTTTACAGTAAGGAATATTTGTATCTCATGTACGTTTGTGTCTTTTTTTCTATGACTCATTTTAGATGTCCAGGTAATGGAAAATGTGTTCAAGACCTGCCAGGAAAGTCCACATGAATGTCTTTGTGAAGTAGCAGTTGCAAGTAGTATCAAAGTGGAGGAAAACGTGAGATTAGCAACAACTTTAAATTTGAACTCTACACATAATCCAGAACTGATTAGTAATAACGGTAACATCTTAAGGGTGAGGACTAAGGAGTTCATTAAGTGTCAGAACATGCTTCTGTCTCCTAAGCCTGATGAGATGCATGCTGCATATAGATCTCATATGTCTCCTGTTCTTAAAAAATCCATCGGATATTCAGAGCATTTTATTCATGATTGTGACAGTCCAAAAGATCTGCAGTATCATAATTCTGTTCTCCCTGCCCAAGAAATTCTTCAGGGAGGGAGGAAAACTGCTAAATGTACTGTGTGATGAAAAATATTGTACTTAACACCGACCATCACTACACATCCGAAAATGTACACAGGAGAGACTCCTCATACATGTAGTGAATGTGAGAAATCTTTCAGTAATGAAATACGCCTTACAATACCTCAGAGCAAATATCCTGAGATATGTGATGCGTACATCAAGTGTGAAAATTAATTTCTGAGAAGTCAGACCTGACGCTCCAACCTCGATCTCCAAGAGAAGACAAACCTTATGAATATGAGGAACGTAATAAAATTTCTGCCCAGAATTCAGCTCTCAGCACACATCAGAGATCTCACACAGAAGAGAAATCTTATGAATGGGATAAATGTGGGAAGACTTTTAGACTGAAATTATACCTCACTTTGCACCAGAGAAGACACACAGAAGAGAAACCTTATGAATGTAACAAATGAGAAAAGTCTTTCACCCAGAAGATACACCTTCGAGTTCATCAAATAACACACACAGGAGAGAAATCTTATAAGTGTAATGAATGTGCAAAGTCTTTCCAAGGGAAGGGAAAACTTCGTGTTCATCAGAGAATACACACAGGAGTGAAACCTTATGAATGTAACCAATGTGTAAAATCTTTCAGACAGAAATCTTCCCTCAAATTGCATCAAAGAACACACACAGGAGAGAAACCTTATGTGTGCAACAAATGTGGAAAGACCTGCAAATGGAAGTCATATCTTGATGGGCATAATAGAACACACACAGGAGAGAAAACTTATGCATGTAGTGAATGCGGAAAGTCTTTCAAATGGAAGATAAAACTCCATGTTCATCAGAGAATATACTCAGGAGAAACACCTTATGAGTGTAACATATGTGGAAAGTCCTTCACACAGAAGCCAAACCTCAACATGCATAAGACAATTCAAACAGGAGAAAAACCTTATGAATGTAACCGATGTGGAATGTCTTTCAAATGGAAGTCTTCCCTCAAATTGCATCAGAGAACACACACAGGAGAGAAACTGTACGAGTGCATCAAATGTGATAAGACCTTCAGATGGAAGTCACATTACAGGAGGCATAACAGAATTCACACATATTAGAAACCTTAGGAATATAACCAAAGTTGAAAGTCTTTCGTGCAGTATTCACCCTTCAGGCAGCGTAAGAGAGTTCGCACATATGAGAAGCCTTAGCAATGTAATAAATAGGAAAGACTTTTTAGTCTGTGGAAGAAAACTCAGCTTGTGTCACAGAACCAACACAAGAAAAAACCCTTAATGAATGTAGCAAATGTTCAGTCTTTTCCCCAGAAGGCACAAGTCAAGATTTATCACTAAACACCCACAGGATAGAATCCTATGAATAAAATGAAAGGGAAATTTTTTTGAAGAATTCATAGTTGAGTTTGCATGATACCACACAGACACAGGATAAAAATCGTATGAATATAAGAATATGAAAAATCCATCGTGAATGCATGACTAAGTATAAAATGCACATAGGAGAGAAAAACCTTACGAATATTACAAATGTGGAAAGTGTTTGACCTGGAAGGCATACTTCTGTGTTCATCACAAACCTGATTCCCATAGAAGAAAAGAAAACTAATGAATAGAACAAATGTGCAATGACTTTTAATCAGAAGTCAGTCTTCAGTACATTTCAGAACATACACAATAGAGAAATTCTGAGTAATGAAAAACATTTAGCTATATATAGAATCTCTGTATATGGGAGCATTAGGGTAAGTCTTGTAAACAAAGTCAACCTTCAGCAAGCATTAAGAGCACTCACAGAAGAAATAATAGCATGTAGGAAAACCTTTGTCAGAAACCTCTAAAAGCTGACTGTGTGGCTTAGTGGTAGAGTGCTAACCTATCAAGGATGAAGGCCTGGGTTAGATTCCTAAATACTACGTGAAAAGAGCAAGCCAGAAGCAGCACTGTGGTTCAAATGGTAGAGTGCTAACCTTGAGCAAAAGTAGCTCAGGCCCTGAGTTCAAGCCTAAGGATGAGAGAGAGAGAGAGAGAGAGAGAGAGAGAGAGAGAGAGAGAGAGAGAGAGAGAGAGAGAGACAAAAAGAGAGAGACAGAAAGAGAGAGAGAAAGAGAGAAAAGAGAGAAACAGGAACTTCTAAATTTTACAGAGATAGAGAAGGAGAGAGAGAAGGAGACAGAAACTAATTTTTAAACTTTACAGTCTTTCTATTTCCTTACAAATTCGTCTATGTCATTCTTTCTGACAGAAGCACAGAATTCCATTGTGTAAAAATACCATATTTGATCTACTCATCAACTGACGGGCATCTGGGTTGGTTCCATACCTTTGTTATAGTAAATAGTGCTGTGATAAATGTTATTGTTCTAGTGAATTTAGTATGTCCTATCTGGACGATTGGCAAGTAGTGAAATTGCTGGATCACAGGGGAGCTCTATGTTTAGTCTTTTTGGGATACTGCCATAGTGCTTTCCATAGTGGTTGAACGAGTTTGCAATCCCACCAGCAGTGTAGTAGTGATCCCTCCTGGCCACATCCCCTCCAGCATACGTTATTAGATTTCTGGATCTTGGCCATTCTAACTGGAGTGAGGAGGAAAAGGGAAAGAGGAACTGAAACTTTCTCTCCTTACCGATGACATGATTCTGTATTTAAAGAACCCTATAGACTCTACTCCGAAGCTGCTTGAGCTGATATAAACCTTTGGTAAGGTAGCAGGGTATAAAATTAACCCTCAATGTCAACTGCCTTCCTATATGCCAACAAATGAGAGGAATGAGGCAAGAATCAGGATAGCAATTCATTTTGCTATCAAAGAAAATAAATACCTAGGAATTAACTTAGAATGTAAAGCACATTTTTGATGGAACTATAAACTCTGGAGAAGGAAATTAATGCAGAACTGAGGAAATGCAAAAACCTATGCTCCTGGTTTGGAAGAAGTAATATTGTAAAAATGGCAATCTTGATAAGGACTATCTACAAATTCAGTGCAATATTCATCAATATCCCAATGTCATTCTTTAAAGAAACAGAAGAGGAAATTCAAAATTTCACTTGGAATAATAAAAGACCCCTTATAGTCTGTCTTCTTGCATGATACATAATGTTTAATCTCACCTTCTCCACCAAAATCTCACCTTTCTCATTGAGACATAGGTGGCCCTGTTTACTAGCAGCAAAGGCTCAAACGCGCAGTTTCAGGTGTCACCACTGCCTCTGTTACTGGGTAGATCCAACTCTGTCATCGATTCTGAGGTCTGCTCTGGGAGTCTTGGTCACAAGTTGTTCTGTGGCATCTGCTGCCAGCCTGTGCCTATTTGCTTCCTTTTCCTCCAGCAGCCTACAAAAGGGAATGAAGTTCAGGCGCTGATGCTCTCCTTCATATGCAGGGCAGGATGAGCCCAACCCTCCCTCATCTTCCTCTTCCAATTTCTGGGAAAAAATGTGCTGGCAGAAGTCCTCAGGTGTGGCGCATGGCTGATGCACACTTTTAATCCAGGCTGGTCAGGAGGCTGAGATCTGAGTATGGAAGTTCCAAGTCACCTAGAACAGGAAAGTCTGATAGTTTCTTACTACCAAAAATAAAAACAGCTGGGAATGGAGTTTGGGCTCAAGTGGTAAAGGGCTAGTCTTGAGTACAAATGCTTAGTGCCCAGGTCCCGAGTTCAGGCTCCAGCACTGCCAACAACCTCACTTTAGTGAGATTTTAGCTTTATCCATGTAGGCACATCTCACTGGAATCTTTGCTGGTAGAGATAGTCTTCATAATTTTGTCTCAAGTTTAAGGTCCTCCTGGGGTAGTACACAAAAGGTGTCATGGAGAGATCAGCCCCACTTGCTCCAGGTTTGAAGATGGCATAGGTCAAGCCAGCATGGAGTTGGCACATCAGTCTTTTTCCTAGCACCACCTACCAGTGAATGACAAATGATATTGATTGTTGTGGGATTGTGTGATTGAAGTGCCCGATTAAGGGCAGTATTAGCACATCCAAACTTGGATACCAGGAATGCTGAAATCTCAAAGCTAAGATTTCTGTTGGCTACAGAAATTCTGGTGTGTCTGTTATTCACTAAAAGTTCAGGTGCAAAGATTCTGAAGCTTGAAGCCATGTGTTTATTCCATTTAGTAAAATTATTTTAATGCACTGTATAAGTTAAAAAATTTGATAAGAGTCAGGGGTAGTGAAAACATTGTTCTTGAATTCAGGTGTCTGGTA
The DNA here is from genome assembly GCA_024803745.1 of Megascapheus bottae. Taxonomy (NCBI): domain Eukaryota; kingdom Metazoa; phylum Chordata; class Mammalia; order Rodentia; family Geomyidae; genus Megascapheus; species Megascapheus bottae. The sequence goes on along the minus strand of JANJXV010000054.1, from coordinate 3,057,795 downwards.
GGGTAATGGGGGGGTGTTGGTGGCTGGGACTATGAAGCTGGAGCTGCTATCAAACCATGGATCATGTTCCTCTTTGTCTGGGAGAAATGACTCCAAAGATGAAATTTGAATGGTGAGGAAAAGATGATGATGTACTCAGGAAATTTCTCCTGAACAAATCCTCATGTGGAAGTGGGATGGGGGCTGGGCATAACTGAGGCAGAGCTTAAGGGGGCTTCTCATGGAGTTGAGAACGTTCCTTGCGACTTCAGGCATGCAGCAGGGTGTTTTAGATGACCATTGTGAGATGGATGGAATAAGACTGGAGACAAGATGAATGCTGGGATCCTGCAATGCTCTTGCATGAGTGGCTGGTGGCTCGCCTGAAAGAACTAATTATGTCTAAAAAAGAAATCAGGAATTTGTTTTGATTAGATAATACCTGTAATCCGAGGCATATTCAGGATCCTGATCTTAGTATTGTGGTTTAAAACCAACCCAGCAAAGGGAAAAATGCATGAGACTCTTACTCCCAGTTTAGAGCAAGAACAAAGATTGAAGTAGAGCTGTGGCTCAAGAGCTAGAGTGCTACCTTGAGCAAAGAAAAGCTAAGAAAAAGCTCCAGGTCTTGAGTTCAAGGCCAGGAATGAAAGAAGGAAGGTAAAAAAGAGAAGGATGTGAGGAAGGGAAATATATAAATGAAAGAGAGAAGGAACTAGAAATTTAAAACTAGAGAATATTTAAAAGTCATCAGTCCTTCTAAGAAAAGTGTTGGAGTATGGGTTCTATATGTGGTGAACTGGAAGCCCAGCAGTGACTTGTTAACCAAAGAGTCACCATGATGAGCAAAGGATAGAAATCTGCATGAGCCTCTTAGCGGATGGAGTGACAGAAGAGAACCTCAGCTCCCATCCCATAGTTAGAAGTATATAGAGATGGGGAAGTTGGCATCACCTTGATGTCATTGTGTCCATGGAGACTGGAAGCCATGGCTCTGTGAAAGCACAATGTTCTAGTTACTGAGCTGGGAGGCTGAGGAGAGCCAAGTCCTGGCCATGAAGAAATCAGGGTGGCAGCAGAGCAACTCTGCTGCAGTGTGTGCCTGCTTGGCTGTTCTTATTCTGTGGTGGATCAGGCCGGAGCGGGTGATAGTAACTGTTTTGTGGTCACAAGCCCTTCACCAAGAGCTTCCTCTGGGATCCTCATAAGCTAGAGGGTGGCTGGTGGTGGGATGTGTGTGGGGTGGAAGTGACAGAGGGATGTACGCATGGCAAGGTGGGTGAAGAGATGAGAGGAATGATGAGAGCCCAGTTCATTGGTTTCCAAGGTTAATGGGTGGGAGGTAGAGAGGCATGATGGAGGAATGATGGAGGCAGGGGAAGGTGGTGACAGAGTGAGGCCATTTGTAGTGCCAGCCTGGCCATCATCTGAAGCCCATAGGCAGCTTCCTGATCCTTCACATAGTCCTGCTCCTTGTGGAGGGAATGTCACGTGTACCCAGAGCTAGGGGTGGGGCAATATTAGTAGCACCTGGAGAACCATTGGCCTCTACCTGGGTGAGGGGTGGTTATGGCTCCCATGCTGGGTGGCCTGATAGCTATGGAACAGATCTCTCCTTAGCTACCACAGTCAGTGGCTGCTCTCCATCTAGGGTTAGGGCACCTGCTCAGCCATCAGGACACCCCATGCCAGGACAGAGGCCTACAATTCAGATGGCAGCACAGGGGTGAAGATGATCTCACCGTAGCCCTAGTTATATGGCTGTCCCTGCATGCAGGACAGGATGAGCTGGGGGAAGATGATCTCTGTGTTTTTCCACAGGCTATCCCGGCCTTTTCTTTTGTCTGATTAGACCAAGAGAGTACCAGGTTCCCTCTCATAGTCCTGGTTCTTTTACTTTTACAGTCATGAGGCTTGAACTCAGGTCCTGGGTACTGTCCCTGAGGTCTTTTGCTCAAGGTTGATGCTCTACCATTTGAACCATAGTGCCATTTCCAGCTTTTCCTATTCATGTGGATCTCTGATATGTCCAGTGCTGTGCCTGCAGGGAGGCACTCACCCCACAGACAGAGCCACCTCTGCCGTGACTGTGACTGCCCACAACCCTCACACCCACTCCTTGCACACCCCTCGACTCCAGTTTTAGCTCCTCTTGGACTGGGTGTCCAGCCTACCCCTTCCTACACTCACAAAGGGTCTACAATTGTCTTCCCAGGGTCCTTTCTTCTGCCAGCCAGAGTACAGACTGTGCACATCTTGACGATCACAGAGCTCAAAGCCAAAGGCTGAGATGCAGAAGGGGGTGACCCAGTAGCTGCACAGGGCCCATGGATCATCCTGTGCATCCCCCAGCCTGTGACTTCCCCCACCCCCTTGGCAGGGAAGCTCCATGCCCACATCCTGATCCCTGGTCCCCTCCAATTCCATTCTCCCTTGGATTTTGCAGACTGTCTACCATCAGGATCTAAAATTCTATTCATCACTTTATGTCCATATCACTGATTTGCTACTTTGGCATGATCTCCCCGTACCTGGAGAGTGGGCATGTCATGTACTCTCTGTGGAGAAGTTGCCCCAGGAGAAGAAATATGCACTTCATGTGAGTGTTGGACAGGGCAGGAGGGGTCCCTAGGATCAGAAGTCACAGGAGGGGTGCAGATGTGGGAATGCTAGGGGTCCCAGGAGACAGTGGGAGTTAGGGCACAGTTGGTTCCTTCTGCAGGGTTGACACTGCTTCACAAACCCAACAGAATGAGTTTCACATTACAGATGTCAGAGACAGTGCAGATTGCTAATGGGCGCAGGGGTCACTGTCACCCCCAGATGCTGGCTGCATGCTGGGATGCACGCAGAGATGTTTTCAAGATCAGGTAATGAGGATGTTGCAGGGTGTAACCATTCTTTTCAGATGGCTCTCTACCTCTCTTGAGCTTCATCTCTATCTTTGGCTTTTTCTTGGCAGTTAACTGGAAATGAGAGTTTCATGGACTTTCCTTTCTGGACTGGCTTCAAACAGAAGCTATGCACAGTTTTCAAACCATACCCTACTGAAGAAGGGAAGCTTGATCTGGTGCTTAACTGGGTTGCACTTTGGCTCCGTTTGCTATGCCTCACGGGAGGGGGCTCATCATTTGTAGACTAAGATCTCATGACCTTCAAAGCCAAATGCTACCTGAAAGTTCAGGGTCCCAGCCTATGTGTTGGGCTGGGGTGAATACATTCTCTGTTATGCTGGGTCATCAACCCATGTTTTAAGCTGGAAGTAGGCAGTGCCACATTTGATAAGAACATCTGCCAGAGATTGTCACCTCATGAAAGCAGATTCTAAATTTGTATTCCATATCCTGTGGTGGAGAAATCCCCTCCAACTTAGACAGGCTCACATCCACCTGCAGGTCACACTCCTAACGCACCCTTGAGTGTCCTCATGGTATTGGGATCTAAGTTTGTAGGGAATGCTGGTTTAGTCCATGAATTAGCTGGACAAGTGATGACAAACGTGTTGGGGATTAATATGAGAACAATATAAGAAGCCCTGGAGGAGCATCAACCTGACCCTCTGTGGTGCTATAAATCTGATAGGATGTTCCAGACTGAGAAACAATCACATGGCTTTGTGTTTGGCATCCAGACAAGTGAGTGCATGTCTTAGCTGTCAGCCAATACAGAGGAGGACATGAATAAGTGTTTGGAAAGCATCTGTCAGACCCCTGTCTGTTGGCAGGTGGAGAGAACATAGGAAGGTAGATACCATGGCTGTGGTGGGGCCAAAAAAAGGGTAAAAGAGGCAAAGGAACCAGGTACTGGTAGCTCAAGACTGTCATCCTAGCTACTCAGGAGTTTGAGATCTGAGGATCACAATTCAAAGCCAGCCCAGGACAGAAACTCCATGAGACTCTTATCTGCAATAAACTACTGAATGCAAGAAGCTCAAGCTCAGTGACAGCATCCAGGCCTAGCGTTCAAAACCCAGGACTGGCAGAAAAAAGTATCAAAGGACAAGAAGCTGGCCAAAAGTTAGAGGGACTCTATCTTGACAAACAATACAATGGTAAGTTGCACTCAGAAGACTTGCACAAAATCTGGAAATGCCTGAGACCTATCTATGTATGTTTCCTGTTTGTCTAAATACATATGTTTATGCATTTATATATTAGTATAGAGAGACAGATCAATACATATGACTATACATATATACATAGCCAGACACTTATGGGTGGGTGGTATACTGTGTGAGAGTTTGTGTTTGTGTTTTGTGGATGGCTATCTCTGTTTAAGAAAGATAGAAAATATGTAAATATCTTTAAAAAAAACTTGATAAAATATAGAGAGACATAAGCTCTTGAGGGAATCTGAAATGACAAGATTATTCACAGGCACGTTTATCCTTATGGATTCCTCTGCAAGTTTTAATTTTTTTCATTATTTTCTTTCTTTTTTTGAACCAGTGCTAAGGATTTCTCTCAGGGACCAGGTGCTGCCAATTACTAATTTTCTCATGGCTGGTACAAGAGGAACTGAGCCACAGTTCCACTTTTGCCTTATTTATTCGTGCTTAACTGAAGATAAAGATTTCTATCAGTGACTTTCTTTCAGGGGCTGGATTCTAATGAGGATCCCCAGACCTCAGGCTTCTCTATAGCTACAATTAACAATATGAGAACCCAGCACTGGGTTCCAATGCACAGGGCAAGAAATTGAGTGAATCTCTCAACTCCAATTAGCTATAATAAGCTACAAGTGAAAGACCAATACCTTTGAGGAAAAGATGCTGAGGGTTATCACACAGGCCCTATGAGTAAGCCCTAAACCCTGTACACATGTGTGCATGCACACATTGGCAGATACACACACACATGCACACACACAATATCTCAGGCAATATTGTATTTTGAATTAATATCCAAAGATTGGACAAAGGATAGCAAGTAATAAAATCTGTTTTTCTTGTCTACATTGAGGGAAAGGGATAAGTCACAAGATGCAGAAGCGAAGAATTCAGAGGCAAATGCTGTGAGTGAATAACTTGTAAAAAGCACATTTCTTTTCTTTTCTTTTCTTTTGTTTTTTCTGCCATTCCTGGGGCTTGAACTCAGGGCCTGAGCACTGCTCTTGGCTTTTCCCAAGTCTAGCCCTCTGCCACTTGAGCCACATTGCCATATGGATTTTTATATCTGTGTGATATTAAGGACTCAAACCTAGATCTTCATGGATGCTAGGCAAGCACTCTACCACTGGGCCAAACTCTAAACCCAGATAAAGTATTTATAAATAGTCATCATCATCATATCAAAATATCCTTTCTCCTACAAAGAATGAACACTTATCTATGTCTGTAAGACTTTTTTTTATGTCACCAATGCTTCTGTGATTTTCCCACTTTCATTTTTACAGATGACAGCACAGATATTCATCAGGAAGAAAAATAGATTACGATACAGAAACCTAACAACGTCCTAGTAGATTGAGGTGAAAAATATGTGCAAGATGGCCTGGGTGTTTCATCTATTTGTAGAGTGCTGGGATACCACACAAAAAGACTCCGGTTTGATTCTGCAGTACCATATACATAGAAAACGCTGGAAGTGGTGCTGTGGCTTGGTGGGAAAGCTACAGCCTAAAGAAAGCCTAAGAACAATGGTCATGCTCTGAGGTCAAGTCCCAGGACTAGCAAAAAAATGTGCAAGAGGCAAAATGCAAGGTGAGTAGGCACTGAGAAGCAAAATGTCTTGTGAAGGGTAAGGGGAATAGTGACAGTTAAGTTTGGATCTTACCTAAGAAAGGCTCCTTGAGTCTGAGACCAGGCTAGCACTTACGCCTAGTTAATGACTTGGGATTTGAACAAAAAGGTGTGCTCTTTACTACATCCATATGTGAGGTGGGAAGGGAGATTCAGCCTCCAGTATGTCTTTGGGGAGGTCTTCTGTGAGCAAGGAGCTTTGGTCATTGGGCCTTGAAAGGTGACCCTACCTCCCTCACAATGGAACAGAATATGGAACCCTGGTAATCAAGCCACTGTATGTGACAACCAGCTCAAGCCAGCTCCCTTGGCCTGTGGCTCAGGAACCAGAAAGATGTTGCTGTGCTGTTGCCAAAGGTCAGGAGGCTCGGATCTCAGGCATAAGAGATATGGATGTCTCACTTGAAGAAGTAGATGCTGGATCAGTGCCAAGCCAAAATTCCAGTATATCAGGCATTTCTCTAGGAAGAAAGCCAGGAAACTCCAGGGCAACTCAGATCAGGTATATTGAGAGGAAACCTATTTGAACCCATCATCCTGCCCACACACTACAACCTTCTTGTGTGCTTTCAAGTGACTCTACTGAGATTAGAGGGTGTCATTTCCAATCTACTCTATTCCAGTTCCTCAGTGTGAAGTGTGGTCCCATTCCTACGTTTGAAATATCCACTGTTTTGCCAACATAGTGTGATGGTAAGTCAGCTCAGACTCTGAATGAGCCTTGTCACCTATGGATCCTGGAGGAAGGCCTGTTGGAGATGCTGCTGACAAAGCTGATCCCTGCCTATCAGAAAGGTGATCTCTTTTATGTGGGAAACTTCCTGCACAATTTCAAATAGTGGAGGACAATGTAGTAGTTGCTGGAAATTCTCTTGAAAAAGTGAGTGTTCCCCCTCCAAACCCAGGTTTGCTCACCCCTCCAGGCCAAGTCTTAGAATACTTGGCTCCTCTCTGAGCCTGTTTGTTTCACTGGGGTGTTCACAGGGGAGCTAAGCATGATACAAGTGCACAAACTACTTTATTATGACTGGGACACCATGCCATTTCATTTCCCTCACAAGCTACTGGAGTCTCAACAGTGTGCTTACTGAGAAGTTGGATTTCAGGCATGAGTAAGTGGCTCCCAACTGCAGCCCTCACCTAGGTGACATCCTAGGAAATCCCATTTCCCAGTAAATAATGAGGTGTCAGTACTAATGGCGGAGGCCTGTGAAATACTGGAGTCAGAGGAAAAGCTGGGGGCTGAATCACTTTTGAGCCATCAGGGAGGGATTGTGATAGCTTTGCCTGTTAGAACCTGAAAGCATTTACATTTTGGTGTGTGGTCCAGTGCTGCCACTTGAACCTGAACCCAGGTCTAAATGCCATTCCTTTGGTGTTCAAAAATTAGCACTGTACCATTTGAGTCATAGGTCAAGTTCTGGCTTTTTGCTGCCTAATTGAAGACAAGTGCCTTTAGATTTTACTGACTAGACTGGCTTTCCACTGTGATGTTCAGAGCTCAGCCTGCTGGGTGGCTAAGATTAGAGGAATGAGCATTTAGTTCTTTATTTAGAGCATTCACTTATTGATTTATTTAGAGCATTTACTTAGTTAATTTAAGGTGCGTTTACTTTGGACAGATGCATAGAGGCCTCTCTCAGAAGCTTCTGGAAGTGGGGTGTAAAAGTCATCCTGTTCTCGAGTGTCTCTTACCCCCCTCCCAGCATATAAGTGCACATCTCTGCAGGACAGCCACAGCATTAGAGTCCTGCAAGAAAGGGGCTTTGGTAGAAGGCTCAGGATGGAGAAAGAAGGCTCTCACTTTCCTTGTACCGAATGTGCCCACAGCATCATGTGTTCCATCTATACGATGTGAATGGACTTCTACCCCAGTGATTTCTACGAGTTCAAGAACTATCACACCCTGACACAACTCAAGCTCTATATGGGGCTCCACATGCCGGCTTTGGACCTGCTCTTCTAAACACATACTTTTTGACCAGCTGGAGGAATGTGCGACCAGTAAGACCAAGAAAAAGTAGAAGTCCTGGTGTGGGTGCCTCAGAGCCTGTGAGAAGGAAGCCCATGTGGTCTCGATATTGGTTGGCCCTTACTTCTACAGAGCTTGGCAAAATGCCCTTTATGGGTGGTGTCAGCCAGGTAATGTCTGTCCTCTGAAACGACTCGGGAATAAGCACTCATTAGAAAGACCCTACACCTCCTCAGTGTTCAGTCCAAACTCCAGTTCTACAGGTTCCTCCATTAGATCCTCATGGAAGTTGAGTGACACTTCAACTTGCAGAGTCCACTCTGTCCACTCTGTACCTATTTCCATTCTTAGGTTTGGGTCATCGTGGAAGAGCTTATCCTGAACTCCGGATGAAAAACCCACCAATGGAGCTGGTGACTGATGGAGACTGAGAATCATCACTGCACTCCAGAAACCATGGGCCTCCTGTAGAAATTACCAAACAGGTTTAGAGTCCTGTGGATATACCTTTTGCTCTGAACCCCATGTGTGACACAGTTGAACCTGCAGATACTATGGAGGAAGAAAAAGAGCAGCCAGATTTCCTTCCGTTTCCTTTCACACTCGTCCCAGAGTCAGTCCATCTGAGTCAGAGTAACACTCCACTTATTGTGCAAGCTGAATGGGCACACGCTGGGCTCATGGAAAATGTCCCCATGGGAAGCAGCAAGTGTACTCTCAATACTGGATTCATTGGAGGAAAATGAATCCATCCTCACAGAATATCCAGACCCATCCATCTCACTGAAAGAGACTCAATCTCCATTCGACAAACCAGAATCCATCCCCCTCTTAACTCAGGAAGGACATTCTGTTTCTCATGAGGAAGGAGACCCTTCTGAGGACTCTGAAGGAGAATTACTGTCTGAAGGCAACTTGGAGGCCAGTCTGGATTTACAGCTTCCCTGTCCCCTTCCTAAAAAGACATCACTTTATCTTGCTCTCATGATTCTTGTCAAGTATTCATTGTATTTACTTTGCTAACTATTAAACTCTCATTGTTAATATTATGGTGTGCAGTTCTTCAGTGCTTATTATATTGTGTTTTATTTTCCACTTATAATGTGAGACCTCAGACACATAGGTCCTGGGTGGGCCTAAAACCAGACAGGTCTGGTCCCATAGAAGACAACCTTACTGGATATACAGGGAACTATGAAATGCATGGAATCACCAGGAATCCAGGCCAGGCCTCCATGGAAAGACAAGTCAGCTACCAAAGCTTAAGGACAGAGCAGATGCCTGGAAATGTGTTTTGTCAATCAGGAGAAATGCCAGAGTACCTGTAATATTATGTGGGACTCTGTTCTGTGAGTTCAAGTCTGTTTATATATCCATTGTGCTTTGTACAAATATTTAACAAAATTAAAACTCCACAATAGCATCAAAAATCTACTTTGGCTTTGAATGTGGCCTACTTGTAGAGTGCTCGCCTAGTATACAAGAAGACCTTGATTCAATTCCTCGACCCTGCATACACAGAAAAATCAGATGAGGCACTGTTGCTCAGGTGTAAGAGTGCCACCCTTGAACAAATGTGGCCAAGGACAGTTTCTGGTCGCTCAGTTCAAGCCACAGGACTAGCCAAACAAGAAATCATACCATTTTCCACACATTTGGAAATAAAACTGTTTTATCTAACCCTACTTCTTTTTTGCCAGTCCAGGCTGTGTGACACCAAGCCAAACTACTGGCCCCCAACCTTACTATTTTAATCATTTAATTTTTTTACATAATCATATTTCATGCTGTCTGTATTAATACCATAAACAGTATGCTTAGTGTAATAATGTAAAAGGTAAAACATAAGAAATTAATAACTAAAATTCCTTTTTTATTAGTTTTATAGCATTACTACAATTTTATCAGAAAAATTACCTAGAAGGTTTATTTTAGAGTTCAAGTAATCCATTTTGATAAATATATCAACCTACATCATTTATTTGAACACATTTTAAACTATTTTTTTTCAGGAATGAAAATATATATATATTTGTTGTAAATGAAATTTATGACTTGGGGGAAGGGAAAGAGAAAAGGGGGGAGGGGGTAACAGTGTTTACAAGAAATGTACTCATTACATATGTAACAGCAATCTCTTTGTATATCACCTTGACAACAAATTTTTTGAAAAGTACAATAAGTTTAAATGTCTACTTTGGGCAGAATTTTTTTTGCCAGTACTGGGCTTAGACTCAGGACCTGAGCACGATCCTTGTTTTGTTTTTGTTTATTCTTAAGGCGCAAGTTCTATCACATGTGCCACAGCACCACTTTTATTTTTTTATCTATGTTGTGCTGAGGAATTGAACTTGGGTCTTCATTCATGCTCGGCAAGAAATCTTCCACTAGGCTTAACTTATGGCCCCAGTGGGAAGGAAGTTTTCCATAAAATATGTAGGAAATATGTACACTAAGGAAAAGCCATCAAAAATAGAAGAAAAATTATATACTTAGATAACAACATGCCAGTATTATCGCAGATCTCTGTAATTCTAGCTTCAAGAGTGGCCTATTTGGACCGGGAGTTGGCTGGCTGAAGTAAAGTGCTATCCTTGCGCAAGCCCTAGGACAGTGCTCTGGCCATGAGTTGAAGCCATAGGACATGCAAAAAATAATAATTTAATGCCCGTGACTGGTGGCTCACACTGGTAATCCTAGCTACCCTGGAGGATCGAGGTTCAAAGACGGCCCAGGCATAAAAATCTGTGAGAATCTTATTTCCAAATAAGCCAGAAAATTCAAAATGACAATGTGCCTCAAGTGGTAGAGCTCTTGCCTTGAGCTGAAGAGCTTAAGGTAAACATCCAGGCCCAGAGTTCAAGCCCCATGAGTGAAAAAAAGAAAAAGAAAAAGAAAGCCCTTATCTAAGGCTGGAGTGCACACTAGTGGTAGTTTGCTTGCCTAGTATGCACAAAGCCCTGTGTTCAATTACTCTGTACCACTTACACCAAAAAAAAGCTGGAAATCATCTCATAAGGTTGGGTTCTGAGGATCACAGTTCAAAGCCAGGCCAGACACTAAAGTCCATGAAACTGTTACTTCCACTTGAGCACCAGAAAACCAGAAGTGACAATGTGGCTCAAGGTGTTTAAGGTTGTAGCCTTGAGCTGAAGAGCCCAGGGACACTGCCCAGGTGCACAATTAAAGTCTTACAACCAAAAGAGAGAGAGAGAGAGAGAGAGAGAGAGAGAGAGAGAGAGAGAGAGAGAGAGAGAGAGAGAGAGACAGAGAGAGACAGAGAGAGAGAGACAGAGGGAGAGAGAAACAGGCAGACAGACAGAGACAGACAGAGACAAAGAGACAGAGACAGAGACATCAAACAGTCAGGCACTGCTGGCTGAAGCGTATAATTCTACCTACTATGGAGGCTGAGATTGGAGGATCTTGGTTCAAAGCCCAAAGCCAGCCTGCACACATATGTTTGTGAGACTTACATCACCAATTAACTACCAGAAACCAAAAATAGAGCTGTAGAGGAAGAGCGCTAGCCTTGAGCTGAAGAGGTCAGGGACAGTCCAGGCCCAAAGTACAAGCAACATGATGAATCAATAATAAAAAAAGAAGATAGCTAATAGTAATGATGAATAATTTTGGGCTGGGAGTTTGGCCTAGTGGTAGAGTGCTTGCCTAGCATGCACGAAGACCTGGGTTCAATTCCTCAATACCACATACATAGAAAAATGCTGGGAGTGGAGCTGAGGCTGAAGTGGTAGAGCCCTAGCCTTGAGAAAATATAAGGACAGTGCTCAGTCCCTGAGTTCAAGCCCAGGACTGGCCAAATCAAAAGTAGTAGAGCACTGGCATTGAACTGAAGATCTGAGGAACAGCCCAGGCACAGAGTTCAAGCACCGCAAACAGCAACAACAAAATCTATGAAATGGCAGTGGTGGTTTTAAGCTAAGCAAAAATAGAGTAGAAACTGGTAAAATACATATTTGTGTGTAAGCAAAATAGCCAGACTTATGCATTAGAACAGGATAGCAACTTGAAAAAAAATTTTGTTTTCCATCTCACTATGTCCTGTCTCTTAATTTATTCAAGTAAGTAAAATGCTGGGTTTTATAATCATTGCTCTGAATATTAGAAAATCATAATATCTCTCATTAACCAACAAAGACCAGGAACTGGGGCTTCGTTCAAATGGCAGAGTATCAGGCAAGAGAAGAAAAAATTGAAGTAAGAACTTGAAGTTCTTGATCCAGAACCTGCATAGTAACAGAGCAGCATCCTGGTGATGGTACCTCACACCTATAATCTTAGCTACTCAGGAGGCTAAGATCTGAGAATCAAAGTTTAAAGCCAGCCAAAGTACCCAGTTAACTGCCAGAAAAACCAGAAGTGGCAGTGGGGCTCACAGATTAAAGCACTAGCCTTGAGCTGAAGAGCTCAGGGACAGTGCCCAGGCCCAGAGTTCAAGCCCCACAATTGACAAAAATCAAACAAGCAATCAAAACTCACAAAGAAGCCTGCAGACCACAGTGGTTCTGCTGAGTCTCTTCTCTATGGGGATCAGGAAACATTTCACTTTTTCTGTCTCTTCCCATCTCAACATTCATACTAAAATAAGACTGTGTTGAAAGTTTCAACTTATAAAAATGTTTTTCATGAAGCACCCTGAAATATTCATCGCTTATATCTCAATTGAAGATAGTTGATTTGAGGCTGCATTGGCAGAGTACTAGCCTTGAGCAGAAAAGGTCAGGGATAGAGCTGAAGCACTCAGTTGAAGACCCAGTGCCAACACACAAAAGAAATTATGCACTTTACACATATTTTCTAATTTCTTAATGAATTTTTCAGTCTGTATAAATATAGGGTACATTCCTTGTTACTTAAGTAAGATTGCTCTTTTTTTTTTCTTTTTGCCAGTCCTACGGCTTGGACTCAGGGCCTAGACATTTTCATTGGACTCGCTTGCCCAAGTGAGTGCTCTGCCTCTTGAGACACAGCGCCACTTCTAGCTTTTTTCTGAGTATGCGGTACCGGTGACTAGAACCTAGGTCTTCATGCATTCTAGGTGAGCACTCTACCATTAGGCTACATTCCCAGGCAGGGAGATTCCTCTTACAGTCATTGTATGTTCACAGAGTTTGATCTCACACACTGTAGGGCCCTGGTTGGCTTTGACCTGTGATTCTAAGCCCTGAGCCTCCTAAGTAGCTGAAATTAAGTTGTGAGCCAGCATATTGGCTTCCATTCTTTTTTCTACAAAAATATATGTAGTTATCTAAAATATATCTATAGCTGAAAAAAATGACTCTCTCCCAAACAAATCTTCAAAGAAACAACCATCCTATTAAAAGGTGGGCTAAAGACTTAAAAGAGTATTCTCTGAAGAAAAAATTAAAATGGGATTTAGACACATGAAGAAATGCTCCATAACTCTAGCAATAAGGGAAATGAAAATCAAAACAACTTTGAGATTCCACCTGACTCCCGTCAGAATGGCCATTATCAAAAAATCTAATAAGAGATACTGGTGGGGAAGTGACCAGGGGGGATCACACCTACACTGTTGGTGTGAGTGTAAACTCGTTCAACCACCAGGGAAAGCAGTGTGGTGGTTCCGGAAAAGACTGAACATAGAGCTCCCCTATGATCCAGCAAATCCACTACTTGGCATCTACCCAAATGTCCAGAAAAAAGGACATACTAAAGCCACTAGCACAATGATGATCATTGCAGCACTATTTACCATAGCAAAGCTATGAAACCAACCCAGATGCCACTCAGTAGATGACTGAATCAAGAAGATGTGGTACTTATACACAATGGAATGCTATGCTGCCATCAGAAGGAATGACATCGCCCCATTTGTAAGAAAATGGAAAGACTTGGAAAAATTCATATTAAGTGAAGCAAGCCAGACCCAGAGAAACATAAGCTCAATATTTTCCCTCATTTGTAATAATTAGTTCACATCTAGGACTCTCCTAGCAGAAGATTACAATAACTCAAAAACCTAGGTATATAAGGTCATATAGGATGAGACTAAATGAAAGGATCTCTAGGATATGGGAACAAGAGCTATATCTTGTGTCATCGTTGCTCTTAATCTTGTGTGATTTTTGTCCTTGATCTACTATGTTATTTCTCATCTCTTATTTTGCCCTATGGTTAATGTCAGATTGTTACTGTATCTGATTTTTTCCCTGGCATATTGTATATATGTTTATTTGTTTATGTCAAATAGGAAAGGGAAGGGGGAAACAAGATGATTGGGAAGGGGAGGGGAGAGGGAACTGGGGACAAAAACATGTGGAGTGGAATAAATGTGTGAGAAGTAATGCAGTCCACTACCTGTAAATGTAATCGTAACCCCTCTATACATTACCCTGAAAATAAAAAAGAGACTATAAAAATATCTGTAGAAAATGAGGCTGGATGATGGAAACAACCAGATGCCCTACTACAAAAAATGTGATACACGCACACACACACACACACACACACACACACACACACACACAAACACACACACACACAATGGAATGATACATAGCCAACCGACAAGATAAAATAATGGCATTCTCGGGGAAGTGGATGAAAAGGAAAAAAAATCATATTAAGTGAAGTAAGCCAAACTCAAAGGAACATAGGCCCAAGAGTCTCCCTCATTTGTCAAATTCAGTAGAAACCTTGGGCTCTGCTACCAGAGATTTACAATAGAACAAAATCTAGAGACATCGTGACAAATAGTATGACACTAAATGTAAGGACCTCCAAGATAAAGAAACAAAACTCATATAATGAGTGATTGTTGTCCTTAATGAACTATGTGATCTCTTATCCCTTTTGCTATCCCTTGGTTATATCATATTGTTACAATATTTCACCTTGTTTTCTGATATATTTCATATGTGCCTAATTGGTTATTTGAAATTGGATAGGGAAGGGGGGAAATGAACATGAGTGGGTGTAGGGGAAGGGAAATGGGGACCATATCATTACATGGGGTATCAAAGTTTGAGAAGTAATGCACCTTCTATCTGGTGAATATAATGTAACCCTTCTATAAATTACAATAAAAATAAATGCGTAAAAAGAAGATCTGCACAGAAAAAATAATAATGGCATTTTTGGGTTAGTGGATGAAATTAGAGTGAATCCTGTTGAGTGAGATAAGTCAAGACCAAGGAACAAAAGGTACATGGTATCCTTAATATATGGATATTAGTTTCAAACAGTAGTAGAGCGATGATTGAATAGTTGATACCCAAAGTTCTGGACATAATTTTGGAGATATAAACATAATTACATAGACATAGAAATCTAGGATAGACTATACACTCTATAGACATGTGTTTTATTATAGATTAATCTGTATCTATGACATGCAAAGACTCAGCTTAATTTTTACTATATTCTAAAATCTATGTGCCAGTGATTGTATAGCGATTCCCTTCTTGAATACTTGTTGGTTAAACATGACATTTGAAATATGATGTAAAATTCAATGTTAATAATTTTTTAAAAAAAGAGGCTAGAGGTAAATACCACTAATGTACTTGCTCTAAGTGGTACAGAAATTTTCTTAATTAATCAAGGGGTTTTATTACATCTTTATGCAATTATTTTAGTTCTGAGTGTTCTACACTCAATGATACTTCTGGAAAGATGATATAGCTGACTGTGTAGATGGTATGAAGACATACTGGCCTAAACATAGAATAAAGCATTGGTACGTGGCTGTTAGCTGTCCAAATTCTACTGGAATATGTTGAATGAACTTATTAAGCACAATACAGGCTCTTAGTCAGATCAGGATCAAGATTATGTGGTTCCATCAGATGAATGAGGAAAGATCAGAAAAATCTACTAAGATATCCAGATATACTTTTGAAACTAAGATATCTGTACTCCTTTTTTTTTTCTTTCTTGGTGGGGAGCTTGAACTTTGGACCTGGGCAAGGTCTCTTAGTTCTTTTTCCTCAAGGCTAATGCTGTACCAGTTTTAGCCACAACTCCACTTAGTTTTTGGGTGGATAAGTGGAGAGAAGAATCTTACAGTATTTTTTTGTTTTCATTTTTTTGCTTGCAAAGGCTTTGAATCACCTTCTCCCTGGCTAGTAGAATGACAATTATGACCCTCCAGCGCCTGGCTAGTGATTTTTTGAAAATTGGACTTTCTTCCAAATCACGTAACTGGTTCCTAGCAAAGTTTTGAAACCTGACTTAAATGTGACAGATTTTTGTCACTTGGAGATACTCTGTGCTGAACGTTAGAAATCTACCAGCTAAATAACAGTGGCACTTCCAGTTTTTGTTTATGTGATGCTGAGGAATGGAATCCAGGGTTTCATACATGCTAGGCAAGCTTCATTTTCAGCCCAAGGTTTTATGTTTTGTTTTTTCAGTGTTGTTGCTTCTAAGGTACTGTATGATGTTCTTTCATTTTCTTTGCTTTTTACCTCTTTTCTTCTTTTTCCCTTTAGTTTTATTCTCTGTAGTCACTGTGTTGAATTCGGGTACCCTGTGTCTTGTACATAGGTTTAGGTGATTTGGGGAATGGAGAGGGTATAATTAAATGGTAAAAAAAAAAACAAAGGAAAAACGGTGAACCAATTGAACAGTGATACTTGGAAGACACTAAACGGAAATGAACTGAACAATCTGGGTGGAGAGGGGGCTGAGGGTAGGAAAACAGAGAAAAATGAGGGAGAGGATAACAATTTTCTTAAGAAATATGTTCATTACTTATGTAACCGTATGCCAACTATATATTGACTTAACAAAATAAATTAACTTAAAAAATAATTTAGCCGGGTATGGTGGCTCAAACTTGTAAATGTAGCTACTCAAGAGGCTGGGATCCAAGGATAGCAGTTCAAAGTCAGCCTGGGCATTGAAGTCCATGTGACTCTTATCTCCAATTAACCACCAGAAACCCAGAAGTGGCCCTATGGCTCAAGGGATAGGGCAGTAGTCTTGAGCTGAAAAGCTCAGTGACAAGACCCAGGTGCAGAATTGCAGTCCCATGACTTGAATGATGAATGATACTAGCAAGGCTCTGTGCGCTCACACTTGGAATCCTATCTACACAGAATCAGGTTTGAATCCAGCCCAAACAAATTGCATGATATTCTGATTTACAGTTCATTACCAAAAATCTGGAGGTGGAGCTGTGGATCAAGTGGTAGAACACTAGCCTGAAGCAAAAAAAAAACATTTAAGGACAGTTCCAGGGCCCTAGGTTCAAGTCCCAGGACTTGCATAAAACAAACAAAATGTGACGCTGAGTCCTCCATCATTTGGTGTTATAGTTCAATATTCTTGATATGCGTCTTAGAAATTAAGTCCCTAGCAAATACTCCCCCTGAAATTCTGCTTCATACCTGATTCATAGAATTTCAGCATCATTACTATCACCTTCCCGTTAGCATAGCAGTCTACTACTGAAAATTTGAAGAAAACTTTTGAGTAATCCTAATAAATCTGTGTATCATCTGCACACACATCAAATCAGCAGCAGCTATGATCTACTATTATCTAAATGTCTTTAATCCCTTCTTGAGTTAATGAGCCTTAAAGAGTAAAACATATGAAATAGTTATGAAACTAACAGTCACCATTCTTCTACCTAATATTGTAATATAAGTTTATAAATGCAAGGACTATTCTGAAGTGTGCAGAAGATAGCTTCTAATTATAATATTCTCACGAAGTATAGTTTTTAAGAAACATGTTGCTTGCTTTGAGAAAGCAAAAGCAAGGAAAAATGATATAAGTAAGTTCGCTATTTATCAGAAGGAAAAAACTATTGGGTTTAGATCAACTTTCATTCATTCCGTGCTGATGAAACAAATATTTGCAATTCCTGAGGCCAATCACTTCATTGTGATGCACAATCAGCCAGCTTAGATCAATCTTCCAAAAAAGGAAAGGAACAAATGAGAAGCAATTAAGGTTTCCAAAATGAACCAGGTGGTGGTGGCAGCTCACACTTGTAATTCTATCTACTCAAGGCCTGAAATCCAAGGATCTGGATTAAGTCTGTCTGTTATGAAAATATTCCTGTCTGAAACATCATCTCTGTTATCGCAGCCCAGCTGATACACTCTGCTCAACAGGTTCCAAACACCAAAGTACATCTCCTGTCTGAAATACTAGCAAACGTACTCACACATTATTTTCTCTTTGGGAGATAGTTGAAACATGTACCAGAAACATTTCCCTGGCTTCAGAGTGGAAGTGAAAATATATACTCACTGGAAGCCCATCTAGTAAATTACAGTCAATCATCTTTCCTCACATCTTGTTAGTTAAATTGAACAATGAGTGTTTGGATCAGAAGCGATGTGTATGAGCATACAGGTTGTAAAAGTACTGTAATCATAGCTACTCAAGATAAGCTGAGACCTGAGGATTCCAGTTCAAAATCAGCCATCCAATAAATTCCATAAGATTTTTACCTCTAATTAACCAGCAAAAAACAGAGCGTTGAATTGTGCTTAAAATGCCACAGGCCTAAGCTTTGCATAAAAGGGGTAAGGGGTAGCAATCAGGATGCCCACTCTCTCCACTCCTTTTTAACATCCTACTAGAATTCCTAGGCAAAGCACACTATGATCGAACTGGATTCATCACAGGGAGGCAAAGCTGGTTCAACATACACAAATCAATTAATATAATTCAACACATCAACAGGAGCAGGGATAAAATCACATGATTGTCTCAATAGATGCGGAAAAGGCATTTGACAAGATCCAAAACCCCTTTATGTTAAAAGATGTGGAGAAACTAGGAATCCATGGAACATTTCTCAATGTAATAAAGGCTGTGTATGAGAAACCCACTGCTAGTATTATACTTAATGGTAAAAATCTAAAGCCATTCCCTCTAAAATCAGGAACGAGACAAGGATGCCCACTATCTCCACTCCTTTTTAACATAGTACTAGAATTCCTAGGCAGTGCAATAAGGCAAGAAGCAAGCATAAAGGGGATCCAAGTAGGGAAAGAGGAAATAAAACTATCCCTCTTTGCAGATGACATGATTCTGTATTTAAAGAATCCTATAGACTCTACTCCCAAGCTCCTTGAGCTGATTCAAAGCTTTGGAAGCGTAGAAGGCTATAAAATCAACCCTAACAAATCAACTGCCTTCCTTTACGCTAACAGTGAGATTAACGAGGCAATAATCAGGAAAGAAACTCCTTTCACAATAGCCTCAAAGAAAATAAAGTACCTAGCAATTAGCTTAACTAAGAATGTAAAGGACCATTTAGATGAAAGTTTTAAAACGCTAAAAGAGGAAATTAAAGCAGAACTAAGGAAATGGAAAAACCTCCCATGCTCTTGGATTGGAAGAATCAACATTGTGAAAATGACAAACTTGCCAAGGGGTATCTACAAATTCAATGCAATACCCATCAACATCCCAATGTCCTTTTTTAAAGAAATAGAAGAGGCAATTCAAAATTTCATATGGATTAAGAAAAGAGCCATATAGCAAAAAGACTTCTTAGCAGAAAGAACAGCGCTGGAGGAATTTCAATTCCAAACTTTAGACTCTATTACAGAGCAATAATTCTCAAAACAGCTTGGTACTGGCACAAGAACAGGGCTGAAGTCCAATGGAATAGAACTGCGGACCCAGACATTAAACAACAGACCTATGGCCACCTAATCTTTGACAAGGGAGCCAAAAAAATAGAATGGAAGAAAGATAGCCTCTTCAACAAGTTGTGCTGGCAGAACTGGTTAAGCACCTGCAGAAAACTAAAGTTGGATCCTTCTTTGTCACCTTGCACTAGAATTAACTCCAAATGGATCAAAGACGTGGAGGTAAAAGCTGACACACTGAAAAGTTTACAGGAAGGAATAGGAGATACACTAGGCCTCCTTGGTACAGGTCGAAACTTTCTTAATAAGGACCAAGAATCACAACAAATCAGAGAAAGGCTGGATAAGTGGGACTCCATTAAACTGCAGAGCTTCTGTATGGCAAGGGATATAGCTAGTAAACTAATCAGGAAGCCTACAGAGTGGGAGAAGATCTTCACCAACCAAACAACGGACAAAGGCCTCATATCTAAAATATATCAACAACTCAAAAAATTAAATCACTCCAAACTAACCTCCAAAGTAACACCCATCCCATTAAAAACTGGGCCAAAGACTTAAAGAGAGTCTTCTCTGAAGAAGAACAAAAATGGCCTATAGAAACATGAAGAAATGCTCCACATCTCTGATCATAAAAGAAATGCAAATCAAAACAACTCTAAGATTCCACCTAACTCCAGTTAGAATGGCCAGGATCAGGAAAACGAATGACAACAGATGCTGGAGGGGATGTGGCCAGGAGGGATCACTACTACACTGTTGGTGGGAGTGAAAACTCGATCAACCACTATGGAAAGCAGTGTGGCATTGCCTCAAAAGGCTAAACATAGAACTCCCCTATGACCCAGCAATTCCACTACTTGGCATTTACCCAACAATCCAGAAACAAGGGCATACTAAACCCACTAGCACAACAATGTTCATTGCAGCACTATTCACCATAGCATAGATATGGAACCAACCCAGATGTCCCTCAGTTGATGAGTGGATCAACAAGTTGTGGTATTTGTACACAAAGGAATTCTATGCTGCTGTCAGAAAGAATGACATCGCCCCATTTGTTAGGAAATGGAAAGACTTAGAACAAATCATATTAAGTGAAGTAAGCCAGACTCAAAGGAACTTAGGCTCAGTGGTTTCCCTCATTCGTCATAATCAGTAGAAACCTTGGACTCTACTAGCAGAGATTTGCAATAGAGCAAAAGACCATATATAAGGCCATATAATGTGAAGCTAATTGAAAGGACCTCCAGGATATTGAAACAAAAGCCACATAATGAATGATTGTTGTCCTTAATGTACTATGTTGTCTCTCATCTCGCTTGCTGTCCCTTGGTTCTCCCATATTGGTATAGTATCTCACTTTGTTATCTGATATATTGAATTTATTTGTATTTGGATATTTGAAATTTGATAGGGAAGGGGGAAAACCAAGACGGGTGGGGGGTGTGGGGTTGGAGGGAAATGGGTACCAAGACATGTGAAAGGGTATCAATGTATGTGAATTCATGCCCCTTGTATCTGGAAAATATCATGTAACACTTTTACTAATTACAATGAAAAAAATTGAAAAAAGAAAGTTGTAGTGTGTGGGGAGGATGATGGGGTCAAATACATTTCTTCTTAGAAATATACCTCTTCTGGTTGCCCTGGATTTTCCTGGCCTTCTTCTTAGAGAAAGGCCTGTTATACTGGGTTTGTGGCTTGGCAATGATCTAGCATGTACATGTTCGAGTAAGACAGCCACAACTTCCATGCCTGAGACTCGAGTTTCCCGACCTTTGGCAACAGCACAGCAACATCTTTCTTCCTCCTGAGCCACAGGCCAAGTGAGCTGGCTTGAGTTGGTTGTTAGTTACAGTGGCTTGGTTACCAGGGTTCCATATTCTGTTCCATTGTGAGGGAGGCAGGGTCACCTTTCAGGGCCCAATGACCAAAGATCCTTGCTCACAGAAGACCTCACCAAAGACATACTGGAGGCTGAATCTCTCCTCCAATCTCAAAATATACATGTGGATGTAGTACACAGCACACCTTATTTGCCCAATCCCAATGTCTTCCACTAGGCCCAACTACCAGTCTGGTCTCAGGCTCAAGGAGCCTTTCTTAGGTAAGATCCAAACTTAAGGGTCGAAATTGCCATCATCCTTTACAAAACATTTGCTTCACAGTGCCTTCTCTGCCTGCATTTTGCCCCTTGTCGAATTTTTTTTTGTTTTTGCTAGTCTTGGGACTTGACCTCAGAGTGTGAACATGGTTCTTGGGCTTTCTTTAGGCTTTAGCTGTCCCACCGAGCCACAGCAACACTTGCAGCGTTTTCTATGTATGTGTTAATGAGGAATCAAACCTGAGTTTTTTTGCGTGGTAGCCAAGGACTCTACAACTAGTTGAAACACACAAGGCATCTTGCACATATTTCTGACGTCAATCTACTAGGATATTATTAGGTTTCTGTATCCTAATCAATTTTTTCCTGATGATAAGTTTGCTGTCATGTGTAAAAATTCAAGAGGGAAAAACACGGAAGAATTATTGAAATTTAAAAAAAAGCATTACACACATAGATAAGTGCTCATGCTTGGTAGGAGAAAGGATATTTTGATATGATGATGATGACTTTATAAATGTCAGGGTTGAGAGATTGGCATAGTGGTAGAGTGCTTGCCTAGCATCCATGAAGATCTGGGTTTGATTGCTCAGTATCACATAGATAGAAAATCTTGATGTGGCACTTGGCTCAAGTGGCAGAGGGCTAGACTTGAGAAAACCCGAGGACATTGCTCAGGCCCTGAATTCAAGCCCCAAGACTGGCAGAAAGATAAAAGAAAATAAAAATGCATTTTATGAGCTAATTCACTCACAGCATTTGCTTCTGAAATCTTCGCTTCTGCATCTTGTGAAATACCCCTTTCCCTCAACGTAGACAAGAAAAACAGATCCATCCCATGGTCCACTGTGAGGCCACTGGTTGGGCTAAGAGCTAGTCGTGCAGAAACACATAAGATTTATTCTGATACTTTCCAAACTTTGTACTCAAATATGCTACCTACTTAACAACTTAGGTCAGTTATCCTTATGCTATAACTTTTCTTTATTACTACAATATTCTTACACTCCTACGTTAATCCTCTTGTACCTCCCTGACCTCTTTCATTCTATTTTTCTATCTCTGGACCTCTGCTCGTCTTTCAACCCTTATACTGCACGGATCTACACTTGATGGCTGTTGAGCAATATTGTATATATAGGTGGTTAAGTATTCTCTAGGCTCAGAGGGACTTAAAGACAATAGAGATTGGATTGATAGGCTTATTGTTTTGGGTATAAATCGCTTATCAGTGGTTGTATTAGACTGGTCTGTAATTGCACAAAAAGAAAGAGTGATAATACCAATCAAAACTTGTGAACATCTAGTGTCTGCCAGCTGCAGAGGTCTAGGTTGGTTATATCTGAAAAACTATAATCGTATTTAGTAGTAATCTTGCTCCCATTTCAAATGGGCAGAACAAGAAACTCAAGAAAAATGTCAAATCAATAAACAACATCCCTCACCCAATGTAAACAGACAATGGAACAGTCCCTGGCAAACATAGAGGAGAGTCTTCCAAGTGCTACACAAATGCAATTGATAAACATCATTAATGAAAAATGTGAAAATATAAAGAAAGAGATAATGGAGGAAGCCATAGCTCAACAAGGGGAAAGCAAAAACAAGGTGATAAGTGAAAAAGAAGAAGCCATAAAGGAGGCCATAATAAAGGTTTTTCAAAGAAAGATGGATGAATTCATAGAATCCACAAATAAAAACATGACCAAACTCCAGCAAATGTCCAAAGAAAATAAAGCTACTGAGCTAACCACTCAAAAGGAAATCATGGAGATAAAGAAATCCATACATGATCTAAAACAAGAGATGCAATGCATCAAAAGTGAGCGATAAGAAGCAAGGGAGATGAAAAATAAAGTAGAAAGCTTTGATAGCAGGTTAGACAATGCAGAGGAGAGAATTTCCGGGGCTGGAGATAATTTAGGTATTATAGAGAAAGAACAGAAAATGAGTCAATCCAAATCTAGGAAATATGAGAGAGCGCTTCAGGAGGTCCAAGATACAATTAGGAAGCCTAATTTAAGGCTAGTTGGTATTGAGGAGGGCGTGGAGAAAGAGGTCAATGGTATTGGAAATATACTTCAGGGAATCATCTCAAAGAATTTCCCAAATATCCAGAAGGGCAGGACCATGCAGATACGAGAAGCCTTTAGAACCCCAAACAGACCTAACCAGAAAATACCATCCCACCGTCACATTGTGATCCGAACTGGATCAATAGAAACGAAAGAAAAGATACTAAATGCAACCAGGGAAAAGTGATCAGTAACCTATAAAGGCAAACCAATCAGAATAACCCCAGATTTCTTAGAGAGACCATGCAAGCACGAAGTGCCTAGAAGCATATATGTCATGCACTTAAATCAAATAACAACCAACCAAGAATACTGTAGCCAGCTAAGCTCTCATTCGTAACTGAGGGAAAAATAAAAACATTCCATTCCAGGGAAAAGCTGCAACAATATGTTGAAACAAAACCAACACTACAGAGAATTCTCAAAGATGCTCTATACATAGAAAACCAAAATAAATGCAATATAGGGAAAGAAAAGGCACCTAAACAGCATACCATCTAAGGACCACAAGAACTGTCAAGACACAGGCCCTACTAAAAGCTTTTAAAAATGGTAGGAACTAATAAATATCTCTCAATCCTAACTCTCAATATCAATGGACTTAACTCTCCAATTAAACGGCATAGGCTGTCTAGTTGGATCAAAAAGCAAGAGCCATCGTTCTGCTGTCTTCAAGAGACACATCTTACCCAAAAACAATCATCTTTTGAAAGGGAGAGGTTGGAATAAACTCTATCAAGCTAACTGCCCCCATAAACAGGCTGGAGTTGCCATCCTCCTATCAGATACAATAGACTTCAAACTAAAATTAGTAAGAAAAGACAAAGAAGGTTACTACATACTACTAAAGGGATCTTTCCTCCAGGAAGACATAACGAACCTAAACATTTACACACCCAATCCTGGAGCTCCAAACTTCAACAAGCAAACTTTAATTACACTGAAACCATACATAGATCGAAATACAGTGATTGTTGGTGAGTTTAACACACCACTCTCACCTATGGACAGATGAACAAGGCAAAAACTCAACAGAGAAACCTTGGAACTGAACAACTATATAGACCAACTAGATCTAACAGACATCTGCAGAATATTCCACCCAGTAACAACACAATATACGTTTTTCTCAGCAGCACATGGAACATTTTCCAAAATAGACCACATCTTAGGCCATAAAACAAACCTGGACAGATTCAGAAACACTGAAATTATTCCATGCACACTCTCAGACCTTAAAGGCATCAAATTGGAGCTGAACACACATCTCCACCAACGAAATCCCTGTAACTCATGGAGACTGAACAACACATTGTTGAATCCAAAACAATGGGTAATCGAAGAGATCAGAACAGATATCCAACTGTTTATGAAATTTAACAATAAGGAGCACACAAATATCAACTCCTTAGGGACACAACAAAGGCAGTACTCAGAGGAAAATTTATAGCGCTGAGTGCCTACAACAGCAAGTTAGAAAAATGGCAAACCAACTAGTTAATGTCTCACCTTAACCTCCTGGAAAAAGAGAAACAAACCAACCCTAAACCCATTAGGAGAAAGCAAATTATTAAAATCAAAGCAGAATTAAATGATTTGGAATAAAAAAAAACTATAGAAAGAATCAACAAAACAGGGAGTTGGTTCTTTGAAAGAATTAACAAAATTGACAAGCCCTTAGCAAATCTTACCAAAAAAAGAAGAGAGCATATCGAAATAAACAAAATCGCAGATGAAAATGGTAATATCACGACAGAAATTACCAAGATCCAGAATATCATGAGGGAATACTTCTCAAACCATTACACCAACAAATTTGATAATCTAGAAGAAATGGATGAATTCCTAGAAAATATTAACATACCCACACTGAACCAAGAACAGCTAACCCAACTCAACAGGCCTATTTCAAGCTCTGAAATAGAAATGGAAATTAGACAACTTCCACTTAAAAAGAGCCCAGGGCCAGAAGGATTCACAGGTGAATTCTATAAGGTCTTCAAAGCAGAGCTCACACCAATACTCCTCAAGCTCTTCAACGAAATTGAAAATGAAGGTTCTTTACCAAACTCATTCTGTGAAGCCAGCGTATCCCTCATCCCCAAACAAGACAGAGATTCATCAACGAAAGAGAACTATAGACCCATTTCTTTGATGAACAACTCATCAAAAAAATTATACACTATGATCAAACTGGATTCATCACAGGGAGGCAAAGCTGGTTCAACATACACAAATCAATTAATATAATTCAACACAACAACAGGAGCAGAGATAAAATCACATGATTGTCTCAATAAATGCGGAAAAGGCATTTGACAAGATCCAAAACCCCTTTATGTTAAAAGATGTGGAGAAACTGGGAATCCATGGAACATTTCTCAATGTAATAAAGGCTGTGTATGAGAAACCCACTGCTAGTATTATACTTAATGGTGAAAATCTAAAGCCATTCCCTCTAAAATCAGGAATGAGGCAAGGATGCCCACTCTCTCCACTCCTTTTTAACATAGTACTAGAATTCCTAGGCAGTACAATAAGTCAAGAAGCAAGCATGAAGGGGATCCAAGTAGGGAAAGAGGAAATAAAACTATCCCTCTGTGCAGATGAGGAATCACACGTGAATCTTTTTGCGTGGTAGCCAAGGACTCTCCCACTAGGTCAAACACACAGGGCATCTTGCACATATTTTTGACGTCAATCTACTAGGATATTATTAGGTTTCTTTATCCTAATCACTTTTTTCCTGATGATTAGCTTTGCTGTCATGTGTAAAAAATGCAAGAGGGAAAAACACAGAAGAATTAGTGAAATTTTAAAAAAAGCATTACACACATAGATAAGTGTTCATTCTTTGTAGGAGAAAGGATATTTGGATATGATGATGATGACTTTATAATTACTATGTCAGGGTTGAGAGTTTGGCATAGTGGTAGAGTGCTTGCCTAGCATCCATGAAGATCTGGGTTTGATTGCTCAGTATCACATAGATAGAAAACCTAGATGTGGCACTGTGGCTCAAGTGGCAGAGGGCTAGACTTGAGAAAACCCGAGGACAGTGCTCAGGCCCTGAATTCAAGCCCCAAGACTGGCAGAAAGATAAAAGAAAATAAAAATGCTTTTTACGAGCTAATTCACTCACAGCATTTGCTTCTGAAATCTTCGCTTCTGCATCTTGTGAAATACCCCTTTCCCTCAACGTAGACAAGAAAAACAGATCCATCCCATGGTCCACTGTGAGGCCACTGGTTGGGCTAAGAGCTAGTCGTGCAGCAACACATAAGTTTTATTCTAATACTTTCCAAACTTTGTACTCAAATATGCTACCTACTTACCAACTTAGGTCAGTTATCTTTATGCTATACCTTTTTTCATTACTACAATATTCTTACACTCCTACGTTAATCCTCTTGCACCTCCCCTGACCTCTCTCATTCTTTTTTTCTATCTCTGGAACTCTGCTCGTCTTTCAACCCTTATACTGCACGGATCTACACTTGATGGCTGTTGAGCAATATTGTATATGTAGGTGGTTAATTATTCTCTAGGCTCAGAGGGACTTAAAGACAATAGAGTTTGGATTGAGAGGCTTATTGTTTTGGGTATAAATCGCTTATCAGTGGTTGTATTAGACTGGTCTGTAAGTGCACAAAAAGAAAGAGTGATAATACCAATCAAAACTTGTGAACATCTAGTGTCTGCCAGCTACAGAGGTCTAGGTTGGTTATATCTGAAAAACTATAATCGTATTTAGTAGTAATCTTGCTCCCATTTTCAAATGGGCAGAACAAGAAACTCAAGAAAAATGTCAAATCAAGAAACAACATCCCCCACCCAATGTAAACAGACAATGGAACAGTCACTGGCAAACCTAGAGGAGAGTCTTCCAAGTGCTACACAAATGCAATTGATAAACATCATTAATGAAAAATGTGAAAATATAAAGAAAGAGATAATGGAGGAAGCCATACCTGAACAAGAGGAAAGCAAAAACAAGGTGATAAGTGAAAAAGAAGAAGCCATAAAGGAGGCCATAATAAAGGTTTTTCAAAGAAAGATGGATGAATTCATAGAATCCACAAATAAAAACGTGACCAAACTCCAGCAAATGTCCAAAGAAAATAAAGCTACTGAGCTAACCACTCAAAAGGAAATCGTGGAGATAAAGAAATCCATACATGATCTAAAACAAGAGATGCAAGGCATCAAAAGTGAGCAATTAAAAGCAAGGGAGATGAAAAATAAAGTAGATAGCTTTGATAGCAGGTTAGACAATGCAGAGGAGAGAATTTCAGGGGCTGAAGATAATTTAGGTATTATAGAGAAAGAACAGAAAATGAGTCAATCTAAATCTAGGAAATATGAGAGAGCGCTTCAGGAGGTCCAAGA
The DNA here is from genome assembly GCA_024803745.1 of Megascapheus bottae. NCBI lineage: Eukaryota > Metazoa > Chordata > Mammalia > Rodentia > Geomyidae > Megascapheus > Megascapheus bottae. The sequence continues at coordinate 3,029,927 of JANJXV010000054.1, read as the reverse complement.
TACAATTAGGAAGCCTAATTTAAGGCTAGTTGGTATTGAGGAGGGCGTGGAGAAAGAGGTCAATGGTATTGGAAATATACTTCAGGGAATCATCTCAGAGAATTTCCCAAATATCCAGAAGGGCAGGCCCATCCACATACGAGAAGCTTTTAGAACCACAAACAGACCTGACCAGAAAAGAACATCCCACCGCCACATTGTGATCCGAACTGGATCAATAGAAACGAAGGGAAAGATCCTAAAGGCAGCCAGGGAAAAGGGATCAGTAACCTACAAAAGCAAACCAATCAGAATAACCCCAGATTTCTCAGCAGAGACCATGCAAGCACGAAGTGACTGGAAGCATATATGTCATGCCCTTAAATCAAATAACTACCAACCAAGAATACTGTAGCCAGATAAGCTCTCATTCATAACTGAGGGAACAATAAAAACATTCCATTCCAGGGAAAAGCTGCAACAATATGTCGAAACAAAACCAACACTACAGAGAATTCTCAAAGATGCTCTATACATAGAAAACCAAAATAAATGCAATATAGGGAAAGAAAAGGCACCTAAACAGCATACCATCTAAGGACCACAAGAACTGTCAAGACACAGGCCCTACTAAAAGCTTTTAAAAATGGTAGGAACTAATAAATATCTCTCAATCCTAACTCTCAGTATCAATGAACTTAACTCTCCAATTAAACGGCATAGGCTGTCTAGTTGGATCAAAAAGCAAGAGCCATCGTTCTGCTGTCTTCAAGAGACACATCTTACCCAAAAACAATCATCTTTTGAAAGGGAGAGGTTGGAATAAACTCTATCAAGCTAACTGCCCCCATAAACAGGCTGGAGTTGCCATCCTCCTATCAGATACAATAGACTTCAAACTAAAATTAGTAAGAAAAGACAAAGAAGGTTACTACACACTACTAAAGGGATCTTTCCTCCCGGAAGACATAACAATCCTAAATATTTACACACCCAATCCCGGAGCTCCAAACTTCATCAAGCAAACTTTACTTACACTGAAACCATACATAGATCGAAATACAGTGATTGTTGGTGAGTTTAACACACCACTCTCACCTATGGACAGATCATCAAGGCAAAAACTCAACAGAGAAACCTTAGAACTGAACAACTATATAGACCAACTAGATCTAACAGACATCTGCAGAATATTCCACCCAGTAACACCACAATATACGTTTTCCTCAGCATCACATGGAACATTTTCTAAAATAGACCACATCTTAGGCCATAAAACAAACCTGGACAGATTCAGAAACACTGAAATCATTTAATGCACACTCTCAGACCATAAAGGCATCAAATTGGAGCTGAACACAAATCTCCACCAAAGAAAACCCTGTAACTCATGGAGACTGAACAACACATTGTTGAATCAAAATCAATGGGTAATCGAAGAGATCAGAACAGATATCCAACTGTTTATGAAATTTAACAATAAGGAGCACACAAATATCAACTCCTTAGGGACACAACAAAGGCAGTACTCAGAGGAAAATTTATAGCGCTGAGTGCCTACAACAGCAAGTTGGAAAAATGGCAAACCAACTAGTTAATGTCTCACCTTAACCTCATGGATAAAGAGCAACAAACCAACCCTAAACCCATTAGGAGAAAGCAAATTATTAAAATCAAAGCAGAATTAAATGATTTGGAATAAAAAAAATCTATAGAAAGAATCAACAAAACAAGGAGTTGGTTCTTTGAAAGAATTAACAAAATTGACAAGCCCTTAGCAAATCTTACCAAAAAAAGAAGAGAGCATATCGAAATAAACAAAATCGCAGATGAAAATGGTAATATCACGACAGAAATTACCAAGATCCAGAATAACATGAGGGAATACTTCTCAAACCTTTACGCCAACAAATTTGAGAATCTAGAAGAAATGGATGAATTCCTAGACAATATTAACATACCCACACTGAACCAAGAAGGGCTAACCCAACTCAACAGACCTATTTCAAGCTCTGAAATAGAAATGGAAATTAGACAACTTCCACTTAAAAAGAGCCCCAGGCCAGATGGATTCACAGCTGAATTCTATAAGGTCTTCAAAGCAGAGCTCACACCAATACTCCTCAAGCTCTTCAACGAAATTGAAAATGAAGGTCCTTTACCAACCTCATTCTGTGAAGCCAGCATATCCCTCATCCCCAAACCAGACAGAGATTCATCAAAGAAAGAGATCTATAGACCCATTTCTTTGATGAACCTCGATGCAAAACTTCTCAACAAAATACTGGCCAACCGTCTACAACAACTCATCAAAAAAATTATACACTATGATCAAACTGGATTCATCACAGGGAGGCAAAGCTGGTTCAACATACACAAATCAATTAATATAATTCGACACATCAACAGGAGCAGGGATAAAATCACATGATTGTCTCAATAGATGCGGAAAAGGCATTTGACAAGATCCAAAACCCCTTTATGTTAAAAGATGTGGAGAAACTAGATATCCATGGAACATTTCTCAATGTAATAAAGGCTGTGTATGAGAAACCCACTGCTAGCATTATACTTAATGGTGAAAATCTAAAGCCATTCCCTCTAAAATCAGGAACGGGACAAGGATGCCCACTCTCTCCACTCCTTTTCAACATAGTACTAGAATTCCTAGACAGTGCAATAAGGCAAGAAGCAAGCATAAAGTGGATCCAAGTAGGGAAAGAGGAAATAAAACTATCCCTCTTTGCAGATGACATGATTGTGTATTTAAAGAATCCTATAGACTCTACTCCCAAGCTCCTTGAGCTGATTCAAAGCTTTGGAAGGGTAGCAGGCCATAAAATCAACCCTCACAAATCAGCTGCCTTACTTTACGCCAACACTGAGAGGAATGAGGCAATAATCAGGAAAGAAAATACTTTCACAATAGCCTCAAAGAAAATAAAGTACCTAGCAATTAGCTTAACTAAGAATGTAAAGGACCGTTTAGATGAAAACTTTAAAACGATAAAAAAGGAAATTAAAGCAGAACTAAGGAAATGGAAAAACCTCCCATGCTCCTGGATTGGAAGAATCAACATTGTGAAAATGACAATCTTGCCAAGGGCTATCTACAAATTCAATGTAATACCCATCAACATCCCAATGTCATTCTTTAAAGACATAGAAGAGGCAATTCAAAATTTCATATGGAATAATAAAAGACCCCGTATAGCAAAAACACTTCTTAGCAGAAAGAACAGCGCTGAAGGAATTTCAATTCCAAACTTAAGACTCTATTACAGAGCTATAATTCTCAAAACAGCTTGATACTGGCACAAGAACAGGCCTGAAGTCCAATGGAGTAGAACTGCCGACCCAGATATTAAGCCACAGACCTATGGCCACCTAATCTTTGACCAGGGAGCCAAAAAAATAGAATGGAAGAAAGATAGCCTCTTCAACAAGTTGTGCTGGCAGAACTGGTTAAACACCTGCAGAAAACTAAAGTTGGATCCTTCTTTGTCCCCTTGCACTAGAATTAACTCCAAATGGATCAAAGACGTGGAGGTAAAAGCTGACACACTGAAAAGTTTACAGGAAGGAATAGGAGATACACTAGGCCTCCTTGGTACAGGTCGAAACTTTCTTAATAAGGACCAAGAATCACAACAAATCAGAGAAAGGCTGGATAAGTGGGACTGCATTAAACTGCAGAGCTTTTGTATGGCAACGGATATAGCTAGTAAACTAATCAGGAAGTCTACAGAGTGGGAGAAGATCTTCAACACCCAAAGAACGGAACAAGGCCTCATATCTAAAATATATCAACAACTCAAAAAATTGAATCACTCCAAAACTAACCTCCAAAGTAACACACATCCCATTGCAAAATGGGCCAAAGACGTAAAGAGAGTCTTCTCTGAAGAAGAAACAAAAATGGCCTATAGACACATGAAGAAATGCTCAACATCTCTGGTCGTAAAAGAAATGCAAATCAAACCAAGTCTAAGATTCCACCTAACTCCAGTTAGAATGGCCAGGATCAGGAAAACGAATGACAACAGATGCTGGAGGGGATGTGGTCAGGAGGGATCACTACTACACTGTTGTGGGAGTGCAAACTCGTTCAACCACTATGGAAAGCAGTGAGGCAGTGCCTCAAAACGCTAAACATACAACTCCCCTATGACCCAGCAATTCCACTACTTGGCATTTACCCAACAATCCAGAAACAAGGGCATACTAAACCCACTAGCACAACAATGTTCATTGCAGCACTATTCACCATAGCAAAGATATGGAACCAACCCAGATGTCCCTCAGTTGATGAGTGGATCAACAAGTTGTGGTATTTGTACACAATGGAATTCTATGCTGCTGTCAGAAAGAATGACATCGCCCCATTTGTTAGGAAATGGAAATTCTTAGAACAAATCATATTAAGTGAAGTAAGCCAGACTCAAAGGAACTTATGCTCAGTGGTTTCCCTCATTCGTCATAATCAGTAGAAACCTTGGGCTCTACTAGCAGAGATTGTCAATAGAGCAAAAGGCCATATATAAGGCCATATAATGTGAAGCTAATTGAAAGGACCTCCAGAATATTGACACAAAAGCCATATAATGAATGATTGTTGTCCTTAATGTACTATGTTGTCTCTCATCTCGTCTGCTGTCCCTTGGGTATCCCATATTGGTATAGTATCTCACTTTGTTATCTGATATATTGAATTTATTTGTATTTGGATATTTGAAATTTGATAGGGAAGGGGGGAAAACCAAGACGGGTGGGGGGTGTGGGGTTGGAGGGAAATGGGTACCAAGACATGTGAAAGGGTATCAATGTATGTGAATTAATGCACTTTCTATCTGGCAAATATAATCTAACCCTTTTACTAATTACAATAAAAAAAGGAAAAAAAAGTTGTAATGTGTGGGGAGGATGATGGGGTCAAATACATTTCTTCTTAGAACTTTACCTCATCTGGTTGCCCTGGATTTCCCTGGCCTTCTTCTTAGAGAAAGTTCTGTTATACTGGATTTGTGGCTTGGCAATGATCTAGCATGTACATCTTCGAGTAAGACATCCACAACTTCCATGCCTGAGACTCGAGTTTCCTGACCTTTGGCAACAGCACAGCAACATCTTTCTTCCTCCTGAGCCACAGGCCAAGTGAGCTGGCTTGAGCTGGTTGTTAGTTACAGTGGCTTGGTTACCAGGGTTCCATATTCTGTTCCATTGTGAGGGAGGCAGGGTCACCTTTCAGGGCCCAATGACCAAAGATCCTTGCTCACAAAAGACCTCACCAAAGACATACTGGAGGCTGAATCTCTCCTCCAGTCTCACAATATACATGTGGATGTAGTATACAGCACACCTTATTTGTCCAATCCCAATGTCTTCCACTAGGCCCAACTACCAGTCTGGTCTCAGGCTCAAGGGCCTTTCTTAGGTAAGATCCAAACTTAAGGGTCAATATTGCCCTCATCCTTTACAAAACATTTGCTTCACAGTGCCTTCTCTGCCTGCATTTTGCCCCTTGTCCAATTTTTTTTGTTTTTGCTAGTCTTGGGACTTGACCTCAGAGTGTGAACATTGTTCTTGGGCTTTCTTTAGGCTTTAGCTGTCCCACCGAGCCACAGCACCACTTGCAGCGTTTTCTATGTATGTGGTAATGAGGAATCAAACCTGAGGCTTACTGCTTGGTAGCCAAGGACTGTCCCACTAGGTCAAACACACAGGGCATCTTGCACATATTTTTGTCGTCAATCTACTAGGATATTATTAGGTTTCTGTATCCTAATCAATTTTTTCCTGATGATTAGCTTTGCTGTCATGTGTAAAAAATGCAAGAGGGAAAAACACAGAAGAATTAGTGAAATTAAAAAAAAAGCATTAGACACAGTTAAGTGTTCATTCTTTGTAGGAGAAAGGATATTTGGATATGATGATGATGATGATGATGATGATGATGATGATGATGATGATGACTTTATAATTACTATGTCAGGGTTGAGAGTTTGGCATAGTGGTAGAGTGCTTGCCTAGCATCCATGAAGATCTGGGTTTGATTGCTCAGTACCACATAGATAGAAAATCTAGATGTGGCACTGTGGCTCAAGTGGCAGAGGGCTAGACTTGAGAAAACCCGAGGACAGTGCTCAGGCCCTGAATTCAAGCCCCAAGACTGGCAGAAAGATAAAAGAAAATAAAAATGCTTTTTACGAGCTAATTCACTCACAGCATTTGCTTCTGAAATCCTCGCTTCTGCATCTTGTGAAATACCCCTTTCCCTCAACGTAGACAAGAAAAACAGATCCATCCCATGGTCCACTGTGAGGCCACTGGTTGGGCTAAGAGCTAGTCGTGCAGCAACACATAAGTTTTATTCTAATACTTTCCAAACTTTGTACTCAAATATGCTACCTACTTACCATCTTATGTCAGTTATCCTTATGCTATAACTTTTCTTCATTACTACAATATTCTTACACTCCTACGTTAATCCTCTTGCACCTCCCCTGACCTCTCTCATTCTTTTTTTCTATCTCTGGACCTCTGCTCGTCTTTCAACCCTTATACTGCACGGATCTACACTTGATGGCTGTTGAGCAATATTGTATATGTAGGTGGTTAATTATTCTCTAGGCTCAGAGGGACTTAAAGACAATAGAGATTGGATTGAGAGGCTTATTGTTTTGGGTATAAATCGCTTATCAGTGGTTGTATTAGGCTGGTCTGTAAGTGCACAAAAAGAAAGAGTGATAATACCAATCAAAACTTGTGAACATCTAGTGTCTGCCAGCTACAGAGGTCTAGGTTGGTTATATCTGAAAAACTATAATCGTATTTAGTAGTAATCTTGCTCCCATTTTCAAATGGGCAGAACAAGAAACTCAAGAAAAATGTCAAATCAAGAAACAACATCCCCCACCCAATGTAAACAGACAATGGAACAGTCACTGGCAAACCTAGAGGAGAGTCTTCCAATTGCTACACAAATGCAATTGATAAACATCATTAATGAAAAATGTGAAAATATAAAGAAAGAGATAATGGAGGAAGCCATACCTGAACAAGAGGAAAGCAAAAACAAGGTGATAAGTGAAAAAGAAGAAGCCATAAAGGAGGCCATAATAAAGGTTTTTCAAAGAAAGATGGATGAATTCAAAGAATCCACAAATAAAAACGTGACCAAACTCCAGCAAATGTCCAAAGAAAATAAAGCTACTGAGCTAACCACTCAAAAGGAAATCAAGGAGATAAAGAAATCCATACATGATCTAAAACAAGGGATGCAAGGCATCAAAAGTGAGCAATTAGAAGCAAGGGAGATGAAAAATAAAGTAGATAGCTTTGATAGCAGGGTAGACATTGCAGAGGAGAGAATTTCCGTGGCTGAAGATAATTTAGGTATTATAAAGAACAGAAAATGAGTCAATCCAAATCTAGGAAATATGAGAGAGCGCTTCAGGAGGTCCAAGATACAATTAGGAAGCCTAATTTACGGCTAGTTGGTACTGAGGAGGGCGTGGAGAAAGAGTTCGATGGTATTGGAAATATACTTCAGGGAATCATCTCAGAGAATTTCCCAAATATCCAGAAGGGCAGGCCCATCCAGATTCGAGAAGCTTTTAGAACCCCAAACAGACCTGACCAGAAAAGAACATCCCACCGCCACATTGTGATCCGAACTGGATCAATAGAAACGAAAGGAAAGATCCTAAAGGCAGCCAGGGAAAAGGGATCAGTAACCTATAAAGGCAAAACAATCAGAATAACCCCAGTTTTCTCAGCAGAGACCATGCAAGCACGAAGTGACTGGAATCATATATGTCATGCCCTTATATCAAATAACTACCAACCAAGAATACTGTAGCCAGCTAAGCTCTCATTCATAACTGAGGGAAAAATAAAAACATTCCATTCCAGTGAAAAGCTGCAACAATATGTCGAAACAAAACCAACACTACAGAGAATTCTCAAAGATGCTCTATACATAGAAAACCAAAATAAATGCAATATAGGGAAAGAAATGGCACCTAAACAGCATACCATCTAAGGACCACAAGAACTGTCAAGACACAGGCCCTACTAAAAGCTTTTAAAAATGGTAGGAACTAATAAATATCTCTCAATCCTAACTCTCAATATCAATGGACTTAACTCTCCAATTAAACGGCATAGGCTGTCTAGTTGGATCAAAAAGCAAGAGCCATCGTTCTGCTGACTTCAAGAGACACATCTTACCCAAAAACAATCATCTTTTGAAAGGGAGAGGTTGGAATAAACTCTATCAAGCTAACTGCCCCCATAAACAGGCTAGAGTTGCCATCCTCATATCAGATACAATAGACTTCAAACTAAAATTAGTAAGGAAAGACAAAGAAGGTTACTACATACTACTAAATGGATCTTTCCTCCCGGAGGACATAACAATCCTAAATATTTACACACCCAACCCGGAGCTCCAAACTTCATCAAGCAAACTTTACTTACACTGAAACCGTACATAGATCGAAATACAGTGATTGTTGGTGAGTTTAACACACCACTCTCACCTATGGACAGATCAACAAGGCAAAAACTCAACAGAGAAACCTTAGAACTGAACAACTATATAGACCAACTAGATCTAACAGACATCTGCAGAATATTCCACCCAGTAACACCACAATATACGTTTTCCTCAGCATCACATGGAACATTTTCTAAAATAGACCACATCTTAGGCCATAAAACAAACCTGGACAGATTCAGAAACACTGAAATCATTTAATGCACACTCTCAGACCATAAAGGCATCAAATTGGATCGAAAACCCTGTAACTAATGGAGACTGAACAACACATTGTTGAAACAAAAACAATGGGTAATCGAAGAGATCAGAACAGATATCCAACTGTTTATGAAATTGAACAATAAGGAGCACACAAATATCAACTCCTTAGGGACACAACAAAGGCAGTACTGAGAGGAAAATTTATAGCACTGAGTGCCTACAACAGCAAGTTGGAAAAATGGCAAACCAACTAGTTAATGTTTCACCTTAACCTCCTGGAAAAAGAGCAACAAACCAACCCTAAACCCATTAGGAGAAAGCAAATTATTAAAATCAAAGCAGAATTAAATGATTTGGAATAAAAAAACTATAGAAAGAATCAACAAAACAAGGAGTTGGTTCTTGAAAGAATTAACAAAATTGACAAGCCCTTAGCAAATCTTACCAAAACAAGAAGAGAGCATATCGAAATAAACAAAATCGCAGATGAAAATGGTAATATCACGACAGAAATTACCAAGATCCAGAATATCATGAGGGAATACTTCTCAAACCTTTACGCCAACAAATTTGAGAATCTAGAAGAAATGGATGAATTCCTAGACAATATTAGCATACACACACTGAACCAAGAAGAGCTAACCCAACTCAACAGGCCTATTCCAAGCTCTGAAATAGAAATGGAAATTAGACAACTTCCACTTAAAAAGAGCCCAGGGCCAGATGGATTCACAGCTCAATACTATAAGGTCTTCAAAGCAGAGCTCACACCAATACTCCTCAAGCTCTTCAACGAAATTGAAAATGAAGGTTCTTTACTAAACTGATTCTGCGAAGCCAGCATATCCCTCATCCCCAAACCAGACAGAGATTCATCAAAGAAAGAGATCTATAGACCCATTTCTTTGATGAACATCGATGCAAAACTTCTCAACAAAATACTGGCCAACCGTCTACAAAAACTCATCAAAAAAATATACACTATGATCAAACTGGATTCTTCACAGGGAGGCAAAGCTGGTTCAACATACACAAATCAATTAATATAATTCAACACATCAACAGGAGCAGGGATAAAATCACATGATTGTCTCAATAGATGCGGAAAAGGCATTTGACAAGATCCAAAACCCCTTTATGTTAAAAGATGTGGAGAAACTAGGAATCCATGGAACATTTCTCAATGTAATAAAGGCTGTGTATGAGAAACCCACTGCTAGTATTATACTTAATGGTGAAAATCTAAAGCCATTCCCTCTAAAATCAGGAACGAGACAAGGATGCCCACTATCTCCACTCCTTTTTAACATAGTACTAGAATTCCTAGGCAGTGCAATAAGGCAAGAAGCAAGCATAAAGGGGATCCAAGTAGGGAAAGAGGAAATAAAACTATCCCTCTTTGCCGATGACATGATTCTGTATTTAAAGAATCCTATAGACTCTACTCCCAAGTTCCTTGAGCTGATTCAAAGCTTTGCAAGGGTAGCAGGCCATAAAATCAACCCTCACAAATCAACTGCCTTACTTTACGCCAACACTGAGAGGAACGAGGCAATAATCAGGAAAGAAAATCCTTTCACAATAGCCTCAAAGAAAATAAAGTACCTAGCAATTAGCTTAACTAAGAATGTAAAGGACCGTTTAGATGAAAACTTTAAAACCCTAAAAAAGGAAATTAAAGCAGAACTAAGGAAATGGAAAAACCTCCCATGCTCCTGGATTGGAAGAATCAACATTGTGAAAATGACAATCTTGCCAAGGGCTATCTACAAATTCAGTGTAATACCCATCAACATCCCAATGTCATTCTTTAAAGACATAGAAGAGGCAATTCAAAATTTCATATGGAATAATAAAAGACCCCGTATAGCAAAAACACTTCTTAGCAGAAAGAACAGCGCTGGAGGAATTTCAATTCCAAACTTAAGGCTCTATTACAGAGCTATAATTCTCAAAACAGCTTGGTACTGGCACAAGAACAGGCCTGAAGTCCAATGGAGTAGAACTGCCGACCCAGATATTAAACCACAGACCTATGGCCACCTAATCTTTGACCAGGGAGCCAAAAAAATAGAATGGAAGAAAGATAGCCTCTTCAACAAGTTGTGCTGGCAGAACTGGTTAAACACCTGCAGAAAACTAAAGTTGGATCCTTCTTTGTCCCCTTGCACTAGAATTAACTCCAAATGGATCAAAGACGTGGAGGTAAAAGCTGACACACTGAAAAGTTTACAGGAAGGAATAGGAGATACACTAGGCCTCCTTGGTACAGGTCGAAACTTTCTTAATAAGGACCAAGAATCACAACAAATCAGAGAAAGGCTGGATAAGTGGGACTGCATTAAACTGCAGAGCTTTTGTATGGCAACGGATATAGCTAGTAAACTAATCAGGAAGCCTACAGAGTGGGAGAAGATCTTCACCACCCAAACAACGGAACAAGGCCTCATATCTAAAATATATCAACAACTCAAAAAATTGAATCACTCCAAAACTAACCTCCAAAGTAACACCCATCCCATTACAAAATGGGCCAAAGACTTAAAGAGAGTCTTCTCTGAAGAAGAAACAAAAATGGCCTATAGACACATGAAGAAATGCTCAACATCTCTGGTCGTAAAAGAAATGCAAATCAAAACAAGTCTAAGATTCCACCTAACTCCAGTTAGAATGGCCAGGATCAGGAAAATGAATGACAACAGATGCTGGAGGGGATGTTGTCAGGAGGGATCACTACTACACTGTTGTGGGAGTGCAAACTCGTTCAACCACTATGGAAAGCAGTGAGGCAGTGCCTCAAAACGCTAAACATACAACTCCCCTATGACCCAGCAATTCCACTACTTGGCATTTACCCAACAATCCAGAAACAAGGGCATACTAAACCCACTAGCACAACAATGTTCATTGCAGCACTATTCACCATAGCAAAGATATGGAACCAACCCAGATGTCCCTCAGTTGATGAGTGGATCAACAAGTTGTGGTATTTGTACACAATGGAATTCTATGCTGCTGTCAGAAAGAATGACATCGCCCCATTTGTTAGGAAATGGAAAGACTTAGAACAAATCATATTAAGTGAAGTAAGCCAGACTCAAAGGAACTTAGGCTCAGTGGTTTCCCTCATTCGTCATAATCAGTAGAAACCTTGGGCTCTACTAGCAGAGATTGTCAATAGAGCAAAAGGCCATATATAAGGCCATATAATGTGAAGCTAATTGAAAGGACCTCCAGGATATTGACACAAAAGCCATATAATGAATGATTGTTGTCCTTAATGTACTATGTTGTCTCTCATCTCGTCTGCTGTCCCTTGGGTATCCCATATTGGTATAGTATCTCACTTTGTTATCTGATATATTGAATTTATTTGTATTTGGATATTTGAAATTTGATAGGGAAGGGGGGAAAACCAAGACGGGTGGGGGGTGTGGGGTTGGAGGGAAATGGGTACCAAGACATGTGAAAGGGTATCAATGTATGTGAATTAATGCACTTTCTATCTGGCAAATATCATCTAACCCGTTTACTAATTACAATAAAAAATGGAAAAAATAAGTTGTAGTGTGTGGGGAGGATGATGGGGTCAAATACATTTCTTCTTAGAAATTTACCTCATCTGGTTGCCCTGGATTTTCCTGGCCATCTTCTTAGAGAAAGTTCTGTTATACTGGATTTGTGGCTTGGCAATGATCTAGCATGTACATCTTCGAGTAAGACATACACAACTTCCATGCCTGAGACTCGAGTTTCCTGAACTTTGGCAACAGCACAGCAACATCTTTCTTCCTCCTGAGCCAAAGGCCAAGTGAGCTGGCTTGAGCTGGTTGTTAGTTACAGTGGCTTGGTTACCAGGGTTCCATATTCTGTTCCATTGTGAGGGAGGCAGGGTCACCTTTCAGGGCCCAATGACCAAAGATCCTTGCTCACAAAAGACCTCACCAAAGACATACTGGAGGTTGAATCTCTCCTCCAATCTCACAATATACATGTGGATGTAGTAAACAGCACACCTTATTTGTCCAATCCCAATGTCTTCCACTAGGCCCAACTACCAGTCTGGTCTCAGGCTCAAGGAGACTTTCTTAGGTAAGATCCAAACTTAAGGGTCAATATTGCCCTCATCCTTTACAAAACATTTGCTTCACAGTGCCTTCTCTGCCTGCATTTTGCCCCTTGTCGAATTTTTTTTGTTTTTGCTAGTCTTGGGACTTGACCTCAGAGTGTGAACATTGTTCTTGGGCTTTCTTTAGGCTTTAGCTGTCCCACCGAGCCACAGCACCACTTGCAGCGTTTTCTATGTATGTGGTAATGAGGAATCAAACCTGAGGCTTACTGCTTGGTAGCCAAGGACTCTACCACTAGGTCAAGCACACAGGGCATCTTGCACATATTTTTGTCGTCAATCTACTAGGATATTATTAGGTTTCTGTATCCTAATCAATTTTTTCCTGATGATTAGCTTTGCTGTCTTGTGTAAAAAATGCAAGAGGGAAAAACACAGAAGAATTAGTGAAATTAAAAAAAAAGCATTAGACACAGTTAAGTGTTCATTCTTTGTAGGAGAAAGGATATTTGGATATGATGATGATGATGATGATGATGATGATGATGATGATGAATTTATAATTACTATGTCAGGGTTGAGAGTTTGGCATAGTGGTAGAGTGCTTGCCTAGCATCCATGAAGATCTGGGTTTGATTGCTCAGTACCACATAGATAGAAAATCTAGATGTGGCACTGTGGCTCAAGTGGCAGAGGGCTAGACTTGAGAAAACCCGAGGACAGTGCTCAGGCCCTGAATTCAAGCCCCAAGACTGGCAGAAAGATAAAAGAAAATAAAAATGCTTTTTACGAGCTAATTCACTCACAGCATTTGCTTCTGAAATCTTCGCTTCTGCATCTTGTGAAATACCCCTTTCCCTCAACGTAGACAAGAAAAACAGATCCATCCCATGGTCCACTGTGAGGCCACTGGTTGGGCTAAGAGCTAGTCGTGCAGCAACACATAAGTTTTATTCTAATACTTTCCAAACTTTGTACTCAAATATGCTACCTACTTACCATCTTATGTCAGTTATCCTTATGCTATAACTTTTCTTCATTACTACAATATTCTTACACTCCTACGTTAATCCTCTTGCACCTCCCCTGACCTCTCTCATTCTTTTTTTCTATCTCTGGACCTCTGCTCGTCTTTCAACCCTTATACTGCACGGATCTACACTTGATGGCTGTTGAGCAATATTGTATATGTAGGTGGTTAATTATTCTCTAGGCTCAGAGGGACTTAAAGACAATAGAGATTGGATTGAGAGGCTTATTGTTTTGGGTATAAATCGCTTATCAGTGGTTGTATTAGGCTGGTCTGTAAGTGCACAAAAAGAAAGAGTGATAATACCAATCAAAACTTGTGAACATCTAGTGTCTGCCAGCTACAGAGGTCTAGGTTGGTTATATCTGAAAAACTATAATCGTATTTAGTAGTAATCTTGCTCCCATTTTCAAATGGGCAGAACAAGAAACTCAAGAAAAATGTCAAATCAAGAAACAACATCCCCCACCCAATGTAAACAGACAATGGAACAGTCACTGGCAAACCTAGAGGAGAGTCTTCCAATTGCTACACAAATGCAATTGATAAACATCATTAATGAAAAATGTGAAAATATAAAGAAAGAGATAATGGAGGAAGCCATACCTGAACAAGAGGAAAGCAAAAACAAGGTGATAAGTGAAAAAGAAGAAGCCATAAAGGAGGCCATAATAAAGGTTTTTCAAAGAAAGATGGATGAATTCAAAGAATCCACAAATAAAAACGTGACCAAACTCCAGCAAATGTCCAAAGAAAATAAAGCTACTGAGCTAACCACTCAAAAGGAAATCAAGGAGATAAAGAAATCCATACATGATCTAAAACAAGGGATGCAAGGCATCAAAAGTGAGCAATTAGAAGCAAGGGAGATGAAAAATAAAGTAGATAGCTTTGATAGCAGGGTAGACATTGCAGAGGAGAGAATTTCCGTGGCTGAAGATAATTTAGGTATTATAAAGAACAGAAAATGAGTCAATCCAAATCTAGGAAATATGAGAGAGCGCTTCAGGAGGTCCAAGATACAATTAGGAAGCCTAATTTACGGCTAGTTGGTACTGAGGAGGGCGTGGAGAAAGAGTTCGATGGTATTGGAAATATACTTCAGGGAATCATCTCAGAGAATTTCCCAAATATCCAGAAGGGCAGGCCCATCCAGATTCGAGAAGCTTTTAGAACCCCAAACAGACCTGACCAGAAAAGAACATCCCACCGCCACATTGTGATCCGAACTGGATCAATAGAAACGAAAGGAAAGATCCTAAAGGCAGCCAGGGAAAAGGGATCAGTAACCTACAAAGGCAAACCAATCAGAATAACCCCAGATTTCTCAGCAGAGACCATGCAAGCACGAAGTGACTGGAAGCATATATGTCATGCCCTTATATCAAATAACTACCAACCAAGAATACCGTAGCCAGCTAAGCTCTCATTCATAACTGAGGGAAAAATAAAAACATTCCATTCCAGGGAAAAGCTGCAACAATATGTCGAAACAAAACCAACACTACAGAGAATTCTCAAAGATGCTCTATACATAGAAAACCAAAATAAATGCAATATAGGGAAAGAAATGGCACCTAAACAGCATACCATCTAAGGACCACAAGAACTGTCAAGACACAGGCCCTACTAAAAGCTTTTAAAAATGGTAGGAACTAATAAATATCTCTCAATCCTAACTCTCAATATCAATGGACTTAACTCTCCAATTAAACGGCATAGGCTGTCTAGTTGGATCAAAAAGCAAGAGCCATCGTTCTGCTGACTTCAAGAGACACATCTTACCCAAAAACAATCATCTTTTGAAAGGGAGAGGTTGGAATAAACTCTATCAAGCTAACTGCCCCCATAAACAGGCTAGAGTTGCCATCCTCATATCAGATACAATAGACTTCAAACTAAAATTAGTAAGGAAAGACAAAGAAGGTTACTACATACTACTAAATGGATCTTTCCTCCCGGAGGACATAACAATCCTAAATATTTACACACCCAACCCGGAGCTCCAAACTTCATCAAGCAAACTTTACTTACACTGAAACCGTACATAGATCGAAATACAGTGATTGTTGGTGAGTTTAACACACCACTCTCACCTATGGACAGATCAACAAGGCAAAAACTCAACAGAGAAACCTTAGAACTGAACAACTATATAGACCAACTAGATCTAACAGACATCTGCAGAATATTCCACCCAGTAACACCACAATATACGTTTTCCTCAGCATCACATGGAACATTTTCTAAAATAGACCACATCTTAGGCCATAAAACAAACCTGGACAGATTCAGAAACACTGAAATCATTTAATGCACACTCTCAGACCATAAAGGCATCAAATTGGATCGAAAACCCTGTAACTAATGGAGACTGAACAACACATTGTTGAATCAAAAACAATGGGTAATCGAAGAGATCAGAACAGATATCCAACTGTTTATGAAATTGAACAATAAGGAGCACACAAATATCAACTCCTTAGGGACACAACAAAGGCAGTACTGAGAGGAAAATTTATAGCACTGAGTGCCTACAACAGCAAGTTGGAAAAATGGCAAACCAACTAGTTAATGTTTCACCTTAACCTCCTGGAAAAAGAGCAACAAACCAACCCTAAACCCATTAGGAGAAAGCAAATTATTAAAATCAAAGCAGAATTAAATGATTTGGAATAAAAAAACTATAGAAAGAATCAACAAAACAAGGAGTTGGTTCTTGAAAGAATTAACAAAATTGACAAGCCCTTAGCAAATCTTACCAAAAAAAGAAGAGAGCATATCGAAATAAACAAAATCGCAGATGAAAATGGTAATATCACGACAGAAATTACCAAGATCCAGAATATCATGAGGGAATACTTCTCAAACTTTTACGCCAACAAATTTGAGAACCTAGAAGAAATGGATGAATTCCTAGACAATATTAGTGTGTATGCTAACCCAACTCAACAGGCCTATTCCAAGCTCTGAAATAGAAATGGAAATTAGACAACTTCCACTTAAAAAGAGCCCAGGGCCAGATGGATTCACAGCTGAATTCTATAAGGTCTTCAAAGCAGAGCTCACACCAATACTCCTCAAGCTCTTCAATGAAATTGAAAATGAAGGTTCTTTACTAAACTGATTCTGTGAAGCCAGCATATCCCTCATCCCCAAACCAGACAGAGATTCATCAAAGAAAGAGATCTATAGACCCATTTCTTTGATGAACCTCGATGCAAAACTTCTCAACAAAATACTGGCCAACCGTCTACAACAACTCATCAAAAAAATATACACTATGATCAAACTGGATTCTTCACAGGGAGGCAAAGCTGGTTCAACATACACAAATCAATTAATATAATTCAACACATCAACAGGAGCAGGGATAAAATCACATGATTGTCTCAATAGATGCGGAAAAGGCATTTGACAAGATCCAAAACCCCTTTATGTTAAAAGATGTGGAGAAACTAGGAATCCATGGAACATTTCTCAATGTAATAAAGGCTGTGTATGAGAAACCCACTGCTAGTATTATACTTAATGGTGAAAATCTAAAGCCATTCCCTCTAAAATCAGGAACGAGACAAGGATGCCCACTCTCTCCACTCCTTTTTAACATAGTACTAGAATTCCTAGGCAGTGCAATAAGGCAAGAAGCAAGCATAAAGGGGATCCAAGTAGGGAAAGAGGAAATAAAACTATCCCTCTTTGCCGATGACATGATTCTGTATTTAAAGAATCCTATAGACTCTACTCCCAAGCTCCTTGAGCTGATTCAAAGCTTTGCAAGGGTAGCAGGCCATAAAATCAACCCTCACAAATCAACTGCCTTACTTTACGCCAACACTGAGAGGAACGAGGCAATAATCAGGAAAGAAAATCCTTTCACAATAGCCTCAAAGAAAATAAAGTACCTAGCAATTAGCTTAACTAAGAATGTAAAGGACCGTTTAGATGAAAACTTTAAAACCCTAAAAAAGGAAATTAAAGCAGAACTAAGGAAATGGAAAAACCTCCCATGCTCCTGGATTGGAAGAATCAACATTGTGAAAATGACAATCTTGCCAAGGGCTATCTACAAATTCAGTGTAATACCCATCAACATCCCAATGTCATTCTTTAAAGACATAGAAGAGGCAATTCAAAATTTCATATGGAATAATAAAAGACCCCGTATAGCAAAAACACTTCTTAGCAGAAAGAACAGCGCTGGAGGAATTTCAATTCCAAACTTAAGGCTCTATTACAGAGCTATAATTCTCAAAACAGCTTGGTACTGGCACAAGAACAGGCCTGAAGTCCAATGGAGTAGAACTGCCGACCCAGATATTAAACCACAGACCTATGGCCACCTAATCTTTGACCAGGGAGCCAAAAAAATAGAATGGAAGAAAGATAGCCTCTTCAACAAGTTGTGCTGGCAGAACTGGTTAAACACCTGCAGAAAACTAAAGTTGGATCCTTCTTTGTCCCCTTGCACTAGAATTAACTCCAAATGGATCAAAGACGTGGAGGTAAAAGCTGACACACTGAAAAGTTTACAGGAAGGAATAGGAGATACACTAGGCCTCCTTGGTACAGGTCGAAACTTTCTTAATAAGGACCAAGAATCACAACAAATCAGAGAAAGGCTGGATAAGTGGGACTGCATTAAACTGCAGAGCTTTTGTATGGCAACGGATATAGCTAGTAAACTAATCAGGAAGCCTACAGAGTGGGAGAAGATCTTCACCACCCAAACAACGGAACAAGGCCTCATATCTAAAATATATCAACAACTCAAAAAATTGAATCACTCCAAAACTAACCTCCAAAGTAACACCCATCCCATTACAAAATGGGCCAAAGACTTAAAGAGAGTCTTCTCTGAAGAAGAAACAAAAATGGCCTATAGACACATGAAGAAATGCTCAACATCTCTGGTCGTAAAAGAAATGCAAATCAAAACAAGTCTAAGATTCCACCTAACTCCAGTTAGAATGGCCAGGATCAGGAAAATGAATGACAACAGATGCTGGAGGGGATGTTGTCAGGAGGGATCACTACTACACTGTTGTGGGAGTGCAAACTTGTTCAACCACTATGGAAAGCAGTGAGGCAGTGCCTCAAAACGCTAAACATACAACTCCCCTATGACCCAGCAATTCCACTACTTGGCATTTACCCAACAATCCAGAAACAAGGGCATACTAAACCCACTAGCACAACAATGTTCATTGCAGCACTATTCACCATAGCAAAGATATGGAACCAACCCAGATGTCCCTCAGTTGATGAGTGGATCAACAAGTTGTGGTATTTGTACACAATGGAATTCTATGCTGCTGTCAGAAAGAATGACATCGCCCCATTTGTTAGGAAATGGAAAGACTTAGAACAAATCATATTAAGTGAAGTAAGCCAGACTCAAAGGAACTTAGGCTCAGTGGTTTCCCTCATTCGTCATAATCAGTAGAAACCTTGGGCTCTACTAGCAGAGATTGTCAATAGAGCAAAAGGCCATATATAAGGCCATATAATGTGAAGCTAATTGAAAGGACCTCCAGGATATTGACACAAAAGCCATATAATGAATGATTGTTGTCCTTAATGTACTATGTTGTCTCTCATCTCGTCTGCTGTCCCTTGGGTATCCCATATTGGTATAGTATCTCACTTTGTTATCTGATATATTGAATTTATTTGTATTTGGATATTTGAAATTTGATAGGGAAGGGGGGAAAACCAAGACGGGTGGGGGGTGTGGGGTTGGAGGGAAATGGGTACCAAGACATGTGAAAGGGTATCAATGTATGTGAATTAATGCACTTTCTATCTGGCAAATATCATCTAACCCTTTTACTAATTACAATAAAAAATGGAAAAAATAAGTTGTAGTGTGTGGGGAGGATGATGGGGTCAAATACATTTCTTCTTAGAAATTTACCTCATCTGGTTGCCCTGGATTTTCCTGGCCATCTTCTTAGAGAAAGTTCTGTTATACTGGATTTGTGGCTTGGCAATGATCTAGCATGTACATCTTCGAGTAAGACATACACAACTTCCATGCCTGAGACTCGAGTTTCCTGAACTTTGGCAACAGCACAGCAACATCTTTCTTCCTCCTGAGCCAAAGGCCAAGTGAGCTGGCTTGAGCTGGTTGTTAGTTACAGTGGCTTGGTTACCAGGGTTCCATATTCTGTTCCATTGTGAGGGAGGCAGGGTCACCTTTCAGGGCCCAATGACCAAAGATCCTTGCTCACAAAAGACCTCACCAAAGACATACTGGAGGTTGAATCTCTCCTCCAATCTCACAATATACATGTGGATGTAGTAAACAGCACACCTTATTTGTCCAATCCCAATGTCTTCCACTAGGCCCAACTACCAGTCTGGTCTCAGGCTCAAGGAGACTTTCTTAGGTAAGATCCAAACTTAAGGGTCAATATTGCCCTCATCCTTTACAAAACATTTGCTTCACAGTGCCTTCTCTGCCTGCATTTTGCCCCTTGTCGAATTTTTTTTGTTTTTGCTAGTCTTGGGACTTGACCTCAGAGTGTGAACATTGTTCTTGGGCTTTCTTTAGGCTTTAGCTGTCCCACCGAGCCACAGCACCACTTGCAGCGTTTTCTATGTATGTGGTAATGAGGAATCAAACCTGAGGCTTACTGCTTGGTAGCCAAGGACTCTACCACTAGGTCAAGCACACAGGGCATCTTGCACATATTTTTGTCGTCAATCTACTAGGATATTATTAGGTTTCTGTATCCTAATCAATTTTTTCCTGATGATTAGCTTTGCTGTCTTGTGTAAAAAATGCAAGAGGGAAAAACACAGAAGAATTAGTGAAATTAAAAAAAAAGCATTAGACACAGTTAAGTGTTCATTCTTTGTAGGAGAAAGGATATTTGGATATGATGATGATGATGATGATGATGATGATGATGATGATGAATTTATAATTACTATGTCAGGGTTGAGAGTTTGGCATAGTGGTAGAGTGCTTGCCTAGCATCCATGAAGATCTGGGTTTGATTGCTCAGTACCACATAGATAGAAAATCTAGATGTGGCACTGTGGCTCAAGTGGCAGAGGGCTAGACTTGAGAAAACCCGAGGACAGTGCTCAGGCCCTGAATTCAAGCCCCAAGACTGGCAGAAAGATAAAAGAAAATAAAAATGCTTTTTACGAGCTAATTCACTCACAGCATTTGCTTCTGAAATCTTCGCTTCTGCATCTTGTGAAATACCCCTTTCCCTCAACGTAGACAAGAAAAACAGATCCATCCCATGGTCCACTGTGAGGCCACTGGTTGGGCTAAGAGCTAGTCGTGCAGCAACACATAAGTTTTATTCTAATACTTTCCAAACTTTGTACTCAAATATGCTACCTACTTACCATCTTATGTCAGTTATCCTTATGCTATAACTTTTCTTCATTACTACAATATTCTTACACTCCTACGTTAATCCTCTTGCACCTCCCCTGACCTCTCTCATTCTTTTTTTCTATCTCTGGACCTCTGCTCGTCTTTCAACCCTTATACTGCACGGATCTACACTTGATGGCTGTTGAGCAATATTGTATATGTAGGTGGTTAATTATTCTCTAGGCTCAGAGGGACTTAAAGACAATAGAGATTGGATTGAGAGGCTTATTGTTTTGGGTATAAATCGCTTATCAGTGGTTGTATTAGGCTGGTCTGTAAGTGCACAAAAAGAAAGAGTGATAATACCAATCAAAACTTGTGAACATCTAGTGTCTGCCAGCTACAGAGGTCTAGGTTGGTTATATCTGAAAAACTATAATCGTATTTAGTAGTAATCTTGCTCCCATTTTCAAATGGGCAGAACAAGAAACTCAAGAAAAATGTCAAATCAAGAAACAACATCCCCCACCCAATGTAAACAGACAATGGAACAGTCACTGGCAAACCTAGAGGAGAGTCTTCCAATTGCTACACAAATGCAATTGATAAACATCATTAATGAAAAATGTGAAAATATAAAGAAAGAGATAATGGAGGAAGCCATACCTGAACAAGAGGAAAGCAAAAACAAGGTGATAAGTGAAAAAGAAGAAGCCATAAAGGAGGCCATAATAAAGGTTTTTCAAAGAAAGATGGATGAATTCAAAGAATCCACAAATAAAAACGTGACCAAACTCCAGCAAATGTCCAAAGAAAATAAAGCTACTGAGCTAACCACTCAAAAGGAAATCAAGGAGATAAAGAAATCCATACATGATCTAAAACAAGGGATGCAAGGCATCAAAAGTGAGCAATTAGAAGCAAGGGAGATGAAAAATAAAGTAGATAGCTTTGATAGCAGGGTAGACATTGCAGAGGAGAGAATTTCCGTGGCTGAAGATAATTTAGGTATTATAAAGAACAGAAAATGAGTCAATCCAAATCTAGGAAATATGAGAGAGCGCTTCAGGAGGTCCAAGATACAATTAGGAAGCCTAATTTACGGCTAGTTGGTACTGAGGAGGGCGTGGAGAAAGAGTTCGATGGTATTGGAAATATACTTCAGGGAATCATCTCAGAGAATTTCCCAAATATCCAGAAGGGCAGGCCCATCCAGATTCGAGAAGCTTTTAGAACCCCAAACAGACCTGACCAGAAAAGAACATCCCACCGCCACATTGTGATCCGAACTGGATCAATAGAAACGAAAGGAAAGATCCTAAAGGCAGCCAGGGAAAAGGGATCAGTAACCTACAAAGGCAAACCAATCAGAATAACCCCAGATTTCTCAGCAGAGACCATGCAAGCACGAAGTGACTGGAAGCATATATGTCATGCCCTTATATCAAATAACTACCAACCAAGAATACCGTAGCCAGCTAAGCTCTCATTCATAACTGAGGGAAAAATAAAAACATTCCATTCCAGGGAAAAGCTGCAACAATATGTCGAAACAAAACCAACACTACAGAGAATTCTCAAAGATGCTCTATACATAGAAAACCAAAATAAATGCAATATAGGGAAAGAAATGGCACCTAAACAGCATACCATCTAAGGACCACAAGAACTGTCAAGACACAGGCCCTACTAAAAGCTTTTAAAAATGGTAGGAACTAATAAATATCTCTCAATCCTAACTCTCAATATCAATGGACTTAACTCTCCAATTAAACGGCATAGGCTGTCTAGTTGGATCAAAAAGCAAGAGCCATCGTTCTGCTGACTTCAAGAGACACATCTTACCCAAAAACAATCATCTTTTGAAAGGGAGAGGTTGGAATAAACTCTATCAAGCTAACTGCCCCCATAAACAGGCTAGAGTTGCCATCCTCATATCAGATACAATAGACTTCAAACTAAAATTAGTAAGGAAAGACAAAGAAGGTTACTACATACTACTAAATGGATCTTTCCTCCCGGAGGACATAACAATCCTAAATATTTACACACCCAACCCGGAGCTCCAAACTTCATCAAGCAAACTTTACTTACACTGAAACCGTACATAGATCGAAATACAGTGATTGTTGGTGAGTTTAACACACCACTCTCACCTATGGACAGATCAACAAGGCAAAAACTCAACAGAGAAACCTTAGAACTGAACAACTATATAGACCAACTAGATCTAACAGACATCTGCAGAATATTCCACCCAGTAACACCACAATATACGTTTTCCTCAGCATCACATGGAACATTTTCTAAAATAGACCACATCTTAGGCCATAAAACAAACCTGGACAGATTCAGAAACACTGAAATCATTTAATGCACACTCTCAGACCATAAAGGCATCAAATTGGATCGAAAACCCTGTAACTAATGGAGACTGAACAACACATTGTTGAATCAAAAACAATGGGTAATCGAAGAGATCAGAACAGATATCCAACTGTTTATGAAATTGAACAATAAGGAGCACACAAATATCAACTCCTTAGGGACACAACAAAGGCAGTACTGAGAGGAAAATTTATAGCACTGAGTGCCTACAACAGCAAGTTGGAAAAATGGCAAACCAACTAGTTAATGTTTCACCTTAACCTCCTGGAAAAAGAGCAACAAACCAACCCTAAACCCATTAGGAGAAAGCAAATTATTAAAATCAAAGCAGAATTAAATGATTTGGAATAAAAAAACTATAGAAAGAATCAACAAAACAAGGAGTTGGTTCTTGAAAGAATTAACAAAATTGACAAGCCCTTAGCAAATCTTACCAAAACAAGAAGAGAGCATATCGAAATAAACAAAATCGCAGATGAAAATGGTAATATCACGACAGAAATTACCAAGATCCAGAATATCATGAGGGAATACTTCTCAAGCCTTTACGCCAACAAATTTGAGAATCTAGAAGAAATGGATGAATTCCTAGACAATATTAGCATACACACACTGAACCAAGAAGAGCTAACCCAACTCAACAGGCCTATTCCAAGCTCTGAAATAGAAATGGAAATTAGACAACTTCCACTTAAAAAGAGCCCAGGGCCAGATGGATTCACAGCTCAATACTATAAGGTCTTCAAAGCAGAGCTCACACCAATACTCCTCAAGCTCTTCAACGAAATTGAAAATGAAGGTTCTTTACTAAACTGATTCTGCGAAGCCAGCATATCCCTCATCCCCAAACCAGACAGAGATTCATCAAAGAAAGAGATCTATAGAGCCATTTCTTTGATGAACATCGATGCAAAACTTCTCAACAAAATACTGGCCAACCGTCTACAAAAACTCATCAAAAAAATATACACTATGATCAAACTGGATTCTTCACAGGGAGGCAAAGCTGGTTCAACATACACAAATCAATTAATATAATTCAACACATCAACAGGAGCAGGGATAAAATCACATGATTGTCTCAATAGATGCGGAAAAGGCATTTGACAAGATCCAAAACCCCTTTATGTTAAAAGATGTGGAGAAACTAGGAATCCATGGAACATTTCTCAATGTAATAAAGGCTGTGTATGAGAAACCCACTGCTAGTATTATACTTAATGATGAAAATCTAAAGCCATTCCCTCTAAAATCAGGAACGAGACAAGGATGCCCACTCTCTCCACTCCTTTTTAACATAGTACTAGAATTCCAAGGCAGTGCAATAAGGCAAGAAGCAAGCATAAAGGGGATCCAAGTAGGGAAAGAGGAAATAAAACTATCCCTCTTTGCCGATGACATGATTCTGTATTTAAAGAATCCTATAGACTCTACTCCCAAGCTCCTTGAGCTGATTCAAAGCTTTGCAAGGGTAGCAGGCCATAAAATCAACCCTCACAAATCAACTGCCTTACTTCACGCCAACACTGAGAGGAACGAGGCAATAATCAGGAAAGAAAATCCTTTCACAATAGCCTCAAAGAAAATAAAGTACCTAGCAATTAGCTTAACTAAGAATGTAAAGGACCGTTTAGATGAAAACTTTAAAACCCTAAAAAAGGAAATTAAAGCAGAACTAAGGAAATGGAAAAACCTCCCATGCTCCTGGATTGGAAGAATCAACATTGTGAAAATGACAATCTTGCCAAGGGCTATCTACAAATTCAGTGTAATACCCATCAACATCCCAATGTCATTCTTTAAAGACATAGAAGAGGCAATTCAAAATTTCATATGGAATAATAAAAGACCCCGTATAGCAAAAACACTTCTTAGCAGAAAGAACAGCGCTGGAGGAATTTCAATTCCAAACTTAAGGCTCTATTACAGAGCTATAATTCTCAAAACAGCTTGGTACTGGCACAAGAACAGGCCTGAAGTCCAATGGAGTAGAACTGCCGACCCAGATATTAAACCACAGACCTATGGCCACCTAATCTTTGACCAGGGAGCCAAAAAAATAGAATGGAAGAAAGATAGCCTCTTCAACAAGTTGTGCTGGCAGAACTGGTTAAACACCTGCAGAAAACTAAAGTTGGATCCTTCTTTGTCCCCTTGCACTAGAATTAACTCCAAATGGATCAAAGACGTGGAGGTAAAAGCTGACACACTGAAAAGTTTACAGGAAGGAATAGGAGATACACTAGGCCTCCTTGGTACAGGTCGAAACTTTCTTAATAAGGACCAAGAATCACAACAAATCAGAGAAAGGCTGGATAAGTGGGACTGCATTAAACTGCAGAGCTTTTGTATGGCAACGGATATAGCTAGTAAACTAATCAGGAAGCCTACAGAGTGGGAGAAGATCTTCACCACCCAAACAACGGAACAAGGCCTCATATCTAAAATATATCAACAACTCAAAAAATTGAATCACTCCAAAACTAACCTCCAAAGTAACACCCATCCCATTACAAAATGGGCCAAAGACTTAAAGAGAGTCTTCTCTGAAGAAGAAACAAAAATGGCCTATAGACACATGAAGAAATGCTCAACATCTCTGGTCGTAAAAGAAATGCAAATCAAAACAAGTCTAAGATTCCACCTAACTCCAGTTAGAATGGCCAGGATCAGGAAAATGAATGACAACAGATGCTGGAGGGGATGTTGTCAGGAGGGATCACTACTACACTGTTGTGGGAGTGCAAACTCGTTCAACCACTATGGAAAGCAGTGAGGCAGTGCCTCAAAACGCTAAACATACAACTCCCCTATGACCCAGCAATTCCACTACTTGGCATTTACCCAACAATCCAGAAACAAGGGCATACTAAACCCACTAGCACAACAATGTTCATTGCAGCACTATTCACCATAGCAAAGATATGGAACCAACCCAGATGTCCCTCAGTTGATGAGTGGATCAACAAGTTGTGGTATTTGTACACAATGGAATTCTATGCTGCTGTCAGAAAGAATGACATCGCCCCATTTGTTAGGAAATGGAAAGACTTAGAACAAATCATATTAAGTGAAGTAAGCCAGACTCAAAGGAACTTAGGCTCAGTGGTTTCCCTCATTCGTCATAATCAGTAGAAACCTTGGGCTCTACTAGCAGAGATTGTCAATAGAGCAAAAGGCCATATATAAGGCCATATAATGTGAAGCTAATTGAAAGGACCTCCAGGATATTGACACAAAAGCCATATAATGAATGATTGTTGTCCTTAATGTACTATGTTGTCTCTCATCTCGTCTGCTGTCCCTTGGGTATCCCATATTGGTATAGTTTCTCACTTTGTTATCTGATATATTGAATTTATTTGTATTTGGATATTTGAAATTTGATAGGGAAGGGGGGAAAACCAAGACGGGTGGGGGGTGTGGGGTTGGAGGGA
This sequence comes from Megascapheus bottae, assembly GCA_024803745.1. Classification (NCBI taxonomy): domain Eukaryota; kingdom Metazoa; phylum Chordata; class Mammalia; order Rodentia; family Geomyidae; genus Megascapheus; species Megascapheus bottae. The sequence goes on along the minus strand of JANJXV010000054.1, from coordinate 3,002,921 downwards.
AATGGGTACCAAGACATGTGAAAGGGTATCAATGTATGTGAATTAATGCACTTTCTATCTGGCAAATATCATCTAACCCTTTTACTAATTACAATAAAAAATGGAAAAAATAAGTTGTAGTGTGTGGGGAGGATGATGGGGTCAAATACATTTCTTCTTAGAAATTTACCTCATCTGGTTGCCCTGGATTTTCCTGGCCATCTTCTTAGAGAAAGTTCTGTTATACTGGATTTGTGGCTTGGCAATGATCTAGCATGTACATCTTCGAGTAAGACATACACAACTTCCATGCCTGAGACTCGAGTTTCCTGAACTTTGGCAACAGCACAGCAACATCTTTCTTCCTCCTGAGCCAAAGGCCAAGTGAGCTGGCTTGAGCTGGTTGTTAGTTACAGTGGCTTGGTTACCAGGGTTCCATATTCTGTTCCATTGTGAGGGAGGCAGGGTCACCTTTCAGGGCCCAATGACCAAAGATCCTTGCTCACAAAAGACCTCACCAAAGACATACTGGAGGTTGAATCTCTCCTCCAATCTCACAATATACATGTGGATGTAGTAAACAGCACACCTTATTTGTCCAATCCCAATGTCTTCCACTAGGCCCAACTACCAGTCTGGTCTCAGGCTCAAGGAGACTTTCTTAGGTAAGATCCAAACTTAAGGGTCAATATTGCCCTCATCCTTTACAAAACATTTGCTTCACAGTGCCTTCTCTGCCTGCATTTTGCCCCTTGTCGAATTTTTTTTGTTTTTGCTAGTCTTGGGACTTGACCTCAGAGTGTGAACATTGTTCTTGGGCTTTCTTTAGGCTTTAGCTGTCCCACCGAGCCACAGCACCACTTGCAGCGTTTTCTATGTATGTGGTAATGAGGAATCAAACCTGAGGCTTACTGCTTGGTAGCCAAGGACTCTACCACTAGGTCAAGCACACAGGGCATCTTGCACATATTTTTGTCGTCAATCTACTAGGATATTATTAGGTTTCTGTATCCTAATCAATTTTTTCCTGATGATTAGCTTTGCTGTCATGTGTAAAAAATGCAAGAGGGAAAAACACAGAAGAATTAGTGAAATTAAAAAAAAAGCATTAGACACAGTTAAGTGTTCATTCTTTGTAGGAGAAAGGATATTTGGATATGATGATGATGATGATGATGATGATGATGATGATGATGATGATGATGAATTTATAATTACTATGTCAGGGTTGAGAGTTTGGCATAGTGGTAGAGTGCTTGCCTAGCATCCATGAAGATCTGGGTTTGATTGCTCAGTACCACATAGATAGAAAATCTAGATGTGGCACTGTGGCTCAAGTGGCAGAGGGCTAGACTTGAGAAAACCCGAGGACAGTGCTCAGGCCCTGAATTCAAGCCCCAAGACTGGCAGAAAGATAAAAGAAAATAAAAATGCTTTTTACGAGCTAATTCACTCACAGCATTTGCTTCTGAAATCTTCGCTTCTGCATCTTGTGAAATACCCCTTTCCCTCAACGTAGACAAGAAAAACAGATCCATCCCATGGTCCACTGTGAGGCCACTGGTTGGGCTAAGAGCTAGTCGTGCAGCAACACATAAGTTTTATTCTAATACTTTCCAAACTTTGTACTCAAATATGCTACCTACTTACCATCTTATGTCAGTTATCCTTATGCTATAACTTTTCTTCATTACTACAATATTCTTACACTCCTACGTTAATCCTCTTGCACCTCCCCTGACCTCTCTCATTCTTTTTTTCTATCTCTGGACCTCTGCTCGTCTTTCAACCCTTATACTGCACGGATCTACACTTGATGGCTGTTGAGCAATATTGTATATGTAGGTGGTTAATTATTCTCTAGGCTCAGAGGGACTTAAAGACAATAGAGATTGGATTGAGAGGCTTATTGTTTTGGGTATAAATCGCTTATCAGTGGTTGTATTAGGCTGGTCTGTAAGTGCACAAAAAGAAAGAGTGATAATACCAATCAAAACTTGTGAACATCTAGTGTCTGCCAGCTACAGAGGTCTAGGTTGGTTATATCTGAAAAACTATAATCGTATTTAGTAGTAATCTTGCTCCCATTTTCAAATGGGCAGAACAAGAAACTCAAGAAAAATGTCAAATCAAGAAACAACATCCCCCACCCAATGTAAACAGACAATGGAACAGTCACTGGCAAACCTAGAGGAGAGTCTTCCAATTGCTACACAAATGCAATTGATAAACATCATTAATGAAAAATGTGAAAATATAAAGAAAGAGATAATGGAGGAAGCCATACCTGAACAAGAGGAAAGCAAAAACAAGGTGATAAGTGAAAAAGAAGAAGCCATAAAGGAGGCCATAATAAAGGTTTTTCAAAGAAAGATGGATGAATTCAAAGAATCCACAAATAAAAACGTGACCAAACTCCAGCAAATGTCCAAAGAAAATAAAGCTACTGAGCTAACCACTCAAAAGGAAATCAAGGAGATAAAGAAATCCATACATGATCTAAAACAAGGGATGCAAGGCATCAAAAGTGAGCAATTAGAAGCAAGGGAGATGAAAAATAAAGTAGATAGCTTTGATAGCAGGGTAGACATTGCAGAGGAGAGAATTTCCGTGGCTGAAGATAATTTAGGTATTATAAAGAACAGAAAATGAGTCAATCCAAATCTAGGAAATATGAGAGAGCGCTTCAGGAGGTCCAAGATACAATTAGGAAGCCTAATTTACGGCTAGTTGGTACTGAGGAGGGCGTGGAGAAAGAGTTCGATGGTATTGGAAATATACTTCAGGGAATCATCTCAGAGAATTTCCCAAATATCCAGAAGGGCAGGCCCATCCAGATTCGAGAAGCTTTTAGAACCCCAAACAGACCTGACCAGAAAAGAACATCCCACCGCCACATTGTGATCCGAACTGGATCAATAGAAACGAAAGGAAAGATCCTAAAGGCAGCCAGGGAAAAGGGATCAGTAACCTACAAAGGCAAACCAATCAGAATAACCCCAGATTTCTCAGCAGAGACCATGCAAGCACGAAGTGACTGGAAGCATATATGTCATGCCCTTATATCAAATAACTACCAACCAAGAATACTGTAGCCAGCTAAGCTCTCATTCATAACTGAGGGAAAAATAAAAACATTCCATTCCAGGGAAAAGCTGCAACAATATGTCGAAACAAAGCCAACACTACAGAGAATTCTCAAAGATGCTCTATACATAGAAAACCAAAATAAATGCAATATAGGGAAAGAAATGGCACCTAAACAGCATACCATCTAAGGACCACAAGAACTGTCAAGACACAGGCCCTACTAAAAGCTTTTAAAAATGGTAGGAACTAATAAATATCTCTCAATCCTAACTCTCAATATCAATGGACTTAACTCTCCAATTAAACGGCATAGGCTGTCTAGTTGGATCAAAAAGCAAGAGCCATCGTTCTGCTGACTTCAAGAGACACATCTTACCCAAAAACAATCATCTTTTGAAAGGGAGAGGTTGGAATAAACTCTATCAAGCTAACGGCCCCCATAAACAGGCTAGAGTTGCCATCCTCATATCAGATACAATAGACTTCAAACTAAAATTAGTAAGAAAAGACAAAGAAGGTTACTACATACTATTAAAGGGATCTTTCCTCCCGGAAGACATAACAATCCTAAATATTTACACACCCAATCCCGGAGCTCCAAACTTCATCAAGCAAACTTTACTTACACTGAAACCGTACATAGATCGAAATACAGTGATTGTTGGTGAGTTTAACACACCACTCTCACCTATGGACAGATCATCAAGGCAAAAACTCAACAGAGAAACCTTAGAACTGAACAACTATATAGACCAACTAGATCTAACAGACATCTGCAGAATATTCCACCCAGTAACACCACAATATACGTTTTCCTCAGCATCACATGGAACATTTTCTAAAATAGACCACATCTTAGGCCATAAAACAAACCTGGACAGATTCAGAAACACTGAAATCATTTAATGCACACTCTCAGACCATAAAGGCATCAAATTGGATCGAAAACCCTGTAACTAATGGAGACTGAACAACACATTGTTGAATCAAAAACAATGGGTAATCGAAGAGATCAGAACAGATATCCAACTGTTTATGAAATTGAACAATAAGGAGCACACAAATATCAACTCCTTAGGGACACAACAAAGGCAGTACTGAGAGGAAAATTTATAGCACTGAGTGCCTACAACAGCAAGTTGGAAAAATGGCAAACCAACTAGTTAATGTTTCACCTTAACCTCCTGGAAAAAGAGCAACAAACCAACCCTAAACACATTAGGAGAAAGCAAATTATTAAAATCAAAGCAGAATTAAATGATTTGGAATAAAAAAACTATAGAAAGAATCAACAAAACAAGGAGTTGGTTCTTGAAAGAATTAACAAAATTGACAAGCCCTTAGCAAATCTTACCAAAAAAAGAAGAGAGCATATCGAAATAAACAAAATCGCAGATGAAAATGGTAATATCACGACAGAAATTACCAAGATCCAGAATATCATGAGGGAATACTTCTCAAACCTTTACGCCAACAAATTTGAGAATCTAGAAGAAATGGATGAATTCCTAGACAATATTAGCATACACACACTGAACCAAGAAGAGCTAACCCAACTCAACAGGCCTATTCCAAGCTCTGAAATAGAAATGGAAATTAGACAACTTCCACTTAAAAAGAGCCCAGGGCCAGATGGATTCACAGCTCAATACTATAAGGTCTTCAAAGCAGAGCTCACACCAATACTCCTCAAGCTCTTCAACGAAATTGAAAATGAAGGTTCTTTACTAAACTGATTCTGCGAAGCCAGCATATCCCTCATCCCCAAACCAGACAGAGATTCATCAAAGAAAGAGATCTATAGACCCATTTCTTTGATGAACATCGATGCAAAACTTCTCAACAAAATACTGGCCAACCGTCTACAAAAACTCATCAAAAAAATATACACTATGATCAAACTGGATTCTTCACAGGGAGGCAAAGCTGGTTCAACATACACAAATCAATTAATATAATTCAACACATCAACAGGAGCAGGGATAAAATCACATGATTGTCTCAATAGATGCGGAAAAGGCATTTGACAAGATCCAAAACCCCTTTATGTTAAAAGATGTGGAGAAACTAGGAATCCATGGAACATTTCTCAATGTAATAAAGGCTGTGTATGAGAAACCCACTGCTAGTATTATACTTAATGATGAAAATCTAAAGCCATTCCCTCTAAAATCAGGAACGAGACAAGGATGCCCACTCTCTCCACTCCTTTTTAACATAGTACTAGAATTCCAAGGCAGTGCAATAAGGCAAGAAGCAAGCATAAAGGGGATCCAAGTAGGGAAAGAGGAAATAAAACTATCCCTCTTTGCCGATGACATGATTCTGTATTTAAAGAATCCTATAGACTCTACTCCCAAGCTCCTTGAGCTGATTCAAAGCTTTGCAAGGGTAGCAGGCCATAAAATCAACCCTCACAAATCAACTGCCTTACTTTACGCCAACACTGAGAGGAACGAGGCAATAATCAGGAAAGAAAATCCTTTCACAATAGCCTCAAAGAAAATAAAGTACCTAGCAATTAGCTTAACTAAGAATGTAAAGGACCGTTTAGATGAAAACTTTAAAACCCTAAAAAAGGAAATTAAAGCAGAACTAAGGAAATGGAAAAACCTCCCATGCTCCTGGATTGGAAGAATCAACATTGTGAAAATGACAATCTTGCCAAGGGCTATCTACAAATTCAGTGTAATACCCATCAACATCCCAATGTCATTCTTTAAAGACATAGAAGAGGCAATTCAAAATTTCATATGGAATAATAAAAGACCCCGTATAGCAAAAACACTTCTTAGCAGAAAGAACAGCGCTGGAGGAATTTCAATTCCAAACTTAAGGCTCTATTACAGAGCTATAATTCTCAAAACAGCTTGGTACTGGCACAAGAACAGGCCTGAAGTCCAATGGAGTAGAACTGCCGACCCAGATATTAAACCACAGACCTATGGCCACCTAATCTTTGACCAGGGAGCCAAAAAAATAGAATGGAAGAAAGATAGCCTCTTCAACAAGTTGTGCTGGCAGAACTGGTTAAACACCTGCAGAAAACTAAAGTTGGATCCTTCTTTGTCCCCTTGCACTAGAATTAACTCCAAATGGATCAAAGACGTGGAGGTAAAAGCTGACACACTGAAAAGTTTACAGGAAGGAATAGGAGATACACTAGGCCTCCTTGGTACAGGTCGAAACTTTCTTAATAAGGACCAAGAATCACAACAAATCAGAGAAAGGCTGGATAAGTGGGACTGCATTAAACTGCAGAGCTTTTGTATGGCAACGGATATAGCTAGTAAACTAATCAGGAAGCCTACAGAGTGGGAGAAGATCTTCACCACCCAAACAACGGAACAAGGCCTCATATCTAAAATATATCAACAACTCAAAAAATTGAATCACTCCAAAACTAACCTCCAAAGTAACACCCATCCCATTACAAAATGGGCCAAAGACTTAAAGAGAGTCTTCTCTGAAGAAGAAACAAAAATGGCCTATAGACACATGAAGAAATGCTCAACATCTCTGGTCGTAAAAGAAATGCAAATCAAAACAAGTCTAAGATTCCACCTAACTCCAGTTAGAATGGCCAGGATCAGGAAAATGAATGACAACAGATGCTGGAGGGGATGTTGTCAGGAGGGATCACTACTACACTGTTGTGGGAGTGCAAACTCGTTCAACCACTATGGAAAGCAGTGAGGCAGTGCCTCAAAACGCTAAACATACAACTCCCCTATGACCCAGCAATTCCACTACTTGGCATTTACCCAACAATCCAGAAACAAGGGCATACTAAACCCACTAGCACAACAATGTTCATTGCAGCACTATTCACCATAGCAAAGATATGGAACCAACCCAGATGTCCCTCAGTTGATGAGTGGATCAACAAGTTGTGGTATTTGTACACAATGGAATTCTATGCTGCTGTCAGAAAGAATGACATCGCCCCATTTGTTAGGAAATGGAAAGACTTAGAACAAATCATATTAAGTGAAGTAAGCCAGACTCAAAGGAACTTAGGCTCAGTGGTTTCCCTCATTCGTCATAATCAGTAGAAACCTTGGGCTCTACTAGCAGAGATTGTCAATAGAGCAAAAGGCCATATATAAGGCCATATAATGTGAAGCTAATTGAAAGGACCTCCAGGATATTGACACAAAAGCCATATAATGAATGATTGTTGTCCTTAATGTACTATGTTGTCTCTCATCTCGTCTGCTGTCCCTTGGGTATCCCATATTGGTATAGTATCTCACTTTGTTATCTGATATATTGAATTTATTTGTATTTGGATATTTGAAATTTGATAGGGAAGGGGGGAAAACCAAGACGGGTGGGGGGTGTGGGGTTGGAGGGAAATGGGTACCAAGACATGTGAAAGGGTATCAATGTATGTGAATTAATGCACTTTCTATCTGGCAAATATCATCTAACCCTTTTACTAATTACAATAAAAAATGGAAAAAATAAGTTGTAGTGTGTGGGGAGGATGATGGGGTCAAATACATTTCTTCTTAGAAATTTACCTCATCTGGTTGCCCTGGATTTTCCTGGCCATCTTCTTAGAGAAAGTTCTGTTATACTGGATTTGTGGCTTGGCAATGATCTAGCATGTACATCTTCGAGTAAGACATACACAACTTCCATGCCTGAGACTCGAGTTTCCTGAACTTTGGCAACAGCACAGCAACATCTTTCTTCCTCCTGAGCCAAAGGCCAAGTGAGCTGGCTTGAGCTGGTTGTTAGTTACAGTGGCTTGGTTACCAGGGTTCCATATTCTGTTCCATTGTGAGGGAGGCAGGGTCACCTTTCAGGGCCCAATGACCAAAGATCCTTGCTCACAAAAGACCTCACCAAAGACATACTGGAGGTTGAATCTCTCCTCCAATCTCACAATATACATGTGGATGTAGTAAACAGCACACCTTATTTGTCCAATCCCAATGTCTTCCACTAGGCCCAACTACCAGTCTGGTCTCAGGCTCAAGGAGACTTTCTTAGGTAAGATCCAAACTTAAGGGTCAATATTGCCCTCATCCTTTACAAAACATTTGCTTCACAGTGCCTTCTCTGCCTGCATTTTGCCCCTTGTCGAATTTTTTTTGTTTTTGCTAGTCTTGGGACTTGACCTCAGAGTGTGAACATTGTTCTTGGGCTTTCTTTAGGCTTTAGCTGTCCCACCGAGCCACAGCACCACTTGCAGCGTTTTCTATGTATGTGGTAATGAGGAATCAAACCTGAGGCTTACTGCTTGGTAGCCAAGGACTCTACCACTAGGTCAAGCACACAGGGCATCTTGCACATATTTTTGTCGTCAATCTACTAGGATATTATTAGGTTTCTGTATCCTAATCAATTTTTTCCTGATGATTAGCTTTGCTGTCATGTGTAAAAAATGCAAGAGGGAAAAACACAGAAGAATTAGTGAAATTAAAAAAAAAGCATTAGACACAGTTAAGTGTTCATTCTTTGTAGGAGAAAGGATATTTGGATATGATGATGATGATGATGATGATGATGATGATGATGAATTTATAATTACTATGTCAGGGTTGAGAGTTTGGCATAGTGGTAGAGTGCTTGCCTAGCATCCATGAAGATCTGGGTTTGATTGCTCAGTACCACATAGATAGAAAATCTAGATGTGGCACTGTGGCTCAAGTGGCAGAGGGCTAGACTTGAGAAAACCCGAGGACAGTGCTCAGGCCCTGAATTCAAGCCCCAAGACTGGCAGAAAGATAAAAGAAAATAAAAATGCTTTTTACGAGCTAATTCACTCACAGCATTTGCTTCTGAAATCTTCGCTTCTGCATCTTGTGAAATACCCCTTTCCCTCAACGTAGACAAGAAAAACAGATCCATCCCATGGTCCACTGTGAGGCCACTGGTTGGGCTAAGAGCTAGTCGTGCAGCAACACATAAGTTTTATTCTAATACTTTCCAAACTTTGTACTCAAATATGCTACCTACTTACCATCTTATGTCAGTTATCCTTATGCTATAACTTTTCTTCATTACTACAATATTCTTACACTCCTACGTTAATCCTCTTGCACCTCCCCTGACCTCTCTCATTCTTTTTTTCTATCTCTGGACCTCTGCTCGTCTTTCAACCCTTATACTGCACGGATCTACACTTGATGGCTGTTGAGCAATATTGTATATGTAGGTGGTTAATTATTCTCTAGGCTCAGAGGGACTTAAAGACAATAGAGATTGGATTGAGAGGCTTATTGTTTTGGGTATAAATCGCTTATCAGTGGTTGTATTAGGCTGGTCTGTAAGTGCACAAAAAGAAAGAGTGATAATACCAATCAAAACTTGTGAACATCTAGTGTCTGCCAGCTACAGAGGTCTAGGTTGGTTATATCTGAAAAACTATAATCGTATTTAGTAGTAATCTTGCTCCCATTTTCAAATGGGCAGAACAAGAAACTCAAGAAAAATGTCAAATCAAGAAACAACATCCCCCACCCAATGTAAACAGACAATGGAACAGTCACTGGCAAACCTAGAGGAGAGTCTTCCAATTGCTACACAAATGCAATTGATAAACATCATTAATGAAAAATGTGAAAATATAAAGAAAGAGATAATGGAGGAAGCCATACCTGAACAAGAGGAAAGCAAAAACAAGGTGATAAGTGAAAAAGAAGAAGCCATAAAGGAGGCCATAATAAAGGTTTTTCAAAGAAAGATGGATGAATTCAAAGAATCCACAAATAAAAACGTGACCAAACTCCAGCAAATGTCCAAAGAAAATAAAGCTACTGAGCTAACCACTCAAAAGGAAATCAAGGAGATAAAGAAATCCATACATGATCTAAAACAAGGGATGCAAGGCATCAAAAGTGAGCAATTAGAAGCAAGGGAGATGAAAAATAAAGTAGATAGCTTTGATAGCAGGGTAGACATTGCAGAGGAGAGAATTTCCGTGGCTGAAGATAATTTAGGTATTATAAAGAACAGAAAATGAGTCAATACAAATCTAGGAAATATGAGAGAGCGCTTCAGGAGGTCCAAGATACAATTAGGAAGCCTAATTTACGGCTAGTTGGTACTGAGGAGGGCGTGGAGAAAGAGTTCGATGGTATTGGAAATATACTTCAGGGAATCATCTCAGAGAATTTCCCAAATATCCAGAAGGGCAGGCCCATCCAGATTCGAGAAGCTTTTAGAACCCCAAACAGACCTGACCAGAAAAGAACATCCCACCGCCACATTGTGATCCGAACTGGATCAATAGAAACGAAAGGAAAGATCCTAAAGGCAGCCAGGGAAAAGGGATCAGTAACCTACAAAGGCAAACCAATCAGAATAACCCCAGATTTCTCAGCAGAGACCATGCAAGCACGAAGTGACTGGAAGCATATATGTCATGCCCTTATATCAAATAACTACCAACCAAGAATACTGTAGCCAGCTAAGCTCTCATTCATAACTGAGGGAAAAATAAAAACATTCCATTCCAGGGAAAAGCTGCAACAATATGTCGAAACAAAACCAACACTACAGAGAATTCTCAAAGATGCTCTATACATAGAAAACCAAAATAAATGCAATATAGGGAAAGAAATGGCACCTAAACAGCATACCATCTAAGGACCACAAGAACTGTCAAGACACAGGCCCTACTAAAAGCTTTTAAAAATGGTAGGAACTAATAAATATCTCTCAATCCTAACTCTCAATATCAATGGACTTAACTCTCCAATTAAACGGCATAGGCTGTCTAGTTGGATCAAAAAGCAAGAGCCATCGTTCTGCTGACTTCAAGAGACACATCTTACCCAAAAACAATCATCTTTTGAAAGGGAGAGGTTGGAATAAACTCTATCAAGCTAACTGCCCCCATAAACAGGCTAGAGTTGCCATCCTCATATCAGATACAATAGACTTCAAACTAAAATTAGTAAGAAAAGACAAAGAAGGTTACTACATACTATTAAAGGGATCTTTCCTCCCGGAAGACATAACAATCCTAAATATTTACACACCCAATCCCGGAGCTCCAAACTTCATCAAGCAAACTTTACTTACACTGAAACCGTACATAGATCGAAATACAGTGATTGTTGGTGAGTTTAACACACCACTCTCACCTATGGACAGATCATCAAGGCAAAAACTCAACAGAGAAACCTTAGAACTGAACAACTATATAGACCAACTAGATCTAACAGACATCTGCAGAATATTCCACCCAGTAACACCACAATATACGTTTTCCTCAGCATCACATGGAACATTTTCTAAAATAGACCACATCTTAGGCCATAAAACAAACCTGGACAGATTCAGAAACACTGAAATCATTTAATGCACACTCTCAGACCATAAAGGCATCAAATTGGATCGAAAACCCTGTAACTAATGGAGACTGAACAACACATTGTTGAATCAAAAACAATGGGTAATCGAAGAGATCAGAACAGATATCCAACTGTTTATGAAATTGAACAATAAGGAGCACACAAATATCAACTCCTTAGGGACACAACAAAGGCAGTACTGAGAGGAAAATTTATAGCACTGAGTGCCTACAACAGCAAGTTGGAAAAATGGCAAACCAACTAGTTAATGTTTCACCTTAACCTCCTGGAAAAAGAGCAACAAACCAACCCTAAACACATTAGGAGAAAGCAAATTATTAAAATCAAAGCAGAATTAAATGATTTGGAATAAAAAAACTATAGAAAGAATCAACAAAACAAGGAGTTGGTTCTTGAAAGAATTAACAAAATTGACAAGCCCTTAGCAAATCTTACCAAAAAAAGAAGAGAGCATATCGAAATAAACAAAATCGCAGATGAAAATGGTAATATCACGACAGAAATTACCAAGATCCAGAATATCATGAGGGAATACTTCTCAAACCTTTACGCCAACAAATTTGAGAATCTAGAAGAAATGGATGAATTCCTAGACAATATTAGCATACACACACTGAACCAAGAAGAGCTAACCCAACTCAACAGGCCTATTCCAAGCTCTGAAATAGAAATGGAAATTAGACAACTTCCACTTAAAAAGAGCCCAGGGCCAGATGGATTCACAGCTCAATACTATAAGGTCTTCAAAGCAGAGCTCACACCAATACTCCTCAAGCTCTTCAACGAAATTGAAAATGAAGGTTCTTTACTAAACTGATTCTGCGAAGCCAGCATATCCCTCATCCCCAAACCAGACAGAGATTCATCAAAGAAAGAGATCTATAGACCCATTTCTTTGATGAACATCGATGCAAAACTTCTCAACAAAATACTGGCCAACCGTCTACAAAAACTCATCAAAAAAATATACACTATGATCAAACTGGATTCTTCACAGGGAGGCAAAGCTGGTTCAACATACACAAATCAATTAATATAATTCAACACATCAACAGGAGCAGGGATAAAATCACATGATTGTCTCAATAGATGCGGAAAAGGCATTTGACAAGATCCAAAACCCCTTTATGTTAAAAGATGTGGAGAAACTAGGAATCCATGGAACATTTCTCAATGTAATAAAGGCTGTGTATGAGAAACCCACTGCTAGTATTATACTTAATGATGAAAATCTAAAGCCATTCCCTCTAAAATCAGGAACGAGACAAGGATGCCCACTCTCTCCACTTAACATAGTACTAGAATTCCAAGGCAGTGCAATAAGGCAAGAAGCAAGCATAAAGGGGATCCAAGTAGGGAAAGAGGAAATAAAACTATCCCTCTTTGCCGATGACATGATTCTGTATTTAAAGAATCCTATAGACTCTACTCCCAAGCTCCTTGAGCTGATTCAAAGCTTTGCAAGGGTAGCAGGCCATAAAATCAACCCTCACAAATCAACTGCCTTACTTTACGCCAACACTGAGAGGAACGAGGCAATAATCAGGAAAGAAAATCCTTTCACAATAGCCTCAAAGAAAATAAAGTACCTAGCAATTAGCTTAACTAAGAATGTAAAGGACCGTTTAGATGAAAACTTTAAAACCCTAAAAAAGGAAATTAAAGCAGAACTAAGGAAATGGAAAAACCTCCCATGCTCCTGGATTGGAAGAATCAACATTGTGAAAATGACAATCTTGCCAAGGGCTATCTACAAATTCAGTGTAATACCCATCAACATCCCAATGTCATTCTTTAAAGACATAGAAGAGGCAATTCAAAATTTCATATGGAATAATAAAAGACCCCGTATAGCAAAAACACTTCTTAGCAGAAAGAACAGCGCTGGAGGAATTTCAATTCCAAACTTAAGGCTCTATTACAGAGCTATAATTCTCAAAACAGCTTGGTACTGGCACAAGAACAGGCCTGAAGTCCAATGGAGTAGAACTGCCGACCCAGATATTAAACCACAGACCTATGGCCACCTAATCTTTGACCAGGGAGCCAAAAAAATAGAATGGAAGAAAGATAGCCTCTTCAACAAGTTGTGCTGGCAGAACTGGTTAAACACCTGCAGAAAACTAAAGTTGGATCCTTCTTTGTCACCTTGCACTAGAATTAACTCCAAATGGATCAAAGACGTGGAGGTAAAAGCTGACACACTGAAAAGTTTACAGGAAGGAATAGGAGATACACTAGGCCTCCTTGGTACAGGTCGAAACTTTCTTAATAAGGACCAAGAATCACAACAAATCAGAGAAAGGCTGGATAAGTGGGACTGCATTAAACTGCAGAGCTTTTGTATGGCAACGGATATAGCTAGTAAACTAATCAGGAAGCCTACAGAGTGGGAGAAGATCTTCACCACCCAAACAACGGAACAAGGCCTCATATCTAAAATATATCAACAACTCAAAAAATTGAATCACTCCAAAACTAACCTCCAAAGTAACACCCATCCCATTACAAAATGGGCCAAAGACTTAAAGAGAGTCTTCTCTGAAGAAGAAACAAAAATGGCCTATAGACACATGAAGAAATGCTCAACATCTCTGGTCGTAAAAGAAATGCAAATCAAAACAAGTCTAAGATTCCACCTAACTCCAGTTAGAATGGCCAGGATCAGGAAAACGAATGACAACAGATGCTGGAGGGGATGTGGTCAGGAGGGATCACTACTACACTGTTGTGGGAGTGCAAACTCGTTCAACCACTATGGAAAGCAGTGAGGCAGTGCCTCAAAACGCTAAACATACAACTCCCCTATGACCCAGCAATTCCACTACTTGGCATTTACCCAACAATCCAGAAACAAGGGCATACTAAACCCACTAGCACAACAATGTTCATTGCAGCACTATTCACCATAGCAAAGATATGGAACCAACCCAGATGTCCCTCAGTTGATGAGTGGATCAACAAGTTGTGGTATTTGTACACAATGGAATTCTATGCTGCTGTCAGAAAGAATGACATCGCCCCATTTGTTAGGAAATGGAAAGACTTAGAACAAATCATATTAAGTGAAGTAAGCCAGACTCAAAGGAACTTAGGCTCAGTGGTTTCCCTCATTCGTCATAATCAGTAGAAACCTTGGGCTCTACTAGCAGAGATTGTCAATAGAGCAAAAGGCCATATATAAGGCCATATAATGTGAAGCTAATTGAAAGAACCTCCAGGATATTGACACAAAAGCCATATAATGAATGATTGTTGTCCTTAATGTACTATGTTGTCTCTCATCTCGTCTGCTGTCCCTTGGGTATCCCATATTGGTATAGTATCTCACTTTGTTATCTGATATATTGAATTTATTTGTATTTGGATATTTGAAATTTGATAGGGAAGGGGGGAAAACCAAGACGGGTGGGGGGTGTGGGGTTGGAGGGAAATGGGTACCAAGACATGTGAAAGGGTATCAATGTATGTGAATTAATGCACTTTCTATCTGGCAAATATCATCTAACCCTTTTACTAATTACAATAAAAAATGGAAAAAATAAGTTGTAGTGTGTGGGGAGGATGATGGGGTCAAATACATTTCTTCTTAGAAATTTACCTCATCTGGTTGCCCTGGATTTTCCTGGCCATCTTCTTAGAGAAAGTTCTGTTATACTGGATTTGTGGCTTGGCAATGATCTAGCATGTACATCTTCGAGTAAGACATACACAACTTCCATGCCTGAGACTCGAATTTCCTGAACTTTGGCAACAGCACAGCAACATCTTTCTTCCTCCTGAGCCAAAGGCCAAGTGAGCTGGCTTGAGCTGGTTGTTAGTTACAGTGGCTTGGTTACCAGGGTTCCATATTCTGTTCCATTGTGAGGGAGGCAGGGTCACCTTTCAGGGCCCAATGACCAAAGATCCTTGCTCACAAAAGACCTCACCAAAGACATACTGGAGGTTGAATCTCTCCTCCAATCTCACAATATACATGTGGATGTAGTAAACAGCACACCTTATTTGTCCAATCCCAATGTCTTCCACTAGGCCCAACTACCAGTCTGGTCTCAGGCTCAAGGAGACTTTCTTAGGTAAGATCCAAACTTAAGGGTCAATATTGCCCTCATCCTTTACAAAACATTTGCTTCACAGTGCCTTCTCTGCCTGCATTTTGCCCCTTGTCGAATTTTTTTTGTTTTTGCTAGTCTTGGGACTTGACCTCAGAGTGTGAACATTGTTCTTGGGCTTTCTTTAGGCTTTAGCTGTCCCACCGAGCCACAGCACCACTTGCAGCGTTTTCTATGTATGTGGTAATGAGGAATCAAACCTGAGGCTTACTGCTTGGTAGCCAAGGACTCTACCACTAGGTCAAACACACAGGGCATCTTGCACATATTTTTGTCGTCAATCTACTAGGATATTATTAGGTTTCTGTATCCTAATCAATTTTTTCCTGATGATTAGCTTTGCTGTCATGTGTAAAAAATGCAAGAGGGAAAAACACAGAAGAATTACTGAAATTAAAAAAAAAGCATTAGACACAGTTAAGTGTTCATTCTTTGTAGGAGAAAGGATATTTGGATATGATGATGATGATGATGATGATGATGATGATGATGATGATGATGACTTTATAATTACTATGTCAGGGTTGAGAGTTTGGCATAGTGGTAGAGTGCTTGCCTAGCATCCATGAAGATCTGGGTTTGATTGCTCAGTATCACATAGATAGAAAATCTAGATGTGGCACTGTGGCTCAAGTGGCAGAGGGCTAGACTTGAGAAAACCCGAGGACAGTGCTCAGGCCCTGAATTCAAGCCCCAAGACTGGCAGAAAGATAAAAGAAAATAAAAATGCTTTTTACGAGCTAATTCACTCACAGCATTTGCTTCTGAAATCTTCGCTTCTGCATCTTGTGAAATACCCCTTTCCCTCAACGTAGACAAGAAAAACAGATCCATCCCATGGTCCACTGTGAGGCCACTGGTTGGGCTAAGAGCTAGTCGTGCAGCAACACATAAGTTTTATTCTAATACTTTCCAAACTTTGTACTCAAATATGCTACCTACTTACCATCTTATGTCAGTTATCCTTATGCTATAACTTTTCTTCATTACTACAATATTCTTACACTCCTACGTTAATACTCTTGCACCTCCCCTGACCTCTCTCATTCTTTTTTTCTATCTCTGGACCTCTGCTCGTCTTTCAACCCTTATACTGCAGGGATATACACTTGATGGCTGTTGAGCAATATTGTATATGTAGGTGGTTAATTATTCTCTAGGCTCAGAGGGACTTAAAGACAATAGAGATTGGATTGAGAGGCTTATTGTTTTGGGTATAAATCGCTTGTCAGTGGTTGTATTAGGCTGGTCTGTAAGTGCACAAAAAGAAAGAGTGATAATACCAATCAAAACTTGTGAACATCTAGTGTCTGCCAGCTACAGAGGTCTAGGTTGGTTATATCTGAAAAACTATAATCGTATTTAGTAGTAATCTTGCTCCCATTTTCAAATGGGCAGAACAAGAAACTCAAGAAAAATGTCAAATCAAGAAACAACATCCCCCACCCAATGTAAACAGACAATGGAACAGTCACTGGCAAACCTAGAGGAGAGTCTTCCAATTGCTACACAAATGCAATTGATAAACATCATTAATGAAAAATGTGAAAATATAAAGAAAGAGATAATGGAGGAAGCCATACCTGAACAAGAGGAAAGCAAAAACAAGGTGATAAGTGAAAAAGAAGAAGCCATAAAGGAGGCCATAATAAAGGTTTTTCAAAGAAAGATGGATGAATTCAAAGAATCCACAAATAAAAACGTGACCAAACTCCAGCAAATGTCCAAAGAAAATAAAGCTACTGAGCTAACCACTCAAAAGGAAATCAAGGAGATAAAGAAATCCATACATGATCTAAAACAAGGGATGCAAGGCATCAAAAGTGAGCAATTAGAAGCAAGGGAGATGAAAAATAAAGTAGATAGCTTTGATAGCAGGTTAGACATTGCAGAGGAGAGAATTTCCGTGGCTGAAGATAATTTAGGTATTATAAAGAACAGAAAATGAGTCAATCCAAATCTAGGAAATATGAGAGAGCGCTTCAGGAGGTCCAAGATACAATTAGGAAGCCTAATTTACGGCTAGTTGGTACTGAGGAGGGCGTGGAGAAAGAGTTCAATGGTATTGGAAATATACTTCAGGGAATCATCTCAGAGAATTTCCCAAATATCCAGAAGGGCAGGCCCATCCAGATTCGAGAAGCTTTTAGAACCCCAAACAGACCTGACCAGAAAAGAACATCCCACCGCCACATTGTGATCCGAACTGGATCAATAGAAACGAAAGGAAAGATCCTAAAGGCAGCCAGGGAAAAGGGATCAGTAACCTACAAAGGCAAACCAATCAGAATAACCCCAGATTTCTCAGCAGAGACCATGCAAGCACGAAGTGACTGGAAGCATATATGTCATGCCCTTATATCAAATAACTACCAACCAAAAATACTGTAGCCAGCTAAGCTCTCATTCATAACTGAGGGAAAAATAAAAACATTCCATTCCAGGGAAAAGCTGCAACAATATGTCGAAACAAAACCAACACTACAGAGAATTCTCAAAGATGCTCTATACATAGAAAACCAAAATAAATGCAATATGGGGAAAGAAATGGCACCTAAACAGCATACCATCTAAGGACCACAAGAACTGTCAAGAAACAGGCCCTACTAAAAGCTTTTAAAAATGGTAGGAACTAATAAATATCTCTCAATCCTAACTCTCAATATCAATGGACTTAACTCTCCAATTAAACGGCATAGGCTGTCTAGTTGGATCAAAAAGCAAGAGCCATCGTTCTGCTGACTTCAAGAGACACATCTTACCCAAAAACAATCATCTTTTGAAAGGGAGAGGTTGGAATAAACTCTATCAAGCTAACTGCCCCCATAAACAGGCTAGAGTTGCCATCCTCATATCAGATACAATAGACTTCAAACTAAAATTAGTAAGAAAAGACAAAGAAGGTTACTACATACTACTAAAGGGATCTTTCCTCCCGGAAGACATAACAATCCTAAATATTTACACACCCAATCCCGGAGCTCCAAACTTCATCAAGCAAACTTTACTTACACTGAAACCGTACATAGATCGAAATACAGTGATTGTTGGTGAGTTTAACACACCACTCTCACCTATGGACAGATCATCAAGGCAAAAACTCAACAGAGAAACCTTAGAACTGAACAACTATATAGACCAACTAGATCTAACAGACATCTGCAGAATATTCCACCCAGTAACACCACAATATACGTTTTCCTCAGCATCACATGGAACATTTTCCAAAATAGACCACATCTTAGGCCATAAAACAAACCTGGACAGATTCAGAAACACTGAAATCATTTAATGCACACTCTCAGACCATAAAGGCATCAAATTGGATCGAAAACCCTGTAACTAATGGAGACTGAACAACACATTGTTGAATCAAAAACAATGGGTAATCGAAGAGATCAGAACAGATATCCAACTGTTTATGAAATTGAACAATAAGGAGCACACAAATATCAACTCCTTAGGGACACAACAAAGGCAGTACTGAGAGGAAAATTTATAGCACTGAGTGCCTACAACAGCAAGTTGGAAAAATGGCAAACCAACTAGTTAATGTTTCACCTTAACCTCCTGGAAAAAGAGCAACAAACCAACCCTAAACCCATTAGGAGAAAGCAAATTATTAAAATCAAAGCAGAATTAAATGATTTGGAATAAAAAAACTATAGAAAGAATCAACAAAACAAGGAGTTGGTTCTTGAAAGAATTAACAAAATTGACAAGCCCTTAGCAAATCTTACCAAAAAAAGAAGAGAGCATATCGAAATAAACAAAATCGCAGATGAAAATGGTAATATCACGACAGAAATTACCAAGATCCAGAATATCATGAGGGAATACTTCTCAAACTTTTACGCCAACAAATTTGAGAACCTAGAAGAAATGGATGAATTCCTAGACAATATTAGTGTGTATGCTAACCCAACTCAACAGGCCTATTCCAAGCTCTGAAATAGAAATGGAAATTAGACAACTTCCACTTAAAAAGAGCCCAGGGCCAGATGGATTCACAGCTGAATTCTATAAGGTCTTCAAAGCAGAGCTCACACCAATACTCCTCAAGCTCTTCAATGAAATTGAAAATGAAGGTTCTTTACTAAACTGATTCTGTGAAGCCAGCATATCCCTCATCCCCAAACCAGACAGAGATTCATCAAAGAAAGAGATCTATAGACCCATTTCTTTGATGAACCTCGATGCAAAACTTCTCAACAAAATACTGGCCAACCGTCTACAACAACTCATCAAAAAAATATACACTATGATCAAACTGGATTCTTCACAGGGAGGCAAAGCTGGTTCAACATACACAAATCAATTAATATAATTCAACACATCAACAGGAGCAGGGATAAAATCACATGATTGTCTCAATAGATGCGGAAAAGGCATTTGACAAGATCCAAAACCCCTTTATGTTAAAAGATGTGGAGAAACTAGGAATCCATGGAACATTTCTCAATGTAATAAAGGCTGTGTATGAGAAACCCACTGCTAGTATTATACTTAATGGTGAAAATCTAAAGCCATTCCCTCTAAAATCAGGAACGAGACAAGGATGCCCACTCTCTCCACTCCTTTTTAACATAGTACTAGAATTCCTAGGCAGTGCAATAAGGCAAGAAGCAAGCATAAAGGGGATCCAAGTAGGGAAAGAGGAAATAAAACTATCCCTCTTTGCCGATGACATGATTCTGTATTTAAAGAATCCTATAGACTCTACTCCCAAGCTCCTTGAGCTGATTCAAAGCTTTGCAAGGGTAGCAGGCCATAAAATCAACCCTCACAAATCAACTGCCTTACTTTACGCCAACACTGAGAGGAACGAGGCAATAATCAGGAAAGAAAATCCTTTCACAATAGCCTCAAAGAAAATAAAGTACCTAGCAATTAGCTTAACTAAGAATGTAAAGGACCGTTTAGATGAAAACTTTAAAACCCTAAAAAAGGAAATTAAAGCAGAACTAAGGAAATGGAAAAACCTCCCATGCTCCTGGATTGGAAGAATCAACATTGTGAAAATGACAATCTTGCCAAGGGCTATCTACAAATTCAGTGTAATACCCATCAACATCCCAATGTCATTCTTTAAAGACATAGAAGAGGCAATTCAAAATTTCATATGGAATAATAAAAGACCCCGTATAGCAAAAACACTTCTTAGCAGAAAGAACAGCGCTGGAGGAATTTCAATTCCAAACTTAAGGCTCTATTACAGAGCTATAATTCTCAAAACAGCTTGGTACTGGCACAAGAACAGGCCTGAAGTCCAATGGAGTAGAACTGCCAACCCAGATATTAAACCACAGACCTATGGCCACCTAATCTTTGACCAGGGAGCCAAAAAAATAGAATGGAAGAAAGATAGCCTCTTCAACAAGTTGTGCTGGCAGAACTGGTTAAACACCTGCAGAAAACTAAAGTTGGATCCTTCTTTGTCACCTTGCACTAGAATTAACTCCAAATGGATCAAAGACGTGGAGGTAAAAGCTGACACACTGAAAAGTTTACAGGAAGGAATAGGAGATACACTAGGCCTCCTTGGTACAGGTCGAAACTTTCTTAATAAGGACCAAGAATCACAACAAATCAGAGAAAGGCTGGATAAGTGGGACTGCATTAAACTGCAGAGCTTTTGTATGGCAACGGATATAGCTAGTAAACTAATCAGGAAGCCTACAGAGTGGGAGAAGATCTTCACCACCCAAACAACGGAACAAGGCCTCATATCTAAAATATATCAACAACTCAAAAAATTGAATCACTCCAAAACTAACCTCCAAAGTAACACCCATCCCATTACAAAATGGGCCAAAGACTTAAAGAGAGTCTTCTCTGAAGAAGAAACAAAAATGGCCTATAGACACATGAAGAAATGCTCAACATCTCTGGTCGTAAAAGAAATGCAAATCAAAACAAGTCTAAGATTCCACCTAACTCCAGTTAGAATGGCCAGGATCAGGAAAACGAATGACAACAGATGCTGGAGGGGATGTGGTCAGGAGGGATCACTACTACACTGTTGTGGGAGTGCAAACTCGTTCAACCACTATGGAAAGCAGTGAGGCAGTGCCTCAAAACGCTAAACATACAACTCCCCTATGACCCAGCAATTCCACTACTTGGCATTTACCCAACAATCCAGAAACAAGGGCATACTAAACCCACTAGCACAACAATGTTCATTGCAGCACTATTCACCATAGCGAAGATATGGAACCAACCCAGATGTCCCTCAGTTGATGAGTGGATCAACAAGTTGTGGTATTTGTACACAATGGAATTCTATGCTGCTGTCAGAAAGAATGACATCGCCCCATTTGTTAGGAAATGGAAAGACTTAGAACAAATCATATTAAGTGAAGTAAGCCAGACTCAAAGGAACTTATGCTCAGTGGTTTCCCTCATTCGTCATAATCAGTAGAAACCTTGGGCTCTACTAGCAGAGATTGTCAATAGAGCAAAAGGCCATATATAAGGCCATATAATGTGAAGCTAATTGAAAGGACCTCCAGGATATTGACACAAAAGCCATATAATGAATGATTGTTGTCCTTAATGTACTATGTTGTCTCTCATCTCGTCTGCTGTCCCTTGGGTATCCCATATTGGTATAGTATCTCACTTTGTTATCTGATATATTGAATTTATTTGTATTTGGATATTTGAAATTTGATAGGGAAGGGGGGAAAACCAAGACGGGTGGGGGGTGTGGGGTTGGAGGGAAATGGGTACCAAGACATGTGAAAGGGTATCAATGTATGTGAATTAATGCACTTTCTATCTGGCAAATATCATCTAACCCTTTTACTAATTACAATAAAAAATGGAAAAAAAAGTTGTAGTGTGTGGGGAGGATGATGGGGTCAAATACATTTCTTCTTAGAAATTTACCTCATCTGGTTGCCCTGGATTTTCCTGGCCATCTTCTTAGAGAAAGTTCTGTTATACTGGATTTGTGGCTTGGCAATGATCTAGCATGTACATCCTCGAGTAAGACATACCCAACTTCCATGCCTGAGACTCGAATTTCCTGAACTTTGGCAACAGCACAGCAACATCTTTCTTCCTCCTGAGCCAAAGGCCAAGTGAGCTGGCTTGAGCTGGTTGTTAGTTACAGTGGCTTGGTTACCAGGGTTCCATATTCTGTTCCATTGTGAGGGAGGCAGGGTCACCTTTCAGGGCCCAATGACCAAAGATCCTTGCTCACAAAAGACCTCACCAAAGACATACTGGAGGTTGAATCTCTCCTCCAATCTCACAATATACATGTGGATGTAGTAAACAGCACACCTTATTTGTCCAATCCCAATGTCTTCCACTAGGCCCAAGTACCAGTCTGGTCTCAGGCTCAAGGTGCCTTTCTTAGGTAAGATACAAACTTAAGGGTCAATATTGCCCTCATCCTTTACAAAACATTTGCTTCACAGTGCCTTCTCTGCCTGCATTTTGCCCCTTGTCGAATTTTTTTTGTTTTTGCTAGTCTTGGGACTTGACCTCAGAGTGTGAACATTGTTCTTGGGCTTTCTTTAGGCTTTAGCTGTCCCACCGAGCCACAGCACCACTTGCAGCGTTTTCTATGTATGTGGTAATGAGGAATCAAACCTGAGGCTTACTGCTTGGTAGCCAAGGACTCTCCCACTAGGAAAAACACACAGGGCATCTTGCACATATTTTTGTCGTCAATCTACTAGGATATTATTAGGTTTCTGTATCCTAATCAATTTTTTCCTGATGATTAGCTTTGCTGTCATGTGTAAAAAATGCAAGAGGGAAAAACACAGAAGAATTACTGAAATTAAAAAAAAAGCATTAGACACAGTTAAGTGTTCATTCTTTGTAGGAGAAAGGATATTTGGATATGATGATGATGATGATGATGATGATGATGATGATGATGATGACTTTATAATTACTATGTCAGGGTTGAGAGTTTGGCATAGTGGTAGAGTGCTTGCCTAGCATCCATGAAGATCTGGGTTTGATTGCTCAGTACCACATAGATAGAAAATCTAGATGTGGCACTGTGGCTCAAGTGGCAGAGGGCTAGACTTGAGAAAACCCGAGGACAGTGCTCAGGCCCTGAATTCAAGCCCCAAGACTGGCAGAAAGATAAAAGAAAATAAAAATGCTTTTTACGAGCTAATTCACTCACAGCATTTGCTTCTGAAATCTTCGCTTCTGCATCTTGTGAAATACCCCTTTCCCTCAACGTAGACAAGAAAAACAGATCCATCCCATGGTCCACTGTGAGGCCACTGGTTGGGCTAAGAGCTAGTCGTGCAGCAACACATAAGTTTTATTCTAATACTTTCCAAACTTTGTACTCAAATATGCTACCTACTTACCAACTTATGTCAGTTATCCTTATGCTATAACTTTTCTTCATTACTACAATATTCTTACACTCCTACGTTAATCCTCTTGCACCTCCCCTGACCTCTCTCATTCTTTTTTTCTATCTCTGGACCTCTGCTCGTCTTTCAACACTTATACTGCACGGATCTACACTTGATGGCTGTTGAGCAATATTGTATATGTAGGTGGTTAATTATTCTCTAGGCTCAGAGGGACTTAAAGACAATAGAGATTGGATTGATAGGCTTATTGTTTTGGGTATAAATCGCTTATCAGTGGTTGTATTAGGCTGGTCTGTAAGTGCACAAAAAGAAAGAGTGATAATACCAATCAAAACTTGTGAACATCTAGTGTCTGCCAGCTACAGAGGTCTAGGTTGGTTATATCTGAAAAACTATAATCGTATTTAGTAGTAATCTTGCTCCCATTTTCAAATGGGCAGAACAAGAAACTCAAGAAAAATGTCAAATCAAGAAACAACATCCCCCACCCAATGTAAACAGACAATGGAACAGTCACTGGCAAACCTAGAGGAGAGTCTTCCAATTGCTACACAAATGCAATTGATAAACATCATTAATGAAAAATGTGAAAATATAAAGAAAGAGATAATGGAGGAAGCCATACCTGAACAAGAGGAAAGCAAAAACAAGGTGATAAGTGAAAAAGAAGAAGCCATAAAGGAGGCCATAATAAAGGTTTTTCAAAGAAAGATGGATGAATTCAAAGAATCCACAAATAAAAACGTGACCAAACTCCAGCAAATGTCCAAAGAAAATAAAGCTACTGAGCTAACCACTCAAAAGGAAATCAAGGAGATAAAGAAATCCATACATGATCTAAAACAAGGGATGCAAGGCATCAAAAGTGAGCAATTAGAAGCAAGGGAGATGAAAAATAAAGTAGATAGCTTTGATAGCAGGGTAGACATTGCAGAGGAGAGAATTTCCGTGGCTGAAGATAATTTAGGTATTATAAAGAACAGAAAATGAGTCAATCCAAATCTAGGAAATATGAGAGAGCGCTTCAGGAGGTCCAAGATACAATTAGGAAGCCTAATTTACGGCTAGTTGGTACTGAGGAGGGCGTGGAGAAAGAGTTCAATGGTATTGGAAATATACTTCAGGGAATCATCTCAGAGAATTTCCCAAATATCCAGAAGGGCAGGCCCATCCAGATTCGAGAAGCTTTTAGAACCCCAAACAGACCTGACCAGAAAAGAACATCCCACCGCCACATTGTGATCCGAACTGGATCAATAGAAACGAAAGGAAAGATCCTAAAGGCAGCCAGGGAAAAGGGATCAGTAACCTACAAAGGCAAACCAATCAGAATAACCCCAGATTTCTCAGCAGAGACCATGCAAGCACGAAGTGACTGGAAGCATATATGTCATGCCCTTATATCAAATAACTACCAACCAAGAATACTGTAGCCAGCTAAGCTCTCATTCATAACTGAGGGAAAAATAAAAACATTCCATTCCAGGGAAAAGCTGCAACAATATGTCGAAACAAAACCAACACTACAGAGAATTCTCAAAGATGCTCTATACATAGAAAACCAAAATAAATGCAATATAGGGAAAGAAATGGCACCTAAACAGCATACCATCTAAGGACCACAAGAACTGTCAAGACACAGGCCCTACTAAAAGCTTTTAAAAATGGTAGGAACTAATAAATATCTCTCAGTCCTAACTCTCAATATCAATGGACTTAACTCTCCAATTAAACGGCATAGGCTGTCTAGTTGGATCAAAAAGCAAGAGCCATCGTTCTGCTGACTTCAGGAGACACATCTTACCCAAAAACAATCATCTTTTGAAAGGGAGAGGTTGGAATAAACTCTATCAAGCTAACTGCCCCCATAAACAGGCTAGAGTTGCCATCCTCATATCAGATACAATAGACTTCAAACTAAAATTAGTAAGAAAAGACAAAGAAGGTTACTACATACTACTAAAGGGATCTTTCCTCCCGGAAGACATAACAATCCTAAATATTTACACACCCAATCCCGGAGCTCCAAACTTCATCAAGCAAACTTTACTTACACTGAAACCGTACATAGATCGAAATACAGTGATTGTTGGTGAGTTTAACACACCACTCTCACCTATGGACAGATCATCAAGGCAAAAACTCAACAGAGAAACCTTAGAACTGAACAACTATATAGACCAACTAGATCTAACAGACATCTGCAGAATATTCCACCCAGTAACACCACAATATACGTTTTCCTCAGCATCACATGGAACATTTTCCAAAATAGACCACATCTTAGGCCATAAAACAAACCTGGACAGATTCAGAAACACTGAAATCATTTAATGCACACTCTCAGTCCATAAAGGCATCAAATTGGATCGAAAACCCTGTAACTAATGGAGACTGAACAACACATTGTTGAATCAAAAACAATGGGTAATCGAAGAGATCAGAACAGATATCCAACTGTTTATGAAATTTAACAATAAGGAGCACACACATATCAACTCCTTAGGGACACAACAAAGGCAGTACTCAGAGGAAAATTTATAGCACTGAGTGCCTACAACAGCAAGTTGGAAAAATGGCAAACCAACTAGTTAATGTTTCACCTCAACCTCCTGGAAAAAGAGCAACAAACCAACCCTAAACCCATTAGGAGAAAGCAAATTATTAAAATCAAAGCAGAATTAAATGATTTGGAATAAAAAAACTATAGAAAGAATCAACAAAACAAGGAGTTGGTTCTTGAAAGAATTAACAAAATTGACAAGCCCTTAGCAAATCTTACCAAAAAAAGAAGAGAGCATATCGAAATAAACAAAATCGCAGATGAAAATGGTAATATCACGACAGAAATTACCAAGATCCAGAATATCATGAGGGAATACTTCTCAAACCTTTACGCCAACAAATTTGAGAATCTAGAAGAAATGGATGAATTCCTAGACAATATTAGCATACACACACTGAACCAAGAAGAGCTAACCCAACTCAACAGGCCTATTCCAAGCTCTGAAATAGAAATGGAAATTAGACAACTTCCACTTAAAAAATCCCAGGGCCAGATGGATTCACAGCTGAATTCTATAAGGTCTTCAAAGCAGAGCTCACACCAATACTCCTCAAGCTCTTCAACGAAATTGAAAATGAAGGTTCTTTACTAAACTGATTCTGTGAAGCCAGCATATCCCTCATCCCCAAACCAGACAGAGATTCATCAAAGAAAGAGATCTATAGACCCATTTCTTTGATGAACATCGATGCAAAACTTCTCAAGAAAATACTGGCCAACCGTCTACAACAACTCATCAAAAAAAATATACACTATGATCAAACTGGATTCATCACAGGGAGGCAAAGCTGGTTCAACATACACAAATCAATTAATATAATTCAACACATCAACAGGAGCAGGGATAAAATCACATGATTGTCTCAATAGATGCGGAAAAGGCATTTGACAAGATCCAAAACCCCTTTACGTTAAAAGATGTGGAGAAACTAGGAATCCATGGAACATTTCTCAATGTAATAAAGGCTGTGTATGAGAAACCCACTGCTAGTATTATACTTAATGGTGAAAATCTAAAGCCATTCCCTCTAAAATCAGGAACGAGACAAGGATGCCCACTCTCTCCACTCCTTTTTAACATAGTACTAGAATTCCTTGGCAGTGCAATAAGGCAAGAAGCAAGCATAAAGGGGATCCAAGTAGGGAAAGAGGAAATAAAACTATCCCTCTTTGCCGATGACATGATTCTGTATTTAAAGAATCCTATAGACTCTACTCCCAAGCTCCTTGAGCTGATTCAAAGCTTTGCAAGGGTAGCAGGCCAAAAAATCAACCCTCACAAATCAACTGCCTTACTTTACGCCAACACTGAGAGGAAAGAGGCAATAATCAGGAAAGAAAATCCTTTCACAATAGCCTCAAAGAAAATAAAGTACCTAGCAATTAGCTTAACTAAGAATGTAAAGGACCGTTTAGATGAAAACTTTAAAACCCTAAAAAAGGAAATTAAAGCAGAACTAAGGAAATGGAAAAACCTCCCATGCTCCTGGATTGGAAGAATCAACATTGTAAAAATGACAATCTTGCCAAGGGCTATCTACAAATTCAGTGTAATACCCATCAACATCCCAATGTCATTCTTTAAAGACATAGAAGAGGCAATTCAAAATTTCATATGGAATAATAAAAGACCCCGTATAGCAAAAACACTTCTTAGCAGAAAGAACAGCGCTGGAGGAATTTCAATTCCAAACTTAAGGCTCTATTACAGAGCTATAATTCTCAAAACAGCTTGGTACTGGCACAAGAACAGGCCTGAAGTCCAATGGAGTAGAACTGCCGACCCAGATATTAAACCACAGACCTATGGCCACCTAATCTTTGACCAGGGAGCCAAAAAAATAGAATGGAAGAAAGATAGCCTCTTCAACAAGTTGTGCTGGCAGAACTGGTTAAACACCTGCAGAAAACTAAAGTTGGATCCTTCTTTGTCACCTTGCACTAGAATTAACTCCAAATGGATCAAAGACGTGGAGGTAAAAGCTGACACACTGAAAAGTTTACAGGAAGGAATAGGAGATACACTAGGCCTCCTTGGTACAGGTCGAAACTTTCTTAATAAGGACCAAGAATCACAACAAATCAGAGAAAGGCTGGATAAGTGGGACTGCATTAAACTGCAGAGCTTTTGTATGGCAACGGATATAGCTAGTAAACTAATCAGGAAGCCTACAGAGTGGGAGAAGATCTTCACCACCCAAACAACGGAACAAGGCCTCATATCTAAAATATATCAACAACTCAAAAAATTGAATCACTCCAAAACTAACCTCCAAAGTAACACCCATCCCATTACAAAATGGGCCAAAGACTTAAAGAGAGTCTTCTCTGAAGAAGAAACAAAAATGGCCTATAGACACATGAAGAAATGCTCAACATCTCTGGTCGTAAAAGAAATGCAAATCAAAACAAGTCTAAGATTCCACCTAACTCCAGTTAGAATGGCCAGGATCAGGAAAACGAATGACAACAGATGCTGGAGGGGATGTGGTCAGGAGGGATCACTACTACACTGTTGTGGGAGTGCAAACTCGTTCAACCACTATGGAAAGCAGTGAGGCAGTGCCTCAAAACGCTAAACATACAACTCCCCTATGACCCAGCAATTCCACTACTTGGCATTTACCCAACAATCCAGAAACAAGGGCATACTAAACCCACTAGCACAACAATGTTCATTGCAGCACTATTCACCATAGCGAAGATATGGAACCAACCCAGATGTCCCTCAGTTGATGAGTGGATCAACAAGTTGTGGTATTTGTACACAATGGAATTCTATGCTGCTGCCAGAAAGAATGACATCGCCCCATTTGTTAGGAAATGGAAAGACTTAGAACAAATCATATTAAGTGAAGTAAGCCAGACTCAAAGGAACTTATGCTCAGTGGTTTCCCTCATTCGTCATAATCAGTAGAAACCTTGGGCTCTACTAGCAGAGATTGTCAATAGAGCAAAAGGCCATATATAAGGCCATATAATGTGAAGCTAATTGAAAGGACCTCCAGGATATTGACACAAAAGCCATATAATGAATGATTGTTGTCCTTAATGTACTATGTTGTCTCTCATCTCGTCTGCTGTCCCTTGGGTATCCCATATTTGTATAGTATCTCACTTTGTTATCTGATATATTGAATTTATTTGTATTTGGATATTTGAAATTTGATAGGGAAGGGGGGAAAACCAAGACAGGTGGGGGGTGTGGGGTTGGAGGGAAATGGGTACCAAGACATGTGAAAGGGTATCAATGTATGTGAATTAATGCACTTTCTATCTGGCAAATATCATCTAACCCTTTTACTAATTACAATAAAAAATGGAAAAAAAAGTTGTAGTGTGTGGGGAGGATGATGGGGTCAAATACATTTCTTCTTAGAAATTTACCTCATCTGGTTGCCCTAGATTTTCCTGGCCATCTTCTTAGAGAAAGTTCTGTTATACTGGATTTGTGGCTTGGCAATGATCTAGCATGTACATCCTCGAGTAAGACATACACAACTTCCATGCCTGAGAGTCGAATTTCCTGAACATTGGCAACAGCACAGCAACATCTTTCTTCCTCCTGAGCCAAAGGCCAAGTGAGCTGGCTTGAGCTGGTTGTTAGTTACAGTGGCTTGGTTACCAGGGTTCCATATTCTGTTCCATTGTGAGGGAGGCAGGGTCACCTTTCAGGGCCCAATGACCAAAGATCCTTGCTCACAAAAGACCTCACCAAAGACATACTGGAGGTTGAATCTCTCCTCCAATCTCACAATATACATGTGGATGTAGTAAACAGCACACCTTATTTGTCCAATCCCAATGTCTTCCACTAGGCCCAACTACCAGTCTGGTCTCAGGCTCAAGGTGCCTTTCTTAGGTAAGATCCAAACTTAAGGGTCAATATTGCCCTCATCCTTTACAAAACATTTGCTTCACAGTGCCTTCTCTGCCTGCATTTTGCACCTTGTCGAATTTTTTTTGTTTTTGCTAGTCTTGGGACTTGACCTCAGAGTGTGAACATTGTTCTTGGGCTTTCTTTAGGCTTTAGCTGTCCCACCGAGCCACAGCACCACTTGCAGCGTTTTCTATGTATGTGGTAATGAGGAATCAAACCTGAGGCTTACTGCTTGGTAGCCAAGGACTCTCCCACTAGGTAAAACACACAGGGCATCTTGCACATATTTTTGTCGTCAATCTACTAGGATATTATTAGGTTTCTGTATCCTAATCAATTTTTTCCTGATGATTAGCTTTGCTGTCATGTGTAAAAAATGCAAGAGGGAAAAACACAGAAGAATTACTGAAATTAAAAAAAAAGCATTAGACACAGTTAAGTGTTCATTCTTTGTAGGAGAAAGGATATTTGGATATGATGATGATGATGATGATGATGATGATGATGATGATGATGATGATGACTTTATAATTACTATGTCAGGGTTGAGAGTTTGGCATAGTGGTAGAGTGCTTGCCTAGCATCCATGAAGATCTGGGTTTGATTGCTCAGTACCACATAGATAGAAAATCTAGATGTGGCACTGTGGCTCAAGTGGCAGAGGGCTAGACTTGAGAAAACCCGAGGACAGTGCTCAGGCCCTGAATTCAAGCCCCAAGACTGGCAGAAAGATAAAAGAAAATAAAAATGCTTTTTACGAGCTAATTCACTCACAGCATTTGCTTCTGAAATCTTCGCTTCTGCATCTTGTGAAATACCCCTTTCCCTCAACGTAGACAAGAAAAACAGATCCATCCCATGGTCCACTGTGAGGCCACTGGTTGGGCTAAGAGCTAGTCGTGCAGCAACACATAAGTTTTATTCTAATACTTTCCAAACTTTGTACTCAAATATGCTACCTACTTACCAACTTATGTCAGTTATCCTTATGCTATAACTTTTCTTCATTACTACAATATTCTTACACTCCTACGTTAATCCTCTTGCACCTCCCCTGACCTCTCTCATTCTTTTTTTCTATCTCTGGACCTCTGCTCGTCTTTCAACCCTTATACTGCACGGATCTACACTTGATGGCTGTTGAGCAATATTGTATATGTAGGTGGTTAATTATTCTCTAGGCTCAGAGGGACTTAAAGACAATAGAGATTGGATTGAGAGGCTTATTGTTTTGGGTATAAATCGCTTATCAGTGGTTGTATTAGGCTGGTCTGTAAGTGCACAAAAAGAAAGAGTGATAATACCAATCAAAACTTGTGAACATCTAGTGTCTGCCAGCTACAGAGGTCTAGGTTGGTTATATCTGAAAAACTATAATCGTATTTAGTAGTAATCTTGCTCCCATTTTCAAATGGGCAGAACAAGAAACTCAAGAAAAATGTCAAATCAAGAAACAACATCCCCCACCCAATGTAAACAGACAATGGAAGAGTCACTGGCAAACCTAGAGGAGAGTCTTCCAATTGCTACACAAATGCAATTGATAAACATCATTAATGAAAAATGTGAAAATATAAAGAAAGAGATAATGGAGGAAGCCATACCTGAACAAGAGGAAAGCAAAAACAAGGTGATAAGTGAAAAAGAAGAAGCCATAAAGGAGGCCATAATAAAGGTTTTTCAAAGAAAGATGGATGAATTCAAAGAATCCACAAATAAAAACGTGACCAAACTCCAGCAAATGTCCAAAGAAAATAAAGCTACTGAGCTAACCACTCAAAAGGAAATCAAGGAGATAAAGAAATCCATACATGATCTAAAACAAGGGATGCAAGGCATCAAAAGTGAGCAATTAGAAGCAAGGGAGATGAAAAATAAAGTAGATAGCTTTGATAGCAGGTTAGACATTGCAGAGGAGAGAATTTCCGTGGCTGAAGATAATTTAGGTATTATAAAGAACAGAAAATGAGTCAATCCAAATCTAGGAAATATGAGAGAGCGCTTCAGGAGGTCCAAGATACAATTAGGAAGCCTAATTTACGGCTAGTTGGTACTGAGGAGGGCGTGGAGAAAGAGTTCAATGGTATTGGAAATATACTTCAGGGAATCATCTCAGAGAATTTCCCAAATATCCAGAAGGGCAGGCCCATCCAGATTCGAGAAGCTTTTAGAACCCCAAACAGACCTGACCAGAAAAGAACATCCCACCGCCACATTGTGATCCGAACTGGATCAATAGAAACGAAAGGAAAGATCCTAAAGGCAGCCAGGGAAAAGGGATCAGTAACCTACAAAGGCAAACCAATCAGAATAACCCCAGATTTCTCAGCAGAGACCATGCAAGCACGAAGTGACTGGAAGCATATATGTCATGCCCTTATATCAAATAACTACCAACCAAAAATACTGTAGCCAGCTAAGCTCTCATTCATAACTGAGGGAAAAATAAAAACATTCCATTCCAGGGAAAAGCTGCAACAATATGTCGAAACAAAACCAACACTACAGAGAATTCTCAAAGATGCTCTATACATAGAAAACCAAAATAAATGCAATATGGGGAAAGAAATGGCACCTAAACAGCATACCATCTAAGGACCACAAGAACTGTCAAGAAACAGGCCCTACTAAAAGCTTTTAAAAATGGTAGGAACTAATAAATATCTCTCAATCCTAACTCTCAATATCAATGGACTTAACTCTCCAATTAAACGGCATAGGCTGTCTAGTTGGATCAAAAAGCAAGAGCCATCGTTCTGCTGACTTCAAGAGACACATCTTACCCAAAAACAATCATCTTTTGAAAGGGAGAGGTTGGAATAAACTCTATCAAGCTAACTGCCCCCATAAACAGGCTAGAGTTGCCATCCTCATATCAGATACAATAGACTTCAAACTAAAATTAGTAAGAAAAGACAAAGAAGGTTACTACATACTACTAAAGGGATCTTTCCTCCCGGAAGACATAACAATCCTAAATATTTACACACCCAATCCCGGAGCTCCAAACTTCATCAAGCAAACTTTACTTACACTGAAACCGTACATAGATCGAAATACAGTGATTGTTGGTGAGTTTAACACACCACTCTCACCTATGGACAGATCATCAAGGCAAAAACTCAACAGAGAAACCTTAGAACTGAACAACTATATAGACCAACTAGATCTAACAGACATCTGCAGAATATTCCACCCAGTAACACCACAATATACGTTTTCCTCAGCATCACATGGAACATTTTCCAAAATAGACCACATCTTAGGCCATAAAACAAACCTGGACAGATTCAGAAACACTGAAATCATTTAATGCACACTCTCAGACCATAAAGGCATCAAATTGGATCGAAAACCCTGTAACTAATGGAGACTGAACAACACATTGTTGAATCAAAAACAATGGGTAATCGAAGAGATCAGAACAGATATCCAACTGTTTATGAAATTGAACAATAAGGAGCACACAAATATCAACTCCTTAGGGACACAACAAAGGCAGTACTGAGAGGAAAATTTATAGCACTGAGTGCCTACAACAGCAAGTTGGAAAAATGGCAAACCAACTAGTTAATGTTTCACCTTAACCTCCTGGAAAAAGAGCAACAAACCAACCCTAAACCCATTAGGAGAAAGCAAATTATTAAAATCAAAGCAGAATTAAATGATTTGGAATAAAAAAACTATAGAAAGAATCAACAAAACAAGGAGTTGGTTCTTGAAAGAATTAACAAAATTGACAAGCCCTTAGCAAATCTTACCAAAAAAAGAAGAGAGCATATCGAAATAAACAAAATCGCAGATGAAAATGGTAATATCACGACAGAAATTACCAAGATCCAGAATATCATGAGGGAATACTTCTCAAACTTTTACGCCAACAAATTTGAGAACCTAGAAGAAATGGATGAATTCCTAGACAATATTAGTGTGTATGCTAACCCAACTCAACAGGCCTATTCCAAGCTCTGAAATAGAAATGGAAATTAGACAACTTCCACTTAAAAAGAGCCCAGGGCCAGATGGATTCACAGCTGAATTCTATAAGGTCTTCAAAGCAGAGCTCACACCAATACTCCTCAAGCTCTTCAATGAAATTGAAAATGAAGGTTCTTTACTAAACTGATTCTGTGAAGCCAGCATATCCCTCATCCCCAAACCAGACAGAGATTCATCAAAGAAAGAGATCTATAGACCCATTTCTTTGATGAACCTCGATGCAAAACTTCTCAACAAAATACTGGCCAACCGTCTACAACAACTCATCAAAAAAATATACACTATGATCAAACTGGATTCTTCACAGGGAGGCAAAGCTGGTTCAACATACACAAATCAATTAATATAATTCAACACATCAACAGGAGCAGGGATAAAATCACATGATTGTCTCAATAGATGCGGAAAAGGCATTTGACAAGATCCAAAACCCCTTTATGTTAAAAGATGTGGAGAAACTAGGAATCCATGGAACATTTCTCAATGTAATAAAGGCTGTGTATGAGAAACCCACTGCTAGTATTATACTTAATGGTGAAAATCTAAAGCCATTCCCTCTAAAATCAGGAACGAGACAAGGATGCCCACTCTCTCCACTCCTTTTTAACATAGTACTAGAATTCCTAGGCAGTGCAATAAGGCAAGAAGCAAGCATAAAGGGGATCCAAGTAGGGAAAGAGGAAATAAAACTATCCCTCTTTGCCGATGACATGATTCTGTATTTAAAGAATCCTATAGACTCTACTCCCAAGCTCCTTGAGCTGATTCAAAGCTTTGCAAGGGTAGCAGGCCATAAAATCAACCCTCACAAATCAACTGCCTTACTTTACGCCAACACTGAGAGGAACGAGGCAATAATCAGGAAAGAAAATCCTTTCACAATAGCCTCAAAGAAAATAAAGTACCTAGCAATTAGCTTAACTAAGAATGTAAAGGACCGTTTAGATGAAAACTTTAAAACCCTAAAAAAGGAAATTAAAGCAGAACTAAGGAAATGGAAAAACCTCCCATGCTCCTGGATTGGAAGAATCAACATTGTGAAAATGACAATCTTGCCAAGGGCTATCTACAAATTCAGTGTAATACCCATCAACATCCCAATGTCATTCTTTAAAGACATAGAAGAGGCAATTCAAAATTTCATATGGAATAATAAAAGACCCCGTATAGCAAAAACACTTCTTAGCAGAAAGAACAGCGCTGGAGGAATTTCAATTCCAAACTTAAGGCTCTATTACAGAGCTATAATTCTCAAAACAGCTTGGTACTGGCACAAGAACAGGCCTGAAGTCCAATGGAGTAGAACTGCCAACCCAGATATTAAACCACAGACCTATGGCCACCTAATCTTTGACCAGGGAGCCAAAAAAATAGAATGGAAGAAAGATAGCCTCTTCAACAAGTTGTGCTGGCAGAACTGGTTAAACACCTGCAGAAAACTAAAGTTGGATCCTTCTTTGTCACCTTGCACTAGAATTAACTCCAAATGGATCAAAGACGTGGAGGTAAAAGCTGACACACTGAAAAGTTTACAGGAAGGAATAGGAGATACACTAGGCCTCCTTGGTACAGGTCGAAACTTTCTTAATAAGGACCAAGAATCACAACAAATCAGAGAAAGGCTGGATAAGTGGGACTGCATTAAACTGCAGAGCTTTTGTATGGCAACGGATATAGCTAGTAAACTAATCAGGAAGCCTACAGAGTGGGAGAAGATCTTCACCACCCAAACAACGGAACAAGGCCTCATATCTAAAATATATCAACAACTCAAAAAATTGAATCACTCCAAAACTAACCTCCAAAGTAACACCCATCCCATTACAAAATGGGCCAAAGACTTAAAGAGAGTCTTCTCTGAAGAAGAAACAAAAATGGCCTATAGACACATGAAGAAATGCTCAACATCTCTGGTCGTAAAAGAAATGCAAATCAAAACAAGTCTAAGATTCCACCTAACTCCAGTTAGAATGGCCAGGATCAGGAAAACGAATGACAACAGATGCTGGAGGGGATGTGGTCAGGAGGGATCACTACTACACTGTTGTGGGAGTGCAAACTCGTTCAACCACTATGGAAAGCAGTGAGGCAGTGCCTCAAAACGCTAAACATACAACTCCCCTATGACCCAGCAATTCCACTACTTGGCATTTACCCAACAATCCAGAAACAAGGGCATACTAAACCCACTAGCACAACAATGTTCATTGCAGCACTATTCACCATAGCGAAGATATGGAACCAACCCAGATGTCCCTCAGTTGATGAGTGGATCAACAAGTTGTGGTATTTGTACACAATGGAATTCTATGCTGCTGTCAGAAAGAATGACATCGCCCCATTTGTTAGGAAATGGAAAGACTTAGAACAAATCATATTAAGTGAAGTAAGCCAGACTCAAAGGAACTTATGCTCAGTGGTTTCCCTCATTCGTCATAATCAGTAGAAACCTTGGGCTCTACTAGCAGAGATTGTCAATAGAGCAAAAGGCCATATATAAGGCCATATAATGTGAAGCTAATTGAAAGGACCTCCAGGATATTGACACAAAAGCCATATAATGAATGATTGTTGTCCTTAATGTACTATGTTGTCTCTCATCTCGTCTGCTGTCCCTTGGGTATCCCATATTGGTATAGTATCTCACTTTGTTATCTGATATATTGAATTTATTTGTATTTGGATATTTGAAATTTGATAGGGAAGGGGGGAAAACCAAGACGGGTGGGGGGTGTGGGGTTGGAGGGAAATGGGTACCAAGACATGTGAAAGGGTATCAATGTATGTGAATTAATGCACTTTCTATCTGGCAAATATCATCTAACCCTTTTACTAATTACAATAAAAAATGGAAAAAAAAGTTGTAGTGTGTGGGGAGGATGATGGGGTCAAATACATTTCTTCTTAGAAATTTACCTCATCTGGTTGCCCTGGATTTTCCTGGCCATCTTCTTAGAGAAAGTTCTGTTATACTGGATTTGTGGCTTGGCAATGATCTAGCATGTACATCCTCGAGTAAGACATACCCAACTTCCATGCCTGAGACTCGAATTTCCTGAACTTTGGCAACAGCACAGCAACATCTTTCTTCCTCCTGAGCCAAAGGCCAAGTGAGCTGGCTTGAGCTGGTTGTTAGTTACAGTGGCTTGGTTACCAGGGTTCCATATTCTGTTCCATTGTGAGGGAGGCAGGGTCACCTTTCAGGGCCCAATGACCAAAGATCCTTGCTCACAAAAGACCTCACCAAAGACATACTGGAGGTTGAATCTCTCCTCCAATCTCACAATATACATGTGGATGTAGTAAACAGCACACCTTATTTGTCCAATCCCAATGTCTTCCACTAGGCCCAAGTACCAGTCTGGTCTCAGGCTCAAGGTGCCTTTCTTAGGTAAGATACAAACTTAAGGGTCAATATTGCCCTCATCCTTTACAAAACATTTGCTTCACAGTGCCTTCTCTGCCTGCATTTTGCCCCTTGTCGAATTTTTTTTGTTTTTGCTAGTCTTGGGACTTGACCTCAGAGTGTGAACATTGTTCTTGGGCTTTCTTTAGGCTTTAGCTGTCCCACCGAGCCACAGCACCACTTGCAGCGTTTTCTATGTATGTGGTAATGAGGAATCAAACCTGAGGCTTACTGCTTGGTAGCCAAGGACTCTCCCACTAGGAAAAACACACAGGGCATCTTGCACATATTTTTGTCGTCAATCTACTAGGATATTATTAGGTTTCTGTATCCTAATCAATTTTTTCCTGATGATTAGCTTTGCTGTCATGTGTAAAAAATGCAAGAGGGAAAAACACAGAAGAATTACTGAAATTAAAAAAAAAGCATTAGACACAGTTAAGTGTTCATTCTTTGTAGGAGAAAGGATATTTGGATATGATGATGATGATGATGATGATGATGATGATGATGATGATGACTTTATAATTACTATGTCAGGGTTGAGAGTTTGGCATAGTGGTAGAGTGCTTGCCTAGCATCCATGAAGATCTGGGTTTGATTGCTCAGTACCACATAGATAGAAAATCTAGATGTGGCACTGTGGCTCAAGTGGCAGAGGGCTAGACTTGAGAAAACCCGAGGACAGTGCTCAGGCCCTGAATTCAAGCCCCAAGACTGGCAGAAAGATAAAAGAAAATAAAAATGCTTTTTACGAGCTAATTCACTCACAGCATTTGCTTCTGAAATCTTCGCTTCTGCATCTTGTGAAATACCCCTTTCCCTCAACGTAGACAAGAAAAACAGATCCATCCCATGGTCCACTGTGAGGCCACTGGTTGGGCTAAGAGCTAGTCGTGCAGCAACACATAAGTTTTATTCTAATACTTTCCAAACTTTGTACTCAAATATGCTACCTACTTACCAACTTATGTCAGTTATCCTTATGCTATAACTTTTCTTCATTACTACAATATTCTTACACTCCTACGTTAATCCTCTTGCACCTCCCCTGACCTCTCTCATTCTTTTTTTCTATCTCTGGACCTCTGCTCGTCTTTCAACACTTATACTGCACGGATCTACACTTGATGGCTGTTGAGCAATATTGTATATGTAGGTGGTTAATTATTCTCTAGGCTCAGAGGGACTTAAAGACAATAGAGATTGGATTGATAGGCTTATTGTTTTGGGTATAAATCGCTTATCAGTGGTTGTATTAGGCTGGTCTGTAAGTGCACAAAAAGAAAGAGTGATAATACCAATCAAAACTTGTGAACATCTAGTGTCTGCCAGCTACAGAGGTCTAGGTTGGTTATATCTGAAAAACTATAATCGTATTTAGTAGTAATCTTGCTCCCATTTTCAAATGGGCAGAACAAGAAACTCAAGAAAAATGTCAAATCAAGAAACAACATCCCCCACCCAATGTAAACAGACAATGGAACAGTCACTGGCAAACCTAGAGGAGAGTCTTCCAATTGCTACACAAATGCAATTGATAAACATCATTAATGAAAAATGTGAAAATATAAAGAAAGAGATAATGGAGGAAGCCATACCTGAACAAGAGGAAAGCAAAAACAAGGTGATAAGTGAAAAAGAAGAAGCCATAAAGGAGGCCATAATAAAGGTTTTTCAAAGAAAGATGGATGAATTCAAAGAATCCACAAATAAAAACGTGACCAAACTCCAGCAAATGTCCAAAGAAAATAAAGCTACTGAGCTAACCACTCAAAAGGAAATCAAGGAGATAAAGAAATCCATACATGATCTAAAACAAGGGATGCAAGGCATCAAAAGTGAGCAATTAGAAGCAAGGGAGATGAAAAATAAAGTAGATAGCTTTGATAGCAGGGTAGACATTGCAGAGGAGAGAATTTCCGTGGCTGAAGATAATTTAGGTATTATAAAGAACAGAAAATGAGTCAATCCAAATCTAGGAAATATGAGAGAGCGCTTCAGGAGGTCCAAGATACAATTAGGAAGCCTAATTTACGGCTAGTTGGTACTGAGGAGGGCGTGGAGAAAGAGTTCAATGGTATTGGAAATATACTTCAGGGAATCATCTCAGAGAATTTCCCAAATATCCAGAAGGGCAGGCCCATCCAGATTCGAGAAGCTTTTAGAACCCCAAACAGACCTGACCAGAAAAGAACATCCCACCGCCACATTGTGATCCGAACTGGATCAATAGAAACGAAAGGAAAGATCCTAAAG
Organism: Megascapheus bottae; assembly: GCA_024803745.1. Lineage (NCBI taxonomy): Eukaryota > Metazoa > Chordata > Mammalia > Rodentia > Geomyidae > Megascapheus > Megascapheus bottae. Next base: position 2,962,937 of record JANJXV010000054.1, on the reverse strand, counting down.
GCAGCCAGGGAAAAGGGATCAGTAACCTACAAAGGCAAACCAATCAGAATAACCCCAGATTTCTCAGCAGAGACCATGCAAGCACGAAGTGACTGGAAGCATATATGTCATGCCCTTATATCAAATAACTACCAACCAAGAATACTGTAGCCAGCTAAGCTCTCATTCATAACTGAGGGAAAAATAAAAACATTCCATTCCAGGGAAAAGCTGCAACAATATGTCGAAACAAAACCAACACTACAGAGAATTCTCAAAGATGCTCTATACATAGAAAACCAAAATAAATGCAATATAGGGAAAGAAATGGCACCTAAACAGCATACCATCTAAGGACCACAAGAACTGTCAAGACACAGGCCCTACTAAAAGCTTTTAAAAATGGTAGGAACTAATAAATATCTCTCAGTCCTAACTCTCAATATCAATGGACTTAACTCTCCAATTAAACGGCATAGGCTGTCTAGTTGGATCAAAAAGCAAGAGCCATCGTTCTGCTGACTTCAGGAGACACATCTTACCCAAAAACAATCATCTTTTGAAAGGGAGAGGTTGGAATAAACTCTATCAAGCTAACTGCCCCCATAAACAGGCTAGAGTTGCCATCCTCATATCAGATACAATAGACTTCAAACTAAAATTAGTAAGAAAAGACAAAGAAGGTTACTACATACTACTAAAGGGATCTTTCCTCCCGGAAGACATAACAATCCTAAATATTTACACACCCAATCCCGGAGCTCCAAACTTCATCAAGCAAACTTTACTTACACTGAAACCGTACATAGATCGAAATACAGTGATTGTTGGTGAGTTTAACACACCACTCTCACCTATGGACAGATCATCAAGGCAAAAACTCAACAGAGAAACCTTAGAACTGAACAACTATATAGACCAACTAGATCTAACAGACATCTGCAGAATATTCCACCCAGTAACACCACAATATACGTTTTCCTCAGCATCACATGGAACATTTTCCAAAATAGACCACATCTTAGGCCATAAAACAAACCTGGACAGATTCAGAAACACTGAAATCATTTAATGCACACTCTCAGTCCATAAAGGCATCAAATTGGATCGAAAACCCTGTAACTAATGGAGACTGAACAACACATTGTTGAATCAAAAACAATGGGTAATCGAAGAGATCAGAACAGATATCCAACTGTTTATGAAATTTAACAATAAGGAGCACACACATATCAACTCCTTAGGGACACAACAAAGGCAGTACTCAGAGGAAAATTTATAGCACTGAGTGCCTACAACAGCAAGTTGGAAAAATGGCAAACCAACTAGTTAATGTTTCACCTCAACCTCCTGGAAAAAGAGCAACAAACCAACCCTAAACCCATTAGGAGAAAGCAAATTATTAAAATCAAAGCAGAATTAAATGATTTGGAATAAAAAAACTATAGAAAGAATCAACAAAACAAGGAGTTGGTTCTTGAAAGAATTAACAAAATTGACAAGCCCTTAGCAAATCTTACCAAAAAAAGAAGAGAGCATATCGAAATAAACAAAATCGCAGATGAAAATGGTAATATCACGACAGAAATTACCAAGATCCAGAATATCATGAGGGAATACTTCTCAAACCTTTACGCCAACAAATTTGAGAATCTAGAAGAAATGGATGAATTCCTAGACAATATTAGCATACACACACTGAACCAAGAAGAGCTAACCCAACTCAACAGGCCTATTCCAAGCTCTGAAATAGAAATGGAAATTAGACAACTTCCACTTAAAAAATCCCAGGGCCAGATGGATTCACAGCTGAATTCTATAAGGTCTTCAAAGCAGAGCTCACACCAATACTCCTCAAGCTCTTCAACGAAATTGAAAATGAAGGTTCTTTACTAAACTGATTCTGTGAAGCCAGCATATCCCTCATCCCCAAACCAGACAGAGATTCATCAAAGAAAGAGATCTATAGACCCATTTCTTTGATGAACATCGATGCAAAACTTCTCAAGAAAATACTGGCCAACCGTCTACAACAACTCATCAAAAAAAATATACACTATGATCAAACTGGATTCATCACAGGGAGGCAAAGCTGGTTCAACATACACAAATCAATTAATATAATTCAACACATCAACAGGAGCAGGGATAAAATCACATGATTGTCTCAATAGATGCGGAAAAGGCATTTGACAAGATCCAAAACCCCTTTACGTTAAAAGATGTGGAGAAACTAGGAATCCATGGAACATTTCTCAATGTAATAAAGGCTGTGTATGAGAAACCCACTGCTAGTATTATACTTAATGGTGAAAATCTAAAGCCATTCCCTCTAAAATCAGGAACGAGACAAGGATGCCCACTCTCTCCACTCCTTTTTAACATAGTACTAGAATTCCTTGGCAGTGCAATAAGGCAAGAAGCAAGCATAAAGGGGATCCAAGTAGGGAAAGAGGAAATAAAACTATCCCTCTTTGCCGATGACATGATTCTGTATTTAAAGAATCCTATAGACTCTACTCCCAAGCTCCTTGAGCTGATTCAAAGCTTTGCAAGGGTAGCAGGCCAAAAAATCAACCCTCACAAATCAACTGCCTTACTTTACGCCAACACTGAGAGGAAAGAGGCAATAATCAGGAAAGAAAATCCTTTCACAATAGCCTCAAAGAAAATAAAGTACCTAGCAATTAGCTTAACTAAGAATGTAAAGGACCGTTTAGATGAAAACTTTAAAACCCTAAAAAAGGAAATTAAAGCAGAACTAAGGAAATGGAAAAACCTCCCATGCTCCTGGATTGGAAGAATCAACATTGTAAAAATGACAATCTTGCCAAGGGCTATCTACAAATTCAGTGTAATACCCATCAACATCCCAATGTCATTCTTTAAAGACATAGAAGAGGCAATTCAAAATTTCATATGGAATAATAAAAGACCCCGTATAGCAAAAACACTTCTTAGCAGAAAGAACAGCGCTGGAGGAATTTCAATTCCAAACTTAAGGCTCTATTACAGAGCTATAATTCTCAAAACAGCTTGGTACTGGCACAAGAACAGGCCTGAAGTCCAATGGAGTAGAACTGCCGACCCAGATATTAAACCACAGACCTATGGCCACCTAATCTTTGACCAGGGAGCCAAAAAAATAGAATGGAAGAAAGATAGCCTCTTCAACAAGTTGTGCTGGCAGAACTGGTTAAACACCTGCAGAAAACTAAAGTTGGATCCTTCTTTGTCACCTTGCACTAGAATTAACTCCAAATGGATCAAAGACGTGGAGGTAAAAGCTGACACACTGAAAAGTTTACAGGAAGGAATAGGAGATACACTAGGCCTCCTTGGTACAGGTCGAAACTTTCTTAATAAGGACCAAGAATCACAACAAATCAGAGAAAGGCTGGATAAGTGGGACTGCATTAAACTGCAGAGCTTTTGTATGGCAACGGATATAGCTAGTAAACTAATCAGGAAGCCTACAGAGTGGGAGAAGATCTTCACCACCCAAACAACGGAACAAGGCCTCATATCTAAAATATATCAACAACTCAAAAAATTGAATCACTCCAAAACTAACCTCCAAAGTAACACCCATCCCATTACAAAATGGGCCAAAGACTTAAAGAGAGTCTTCTCTGAAGAAGAAACAAAAATGGCCTATAGACACATGAAGAAATGCTCAACATCTCTGGTCGTAAAAGAAATGCAAATCAAAACAAGTCTAAGATTCCACCTAACTCCAGTTAGAATGGCCAGGATCAGGAAAACGAATGACAACAGATGCTGGAGGGGATGTGGTCAGGAGGGATCACTACTACACTGTTGTGGGAGTGCAAACTCGTTCAACCACTATGGAAAGCAGTGAGGCAGTGCCTCAAAACGCTAAACATACAACTCCCCTATGACCCAGCAATTCCACTACTTGGCATTTACCCAACAATCCAGAAACAAGGGCATACTAAACCCACTAGCACAACAATGTTCATTGCAGCACTATTCACCATAGCGAAGATATGGAACCAACCCAGATGTCCCTCAGTTGATGAGTGGATCAACAAGTTGTGGTATTTGTACACAATGGAATTCTATGCTGCTGCCAGAAAGAATGACATCGCCCCATTTGTTAGGAAATGGAAAGACTTAGAACAAATCATATTAAGTGAAGTAAGCCAGACTCAAAGGAACTTATGCTCAGTGGTTTCCCTCATTCGTCATAATCAGTAGAAACCTTGGGCTCTACTAGCAGAGATTGTCAATAGAGCAAAAGGCCATATATAAGGCCATATAATGTGAAGCTAATTGAAAGGACCTCCAGGATATTGACACAAAAGCCATATAATGAATGATTGTTGTCCTTAATGTACTATGTTGTCTCTCATCTCGTCTGCTGTCCCTTGGGTATCCCATATTTGTATAGTATCTCACTTTGTTATCTGATATATTGAATTTATTTGTATTTGGATATTTGAAATTTGATAGGGAAGGGGGGAAAACCAAGACAGGTGGGGGGTGTGGGGTTGGAGGGAAATGGGTACCAAGACATGTGAAAGGGTATCAATGTATGTGAATTAATGCACTTTCTATCTGGCAAATATCATCTAACCCTTTTACTAATTACAATAAAAAATGGAAAAAAAAGTTGTAGTGTGTGGGGAGGATGATGGGGTCAAATACATTTCTTCTTAGAAATTTACCTCATCTGGTTGCCCTAGATTTTCCTGGCCATCTTCTTAGAGAAAGTTCTGTTATACTGGATTTGTGGCTTGGCAATGATCTAGCATGTACATCCTCGAGTAAGACATACACAACTTCCATGCCTGAGAGTCGAATTTCCTGAACATTGGCAACAGCACAGCAACATCTTTCTTCCTCCTGAGCCAAAGGCCAAGTGAGCTGGCTTGAGCTGGTTGTTAGTTACAGTGGCTTGGTTACCAGGGTTCCATATTCTGTTCCATTGTGAGGGAGGCAGGGTCACCTTTCAGGGCCCAATGACCAAAGATCCTTGCTCACAAAAGACCTCACCAAAGACATACTGGAGGTTGAATCTCTCCTCCAATCTCACAATATACATGTGGATGTAGTAAACAGCACACCTTATTTGTCCAATCCCAATGTCTTCCACTAGGCCCAACTACCAGTCTGGTCTCAGGCTCAAGGTGCCTTTCTTAGGTAAGATCCAAACTTAAGGGTCAATATTGCCCTCATCCTTTACAAAACATTTGCTTCACAGTGCCTTCTCTGCCTGCATTTTGCACCTTGTCGAATTTTTTTTGTTTTTGCTAGTCTTGGGACTTGACCTCAGAGTGTGAACATTGTTCTTGGGCTTTCTTTAGGCTTTAGCTGTCCCACCGAGCCACAGCACCACTTGCAGCGTTTTCTATGTATGTGGTAATGAGGAATCAAACCTGAGGCTTACTGCTTGGTAGCCAAGGACTCTCCCACTAGGTAAAACACACAGGGCATCTTGCACATATTTTTGTCGTCAATCTACTAGGATATTATTAGGTTTCTGTATCCTAATCAATTTTTTCCTGATGATTAGCTTTGCTGTCATGTGTAAAAAATGCAAGAGGGAAAAACACAGAAGAATTACTGAAATTAAAAAAAAAGCATTAGACACAGTTAAGTGTTCATTCTTTGTAGGAGAAAGGATATTTGGATATGATGATGATGATGATGATGATGATGATGATGATGATGATGATGATGACTTTATAATTACTATGTCAGGGTTGAGAGTTTGGCATAGTGGTAGAGTGCTTGCCTAGCATCCATGAAGATCTGGGTTTGATTGCTCAGTACCACATAGATAGAAAATCTAGATGTGGCACTGTGGCTCAAGTGGCAGAGGGCTAGACTTGAGAAAACCCGAGGACAGTGCTCAGGCCCTGAATTCAAGCCCCAAGACTGGCAGAAAGATAAAAGAAAATAAAAATGCTTTTTACGAGCTAATTCACTCACAGCATTTGCTTCTGAAATCTTCGCTTCTGCATCTTGTGAAATACCCCTTTCCCTCAACGTAGACAAGAAAAACAGATCCATCCCATGGTCCACTGTGAGGCCACTGGTTGGGCTAAGAGCTAGTCGTGCAGCAACACATAAGTTTTATTCTAATACTTTCCAAACTTTGTACTCAAATATGCTACCTACTTACCAACTTATGTCAGTTATCCTTATGCTATAACTTTTCTTCATTACTACAATATTCTTACACTCCTACGTTAATCCTCTTGCACCTCCCCTGACCTCTCTCATTCTTTTTTTCTATCTCTGGACCTCTGCTCGTCTTTCAACCCTTATACTGCACGGATCTACACTTGATGGCTGTTGAGCAATATTGTATATGTAGGTGGTTAATTATTCTCTAGGCTCAGAGGGACTTAAAGACAATAGAGATTGGATTGAGAGGCTTATTGTTTTGGGTATAAATCGCTTATCAGTGGTTGTATTAGGCTGGTCTGTAAGTGCACAAAAAGAAAGAGTGATAATACCAATCAAAACTTGTGAACATCTAGTGTCTGCCAGCTACAGAGGTCTAGGTTGGTTATATCTGAAAAACTATAATCGTATTTAGTAGTAATCTTGCTCCCATTTTCAAATGGGCAGAACAAGAAACTCAAGAAAAATGTCAAATCAAGAAACAACATCCCCCACCCAATGTAAACAGACAATGGAAGAGTCACTGGCAAACCTAGAGGAGAGTCTTCCAATTGCTACACAAATGCAATTGATAAACATCATTAATGAAAAATGTGAAAATATAAAGAAAGAGATAATGGAGGAAGCCATACCTGAACAAGAGGAAAGCAAAAACAAGGTGATAAGTGAAAAAGAAGAAGCCATAAAGGAGGCCATAATAAAGGTTTTTCAAAGAAAGATGGATGAATTCAAAGAATCCACAAATAAAAACGTGACCAAACTCCAGCAAATGTCCAAAGAAAATAAAGCTACTGAGCTAACCACTCAAAAGGAAATCAAGGAGATAAAGAAATCCATACATGATCTAAAACAAGGGATGCAAGGCATCAAAAGTGAGCAATTAGAAGCAAGGGAGATGAAAAATAAAGTAGATAGCTTTGATAGCAGGGTAGACATTGCAGAGGAGAGAATTTCCGTGGCTGAAGATAATTTAGGTATTATAAAGAACAGAAAATGAGTCAATCCAAATCTAGGAAATATGAGAGAGCGCTTCAGGAGGTCCAAGATACAATTAGGAAGCCTAATTTAAGGCTAGTTGGTATTGAGGAGGGCGTGGAGAAAGAGGTCAATGGTATTGGAAATATACTTCAGGGAATCATCTCAGAGAATTTCCCAAATATCCAGAAGGGCAGGCCCATCCAGATACGAGAAGCGTTTAGAACCCCAAACAGACCTGACCAGAAAAGAACATCCCACCGCCACATTGTGATCCGAACTGGATCAATAGAAACGAAAGAAAAGATCCTAAAGGCAGCCAGGGAAAAGGGATCAGTAACCTATAAAGGCAAACCATTCAGAATAACCCCAGATGTCTCAGCAGAGACCATGCAAGCACGAAGTGACTGGAAGCATATATGTCATGCCCTTAAATCAAATAACTACCAACCAAGAATACTGTAGCCAGCTAAGCTCTCATTCATAACTGAGGGAACAATAAAAACATTCCATTCCAGGGAAAATCTGCAACAATATGTCGAAACAAAACCAAAACTACAGAGAATTCTCAAAGATGCTCTATACATAGAAAACCAAAATAAATGCAATATATGGAAAGAAATGGCACCTAAACAGCATACCCTCTAAGGACCACAAGAACTGTCAAGACACAGGCCCTACTAAAAGGTTTTTAAAATGGTGGGAACTAATAAATATCTCTCAATCCTAACTCTCAATATCAATGGACTTAACTCTCCAATTAAATGGCATAGGCTGTCTAGTTGGATCAAAATCAAGAGCCATCGTTCTGCTGTCTTCAAGAGACACATCTTACCCCAAAACAATCATCTTTTGAAAGTGAGAGGTTGGAATAAACTCTATCAAGCTAACTGCCCCCATAAACAGGCTGGAGTTTCCATCCTCATATCAGATACAATAGACTTCAATCTAAAATTAGTAAGAAAAGACAAAGAAGGTTACTACATACTACTAAAGGGATCTCTCCTTCAGGAAGACATAACGATCCTAAATATTTACACACCCTTTTGAAGATTCGCAAAAGATTGAAGATTCTGCCAGTGTAAGTTAGATTCCGGCATTGATATTTAATAATGCAATGAGTAGGGATTTATATTTGAAATATCACTGTTGACAAAATCTAACACACATTTGCTTAGTATTTGCTTTTGATTTCCCAAGAAGTACAGAACAACCTAACACTTGTGGCATATATCGACTGGGAGAAATGATTCAGAATATGTGACTCATTTTAACAAGAGTCAGTGAAAGATTCAGAAGCAGGATACCCATATTGTGATAATTTGTATCTTTTGCATATTTTGTGTTTGTTGTTAATTCCATTTGTAGTGTACATTTCTAGGTAAAAACTTTTTTCCAAACAATTTGTTATTTCAACCGTAAAATAAGACATTTATATGCCTGATAAAATTCACAGAATCCAATTTTTTCCATCTTATTTTTTGTTTTTTGGGTTTTCTTTGGTGGGTCATAGATCTTGAACTCAGCCTGGGCACTATCCCTGAGCTCTTCAGCTCCAGGCTACCACCTTACCCTGGAGCCAGCCCCACTTCCCATTTTCTAAAGGTAAATTGGAGATAAGTGTCTCAGGTCTTTTTGTGCCAGGATGGCTTTAAACCTTGATCCTCAGATCTCAGCCTCCTGAGTATCTAGGATTATAGAAGTGAGCCACCACCCCATCATGCTCAGCATTCTGGGTTTTTTTTAAAATCGGTTTAAGCACTGTCCTTCAGCTTTCCTCAAGCCTAGTGATCTTCTACTTGAGCCACAGCACTACTTCTGGTTTTTTCTGTGTATGTGGTACTGCGGAATTGAACCTTCGTCTTCATACAAGCACTCTACAACTATGCCAAACTCCCAGCCCCTCCACATTAGTTTTTATGATAGATCTTTCCATGCATCCAGGATGGCTAGAAATCCTTCTTGAGTTTCCCAAGATCAGAGAGTATAGGTGTGTCCCATCCTGTGTGGCTACATAACCATTGTTTAGGGTACAGTTCTCTCTTCATTCTATCCATCTAGAGCAATTTTCATCTTCCATGTATAAACATTAAACATTCAGCTCCTCTTCCTCTCTACTCCATTCTCTGGAACCATCGTGCTTTTTGGCTCTAAGGGTTTGTTGATCCTTGGAAGCTCTGGAAGGGAAAACATACCCTAGCTCTTCCTTTATGACTGCTGTATTTTTAGTTTACTGTAATCAAGATTCATCTGTAAAATATAGCAAAATGTTCTTCCTTTTCAATGCATTGTTTTGCATATTTCTATCTTTGGATTATTATTAATAGTTGTGAATGGATTCTCCACATATTTGTTCTAGTCTCTGCTTTCTCTTCCATTAGGTACAAATCTAGAAATAGAAGTGTTGGACCATATTTCTATGTCATTCTATATTTAGTACTTTTTTCAGCACTCTCCACGCAATTTTTGATTGTTTATATTCCTTGAAGAACTATTCCAAAGTTCTACTTCTTCTCACTACCTTCCCAGTAATAGTTAGACTTTGAAAGTTGTTTTTTTGTATGCGTGTGTGTGTGTGTGTTTGTGTGTGTGTATGTGGATCTTTTTGTTTAAAACTATATTTATATTAATATACTTAAAGTAATGATTTCATTGTAATTTTAATTTTTCTCATGACTGTTAATATTGAACTTCTTTCTACATTTTGAACTACTATTTCTATATATTCTTTTTAGAAAATCCTCTCCAATCTCCAATTTTTTTCCCTTTTTTTGTGGGGTAGTGGGGAAAGTCATGGGGCTTGGACCTTGGGCTGTGAGCTCTTTAGTTTAAGGCTATTGTCCTACCCTGAGTATTGCCCCTCAGTTGTTCTGCTCACAGCTCCCTACCCCTCTTCCCATTATATACAGAACAAAGGTCATCCTCAGTCTTTTTGAAAAAGTAAAACATACAGTAAATTTGTAGTATAAAACAGCAAGAAATAAATTTCTTGCCAGGTGCAGTGAATTCTACCTGTAATCCTAGCTACTCAGATATCAGGCTGATATCTAAAGATTTGGTTCAAAGCCAGCCTGGGCATTAGAAAGTCTATGAGACTCTCATTGACAGTTAACCACTAGAATATGGGAAATGGCACTGTGGCTTCATAGGTAGGGTGATAGCCTTGAGTTGAAGAGCTCAGGAACAGTGCCCAGGGCCAGAGTTCAAGCCTTACAAATCCCCCAGCCAAAAAAAAAAGAAAAAATAGTTTCTTCCCCAAGTGATTATTATGCCAGACATAGAACATTAACATTCTGGGTGTACTTCACAGTATTATTACTTGATACCCTAAGATTTTGCAATATTCTCTCAGTATCAGCATATGTCATCATATAATGTAGTTCCTTTTCAATGGAATAATTCCATTTATAACCTAAATCTACTCCCCCGACTTATTTCTGTCGATACCACAATTGCTCTACCATGATATGCCACAAGCCATTAAACATTTTCTGGTGGGTAATTGGAAAGGAGTCTCATGGAATTTTGTGCCAGGCTGGCTTTGAAACCATGGTCCTCAGATCTCAGTCTCCTGAGTAGCTAGGATGACAGGCGTGAGCCACCAACACGTGGCTTGCCTTTTTATATTTTTGTGGGTCTTGGGACTTGAAGTCTGGGCCTAGGCACCATCCCTAAGCTTTTCAGGTCAATATTTCATGTAAGTCTAAAGATTTAAGTAAAGGAATACAATTCCAACAAAAAAGAATAAAATTCCAGACATGGTGTGTTTATAACTCAGTGCTAATTACTTGATGAAAATGTGCCATTCCAGAAGCTGGTGACATTTGATGATGTAGCTGTGGATTTCAGCTGGGAGGAGTGGCAGCATCTGGACAATGCTCAGAGGACCCTGTACAGAGATGTAATGCTGGAGACCTACAGCAACCTGGTGTCCTTAGGTGAGCAAAAGTCAAATTCACTTGCAAGGCCAAGTGCCTTGTTATTTTGCAGATACGTGAATGTTTATCAAACTTTCAATACTATTTAAATGAAAGATTCCAGGCCCTGAGAAGTATCATTACTTTCTAAAGAAAAGCTAAGGTAATTTTGTACTCATTCTTCAGGATACCTTCAGGATCCTTTGACAACAGTTCTAAATTATGTTTCCTCTAATGGAGACGACATTCCAAACTTACACAGTAATTGTAAGTGGATAAACCATCCAGAATAGAATATATATCATTATTGGAAATAGGATCTACAAATCACTAAACAGTGAGTTTATAATGGAAACCTGGCACTAGGTGCAATGTTTCATGCCTGTAATCTTAAAATATTCAGGAGGAAGAAATCTAAGAATTCTAATTTGAAGCCAGCAATGGCATAAAAATTGCCATGAAACTCTATAACTCCAAGTAACCCCTCAAAAATGTTAGTGGAGTGTCAAGAGTTTGACTTTGTGGTTGAGTGCTTGCCTAGCATGCATGAAGACCTATGCATGTAAGTGGAGCTGGGACTCAAACTGGTATTTTTCTAGCCTTGAGCAAGACAGCTAAGTTTATGCCATACAAAATGAATCCAGAGCTGGGGAAAAGTCAACCATGGAGCCAGTGAGAAATGAGAGAAAAGATTTAATAGATAACTTGTGAGTAGGATGTCTGCGAACTTAAAGCAATGATGACACAGCATAAGCAATAATTCTTTACTGTTTCTAATTTACAGGGCCCTGTGTTCCCAAACCTGTATTAATTGACAAGCTAGAGCACTGTGCAGAACTCTGGATAGGAAATTCCTCTGACAAGAATATCACAGGTGAGTGAATGCATCTTCATATTGATGTTGGAGCCTGAGCCCCATTGGTAAGTTCATGTTGTGATGTACTGAGCAATAATATTCTTAGTTACCCTAAATCCTGTGTGGAACCTATGGAATTCTTTGTGAATGAATCAAGAATCATTTTCTTTTCCCAATCCTATGCTTGGTCTCAGGGCCTGAGCATGGTCCTTGGGTTTTCTCAAGGCTAGCTCTCTACTTCTTGAGTCATAGCACCACTTCTGGCTTTTTCTTTGTATGTAGTACCAAGGAACTGAACCAGGTCTTTGTGCATGCTAGCCCAACCCCCGGCACCAAGAATCATAGGGTGATATGATGAATTCTATGTGGCAGTAGAGTTAAAGTTAGATTTCTCTGTAGAAATCACTGTGAAACAAAATAAAATGAGAAAGCCATGAGCCCGTGGCTCATGCCTGTAATCCTAGCTACTTAGGAGGCTGAGATCTGAGGATCAAGGTTCAAAGACTGACCTATGACAAAAACACCTTAGAGTCTTCTCTCCAATGAACCAATAGAAAATGAGAAGTGGGGTTGAGTCTAAAGACATAGGGCAGTAGCCTTGAGCTGAAGAGCTCAGGAAGAACAGCCAGGTCTAGAATTCAAGTCCCATGACCGCAAAACAAGAAAGAAAGAAAGAAAGAAAGAAAGAAAGAAAGAAAGAAAGAAAGAAAGAAAGAAAGAGGGAAGAAAGAGGGAAGGAAGGAAAGGAAGAAAGGAAGAAAGAAAGAAAGAAAGAAAGAAAGAAAGAAAGAAAGAAAGAAAGAAATATCATTCTTTCATTTCTTTAAAACTAAGACTATAAATGATTGAGCAAACAAGGAATATGTCAGGGCATTATTCTCTGATAAGGATAATATCTTTATGCTGGTAGGAAGAGACTGGTATTCAAAACCAGACGTTTCCACCAGAAATTGAGCCTAGTGGTAGAGTGCTTGCCTAGCATGCACAAAGACACAGGTTTTATTCCTTATTACAACATACATAGAAAAAGCCAGAAGTAATGACTTCATTGGTAGGGTTCTAGTCTTGAGAAAACCCAAGGACAGTGGTTAGGTCCTAAGTTCAAACCCAGGAATGGAAGGAAAAAAAACAACAAAGTTTCAATCAACATAAGAAAATTAACTAGACAATGAGCTGGGGATTTTCTGGTCTTCCATGGTTCTGAGGGACAGGAGTGTTAGAAAAGGAATTTTTATAAGACTTCAAATGGAAAGAAATAAATTTCAAAATTCCCACAAATACCTAAATTGAGACTTTAGTGAGAAGTTGTAACTGAAGGGATATAGGTGTAAGACCTTACTCTCAAGAATCGTTCTTGCTTGGATCAAAGGCAAACAGACATATAAACCAAACTTGTGGCCGCTGAATCTAGAAAAAATTCGTGTTCCTCACTTAATGGTTAATAAGCAAACAGCATTGAAACTGGGTAAAGTAATCCTATCTGGTACTCAGGACGTGAGACTCTTATCAGTAGTTAACTCTAGAAAACAGGAAGTGGGGCTGTAGCTCAAGGATAGGGGTTATAGTCTTCTGCTGAAGTGTTCAGGGACAGGGCCGAGGCCTATGAACTACAAAAAAAAAAAGAAAAGAAAAGAAAAGAAAGTTTTAAAAAGATGCAAAACAGCACAATATTTAGAGTATTTCTCAAAAATAAAAGAAAGGCAGCTATTCCTCAATGTATAAACAAAACAGTATTTGAAAAAAAACAGCTGCAGGTATGCTATACTTAGTACTCAGCTTAAAACTGTAGCAATACATAGATGGGTAATTTCAATAAATATTTCCTGTGATATAAAAAGAGAACTAAAACACAGAAAAACATTATTGGTCATTGTAAAATATCATTTTCTTAATAGGTTAGGGAGAAAAGCATATTTTTCTCACAAATCAATTTCCACTTTTATATTTTAAAATATCTAACACTTAGGATGGGAAAGTAAAGTCATTATCTTTACAGTAAGGAATATTTGTATCTCATGTATGTTTGTGTCTTTTTTTCTATGACTCATTTTAGATGTCCAGGTAATGGAAAATGTGTTCAAGACATGCCAGGAAAGTCCACATGAATGTCTTTGTGAAGTAGCAGTTGCAAGTAGTATCGAAGTGGAGGAAAACGTGAGATTTGCAACAACTTTAAATTTGAGCTCTACACATAATCCAGAGCTGATTAGTAATAACGGTAACAACTTAGGGGTGAGGACTGAGGAGTTCATAAAGTGTCAGAACATGCTTCTGTCTCCTAAGCCTGATGAGATGCATACTGCATATAGATCTCGTATGTCTCCTGTTCTTAAAAAATCCATCGGATATTCAGACACAGGATAAAAATCGTATGAATATAAGAATATGAAAAATCCATCATGAACGTATGACTAAGTATAAAATGCACATAGGAGAGAAAAACCTTATGAATATTACAAATGTGGAAAGTGTTTGACCTGGAAGGCATACTTCTGTGTTCATCACAAACCTGATTCCCATAGAAGAAAAGAAAACTAATGAATAGAACAAATGTGCAATGACTTTTAATCAGAAGTCAGTCTTCAGTACATTTCACAACATACACAATAGAGAAATTCTGAGTAATGAAAAACATTTAGCTATATATAGAATCTCTGTATATGGGAGCATTAGGGTAAGTCTTCTAAACAAAGTCAACCTTCAGCAAGCATTAAGAGCACTCACAGAAGAAATAATAGCATGTAGGAAAACCTTTGTCAGGAACCTCTAAAAGCTGACTGTGTGGCTTAGTGGTAGAGTGCTAACCTATCAAGGATGAAGGCCTGGGTTAGATTCCTCAATACTACGTGAAAAGAGCAAGCCAGAAGCAGCACTGTTGTTCAAATGGTAGAGTGCTAACCTTGAGCAAAAGTAGCTCAGGCCCTGAGTTCAAGCCTAAGGATTGGAGAGAGAGAGAGAGAGAGAGAGAGAGAGAGAGAGAGAGAGAGAGAGAGAGAGAGAGACAGAGAGACAGAGAGACAGAAAGAGAGAGACAGAAAGAGAGAGAGAAAGAGAGAAAAGAGAGAGAAACAGGAACTTCTAAATTTTACAGAGATAGAGAAGGAGAGAGAGAAGGAGACAGAAACTAATTTCTAAACTTTACCGTCTTTCTATTTCCTTACAAATTCGTCTATGTCATTCTTTCTGACAGAAGCACAGAATTCCATTGTGTAAAAATACCATATTTGATCTACTCATCAACTGACGGGCATCTGGGTTGGTTCCATACCTTTGTTATAGTAAATAGTGTTGTGATAAATGTTATTGTTCTAGTGAATTTAGTGTGTCCTATCTGGACGATTGTCAAGTAGTGAAATTGCTGGATCACAGGGGAGCTCTATGTTTAGTCTTTTTGGGATACTGCCATAGTGCTTTCCATAGTGGTTGAACGAGTTTGCAATCCCACCAGCAGTGTAGTAGTGATCCCTCCTGGCCACATCCCCTCCAGCATACGTTATTAGATTTCTGGATCTTGGCCATTCTAACTGGAGTGAGGAGGAAAAGGGAAAGAGGAACTGAAACTTTCTCTCCTTACAGATGACATGATTCTGTATTTAAAGAAACCTATAGACTCTACTCCGAAGCTGCTTGAGCTGATATAAAACTTTGGTAAGGTAGCAGGGTATAAAATTAACCCTCAATGTCAACTGCCTTCCTATATGCCAACAAATGAGAGGAATGAGGCAAGAATCAGGATAGCAACTCATTTTGCTATCAAAGAAAATAAAATACCTAGGAATTATCTTAGAATGTAAAGCACCTTTTTGATGGAACTATAAACTCTGGAGAAGGAAATTAACGCAGAACTGAGGAAATGCAAAAACCTATGCTCCTGGTTTGGAAAAAGTAATATTGTAAAAATGGCCATCTTGATAGGGACTATCTACAAATTCAGTGCAATATTCATCAATATCCCAATGTCATTCTTTAAAGAAACAGAAGAGGAAATCCAAAACTTCACTTGGAATAATAAAAGACCCCTTATAGTCTGTCTTCTGGCATGATACATAATGTTTAATCTCACCTTCTCCACCAAAATCTCACCTTTCTCATTGAGACATAGGTGGCCCTGTTTACTAGCAGCAAAGGCTCAAACGCGCAGTTTCAGGTGTCACCACTGCCTCTGTTACTGGGTAGATCCAACTCTGTCATCGATTCTGAGGTCTGCACTGGGAGTCTTGGTCACAAGTTGTTCTGTGGCATCTGCTGCCAGCCTGTGCCTATTTGCTTCCTTTTCCTCCAGCAGCCTACAACAGGGAATGAAGTTCAGGCGCTGATGCTCTCCTTCATATGCAGGGCAGGATGAGCCCAACCCTCCCACATCTTCCTCTTCTAATTTTTGGGAAAAAATGTGCTGGCAAAAGTCCTCAGGTGTGGCGCATGGCTGATCCACACTTTTAATCCAGGCTGGTCACGAGGCTGAGATCTGAGTATGGAAGTTCCAAGTCACCTAGAACAGGAAAGTCTGATAGATTCTTACTACCAAAAATAAAAACAGCTGGGAATGGAATTTGGGCTCAAGTGGTAAAGGGCTAGTCTTGAGTACAAATGCTTAGTGCCCAGGCCCTGAGTTCAGGCTCCAGCACTGCCAACAACCTCACTTTAGTGAGATTTTAGCTTTATCCATGTAGGCACATCTCACTGGAATCTTTGCTGGTAGAGATAGTCTTCATAATTTTGTCTCAAGGTAAAGGTCCTCCTGGGGTAGTACACAAAAGATGTCATGGAGAGAGGAGCCCCACTTGCTCCAGGTTTGAAGATGGCATAGGTCAAGCCAGCATGGAGTTGGCACATCAGTCTTTTTCCTAGCACCACCTACCAGTGAATGTCAAATGACAGTGATTGTTGTGGGATTGTGTGATTGAAGTGCCCCATTAAGGGCAGTGTAAGCACATCCAAACTTGGATACCAGGAATGCTGAAATCTCAAAGCTAAGATTTCTGTTGGCTACAGAAATGCTGGTGTGTCTGTGATTCACTAAAAGTTCAGGTGCAAAGATTCTGAAGCTTGATGCCATGTGTTTATTCCATTTAGTAAAATTATTTTAATGCACTGTATAAGTTAAAACATTTGATAAGAGTCAGGGGTAGTGAAAACATTGTCCTTGAATTCAGGTGTATGGCAGGGTAATGGGGGGGTGTTGGTGGCTGGGACTATGAATCTGGAGCTGCTATCAAACCATGGATCATGTTCCTCTTTGTCTGGGAGAAATGACTCCAAAGATGAAATTTGAATGGTGAGGAAAAGATGATGATGTACTCAGGAAATTTCTCCTAAACAAATGCTCATGTGGAAGTGGGATGGGGGCTGGGCATGTCTGAGGCAGAGCTTAAGGGGGCTTCTCATGGCGTTGAGAACGTTCCTTGCGACTTCAGGCATGCAGCAGGGTGTTTTAGATGACCATTGTGAGATGGATGGAATAAGACTGGAGACAAGATGAATGCTGGGATCCTGCAATGCTCTTGCATGAGTGGCTGGTGGCTCACCTGAAAGAACTAATTATGTCTAAAAAAAATCAGGAATTTGTTTTGATTAGATAATACCTGTAATCCGAGGCATATTCAGGATCCTGATCTTAGTATTGTGGTTTAAAACCAACCCAGCAAAGGGAAAAATGCATGAGACTCATACTCCCAGTTTAGAGCAAGAACAAAGATTGAAGTAGAACTGTGGCTCAAGAGCTAGAGTGCTACCTTGAGCAAAGAAAAGCTAAGAAAAAGCTCCAGGTCTTGAGTTCAAGGCCAGGAATGAAAGAAGGAAGGTAAAAAAAGGGAAGTATGTGAGGAAGGGAAATATATAAATGAAAGAGAGAAGGAACTAGAAATTTAAAACTAGAGAATATTTAAAAGTCATCAGTCCTTCTAAGAAAAGTGTTGGAGTATGGGTTCTATATGTGGTGAACTGGAAGCCCAGCAGTGACTTGTTAACCAAAGAGTCACCATGATGAGCAAAGGATAGAAATCTGCATGAGCCTCTTAGCGGATGGAGTGACAGAAGAGAACCTCAGCTCCCATCCCATAGTTAGAAGTATATAGAGGTGGGGAAGTTGGCATCACCTTGATGTCATTGTGTCCATGGAGACTGGAAGCCATGGCTCTGTGAAAGCACAGTGTTCTGGTTACTGAGCTGGGAGGCTGAGGAGAGCCAAGTCCTGGCCATGAAGAAATCAGGGTGGCAGCAGAGCAACTCTGCTGCAGTGTGTGCCTGCTTGGCTGTTCTTATTCTGTGGTCGATCAGGCTGGAGCGGGTGATAGTAACTGTTTTGTGGTCACAAGCCCTTCACCAAGAGCTTCCTCTGGGATCCTCATAAGCTACAGGGTGGCTGGTGGTGGGATGTGTGTGGGGTGGAAGTGACAGAGGGATGGATGCATGGCAAGGTGGGTGAAGAGATGAGAGGAATGATGAGAGCCCAGTTCATTGGTTTCCAAGGTTAATGGGTGGGAGGTAGAGAGGCATGATGGAGGAATGATGGAGGCAGGGGAAGGTGGTGACAGAGTGAGGCCATCTGTAGTGCCAGCCTGGCCATCATGTGAAGCCCATAGGCAGCTTCCTGATCCTTCACTTAGTCCTGCTCCTTGTGGAGGGAATGTCACGTGTACCCAGAGGTAGGGGTGGGGCAATGTTAGTAGCACCTGGAAAACCATTGGCCTCTACCTGGGTGAGGGGTGGTTATGGCTCCCATGCTGGGTGGCCTGATAGCTATGGAACAGATCTCTCCTTAGCTACCACAGTCAGTGGCTGCTCTCCAGGGTTAGGGCACCTGCTCAGCCATCAGGACACCCGATGCCAGGACAGAGGCCTACAATTCAGATGGCAGCACAGGGGTGAAGATGATCTCACCGTAGCCCTAGTTACATGGCTGCCCCAGCATAAAGGACAGGATGAGCTGGGGGAAGATGTTCTCTGTGTTTTTCCACAGCCTATCCCGGCCTCTTCTTGTGTCTGATTAGACCAAGAGAGTACCAGGTTCCATCTCATAGTCCTGGTTCTTTTTCTTTTACAGTCATGAGGCTTGAACTCAGGTCCTGGGTACTGTCCCTGAGCTCTTTTGCTCAAGGATGATGCTCTACCATTTGAACCATAGTGCCATTTCCAGCTTTTCCTTTTCATGTGGATCTCTGATATGTCCAGTTCTGTGCCTGCAGGGAGGCACTCACCCCACAGACAGAGCCAACTCTGCCGTGACTGTGACTGCCCACAACCCTCACACCCACTCCTTGCACACCCCTCGACTCCAGTTTTAGCTCCTCTTGGACTGGGTGTCCAGCCTACCCCTTCCTACACTCACAAAGAGTCTACAATTGTCTTCCCAGGGTCCTTTCTTCTGCCAGCCAGAGTACAGACTGTGCACATCTTGACGATCACAGAGCTCAAAGCCAAAGGCTGAGATGCAGAAGGGGGTGACCCAGTAGCTGCACAGGGCCCAGGGATCATCCTGTGCATCCCCCAGCCTGTGACTTCCCCCACCCCCTTGGCAGTTAACTGGAAATGAGAGTTTCATGGACTTTCCTTTCTGGACTGGCTTCAAACAGAAGCTATGCACACTTTTCAAACCATACCTTAATGAAGAAGGGAAGCTTGATCTGGTGCTTAACTGGGTTGCACTTTGGCTCCGTTTGCTATGCCTCACGGGAGGGGGCTCATCATTTGTAGACTAAGATCTCATGACCTTCAAAGCCAAATGCTACCTGAAAGTTCAGGGTCCCAGCCTATGTGTTGGGCCGGGGTGAATACATTCTCTGTTATGCTGGGTCATCAACCCATGTTTTAAGCTGGAAGTAGGCAGTGCCACATTTGATAAGAACATCTGCCAGAGATTGTCACCTCATGAAAGCAGATTCTAAATTTGTATTCCATTTCCTGTGGTGGAGAAATCCCCTCCAACTTAGACAGGCTCACATCCACCTCCAGGTCACACTCCTAATGCACCCTTGAGTGTCCTCATGGTATTGAGATCTAAGTTTGTAGGGAATGCTGGTTTAGCCAATGAATTAGCTGGACAAGTGATGACAAACGTGTTGTGGATTAATATGAGAACAATTTAAGAAGCCCTGGAGGAGCATCAACCTGACCCTCTGTGGTGCTATAAATCTGATAGGATGTTCCAGACTGAGAAACAATCACATGGCTTTGTGTTTGGCATCCAGGCAAGTGGGTGCATGTCTTAGCTGTCAGCCAATACAGAGGAGGACATGAATAAGTGGGTGGAAAGCATCTGTCAGACCCCTGTCTGGGGGCAGGTGGAGAGAACATAGGAAGGTAGATACCATGGCTGTGGTGGGGCCAAAAAAAGGGTAAAAGAGGCAAAGGAACCAGGTACTGGTAGCTCAAGACTCTCATCCTAGCTTCTCAGGAGTTTGAGATCTGAGGATCACAATTCAAAGCCAGCCCAGGACAGAAACTCCATGAGACTCTTATCTGCAATAAACTACTGAATGCAAGAAGCTCAAGCTCAGTGACAGCATCCAGGCCTAGCGTTCAAAACCCAGGACTGGCAGAAAAAAGTATCAAAGCACAAGAAGGTGGCCAAAAGTTAGAGGGACTCTATCTTGACAAACAATACAATGATAAGTTGCACTCAGAAGACTTGCACAAAATCTGGAAACGCGTGAGACCTATCTATGTATGTTTCCGGTTTGTCTAAATATATATGTTTATGCATTTATATATTAGTATAGAGAGACAGATCAATACATATGACTATACATATGTACATAGCCAGACACTTATGGGTGGGTGGTATACTGTGTGAGAGTTTGTGTTTGTGTTTTGTGGATGGCTATCTCTGTTTAAGAAAGATAGAAAATATGTAAATATCTTTAAAAAAAACTTGATAAAATACAGAGAGACCTAAGCTCTTGAGGGAATCGGAAATGACAAGATTATTCACAGGCACGTTTATCCTTATGGATTCCTCAGCAAGTTTTAATTTTTTTCATTATTTTCTTTCTTTTTTTGAACCAGTGCTAAGGATTTCTCTCAGGGACCAGGTGCTGCCAATTACTAATTTTCTCATGGCTGGTACAAGAGGAACTGAGCCACAGTTAAACTTTTGCCTTATTTATTCGTGCTTAACTGAAGATAAAGATTTCTATCAGTGACTTTCTTTCAGGGGCTGGATTCTAACCAGGATCCCCAGACCTCAGGCTTCTCTATAGCTACAATTAACAATATGAGAACCCAGCACTGGGTTCCAATGCACAGGGCAAGAAATTGAGTGAATCTCTCAACTCCAATTAGCTATAATAAGCTACAAGTGAAAGACCAATACCTTTGAGGAAAAGATGCTGAGGGTTATCACACAGGCCCTATGAGTAAGCCCTAAACCCTGTACACATGTGTGCATGCACACATTGGCAGATACACACACACATGCACACACACAATATCTCAGGCAATATTGTATTTTGAATTAATATCCAAAGATTGGACAAAGGATAGCAAGTAATAAAATCTGTTTTTCTTGTCTACATTGAGGGAAAGGGATAAGTCACAAGATGCAGAAGCGAAGAATTCAGAGGCAAATGCTGTGAGTGAATAACTTGTAAAAAGCACATTTCTTTTCTTTTCTTTTCTTTTGTTTTTTCTGCCATTCCTGGGGCTTGCACTCAGGGCCTGAGCACTGCTCTTGGCTTTTCCCAAGTCTAGCCCTCTGCCACTTGAGCCGCATTGCCATATGGATTTTTATATCTGTGTGATATTAAGGACTCAAACCTAGATCTTCATGGATGCTAGGCAAGCACTCTACCCCTGGGCCAAACTCTAAACCCAGATAAAGTATTTATAAATAGTCATCATCATCATATCAAAATATCCTTTCTCCTACAAAGAATGAACACTTATCTATGTCTGTAAGACTTTTTTTTATATCACCAATGCTTCTGTGATTTTCCCACTTGCATTTTTACAGATGACAGCACAGATATTCATCAGGAAGAAAAATTGATTACGATACAGGAACCTAACAACGTCCTAGAAGATTGAAGTGAATACTATGTGCAAGACGGCCTGGGTGTTTCATCTATTTGTAGAGTGCTTGGCTACCACACAAAAAGACTCTGGTTTGATTCTGGAGTACTATATACATAGAAAACGCTGGAAGTGGTGCTGTGGCTTGGTGGGACAGCTATAGCCTAAAGAAAGCCTAAGAACAATGGTCAGGCTCTGAGGTCAAGTCCCAGGACTAGCAAAGAAAATGTGCAAGAGGCAAAATGCAAGCTGAGAAGGCACTGTGAAGCAAAATGTCTTGTGAAGGGTAAGGGGAATAGTGACAGTTAAGTTTGGATCTTACCTAAGAAAGGCTCCTTGAGCCTGAGACCAGGCTAGCACTTACGCCTAGTTAATGACTTGGGATTTGAACAAAAAGGTGTGCTGTTTACTACATCCATATGTGAGGTGGGAAAGGAGATTCAGCCTCCAGTATGTCTTTGGGGAGGAGCTTTGGTCATTGGGCCTTGAAAGGTGACCCTACCTACCTCACAATGGAACAGAATATGGAACACTGGTAACCAAGCCACTGCATGTGACAACCAGCTCAAGCCAGCTCCCTTGGCCTGTGGCTCAGGAGGAAGAAAGATGTTGCTGTGCTGTTGCCAAAGGTCAGGAGGCTCGGATCTCAGGCATGAGAGGTATGGATCTCTCACTTGAAGAAGTAGATTCTGGACCAGTGCCAAGCCAAAATTCCCATATATCAGGCATTTCTCTAGGAAGAAAGCCAGGAAACTCCAGGGCAACTCAGATGAGGTATATTGAGAGGAAACCTATTTGAACCCATCATCCTGCCCACACACTACAACCTTCTTGTGTACTTTCAAGTGACTATACTGAGATTAGAGTGTGTCATTTCCAACCTACTCTATTCCAATTCCTCAGTGTGAAGTGTGGTCCCATTCCTACGTTTGAAATATCCACTGTTTTGCCAACGTAATGTGATGGTAAGTCAGCTCAGACTCTGAATGAGCCTTGTAACCTATGGATCCTGGAGGAAGGCCTGTTGGAGGTGCTGCTGACAAAGCTGATCGCTGCCTACCAGAAAGGTGATCTCTTTTACGTGGGAAACTTCCTGCACAATTTCAAATAGTGGAGGACAATGTAGTAGTTGCTGGAAATTCTCTTGAAAAAGTGAGTGTTCCCCCTCCAAACCCAGGTTTGCTCACCCCTCCTGGCCAAGCCTTGGAATACTTGGCTCCTCTCTGAGCCTGTTTGGTTCACTGGGGTGTTCACAGGGGAGCTAAGCATGATACAAGTGCACAAACTACTTCATTATGACTGGGACACCATGCCATTTCATTTCCCTCACAAGCTACTGGAGTCTCAACAATGTGCTTACTGAGAAGTTGGATTTCAGGCATAAGTGGCTCCCAACTGCAGCCCTCACCTAGGTGACATCCTAGGAAATCCCATTTCCCAGTAAGAAATGAGGTGTCAGTAATAATGGCGGAGGCCTGTGAAATACTGGCGTCAGAGGAAAAGCTGGGGGCTGAATCACTTTTGAGCCATCAGGGAGGGATTGTGATAGCTTTGCCTGTTAGAACCTGAAAGCCTTTACATTTTGGTGTGTGGTCCAGTGCTGCCACTTGAACCTGAACCCAGGTCTAAATACCATTCCTTTGGTGTTCAAAAATTAGTACTGTACCATTTGAGTCATAGGTCAAGTTCTGGCTTTTTGCTGCCTAATTGAAGACAAGTGCCTTTAGACTTTTACTGACTAGACTGGCTTTCCACTGTGATCTTCAGAGCTCAGCCTGCTGGGTGGCTAAGATTAGAGGAATGAGCATTTAGTTCTTTATTTAGAGCATTCACTTATTGATTTATTTAGAGCATTTACTTAGTTAATTTAAGGTGCGTTTACTTTGGACAGATGCATAGAGGACTCTCTCAGAAGCTTCTGGAAGTGGGGTGTAAAAGTCATCCTGTTCTCGAGTGTCTCTTACCCCCCTCCCAGCACATAAGTGCACATCTCTGCAGGACAGCCACAGCATTAGAGTCCTGCAAGAAAGCGGCTTTGGTAAAAGGCTCAGGATGGAGAGAGAGGGCTCTCACTTTCCTTGTACCGAATGTGCCCACAGCATCATGTGTTCCATCTATACGATGTGAATGGACTTCTACCCCAGTGATTTCTACGAGTTCAAGAACTGCCACACCCTGACACAACTCAAGCTCTATATGAGGCTCCACATGCCGGCTTTGGACCTGCTCATCTAAACACATACTTTTTGACCAGCTGGAGGAATGTGCGACCAGTAAGACCAAGAAAAAGTAGAAGTCCTGGTGTGGGTGCCACAGAGCCTGTGAGTAGGAAGCCCATGTGGTCTAGATATTGGTTGGCCCTTACTTCTACAGAGCTTGGCAAAATGCCCTTTATGGGTGGTGTCAGCCAGGTAATGTCTGTCCTCTGAAAGGACTCGGGAATAAGCACTCATTAGAAAGACCCTACACCTCCTCAGTGTTCAGTCCAAACTCCAGTTCTACAGGTTCCTCCATTAGATCCTCATGGAAGTTGAGTGACACTTCAACTTGCAGAGTCCACTCTGTCCACTCTGTACCTATTTCCATTCTTAGGTTTGGGTCATCGTGGAAGAGCTTATCCTGAACTCCGGATGAAAAACCCACCAATGGAGCTGGTGAGTGATGGAGACTGAGAATCATCACTGCACTCCAGAAACCATGGGCCTTCTGTAGAAATTACCAAACAGGTTTAGAGTCCTGTGGATATAACTTTTGCTCTGAACCCCATGTGTGACACAGCTGAACCTGCAGATACTATGGAGGAAGAAAAAGAGCAGCCAGATTTCCTTCCGTTTCCTTTCACACTCCACCCAGAGTCAGTCCATCTGAGTCAGAGTAACACTCCACTTATTGTGCAAGCTGAAGGGGCACACGCTGGGCTCATGGAAAATGTCCCCATGGGAAATAGCAAGTGTACTCTCAATACTGGATTCATTGGAGGAAAATGAATCCATCCTCACAGAATATCCAGACCAATCCATCTCACTGAAAGAGACTCAATCTCCATTCGACAAACCAGAATCCATCCCCCTCTTAACTCAGGAAGGACATTCTGTTTCTCATGAGGAAGGAGACCCTTCTGAGGACTCTGAAGGAGAATTACTGTCTGAAGGCAACTTGGAGGCCAGTCTGGATTTAGAGCTTCCCTGTCCCCTTCCTAAAATGACATCTCTTTATCTTGCTCTCATGATTCTTGTCAAGTATTCATTGTATTTACTTTGCTAACTTTTAAACTCTCATTGTTAATATTATGGTGTGCAGTTCTTCAGTGCTTATTATACTGTGTTTCATTTTCCACTTATAATGTGAGACCTCAGACACATAGGTCCTGGGTGGGCCAAAAACCAGACAGGTCTGGTCCCATAGAAGACAACCTTACTGGATATACAGGGAACTATGAAATGCATGGAATCACCAGGAATCCAGGCCAGGCCTCCATGGAAAGACAAGTCAGCTACCAAAGCTTAAGGACAGAGCAGATGCCTAGAAATGTGTTTTGTCAATCGGGAGAAGTGCCAGAGTAACTGTAATATTATGTGGGACTCTGTTCTGTGAGTTCAAGTCTGTTTATATATCCAGTGTGCTTTGTACAAATATTTAAGAAAATTAAAACTCCACAATAGCATCAAAAATCTACTTTGGCTTTGAATGTGGCCTAGTTGTAGAGTGCTCGCCTAGTATAAAAGAAGACCTTGATTCAATTCCTCCGCACTGCATACACAGAAAAAGCAGATGGGGCACTGTGGCTCAGGTGTCAGAGTGCCACCCTTGAACAAATGTGGCCAAGGACAGTTCCTGGTCCCTCAGTTCAAGCCCCAGGACTAGCGAAACAAGAAATCATAGCATTTTCCACACATTTGGAAATAAATCTGTTTTATCTAACCCTACTTCTTTTTTGCCAGTCCAGAGTGTGTGCCACCAAGCCAAACTACTGGCCCCCAACCTTACTATTTTTAATCATTTAATTTTTTTACATAATCATATTTCATGCTGTCTGTACACCCTCGAGTAAGACATCCACAACTTCCATGCCTGAGACTCGAGTTTCCTGACCTTTGGCAACAGCACAGCAACATCTTTCTTCCTCCTGAGCCACAGGCCAAGTGAGCTGGCTTGAGCTGGTTGTTAGTTACAGCGGCTTGGTTACCAGGGTTCCATATTCTGTTCCATTGTGAGGGAGGCAGGGTCACCTTTCAGGGCCCAATGACCAAAGACCCTTGCTCACAAAAGACCTCACCAAAGACATACTGGAGGCTGAATCTCTCCTCCAGTCTCACAATATACATGTGGATGTAGTATACAGCACACCTTATTTGTCCAATCCCAATGTCTTCCACTAGGCCCAACTACCAGTCTGGTCTCAGGCTCAAGGAGCCTTTCTTAGGTAAGATCCAAACTTAAGGGTCAATATTGCCCTCATCCTTTACAAAACATTTGCTTCACAGTGCCTTCTCTGCCTGCATTTTGCCCCTTGTCGAATTTTTTTTGTTTTTGCTAGTCTTGGGACTTGACCTCAGAGTGTGAACATTGTTCTTGGGCTTTCTTTAGGCTTTAGCTGTCCCACCGAGCCACAGCACCACTAGCAGCGTTTTCTATGTATGTGGTAATGAGGAATCAAACCTGAGGCTTACTGCTTGGTAGCCAAGGACTCTCCCACTAGGTCAAACACACAGGGCATCTTGCACATATTTTTGACATCAATCTACTAGGATATTATTAGGTTTCTGTATCCTAATCAATTTTTTCCTGATGATTAGCTTTGCTGTCATGTGTAAAAAATGCAAGAGGGAAAAACACAGAAGAATTAGTGAAATTAAAAAAAGGCATTAGACACAGTTAAGTGTTCATTCTTTGTAGGAGAAAGGATATTTGGATATGATGATGATGATGATGACTTTATAATTACTATGTCAGGGTTGAGAGTTTGGCATAGTGGTAGAGTGCTTGCCTAGCATCCATGAAGATCTGGGTTTGAATCCTCAGTACCACATAGATAGAAAATCTAGATGTGGCACTGTGGCTCAAGTGGCAGAGGGCTAGACTTGAGAAAACCCGAGGACAGTGCTCAGGCCCTGAATTCAAGCCCCAAGACTGGCAGAAAGATAAAAGAAAATAAAAATGCTTTTTACGAGCTAATTCACTCACAGCATTTGCTTCTGAAATCTTCGCTTCTGCATCTTGTGAAATACCCCTTTCCCTCAACGTAGACAAGAAAAACAGATCCATCCCATGGTCCACTGTGAGGCCACTGGTTGGGCTAAGAGCTAGTCGTGCAGCAACACATAAGTTTTATTCTAATACTTTCCAAACTTTGTACTCAAATATGCTACCTACTTACCAACTTAGGTCAGTTATCCTTATGCTATAACTTTTCTTCATTACTACAATATTCTTACACTCCTACGTTAATCCTCTTGCACCTCCCCTGACCTCTCTCATTCTTTTTTTCTATCTCTGGACCTCTGCTCGTCTTTCAACCCTTATACTGCACGGATCTACACTTGATGGCTGTTGAGCAATATTGTATATGTAGGTGGTTAATTATTCTCTAGGCTCAGAGGGACTTAAAGACAATAGAGATTGGATTGAGAGGCTTATTGTTTTGGGTATAAATCGCTTATCAGTGGTTGTATTAGGCTGGTGTGTAAGTGCACAAAAAGAAAGAGTGATAATACCAATCAAAACTTGTGAACATCTAGTGTCTGCCAGGTACAGAGGTCTAGGTTGGTTATATCTGAAGAACTATAATCGTATTTAGTAGTAATCTTGCTCCCATTTTCAAATGGGCAGAACAAGAAACTCAAGAAAAATGTCAAATCAAGAAACAACATCCCCCACCCAATGTAAACAGACAATGGAACAGTCACTGGCAAACCTAGAGGAGAGTCTTCCAATTGCTACACAAATGCAATTGATAAACATCATTAATAAAAAATGTGAAAATATAAAGAAAGAGATAATGGAGGAAGCCATACCTGAACAAGAGTAAAGCAAAAACAAGGTGATAAGTGAAAAAGAAGAAGCCATAAAGGAGGCCATAATAAAGGTTTTTCAAAGAAAGATGGATGAATTCAAAGAATCCACAAATAAAAACGTGACCAAACTCCAGCAAATGTCCAAAGAAAATAAAGCTACTGAGCTAACCACTCAAAAGGAAATCAAGGAGATAAAGAAATCCATACATGATCTAAAACAAGGGATGCAAGGCATCAAAAGTGAGCAATTAGAAGCAAGGGAGATGAAAAATAAAGTAGATAGCTTTGATAGCAGGTTAGACATTGCAGAGGAGAGAATTTCCGTGGCTGAAGATAATTTAGGTATTATAAAGAACAGAAAATGAGTCAATCCAAATCTAGGAAATATGAGAGAGCGCTTCAGGAGGTCCAAGATACAATTAGGAAGCCTAATTTAAGGCTAGTTGGTACTGAGGAGGGCGTGGAGAAAGAGTTCAATGGTATTGGAAATATACTTCAGGGAATCATCTCAGAGAATTTCCCAAATATCCGGAAGGGCAGGCCCATCCAGATACGAGAAGCTTTTAGAACCCCAAACAGACCTGACCAGAAAAGAACATCCCACCGCCACATTGTGATCCGAACTGGATCAATAGAAACGAAAGGAAAGATCCTAAAGGCAGCCAGGGAAAAGGGATCAGTAACCTACAAATGCAAACCAATCACAATAACCCCAGATTTCTCAGCAGAGACCATGCAAGCACGAAGTGACTGGAAGCATATATGTCATGCCCTTATATCAAATAACTACCAACCAAGAATACTGTAGCCAGCTAAGCTCTCATTCATAACTGAGGGAAAAATAAAAACATTCCATTCCAGGGAAAAGCTGCAACAATATGTCGAAACAAAACCAACACTACAGAGAATTCTCAAAGATGCTCTATACATAGAAAACCAAAATAAATGCAATATAGGGAAAGAAATGGCACCTAAACAGCATACCATCTAAGGACCACAAGAACTGTCAAGACACAGGCCCTACTAAAAGCTTTTAAAAATGGTAGGAACTAATAAATATCTCTCAATCCGAACTCTCAATATCAATGGATTTAACTCTCCAATTAAACGGCATAGGTTGTCTAGTTGGATCAAAAAGCAAGAGCCATCGTTCTGCTGACTTCGAGAGACACATCTTACCCAAAAACAATCATCTTTTGAAAGTGAGAGGTTGGAATAAACTCTATCAAGCTAACTGCCCCCATAAACAGGCTAGAGTTGCCATCCTCATATCAGATACAATAGACTTCAAACTAAAATTAGTAAGAAAAGACAAAGAAGGTTACTACATACTACTAAAGGGATCTTTCCTCCCGGAAGACATAACAATCCTAAATATTTACACACCCAATCCCGGAGCTCCAAACTTCATCAAGCAAACTTTACTTACACTGAAACCATACATAGATCGAAATACAGTGATTGTTGGTGAGTTTAACACACCACTCTCACCTATGGACAGATCAACAAGGCAAAAACTCAACAGAGAAACCTTAGAACTGAACAACTATATAGACCAACTAGATCTAACAGACATCTGCAGAATATTCCACCCAGTAACACCACAATATACGTTTTTCTCAGCAGCACATGGAACATTTTCCAAAATAGACCACATCTTAGGCCATAAAGCAAACCTTGACAGATTCAGAAACACTGAAATTATTCCATGCACACTCTCAGACTATAAAGGCATCAAATTGGAGCTGAACACACATCTCCACCAAAGAAAACCCTGTAACTCATGGAGACTGAACCACACATTGTTGAATCAAAAACAATGGGTAATCGAAGAGATCAGAACAGATATCCAACTGTTTATGAAATTTAACAATAAGGAGCACACAAATATCAACTCCTTAGGGACACAACAAAGGCAGTACTCAGAGGAAAATTTATAGCGCGGAGTGCCTACAACAGCAAGTTGGAAAAATGGCAAACCAACTAGTTAATGTCTCACATAACCTCCTTGAAAAAGAGCAACAAACCAACCCTAAACCCATTAGGAGAAAGCAAATTATTAAAATCAAAGCAGAATTAGATGATTAGGAATAAAAAAAACTATAGAAAGAATCAACAAAACAAGGAGTTGGTTCTTGAAAGAATTAACAAAATTGACAAGCCCTTAGCAAATCTTACCAAAAAAAGAAGAGAGCATATCGAAATAAACAAAATCGCAGATGAAAATGGTAATATCACTACAGAAATTACCAAGATCCAGAATATCATGAGGGAATACTTCTCAAACCTTTACGCCAACAAATTTGAGAATCTAGAAGAAATGGATGAATTCCTAGACAATATTAACATACACACACTGAACCAGGAAGAGCTAACCCAACTCAACAGGCCTATTTCAAGCTCTGAAATAGAAATGGAAATTAGACAACTTCCACTTAAAAAGAGCCCAGGGCCAGATGGATTCACAGCTGAATTCTATAAGG
The DNA here is from genome assembly GCA_024803745.1 of Megascapheus bottae. Classification (NCBI taxonomy): domain Eukaryota; kingdom Metazoa; phylum Chordata; class Mammalia; order Rodentia; family Geomyidae; genus Megascapheus; species Megascapheus bottae. The sequence continues at coordinate 2,932,549 of JANJXV010000054.1, read as the reverse complement.
TCTTCAAAGCAGAGCTCACACCAATACTCCTCAAGCTCTTCAACGAAATTGAAAATGAAGATTCTTTACTAAACTGATTCTGTGAAGCCAGCATATCCCTCATCCCCAAACCAGACAGAGATTCATCAAAGAAAGAGATCTATAGACCCATTTCTTTGATGAACCTCGATGCAAAACTTCTCAACAAAATACTGGCCAACCGTCTACAACAACTCATCAAAAAAATATACACTATGATCAAACTGGATTCATCACAGGGAGGCAAAGCTGGTTCAACATACACAAATCAATCACTAAAATTCAACACATCAACAGGAGCAGGGAAAAATCACATGATTGTCTCAATAGATGTGGAAAAGGCATTTGACAAGATCCAAAACCCCTTTATGTTAAAAGATGTGGAGAAACTAGGAATCCATGGAACATTTCTCAATGTAATAAAGGCTGTGTATGAGAAACCCACTGCTAATATTATACTTAATGGTGAAAATCTAAAGCCATTCCCTCTAAAATCAGGAACGAGACAAGGATGCCCACTCTCTCCACTCCTTTTTAACATAGTACTAGAATTCCTAGGCAGTGCAATAAGGCAAGAAGCAAGCATAAAGGGGATCCAAGTAGGGAAAGAAGAAATAAAACTATCCCTCTTGCAGATGACATGATTCTGTATTTAAAGAATCCTATAGACTCTACTCCCAAGCTCTTGAGCTGATTCAAAGCTTTGGAAGGGTAGCAGGCCATAAAATCAACCCTCACAAATCAACTGCCTTACTTTCCGCCAACACTGAGAGGAACGAGGCAATAATCAGGAAAGAAAATCCTTTCACAATAGCCTCAAAGAAAATAAAGTATCTAGCAATTAGCTTAACTAAGAATGTAAAGGACAGTTTAGATGAAAATTTTAAAACCCTAAAAAAGGAAATTAAAGCAGAACTAAGGAAATGGAAAAATCTCCCGTGATCCTGGATTGGAAGAATCAACATTGTGAAAATGACAATCTTGCCAAGGGCTATCTACAAATTCAATGTAATACCCATCAACATCCCAATGTCATTCTTTAAAGAAATAGAAGAGGCAATTCAAAATTTCATATGGAATAATAAAAGACCCCGTATAGCAAAACCACTTCTTAGCAGAAAGAACAGCGCTGGAGGAATTTCAATTCCAAACTTAAGGCTCTATTACAGAGCTATAATTCTCAAAACAGCTTGGTACTGGCGCAAGAACAGGCCTGAAGTCCAATGGAGTAGAACTGCGGACCCAGATATTAAACCACAGACCTATGGCCACCTAATCTTTGACCAGGGAGCCAAAAAAATAGAATGGAAGAAAGATAGCCTCTTCAACAAGTTGTGCTTGCAGAACTGGTTAAACACCTGCAGAAAACTAAAGTTGGATCCTTCTTTGTCCCCTTGCACTAGAATTAACTCCAAATGGATCAAAGACGTGGAGGTACAAGCTGACACACTGAAAAGTGTACAGGAAGGAATAGGAGATACACTAGGCCTCCTTGGTACAGGTCGAAACTTTCTTAATAAGGACCAAGAATCACAACAAATCAGAGAAAGGCTGGATAAGTGGGACTGCATTAAACTGCAGAGCTTTTGTATGGCAACGGATATATCTAGTAAACTAATCAGGAAGCCTACAGAGTGGGAGAAGATCTTCACCACCCAAACAACGGACCAAGGCCTTATATCTAAAATATATCAACAACTCAAAAAATTGAATCACTCCAAAACTAACCTCCAAAGTAACACCCATCCCATTACAAAATGGGCCAAAGACTTAAAGAGAGTCTTCTCTGAAGAAGAAACAAAAATGGCCTATAGACACATGAAGAAATGCTCAACATCTCTGGTCATAAATGAAATGCAAATCAAAACAAGTCTAAGATTCCACCTAATCCAGTTAGAATGGCCAGGATCAGGAAAACGAATGACAACAGATGCTGGAGGGGATGTGGTCAGGAGGGATCACTACTACACTGTTGGTGGGAGTGCAAACTCGTTCAACCACTATGGAAAGCAGTGCGGCAGTGCCTCAAAACGCTAAACATACAACTCCCCTATGACCCAGCAATTCCAGTACTTGGCATTTACCCAACAATCCAGAAACAAGGGCATACTAAACCCACTAGCACAACAATGTTCATTGCAGCACTATTCACCATAGCAAAGATATGGAATCAACCCAGATGTCCCTCAGTTGATGAGTGGATCAACAAGTTGTGGTATTTGTACACAATGGAATTCTATGCTGCTGTCAGAAAGAATGACATCGCCCCATTTGTTAGGAAATGGAAAGACTTAGAACAAATCATATTAAGTGAAGTAAGCCAGACTCAAAGGAACTTAGGCTCAGTGGTTTCCCTCATTCGTCATAATCAGTAGAAACCTTGGGCTCTACTAGCAGAGATTGGCAATAGAGCAAAAGGCCATATATAAGGCCATATAATGTGAAGCTAATTGAAAGGACCTCCAGGATATTGACACAAAAGCCATATCATGAATGATTGTTGTCCTTAATGTACTATGTTGTCTCTCATCTCGCTTGCTGTCCCTTGGTTATCCCATATTGGTATAGTATCTCACTTTGTTATCTGATAAATTGAATTTATTTGTATTTGGATATTTGAAATTTGATAGGGAAGGGGGGAAAACCAAGACAGGTGGGGGGTGTGGGGTTGGAGGGAAATGGGTACCAAGACATGTGAAAGGGTATCAATGTATGTAAATTAATGCACCTTCCATCTGGCAAATATCATCTAACCCTTTTACTAATTACAATAAAAAAATGAAAAAAAAGAAAGTTGTAGTGTGTGGGGAGGATGATGGGGTCAAATACATTTCTTCTTAGAACTTTACCTCATCTGGTTGCCCTGGATTTTCCTGGCCTTCTTCTTAGAGAAAGTTCTGTTATACTGGATTTGTGGCTTGGCAATGATCTAGCATGTACATCTTCGAGTAAGACCTCCACAACTTCCATGCCTGAGACTCGAGTTTCCTGACCTTTGGCAACAGCACAGCAACACCTTTCTTCCTCCTGAGCCACAGGCCAAGTGAGCTGGCTTGAGCTGGTTGTTAGTTACAGTGGCTTGGTTACCAGGGTTCCATATTCTGTTCCATTGTGAGGGAGGCATGGTCACCTTTCAGGGCCCAATGACCAAAGACCCTTTCTCACAAAAGACCTCACCAAAGACATACTGGAGCCTGAATCTCTCCTCCAGTCTCACAATATACATGTGGATGTAGTATACAGCACACCTTATTTGTCCAATCCCAATGTCTTCCACTAGGCCCAACTACCAGTCTGGTCTCAGGCTCAAGGAGCCTTTCTTAGGTAAGATCCAAACTTAAGGATCAATATTGCCCTCATCCTTTACAAAACATTTGCTTCACAGTGCCTTCTCTGCCTGCATTTTGCCCCTTGTCGAATTTTTTTTGTTTTTGCTAGTCTTGGGACTTGACCTCAGAGTGTGAACATTGTTCTTGGGCTTTCTTTAGGCTTTACCTGTCCCACCGAGCCAGAGCACCACTTGCAGCGTTTTCTATGTATGTGGTAATGAGGAATCAAACCTGAGGCTTACTGCTTGGTAGCCAAGGACTCTCCCACTAGGTCAAACACACAGGGCATCTTGCACATATTTTTGACGTCAATCTACTAGGATATTATTAGGTTTCTGTATCCTAATCAATTTTTTCCTGATGATTAGGTTTGCTGTCATGTGTAAAAAATGCAAGAGGGAAAAACAGAAGAATTAGTGAAATTAAAAAAAAAGCATTAGACACAGTTAAGTGTTCATTCTTTGTAGGAGAAAGGATATTTGGATATGATGATGATGATGATGACTTTATAATTACTATGTCAGGGTTGAGAGTTTGGCATAGTGGTAGAGTGCTTGCCTAGCATCCATGAAGATCTGGGTTTGATTGCTCAGTACCACATAGATAGAAAATCTAGATGTGGCACTGTGGCTCAAGTGGCAGAGTGCTAGACTTGAGAAAAGCCGAGGACAGTGCTCAGGCCCTGAATTCAAGCCCCAAGACTGGCAGAAAGATAAAAGAAAATAAAAATGCTTTTTACGAGCTAATTCACTCACAGCATTTGCTTCTGAAATCTTCGCTTCTGCATCTTGTGAAATACCCCTTTCCCTCAACGTAGACAAGAAAAACAGATCCATCCCATGGTCCACTGTGAGGCCACTGGTTGGGCTAAGAGCTAGTCGTGCAGCAACACATAAGTTTTATTCTAATACTTTCCAAACTTTGTACTCAAATATGCTACCTACTTACCAACTTATGTCAGTTATCCTTATGCTATAACTTTTCTTCATTACTACAATATTCTTACACTCCTACGTTAAACCTCTTGCACCTCCCCTGACCTCTCTCATTCTTTTTTTCTATCTCTGGACCTCTGCTCATCTTTCAACCCTTATACTGCACGGATCTACACTTGATGGCTGTTGAGCAATATTGTATATGTAGGTGGTTAATTATTCTCTAGGCTCAGAGGGACTTAAAGACAATAGAGATTGGATTGAGAGGCTTATTGTTTTGGGTATAAATCGCTTATCAGTGGTTGTATTAGGCTGGTCTGTAAGTGCACAAAAAGAAAGAGTGCTAATACCAATCAAAACTTGTGAACATCTAGTGTCTGCCAGCTACAGAGGCCTAGGTTGGTTATATCTGAAAAACTATAATCGTATTTAGTAGTAATCTTGTTCCCATTTTCAAATGGGCAGAACAAGAAACTCAAGAAAATGTCAAATCAAGAAACAACATCCCCCACCCAATGTAAACAGACAATGGAACAGTCACTGGCAAACCTAGAGGAGAGTCTTCCAATTGCTACACAAATGCAATTGATAAACATCATTAATGAAAAATGTGAAAATATAAAGAAAGAGATAATGGAGGAAGCCATACCTGAACAAGAGGAAAGCAAAAACAAGGTGATAAGTGAAAAAGAAGAAGCCATAAAGGAGGCCATAATAAAGGTTTTTCAAAGAAAGATGGATGAATTCAAAGAATCCACAAATAAAAACGTGACCAAACTCCAGCAAATGTCCAAAGAAAATAAAGCTACTGAGCTAACCACTCAAAAGGAAATCAAGGAGATAAAGAAATCCATACATGATCTAAAACAAGGGATGCAAGGCATCAAAAGTGAGCAATTAGAAGCAAGGGAGATGAAAAATAAAGTAGATAGCTTTGATAGCAGGTTAGACATTGCAGAGGAGAGAATTTCCGTGGCTGAAGATAATTTAGGTATTATAAAGAACAGAAAATGAGTCAATCCAAATCTAGGAAATATGAGAGAGCGCTTCAGGAGGTCCAAGATACAATTAGGAAGCCTAATTTAAGGCTAGGTGGTATTGAGGAGGGCGTGGAGAAAGAGGTCAATGGTATTGGAAATATACTTCAGGGAATCATCTCAGAGAATTCCCCAAATATCCAGAAGGGCAGGCCCATCCAGATACGAGAAGCTTTTAGAACCCCAAACAGACCTGACCAGAAAAGAACATCCCACCGCCACATTGTGATCCGAACTGGATCAATAGAAACGAAAGGAAAGATCCTAAAGGCAGCCAGGGAAAAGGGATCAGTAACCTACAAAGGCAAACCAATCAGAATAGCCCCAGATTTCTCAGCAGAGACCATGCAAGCACGAAGTGACTGGAAGCATATATGTCATGCCCTTATATCAAATAACTACCAACCAAGAATACTGTAGCCAGCTAAGCTCTCATTCATAACTGAGGGAAAAATAAAAACATTCCATTCCAGGGAAAAGCTGCAACAATATGTCGAAACAATACCAACACTACAGAGAATTCTCAAAGATGCTCTATACATAGAAAACCAAAATAAATGCAATATAGGGAAAGAAAAGGCACCTAAACAGCATACCATCTAAGGACCACAAGAACTGTCAAGACACAGGCCCTACTAAAAGCTTTTAAAAATGGTAGGAACTAATAAATATCTCTCAATCCGAACTCTCAATATCAATGGATTTAACTCTCCAATTAAACGGCATAGGTTGTCTAGTTGGATCAAAAAGCAAGAGCCATCGTTCTGCTGACTTCGAGAGACACATCTTACCCAAAAACAATCATCTTTTGAAAGTGAGAGGTTGGAATAAACTCTATCAAGCTAACTGCCCCCATAAACAGGCTAGAGTTGCCATCCTCATATCAGATACAATAGACTTCAAACTAAAATTAGTAAGAAAAGACAAAGAAGGTTACTACATACTACTAAAGGGATCTTTCCTCCCGGAAGACATAACGATCCTAAATATTTACACACCCAATCCCGGAGCTCCAAACTTCATCAAGCAAACTTTACTTACACTGAAACCATACATAGATCGAAATACAGTGATTGTTGGTGAGTTTAACACACCACTCTCACCTATGGACAGATCAACAAGGCAAAAACTCAACAGAGAAACCTTAGAACTGAACAACTATATAGACCAACTAGATCTAACAGACATCTGCAGAATATTCCACCCAGTAACACCACAATATACGTTTTTCTCAGCAGCACATGGAACATTTTCCAAAATAGACCACATCTTAGGCCATAAAGCAAACCTGGACAGATTCAGAAACACTGAAATTATTCCTTGCACACTCTCAGACCATAAAGGCATCAAATTGGAGCTGAACACACATCTCCACAAAAGAAAACCCTGTAACTCATGTAGACTGAACAACACATTGTTTAATCAAAAACAATGGGTAATCGAAGAGATCAGAACAGATATCCAACTGTTTATGAAATTTAACAATAAGGAGCACACAAATATCAACTCCTTAGGGACACAACAAAGGCAGTACTCAGAGGAAAATTTATAGCGCGGAGTGCCTACAACAGCAAGTTGGAAAAATGGCAAACCAACTAGTTAATGTCTCACCTTAACCTCCTGGAAAAAGAGCAACAAACCAACCCTAAACCCATTAGGAGAAAGAAAATTATTAAAATCAAAGCAGAATTAAATGATTTGGAATAAAAAAACTATAGAAAGAATCAACAAAACAAGGAGTTGGTTCTTGAAAGAATTAACAAAATTGACAAGCCCTTAGCAAATCTTACCGAAAAAAGAAGAGAGCATATCGAAATAAACAAAATCGCAGATGAAAATGGTAATATCACGACAGAAATTACCAAGATCCAGAATATCATGAGGGAATACTTCTCAAACCTTTACGCCAACAAATTTGAGAATCTAGAAGAAATGGATGAATTCCTAGACAATATTAACATACACACACTGAACCAAAAAGAGCTAACCCAACTCAACAGGCCTATGTCAAGCTCTGAAATAGAAATGGAAATTAGACAACTTCCACTTAAAAAGAGCCCAGGGCCAGATGGATTCACAGCTGAATTCTATAAGGTCTTCAAAGCAGAGCTCACACCAATACTCCTCAAGCTCTTCAACGAAATTGAAAATGAAGGTTCTTTACTAAACTGATTCTGTGAAGCCAGTATATCCCTCATCCCTAAACCAGACAGAGATTCATCAAAGAAAGAGATCTATAGACCCATTTCTTTGATGAACATCGATGCAAAACTTCTCAACAAAATACTGGCCAACCGTCTATAACAACTCATCAAAAAAATATACATTATGATCAAACTGGATTCATCACAGGGAGGCAAAGCTGGTTCAACATACACAAATCAATTAATATAATTCAACACATCAACAGGAGCAGGGATAAAATCACATGATTGTCTCAATAGATGCGGAAAAGGCATTTGACAAGATCCAAAACCCCTTTATGTAAAAACATGTGGAGAAACTAGGAATCCATGGAACATTTCTCAATGTAATAAAGGCTGTGTATGAGAAACCCACTGCTAGTATTATACTTAATGGTGAAAATCTAAAGCCATTCCCTCTAAAATCAGGAACGAGACAAGGATTCCCACTCTCTCCACTCCTTTTTAACATAGTACTAGAATTCCTAGGCAGTGCAATATGGCAAGAAGCAAGCATAAAGGGGATCCAAGTAGGGAAAGAGGAAATAAAATTATCCCTCTTTGCAGATGACATGATTCTGTATTTAAAGAATCCTATAGACTCTACTCCCAAGCTCCTTGAGCTGATTCAAAGCTTTGGAAGGGTAGCAGGCCATAAAATCAACCCTCACAAATCAACTGCCTTACTTTCCGCCAACACTGAGAGGAACGAGGCAATAATCAGGAAATAAAATCCTTTCACAATAGCCTCAAAGAAAATAAAGTACCTAGCAATTAGCTTAACTAAGAATGTAAAGGACCGTTTAGATGAAAATTTTAAAACCCTAAAAAAGGAAATTAAAGCAGAACTAAGGAAATGGAAAAACCTCCCATGCTCCTGGATTGGAAGAATCAACATTGTGAAAATGACAACCTTGCCAAGGGCTATCTACAAATTCAATGTAATACCCATCAACATCCCAATGTCATTCTTTAAAGACATAGAAGAGACAATTCAAAATTTCATATGGAATAATAAAAGACCCCATATACCAAAAACACTTCTTAGCAGAAAGAACAGCGCTGGAGTAATTTCAATTCCAAACTTAAGACTCTATTACAGAGCTATAATTCTCAAAACAGCTTGGTACTGGCACAAGAACAGGCCTGAAGTCCAATGGAGTAGAACTGCGGACCCAGATATTAAACCACAGACCTATGGCCACCTAATCTTTGACCAGGGAGCCAAAAAAATAGAATGGAAGAAAGATAGCCTCTTCAACAAGTTGTGCTGGCAGAACTGGTTAAACACCTGCAGAAAACTAAAGTTGGATCCTTCTTTGTCCCCTTACACTAGAATTAACTCCAAATGGATCAAAGACGTGGAGGTAAAAGCTGACACACTGAAAAGTTTACAGGAAGGAATAGGAGATACACTAGGCCTCCTTGGTACAGGTCGAAACTTTCTTAATAAGGACCAAGAATCACAACAAATCAGAGAAAGGCTGGATAAGTGGGACTGCATTAAACTGCAGAGCTTTTGTATGGCAACGGATATAGCTAGTAAACTAATCAGGAAGCCTACAGAGTGGGAGAAGATCTTCACCACCCAAACAACGGACCAAGGCCTCATATCTAAAATATATCAACAACTCAAAAAATTGAATCACTCCAAAACTAACCTCCAAAGTAACCCCCATCCCATTACAAAATGGGCCAAAGACTTAAAGAGAGTCTTCTCTGAAGAAGAAACAAAAATGGCCTATAGACACATGAAGAAATGCTCAACATCTCTGGTCATAAAAGAAATGCAAATCAAAACAAGTCTAAGATTCCACCTAACTCCAGTTAGAATGGCCAGTATCAGGAAAACGAATGATAACAGATGCTGGAGGGGATGTGCCCAGGAGGGATCACTACTACACTGTTGGTGGGAGTGCAAACTCGTTCAACCACTATGGAAAGCAGTGTGGCAGTGCCTCAAAACGCTAAACATACAACTCCCCTATGACCCAGCAATTCCAGTACTTGGCATTTACCCAACAATCCAGAAACAAGGGCATACTAAACCTACTAGCACAACAATGTTCATTGCAGCACTATTCACCATAGCAAAGATATGGAATCAACCCAGATGTCCCTCAGTTGATGAGTGGATCAACAAGTTGTGGTATTTGTACACAATGGAATTCTATGCTGCTGTCAGAAAGAATGACATCGCCCCATTTGTTAGGAAATGGAAAGACTTAGAACACATCATATTAAGTGAAGTAAGCCAGACTCAAAGGAACTTAGGCTCAGTGGTTTCCCTCATTCGTCATAATCAGTAGAAACCTTGGGCTCTACTAGCAGAGATTGGCAATAGAGCAAAAGGCCATATATAAGGCCATATAATGTGAAGCTAATTGAAAGGACCTCCAGGATATTGACACAAAAGCCATATAATGAATGATTGTTGTCCTTAATGTACTATGCTATCTCTCATCTCGCTTGCTGTCCCTTGGTTATCCCATATTGGTATAGTATCTCACTCTGTTATCTGATCTATTGAATTTATTTGTATTTGGATATTTGAAATTTGATAGGGAAGGGGGGAAAACCAAGACAGGTGGGGGGTGTGGGGTTGGAGGGAAATGGGTACCAAGACATGTGAAAGGGTATCAATGTATGTAAATTAATGCACCTTCCATCTGGCAAATATCATCTAACCCTTTTACTAATTACAATAAAAAAATGAAAAAAAAAGAAAGTTGTAGTGTGTGGGGAGGATGATGGGGTCAAATACATTTCTTCTTAGAAATTTACCTCATCTGGTTGCCCTGGATTTTCCTGGCCTTCTTCTTAGAGAAAGTTCTGTTATACTGGATTTGTGGCTTGGCAATGATCTAGCATGTACATCTTCGAGTAAGACATCCACAACTTCCATGCCTGAGACTCGAGTTTCCTGACCTTTGGCAACAGCACAGCAACATCTTTCTTCCTCCTGAGCCACAGGCCAAGTGAGCTGGCTTGAGCTGGTTGTTAGTTACAGTGGCTTGGTTACCAGGGTTCCATATTCTGTTCCATTGTGAGGGAGGCAGGGTCACCTTTCAGGGCCCAATGACCAAAGATCCTTGCTCACAAAAGACCTCACCAAAGACATACTGGAGGCTGAATCTCTCCTCCGTTCTCACAATATACATGTGGATGTAGTATACAGCACACCTTATTTGTCCAATCCCAATGTCTTCCACTAGGCCCAACTACCAGTCTGCTCTCAGGCTCAAGGAGCCTTTCTTAGGTAAGATCCAAACTTAAGGGTCAATATTGCCCTCATCCTTTACAAAACATTTGCTTCACAGTGCCTTCTCTGCCTGCATTTTGCCCCTTGTCGATTTTTTTTTGTTTTTGCTAGTCGTGGGACTTGACCTCAGAGTGTGAACATTGTTCTTGGGCTTTCTTTAGGCTTTAGCTGTCCCTCCGAGCCAGAGCACCACTTGCAGCGTTTTCTATGTATGTGGTAATGAGGAATCAAACCTGAGGCTTACTGCTTGGTAGCCAAGGGCTCTCCCACTAGGTCAAACACACAGGGCATCTTGCACATATTTTTGACGCCAATCTACTAGGATATTATTAGGTTTCTGTATCCTAATCAATTTTTTCCTGATGATTAGGTTTGCTGTCATGTGTAAAAAATGCAAGAGGGAAAAACACAGAAGAATTAGTGAAATTAAAAAAAAAGCATTAGACACAGTTAAGTGTTCATTCTTTGTAGGAGAAAGGATATTTGGATATGATGATGATGATGATGACTTTATAATTACTATGTCAGGGTTGAGAGTTTGGCATAGTGGTAGAGTGCTTGCCTAGCATCCATGAAGATCTGGGTTTGATTGCTCAGTACCACATAGATAGAAAATCTAGATGTGGCACTGTGGCTCAAGTGGCAGAGTGCTAGACTTGAGAAAAGCCGAGGACAGTGCTCAGGCCCTGAATTCAAGCCCCAAAACTGGCAGAAAGGTAAAAGAAAATAAAAATGCTTTTTACGAGCTAATTCACTCACAGCATTTGCTTCTGAAATCTTCGCTTCTGCATCTTGTGAAATACCCCTTTCCCTCAACGTAGACAAGAAAAACAGTTCCATTCCATGGTCCACTGTGAGGCCACTGGTTGGGCTAAGAGCTAGTCGTGCAGCAACACATAAGTTTTATTCTAATACTTTCCAAACTTTGTACTCAAATATGCTACCTACTTACCAACTTATGTCAGTTATCCTTATGCTATATCTTTTCTTCATTACTACAATATTCTTACACTCCTACGTTAATCCTCTTGCACCTCCCCTGACCTCTCTCATTCTTTTTTTCTATCTCTGGACCTCTGCTCGTCTTTCAACCCTTATACTGCAGGGATCTACACTTGATGGCTGTTGAGCAATATTGTATATGTAGGTGGTTAATTATTCTCTAGGCTCAGAGGGACTTAAAGACAATAGAGATTGGATTGAGAGGCTTATTGTTTTGGGTATAAATCGCTTATCAGTGGTTGTATTAGGCTGGTCTGTAAGTGCACAAAAAGAAAGAGTGATAATACCAATCAAAACTTGTGAACATCTAGTTTCTGCCAGCGACAGAGGTATAGGTTGGTTATATCTGAAAAACTATAATCGTATTTAGTAGTAATCTTGCTCCCATTTTCAAATGGGCAGAACAAGAAACTCAAGAAAAATGTCTAATCAAGAAACAACATCCCCCACCCAATGTAAACAGACAATGGAACAGTCACTGGCAATCCTAGAGGAGAGTCTTCCAATTGCTACACAAATGCAATTGATAAACATCATTAATGAAAAATGTGAAAATACAAACAAAGAGATAATGGAGGAAGCCATACAGGAACAAGAGGAAAGCAAAAACAAGGTGATAAGTGAAAAAGAAGAAGCCATAAAGGAGGCCATAATAAAGGTTTTTCAAAGAAAGATGGATGAATTCAAAGAATCCACAAATAAAAGCGTGACCAAACTCCAGCAAATGTCCAAAGAAAATAAAGCTACTCAAAAGCCACTCATAAGGAAATCAAGGATATAAAGAAATCCATACATGATCTAAAACAAGGGATGCAAGGCATCAAAAGTGAGCAATTAGAAGCAAGGGAGATGAAAAATAAAGTAGATAGCTTTGATAGCAGTTTAGACATTGCAGAGGAGAGAATTTCCGTGGCTGAAGATAATTTAGGTATTATACAGAACAGAAAATGAGTCAATCCAAATCTAGGAAATATGAGAGAGCGCTTCAGGAGGTCCAAGATACAATTAGGAAGCCTAATTTAAGGCTAGGTGGTATTGAGGAGGGCGTGGAGAAAGAGGTCAATGGTATTGGAAATATACTTCAGGGAATCATCTCAGAGAATTCCCCAAATATCCAGAAGGGCAGGCCCATCCAGATACGAGAAGCTTTTAGAACCCCAAACAGACCTGACCAGAAAAGAACATCCCACCGCCACATTGTGATCCGAACTGGATCAATAGAAACGAAAGGAAAGATCCTAAAGGCAGCCAGGGAAAAGGGATCAGTAACCTACAAAGGCAAACCAATCAGAATAACCCCAGATTTCTCAGCAGAGACCATGCAAGCACGAAGTGACTGGAAGCATATATGTCATGCCCTTATATCAAATAACTACCAACCAAGAATACTGTAGCCAGCTAAGCTCTCATTCATAACTGAGGGAAAAATAAAAACATTCCATTCCAGGGAAAAGCTGCAACAATATGTCGAAACAAAACCAACACTACAGAGAATTCTCAAAGATGCTCTATACATAGAAAACCAAAATAAATGCAATATAGGGAAAGAAATGGCACCTAAACAGCATACCATCTAAGGACCACAGGAACTGTCAAGACACAGGCCCTACTAAAAGCTTTTAAAAATGGTAGGAACTAATAAATATCTCTCAATCCGAACTCTCAATATCAGTGGATTTAACTCTCCAATTAAACAGCATAGGTTGTCTAGTTGGATCAAAAAGCAAGAGCCATCGTTCTGCTGACTTCGAGAGACACATCTTACCCAAAAACAATCATCTTTTGAAAGTGAGAGGTTGGAATAAACTCTATCAAGCTAACTGCCCCCATAAACAGGCTAGAGTTGCCATCCTCATATCAGATACAATAGACTTCAAACTAAAATTAGTAAGAAAAGACAAAGAAGGTTACTACATACTACTAAAGGGATCTTTCCTCCCGGAAGACATAACGATCCTAAATATTTACACACCCAATCCCGGAGCTCCAAACTTCATCAAGCAAACTTTACTTACACTGAAACCATACATAGATCGAAATACAGTGATTGTTGGTGAGTTTAACACACCACTCTCACCTATGGACAGATCAACAAGGCAAAAACTCAACAGAGAAACCTTAGAACTGAACAACTATATAGACCAACTAGATGTAACAGACATCTGCAGAATATTCCACCCAGTAACACCACAATATACGTTTTTCTCAGCAGCACATGGAACATTTTCCAAAATAGACCACATCTTAGGCCATAAAGCAAACCTGGACAGATTCAGAAACACTGAAATTATTCCATGCACACTCTCAGACCATAAAGGCATCAAATTGGAGCTGAACACACATCTCCACCAAAGAAAACCCTGTAACTCATGTAGACTGAACAACACATTGTTGACTCAAAAACAATGGGTAATCGAAGAGATCAGAACAGATATCCAACTGTTTATGAAATTTAACAATAAGGAGCACACAAATATCAACTCCTTAGGGACACAACAAAGGCAGTACTCAGAGGAAAATTTATAGCGCGGAGTGCCTACAACAGCAAGTTGGAAAAATGGCAAACCAACTAGTTAATGTCTCACCTTAACCTCCTGGAAAAAGAGCAACAAACCAACCCTAAACCCATTAGGAGAAAGAAAATTATTAAAATCAAAGCAGAATTAAATGATTTGGAATAAAAAAACTATAGAAAGAATCAACAAAACAAGGAGTTGGTTCTTGAAAGAATTAACAAAATTGACAAGCCCTTAGCAAATCTTACCGAAAAAAGAAGAGAGCATATCGAAATAAACAAAATCGCCGATGAAAATGGTAATATCACAACAAAAATTACCAAGATCCAGAATATCATGAGGGAATACTTCTCAAACCTTTACGCCAACAAATTTGAGAATCTAGAAGAAATGGATGAATTCCTAGACAATATTAACATACACACACTGAACCAAAAAGAGCTAACCCAACTCAACAGGCCTTTGTCAAGCTCTGAAATAGAAATGGAAATTAGACAACTTCCACTTAAAAAGAGCCCAGGGCCAGATGGATTCACAGCTGAATTCTATAAGGTCTTCAAAGCAGAGCTCACACCAATACTCCTCAAGCTCTTCAACGAAATTGAAAATGAAGGTTCTTTACTAAACTGATTCTGTGAAGCCAGCATATCCCTCATCCCCAAACCAGACAGAGATTCATCAAAGAAAGAGATCTATAGCCCCATTTCTTTGATGAACATCGATGCAAAACTTCTCAACAAAATACTGGCCAACCGTCTATAACAACTCATCAAAAAAATATACACTATGATCAAACTGGATTCTTCACAGGGAGGCAAAGCTGGTTCAACATACACAAATCAATTAATATAATTCAACACATCAACAGGAGCAGGGATAAAATCACATGATTGTCTCAATAGATGCGGAAAAGGCATTTGACAAGATCCAAAACCCCTTTATGTAAAAACATGTGGAGAAACTAGGAATCCATGGAACATTTCTCAATGTAATAAAGGCTGTGTATGAGAAACCCACTGCTAGTATTATACTTAATGGTGAAAATCTAAAGCCATTCCCTCTAAAATCAGGAACGAGACAAGGATGCCCACTCTCTCCACTCCTTTTTAACATAGTACTAGAATTCCTAGGCAGTGCAATATGGCAAGAAGCAAGCATAAAGGGGATCCAAGTAGGGAAAGAGAAAATAAAATTATCCCTCTTTGCAGATGACATGATTCTGTATTTAAAGAATCCTATAGACTCTACTCCCAAGCTCCTTGAGCTGATTCAAAGCTTTGGAAGGGTAGCAGGCCATAAAATCAACCCTCACAAATCAACTGCCTTACTTTCCGCCAACACTGAGAGGAACGAGGCAATAATCAGGAAAGAAAATCCTTTCACAATAGCCTCAAAGAAAATAAAGTACCTAGCAATTAGCTTAACTAAGAATGTAAAGGACCGTTTAGATGAAAATTTTAAAACCCTAAAAAAGGAAATTAAAGCAGAAGTAAGGAAATGGAAAAACCTCCCATGCTCCTGGATTGGAAGAATCAACATTGTGAAAATGACAACCTTGCCAAGGGCTATCTACAAATATAATGTAATACCCATCAACATCCCAATGTCATTCTTTAAAGACATAGAAGAGGCAATTCAAAATTTCATATGGAATAATGAAAGACCCCGTATAGCAAAAACACTTCTTAGCAGAAAGAACAGCGCTGGAGTAATTTCAATTCCAAACTTAAGACTCTATTACAGAGCTATAATTCTCAAAACAGCTTGGTACTGGCACAAGAACAGGCCTGAAGTCCAATGGAGTAGAACTGCGGACCCAGATATTAAACCACAGACCTATGGCCACCTAATCTTTGACCAGGGAGCCAAAAAAATAGAATGGAAGAAAGATAGCCTCTTCAACAAGTTGTGCTGGCAGAACTGGTTAAACACCTGCAGAAAACTAAAGTTGGATCCTTCTTTGTCCCCTTACACTAGAATTAACTCCAAATTGATCAAAGACGTGGAGGTAAAAGCTGACACACTGAAAAGTTTACAGGAAGGAATAGGAGATACACTAGGCCTCCTTGGTACAGGTCGAAACTTTCTTAATAAGGACCAAGAATCACAACAAATCAGAGAAAGGCTGGATAAGTGGGACTGCATTAAACTGCAGAGCTTTTGTATGGCAACGGATATAGCTAGTAAACTAATCAGGAAGCCTACAGAGTGGGAGAAGATCTTCACCACCCAAACAACGGAACAAGGCCTCATATCTAAAATATATCAACAACTCAAAAATTGAATCACTCCAAAACTAACCTCCAAAGTAACACCCATCCCATTACAAAATGGGCCAAAGACTTAAAGAGAGTCTTCTCTAAAGAAGAAACAAAAATGGCCTATAGACACATGAAGAAATGATCAACATCTCTGGTCATAAAAGAAATGCAAATCAAAACAAGTCTAAGATTCCACCTAACTCCAGTTAGAATGGCCAGGATCAGGAAAAAGAATGACAACAGATGCTGGAGGGGATGTGCCCAGGAGGGATCACTACTACACTGTTGGTGGGAGTGCAAACTCGTTCAACCACTATGGAAAGCAGTGTGGCATTGCCTCAAAAGGCTAAACATAGAACTCCCCTATGACCCAGCAATTCCACTACTTGGCATTTACCCAACAATCCAGAAACAAGGGCATATTAACCCACTAGCACAACAATGTTCATTGCAGCACTATTCACCATAGCAAAGATATGGAACCAACCCAGATGTCCCTCAGTTGATGAGTGGACAAATTGTGGTATTTGTACACTATGGAATTCTATGCTGCTGTCAGAAAGAATGACATCGCCCCATTTGTTAGGAAATGGAAAGCCTTAAAACAAATCATATTAAGTGAAGTAAGCCAGACTCAAAGGAACTTAGGCTCAGTGGTTTCCCTCATTCGTCATAATCAGTAGAAACCTTGGGCTCTACTAGCAGAGATTGGCAATAGAGCAAAAGGCCATATATAAGGCCATATAATGTGAAGCTAATTGAAAGGACCTCCAGGATATTGACACAAAAGCCATATAATGAATGATTGTTGTCCTTAATGTACTATGTTGTCCCTCATCTCGCTTGCTGTCCCTTGGTTATCCCATATTGGTATAGTATCTCACTTTCTTATCTGATATATTGAATTTATTTGTATTTGGATATTTGAAATTTGATAGGGAAGGGGGGAAAACCAAGACAGGTGGGGGGTGTGGGGTTGGAGGGAAATGGGTACCAAGACATGTGAAAGTGTATCAGTGTATGTGAATTAATGCACCTTCTACCTGGCAAATATCATCTAACCCTTTTACTAATTACAATAAAAAATGAAAAAAAAAAGAAAGTTGTAGTGTGTGGGGAGGATGATGGGGTCAAATACATTTCTTCTTAGAAATTTACCTCATCTGGTTGCCCTGGATTTTCCTGGCCTTCTTCTTAGAGAAAGTTCTGTTATACTGGATTTGTGGCTTGGCAATGATCTAGCATGTACATCTTCGAGTAAGACATCCACAACTTCCATGCCTGAGACTCGAGTTTCCTGACCTTTGGCAACAGCACAGCAACATCTTTCTTCCTCCTGAGCCACAGGCCAAGTGAGCTGGCTTGAGCTGATTGTTAGTTACAGTGGCTTGGTTACCAGGGTTCCATATTCTGTTCCATTGTGAGGGAGGCAGGGTCACCTTTCAGGGCCCAATGACCAAAGATCCTTGCTCACAAAAGACCTCACCAAAGACATACTGGAGGCTGAATCTCTCCTCCAGTCTCACAATATACATGTGGATGTAGTATACAGCACACCTTATTTGTCCAATCCCAATGTCTTCCACTAGGCCCAACTACCAGTCTGGTCTCAGGCTCAAGGAGCCTTTCTTAGGTAAGATCCAAACTTAAGGGTCAATATTGCCCTCATCCTTTACAAAACATTTGCTTCACAGTGCCTTCTCTGCCTGCATTTTGCCACTTGTCGATTTTTTTTGTTTTTGCTAGTCTTGGGACTTGACCTCAGAGTGTGAACATTGTTCTTGGGCTTTCTTTAGGCTTTAGCTGTCCCACCGAGCCACAGCACCACTTGCAGCGTTTTCTATGTATGTGGTAATGAGGAATCAAACCTGAGGCTTACTGCTTGGTAGCCAAGGACTCTCCCACTAGGTCAAACACACAGGGCATCTTGCACATATTTTTGACGTCAATCTACTAGGATATTATTAGGTTTCTGTATCCTAATCAATTTTTTCCTGATGATTAGCTTTGCTGTCATGTGTAAAAAATGCAAGAGGGAAAAACACAGAAGAATTAGTGATATTAAAAAAAAGCATTAGACACAGTTAAGTGTTCATTCTTTGTAGGAGAAAGGATATTTGGATATGATGATGATGATGATGATGACTTTATAATTACTATGTCAGGGTGGAGAGTTTGGCATAGTGGTAGAGTGCTTGCCTAGCATCCATGAAGATCTGGGTTTGATTGCTCAGTACCACATAGATAGAAAATCTAGATGTGGCACTGTGGCTCAAGTGGCAGAGGGCTAGACTTGAGAAAAGCCGAGGACAGTGCTCAGGCCCTGAATTCAAGCCCCAAGACTGGCAGAAAGATAAAAGAAAATAAAAATGCTTTTTACGAGCTAATTCACTCACAGCATTTGCTTCTGAAATCTTCGCTTCTGCATCTTGTGAAATACCCCTTTCCCTCAACGTAGACAAGAAAAACAGATCCATCCCATGGTCCACTGTGAGGCCACTGGTTGGGCTAAGAGCTAGTCGTGCAGCAACACATAAGTTTTATTCTAATACTTTCCAAACTTTGTACTCAAATATGCTACCTACTTACCAACTTAGGTCAGTTATCCTTATGCTATAACTTTTCTTCATTACTACTATATTCTTACACTCCTACGTTAATCCTCTTGCACCTCCCCTGACCTCTCTCATTCTTTTTTTCTATCTCTGGACCTCTGCTCGTCTTTCAACCCTTATACTGCACGAATCTACACTTGATGGCTGTTGAGCAATATTGTATATGTAGGTGGTTAATTATTCTCTAGGCTCAGAGGGACTTAAAGACAATAGAGATTGGATTGAGAGGCTTATTGTTTTGGGTATAAATCGCTTATCAGTGGTTGTATTAGGCTGGTGTGTAAGTGCACGAAAAGAAAGAGTGATAATACCAATCAAAACTTGTTAACATCTAGTGTCTGCCAGCGACAGAGGTCTAGGTTGGTTATATCTGAAAAACTATAATCGTATTTAGTAGTAATCTTGCTCCCATTTTCAAATGGGCAGAACAAGAAACTCAAGAAAAATGTCAAATCAAGAAACAACATCCCCCACCCAATGTAAACAGACAATGGAACAGTCACTGGCAAACCTACAGGAGAGTCTTCCAAGTGCTACACAAATGCAATTAATAAACATCATTAATGAAAAATGTGAATATATAAAGAAAGAGATAATGGAGGAAGCCATACCTGAACAAGAGGAAAGCAAAAACAAGGTGATAAGTGAAAAAGAAGAAGCCATAAGGAGGCCATAATAAAGGTTATTCAAAGAAAGATGGATGAATTCAAAGAATCCACAAATAAACGCGTGACCAAACTCCAGCAAATGTCCAAAGAAAATAAAGCTACTGAGCTAACCACTCAAAAGGAAATCAAGGAGATAAAGAAATCCATACATGATCTAAAACAAGGGATGCAAGGCATCAAAAGTGAGCAATTAGAAGCAAGGGAGATGAAAAATAAAGTAGATAGCTTTGATAGCAGGTTAGACATTGCAGAGGAGAGAATTTCCGTGGCTGAAGATAATTTAGGTATTATAAAGAACAGAAAATGAGTCAATCCAAATCTAGGAAATATGAGAGAGAGCTTCAGGAGGTCCAAGATACAATTAGGAAGCCTAATTTAAGGCTAGTTGGTACTGAGGAGGGCGTGGGGAAAGAGGTCAATGGTATTGGAAATATACTTCAGGGAATCATCTCAGAGAATTTCCCAAATATCCAGAAGGGCAGGCCCATCCAGATACGAGAAGCTTTTAGAACCCCAAACAGACCTGACCAGAAAAGAACATCCCACCGCCACATTGTGATCCGAACTGGATCAATAGAAACGAAAGGAAAGATCCTAAAGGCAGCCAGGGAAAAGGGATCAGTAACCTATAAAGGCAAAACAATCAGAATAACCCCAGATTTCTCAGCAGAGACCATGCAAGCACGAAGTGACTGGAAGCATATATGTCATGCCCTTATATCAAATAACTACCAACCAAGAATACTGTAGCCAGCTAAGCTCTCATTCATAACTGAGGGAAAAATAAAAACATTCCATTCCAGGGAAAAGCTGCAACAATATGTCGAAACAAAACCAACACTACAGAGAATTCTCAAAGATGCTCTATACATAGAAAACCAAAATAAATGCAATATAGGGAAAGAAATGGCACCTAAACAGCATACCATCTAAGGACCACAAGAACTGTCAAGACACAGGCCCTACTAAAAGCTTTTAAAAATGGTAGGAACTAATAAATATCTCTCAATCCGAACTCTCAATATCAATGGATTTAACTCTCCAATTAAACGGCATAGGTTGTCTAGTTGGATCAAAAAGCAAGAGCCATCGTTCTGCTGACTTCGAGAGACACATCTTACCCAAAAACAATCATCTTTTGAAAGTGAGAGGTTGGAATAAACTCTATCAAGCTAACTGCCCCCATAAACAGGCTAGAGTTGCCATCCTCATATCAGATACAATAGACTTCAAACTAAAATTAGTAAGAAAAGACAAAGAAGGTTACTACATACTACTAAAGGGATCTTTCCTCCCGGAAGACATAACAATCCTAAATATTTACACACCCAATCCCGGAGCTCCAAACTTCATCAAGCAAACTTTACTTACACTGAAACCATACATAGATCGAAATACAGTGATTGTTGGTGAGTTTAACACACCACTCTCACCTATGGACAGATCAACAAGGCAAAAACTCAACAGAGAAACCTTAGAACTGAACAACTATATAGACCAACTAGATCTAACAGACATCTGCAGAATATTCCACCCAGTAACACCACAATATACGTTTTTCTCAGCAGCACATGGAACATTTTCCAAAATAGACCACATCTTAGGCCATAAAGCAAACCTGGACAGATTCAGAAACACTGAAATTATTCCATGCACACTCTCAGACCATAAAGGCATCAAATTGGAGCTGAACACACATCTCTACCAAAGAAAACCCTGTAACTCATGTAGACTGAACAACACATTGTTGACTCAAAAACAATGGGTAATCGAAGAGATCAGAACAGATATCCAACTGTTTATGAAATTTAACAATAAGGAGCACACAAATATCACCTCCTTAGGGACACAACAAAGGCAGTACTCAGAGGAAAATTTATAGCGCGGAGTGCCTACAACAGCAAGTTGGAAAAATGGCAAACCAACTAGTTAATGTCTCACCTTAACCTCCTGGAAAAAGAGCAACAAACCAACCCTAAACCCATTAGGAGAAAGAAAATTATTAAAATCAAAGCAGAATTAAATGATTTGGAATAAAAAAACAATAGAAAGAATCAACAAAACAAGGAGTTGGTTCTTGAAAGAATTAACAAAATTGACAAGCCCTTAGCAAATCTTACCGAAAAAAGAAGAGAGCATATCGAAATAAACAAAATCGCAGATGAAAATGGTAATATCACGACAGAAATTACCAAGATCCAGAATATCATGAGGGAACACTTCTCAAACCTTTACGCCAACAAATTTGAGAATCTAGAAGAAATGGATGAATTCCTAGACAATATTAACATACACACACTGAACCAAGAGTAGCTAACCCAACTCAACAGGCCTATGTCAAGCTCTGAAATAGAAATGGAAATTAGACAACTTCCACTTAAAAAGAGCCCAGGGCCAGATGGATTCACAGCTGAATTCTATAAGGTCTTCAAAGCAGAGCTCACACCAATACTCCTCAAGCTCTTCAACGAAATTGAAAATGAAGGTTCTTTACCAAACTGATTCTGTGAAGCCAGCATATCCCTCATCCCCAAACCAGACAGAGATTCATCAAAGAAAGAGATCTATAGACCCATTTCTTTGATGAACATCGATGCAAAACTTCTCAACAAAATACTGGCCAACCGTCTACAACAACTCATCAAAAAAAATATACACTATGATCAAACTGGATTCATCACAGGGAGGCAAAGCTGGTTCAACATACACAAATCAATTAATATAATTCAACACATCAACAGGAGCAGGGATAAAATCACATGATTGTCTCAATAGATGCGGAAAAGGCATTTGACAAGATCCAAAACCCCTTTATGTAAAAAGATGTGGAGAAACTAGGAATCCATGGAAAATTTCTCAATGTAATAAAGGCTGTGTATGAGTAACCCACTGCTAGTATTATACTTAATGGTGAAAATCTAAAGCCATTCCCTCTAAAATCAGGAACGAGACAAGGATGCCCACTCTCTCCACTCCTTTTTAACATAGTACTAGAATTCCTAGGCAGTGCAATATGGCAAGAAGCAAGCATAAAGGGGATCCAGGTAGGGAAAGAGGAAATAAAACTATCCCTCTTTGCAGATGACATGATTCTGTATTTAAAGAATCCTATAGACTCTACTCCCAAGCTCCTTGAGCTGATTCAAACTTTGGAAGGGTAGCAGGCCATAAAATCAACCCTCACAAATCAACTGCCTTACTTTCCGCCAACACTGAGAGGAACGAGGCAAAAATCAGGAAAGAAAATCCTTTCACAATAGCCTCAAAGAAAATAAAGTACCTAGCAATTAGCTTAACTAAGAATGTAAAGGACCGTTTAGATGAAAACTTTAAAACCCTAAAAAAGGAAATTAAAGCAGAACTAAGGAAATGGAAAAACCTCCCATGCTCCTGGATTGGAAGAATCAACATTGTGAAAATGACAATCTTGCCAAGGGCTATCTACAAATTCAATGTAATACCCATCAACATCCCAATGTCATTCTTTAAAGACATAGAAGAGGCAATTCAAAATTTCATATGGAATAATAAAAGACCCCGTATAGCAAAAACGCTTCTTAGCAGAAAGAACAGCGCTGAAGGAATTTCAATTCCAAACTTAAGACTCTCTTACAGAGCTATAATTCTCAAAACAGCTTGGTACTGGCACAAGAACAGGCCTGAAGTCCAATGGAGTAGAACTGCCGACCCAGATATTAAACCACAGACCTATGGCCACCTAATCTTTGACCAGGGAGCCAAAAAAATAGAATGGAAGAAAGATAGCCTCTTCAACAAGTTGTGCTGGCAGAACTGGTTAAACACCTGCAGAAAAATAAGGTTGGATCCTTCTTTGTCCCCTTGCACTAGAATTTACTCCAAATGGATCAAAGACGTGGAGGTAAAAGCTGACACACTGAAAAGTTTACAGGAAGGAATAGGAGATACACTAGGCCTCCTTGGTACAGGTCGAAACTTTCTTAATAAGGACCAAGAATCACAACAAATCAGAGAAAGGCTGGATAAGTGGGACTGCATTAAACTGCAGAGCTTTTGTATGGCAACGGATATAGCTAGTAAACTAATCAGGAAGCCTACAGAGTGGGAGAAGATCTTCACCAACCAAACAATGGACCAAGGCCTCATATCTAAAATATATCAACAACTCAAAAAATTGAATCACTCCAAAACTAACCTCCAAAGTAACACCCATCCCATTAAAAATGGGCCAAAGACTTAAAGAGAGTCTTCTCTGAAGAAGAAACAAAAATGGCCTATAGACACATGAAGAAATACTCAACATCTCTGGTCATAAAAGAAATGCAAATCAAAACAAGTCTAAGATTCCACCTAACTCCAGTTAGAATGGCCAGGATCAGGAAAACGAATGACAACAGATGCTGCAGGGGATGTGGCCAGAAGGGATCACAACTACACTGTTGGTGGGAGTGCAAACTCGTTCAACCACTATGGAAAGCAGTGCGGCAGTGCTTCAAAGGCTAAACATCCAACTCCCTTATGACCCAGCAATTCCAGTACATGGCATTTACCCAACAATCCAGAAACAAGGGCATACTAAACCCACTAGCACAACAATGTTCATTGCAGCACTATTCACCATAGCAAAGATATGGAACCAACCCAGATGTCCCTCAGTTGATGAGTGGATCAACAAGTTGTGGTATTTGTACACAATGGAATTCTATGCTGCTGTCAGAAAGAATGACATCGCCCCATTTGTTAGGAAATGGAAAGACTTAGAACAAATCATATTAAGTGAAGTAAGCCAGACTCAAAGGAACTTAGCCTCAATGGTTTCCCTCATTCGTCATAATCAGTAGAAACCTTGGGCTCTACTAGCAGAGCTTGGCAATAGAGCAAAAGGCCATATATAAGGCCATATAATGTGAAGGTAATTGAAAGGACCTCCAGGATATTGACACAAAAGCCATATAATGAATGATTGTTGTCCTTAATGTACTGTTGTCTCTCATCTCGTTTGCTGTCCCTTGGTTATCCCATATTGGTATAGTATCTCACTTTGTTATCTGATATATTGAATTTATTTGTATTTGGATATTTGAAATTTGATAGGGAAGGGGGGAAAACCAAAAAGGGTGGGGGGTGTGGGGTTGGAGGGAAATGGGTACCAAGACATGTGAAAGGGTATCAATGTATGTGAATTAATGCACCTTCTATCTGGCAAATATCATCTAACCCTTTTACTAATTACAATAAAAAAATGAAAAAAAAAGAAGTTGTAGTTTGTGGGGAGGATGATGGGGTCAAATACATTTCTTCTTAGAAATTTACCTCATCTGTTTCCCCTGGATTTTCCTGGCCTTCTTCTTAGAGAAAGTTCTGTTATACTGGATTTGTGGCTTGGCAATGATCTAGCATGTACATCTTCGAGTAAGACATCCACAACTTCCATGCCTGAGACTCGAGTTTCCTGACCTTTGGCAACAGCACAGCAACATCTTTCTTCCTCCTGAGCCACAGGCCAAGTGAGCTAGCTTGAGCTGGTTGTTAGTTACAGTGGCTTGGTTACCAGGGTTCCATATTCTGTTCCATTGTGAGGGAGGCAGGGTCACCTTTCAGGGCCCAATGACCAAAGATCCTTGCTCACAGAAGACCTCACCAAAGACATACTGGAGGCTGAATCTCTCCTCCAATCTCACAATATACATGTGGATGTAGTATACAGCACACGTTATTTGTCCAATCTCAATGTCTTCCACTAGGCCAACTACCAGTCTGGTCTCAGGCTCAAGGAGCCTTTCTTAGGTAAGATCCAGACTTAAGGGTCAATATTGCCCTCATCCTTTACAAAACATTTGCTTCACAGTGCCTTCTCTGCCTGCATTTTGCCCCTTGTCGAATTTTTTTTTGTTTTTGGTAGTCTTGGGACTTGACCTCAGAGTGTGAACATTGTTCTTGGGCTTTCTTTAGGCTTTAGCTGTCCCACCGATCCACAGCACCACTTGCAGCGTTTTCTATGTATGTGGTAATGAGGAATCAAACCTGAGGCTTATTGCTTGGTAGCCAAGTACTCTACCACTGGGTCAAACACACAGGGCATCTTGCACATATTTTTGTCGTCAATCTACTAGGATATTATTAGGTTTCTGTATCCTAATCAATTTTTTCCTGATGATTAGATTTGCTGTCATGTGTAAAAAATGCAAGAGGGAAAAACACAGAAGAATTAGTGAAATTAAAAAAAAGCATTAGACACAGTTATGTGTTCATTCTTTGTAGGAGAAAGGATATTTGGATATGATGATGATGATGATGACTTTATAATTACTATGTCAGGGTTGAGAGTTTGGCATAGTGGTAGAGTGCTTGCCTAGCATCCATGAAGATCTGGGTTTGATTGCTCAGTACCACATAGATAGAAAATCTAGATGTGGCACTGTGGCTCAAGTGGCAGAGGGCTAGACTTGAGAAAAGCCGAGGACAGTGCTCAGGCCCTGAATTCAAGCCCCAAGACTGGCAGAAAGATAAAAGAAAATAAAAATGCTTTTTACGAGCTAATTCACTCACAGCATTTGCTTCTGAAATCTTCGCTTCTGCATCTTGTGAAATAGCCCTTTCCCTCAACGTATACAAGAAAAACAGATCCATTCCATGGTCCACTGTGAGGCCACTGGTTGGGCTAAGAGCTAGTCGTGCAGCAACACATAAGTTTTATTCTAATACTTTCCAAACTTTGTACTCAAATATGCCACCTACTTACCAACTTATGTCAGTTATCCTTATGCTATAACTTTCTTCATTACTACAATATTCTTACACTCCTAAGTTAATCCTCTTGTACCTTCCCTGACCTCTCTCATTCATTTTTTCTATCTCTGGACCTCTGCTCGTCTTTCAACCCTTATACTGCACGGATCTACACTTTATGGCTGTTGAGCAATATTGTATATGTAGGTGGTTAATTATTCTCTAGGCTCAGAGGGACTTAAAACAATAGAGATTGGATTGAGAGGATTATTGTTTTGGGTATAAATCGCCTATCAGTGGTTGTATTAGACTGGTCTGTAAGTGCACAAAAAGAAAGAGTGATAATACCAATCAAAACTTGTGAACATCTAGAGTCTGCCACCTACAGAGGTCTAGGTTGGTTATATCTGAAAAACTATAATCGTATTTAGTAGTAACCTTGCTCCCATTTTCAAATGGGCAGAACAAGAAACTCAAGAAAAATGTCAAATCAAGAAAAAACATCCCCGACTCAATGTAAACAGACAATGGAACAGTCACTGGCAAACCTAGAGGAGAGTCTTCCAAGTGCTACACAAATGCAATTGATAAACATCATTAATGAAAAATGTGAAAATATAAAGAAAGAGATAATGAAGGAAGCCATACCTGAACGAGAGGAAAGCAAAAACAAGGTGATAAGTGAAAAAGAAGAAGCCATACAGGAGGCCATAATAAAGGTTTTTCAAAGAAAGATGGATGAATTCAAAGAATCCACAAATAAAAACGTGACCAAACTCCAGCAAATGTCCAAAGAAAATAAAGCTACTGAGCTAACCACTCAAAAGGAAATCGTGGAGATAAAGAAATCCATACATTATCTAAAACAAGAAATGCAAGGCATCAAAAGTGAGCAATTAAAAGCAAGGGAGATGAAAAATAAAGTAGACAGCTTTGATAGCAGGTTAGACAATGCAGAGGAGAGAATTTCCGTGGCTGAAGATAATTTAGGTATTATAGAGAAAGAACAGAAAATGAGTCAATCCAAATCTAGGAAATATGAGAGAGCGCTTCAGGAGGTCCAAGATACAATTAGGAAGCCTAATTTAAGGCTAGTTGGTATTGAGGAGGGCGTGGAGAAAGAGGTCAATGGTATTGGAAATATACTTCAGGGAATCATCTCAGAGAATTTCCCAAATATCCAGAAGGGCAGGCCCATCCACATACGAGAAGCTTTTAGAACCCCAAACAGACCTGACCAGAAAAGAACATCCCACCGCCACATTGTGATCCGAACTGGATCAATAGAAACGAAGGGAAAGATCCTAAAGGCAGCCAGGGAAAAGGGATCAGTAACCTACAAAAGCAAACCAATCAGAATAACCCCAGATTTCTCAGCAGAGACCATGCAAGCACGAAGTGACTGGAAGCATATATGTCATGCCCTTAAATCAAACCAAGAATACTGTAGCCAGCTAAGCTCTCATTCATAACTGAGGGAACAATAAAATCATTCCATTCCAGGGAAAAGCTGCAACAATATGTCGAAACCAAACCAACACTACAGAGAATTCTCAAAGATGCTCTATACATAGAAAACCAAAATAAATGCAATATAGGGAAAGAAATGGCACCTAAAGAGCATACCATCTAAGGACCACAAGAACTGTCAAGACACAGGCCCTACTAAAAGCTTTTAAAAATGCTAGGAACTAATAAATATCTCTCAATCCTAACTCTCAATATCAATGGACTGAACTCTCCAATTAAACGGCATAGGCTGTCTAGTTGGATCAAAAAGCAAGAGCCATCGTTCTGCTGTCTTCAAGAGACACATCTTACCCAAAAACAATCATCTTTTGAAAGTGAGAGGTTGGAATAAACTCTATCAAGCTAACTGCCCCCATAAACAGGCTGGAGTTGCCATCCTCATATCAGATACAACAGACTTCAAACTAAAATTAGTAAGAAAAGACAAAGAAGGTTACTACATACAACTAAAGGGATCTTTCCTCCAGGAAGACATAACGATCCTAAATATTTACACACCCAATCTCGGAGCTCCAAACTTCATCAAGCAAACTTTACTTACACTGAAACCATACATAGATCGAAATACAGTGATTGTTGGTGAGGTTAACACACCACTCTCACCTATGGACAGATCAACAAGGCAAAAACTCAACAGAGAAACCTTAGAACTGAACAACTATATAGACCAACTAGATGTAACAGACATCTGCAGAATATTCCACCCAGTAACACCACAATATACGTTTTTCTCAGCAGCACATGGAACATTTTCCAAAATAGACCACATCTTAGGCCATAAAGCAAACCTGGACTTATTCAGAATCACTGAAATTATTCCATGCACACTCTCAGACCATAAAGGCATCAAATTGGAGCTGAACACACATCTCCACCAAAGAAAATCCTGTAAATCATGGAGACTGAACAACACATTGTTTAATCAAAAACAATGGGTAATCGAAGAGATCAGAACAGATATCCAACTGTTTATGAAATTTAACAATAAGGAGCACACAAATATCAACTCCTTAGGGACACAACAAAGGCAGTACTCAGAGGAAAATTTATAGCGCGGAGTGCCTACAACAGCAAGTTGGAAAAATGGCAAACCAACTAGTTAATGTCTCACCTTAACCTCCTGGAAAAAGAGCAACAAACCAACCCTAAACTCATTAGGAGAAAGCAAATTATTAAAATCAAAGCAGAATTAAATGATTTGGAATAAAAAAAATCTATAGAAAGAATCAACAAAACAAGGAGTTGGTTCTTTGAAAGAATTAACAAAATTGACAAGCCCTTAGGAAATCTTACCAAGAAAAGAACAGAGCATATCGAAATAAACAAAATCGCAGATGAAAATGGTAATATCACGACAGAAATTACCAAGATCCAGAATATCATGAGGGAATACTTCTCAAACCTTTATGCCAACAAATTTGAGAATCTAGAAGAAATGGATGAATTCCTAGACATTATTAACATACCCACACTGAACCAAGAAGAGCTAACCCAACTCAACAGGCCTATTTCAAGCTCTGAAATAGAAATGGAAATTAGACAACTTCCACTTAAAAAGAGCCCAGGGCCAGATGGATTCACAGCTGAATTCTATAAGGTCTTCAAAGCAGAGCTCACACCAATACTCCTCAAGCTCTTCAACGAAATTGAAAATGAAGGTTCTTTACTAAACTGATTCTGTGAAGCCAGCATATCCCTCATCCCCAAACCAGACAGAGATTCATCAAAGAAAGAGATCTATGGACCCATTTCTTTGATGAACATCGATGCAAAACTTCTCAACAAAATACTGGCCAACCGTCTACAACAACTCATCAAAAAAAATATACACTATGATCAAACTGGATTCATCACAGGGAGGCAAAGCTGGTTCAACATACACAAATCAATTAATATAATTCAACACATCAACAGGAGCAGGGATAAAATCACATGATTGTCTCAATAGATGCGGAAAAGGCATTTGACAAGATCCAAAACCCCTTCATGCTAAAAGATGTGGAGAAACTAGGAATCCATGGAACATTTCTCAATGTAATAAAGGCTGTGTATGAGAAACCCACTGCTAGTATTATACTTAGTGGTGAAAATCTAAAGCCATTCCCTCTAAAATCAGGAACGAGACAAGGATGCCCACTCTCTCCACTCCTTTTTAACATAGTACTAGAATTCCTAGGCAGTGCAATAAGGCAAGAAGGAAGCATAAAGGGGATCCAAGTAGGGAAAGAGGAAATAAAACTATCCCTCTTTGCAGATGACATGATTCTGTATTTAAAGAATCCTATAGACTCTAGTCCCAAGCTCCTTGAGCTGATTCAAAGCTTTGGAAGGGTAGCAGGCCATAAAATCAACCCTCACAAATCAACTGCCTTACTTTACGCCAACACTGAGAGGAACGAGGCAATAATCAGGAAAGAAATTCCTTTCACAGTAGCCTCAAAGAAAATAAAGTACCTAGCAATTAGCTTAACTAAGAATGTAATGGACCGTTTAGATGAAAATATTAAAACCATAAAAAAGGAAATAAAAGCAGAACTAAGGAAATGGAAAAACCTCCCATGCTCCTGGATTGGAAGAATCAACATTGTGAAAATGACAATCTTGCCAAGGGCTATCTACAAATTCAATGTAATACCCATCAACATCCCAATGTCATTCTTTAAAGAAATAGAAGAGGCAATTCAAAATTTCATATGGAATAATAAAAGACCCCGTATAGCAAAAATACTTCTTAGCAGAAAGAACAAGAATTTCAATTCAAAACTTAAGACTCTCTTACAGAGCTATAATTCTCAAAACATCTTGGTACTGGCACAAGAACAGGCCTGAAGTCCAATGGAGTAGAACTGCGGACCCAGATATTAAACCACAGACCTATGGCCACCTAATCTTTGACCAGGGAGCCAAAAAAATAGAATGGAAGAAAGATAGCCTCTTCAACAAGTTGTGCTGGCAGAACTGGTTAAACACCTGCAGAAAATTAAAGTTGGATCCTTCTTTGTCCCCTTGCACTAGAATTAACTCCAAATGGATCAAAGACGTGGAGGTAAAAGCTGACACACTGAAAAGTTTACAGGAAGGAATAGGAGATACACTAGGCCTCCTTGGTACAGGTCGAAACTCTCTTAATAAGGACCAAGAATCACACCAAATCAGAGAAAGGCTGGATAAGTGGGACTGCATTAAACTGCAGAGCTTTTGTATGGCAACGGATATAGCTAGTAAACTAATCAGGAAGCCCACAGAGTGGGAGAAGATCTTCACCACCCAAACAACGGAACAAGGCCTCATATCTAAAATATATCAACAACTCAAAAAATTGAATCACTCCAAAACTAACCTCCAAAGTAACACCCATCCCATTACAAAATGGGCCAAAGACTTAAAGAGAGTCTTCTCTAAAGAAGAAACAAAAATGGCCTATAGACACATGAAGAAATGCTCAACATCTCTGGTCATAAAAGAAATGCAAATCAAAACAAGTCTAAGATTCCACCTAACTCCAGTTAGAATGGCCAGGATCAGGAAAACGAATGATAACAGATGCTGGAGGGGATGTGCCCAGGAGGGATCACTACTACACTGTTGGTGGGAGTGCAAACTCGTTCAACCACTATGGAAAGCAGTGCGGCAGTGCCTCAAAACGCTAAACATACAACTCCCCTATGACCCAGCAATTCCAGTACTTGGCATTTACCCAACAATCCAGAAACAAGGGCATACTAAACCCACTAGCACAACAATGTTCATTGCAGCACTATTCACCATAGCAAAGATATGGAACCAACCCAGATGTCCCTCAGTTGATGAGTGGATCAACAAGTTGTGGTATTTGTACACAATGGAATTCTATGCTGCTGTCAGAAAGAATGACATCGCCCCATTTGTTAGGAAATGGAAAGACTTAGAACAAATCATATTAAGTGAAGTAAGCCAGACTCAAAGGAACTTAGGCTCAGTGGTTTCCCTCATTCGTCATAATCAGTAGAAACCTTGGGCTCTACTAGCAGAGATTGGCAATAGAGCAAAAGGCCATATATAAGGCCATATAATGTGAAGCTAATTGAAAGGACCTCCAGGATATTGACACAAAAGCCATATCATGAATGATTGTTGTCCTTAATGTACTATGTTGTCTCTCATCTCGCTTGCTGTCCCTTGGTTATCCCATATTGGTATAGTATCTCACTTTGTTATCTGATAAATTGAATTTATTTGTATTTGGATATTTGAAATTTGATAGGGAAGCGGGGAAAACCAAGACGGGTGGGGGGTTTGGGGTTGGAGGGACATGGGTACCAAGACATGTGAAAGGGTATCAATGTATGTGAATTAATGCACCTTCTATCTGGCAAATATCATCTAACCCTTTTACTAATTACAATAAAAAAATGAAAAAAAAAGAAAGTTGTAGTGTGTGGGGAGGATGATGGGGTCAAATACATTTCTTCTTAGAAATATACCTCATCTGGTTGCCCTGGATTTTCCTGGCCTTCTTCTTAGAGAAAGTTCTGTTATACTGGATTTGTGGCTTGGCAATGATCTAGCATGTACATCTTCGAGTAAGACATCCACAACTTCCATGCCTGAGACTCGAGTTTCCTGACCTTTGGCAACAGCACAGCAACATCTTTCTTCCTCCTGAGCCACAGGCCAAGTGAGCTGGCTTGAGCTGGTTGTTAGTTACAGTGGCTTGGTTACCAGGGTTCCATATTCTGTTCCATTGTGAGGGAGGCAGGGTCACCTTTCAGGGCCCAATGACCAAAGATCCTTGCTCACAAAAGACCTCACCAAAGACATACTGGAGGCTGACTCTCTCCTCCAGTCTCACAATATACATGTGGATGAAGTATACAGCACACCTTATTTGTCCAATCCCAATGTCTTCCACTAGGCCCAACTACCAGTCTGGTCTCAGGCTCAAGGTGCCTTTCTTAGGTAAGATCCAAACTTAAGGGTCAATATTGCCCTCATCCTTTACAAAACATTTGCTTCACAGTGCCTTCTCTGCCTGCATTTTGCCCCTTGTCGAATTTTTTTTGTTTTTGCTAGTCTTGGGACTTGACCTCAGAGTGTGAACATTGTTCGTGGGCTTTTTTTAGGCTTTAGCTGTCCCACCGAGCCACAGCACCACTTGCAGCGTTTTCTATGTATGTGGTAATGAGGAATCAAACCTGAGGCTTACTGCTTGGTAGCCAAGGACTCTCCCACTAGGTCAAACACACAGGGCATCTTGCACATATTTTTGACGTCAATCTACTAGGATATTATTAGGTTTCTGTATCCTAATCAATTTTTTCCTGATGATTAGCTTTGCTGTCATGTGTAAAAAATGCAAGAGGGAAAAACACAGAAGAATTAGTGAAATTTAAAAAAAAGCATTATACACAGTTAAGTGTTCATTCTTTGTAGGAGAAAGGATATTTGGATATGATGATGATGATGATGACTTTATAATTACTATGTCAGGGTTGAGAGTTTGGCATAGTGGTAGAGTGCTTGCCTAGCATCCATGAATATCTGGGTTTGATTGCTCAGTACCACATAGATAGAAAATCTAGATGTGGCACTGTGGCTCAAGTGGCAGAGGGCTAGACTTGAGAAAACCCGAGGACAGTGCTCAGGCCCTGAATTCAAGCCCCAAGACTGGCAGAAAGATAAAAGAAAATAAAAATGCTTTTTATTAGCTAATTCACTCACAGCATTTGCTTCTGAAATCTTCGCTTCTGCATCTTGTGAAATAGCCCTTTCCCTCAACGTAGACAAGAAAAACAGATCCATCCCATGGTCCACTGTGAGGCCACTGGTTGGGCTAAGAGCTAGTCGTGCAGCAACACATAAGTTTTATTCTAATACTTTCCAACTTTGTACTCAAATATGCTACCTACTTACCAACTTATGTCAGTTATCCTTATGCTATAACTTTTCTTCATTCCTACAATATCCTTACGCTCCTACGTTAATCCTCTTGCACCTCCCCTGACCTCTCTCATTCTTTTTTTTTTATCTCTGGACCTCTGCTCGTCTTTCAACCCTTATACTGCACGGATCTACACTTGATGGCTGTTGAGCAATATTGTATATGTAGGTGGTTAATTATTCTCTAGGCTCAGAGGGACTTAAAGACAATAGAGATTGGATTGAGAGGCTTATTGTTTTGGGTATAAATCGCTTATCAGTGGTTGTATTAGGCTGGTCTGTAAGTGCACAAAAAGAAAGAGTGATAATACCAATCAAAACTTGTGAACATCTAGTGTCTGCCAGCGACAGAGGTCTAGGTTGGTTATATCTGAAAAACTATAATCGTATTTAGTAGTAATCTTGCTCCCATTTTCAAATGGGCAGAACAAGAAATCAAGAAAAATGTGAAATCAAGAAACAACATCCCCCACCCAATGTAAACAGACAATGGAACAGTCACTGGCAAACCTAGAGGAGAGTCTTCCAATTGCTACACAAATGCAATTGATAAACATCATTAATGAAAAATGTGAAAATATAAAGAAAGAGATAATGGAGGAAGCCATACCTGAACAAGAGGAAAGCAAAAACAAGGTGATAAGTGAAAAAGAAGAAGCCATAAAGGAGGCCATAATAAAGGTTTTTCAAAGAAAGATGGATGAATTCAAAGAATCCACAAATAAAAACGTGACCAAACTCCAGCAAATGTCCAAAGAAAATAAACCTACTGAGCTAACCACTCAAAAGGAAATCAAGGAGATAAAGAAATCCATACATGATCTAAAACAAGGGATGCAAGGCATCAAAAGTGAGCAATTAGAAGCAAGGGAGATGAAAAATAAAGTAGATAGCTTTGATAGCAGGTTAGACATTGCAGAGGAGAGAATTTCCGTGGCTGAAGATAATTTAGGTATTATAAAGAACAGAAAATGAGTCAATCCAAATCTAGGAAATATGAGAGAGCGCTTCAGGAGGTCCAAGATACAATTAGGAAGCCTAATTTAAGGCTAGTTGGTATTGAGGAGGGCGTGGAGAAAGAGGTCAATGGTATTGGAAATATACTTCAGGGAATCATCTCAGAGAATTTCCCAAATATCCAGAAGGGCAGGCCCATCCAGATACAAGAAGCTTTTAGAACCCCAAACAGACCTGACCAGAAAAGAACATCCCACCGCCACATTGTGATCTGAACTGGATCAATAGAAACGAAAGGAAAGATCCTAAAGGCAGCCAGGGAAAAGGGATCAGTAACCTACAAAGGCAAACCAATCAGAATAACCCCAGATTTCTCAGCAGAGACCATGCAAGCACGAAGTGACTGGAAGCATATATGTCATGCCCTTATATCAAATAACTACCAACCAAGAATACTGTAGCCAGCTAAGCTCTCATTCATAACTGAGGGAAAAATAAAAACATTCCATTCCAGGGAAAAGCTGCAACAATATGTCGAAACAAAACCAACACTACAGAGAATTCTCAAAGATGCTCTATACATAGAAAACCAAAATAAATGCAATATAGGGAAAGAAATGGCACCTAAACAGCATACCATCTAAGGACCACAGGAACTGTCAAGACACAGGCCCTACTAAAAGGTTTTAAATATGGTAGGAACTAATAAATATCTCTCAATCCTAACTCTCAATATCAATGGACTTAACTCTCCAATTAAACGGCATAGGTTGTCTAGTTGGATCAAAAAGCAAGAGCCATCGTTCTGCTGACTTCAAGAGACACATCTTACCCAAAAACAATCATCATTTGAAAGTGAGAGGTTGGAATAAACTCTATCAAGCTAACTGCCCCCATAAACAGGCTAGAGTTGCCATCCTCATATCAGATACAATAGACTTCAAACTAAAATTAGTAAGAAAAGACAAAGAAGGTTACTACATACTACTAAAGGGATCTTTCCTCCCGGAAGACATAACAATCCTAAATATTTACACACCCAATCCCGGAGCTCCAAACTTCATCAAGCAAACTTTACTTACACTGAAACCATACATAGATCGAAATACAGTGATTGTTGGTGAGTTTAACACACCACTCTCACCTATGGACAGATCAACAAGGCAAAAACTCAAAGGAGAAACCTTAGAACTGAACAACTATATAGACTGACTAGATGTAACAGACATCTGCAGAATATTCCACCCAATAACACCACAATATAAGTTTTTCTTAGCAGCACATGGAACATTTTACAAAATAGACCACATCCTAGGCCATAAAGCAAACCTGGACAGATTCAGAAACACTGAAATTATTCCATGCACACTCTCAGACCATAAAGGCATCAAATTGGAGCTGAACACACATCTCCACCAAAGAAAACCCTGTAACTCATGGAGACTGAACCACACATTGTTGAATCAAAAACAATGGGTAATCGAAGAGATCAGAACAGATAAGAAACTGTTTATGAAATTTAACAATAAGGAGCACACAAATATCAACTCCTTAGGGACACAACAAAGGCAGTACTCAGAGGAAAATTTATAGCGCTGAGTGCCTACAACAGCAAGTTGGAAAAATGGCAAACCAACTAGTAAATGTCTCACCTTAACCTCCTGGAAAAAGAGCAACAAACCAAACCTAAACCCATTAGGAGAAAGAAAATTATTAAAATCACAGCAGAATTAAATGATTTGGAATAAAAAATCTATAGAAAGAATCAACAAAACATGGAGTTGGTTCTTTGAAAGAATTAACGAAATTGACAAGCCCTTAGCAAATCTTACCAAAAAAAGAAGAGAGCATATCGAAATAAACAAAATCGCAGATGAAAATGGTAATATCACGACAGAAATTACCAAGATCCAGAATATCATGAGGGAATACTTCTCAAACCTTTACGCCAACAAATTTGAGAATCTAGAAGAAATGGATGAATTCCTAGACAATATTAACATACACACACTGAACCAAGAAGAGCTAACCCAACTCAACAGGCCTATTTCAAGCTCTGAAATAGAAATGGAAATTAGACAACTTCCACTTAAAAAGAGCCTAGGGCCAGATGGATTCACAGCTGAATTCTATAAGGTCTTCAAAGCAGAGGTCACACCAATACTCCTCAAGCTCTTCAACGAAATTGAAAATGAAAGTTCTTTACCAAACTCATTCTGTGAAGCCAGTATATCCCTCGTCCCCAAACCAGACAGAGATTCATCAAAGAAAGAGATCTATAGACCCATTTCTTTGATGAACATCGATGCAAAACTTCTCAACAAAATACTGGCCAACCGTCTACAACAATTCATCAAAAAAATTATACACTATGACCAACTGGATTCATCACGGGGAGGCAAAGCTGGTTCAACATACACAAATCAATTAATATAATTCAACACATCAACAGGAGCAGGGATAAAATCACATGAGTGTCTCAATAGATGCGGAAAAGGCATTTGACAAGATCCAAAACCCCTTTATGTTAAAAGATGTGGAGAAACTAGGAATCCATGGAACATTTCTCAATGTAATAAAGGCTGTGTATGAGAAACCCACTGCTAGTATTATACTTAGTGGTGAAAATCTAAAGCCATTCCCTCTAAAATCAGGAACGAGACAAGGATGCCCACTCTCTCCACTCCTTTTTAACATAGTACTAGAATTCCTAGGCAGTGCAATAAGGCAAGAAGCAAGCATAAAGGGGATCAAAGTAGGGAAAGAGGAAATAAAACTATCCCTCTTTGCCGATGACATGATTCTGTATTTAAAGAATCCTATAGACTCTACTCCCAAGTTCCTTGAGCTGATTCCAAGCTTTGGAAGGGTAGCAGGCCATAAAATCAACCCTCACAAATCAACTGCCTTACTTTACGCCAACACTGAGAGGAACGAGGCAATAATCAGGAAAGAAAATCCTTTCACAATAGCATCAAACAAAATAAAGTACCTAGCAATTAGCTTAACTAAGAATGTAAAGGACCATTTAGATGAAAACTTTAAAACCCTAAAAAAGGAAATTAAAGCAGAACTAAGGAAATGGAAAAACCTCCCATGCTCCTGGATTGGAAGAATCAACATTTTGAAAATGACAATCTTGCCAAGGGCTATCTACTAATTCAATGTAATACCCATCAACATCCCAATGTCATTCTTTAAAGACATAGAAGAGGCAATTCAGAATTTCATATGGAATAATAACAGACCCCGCAGAGCAAAAACACTTCTTAGCAGAAAGAACAACGCTGGAGGAATTTCAATTCCAAACTTAAGACTCTCTTACAGAGCTATAATTCTCAAAACAGCTTGGTACTGGCACAAGAACAGGCCTGAAGTCCATTGGAGTAGAACTGCGGACCCAGATATTAAACCACAGACCTATGGCCACCTAATCTTTGACCAGGGAGCCAAAAAAATAGAATGGAAGAAAGATAGCCTCTTCAACAAGTTGTGCTGGCAGAACTGGTTAAACACCTGCAGAAAACTAAAGTTGGATCCTTCTTTGTCCCCTTGCACTAGAATTAACTCCAAATGGATCAAAGACGTGGAGGTAAAAGCTGACACACTGAAAAGTTTACAGGAAGGAATAGGAGATACACTAGGCCTCCTTGGCACAGGTCGAAACTTTCTTAATAAGGACCAAGAATCACAACAAATCAGAGAAAGGCTGGATAAGTGGGAATGCATTAAACTGCAGAGCTTTTGTATGGCAACGGATATAGCTAGTAAACTAATCAGGAAGCCTACAGAGTGGGAGAAGATCTTCACCAACCAAACAACGGACAAAGGCCTCATACCTAAATTATATCAACAACTCAAAAAATTGAATCACTCCAAAACTAACCTCCAAAGTAACACCCATCCCATTAAAAATGGGCCAAAGACTTAAGAGAGTCTTCTCTGAAGAAGAAACAAAAATGGCGTATAGACACATGAAGAAATGCTGCACATCTCTGGTCATAAAAGAAATGCAAATCAAAACAACTCTAAGATTCCACCTCACTCCAGTTAGAATGGCCAGGATCAGGAAAATGAATGACAACAGATGCTGTAGGCGATGTGGCCAGGAGGGATCAGTACTACACTGTTGATGGGAGTGCAAACTCGTTCAACCACTATGGAAAGCAGTGTGGCAGTGCCTCAAAACGCTAAACATACAACTCCCCTATGACCCAGCAATTCCAGTACTTGGCATTTACCCAACAATCCAGAAACAAGGGCATACTAAACCCACTAGCACAACAATGTTCATTGCAGCACTATTCACCATAGCAAAGATATGGAACCAACCCAGATGTCCCTCAGTTGATGAATGGATCAACAAGTTGTGGTATTTGTACACAATGGAATTCTATGCTGCTGTCAGAAAGAATGACATCGCCCCATTTGTTAGGAAATGGAAAGACTTAGAACAAATCATATTAAGTGAAGTAAGCCAGACTCAAAGGAACTTAGGCTCAGTGGTTTCCCTCATTCTTCATAATCAGTAGAAACCTTGGGCTCTACTAGCAGAGATTTGCAATAGAGAAAAAGGCCATATATAAGGCCATATAATGTGAAGCTAAATGAAAGGACCTCCAGGATATTGAAACGAAAGCCACATAATGAATGATTGTTGTCCTTAATGTACTATGTTGTCTCTCATCTCGTTTGCGGTCCCTTGGTTATCCCATATTTGTATAGTATCTCACTTTGTTATCTGTTATATTGAATTTATTTGTATTTGGATATTTGAAATTTGATAGGGAAGGGGGGAAAACCAAGACGGGTGGGGGGTGTGGGGTTGGAGGGAAATGGGTACCAAGACATGTGAATGGGTATCAATGTATGTGAATTAATGCACCTTCTATCTGGCAAATATCATCTAACCCTTTTACTAATTACAATAAAAAATTTAAAAAACAGAAAGTTGTAGTGTGTGGGGAGGATGATGGGGTCAAATACATTTCTTCTTAGAAATATACCTTATCTGGTTGCCCTGGATTTTCCTGGCCTTCTTCTTAGAGAAAGGACTGTTATACTGGATTTGTGGCTTGGCAATGATCTAGCATGTACATCTTCGAGTAAGACATCCACAACTTCCATGCCTGAGACTCGAGTTTCCTGACCTTTGGCAACAGCACAGGAACATCTTTCTTCCTCCTGAGCCAAAGGCCAAGTGCGCTGGCTTGAGTTGTTTGTTAGTTCCAGTGGCTTGGTTACCAGGGTTCCATATTCTGTTCCATTGTGAGGGAGGCAGGGTCACCTTTCAGGGCCCAATGACCAAAGATCCTTGCTCACAGAAGACCTCACCAAAGACATACTGGAGGCTGAATCTCTCCTCCAATCTCACAATATACATGTGGATGTAGTAAACAGCACACCTTATTTGTCCAATCCCCATATCTTCCACTAGGCCCAACTACAAGTCTGGTCTCAGGCTCAAGGAGCCTTTCTTAGGTAAGATCCAGACTTAAGGGTCAATATTGCCCTCATCCTTTACAAAACATTTGCTTCACAGTGTCTTCTCTGCCTGCATTTTGCCCCTTGTCGAATTTTTTTTGTTTTTGCTGGTCTTGGGACTTGACCTCAGAGTGTGAACATTGTTCTTGGGCTTTTGTTAGGCTTTAGCTGTCCCACCGAGCCACAGCACCACTTGCAGCGTTTTCCATGTATGTGGTAATGAGGAATCAAACCTGAGTCTTTTTGCGTGGTAGCCAAGGACTCTACCACTAGGTCAAACACACCGGGCATCTTGCACATATTTTTGACGTCAATCTACTAGGATATTATTAGGTTTCTGTATCCTAATCACTTTTTTATTGATGATTTGCTTTGCTGTCATGTGTGAAATATGCAAGAGGGAAAAACACAGAAGAATTAGTGAAATTTAAAAAAAAGCATTACACACATAGATAAGTGTTCATTCTTTGTAGGAGAAAGGATATTTTGATATGATGATGATGACTTTATAATTACTATGTCAGCGTTGAGAGTTTGGCATAGTGGTAGAGTGCTTGCCTAGCATCCATGAAGATCTGGGATTGATTGCTCAGTATCACACAGATAGAAAATCTAGATGTGGCACTGTGGCTCAAGTGGCAGAGGGCTAGACTTGAGAAAACCCGAGGACAGTGCTCAGGCCCTGTATTCAAGCCCCAAGACTGGCAGAAAGATAAAAGAAAATCAAAATGCTTTTTACGAACTAATTCACTCACAGCATTTGCTTCTGAAATCTTCGCTTCTGCATCTTGTGAAATACCCCTTTCCCTCAACCTAGACAAGAAAAACAGTTCCATCCCATGATACACTGTGAGGCCACTGGTTAGGCTAAGAGCTAGACGTGCAGCAACACATGAGTTTTATTCTAATACTTTCCAAACTTTGTACTCAAATATGCTACCTACTTACCAACTTATGTCAGTTATCGTTATTCTATACCTTTTCTTCTTTACTACAATATTCTTACACTCCTACGTTAATCCTCTTGTACCACCCCTGAACTCTCTCATTCTTTTTTTCTATCTCTGGACCTCTGCTGGTCTTTCAACCCTTATACTGCACGGATCTACACTTGATGGCTGTTGAGCAATATTGTATATGTAGGTGGTTAATTATTCTCTAGGCTCAGAGGGACTTAAAGACAATAGAGATTGGATTGAGAGGCTTATTGCTTTGGGTATAAATCGCTTATCAGTGGTTGTATTAGACTGGTCTGTAAGTGCACAAAAAGAAAGAGTGATAATACCAATCAAAACTTGCGAACATCTAGTGTCTGCCAGCTACAGAGGTCTAGGTTGGTTATATCTGAAAAACTATAATCCTAGTTAGTAGTAATCTTGCTCCCATTGTCAAATGGGCAGAACAAGAAACTGAAGAAAAATGTAAAATCAAGAAACAACATCCCCCACACAATGTAAACAAACAATGGAACAGTCACTGGCAAACCTAGAGGAGAGTCTTCCAATTGCTACACAAATGCAATTGATAAACATCCTTAATGGAAAATGTGAAAATATAAAGAAAGAGATAATAGAGGAAGACATAGCTGAACAAGCGGAAAGCATAAACAAAGTGATAAGTGAAAAAGAAGAAGCCATAAAGGAGGCCATAATAAAGGTTTTTCAAAGAAAGATGGATGAATTCATAGAATCCACAAATACAAACGTGACCAAACTCCAGCAAATGTCCAAAGAAAATAAAGCTACTGAGCTAACCACTCAAAAGGAAATCAAGGAGATAAAGAAATCCATACATGATCTAAAACAAGAGATGCAAGGCATCGAAAATGAGCAATTAGAAGCAAGGGAGATGAAAAATAAAGTAGATAGTTTTGATAGCAGGTTAGACAATGCAGAGGAGAGAATTTCCGGGGCTGAAGATAATTTAGTTATTACAGAGAATGAACAGAAAATGAGTCAATCCAAATCTAGGAAATATGAGAGAGCGCTTCAGGAGGTCCAAGATACAATTAGGAAGCCTAATTTAAGGCTAGTTGGTATTGAGGAGGGCGTGGAGAAAGAAGTCAATGGTATTGGAAATATACTTCAGGGAATCATCTCAGAGAATTTCCCAAATATCCAGAAGGGCAGGTCCATCCAGATACGAGAAGCTTTTCGAACTCCAAACAGGCCTGACCAGAAAAGAACATCCCACTGCCACATTGTGATCCGAACTGGATCAATAGAAACGAAAGAAAAGATCCTAAAGGCAGCCAGGGAAAAGGGATCAGTAACCTATAAAGGCAAACCAATCAGAATAACCCCAGATTTCAAAGCAGAGACCATGCAAGCACGAAGTGACTGGAAGCATATATGTCATGCCCTTAAATCAAATAACTACCAACCAAGAATACTGTAGCCAGCTAAGCTCTCATTCATAACTGAGGGAACAATAAAAACATTCCATTCCAGGGAAAAGCTGCAACAATATGTCGAAACAAAACCAACACTACAGAGAATTCTCAAAGATGCTCTATACATAGAAAAACAAGATAAATGCAACATAGGGAAAGAAATGGCACCTAAACAGCATACCATCTATGGACCACAAGAACTGTCAAGACACAGGCCCTACTAAAAGCTTTTAAAAATGGTAGGAACTAATAAATATCTCTCAATCCTAACTCTCAATATCAATGGACTTAACTCTCCAATTAAACGGCATAGGCTGTCTAGTTGGTTCAAAAAGCAAGAGCCATCGTTCTGCTGTCTTCAAGAGACACATCTTACCCAAAAACAATCATCTTTTGAGAGTGAGAGGTTGGAATAAACTCTATCAAGCTAACTGCCCCCATAAACAGGATGGAGTTGCCATCCTCATATCAGATACAATAGACTTCAAACTAAAAATAGTAAGAAAAGACAAAGAAGGTTACTACATACTACTAAAGGCATCTCTCCTCCAGGAAGACATAACGATCCTAAATATTTACACACCCTTTTGAAGATTCTCAAAAGATTGAAGATTCTGCCAGTGTAAGTTAGATTCCGGCATTGATATTAAATAATGCAATGAGTAGGGATTTATATTTGAAATATCACTGTTGACAAAATCTAACACACATTTGCTTAGTATTTGCTTTTGATTTCCCAAGAAGTTCAGTACAAGCTAACATGTGTGGCATATATCGACTGGGAGAAATAATTCAGAATATGTGACTCATTTGAACAGGGGTCAGTGAAAAGATACAAAAGCAGGATACCCATATTGTGATAATTTGTATCTTTTGCATATTTTGTGTTTGTTATTAATTCCATTTGTGGTGTACATTTCTAGGTAAAAACTTTTAAAATGTTTCCATACAATTTGTTATTTCAACAGCAAAAAAAGACATTTATATGCCTGATAAAATTCATAGAATCCAAATTTTTCCATATTATTTTTTGTTTTTTCTTTTTTTTTGGTGGGTCATAGATCTTGAACTCAGCTTGGGCACTATCCCTGAGCTCTTCAGCTCCAGGCTACCACCTTACCCTGGAGCCAAGCCCCACTTCCCATTTTCTAAAGGTAAATTGGAGATAAGTGTCTCAGGTCTTTTTGTGCCAGGATGGCTTTAAACCATGATCCTCAGATCTCAGCCTCCTGAGTAGTTAGGATTATAGAAGTGAGCCACCACCCCATCATGCTCAGCTTTCTGGTTTTTTTTAAACAAGCCCTTTGGCTGGAACTCGGTCTGAGCACTGTCCTTCAGCTTTCCTCAAGCCTAGTGATCTTCTACTTGAGCCACAGCACTACTTCTGGTTTTTTCTGTGTATGTGGTACTGCGGAATTGAACCTTCGTCTTCATACAAGCACTCTACAACTATGCCAAACTCCCAGCCCCTCCACTTTAGTTTTTATGAT
This sequence comes from Megascapheus bottae, assembly GCA_024803745.1. Classification (NCBI taxonomy): domain Eukaryota; kingdom Metazoa; phylum Chordata; class Mammalia; order Rodentia; family Geomyidae; genus Megascapheus; species Megascapheus bottae. The sequence continues at coordinate 2,888,243 of JANJXV010000054.1, read as the reverse complement.
AGATCTTTCCATGCATCTAGGATGGCTAGAAATCCTTCTTGAGTTTCCCAAGATCAGGGAGTATAGGTGTGTCCCATCCTGTGTGGCTACATAACCATTGTTTAGGGTACAGTTCTCTCTTCATTCTATCCATCTAGAGCAATTTTCATCTTCCATGTATAATCATTAAACATTCAGCTCCTGTTCCTCTCTACTCCATTCTCTGGAACCATCGTGCTTTTTGGCTCTAAGGGTTTGTTGATCCTTGGAAGCTCTGGAAGGGAAAACATACCCTAGCTCTTCCTTTATGACTGCTGTATTTTTAGTTTACTGTAATCAAGATTCATCTGTAAAATATAGTAAAATGTTCTTCCTTTTCAATGCATTGTTTTGCATATTTCTACCTTTTGATTATTAACAATAGTTGTGAATGGATTCTCCACATATTTGTTCTAGTCTCTGCTTTCTCTTCCATTAGGTACAAATCTAGAAATAGAAGTGTTGGACCATATTTCTATGTACTTCTATATTTAGCACTTTTTTAGCACTCTCCACGCAATTTTTGATTGCTTTATATTCCTTACAGGACTATTCCAAAGTTCTACTTCTTCTCACTACCTTCCCAGTAATAGACTTTGAAAGTTGTTTTATTGTATGCGTGTGTGTGTGTGTGTGTGTGTTTGTCTGTGTGTATGTGGATCTTTTTGTTTAAAAATATATTTATATTAACATATTTAAAGTAATGATTTCATTGTAATTTTAATTTTTCTCATGACTGTTAATATTGAACTTCTTTCTACATTTTGAACTACTATTTCTATATATTCTTTTTAGAAAATCATCTCCAATCTCCAATTTTTTTCCCTTTTTTTGGGGGGGTAGTGGGGAAAGTCATGGGGCTTGGATCTTGGGCCGTGAGCTCTTTAGTTTAATGCTATTGTCCTACCCTGAGTATTGCCCCTCAGTTCTTCTGCTCACAGATCCCTACCCCTCTTCCCATTATATACAGAACAAAGGTCATCCTCAGTCTTTTTGAAAAAGTAAAACATACAGTAAATTTGTAGTATAAAACAGCAAGAAATAAATTTCTTGCCAGGTGCAGTGACTTCTAACTGTAATCCTAGCTACTCAGATATCAGGCTGATATCTAAAGATTTGGTTCAGCCAGCCTGCGCATTAGAAAGTCTATGAGACTCTCATCTACAGTTAACCACTAGAATATGGGAAATGGCACTGTGGCTTCATCGGTAGGGTGATAGCCTTGAGTTGAAGAGCTCAGGAACAGTGCCCAGGCCCAGAGTTCAAGCCTTACAAATCCCCAGCCAAAAAAAAGAAAAAAAAAGTTTCTTCCCCAAGTGATTATTATGCCAGACATAGAACATTAACATTCTGGGTGTACTTCATAGTATTATTACTTGATACCCTAAGATTTTGCCATATTCTCACAGTACCAGCATATGTCATCATATAATGTAGTTCCTTTTCAATGGAATAATTCCATTTATAACCTAAATCTACTCCCTCGACTTATTTTTGTCGATACCACAATTGCTCTCCCATGATATGCCACAAGCCATTAAACATTTTATGGTGGGTAATTGGAAAGGAGTGTCATGGAATTTAGTGCCAGGCTGGCTTTGAACCATGGTCCTCAGATCTCAGTCTCCTGAGTAGCTAGGATGACAGGCGTGAGCCACCAACACCTGGCTTGCCTTTTTATTTTTTTGTGGGTCTTGGGACTTGAACTCTGGGCCTAGGCACCATCCCTAAGCTTTTCAGGTCAATATTTCATGTAAGTCTAAACATTTAAGTAAAGGAATACAATTCCAACAAAAAAAGAATAAAATTCCAGACATTGTGTGTTTATAACTCAGTGCTAATTACTTGATGAAAATGTGCCATTCCAGAAGCTGGTGTCATTTGATGATGTAGCTGTGGATTTCAGCTGGGAGGAGTGGCAGCATCTGGACAATGCTCAGAGGACCCTGTACAGAGATGTAATGCTGGAGACCTACAGCAACCTGGTGTCCTTAGGTGAGCAAAAGTCAAATTCACTTGCAAGGCCAAGTGCCTTGTTATTTTGCAGATACGTGAATGTTTATTAAACTTTCAATACTATTTAAATGAAAGATTCCAGGCCCTGAGAAGTATCATTACTTTCTAAAGAAAACCTAAGGTAATTTTGTACTCATTCTTCAGGATACCTTCAGGATACTTTGACAACAGTTCTAAATTATGTTTCCTCTAATGGAGACGACATTCCAAACTTACACAGTAATTGTAAGTGGATAAACCATCCAGAATAGAATATATAGCATTATTGGAAATAGGATCTACAAATCACTAAACAGTGAGTTTATAATGGAAACCTGGCACTAGGTGCAATGTTTCATGCCTGTAATCTTAAAATATTCAGGAGGAAGAAATCTAAGAATTCTAATTTGAAGCCAGCAATGGCATAAAAATTGCCATGAAACTCTATAACTCCAAGTAACCCCTCAAAAATGTTAGTGGAGTGTCAAGAGTTTGACTTTGTGGTTGAGTGCTTGCCTAGCATGCATGAAGACCTATGCATGTAAGTGGAGCTGGGACTCAAACTGGTATTTTTCTAGCCTTGAGCAAGACAGCTAAGTTTATGCCATACAAAATGAATCCAGAGCTGGGGAAAAGTCAACCATGGAGCCAGTGAGAAATGAGAGAAAAGATTTAATAGATAACTTGTGAGTAGGATGTCTGCGAACTTAAAGCAATGATGACACAGCATAAGCAATAATTCTCTACTGTTTCTAATTTACAGGGCCCTGTGTTCCCAAACATGTATTAATTGACAAGCTAGAGCACTGTGCAGAACTCTGGATAGGAAATTCCTCTGACAAGAATATCACAGGTGAGTGAATGCATCTTCATATTGATGTTGGAGCCTGAGCCCCATTGGTAAGTTCATGTTGTGATGTACTGAGCAATAATATTCTTAGTAACCCTAAATCCTGTGTGGAACCTATGGAATTCTTTGTGAATGAATCAAGAATCCTTTTCTTTTCCCAAGCCTATGCTTGGTCTCAGGGCCTGAGCATGGTCCTTGGATTTTCTCAAGGCTAGCTCTCTACTTCTTGAGTCATAGCACCACTTCTGGCTTTTTCTTTGTATGTAGTACCAAGGAACTGAACCAGGTCTTTGTGCATGCTAGCCCAAACCCCCGGCACCAAGAATCATAGGGTGATATGATGAATTCTATGTGGCAGTAGAGTTAAAGTTAGATTTCTCTGTAGAAATCACTGTGAAACAAAATAAAATGAGAAAGCCATGAGCCCGTGGCTCATGCCTGTAATCCTACCTACTTAGGAGGCTGAGATCTGAGGATCAAGGTTCAAAGACTGACCTATCACAAAAACACCTTAGACTCTTCTCTCCAATGAACCAATAGAAAATGAGAAGTGGGGTTGAGTCTAAAGACATAGGACAGTACCCTTGAGCTGAAGAGCTCAGGAAGAACAGCCAGGTCTAGAATTCAAGTCCCATGACCGCAAAACAAGAAAGAAAGAAAGAAAGAAAGAAAGAAAGAAAGAAAGAAAGAAAGAAAGAAAGAAAGAAGAAAGAGGGAAGAAAGAGGGAAGGAAGGAAAGGAAAAAAGAAAGAAAGAAAGAAAGAAAGATCATTCTTTCATTTCTTTAAAACTAAGACTATAAATGATTGAGCAAACAAGGAATAAGTCAGGGCATTATTCTCTGATAAGGATAATATCTTTATGCTGGTAGGAAGAGACTGGTATTCAAAACCAGACGTTTCCACCAGAAATTGAGCCTAGTGGTAGAGTGCTTGCCTAGCATGCACAAAGACACAGGTTTTATTCCTTATTACAACAAACGTAGAAAAAGCCAGAAGTAATGAATTCATTGGTAGGGTTCTAGTCTTGAGAAAACCCAAGGACAGTGGTTAGGTCCTAAGTTCAAACCCAGGAATGGAAGGAAAAAAAACAACAAAGTTTCAATCAACATAAGAAAATTAACTAGACAATGAGCTGGGGATTTTCTGGTCTTCCATGGTTCTGAGGGACAGGAGTGTTAGAAAAAGAATTTTTATAAGACTTCAAATGGAAAGAAATAAATTTCAAAATTCCCACAAATACCTAAATTGAGACTTTAGTGAGAAGTTGTAACTGAAGGGTTATAGGTGTAAGACCTTACTCTCAAGAATCGTTCTTGCTTGGATCAAAGGCAAACAGACATATAAACCAAACTTGTGGCCGCTGAATGTAGAAAAAATTCGTGTTCCTCACTTAATGGTTAATAAGCAAACAGCATTGAAACTGGGTAAGGTAATCCTATCTGGTACTCAGGACTTGAGACTCTTATCAGTAGTTAACTCTAGAAAACAGGAAGTGGGGCTGTAGCTCAAGGATAGGGGTTATAGTCTTCTGCTGAAGTGTTCAGGGACAGGGCCGAGGCCTATGAACTACAAAAAAAAAAGAAAAGAAAAGAAAAGAAAGTTTTAAAAAGATGCAAAACAGCACAATATTTAGAGTATTTCTCAAAAATAAAAGAAAGGCAGCTATTCCTCAATGTATAAACAAAACAGTATTTGAAAAAAAACAGCTGCAGGTATATTATAGGTAGTATTCAGCTTAAAACTGTAGCAATACATAGATGGGTAATTTCAATAAATATTTCCTGTGATATAAAAAGAGAACTAAAACACAGAAAAACATTATTGGTCATTGTAAAATATCATTTTCTTAATATGTTAGGGAGAAAAGCATATATTTCTCACAAATCAATTTCCACTTTTATATTTTAAAATATCTAACACTTAGGATGGGAAAGTAAAGTCATTATCTTTACAGTAAGGAATATTTGTATCTCATGTATGTTTGTGTCTTTTTTTCTAGGACTCATTTTAGATGTCCAGGTAATGGAAAATGTGTTCAAGACATGCCAGGAAAGTCCACATGAATGTCTTTGTGAAGTAGCAGTTGCAAGTAGTATCGAAGTGGAAGAAAACGTGAGATTTGCAACAACTTTAAATTTGAGCTCTACACATAATCCAGAGCTGATTAGTAATAACGGTAACAACTTAGGGGTGAGGACTGAGGAGTTCATAAAGTGTCAGAACATGCTTCTGTCTCCTAAGCCTGATGAGATGCATACTGCATATAGATCTCGTATGTCTCCTGTTCTTAAAAAAATCCATCGGATATTCAGAGCATTTTATTCATGATTGTGACAGTCCAAAAGATCTGCAGTATCATAATTCTGTTCTCCCTGCCCAAGAAATTCTTCAGGGAGGGAGGAAAACTGCTAAATGTACTGTGTGATGAAAAATATTGTACTTAACACCGACCATCACTACATATACGAAAATGTACACAGGAGAGACTCCTCATATATGTAGTGAATGTGAGAAATCTTTCAGTAATGAAATACGCCTTACAATACCTCAGAGCAAATATCCTGAGATATGTGATGCGTATATCAAGTGTGAAAATTAATTTCTGAGAAGTCAGACCTGACGCTCCAACCTCGATCTCCAAGAGAAGACAAACCTTATGAATATGAGGAACGTAATAAAATTTCTGCCCAGAATTCAGCAATCAGCAAACATCAGAGATCTCACACAGAAGAGAAATCTTATGAATGGGATAAATGTGGGAAGACTTTTAGACTGAAATCATACCTCACTTTGCACCAGAGAAGACACACAGAAGAGAAACCTTATGAATGTAACAAATGTGAAAAGTCTTTCACCCAGAAGATACACCTTCGAGTTCATCAAATAACACACACAGGAGAGAAATCTTATAAGTGTAATGAATGTGGAAAGTCTTTCCAAGGGAAGGGAAAACTTCGTGTTCATCAGAGAATACACACAGGAGTGAAACCTTATGAATGTAACCAATGTGTAAAGTCTTTCAGACAGAAATCTTCCCTCAAATTGCATCAAAGAACACACACAGGAGAGAAACCTTATGTGTGCAACAAATGTGGAAAGACCTTCAAGTGGAAGTCATATCTTGATGGGCATAATAGAACACACACAGGAGAGAAAACTTCTGCATGTAGCGAATGCGGAAAGTCTTTCAAATGGAAGGTAAAACTCCATGTTCATCAGAGAATATACTCAGGAGAAACACCTTATGAGTGTAACATATGTGAAAAGTCCTTCACACAGAAGCCAAACCTCAACATGCATAAGACAATTCAAACAGGAGAAAAACCTTATGAAGGTAACCGATGTGGAATGTCTTTCAAATGGAAGTCTTCCCTCAAATTGCATCAGAGAACACACACAGGAGAGAAACTGTACAAGTGCATCAAATGTGGTAAGACCTTCAGATGGAAGTCACATTACAGGAGGCATAACAGAATTCACACATATTAGAAACCTTAGGAATATAACCAAAGTTGAAAGTCTTTCGTGCAGTATTCACCCTTCAGGAAGCGTAAGAGAGTTCACACATATGAGAAGCCTTAGCAATGTAATAAATAGGAAAGACTTTTTAGTCTGTGGAAGAAAACTCAGCTTGTGTCACAGAACCAACACAAGATAAAACCCTTAATGAATGTAGCAAATGTTCAGTCTTTTCCCCAGAAGGCACAAGTCAAGATTTATCACTAAACACCCACAGGATAGAATCCTATGAATAAAATGAAAGGGAAATTTTTTTGAAGAACTCATAGTTGAGTTTGCATGATACCACACAGACACAGGATAAAAATCATATGAATATAAGAATATGAAAAATCCATCATGAACGTATGACTAAGTATAAAATGCACATAGGAGAGAAAAACCTTATGAATATTACAAATGTGGAAAGTTTTTGACCTGGAAGGCATACTTCTGTGTTCATCACAAACCTGATTCCCATAGAAGAAAAGAAAACTAATGAATAGAACAAATGTGCAATGACTTTTAATCAGAAGTCAGTCTTCAGTACATTTCAGAACATAGACAATAGAGAAATTCTGAGTAATGAAAAACATTTAGCTATATATAGAATCTCTGTATATGGGAGCATTAAGGTAAGTCTTCTAAACAAAGTCAACCTTCAGCAAGCATTAAGAGCACTCACAGAAGAAATAATAGCATGTAGGAAAACCTTTGTCAGGAACCTCTAAAAGCTGACTGTGTGGCTTAGTGGTAGAGTGCTAACCTATCAAGGATGAAGGCCTGGGTTAGATTCCTCAATACTACGTGAAAAGAGCAAGCCAGAAGCAGCACTGTGGTTCAAATGGTAGAGTGCTAACCTTGAGCAAAAGTAGCTCAGGCCCTGAGTTCAAGCCTAAGGATTGGAGAGAGAGAGAGAGAGAGAGAGAGAGAGAGAGAGAGAGAGAGAGACAGAGAGAGACAGAGAGAGAGACAGAGAGAGAGACAGAGAGAGAGACAGAGAGAGACAGAAAGAGAGAGACAGAAAGAGAGAGACAGAAAGAGAGAGACAGAAAGAGAGAGAGAAAGAGAGAAAAGAGAGAGAAACAGGAACTTCTAAATTTTACAGAGATAGAGAAGGAGAGAGAGAAGGAGACAGAAACTAATTTCTAAACTTTACAGTCTTTCTATTTCCTTACAAATTCGTCTATGTCATTCTTTCTGACAGAAGCACAGAATTCCATTGTGTAAAAATACCATATTTGATCTACCCATCAACTGACGGGCATCTGGGTTGGTTCCATACCTTTGTTATAGTAAATAGTGCTGTGATAAATGTTATTGTTCTAGTGAATTTAGTGTGTCCTATCTGGACGATTGGCAAGTAGTGAAATTGCTGGATCACAGGGGAGCTCTATGTTTCGTCTTTTTGGGATACTGCCATAGTGCTTTCCATAGTGGTTGAACGAGTTTGCAATCCCACCAGCAGTGTAGTAGTGATCCCTCCTGGCCACATCCCCTCCAGCATAAGTTATTAGATTTCTGGATCTTGGCCATTCTAACTGGAGTGAGGAGAAAAAGGGAAAGAGGAACTGAAATTTCTCTCCTTACAGATGACATGATTCTGTATTTAAAGAACCCTATAGACTCTACTCCGAAGCTGCTTGAGCTGATATAAAACTTTGGTAAGGTAGCAGGGTATAAAATTAACCCTCAATGTCAACTGCCTTCCTATATGCCAACAAATGAGAGGAATGAGGCAAGAATCAGGATAGCAACTCATTTTGCTATCAAAGAAAATAAAATACCTAGGAATTAACTTAGAATGTAAAGCATCTTTTTGATGGAACTATAAACTCTGGAGAAGGAAATTAACGCAGAACTGAGGAAATGCAAAAACCTATGCTCCTGGTTTGGAAGAAGTAATATTGTAAAAATGGCAATCTTGATAGGGACTATCTACAAATTCAGTGCAATATTCATCAATATCCCAATGTTATTCTTTAAAGAAACAGAAGAGGAAATCCAAAACTTCACTTGGAATAACAAAAGACCCCTTATAGCCTGTCTTCTGGCATGATACATAATGTTTAATCTCACCTTCTCCACCAAAATCTCACCTTTCTCATTGAGACATAGGTGGCCCTGTTTACTAGCAGCAAAGGCTCAAACGCGCAGTTTCAGGTGTCACCACTGCCTCTGTTACTGGGTAGATCCAACTCTGTCATTGATTCTGAGGTCTGCTCTGGGAGTCTTGGTCACAAATTGTTCTGTGGCATCTGCTGCCAGCCTGTGCCTATTTGCTTCCTTTTCCTCCAGCAGCCTACAACAGGGAATGAAGTTCAGGCGCTGATGCTCTCCTTCATATGCAGGGCAGGATGAGCCCAACCCTCCCACATCTTCCTCTTCTAATTTTTGGGAAAAAATGTGCTGGCAAAAGTCCTCAGGTGTGGCGCATGGCTGATCCACACTTTTAATCCAGGCTGGTCAGGAGGCTGAGATCTGAGTATGGAAGTTCCAAGTCACCTAGAACAGGAAAGTCTGATAGATTCTTACTACCAAAAATAAAAACAACTGGGAATGGAATTTGGGCTCAAGTGGTAAAGGGCTAGTCTTGAGTACAAATGCTTAGTGCCAAGGCCCTGAGGTCAGGCTCCAGCACTGCCAACAACCTCACTTTAGTGAGATTTTAGCTTTATCCATGTAGGCACATCTCACTGGAATCTTTGCTGGTAGAGATAGTCTTCATAATTTTGTCTCAAGGTAAAGGTCCTCCTGGGGTAGTACACAAAAGATGTCATGGAGAGAGGAGCCCCACTTGCTCCAGGTTTGAAGATGGCATAGGTCAAGCCAGCATGGAGTTGGCACATCAGTCTTTTTCCTAGCACCACCTACCAGTGAATGTCAAATGACAGTGATTGTTGTGGGATTGTGTGATTGAAGTGCCCCATTAAGGGCAGTGTAAGCACATCCAAACTTGGATACCAGGAATGCTGAAATCTCAAAGCTAAGATTTCTGTTGGCTACAGAAATGCTGGTGTGTCTGTGATTCACTAAAAGTTCAGGTGCAAAGATTCTGAAGCTTGATGCCATGTGTTTATTCCATTTAGTAAAATTATTTTAATGCACTGTATAAGTTAAAACATTTGATAAGAGTCAGGGGTAGTGAAAACATTGTCCTTGAATTCAGGTGTCTGGCAGGGTAATGGGGGGGGGTGTTGGTGGCTGGGACTATGAAGCTGGAGCTGCTATCAAACCATGGATCATGTTCCTCTTTGTCTGGGAGAAATGACTCCAAAGATGAAATTTGAATGGTGAGGAAAAGATGATGATGTACTCAGGAAATTTCTCCTAAACAAATGCTCATGTGGAAGTGGGATGGGGGCTGGGCATGTCTGAGGCAGAGCTTAAGGGGGCTTCTCATGGCGTTGAGAACGTTCCTTGCGACTTCAGGCATGCAGCAGGGTGTTTTAGATGACCATTGTGAGATGGATGGAATAAGACTGGAGACAAGATGAATGCTGGGATCCTGCAATGCTCTTGCATGAGTGGCTGGTGGCTCACCTGAAAGAACTAATTATGTCTAAAAAAGAAATCAGGAATTTGTTTTGATTAGATAATACCTGTAATCCGAGGCATATTCAGGATCCTGATCTTAGTATTGTGGTTTAAGACCAACCCAGCAAAGGGAAAAATGCATGAGACTCATACTCCCAGTTTAGAGCAAGAACAAAGATTGAAGTAGAGCTGTGGCTCAAGAGCTAGAGTGCTACCTTGAGCAAAGAAAAGCTAAGAAAAAGCTCCAGGTCTTGAGTTCAAGGCCAGGAATGAAAGAAGGAAGGTAAAAAAAGGGAAGTATGTGAGGAAGGAAAATAATAAATGAAAGAGAGAAGGAACTAGAAATTTAAAACTAGAGAATATTTAAAAGTCATCAGTCCTTCTAAGAAAAGTGTTGGAGTATGGGTTCTATATGTGGTGAACTGGAAGCCCAGCAGTGACTTGTTAACCAAAGAGTCACCATGATGAGCAAAGGATAGAAATCTGCATGAGCCTCTTAGCGGATGGAGTCACAGAAGAGAACCTCAGCTCCCATCCCATAGTTAGAACTATATAGAGATGGGGAAGTTGGCATCACCTTGATGTCATTGTGTCCATGGAGACTGGAAGCCATGGCTCTGTGAAAGCACAATGTTCTGGTTACTGAGCTGGGAGGCTGAGGAGAGCCAAGTCCTGGCCATGAAGAAATCAGGGTGGCAGCAGAGCAACTCTGCTGCAGTGTGTGCCTGCTTGGCTGTTCTTATTCTGTGGTGGATCAGGCCGGAGCGGGTGATAGTAACTGTTTTGTGGTCACATGCCCTTCACCAAGAGCTTCCTCTGGGATCCTCATAAGCTACAGGGTGGCTGGTGTTGGGATGTGTGTGGGGTGGAAGTGACAGAGGGATGGACGCATGGCAAGGTGGGTGAAGAGATGAGAGGAATGATGAGAGCCCAGTTCACTGGTTTCCAAGGTTAATGGGTGGGAGGTAGAGAGGCATGATGGAGGAATGATGGAGGCAGGGGAAGGTGGTGACAGAGTGAGGCCATCTGTAGTGCCAGCCTGGCCATCATCTGAAGCCCATAGGCAGCTTCCTGATCCTTCACTTAGTCCTGCTCCTTGTGGAGGGAATGTCACGTGTACCCAGAGCTAGGGGTGGGGCAATGTTAGTAGCACCTGGAGAACCATTGGCCTCTACCTGGGTGAGGGGTGGTTATGGCTCCCATGCTGGGTGGCCTGATAGCTATGGAACAGATCTCTCCTTAGCTACCACAGTCAGTGGCTGCTCTCCATCTAGGGTTAGGGCACCTGCTCAGCCATCAGGACACCCCATGCCAGGACAGAGGCCTACAATTCAGATGGCAGCACAGGGGTGAAGATGATCTCACCGTAGCCCTAGTTACATGGCTGCCCCAGCATGCAGGACAGGATGAGCTGGGGGAAGATGTTCTCTGTGTTTTTCCACAGCCTATCCCGGCCTCTTCTTGTGTCTGATTAGACCAAGAGAGTACCAGGTTCCCTCTCATAGTCCTGGTTCTTTTTCTTTTACAGTCATGAGGCTTGAACTCAGGTCCTGGGTACTGTCCCTGAGCTCTTTTGCTCAAGGTTGATGCTCTACCATTTGAACCATAGTGCCATTTCCAGCTTTTCCTTTTCATGTGGATCTCTGATATGTCCAGTGCTGTGCCTGCAGGGAGGCACTCACCCCACAGACAGAGCCACCTCTGCCGTGACTGTGACTGCCCACAACCCTCACACCCACACCTTGCACACCCCTCGACTCCAGTTTTAGCTCCTCTTGGACTGGGTGTCCAGCCTACCCCTTCCTACACTCACAAAGGGTCTACAATTGTCTTCCCAGGGTCCTTTCTTCTGCCAGCCAGAGTACAGACTGTGCACATCTTGACGATCACAGAGCTCAAAGCCAAAGGCTGAGATGCAGAAGGGGGTGACCCAGTAGCTGCACAGGGCCCATGGATCATCCTGTGCATCCCCCAGCCTGTGACTTCCCCCACCCCCTTGGCAGTTAACTGGAAATGAGAGTTTCATGGACTTTCCTTTCTGGACTGGCTTCAAACAGAAGCTATGCACAGTTTTCAAACCATACCCTACTGAAGAAGGGAAGCTTGATCTGGTGCTTAACTGGGTTGCACTTTGGCTCTGTTTGCTATGCCTCACGGGAGGGGGCTCATCATTTGTTTTGTGGATGGCTATCTCTGTTTAAGAAAGATAGAAAATATGTAAATATCTTTAAAAAAACTTGAAAAAAATATACAGAGACATAAGCTCTTGAGGGAATCTGAAATGACAAGGTTATTCACAGGCACGTTTATCCTTATGGATTCCTCAGCAAGTTTTAATTTTTTTCATTATTTTCTTTCTTTTTTTGAACCAGTGCTAAGGATTTCTCTCAGGGACCAGGTGCTGCCAATTACTAATTTTCTCATGGCTGGTACAAGAGGAACTGAGCCACAGTTCCACTTTTGCCTTATTTATTCGTGCTTAACTGAAGATAAAGATTTCTATCAGTGACTTTCTTTCAGGGGCTGGATTCTAACGAGGGTCCCCAGACCTCAGGCTTCTCTATAGCTACAATTAACAATATGAGAACCCAGCACTGGGTTCCAATGCACAGGGCAAGAAATTGAGTGAATCTCTCAACTCCAATTAGCTATAATAAGCTAGAAGTGAAAGACCAATACCTTTGAGGAAAAGATGCTAAGGGTTATCACACAGGCCCTATGAGTAAGCCCTAAACCCTGTACACATGTGTGCATGCACACATTGGCAGATACACACACACATGCACACACACAATATCTCAGGCAATATTGTATTTTGAATTAATATCCAAAGATTGGACAAAGGATAGCAAGTAATAAAATCTGTTTTTCTTGTCTACATTGAGGGAAAGGGATAAGTCACAAGATGCAGAAGCGAAGAATTCAGAGGCAAATGCTGTGAGTGAATAACTTGTAAAAAGCACATTTCTTTTCTTTTCTTTTCTTTTGTTTTTTCTGCCATTCCTGGGGCTTGAACTCAGGGCCTGAGCACTGCTCTTGGCTTTTCCCAAGTCTAGCCCTCTGCCACTTGAGCCACATTGCCATATGGATTTTTATATCTGTGTGATATTAAGGACTCAAACCTAGATCTTCATGGATGCTAGGCAAGCACTCTACCACTGGGCCAAACTCTAAACCCAGATAAAGTATTTATAAATAGTCATCATCATCATATCAAAATATCCTTTCTCCTACAAAGAATGAACACTTATCTATGTCTGTAAGACTTTTTTTATGTCACCAATGCTTCTGTGATTTTCCCACTTGCATTTTTACAGATGACAGCACAGATATTCATCAGGAAGAAAAATAGATTAGGATACAGAAACCTAACAGCGTCGTAGTAGATTGAGGTGAATAATATGTGCAAGATGGCCTGGGTGTTTCATCTATTTGTAGAGTGCTTGGCTACCACACAAAAACTCTGGTTTGATTCTGGAGTACTATATACATAGAAAACGCTGGAAGTGGTGCTGTGGCTTGGTGGGACAGCTATAGCCTAAAGAAAGCCGAAGAACAATGGTCAGGTTCTGAGGTGAAGTCCCAGGACTAGCAAAGAAAATGTGCAAGAGGCAAAATGCAAGCTGAGAAGGCACTGTGAAGCAAAATGTCTTGTGAAGGCTAAGGGGAATAGTGACAGTTAAGTTTGGATCTTACCTAAGAAAGGCTCCTTTAGGCTGAGACCAGGCTAGCACTTACGCCTAGTTAATGACTTGGGATTTGAACAAAAAGGTGTGCTGTTTACTACATCCATATGTGAGGTGGGAAGGGTGATTCAGCCTCCAGTATGTCTTTGGGGAGGTGTTCTGTGAGCAAGGAGCTTTGGTCATTGGGCCTTGAAAGGTGATCCTACCTACCTCACAATGGAACAGAATATGGAACCCTGGTAACCAAGCCACTGTATGTGACAACCAGCTCAAGCCAGCTCCCTTGACCTGTGGCTCAGGAGGAAGAAAGATGTTGCTGTGCTGTTGCCAACGGTCAGGAGGCTCGGATCTCAGGCGGGAGAGATATGGATCTCTCACTTGAAGAAGTAGATTCTGGACCAGTGCCAAGCCAAAATTCCCGTATATCAGGCATTTCTCTAGGAAGAAAGCCAGGAAACTCCAGGGCAACTCAGATGAGGTATATTGAGAGGAAACCTATTTGAACCCATCATCCTGCCCACACACTACAACCTTCTTGTGTACTTTCAAGTGACTATACTGAGATTAGAGTGTGTCATTTCCAATCTACTCTATTCCAATTCCTCAGTGTGAAGTGTGGTCCCATTCCTACGTTTGAAATATCCACTGTTTTGCCAACATAATGTGATGGTAAGTCAGCTCAGACTCTGAATGAGCCTTGTAACCAATGGATCCTGGAGGAATCCAGCTCCTCTCTGAGCCTGTTTGTTTCACTGGGGTGTTCACAGGGGAGCTAAGCATGATACAAGTGCACAAACTACTTCATTATGACTGGGACACCATGCCATTTCATTTCCCTCACAAGCTACTGGAGTCTCAACAGTGTGCTTACTGAGAAGTTGGATTTCAGGCATGAGTAAGTGGCTCCCAACTGCAGCCCTCACCTAGGTGACATCCTAGGAAATCCCATTTCCCAGTAAGAAATGAGGTGTCAGTACTAATGGCGCAGGCCTGTGAAATACTGGCGTCAGAGGAAAAGCTGGGGGCTGAATCACTTTTGAGCCATCAGGGAGGGATTGTGATAGCTTTGCCTGTTAGAACCTGAAAGCATTTACATTTTGGTGTGTGGTCCAGTGCTGCCACTTGAACCTGAACCAGGTCTAAATACCATTCCTTTGGTGTTCAAAAATTAGCACTGTACCATTTGAGTCATAGGTCAAGTTCTGGCTTTTTGCTGCCTAATTGAAGACAAGTGCCTTTAGACTTTTACTGACTAGACTGGCTTTCCACTGTGATCTTCAGAGCTCAGCCTGCTGGGTGGCTAAGATTAGAGGAATGAGCATTTAGTTCTTTATTTAGAGCATTCACTTATTGATTTATTTAGAGCATTTACTTAGTTAATTTAAGGTGCGTTTACTTTGGACAGATGCATAGAGGCCTCTCTCAGAAGCTTCTGGAAGTGGGGTGTAAAAGTCATCCTGTTCTCGAGTGTCTCTTACCCCCCTCCCAGCACATAAGTGCACATCTCTGCAGGACAGCCACAGCATTAGAGTCCTGCAAGAAAGCAGCTTTGGTAAAAGGCTCAGGATGGAGAGAGAGGGCTCTCACTTTCCTTGTACCGAATGTGCCCACAGCATCATGTGTTCCATCTATACGATGTGAATGGACTTCTACCCCAGTGATTTCTACGAGTTCAAGAACTGCCACACCCTGACACAACTCAAGCTCTATATGAGGCTCCACATGCCGGCTTTGGACCTGCTCTTCTAAACACATACTTTTTGACCAGCTGGAGGATTGTGCGACCAGTAAGACCAAGAAAAAGTAGAAGTCCTGGTGTGGGTGCCTCAGAGCCTGTGAGTAGGAAGCCCATGTGGTCTAGATATTGGTTGGCCCTTACTTCTACAGAGCTTGGCAAAATGCCCTTTATGGCTGGTGTCAGCCAGGTAATGTCTGTCCTCTGAAAGGACTCGGGAATAAGCACTCATTAGAAAGACCCTACACCTCCTCAGTGTTCAGACCAAACTCCAGTTCTACAGGTTACTCCATTAGATCCTCATGGAAGTTGAGTGACACTTCAACTTGCAGAGTCCACTCTGTCCACTCTGTACCTATTTCCATTCTTAGGTTTGGGTCATCGTGGAAGAGCTTATCCTGAACTCCGGATGAAAAACCCACCAATGGAGCTGGTGACTGATGGAGACTGAGAATCATCACTGCACTCCAGAAAGCATGGGCCTTCTGTAGAAATTACCAAACAGGTTTAGAGTCCTGTGGATATACCTTTTGCTCTGAACCCCATGTGTGACACAGTTGAACCTGCAGATACTATGGAGGAAGAAAAAGAGCAGCCAGATTTCCTTCCGTTTCCTTTCACACTCTACCCAGAGTCAGTCCATCTGAATCAGAGTAACACTCCACTTATTGTGCAAGCTGAAGGGGCACACGCTGGGCTCATGGAAAATGTCCCCATGGGAAGCAGCAAGTGTACTCTCAATACTGGATTCATTGGAGGAAAATGAATCCATCCTCACAGAATATCCAGACCCATCCATCTCACTAAAAGAGACTCAATCTCCATTCGACAAACCAGAATCCATCCCCCTCTTAACTCAGGAAGGACATTCTGTTTCTCATGAGGAAGGAGACCCTTCTGAGGACTCTGAAGTAGAATTACTGTCTGAAGGCAACTTGGAGGCCAGTCTGGATTTAGAGCTTCCCTGTCCCCTTCCTAAAAAGACATCTCTTTATCTTGCTCTCATGATTCTTGTCAAGTATTCATTGTATTTACTTTGCTAACTATTAAACTCTCATTGTTAATATTATGGTGTGCAGTTCTTCAGTGCTTATTATACTGTGTTTTATTTTCCACTTATAATGTGAGACCTCAGACACATAGGTCCTGGGTGGGCCAAAAACCAGACAGGTCTGGTCCCATAGAAGACAACCTTACTGGATATACAGGGAACTATGAAATGCATGGAATCACCAGGAATCCAGGCCAGGCCTCCATGGAAAGACAAGTCAGCTACCAAAGCTTAAGGACAGAGCAGATGCCTGGAAATGTGTTTTGTCAATCGGGAGAAGTGCCCAGAGTTCATGGTTTCCCTCATTTGTAACAATTAGTTCACATCTAGGACTCTCCTAGCAGAGGATTACAATAACTCAAAAACCTAGGTATATAAGGTCATATAGGATGAGACTAAATGAAAGGATCTCTAGGATATGGGAACAAGAGCTATATCTTGTGTCATCGTTGCTCTTAATCTTGTGTGATTTTTGTCCTTAAACTACAATGTTATTTCTCATCTCTTATTTTGCCCTTTGGTTAATGTCAGATTGTTACTGTATCTGATTTTTTCCCTGGCATATTGTATATATGTTTATTTGTTTATGTCAAATAGGAAAGGGAAGGGGGGAAACAAGATGATTGGGAAGGGGAGGGGAGAGGGAACTGGGGACAAAAACATGTGGAGTGGAATAAATGTGTGACAAGTAATGCAGTCCACTACCTGTAAATGTAATCGTAACCTCTCTATACATTACCCTGAAAATAAAAAAGAGACTATAAAAATATCTGTAGAAAATGAGGCTGGATGATGGAAACAACCAGATGCCCTACTACAAAAAATGTGATACACGCACACACACACACACACACACACACACACACACACACACACACACACACAATGGAATGATACATAGCCAACCGACAAGATAAAATAATGGCATTCTCGGGGAAGTGGATGAAAAGGAAAAAAATCATATTAAGTGAAGTAAGCCAAACTCAAAGGAACATAGGCCCAAGAGTCTCCCTCATTTGTCAAATTCAGTAGAAACCTTGGGCTCTGCTACCAGAGATTTATAATAGAACAAAATCTAGAGACATCGTGACAAATAGTATGACACTAAATGTAAGGACCTCCAAGATAAAGAAACAAAACTCATATAATGAGTGATTGTTGTCCTTAATGAACTATGTGATCTTTTATCTCTTTTGCTATCCCTTGGTTATATCATATTGTTACAATATTTCACCTTGTTTTCTGATATATTTCATATGTGCCTAATTGGTTATTTGAAATTGGATAGGGAAGGGGGGAAATGAACATGAGTGGGGGTAGGGGAAGGGAAATGGGGACCATATCATTACATGGAGTATCAAAGTTTGAGAAGTAATGCACCTTCTATCTGGTGAATATAATGTAAACCTTCTATAAATTACAATAAAATAAATACATAAAAAGAAGATCTGCACAGAAAAAAATAATAATGGCATTTTGGGATAGTGGATGAAATTAGAGTGAATCCTGTTGAGTGAGATAAGTCAAGACCAAGGAACAAAAGGTACATGGTATCCTTAATATATAGATATTAGTTTCAAACAGTAGTAGAGCGATGATTGAATAGTTGATACCCAAAGTTCTGGACATAATTTTGGAGATATAAACATAACTACATAGACATAAAAATCTAGGATAGACTATACACTCTATAGACATGTGTTTTATTATAGATTAATCTGTATCTATGACATACAATGACTCAGCTTAACTTTTACTATATTCTAAAATCTATGTGCCAGTGATTGTATAGCGATTCCCTTCTTGAATACTTGTTGGTTAAACATGACATTTGAAATATGATGTAAATTTCAATGTTAATAAATTTTTTTAAAAAAGAGGCTAGAGGTAAATACCACTAATGTACTTGCTCTAAGTGGTACAGAAATTTTCTTAATGAATCAAGGGGTTTTATTACATCTTTATGCAATTATTTTAGTTCTGAGTGTTCTACACTCAATGATACTTCTTGAAAGATGATATAGCTGACTGTGTAGATGGTATGAAGACATACTGGCCTAAACGTAAAATAAAGCATTGGTAAGTGGCTGTTAGCTGTCAAGATTCTACTGGAATATGTGGAATGAATTTATTAAGCACAATGCAGGCTCTTAGTCAGATCAGGATCAAGATTATGTGGTTCCATGAGATGAATGAGGAAAGATCAGAAAAATCTACTAAGATATCCAGATATACTTTTTAAACTAAGGTATCTGGACTCCTTTTTTTTATTTCTTGGTGGGGAGCTTGAACTTTGGACCTGGGCAAGGTCTCTTAGATCTTTTTCCTCAAGGCTAATGCTGTACCAGTTTTAGCCACAACTCCACTTAGTTTTTGGGTGGATAAGTGGAGAGTAGAATCTTACAGTTTTTTTTGTTTTCGTTTTTTTGCTTGCAAAGGCTTTGATTCACCTTCTCCCTGGCTAGTAGAATGACAATTATGACCCTCCAGCGCCTGGCTAGTGATTCTTTGAAAATTGGACTTTCTTCCAAATCACATAACTGGTTCCTAGCAAAGTTTTGAAGCCTGACTTAAATGTGACAGATTTTTGTCACTTGGAGACACTCTGTGCTGAACGTTAGAAATCTACCAGCTGAGTCACAGTGGCACTTCCAGTTTTTTGTTTATGTGGTGCTGAGGAATGGAATCCAGGGTTTCATACATGCTAGGCAAGCTTCATTTTCAGCCCAAGGTTTTGTGTTTTGTTTTTTCAGTGTTGTTGATTCTAAGGTACTGTATGATGTTCTTTCATTTTCTTTGCTTTTTACCTCTTTTCTTCTTTTTCCCTTTAGTTTTATTCTCTGTAGTCACTGTGTTGAATTCGGGTACCCTGTGTCTTGTACATAGGTTTATGTGATTTGGAATGGAGAGGGTATAATAAAATAGTAAAAAAAAAAAAAAAATAAAGGAAAAAGGGTGAACCAATTGAACAGAGGACACTAAACGGAAATGAACTGAACAATCTGGGTGGAGAGGGGGCTGAGGGTAGGAAAACAGAGAAAATGAGGGAGGGGATAACAATTTTCTTAAGAAATGTGTTCATTACTTATGTAACCCTATGCCAACTATATATTGACTTAACAAACAAAAATTAACTTAAAAAATAATTTAGCTGGGTATGGTGGCTCACACTTGTAAATGTAGCTACTCAAGAGGCTGGGATCCAAGGATAGCAGTTCAAAGTCAGCCTGGGCACTGAAGTCCATGTGACTCTTATCTCCAATTAACCACCAGAAACCCAGAAGTGGCCCTATGGCTCAAGGGATAGGGCAGTAGTCTTGAGCTGAAAAGCTCAGTGACAAGACCCAGGTACAGAATTGCAGTCCCATGACTTGAATGATGAATGATACTAGCCAGGCTCTGTGCGCTCACACTTGGAATCCTATCTACACAGAATCAGGTTTGAATCCAGCCCAAACAAATTGCATGATATTCTGATTTACAGTTCATTACCAAAAATCTGGAAGTGGAGCTGTGGATAAAGTGGTAGAACACTAGCCTGAAGCAAAAAAAAACTTTTAAGGACAGTTCCCAGGCCCTGGGTTCAAGTCCCAAGACTTGCATAAAACAAACAAAATGTGACGCTGAGTCGTCCATCATTTGGTGTTATAGTTCAATATTCTTGATATGCGTCTTAGAAATTAAGTCCCTAGCAAATACTCTCCCCTGAAATTCTGCTTCATAGCTGATTCATAGAATTTCAGCATCATTACTATCACCTTCCCGTTAGCATAGCAGTCTACTACTGAAAATTTGAACAAAACTTTTGAGTAATCCTAATTAATCTGTGTATCATCTGCACACACATCAAATCAGCAGCAGCTATGATCTACTATTATCTAAATGTATTTAATCCCTTCTTGAGTTAATGAGCCTTAAAGAGTAAAACATATGAAATAGTTATGAAACTAACAGTCACCATTCTTCTACCTAATATTGTAATATAAGTTTATAAATGCAAGGACTATTCTGAAGTGTGCAGAAGATAGCTTCTAATTATAATATTCTCATGAAGTATAGTTTTTAAGAAACATGTTGTTTGCTTTGGGAAAGCAAAGGCAAGGAAAAATGATATAAGTAAGTTCCCTATTTATCAGAAGGAAAATACTATTGGGTTTAGATCAACTTTCATTCATTCCGTGCTGATGAAACAAATATTTGCAATTCCTGAGGCCAATCACTTCATTGTGATGCACAATCAGCCAGCTTAGATCAATCTTCCAAAAAAGGAAAGGAACAAATGAGAAGCAATTAAGGTTTCCAAAATGAACCAGGTGGTGGTGGCAGCTCACACTTGTAATTCTATCTACTCAAGGCCTGAAATCCAAGGATCTGGACTAAGTCTGTCTGTTATGAAAATATTCCTGTCTGAAACATCATCTCTGTTATCACAGCCCAGCTGATACACTCTGCCCAACAGGTTCCAAACACCAAAGTCCATCTCCTATCTATAATACTAGCAAACGTACTCACACATTATTTCCTCTTTGGGAGATAGTTGAAACAAGTACCAAAAACATTTCCCTGGCTTCAGAGTGGAAGTGGAAATATATACTGACTAGAAGCCCATCTAGTAAACTACAGTCAATCATCTTTCCTCACATCTTGTTAGTTAAATTGAAAATGAGTGTTTGGATCAGAAGAGATGTGTATGAGCATACAGGTTGTAAAAGTACTGTAATCCTAGCTACTCAAGATAAGCTGAGACCTGAGGATTCCAGTTCAAAATCAGCCACGCAATAAATTCCATAAGATTTTTACCTCTAATTAACCAGCAAAAAACAGAGCGTTGAATTGTGTGTAAAATGCCACAGGCCTAAGCTTTGCATAAAAGTGGTAAGGGGTAGCATTCAGGATGCCCACTCTCTCCACTCCTTTTAAACATAGTACTAGAATTCCTAGGCAGTGCAATAAGGCAAGAAGCAAGCATAAAGGGGATCCAAGTGGAGAAGGAGGAAAAAAAACTATCCCTCTTTGCAGATGACATGATTCTGTATTTAACAACTATATAGACCAACTAGATCTAACAGACATCTGCAAAATATTCCACCCAGTAACAACACAATATACGTTTTCTTCAGCATCACATGGAACATTTTCTAAAATAGACCACATCTTAGGCCATAAAACAAACCTGGACAGATTCAGAAACACTGAAATCATTTAATGCACACTCTCAGACCATAAAGGCATCAAATTGGATCGAAAACCCTGTAACTAATGGAGACTGAACAACACATTGTTGAATCAAAAACAATGGGTAATCGAAGAGATCAGAACAGATATCCAACTGTTTATGAAATTTAACAATAAGGAGCACACAAATATCAACTCCTTAGGGACACAACAAAGGCAGTACTCAGAGGAAAATTTATAGCACTGAGTGCCTACAACACCAAGTTGGAAAAATGGCAAACCAACTAGTTAATGTTTCACCTTAACCTCCTGGAAAAAGAGCAACAAACCAACCCTAAACCCATTAGGAGAAAGCAAATTATTAAAATCAAAGCAGAATTAAATGATTTGAAATAAAAAAAATTATAGAAAGAATGAACAAACAAGGAGTTGGTTCTTTGAAAGAATTAATAAAATTGACAAGCCCTTAGCAAATCTTACCAAAAATAGGAGAGAGCATATCGAAATGAACAAAATCGCAGATGAAAATGGTAATATCATGACAGAAATTACCAAGATCCAGAATATCATGACGGAATACTTTTCAAAACTTTACGCCAACAAATTTGAGAATCTAGTAGAAATGGATGAATTCCTAGACAATATTAACATACCCACACTGAACCAAGAAGAGCTAACCCAACTCAACAGGCCTATTTCAAGCTCTGAAATAGAAATGGAAATTAGACAACTTCCACTTAAAAGAGCCCAGGGCCAGATGGATTCACAGCTGAATTCTATAAGGTCTTTAAAGCAGAGCTCACACCAATACACCTCAAGCTCTTCAACGAAATTGAAAATGAAGGTTCTTTACCAAACTCATTCTGTGAAGCCAGTATATCCCTCATCCCCAAACCAGACAGAGATTCATCAAAGAAAGAGAACTATAGACCCATTTCTTTGATGAACATCGATGCAAAACTTCTCAACAAAATACTGGCCAACCGTCTACAACAACTCATCAAAAAAATTATACATTATGATCAAACTGGATTCATCACAGGGAAGCAAAGCTGGTTCAACATACACAAATCAATTAATATAATGCAACACATCAACAGGAGCAAGGACAAAAATCACATGATTGTCTCAATAGATGCAGAAAAGGCATTTGACAAGATCCAAAACCCCTTTATGTTAAAAGATGTGGAGAAACTAGGAATCCATGGAACATTTCTCAATGTAATAAAGGCTGTGTATGAGAAACCCACTGCTAGTAGTATACTTAATGGTGAAAATCTAAAGCCATTCCCTCTAAAATCAGGAACGAGACAAGGATGCCCACTCTCTCCACTCCTTTTTAACATAGTACAAGAATTCCTAGGCAGTGCAATAAGGCAAGAAGCAATCATAAAGGTGATCAAAGTAGGGAAAGAGGAAATAAAACTATCCCTCTTTGCAGATGACATGATTCTGTATTTAAAGAATCCTATAGACTCTAGTCCCAAGCTCCTTGAGCTGATTCAAAGCTTTGGAAGTGTAGCAGGCCATAAAATCAACCCTCACAAATCAACTGCCTTCCTTTACGCCAATACTGAGAGGAACGTGGCAATAATCAGGAAAGAAACTCGTTTCACAATAGCCTCAAAGAAAATAAAGTACCTAGCAATTAGCTTAACTAAGAATGTAAAGGAAGGTTTAGATGAAAACTTTAAAAATCTAAAAAAAGAAATTAAAGCAGAACTAAGGAAATGGAAAAGCCTCCCATGCTCCTGGATTGGAAGAATCAACATTGTCAAAATGACAGTCTTGCCAAGGTCTATCTACTAATTCAATGCAATACCGATCAACATCCCAATGTCATTCTTTAAAGAAATAGAAGAGGCAATTCAGAATTTCATATGGAATAATAACAGACCCCGCAGAGCAAAAACACTTCTTAGCAGAAAGAACAGCGCTGGAGGAATTTCAATTCCAAACTTAAGACTCTGTTACAGAGCTATAATTCTCAAAACAGCTTGGTACTGGCACAGGAACAGGCCTGATGTCCATTGGAGTAGAACTGCGGACCCAGATATTAAACCACAGACCTATGGCCACCTAATCTTTGACCAGGGAGCCAAAAAAATAGAATGGAAGAAAGATAGCCTCTTCAACAAGTTGTGCTGGCAGAACTGGTTAAACACCTGCAGAAAACTAAAGTTGGATCCTTCTTTGTCACCTTGCACTAGAATTAACTCCAAATGGATCAAAGACCTGGAGGTAAAAGCTGACACACTGAAAAGTTTACAGGAAGGAATAGGAGATACACTAGGCCTCCTTGGCACAGGTCGAAACTTTCTTAATAAGGACCAAGAATCACAACAAATCAGAGAAAGGCTGGATAAGTGGGACTGCATTAAACTGCAGAGCTTTTGTATGGCAACGGATATAGCTAGTAAACTAATCAGGAAGCCTACAGAGTGGGAGAAGATCTTCACCAACCAAACAACGGACAAAGGCCTCATAACTAAATTATATCAACAACTCAAAAAATTGAATCACTCCAAAACTATCCTCCAAAGTAACACCCATCCTATTACAAATGGGCCAAAGACTTAAGAGAGTCTTCTCTGAAGAAGAAACAAAAATGGCGTATAGACACATGAAGAAATGCTCCACATCTCTGGTCATAAAGAAATGCAAATCAAAACAACTCTAAGATTCCACCTCACTCCAGTTAGAATGGCCAGGATCAGGAAAATGAATGACAACAGATGCTGCAGGCGATGTGGCCAGGAGGGATCAGTACTACACTGTTGATGGGAGTGCAAACTCGTTCAACCACTATGGAAAGCAGTGCGGCAGTGCCTCAAAAGGCAAAAAATAGAACTCCCCTATGACCCAGCAATTCCAGTACTTGGCATTTACCCAACAATCCAGAAACAAGGGCATACTAAACCCACTAGCACAACAATGTTCACTATTCACCATAGCAAAGATATGGAACCAACCCAGATGTCCCTCAGTTGATGAGTGGATCAACAAGTTGTGGTGTTTGTATACAATGGAATTCTATGCTGCTGTCAGAAAGAATGACATCGCCCCATTTGTTAGGAAATGGAAAGACTTAGAACAAATCATATTAAGTGAAGTAAGCCAGACTCAAAGGAACTTAGGCTCAGTGGTTTCCCTCATTCGTCATAATCAGTAGAAACTTTGGGCTCTACTAGCAGAGATTTGCAATAGAGAAAAAGGCCATATATAAGGCCATATAATGTGAAGCTAAATGAAAGGACCTCCAGGATATTGAAACAAAAGCCACATAATGAATGATTGTTGTCCTTAATGTACTATGTTGTCTCTCATCTCGTTTGCTGTCCCTTGGTTATCCCATATTGGTATAGTATCTCACTTTGTTATCTGTTATATTGAATTTATTTGTATATGGATATTTGAAATTTGATAGGGAAGGGGGGAAAACCAAGACGGGTGGGGGGGTGTGGGGTTGCAGGGAAATGGGTACCAAGACATGTGAATGGGTATCAATGTATGTGAATTAATGCACCTTCTATCTGGCAAATATCATCTAACCCTTTTACTAATTACAATAAAAAATTTAAAAAACAGAAAGTTGTAGTGTGTGGGGAGGATGATGGGGTCAAATACATTTCTTCTTAGAAATATACCTCATCTGCTTGCCCTGGATTTTCCTGGCCTTCTTCTTAGAGAAAGTTCTGTTATACTGGATTTGTGGCTTGGCAATGATCTAGCATGTACATCTTCGAGTAAGACATCCATAACTTCCATGCCTGAGACTCGAGTTTCCTGACCTTTGGCAACAGCACAGGAACATCTTTCTTCCTCCTGAGCCAAAGGCCAAGTGAGCTGGCTTGAGTTGGTTGTTAGTTACAGTGGCTTGGTTGCCAGGGTTCCATATTCTGTTCCATTGTGAGGGAGGCAGGGTCACCTTTCAGGGCCCAATGACCAAAGATCCTTGCTCAGAGAAGACCTCACCAAAGACATAATGGAGGCTGAATCTCTCCTCCAATCTCACAATATACATGTGGATGTAGTAAACAGCACACCTTATTTGTCCAATCCCAATGTCTTCCACTAGGCCCAACTACTAGTCTGGTCTCAGGCTCAAGGAGCCTTTCTTAGGTAACATCCAGACTTAAGGGTCAATATTGCCCTCATCCTTTACAAAACATTTGCTTCACAGTGCCTTCTCTTTCTGTATTTTGCCCCTTGTCGAATTTTTTTTGTTTTTGCTAGTCTTGGAACTTGACCTCAGAGTGTGAACATGGTTCTTGGGCTTTTTTTAGGCTTTAGCTGTCCCACCGAGCCACAGCACCACTTGCAGCGTTTTCTATGTATGTGGTAATGAGGAATCAAACCTGAGGCTTTTTGCGTGGTAGCCAAGGACTCTCCCACTAGGTCAAACACACAGGGCATCTTGCACATATTTTTGACGTCAATCTACTAGGATATTATTAGGTTTCTGTATCCTAATCACTTTTTTATTGATGATTTGCTTTGCTGTCATGTGTAAAATATGCAAGAGGGAAAAACACAGAAGAATTAGTGAAATTTAAAAAAAAGCATTACACACATAGATAAGTGTTCATTCTTTGTAGGAGAAAGGATATTTTGATATGATGATGATGACTTTATAATTACTATGTCAGCGTTGAGAGTTTGGCATAGTTGTAGAGTGCTTGCCTAGCATCCATGAAGATCTGGGATTGATTGCTCAGTATCACATAGATAGAAAATCTAGATGTGGCACTGTGGCTCAAGTGGCCGAGGACAGTGCTCAGGCCCTGAATTCAAGCCCCAAAACTGGTAGAAAATAAAAGAAAATCAAAATGCTTTTTACGAGCTAATTCACTCACAGCATTTGCTTCTGAAATCTTCGCTTCTGCATCTTGTGAAATACCCCTTTCCCTCAACGTAGACAAGAAAAACAGATCCATCCCATGGTTCACTGTGAGGCCACTGGTTAGGCTAAGAGCTAGACGTGCAGCAACACATGAGTTTTATTCTAATACTTTCCAAACTTTGTACTCAAATATGCTACCTACTTACCAACTTATTTCAGTTATCCTTATTCTATACCTTTTCTTCTTTACTACAATATTCTTACACTCCTACGTTAATCCTCTTGTACCACCCCTGAACTCTCTCATTCTTTTTTTCTATCTCTGGACCTCTGCTGGTCTTTCAACCATTATACTGCACGGATCTGCACTTGATGGCTGTTGAGCAATATTGTATATGTAGGTGGTTAATTATTCTCTAGGCTCAGAGGGACTTAAAACAATAGAGATTGGATTGAGAGGCTTATTGCTTTGGGTATAAATCGCTTATCAGTGGTTGTATTAGACTGGTCTGTAAGTGCACAAAAAGAAAGAGTGATAATAACAATCAAAGCTTGCGAACATCTAGTGTCTGCCAGCTACAGAGGTCTAGGTTGGTTATCTCTGAAAAACTATAATCGTAGTTAGTAGTAATCTTGCTCCCATTGTCAAATGGGCAGAACAAGAAACTTAAGAAAAATTTCAAATCAAGAAACAACATCCCCCACACAATGTAAACAGACAATGGAACAGTCACTGGCAAACCTAGAGGAGAGTCTTCCAAGTGCTACACAAATGCAATTGATAAACATCCTTAATGGAAAATGTGAAAATATAAAGAAAGAGATAATAGAGGAAGACATAGCTGAACAAGAGGAAAGCATAAACAAAGTGATAAGTGAAAAAGAAGAAGCCATAAAGGAGGCCATAATAAAGGTTTTTCAAAGAAAGATGGATGAATTCATAGAATCCACAAATAAAAACGTGACCAAACTCCAGCAAATGTCCAAAGAAAATAAAGCTACTGAGCTAACCACTCAAAAGGAAATCAAGGAGATAAAGAAATCCATACATGATCTAAAACAAGAGATGCAAGGCATCAAAAATGAGCAATTAGAAGCAAGGGAGATGAAAAATAAAGTAGATAGTTTTGATAGCAGGTTAGACAATGCAGAGGAGAGAATTTCCGGGGCTGAAGATAATTTAGTTATTATAGAGAATGAACAGAAAATGAGTCAATCCAAATCTAGGAAATATGAGAGAGCGCTTCAGGAGTTCCAAGATACAATTAGGAAGCCTAATTTAAGGCTAGTTGGTATTGAGGAGGGTGTGGAGAAAGAGGTCAATGGTATTGGAAATATACTTCAGGGAATCATCTCAGAGAATTTCCCAAATATCCAGAAGGGCAGGTCCATCCAGAAACGAGAAGCTTTTCGAACCCCAAACAGGCCTGACCAGAAAAGAACATCCCACTGCCACATTGTGATCCGAACTGGATCAATAGAAACGAAAGAAAAGACCCTAAAGGCAGCCAGGAAAAGGGATCAGTAACCTATAAAGGCAAACCAATCAGAATAACCCCAGATTTCAAAGCAGAGACCATGCAAGCACGAAGTGACTGGAAGCATATATGTCATGCCCTTAAATCAAATAACTACCAACCAAGAATACTGTAGCCAGCTAAGCTCTCATTCATAACTGAGGGAACAATAAAAACATTCCATTCCAGGGAAAAGCTGCAACAATATGTCGAAACAAAACCAACACTACAGAGAATTCTCAAAGATGCTCTATACATAGAAAACCAAGATAAATGCAACATAGGGAAAGAAATGGCACCTAAACAGCATACCATCTATGGACCACAAGAACTGTCAAGACACAGGCCCTACTAAAAGCTTTTAAAAATGGTAGGAACTAATAAATATCTCTCAATCCTAACTCTCAATATCAATGGACTTAACTCTCCAATTAAACGGCATAGGCTGTCTAGTTGGTTCAAAAAGCAAGAGCCATCGTTCTGCTGTCTTCAATAGACACATCTTACCCAAAAACAATCATCTTTTGAGAGTGAGAGGTTGGAATAAACTCTATCAAGCTAACTGCCCCCATAAACAGGCTGGAGTTGCCATCCTCATATCAGATCCAATAGACTTCAAACTAAAAATAGTAAGAAAAGACAAAGAAGGTTACTACATACTACTAAAGGGATCTCTCCTCCAGGAAGACATAACGATCCTAAATATTTACACACCCTTTTGAAGATTCTCAAAAGATTGAAGATTCTGCCAGTGTAAGTTAGATTCCGGCATTGATATTAAATAATGCAATGAGTAGGGATTTATATTTGAAATATCACTGTTGACAAAATCTAACACACATTTGCTTAGTATTTGCTTTTGATTTCCCAAGAAATTCAGTACAAGCTAACATGTGTGGCATATATCGACTGGGAGAAATAATTCAGAATATGTGACTCATTTGAACAGGAGTCAGTGAAAAGATACAAAAGCAGGATACCCATATTGTGATAATTTGTATCTTTTGCATATTTTGTGTTTGTTATTAATTCCATTTGTGGTGTACATTTCTAGGTAAAAACTTTTAAAATGTTTCCATACAATTTGTTATTTCAACAGCAAAAAAAGACATTTATATGCCTGATAAAATTCATAGTATCCAAATTTTTCCATATTATTTTTTGTTTTTTCTTTTTCTTTGGTGGGTCATAGATCTTGAACTCAGCTTGGGCACTATCCCTGAGCTCTTCAGCTCCAGGCTACCACCTTACCCTGGAGCCAAGCCCCACTTCCCATTTTCTAAAGGTAAATTGGAGATAAGTGTCTCAGGTCTTTTTGTTCCAGGATGGCTTTAAACCTTGATCCTCAGATCTCAGCCTCCTGAGTAGTTAGGACTATAGAAGTGAGCCACCACCCCATCATGCTCAGCTTTCTGGTTTTTTTTAAACAAGCCCTTTGGCTGGAACTCGGTCTGAGCACTGTCCTTCAGCTTTCCTCAAGCCTAGTGATCTTCTACTTGAGCCACAGCACTACTTCTGGTTTTTTCTGTGTATGTGGTACTGCGGAATTGAACCTTCGTCTTCATACAAGCACTCTACAACTATGCCAAACTCCCAGCCCCTCCACATTAGTTTTTATGATAGATCTTTCCATGCATCTAGGATGGCTAGAAATCCTTCTTGAGTTTCCCAAGATCAGGGAGTATAGGTGTGTCCCTTCCTGTGTGGCTACATAACCATTGTTTAGGGTACAGTTCTCTCTTCATCCTATCCATCTAGAGCAATTTTCATCTTCCATGTATAATCATTAAACATTCAGCTCCTGTTCCTCTCTACTCCATTGTCTGGAACCATCGTGCTTTTTGGCTCTAAGGGTTTGTTGATCCTTGGAAGCTCTGGAAGGGAAAACATACCCTAGCTCTTCCTTTATGACTGCTGTATTTTTAGTTTACTGTAATCAAGATTCATCTGTAAAATATAGTAAAATGTTCTTCCTTTTCAATGCATTGTTTTGCATATTTCTATCTTTTGATTATTATTAATAGTTGTGAATGGATTCTCCACATATTTGTTCTAGTCTCTGCTTTCTCTTCCATTAGGTACAAATCTAGAAATAGAAGTGTTGGACCATATTTCTATGTACTTCTATATTTAGCACTTTTTTAGCACTCTCCACGCAATTTTTGATTGCTTTATATTCCTTACAGGACTATTCCAAAGTTCTACTTCTTCTCACTACCTTCCCAGTAATAGACTTTGAAAGTTGTTTTATTGTATGCGTGTGTGTGTGTGTTTGTCTGTGTGTATGTGGATCTTTTTGTTTAAAACTATATTTATATTAACATATTTAAAGTAATGATTTCATTGTAATTTTAATTTTTCTCATGACTGTTAATATTGAACTTCTTTCTACATTTTGAACCACTATTTCTATATATTCTTTTTAGAAAATCATCTCCAATCTCCAATTTCTTTCCCTTTTTTTTGTGGGGTAGTGGGGAAAGTCATGGGGCTTGGATCTTGGGCCGTGAGCTCTTTAGTTTAAGGCTATTGTCCTACCCTGAGTATTGCCCCTCAGTTCTTCTGCTCACAGCTCCCTACCCCTCTTCCCATTATATACAGAACAAAGGTCATCCTCAGTCTTTTTGAAAAAGTAAAACATACAGTAAATTAGTAGTATAAAACAGCAAGAAATAAATTTCTTGCCAGGTGCAGTGACTTCTACCTGTAATCCTAGCTACTCAGATATCAGGCTGATATCTAAAGATTTGGTTCAGCCAGCCTGCGCATTAGAAAGTCTATGAGACTCTCATCTACAGTTAACCACTAGAATATGGGAAATGGCACTGTGGCTTCATCGGTAGGGTGATAGCCTTGAGTTGAAGAGCTCAGGAACAGTGCCCAGGCCCAGAGTTCAAGCCTTACAAATCCCCCAGCCAAAAAAAAGAAAAAAAAGTTTCTTCCCCAAGTGATTATTATGCCAGACATAGAACATTAACATTCTGGGTGTACTTCACAGTATTATTACTTGATACCCTAAGATTTTGCAATATTCTCACAGTACCAGCATATGTCATCATATAATGTAGTTCCTTTTCAAAGGAATAATTCCATTTATAACCTAAATCTACTCCCTCGACTTATTTTTGTCGATACCACAATTGCTCTCCCATGATATGCCACAAGCCATTAAACATTTTATGGTGGGTAATTGGAAAGGAGTGTCATGGAATTTTGTGCCAGGCTGGCTTTGAACCATGGTCCTCAGATCTCAGTCTCCTGAGTAGCTAGGATGACAGGCGTGAGCCACCAACACCTGGCTTGCCTTTTTATTTTTTTGTGGGTCTTGGGACTTGAACTCTGGGCCTAGGCCCCATCCCTAAGCTTTTCAGGTCAATATTTCATGTAAGTCTAAACATTTAAGTAAAGGAATACAATTCCAACAAAAAAAGAATAAAATTCCAGACATTGTGTGTTTATAACTCAGTGCTAATTACTTGATGAAAATGTGCCATTCCAGAAGCTGGTGTCATTTGATGATGTAGCTGTGGATTTCAGCTGGGAGGAGTGGCAGCATCTGGACAATGCTCAGAGGAACCTGTACAGAGATGTAATGCTGGAGACCTACAGCAACCTGGTGTACTTAGGTGAGCAAAAGTCAAATTCACTTGCAAGGTCAAGTGCCTTGTTATTTTGCAGTTACGTGAATGTTTATCAAACTTTCAATACTATTTAAATGAAAGATTCCAGGCCCTGAGAATTATCATTACTTTCTAAAGAAAACCTAAGGTAATTTTGTACTCATTCTTCAGGATACATTCAGGATACTTTGACAACAGTACTAAATTATGTTTCCTCTAATGGAGATGACATTCCAAACTTACACAGTAATTGTAAGTGGATAAACCATCCAGAATTAAATATATATCATTATTGGAAATAGGATCTACAAATCACTAAACAGTGAGTTTACAATGGAAACCTGGCACTAGGTGCAATGTTTCATGCCTGTAATCTTAAAATATTCAGGAGGAAGAAATCTAAGAATTCTAATTTGAAGCCAGCAATGGCATAAAAATTGCCATGAAACTCTATAAATCCAAGTAAACCCTCAAAAATGTTAGTGGAGTGTCAAGAGTTTGACTTTGTGGTTGAGTGCTTGCCTAGCATGCATGAAGACCTATGCATGTAAGTGGAGCTGGGACTCAAACTGGTATTTTTCTAGCCTTGAGCAAGACAGCTAAGTTTATGCCATAGAAAATGAATCCAGAGCTGGGGAAGAGTCAACCATGGAGCCAGTGAGAAATGAGAAAAAAGATTTAATACATAACATGTGAGTAGGATGTCTGCGAACTTAAAGCAATGATGACACAGCATAAGCAATAATTCTCTACTGTTTCTAATTTACAGGGCACTGTGTTCCCAAACCTGTATTAATTGACAAGCTAGAGCACTGTGCAGAACTCTGGATAGGAAATTCCTCTGACAAGAATATCACAGGTGAGTGAATGCATCTTCATATTGATGTTGGAGCCTGAGCCCCATTGGTAAGTTCATGTTGTGATGTACTGAGTAATAATATTCTTAGTTACCCTAAATCCTGTGTGGAACCTATGGAATTCTTTGTGAATGAATCAAGAATCATTTTCTTTTCCCAAGCCTATGCTTGGTCTCAGGGCCTGAGCATGGTCCTTGGGTTTTCTCAAGTCTAGCTCTCTACTTCTTGAGTCATAGCACCACTTCTGGCTTTTTCTTTGTATGTAGTACCAAGGAACTGAACCTGGTCATTGTGCATGCTAGCCCAAACCCCCGGCACCAAGAATCATAGGGTGATATGTTGAATTCTATGTGGCAGTAGAGTTAAAGTTAGATTTCTCTGTAGAAATCACTGTGAAACAAAATAAAATGAGAAAGCCATGAGCCCGTGGCTCATGCCTGTAATCCTAGCTACTTAGGAGGCTGAGATCTGAGGATCAAGGTTCAAAGACTGACCTATCACAAAAACAACTTAGACACTTCTCTCCAATGAACCAATAGAAAATGAGAAGTGGGGGTGAGGCTAAAGACATAGGGCAGTAGCCTTGAGCTGAAGAGCTCCGGAAGAACAGCCAGGTCTAGAATTCAAGTCCCATGACCGCAAAACAAGAAAGAAAGAAAGAAAGAAAGAAAGAAAGAAAGAAAGAAAGAAAGAAAGAAAGAAAGAAAGATATTTCATTTGTTTAAAACTAAGACTATAAATTATTGAGCAAACAAGGAATAAGTCAGGGCATTATTCTCTGATAAGGATAATATCTTTATGCTGGTAGGAAGAGACTGGTATTCAGAACCAGATCTTTCCACCAGAAATTGAGCCTAGTGGTAGAGTGCTTGCCTAGCATGCACAAAGACACAGGTTTGATTCCTTATTACCACATACATAGAAAAAGCCAGAAGTAATGACTTCATTGGTAGGGTACTAGTCTTGAGAAAACCCAAGGACAGTGGTTAGGTCCTAAGTTCAAACGCAGGAATGGAAGGATAAAAAAACAACAAAGTTTCAATCAACATAAGAAAATTAACTAGACAATGAGCTGGGGATTTTCTGGTCTTCCATGGTTCTGAGGGACAGGAGTGTTAGAAAAGGAATTTTTATAAGACTTCAAATGGAAAGAAACAAATTTCAAAATTCCCACAAATACCTAAATTGAGACTTTAGTGAGAAGTTGTAACTGAAGGGATATAGGTGTCAGTCCTTACTCTCAAGAATCGTTCTTGCTTGGATCAAAGGCAAACAGACATATAAACCAAACTTGTGGCCGCTGAATCTAGAAAAAATTCGTGTTCCTCACTTAATGGTTAATAAGCAAACAGCATTGAAACTGGGTAAGGTAATCCTATCTGCTACTCAGGACCTGAGACTCTTATCTGTAGTTAACTCTAGAAAAGAGTATGTGGGGCTGTAGCTCAAGGATAGGGGTTATAGTCTTCTGCTGAAGTGTTCAGGGACAGGACCGACGCCTATGAACTACAAAAAAAAGAAAAGAAAAGAGAAGAAAGTTTTAAAAAGATGCAAAACAGCACAGTATTTAGATTTTTTCTCAAAAATAAAAGAAAGGCAGCTATTCCTCAATGTATAAACAAAACAGTATTTGAAAAAAAACAGCTGCAGGTATATTATAGGTAGTACTCAGCTTAAAACTGTAGCAATACATAGATGGGTAATTTCAATAAATATTTCCTGTGATATAAAAAGACAACTAAAACACAGAAAAACATTATTGGTCATTGTAAAATATCATTTTCTTAATATGTTAGGGAGAAAAGCATATATTTCTCACAAATCAATTTCCACTTTTATATTTTAAAATATCTAACACTTAGGATGGGAAAGTAAAGTCATTACCTTTACAGTAAGGAATATTTGTATCTCATGTATGTTTGTGTCTTTTTTTCTAGGACTCATTTTAGATGTCCAGGTAATGGAAAATGTGTTCAAGACCTGCCAGGAAAGTCCACATGAATGTCTTTGTGAAGTAGCAGTTGCAAGTAGTATCGAAGTGGAGGAAAACGTGAGATTAGCAACAACTTTAAATTTGAGCTCTACACATAATCCAGAGCTGATTAGTAATAACGGTAACAACTTAGGGGTGAGGACTGAGGAGTTCATTAAGTGTCAGAACATGCTTCTGTCTCCTAAGCCTGATGAGATGCATGCTGCATATAGATCTCGTATGTCTCCTGTTCTTAAAATATCCATCGGATATTCAGAGCATTTTATTCATGATTGTGACAGTCCAAAAGATCTGCAGTATCATAATTCTGTTCTCCCTGCCCAAGAAATTCTTCAGGGAGGGAGGAAAACTGCTAAATGTACTGTGTGATGAAAAATATTGTACTTAACACTGACCATCACTACACATCTGAAAATGTACAGAGGAGAGACTCCTCATACATGTAGTGAATGTGAGAAATCTTTCAGTAATGAAATACGCCTTACAATACCTCAGAGCAAATATCCTGAGATATGTGATGCATACATCAAGTGTGAAAATTAATTTCTGAGAAGTCAGACCTGACGCTCCAACCTCGATCTCCAAGAGAAGACAAACCTTATGAATATGAGGAACGTAATAAAATTTCTGCCCAGAATTCAGCTCTCAGCACACATCAGAGATCTCACACAGAAGAGAAATCTTATGAATGGGATAAATGTGGGAAGACTTTTAGACTGAAATCATACCTCACTTTGCACCAGAGAAGACACACAGAAGAGAAACCTTATGAATGTAACAAATGTGAAAAGTCTTTCACCCAGAAGATATACCTTCGAGTTCATCAAATAACACACACAGGAGAGAGAAATCTTATAATTGTAATGAATGTGGAAAGTCTTTCCAAGGGAAGGGAAAACTTCGTGTTCATCAGAGAATACACACAGGAGTGAAACCTTATGAATGTAACCAATGTGTAAAGTCTTTCAGACAGAAATCTTCCCTCAAATTGCATCAAAGAACACACACAGGAGAGAAACCTTATGTGTGCAACAAATGTGGAAAGACCTTCAAGTGGAAGTCATATCTTGATGGGCATAATAGAACACACACAGGAGAGAAAACTTATGCATGTAGTGAATGCGGAAAGTCTTTCACATGGAAGGTAAAACTCCATGTTCATCAGAGAATATACTCAGGAGAAACACCTTATGAGTGTAACATATGTGGAAAGTCCTTCACACAGAAGCCAAACCTCAACATGCATAAGACAATTCAAACAGGAGAAAAACCTTATGAATGTAACCGATGTGGAATGTCTTTCAAATGGAAGTCTTCCCTCAAATTGCATCAGAGAACACACACAGGAGAGAAACTGTACGAGTGCATCAAATGTGGTAAGACCTTCAGATGGAAGTCACATTAAAGGAGGTATAACAGAATTCACACATATTTGAAACCCTAGGAATATAACCAAAGTTGAAAGTCTTTCGTGCAGTATTCACCCTTCAGGAAGCGTAAGAGAGTTCACACATATGAGAAGCCTTAGCAATGTAATAAATAGGAAAGACTTTTTAGTCTGTGGAAGAAAACTCAGCTTGTGTCACAGAACCAACACAAGATAAAACCCTTAATGAATGTAGCAAATGTTCAGTCTTTTCCCCAGAAGGCACAAGTCAAGATTTATCACTAAACACCCACAGGATAGAATCCTATGAATAAAATGAAAGGGAAATTTTTTTGAAGAACTCATAGTTGAGTTTGCATGATACCACACAGACACAGGATAAAATCGTATGAATATAAGAATATGAAAAATCCATCATGAACGCATGACTAAGTATAAAATGCACATAGGAGAGAAAAACCTTATGAATATTACAAATGTGGAAAGTGTTTGACCTGGAAGGCATACTTCTGTGTTCATCACAAACCTGATTCCCATAGAAGAAAAGAAAACTAATGAATACAACAAATGTGCAATGACTTTTAATCAGAAGTCAGTCTTCAGTACATTCCAGAACATACACAATAGAGAAATTCTGAGTAATGAAAAACATTCAGCTATATATAGAATCTCTGTATATGGGAGCATTAAGGTAAGTCTTCTAAACAAAGTCAACCTTCAGCAAGCATTTAGAGCACTCACAGAAGAAATAATAGCATGTAGGAAAACCTTTGTCAGAAACCTCTAAAAGCTGACTGTGTGGCTTAGTGGTAGAGTGCTAACCGATCAAGGATGAAGGCCTGGGTTAGATTCCTCAATACTACGTGAAAAGAGCAAGCCAGAAGCAGCACTGTGGTCCAAATGGGAGAGTGCTAACCTTGAGCAAAAGTAGCTCAGGCCCTGAGTTCAAGCCTAAGGATGAGAGAGAGAGAGAGAGAGAGAGAGAGAGAGAGAGAGAGAGAGAGAGAGAGAGGAAGAGAGAGAAAGAGAGAGACAGAGAGAGACAGAGAGAGACAGAGAAAAAGAGAAAAGAGACAGAAAGTGAGAGAAACAGGAACTTCTAAATTGTACAGAGATAGAGAAGGAGACAGAAACTAATTTCTAAACTTTACAGTCTTTCTATTTCCTTACAAATTCGTCTATGTCATTCTTTCTGACAGAAGCACAGAATTCCATTGTGTAAAAATACCATATTTGATCTACTCATCAACTGACGGGCATCTGGGTTGGTTCCATACCTTTGCTATAGTAAATAGTGCTGTGATAAATGTTATTGTTCTAGTGAATTTAGTATGTCCTATCTGGACGATTGGCAAGTAGTGAAATTGCTGGATCACAGGGGAGCTCTATGTTTAGTCTTTTTGGGATACTGCCATAGTGCTTTCCATAGTGGTTGAACGAGTTTGCAATCCCACCACAGTGTAGTAGTGATCCCTCCTGGCCACATCCCCTCCAGCATAAGTTATTAGATTTCTGCATCTTGGCCATTCTAACTGGAGTGAGGAGGAAAAGGGAAAGAGGAACTGAAACTTTCTCTCCTTACAGATGACATGATTCTGTATTTAAAGAACCCTATAGTCTCTACTCCGAAGCTGCTTGAGCTGATATAAAACTTTGGTAAGGTAGCAGGGTATAAAATTAACCCTGGAGAAGGAAATTAACGCAGAACTGAGGAAATGCAAAAACCTATGCTCCTGGTTTGGAAGGAGTAATATTGTAAAAATGGCAATCTTCAATATCCCAATGTCATTCTTTAAAGAAACAGAAGAGGAAATCCAAAATTTCACTTGGAATAATAAAAGACCCCTTATAGTCTGTCTTCTTGCATGATACATAATGTTTAATCTCACCTTCTCCACCAAAATCTCACCTTTCTCATTGAGACATAGGTGGCCGTGTTTAATAGCAGCAAAGGCTCAAACGCGCAGTTTCAGGTGTCACCACTGCCTCTGTTACTGGATAGATCCAAATCTGTCATCGATTCTGAGGTCTGCTCTGGGAGTCTTGGTCACAAGTTGTTCTGTGGCATCTGCTGCCAGCCTGTGCCTATTTGCTACCTTTTCTCCAGCAGCCTACAACAGGGAATGAATTTCACGGGCTGATGCTCTCCTTCATATGCAGGTCAGGATGAGCCCAATCCTCCCTCATCTTCCTCTTCCAATTTTTGGGAAAAAATGTGCTGGCAGAAGTCCTCAGGTGTGGCGCATGGCTGATCCACGTGAAAAGACCAAGCCAGAAGCAGCACTGTTGTTCAAATGGTAGAGTGCTAACCTTGAGCAAAAGTAGCTCAGGCCCTGAGTTCAAGCCTAAGGATTGGAGAAGAGAGAGAGAGAGAGAGAGAGAGAGAGAGAGAGAGAGAGAGAGAGAGAGAGAGAGAGAGAGAGAGAGAGAGACAGAAAGAGAGAGAGAAAGAGAGAAAAGAGAGAAAACAGGAACTTCTAAATTTTACAGAGATAGAGAAGGAGAGAGAGAAGTAGACAGAAACTAATTTCTAAAGTTTACAGTCTTTCTATTTCCTTACAAATTCGTCTATGTCATCCTTTCTGACAGAAGCACAGAATTTCATTGTGTAAAAATACCATATTTGATCTATTCATCAACTGACGGGCATCTGGGTTGGTTCCATACCTTTGTTATAGTAAATAGTGCTGTGATAAATGTTATTATTCTAGTGAATTTAATGTGTCCTATCTGGACGATTGGCAAGTAGTGAAATTGCTGGATCACAGGGGAGCTCTATGTTTAGTCTTTTTGGGATACTGCCATAGTGCTTTCCATAGTGGTTGAACGAGTTTGCAATCCCACCAGCAGTGTAGTAGTGATCCCTCCTGGCCACATCCCCTCCAGCATACGTTATTAGATTTCTGGATCTTGTCCATTCTAACTGGAGTGAGGAGGAAAAGGGAAAGAGGAACTGAAACTTTCTCTCCTTACAGATGACATGATTCTGTATTTAAAGAACACTATAGACTCTACTCCGAAGCTGCTTGAGCTGATATAAAACTTTGGTAAGGTAGCAGGGTATAAAATTAACCCTCAATGTCAACTGCCTTCCTATATGCCAACAAATGAGAGGAATGAGGCAAGAATCAGGATAGCAACTCATTTTGCTATCAAAGAAAATAAAATACCTAGGAATTAACTTAGAATGTAAAGCACCTTTTTGATGGAACTATAAACCCTGGAGAAGGAAATTAACGCAGAACTGAGGAAATGCAAAAACCTATGCTCCTGGTTTGGAAGAAGTAATATTGTAAAAATGGCAATCTTGATAAGGACTATCTACAAATTCAGTGCAAGATTCATCAATATCCCAATGTCATTCTTTAAAGAAACAGAAGAGGAAATCCAAAATTTCACTTGGAATAATAAAAGACCCCTTATAGTCTGTCTTGTGGCATGATACATAATGTTTAATCTCACCTTCTCCACCAAAATCTCACCTTTCTCATTGAGACATAGGTGGCCCTGTTTACTAGCAGCAAAGGCTCAAACGCGCAGTTTCAGGTGTCACCACTGCCTCTGTTACTGGGTAGATCCAACTCTGTCATCGATTCTGAGGTCTGCTCTGGGAGTCTTGGTTACAAGTTGTTCTGTGGAATCTGCTGCCAGCCTTTGCCTATTTGCTTCCTTTTCCTCCAGGAGCCTACAACAGGGAATGAAGTTCACTCACGGATGCTCTCCTTCATATGCAGGGCAGGATGAGCCCAACCCTCCCTCATCTTCCTCTTCCAATTTTTGGGAAAAAATATGCTGGCAGAAGTCCTCAGATGTGGCGCATGGCTGATCCACACTTTTAATCCAGGCTGGTCAGGAGGCTGAGATCTGAGTATGGAAGTTCCAAGTCACTTAGAACAGGAAAGTCTGATAGATTCTTACTACCAAAAATAAAAACAGCTGGGAATGGAATTTGGGCTCAAGTGGTAAAGGGCTGGTCTTGAGTACAAATGCTTAGTGCCCAGGCCCTGAGTTCAGGCTCCAGCACTGCCAACAACCTCACTTTAGTGAGATTTTAGCTTTATCCATGTAGGCACATCTCACTGGAATCTTTGCTGGTAGAGATAGTCTTCATAATTTTGTCTCAAGGTAAAGGTCCTCCTGGGGTAGTAGACAAAAGGTGTCATGGAGAGAGGAGCCCCACTTGCTCCCGGTTTGAAGATGGCATAGGTCAAGCCAGCATGGATTTGGCACATCAGTCTTTTTCCTAGCACCACCTACCAGTGAATGTCAAATGACATTGATTGTTGTGGGATTGTGTGATTGAAGTGCCCCATTAAGGGTAGTGTTAGCACATCCAAACATGGATACCAGGAATGCTGAAATCTCAAAGCTAAGATTTCTGTTGGCTACAGAAATGCTGGTGTGTCTGTTATTCACTAAAAGTTCAGGTGCAAAGATTCTGAAGCTTGATGCCATGTGTTTATTCCATTTAGTAAAATTATTTTAATGCACTGTATAAGTTAAAACATTTGATAAGAGTCAGGGGTAGTGAAAACATTGTCCTTGAATTCAGGTGTCTGGCAGGGTAATGGGGGTGGTGCTGGTGGCTGGGACTATGAAACTGGAGCTGCTATCAACCCATGGATCATGTTCCTCTTTGTCTGGGAGAAATGACTCCAAAGATGAAATTTGAATGGTGAGGAAAAGATGATGATGTACTCAGGAAATTTCTCCTAAACAAATGCTCATGTGGAAGTGGGATGGGGGCTGGGCATGTCTGAGGCAGAGCTTAAGGGGGCTTCTCATGGCGTTGAGAACGTTCCTTGCGACTTCAGGCATGCAGCAGGGTGCTTTAGATGACCATTGTGAGATGGATGGAATAAGACTGGAGACAAAATGAATGCTGGGATATTGCAATGCTCTTGCATGAGTGGCTGGTGGCTCACCTGAAAGAACTAGTTATGTCTAAAAAAGAAATCAGGAATTTGTTTTGATTAGATAATACCTGTAATCCGAGGCATATTCAGGATCCTGATCTTAGTATTGTGGTTTAAAACCAACCCAGCAAAGGGAAAAATGCATGAGACTCATACACCCAGTTTAGAGCAAGAACAAAGATTTAAGTAGAGCTGTGGCTCAAGAGCTAGAGTGCTACCTTGAGCAAAGAACAGCTAAGAAAAAGGTCTAGGTTTTGAGTTCAAGGCCAGGAATGAAAGAAGGAAGGTAAAAAAGAGAAGTATGTGAGGAAGGGAAATATATAAAAGAAAAAGAGAAGGAAGTAGAAATTTAAAACTAGAGAATATTTAAAAGTCATCAGTCCTTCTAAGAAAAGTGTTGGAGTATGGGTTCTATATGTGGTGAACTGGAAGCCCAGCAGTGACTTGTTAACCAAAGAGTCACCATGATGAGCAAAGGATAGAAATCTGCATGAGCCTCTTAGCGGATGGAGTGACAGAAGAGAACCTCAGCTCCCATCCCATAGTTAGAAGTATATAGAGATGGGGAAGTTGGCATCACCTTGATGTCATTGTGTCCATGGAGACTGGAAGCCATGGCTCTGTGAAAGCACAATGTTCTGGTTACTGAGCTGAGAGGCTGAGGAGAGCCAGGTCCTGGCCATGAAGAAATCAGAGTGGCAGCAGAGCAACTCTGCTGCAGTGTGTGCCTGCTTGGCTGTTCTTATTCTGTGGTGGATCAGGCCGGAGCGGGTGATAGTAACTGTTTTGTGGTCACAGGCCCTTCACCAAGAGCTTCCTCTGGGATCCTCATAAGCTAGAGGGTGGCTGGTGGTGGGATGTGTGTGGGGTGGAAGTGACAGAGGGATGGACGCATGGCAACGTGGGTGAAGAGATGAGAGGAATGATGAGAGCCCAGTTCATTGGTTTCCAAGGTTAATGGGTGGGAGGTAGAGAGGCATGATGGAGGAATGATGGAGGCAGGGGAAGGTGGTGACAGATTGAGGCCATCTGTAGTGCCAGCCTGGCCATCATCTGAAGCCCATAGGCAGCTTCCTGATTCTTCACTTAGTCCTGCTCCTTGTGGAGGGAATGTCACGTGTACCCAGAGCTAGGGGTGGGGCAATGTTAGTAGCACCTGGAGAACCATTGGCCTCTACCTGGGTGAGGGGTGGTTATGGCTCCCATGCTGGGTGGCCTGATAGCTATGGAACAGATCTCTCCTTAGATACCACAGTCAGTGGCTGCTCTCCATCTAGGGTTAGGGCACCTGCTCAGCCATCAGGACACCCCATGCAGGACAGAGGCCTACAATTCAGATGGCAGCACAGGGGTGAAGATGATCTCACTGTAGCCCTAGTTACATGGCTGTCCCTGCATGCAGGACAGGATGAGCTGGGGGAAGATGTTCTCTGTGTTTTTCCACAGCCTATCCCGGCCTCTTCTTGTGTCTGATTAGACCAAGAGAGTACCAGGTTCCATCTCATAGTCCTGGTTCTTTTTCTTTTACAGTCATGAGGCTTGAACTCAGGTCCTGGGTACTGTCCCTGAGCTCTTTTGCTCAAGGTTGATGCTCTACCATTTGAACCATAGTGCCATTTCCAGCTTTTCCTTTTCATGTGGATCTTTGATATGTCCAGTTCTGTGCCTGCAGGGAGGCACTCACCCCACAGAC
Source organism: Megascapheus bottae (assembly GCA_024803745.1). NCBI lineage: Eukaryota > Metazoa > Chordata > Mammalia > Rodentia > Geomyidae > Megascapheus > Megascapheus bottae. The sequence goes on along the minus strand of JANJXV010000054.1, from coordinate 2,845,870 downwards.
AGAGCCACCTCTGCCGTGACTGTGACTGCCCACAACCCTCACACCCACTCCTTGCACACCCCTCGACTCCGGTTTTAGCTCCTCTTGGACTGGGTGTCCAGCCTACCCCTTCCTACACTCACAAAGGGTCTACAATTGTCTTCCCATGGTCCTTTCTTCTGCCAGCCAGAGTACAGACTGTGCACATCTTGACGATCACAGAGCTCAAAGCCAAAGGCTGAGATGAAGAAGGGGGTGACCCAGTAGCTGCACAGGGGCCATGGATCATCCTGTGCATCCCCCAGCCTGTGACTTCCCCTACCCCCTTGGCAGGGAAGCTCCATGCCCACATCCTGATCCCTGGTCCCCTCCAATTCCATTCTCCCTTGGATTTTGCAGACTGTCTACCATCAGGATCTAGAATTCTATTCATCACTTTATGTCCTTATCACTGATTTGCTACTTGGGCAGGATCTCCCCGTGCCTGGAGAGTGGGCATGTCATGTACTCTCTGTGGAGAAGTTGCCCCAGGAGAAGAAATATGCACTTCATGTGAGTGTTGGACAGGGCAGGAGGGCTCCATAGAATCAGAAGCCACAGGAGGGGTGCAGATGGGGGAATGCTAGGGGCCCCAGGGGACAGTGGGAGTTAGGGCACAGTTGGTTCCTTCTGCAGGGTTGACACCGCTTCACAAACCCAACAGAATGAGGTTCACATTACAGATGTCAGAGACAGTGCAGATTGCCAATGGGCGCAGGGGTCACTGTCACCCGCAGATGCTGGCTGCATGCTGGGATGCACGCAGAGATGTTTTCAAGATCAGGTAATGAGGATGTTGCAGGGTGTAACCATTCTTTTCAGATGGCTCTCTATCTCTCTTGAGCTTCATCTCTATCTTTGGCTTTTTCTTGGCAGTTAACTGGAAATGAGAGTTTCATGGACTTTCCTTTCTGGACTGGCTTCAAACAGAAGCTCTGCACAGTTTTCAAACCATACCCTACTGAAGAAGGGAAGCTTGATCTGGTGCTTAACTGGGTTGCACTTTGGCTCCGTTTGCTATGCCTCACGGGAGGGGGCTCATCATTTGTAGACTAAGATCTCATGACCTTCAAAGCCAAATGCTACCTGAAAGTTCAGGGTCCCAACCTATGTGTTGGGCCGGGGTGAATACATTCTCTGTTATGCTGGGTCATCAACCCATGTTTTAAGCTGGAAGTAGGCAGTGCCACATTTGATAAGAACATCTGCCAGAGATTGTCACCTCATGAAAGCAGATTCTAAATTTTTATTCCATTTCCTGTGGTGGAGAAATCCCCTCCAAGTTAGACAGGCTCACATCCACCTGCAGGTCACACTCCTAATGCACCCTTGAGTGTCCTCATGGTATTGGGATCTAAGTTTGTAGGGAATGCTGCTTTAGTCCATGAATTAGCTGGACAAGTGATGACAAACGTGTTGTGGATTAATATGAGAACAATTTAAGAAGCCCTGGAGGAGCATCAACCTGACCCTCTGTGGTGCTATAAATCTGATAGGATGTTCCAGACTGAGAAACAATCACATGGCTTTGTGTTTGGCATCCAGACAAGTGAGTGCATGTCTTAGCTGTCAGCCAATACAGAGGAGGACATGAATAAGTGGGTGGAAAGCATCTGTCAGACCCCTGTCTGGGGGCAGGTGGAGAGAACATAGGAAGGTAGATACCATGTCTGTGGTGGGGCCAAAAAAAGGGTAAAAGAGGCAAAGGAACCAGGTGCTGGTAGCTCAAGACTGTCATCCTAGCTACTCAGGAGTTTGAGATCTGAGGATCACAATTCAAAGCCAGCCCAGGACAGAAACTCCATGAGACCCTTATCTGCAATAAACTACTGAATGCAAGAAGCTCAAGCTCAGTGACAGCATCCAGACCTAGCGTTCAAAACCCAGGACTGGCAGAAAAAAGTATCAAAGGACAAGAAGCTGGCCAAAAGTTAGAGGGACTCTATCTTGACAAACAATACAATGGTAAGTTGTACTCAGAAGACTTGCACAAAATCTGGAAATGCCTGAGACCTATCTATGTATGTTTCCTGTTTGTCTAAATACATATGTTTATGCATTTATATATTAGTATAGAGAGACAGATCAATACATATGACTATACATATATACATAGCCAGACACTTATGGGTGGGTGGTATACTGTGTGCGAGTTTGTGTTTGTGTTTTGTGGATGGCTATCTCTGTTTAAGAAAGATAGAAAATATGTAAATATCTTTAAAAAAACTTGAAAAAAATATAGAGAGACATAAGCTCTTGAGGGAATCTGAAATGACAAGATTATTCACAGGCACGTTTATCCTTATGGATTCCTCAGCAAGTTTTAATTTTTTTCATTATTTTCTTTCTTTTTTTGAACCAGTGCTAAGGATTTCTCTCAGGGACCAGGTGCTGCCAATTACTAATTTTCTCATGGCTGCTACAAGAGGAACTGAGCCACAGTTCCACTTTTGCCTTATTTATTCGTGCTTAACTGAAGATAAAGATTTCTATCAGTGACTTTCTTTCAGGGGCTGGATTCTAACGAGGGTCCCCAGACCTCAGGCTTCTCTATAGCTACAATTAACAATATGAGAACCCAGCACTGGGTTCCAGTGCACAGGCAAGAAATTGAGTGAATCTCTCAACTCCAATTAGGTATAATAAGCTACAAGTGAAAGACCAATACCTTTGAGGAAAAGATGCTGAGGGTTATCACACAGGCCCTATGAGTAAGCCCTAAACCCTGTACACATGTGTGCATGCACACATTGGCAGATACACACACATGCACACACACAATATTTCAGGCAATATTGTATTTTGAATTAATATCCAAAGATTGGACAACAGGATAGCAAGTAATAAAATCTGTTTTTCTTGTCTACATTGAGGGAAAGGGATAAGTCACAAGATGCAGAAGCGAAGAATTCAGAGGCAAATGCTGTGAGTGAATAACTTGTAAAAAGCACATTTCTTTTCTTTTCTTTTCTTTTGTTTTTTCTGCCATTCCTGGGGCTTGAACTCAGGGCCTGAGCACTGCTCTTGGCTTTTCCCAAGTCTAGCCCTCTGCCACTTGAGCCACATTGCCATATGGATTTTTATATCTGTGTGATATTAAGGACTCAAACCTAGATCTTCATGGATGCTAGGCAAGCACTCTACCACTGGGCCAAAGTCTAAACCCCGATTAAGTATTTATAAATAGTCATCATCTTCATATCAAAATATCCTTTCTCCTACAAAGAATGAACACTTATCTATGTCTGTAAGACTTTTTTTATGTCACCAATGCTTCTGTGATTTTCCCACTTGCATTTTTACAGATGACAGCACAGATATTCATCAGGAAGAAAAATAGATTAGGATACAGAAACCTAACAACGTCCTAGTAGATTGAAGTGAAAAATATGTGCAAGATGGCCTGGGTCTTTCATCTATTTGTAGAGTGCTTGGCTACCACACAAAAAGAGTCCGGTTTGATTCTGCAGTACCATATACATAGAAAACACTGGAAGTGGTGCTGTGGCTTGGTGGGACAGCTATAGCCTAAAGAAAGCATAAGAACAATGGTCAGGCTCTGAGGTCAAGTCCCAGGACTAGCAAAAAAAATGTGCAAGAGGCAAAATGCAAGCTGAGAAGGCACTGTGAAGCAAAATGTCTTGTGAAGGCTAAGGGGAATAGTGACAGTTAAGTTTGGATCTTACCTAAGAAAGGCTCCTTGAGCCTGAGACCAGGCTAGCACTTACGCCTAGTTAATGACTTGGGATTTGAACAAAAAGGTGTGCTGTTTACTACATCCATATGTGAGGTGGGAAGGGAGATTCAGCCTCCAGTATGTCTTTGGGGAGGTCTTCTGTGAGCAAGGAGCTTTGGTCATTGGGCCTTGAAAGGTGACCCTACCTCCCTCACAATGGAACAGAATATGGAACCCTGGTAACCAAGCCACTGTATGTGACAACCAGCTCAAGTCAGCTCCCTTGGCCTGTGGCTCAGGAGGAAGATGTTGCTGTGCTGTTGCCAAAGGTCAGGAGGCTCGGATCTCAGGCATGAGAGATATGGATGTCTCACTTGAAGAAGTAGATGCTGGATCAGGGCCAAGACAAGTGTGTCATTTCCAATCTACTCTATACCAATTCCTCAGTGTGAAGTGTGGTCCCATTCCTACGTTTGAAATATCCACTGTTTTGCCAATACAGTGTGATGGTAAGTCAGCTCAGACTCTGAATGAGCCTTGTAACCTATGGATCCTGGAGGAAGGCCTGTTGGAGATGCTGCTGACAAAGCTGATCCCTGCCTACCAGAGAGGTGATCTCTTTTATGTGGGAAACTTCCTGCACAATTTCAAATAGTGGAGGACAATGTAGTAGTTGCTGGAAATTCTCTTGAAAAAGTGAGTGTTCCCCCTCCAAACCCAGGTTTGCTCACCACTGCTGGCCAAGTCTTGGAATACTTGTCTCCTCTCTGAGCCTGTTTGTTTCACTGGGGTGTTCACAGGGGAGCTAAGCATGATACAAGTGCACAAACTACTTTATTATGACTTGGACACCATGCCATTTCATTTCCCTCACAAGCTACTGGAGTCTCAACAGTGTGCTTATTGAGAAGTTGGATTTCAGGCATGAGTAAGTGGCTCCAAACTGCAGCCCTCACCTAGGTGACATCCTAGGAAATCCCATTTCCCAGTAAGAAATGAGGTGTCAGTACTAATGGCGGAGGCCTGTGAAATACTGGAGTCAAAGGAAAAGCTGGGGGCTGAATCACTTTTGTGCCATCAGGGAGGGATTGTGATAGCTTTGCCTGTTAGAACCTGAAAGCATTTACATTTTGGTGTGTGGTCCAGTGCTGACACTTGAAACTGAACCCAGGTCTAAATGCCATCCGTTTGGTGTTCAAAAATTAGCACTGTACCATTTGAGTCATAGGTCAAGTTCTGGCTTTTTGCTGCCTAATTGAAGACAAGTGCCTTTAGAATTTACTGACTAGACTGGCTTTCCACTGTGATCTTCAGAGCTCAGCCTGCTGGGTGGCTAAGATTAGAGCAATGAGCATTTAGTTCTTTATGTAGAGCATTCACTTATTGATTTATTTAGAGCATTTACTTAGTTAATTTAAGGTGCGTTTACTTTGGACAGATGCATAGAGGCCTCTCTCAGAAGCTTCTGGAAGTGGGGTGTAAAAGTCATCCTGTTCTCGAGTGTCTCTTACACCCCTCCCAGCACATAAGTGCACATCTCTGCAGGACAGCCACAGCATTAGAATCCTGCAAGAAAGGGGCTTTGGTAAAAGGCTCAGGATGGAGAGAGAAGGCTCTCACTTTCCTTGTACCGAATGTGCCCACAGCATCATGTGTTCCATCTATACGATGTGAATGGACTTCTACCCGAGTGATTTCTACGAGTTCAAGACCTGCCACACCCTGACACAACTCAAGCTCTATATGAGGCTCCACATGTCGGCTTTGGACCTGCTCTTCTAAACACAAACTTTTTGACCAGCTGGAGGAATATGTGACCAGTAAGACCAAGAAAATGTAGAAGTCCTGGTGTGGGTGCCTCAGAACCTGTGAGTAGGGAGCCCATTTGGTCTAGATATTGGTTGGCCCTTACTTCTACAGAGCTTGGCAAAATGCCCTTTATGGGTGGTGTCAGCCAGGTAATGTCTGTCCTCTGAAAGGACTCGGGAATAAGCACTCATTAGAAAGACCCTACACCTCCTCAGTGTTCAGTCCAAACTCCAGTTCTACAGGTTCCTCCATTAGATCCTCATGGAAGTTGAGTGACACTTCAACTTGCAGAGTCCACTCTGTCCACTCTGTACCTATTTCCATTCTTAGGTTTGGGTCATCGTGGAAGAGCTTATCCTGAACTCCGGATGAAAAACCCACCAATGGAGCTGGTGACTGATGGAGACTGAGAATCATCACTGCACTCCAGAAAGCATGGGCCTTCTGTAGAAATTACCAAACAGGTTTAGAGTCCTATGGATATACCTTTTGCTCTGAACCCCATGTGTGACACAGTTGAACCTGCAGATACTATGGAGGAAGAAAAAGAGCAGCCAGATTTCCTTCCGTGTCCTTTCACACTCCACCCAGAGTCAGTCCATCTGAGTCAGAGTAACACTCCACTTATTGTGCAAGCTGAAGGGGCACACGCTGGGCTCATGGAAAATGTCCCCATGGGAAGCAGCAAGTGTACTCTCAATACTGGATTCATTGGAGGAAAATGAATCCATCCTCACAGAATATCCAGACCCATCCATCTCACTAAAAGAGACTCAATCTCCATTCAACAAACCAGAATCCATCCCCCTCTTAACTCAGGAAGGACATTCTGTTTCTCATGAGGAAGGAGACCCTTCTGAGGACTCGGAAGTAGAATTACTGTCTGAAGGCAACTTGGAGGCCAGTCTGGATTTAGAGCTTCCCTGTCCCCTTCCTAAAAAGACGTCTCTTTATCTTGCTCTCATGATTCTTGTCAAGTATTCATTGTATTTACTTTGCTAACTATTAAACTCTCATTGTTAATATTATGGTGTGCAGTTCTTCAGTGCTTATTATACTGTGTTTTATTTTCCACTTATAATGTGAGACCTCAGACACATAGGTCCTGGGTGGGCCAAAAACCAGACAGGTCTGGTCCCATAGAAGACAACCTTACTGGATATACAGGGAACTATGAAATGCATGGAATCACCAGGAATCCAGGCCAGGCCTCCATGGAAAGACAAGTCAGCTACCAAAGCTTAAGGACAGAGCAGATGCCTGGAAATGAGTTTTGTCAATCGGGAGAAGTGCCAGAGTAACTGTAATATTATGTGGGACTCTGTTCTGTGAGTTCAAGTCTGATTATATATCCATTGTGCTTTGTAAAAATATTTAAGAAAATTAAAACTCCACAATAGCATCAAAAATCTACTTTGGCTTTTAATGTTGCCTAGTTGTAGAGTGCTCGCCTAGTATACAAGAAGACCTTGATTCAATTCTTCGACACTGCATACACAGAAAAAGCAGATGGGGCACTGTTGCTCAGGTGTAAGAGTGCCACCCTTGAACAAATGTGGCCAAGGACAGTTCCTGGTCCCTCAGGTCAAGCCCAGGACTAGCCAAACAAGAAATCATACCATTTTCCACACATTTGGAAATAAATCTGTTTTATCTAACGCTACTTCTTTTTTGCCAGTCCAGGGTGTGTGCCACCAAGCCAAACTACTGGCCCCCAACCTTACTATTTTTAATCATTTAATTTTTTTACATAATCATATTTCATGCTGTCTGTATTAATACCATAAACAGTATGCTTAGTGTAATAATGTTAAAGGTAAAACATAAGAAATTAATAACTAAAATTCCTTTTATATTAGTTTTATAGCATTACTACAATTTTATGAGAAAAATTACTTAGAATGTTTATTTTAGAGTTCACGTAATCCATTTTGATAAATATATCAACCTACATCATTTATTTGAACACATTTTAAACTATTTTTTTCAGGAATGAAAATACATATATATTTGTAGTAAATGAAATTTATGACTTGCGGGGAAGGGAAAGAGAAAATGGGGGAGGGGGTAACAGTGTTTACAAGAAATGTACTCATTACATATGTAACAGCAATCTCTTTGTATATCACCTTGAACAACAAATTTTTTGAAAAGTACAATAAGTTTAAATGTCTACTTTGGGCAGAATTTTTTTTGCCAGTACTGGGCTTAGACTCAGGACCTGAGCACGATCCTTGTTTTTGTTTTTGTTTATTCTTAAGGCACAAGTTCTATCACATGTGCCACAGCACCACTTTTATCTTTTTTTATCAATGCTGTGCTGAGGAATTGAACTTGGGTCTTCATTCATGCTCGGCAAGAACGCTTCCACTAGGCTTAACTTATGGCCCCAGTGGGAAGGAAGTTTTCCATAAAATATGTAGGAAATATGTACACTAAGGAAAAGCCATCAAAAATAGAAGAAAAATTATATACTTAGATAACAACATGCCAGTATTATGGCCGATCTCTGTAATTCTAGCTTCAAGAGTGGCCTATTTGGACCAGGAGTTGGCTGGCTGAAGTAAAGTGCTATCCTTGAGCAAGCCCTAGGATAGTGCTCTGGCCATGAGTTGAAGCCATAGGACATGCAAAAAATAATAATTTAATGCCCGTGACTGGTGGCTCACTCTGGTAATCCTTGCTACCCTGGAGGATCGAGGTTCAAAGACGGCCCAGGCATAAAAATCTGTGAGAATCTTATTTCCAAGTAATCCAGAAAATTCAAAATGACAATGTGCCTCAAGTGGTAGAGCTGTTGCCTTGAGCTGAAGAGCTTAAGGTAAACATCCAGGCCCAGAGTTCAAGCCCCATGAGTGAAAAAAAGAAAAAGAAAAAGAAAGCCCTTATCTAAGGCTGGAGTGCACACTACTGGTAGTTTGCTTGCCTAGTATGCACAAAGCCCTGTGTTCAATTACTCTGTACCACTTACACTAAAAAAAAGCTGGAAATGATCTCAGAAGGTTGGGTTCTGAGGATCACAGTTCAAAGCCAGGCCAAACACTAAAGTCCATGAAACTGTTACTTCCACTTAAGCACCAGAAAACCAGAAGTGACAATGTGGCTCAAGGTGTTTAAGGTTGTAGCCTTGAGCTGAAGAGCCCAGGGACACTGCCCAGGTGCACAATTAAAGTCTTACAACCAAGAGAGAGAGAGAGAGAGAGAGAGAGAGAGAGAGAGAGAGAGAGAGAGAGAGAGAGAGAGAAAGAGAGAGAGAGAGAGAGACAGAGAGAGAGACAGAGACAGAGACAGAGACAGAGAGAGACAGAGAGACAGAGAGACAGAGAGACAGAGAGACAGACAGGCAGACAGACAGAGACAGACAGACAGAGAGACAGAGACAGAGACATCAAACAGTCAGGCACTGCTGGCTGAAGCGTGTAATTCTACCTACTATGGGGGCTGAGATTGGAGGATCTTGGTTCAAAGCCCAAAGCCAGCCTGGACACATATGTTTGTGAGACTTACATCACCAATTAACTACCAGAAACCAAAAATGGAGCTGTAGAGGAAGAGCGCTAGCCTTGAGCTGAAGAGGTCAGGGACAGTCCAGGCCCAAAGTCCAAGCAACATGACGAATCAATAATAAAAAAAAGAAGATAGCTAATAGTATTGATGAATAATTTTGGGCTGGGAGTTTGGCCTAGTGGTAGAGTGCTTGCCTAGCATGCACGAAGACCTGGGTTCAATTCCTCAATATCACATACATAGAAAAATGCTGGAAGTGGTGCTGAGGCTGAAGTGGTAGAGCCCTAGCCTTGAGAAAATATAAGGACAGTGCTCAGTCCCTGAGTTCAAGGCCAGGACTGGCCAAATCAAAAGTAGTAGAGCACTGGCATTGAACTGAAGATCTGAGGAACAGCCCAGGCACAGAGTTCAAGCACCGCAAACAACAACAACAAAATCTATGAAATGGCAGTGGTGGTTTTAAGCTAAGCAAAAATAGAGTAGAAATTGGTAAAATACATATTTGTGTGTAAGCAAAATAGCCAGACTTATGCATTAGAACAGGATAGCAACTTGAAAAAAAATTTTGTTTTCCATCTCACTAGGTCCTGTCTCTTAATTTATTCAAGTAAGTAAAATGCTGGGTTTTATAATCATTCCTCTGAATATTAGAAAATCATAATATCTCTCATTAACCAACAAAGACCAGGAACTGGGGCTTCGTTCAAATGGCAGAGTATCAGGCAAGAGAAGAAAAAATTGAAGTAAGAACTTGAAGTTCTTGATCCAGAACCTGCATAGTAACAGAGCAGCAGCCTGGTGATGGTACCTCACACCTATAATCTTAGCTACTCAGGAGGCTAAGATCTGAGAATCAAAGTTTAAAGCCAGCCAAAGTACCCAGTTAACTGCCAGAAAAACCAGAAGTGGCACTGTGGCTCACAGATTAAAGCACTAGCCTTGAGCTGAAGAGCTCAGGGACAGTGCCCAGGCCCAGAGGTCAAGGCCCACAATTGACAAAAATCAAACAAGCAAACAAAACTCACAAAGAAGCCTGCAGACCACAGTGGTTCTGCTGAGTCTCTTCTCTATGGCGATCAGGAAACATTTCACTTTTTCTGTCTCTTCCCATCTCAACATTCATACTAAAATAAGACTGTGTTGAAAGTTTCAATTTATAAAAATGTTTTTCATGAAGCACCCTGAAATATTCATCGCTTATATCTCAATTGAAGATAGTTGATTTGGGGCTGCATTGGTCGAGTGCTAGCCTTGAGCAGAAAAGGTCAGGGATAGAGCTGAAGCACTCAGTTGAAGACCCAGTGCCAACACACAAAAGAAATTATACACTTTATACATATTTTCTAATTTCTTAATGAATTTTTCAGTCTGTATAAATATAGGGTACATTCCTTGTTACTTAAGTAAGATTGCTCTTTTTTTTCTTTTTGCCAGTCCTACGGCTTGGACTCAGGGCCTAGACATTTTCATTGGACTCGCTTGCCCAAGGTGAGTGCTCTGCCTCTTGAAACACAGCGCCACTTCTAGCTTTTTTCTGAATATGCGGTACCGGTGAATAGAACCTAGGTCTTCATGCATTCTAGGTGAGCACTCTACCATTAGGCTACATTCCCAGGCAGTGAGATTCCTCTTACAGTCATTGTATGTTCACAGAGTTTGATCTCACACACTGTAGGGCCCTGGTTGGCTTTGACCTGTGATCCTAAGCCCTGAGCCTCCTACGTAGCTGAAATTAAGTTGTGAGCCAGCATGATGGCTTCCATTCTTTTTTCTACAAAAATATATGTAGTTATCTAAAATATATCTATAGCTGAAAAAAATGAATCTCTCCCAAACAAATCTTCAAAGAAACAACCATCCTATTAAAAGGTGGGCTAAAGACTTAAAAGAGTATTCTCTGAAGAAAAAATTAAAATGGGCTTTAGACACATGAAGAAATGCTCCATATCTCTAGCAATAAGGGAAATGAAAATCAAAACAACTTTGAGATTCCACCTGACTCCAGTCAGAATGGCCATTATCAAAAAATCTAATAAGAGATACTGGTGGGGAAGTGACCAGGTGGGATCACACCTACACTGTTGTTGTGAGTGTAAACTCGTTCAACCACTAGGGAAAGCAGTGTGATGGTTCCTCAAAAGACTGAACATAGAGCTCCCCTATGATCCAGCAAATCCACTACTTGGCATCTACCCAATTGTCCAGAAAAAAGGACATACTAAAGCCACTACCACAATGATGCTCATTGCAGCACTATTTACCATAGCAAAGATATGAAACCAACCCAGATGCCACTCAGTAGATGACTGAATCAAGAAGATGTGGTACTTATACACAATGGAATGCTATGCTGCCATCAGAAGGAATGACATCGCCCCATTTGTAAGGAAATGGAAAGACTTGGAAAAATTCATATTAAGTGAAGCAGCCAGACCCAAAGAAACATAAGCTCAATGGTTTCCCTCATTTGTAATAATTAGTTCACATCTAGGACTCTCCTAGCAGAGGATTACAATAACTCAAAAACCTAGGTATATAAGGTCATATAGGATGAGACTAAATGAAAGGATCTCTAGGATATGGGAACAAGAGCTATATCTTGTGTCATCGTTGCTCTTAATCTTGTGTGATTTTTGTCCTTAATCTACTATGTTATTTCTCATCTCTTATTTTGGCCTTTGGTTAATGTCAGATTGTTACTGTATCTGATTTTTCCCTGGCATATTGTATATATGTTTATTTGTTTATGTCAAATAGGAAAGGGAAGGGGGGAAACAAGATGATTGGGAAGGGGAGGGGAGAGGGAACTGTGGACAAAAACATGTGGAGTGAAATAAATGTGTGAGAAGTAATGCAGTCCACTACCTGTAAATGTAATTGTAACCCCTCTATACATTACCCTGAAAATAAAAAAGAGACTATCAAAATATCTGTAGAAAATGAGGTTGGATGATGGAAACAACCAGATGCCCTACTACAAAAAATGTGATACACGCACGCACACACACAGACACAAACACACACACACACACACACACACACAAACGCACACACACACAATGGAATGATACATAGCCAACCGACAAGATAAAATAATGGCATTCTCGGGGAAGTGGATGAAAAGGAAAAAAATCATATTAAGTGAAGTAAGCCAAACTCAAAGGAACATAGGCCCAAGAGTCTCCCTCATTTGTCAAATTCAGTAGAAACCTTGGGCTCTGCTACCAGAGATTTACAATAGAACAAAATCTAGAGACATCGTGACAAATAGTATGACACTAAATGTAAGGACCTCCAAGATAAAGAAACAAAACTCATATAATGAGTGATTGTTGTCCTTAATGAACTATGTGATCTCTTATCTCTTTTGCTATCCCTTGGTTATATCATATTGTTACAATATTTCACCTTGTTTTCTGATATATTTCATATGTGCCTAATTGGTTATTTGAAATTGGATAGGGAAGGGGGGAAATGAACATGAATGGGGGTAGGGGAAGGGAAATGGGGACCATATCATTACATGGGGTATCAAAGTTTGAGAAGTAATGCACCTTCTATCTGGTGAATATAATGTAACCCTTCTATAAATTACAATAAATATAAATACATAAAAAGAAGATCTGCACAGAAAAAAATAATAATGGCATTTTTGGGGTAGTGGATGAAATTAGAGTGAATCCTGTTGAGTGAGATAAGTCAAGACCAAGGAACAAAAGGTACATGATATCCTTAATATATGGATATTAGTTTCAAACAGTAGTAGAGCGATGATTGAATAGTTGATACCCAAAGTTCTGGACATAATTTTGGAGATATAAACATAACTACATAGACATAAAAATCTAGGATAGACTATACACTCTATAGACATGTGTTTTATTATAGATTAATCTGTATCTATGTCATACAAAGACTCAGCTTAATTTTTACTATATTCTAAAATCTATGTGCCAGTGATTGTATAGCGATTCCCTTCTTGAATACTTGTTGGTTAAACATGACATTTGAAATATGATGTAAAATTCAATGTTAATAAATTTTTTTAAAAAGAGGCTAGAGGTAAATACCATTAATGTACTTGCTCTAAGTGGTACAGAAATTTTCTTAATGAATCAAGGGGTTTTATTACATCTTTATGCAATTATTTTAGTTCTGAGTGTTCTACACTCAATGATACTTCTGGAAAGATGATATAGCTGACTATGTAGATGGTATGAAGACATACTGGCCTAAACGTAGAATAAAGCATTGGTAAGTGGCTGTTAGCTGTCCAGATTCTACTGGAATATGTGGAATGAATTTATTAAGCACAATGCAGGCTCTTAGTCAGATCAGGATCAAGATTATGTGGTTCCATCAGATGAATGAGGAAAGATCAGAAAAATCTACTAAGATATCCAGATATACTTTTTAAACTAAGGTATCTGGACTCCTTTTTTTTCTTTCTTGGTGGGGAGGTTGAACTTTGGACCTGGGCAAGGTCTCTTAGTTCTTTTTCCTCAAGGCTAATGCTGTACCAGTTTTAGCCACAACTCCACTTAGTTTTGGGGTGGATAAGTGGAGAGTAGAATCTTACAGTTTTTTTGTTTTCATTTTATTTGCTTGCAAAGCCTTTGAATCACCTTTTCCCTGGCTAGTAGAATGACAATTATGACCCTCCAGCGCCTGGCTAGTGATTTTTTGAAAACTGGACTTTATTCCAAATCACATAACTGGTTCCTAGCAAAGTTTTGAAGCCTGACTTAAATGTGACAGATTTTTGTCACTTGGAGACACTCTGGGCTGAACGTTAGAAATCTACCAGCTGAGTCACAGTGGCACTTCCAGTTTTTTGTTTATGTGGTGCTGAGGAATGGAATCCAGGGTTTCATACATGCTAGGCAAGCTTCATTTTCAGCCCAAGGTTTTATGTTTTGTTTTTTCAGTGTTCTTGCTTCTAAGGTACTGTATGAAGTTCTTTCATTTTCTTTGCTTTTTACCTCTTTTCTTCTTTTTCCCTTTAGTTTTATTCTCTGTAGTCACTGTGTTGAATTCGGGTACCCTGTGTCTTGTACATAGGTTTATGTGATTTGGGGAATGGAGAGGGTATAATAAAATGGTAAAAAAAAACAAAGGAAAAAGGGTGAACCAATTGAACAGTGATACTTGGAAGACACTAAACGGAAATGAACTGAACAATCTGGGTGGAGAGGGGGCTGAGGGTAGGAAAACAGAGAAAAATTAGGGAGGGGATAACAATTTTCTTAGGAAATATGTTCATTACTTATGTAACCGTATGCCAACTATATATTGACTTAACAAAATAAGTTAACTTAAAAAATAATTTAGCCGGGTATGGTGGCTCACACTTGTAAATGTAGCTACTCAAGAGGCTGGGATCCAAGGATAGCAGTTCAAAGTCAGCCTGGGCACTGAAGTCCTTGTGACTCTTATCTCCAATTAACCACCAGAAACCCAGAAGTGGCCCTATGGCTCAAGGGATAGGGCAGCAGTCTTGAGCTGAAAAGCTCAGTGACAAGACCCAGGTGCAGAATTGCAGTCCCATGACTTGAATGATGAATGATACTAGCCAGGCTCTGTGCGCTCACACTTGGAATCCTATCTACACAGAATCAGGTTTGAATCCAGCCCAAACAAATTGCATGATATTCTGATTTACAGTGCATTACCAAAAATCTGGAAGTGGAGCTGTGGATAAAGTGGTAGAACACTAGCCTGAAGCAAAAAAAAACTTTTAAGGACAGTTCCCAGGCCCTGGGTTCAAGTCCCAGGACTTGCATAAAACAACAAAATGTGACGCTGAGTACTCCATCATTTGGTGTTATAGTTCAATATTCTTGATATGCGTCTTAGAAATTAAGTCCCTAGCTAATACTCTCCCCTGAAATTCTGCTTCATAGCTGATTCATAGAATTTCAGCATCATTACTATCACCTTCCAGTTAGCATAGCAGTCTACTACTGAAAATTTGAAGAAAACTTTTGAGTAATCCTAATAAATCTGTGTATCATCTGCACACACATCAAATCAGCAGGAGCTATGTTCTACTATTATATAAATGTATATAATCCCTTCTTGACTTAATGAGCCTTAAAGAGTAAAACATATGAAATAGTTATGAAACTAACAGTCACCATTCTTCTACCTAATATTGTAATATAAGTTTATCAATGCAAGGACTGTTCTGAAGTGTGCAGAAGATAGCTTCTAATTATAATATTCTCATGAAGTATAGTTTTTAAGAAACATGTTGCTTGCTTTGGGAAAGCAAAGGCAAGGAAAAATGATATAAGTAAGTTCCCTATTTATCAGAAGGAAAATACTATTGGGTTTAGATCAACTTCATTCATTCCGTGCTGATGAAACAAATATTTGCTATTCCTGAGGCCAATCACTTCATTGTGATGCACAATCAGCCAGCTTAGATCAATCTTCCAAAAAAGGAAAGGACAAATGAGAAGCAATTAAGGTTTCCAAAATGAACCAGGTGGTGGTGGCAGCTCACACTTGTAATTCTATCTACTCAAGGCCTGAAATCCAAGGATCTGGATTAAGTCTGTCAGGGATGAAAATATTACTGTCTGTAACATCATCTCTGTTATCACAGCCCAGCTGATACACTCTGCCCAACAGGTTCCAAACACCAAAGTCCATCTCCTATCTGAAATACTATCAAACGTACTCACATATTATTTCCTCTTTGGGAGATAGTTGAAACATGTACCAGAAACACTTCCCTGGCTTCAGAGTGGAAGTGGAAATATATACTCACTAGAATCCCATCTAGTAAATTACAGTCAATCATCGTTCCTCACATCTTGTTAGTTAAATTGAACAATGAGTGTTTGGATCAGAAGCAATGTGTATGAGCATACATGTTGTAAAAGTACTGTAATCCTAGCTACTCAAGATAAGCTGAGAACTGAGGATTCCAGTTCAAAATCAGCCACGCAATAAATTCCATAAGATTTTTACCTCTAATTAACCAGCAAAAACAGAGCGTTGAATGGTGCTTAAAATGCCACAGCCCTAAGCTTTGCATTAAAGAGCTAGGGGGTAGCATTCAGGATGCCCACTCTCTCCACTCCTTTTTAACATAGTACTAGAATTCCTAGGCAGTGCAATAAGGCAAGAAGCAAGCATAAAGGGGATCCAAGTAGGGAAAGAGAAAATAAAACTATCCCTCTTTGCAGATGACATGATTCTGTATTTAAAGAATCCTATAGATTCTACTCCCAAGCTGCTTGAGCTGATTCAAAGATTTGGAAGGGTAACAGGCCATAAAATGAACCCTCACAAATCAACTACCTAACTTTACGCCAACACTGAGAGGAACGAGGCAATAATCAGGAAAGAAATTCCTTTCACAGTAGCCTCAAAGAAAATAAAGTACCTAGCAATTAGCTTAACTAAGAATGTAAAGGACCGTTTAGATGAAAACTTTAAAACCACAAAAAAGGAAATAAAAGCATAATTAAGGAAATGGAAAAACCTCCCATGCTCCTGGATTGGAAGAATCAACATTGTGAAAATGACAATCTTGCCAAGGGCTATCTACAAATTCAATGTAATACCAATCAACATCCCAATGTCATTCTTTAAAGAAATAGAAGAGGCAATTCAAAATTTCATATGGAATAATAAAAGACCCCGTAGAGCAAAAATACTTCTTAGCAGAAAGAACAGAGCTGGAGGAATTTCAATTCCAAACTTAAGACTCTATTACAGAGCTATAATTCTCAAAACAGCTTGGTACTGGCACAAGAACAGGCCTGAAGTCCATTGGAGTATAACTGCGGACCCAGATATTAAACCACAGACCTATGGCCACCTAATCTTTGACCAGGGAGCCAAAAAAATAGAATGGAAGAAAGATAGCCTCTTCAAAAAGTTGTGCTGGCAGAACTGGTTAAACACCTGCAGAAAACTAAAGTTGGATCCTTCTTTGTCACCTTGCACTAGAATTAACTCCAAATGGATCAAAGACTTGGAGGTAAAAGCTGACACACTGAAAAGTTTACAGGAAGGAATAGGAGATACACTAGGCCTCCTTGGCACAGGTCGAAACTTTCTTAATAAGGACCAAGAATCACAACAAATCAGAGAAAGGCTGGATAAGTGGGACTGCATTAAACTGCAGAGCTTTTGTATGGCAACGGATATAGCTAGTAAACTAATCAGGAAGCCTACAGAGTGGGAGAAGATCTTCACCAACCAAACAACGGACAAAGGCCTCATACCTAAATTATATCAACAACTCAAAAAATTGAATCACTCCAAAACTAACCTCCAAAGTAACACCCATCCCATTAAAAATGGGCAAAAGACTTAAGAGAGTCTTCTCTGACGAAGAAACAAAAATGGCATATAGACACATGAAGAAATGCACCACATCTCTGGTCATAAAAGAAATGCAAATCAAAACAACTCTAAGATTCCACCTCACTCCAGTTAGAATGGCCAGGATCAGGAAAATGAATGACAACAGATGCTGGAGGCGATGTGGCCAGGAGGGATCAGTACTACACTGTTGATGGGAGTGAAAACTCGTTCAACCACTATGGAAAGCAGTGCGGCAGTGCCTCAAAAGGCAAAAAATAGAACTCCCCTATGACCCAGCAATTCCAGTACTTGGCATTTACCCAACAATCCAGAAACAAGGACATACTAAACCCACTAGCACAACAATGTTCATTGCAGCACTATTCACCATAGCAAAGATATGGAACCAACCCAGATGTCCCTCAGTTGATGAGTGGATCAACAAGTTGTGGTATTTGTACACAATGGAATTCTATGCTGCTGTCAGAAAGAATGACATCGCCCCATTTGTTAGAAAATGGAAAGACTTAGAACAAATCATATTAAGTGAAGTAAGCCAGACTCAAAGGAACTTAGGCTCAGTGGTTTCCCTCATTCATCATAATCAGTAGAAACCTTGGGCTCTACTAGCAGAGATTGTCAATAGAGCAAAAGGCCATCTATAAGGCCATATAATGTGAAGCTAATTGAAAAGACCTCCAGGATATTGACACAAAAGCCATATAATGAATGATTGTTGTCCTTAATGTACTATGTTGTCTCTCATCTCGCTTGCTGTCCCTTGGTTATCCCATATTGGTATAGTATCTCACTTTGTTATCTGATATATTGAATTTATTTGTATTTGGATATTTGAAATTTGTTAGGGAAGGGGGGAAAACCAAGACGGGTGGGGGGTGTGGGGTTGGAGGGAAATGGGTACCAAGACATGTGAAAGGGTATCAATGTATGTAAATTAATGCACCTTCTATCTGGCAAATATCATCTAACCCTTTTACTAATTACAATAAAAAAATGAAAAAAAAAAGTAAGTTGTAGTGTGTGGGGAGGATGATGGGGTCAAATACATTTCTTCTTAGAAATTTACCTCATCTGGTTGCCCTGGATTTTCCTGGCCTTCTTCTTAGAGAAAGTTCTGTTATACTGGATTTGTGGCTTGGCAATGATCTAGCATGTACATCTTCGAGTAAGACATCCACAATTTCCATGCCTGAGACTCGAGTTTCCTGACCTTTGGCAACAGCACAGCAACATCTTTCTTCCTCCTGAGCCACAGGCCAAGTGAGCTGGCTTGAGCTGGTTGTTAGTTACAGTGGCTTGGTTACCAGGGTTCCATATTCTGTTCCATTGTGAGGGAGGCAGGGTCACCTTTCAGGGCCCAATGACCAAAGAATCTTGCTCACCAAAGACCTCACCAAAGACATACTGGAGGCTGAATCTCTCCTCCAATCTCACAATATACATGTGGATGTAGTAAACAGCACACCTTATTTGTCCAATCCCAATGTCTTCCACTAGGCCCAACTACCAGTCTCGTCTCAGGCTCAAGGAGCCTTTCTTAGGTAAGATCCAAACTTAAGGGTCAATATTGCCCTCATCCTTTACAAACATTGCTTCACAGTGCCTTCTCTGCCTGCAGTTTGCCCCTTGTCGATTTTTTTTTAGTTTTGCTAGTCTTGGGACTTGACCTCAGAGTGTGAACATTGTTCTTGGGCTTTCTTTAGGCTTTAGCTGTCCCACCGAGCCACAGCACCACTTGCAGCGTTTTCTATGTATGTGGTAATGAGGAATCAAACCTGAGGCTTACTGCTTGGTAGCCAAGGACTCTACCAATAGGTCAAACACACAGGGCATCTTGCACATATTTTTGACGTCAATCTACTAGGATATTATTAGGGTTCTGTATCCTAATCAATTTTTTCCTGATGATTAGCTTTGCTGTCATGTGTAAAAAATGCAAGAGGGAAAAACACAGAAGAATTAGTGAAATTAAAAAAAAAGCATTAGAGACAGTTAAGTGTTCATTCTTTGTAGGAGAAAGGATATTTGGATATGATGATGATGATGATGATGACTTTATAATTACTATGTCAGGGTTGAGAGTTTGGCATAGTGGTAGAGTGCTTGCCTAGCATCCATGAAGATCTGGGTTTGATTGCTCAGTATCACACAGATAGAAAATAAAAATGCTTTTTACGAGCTAATTCACTCACAGCATTTGCTTCTGAAATCTTCGCTTCTGCATCTTGTGAAATAGCCCTTTCCCTCAACGTAGACAAGAAAAACAGATCCATCCCATGGTCCACTGTGAGGCCACTGGTTGGGCTAAGAGCTAGTCGTGCAGTAACACATAAGTTTTATTCTAATACTTTCCAAAATTTGTACTCAAATATGCTACCTACTTACCAACTTATGTCAGTTATCCTTATGCTACAACTTTTCTTCATTACTACAATATTCTTACACTCCTACATTAATCCTCTTGCACCTCCCCTGACCTCTCTCATTCTTTTTTTCTATCTCTGGACCTCTGCTCGTCGTTCAACCCTTACACTGCACGGATCTACACTTGATGCCTGTTGAGCAATATTGTATATGTAGGTGGTTAATCATTCTCTAGGCTCAGAGGGACTTAAAGACAATAGAGATTGGATTGAGAGGCTTATTGTTTTGGGTATAAATCGCTTATCAGTGGTTGTATTAGGCTGGTCTGTAAGTGCACAAAAAGAAAGAGTGATAATACCAATCAAAACTTGTGAACATCTAGTGTCTGCCAGCTACAGATGTCTAGGTTGGTTATATCTGAAAAACTATAATCGTATTTAGTAGTAATCTTGCTCCCATTTTCAAATGGGCAGAACAAGAAATCAAGAAAAATGTAAAATCAAGAAACAACATCCCCCACCCAATGTAAACAGAAAATGGAAGAGTCACTGGCAAACCTAGAGGAGAGTCTTCCAATTGCTACACAAATGCAATTGATAAACATCATTAATGAAAAATGTGAAAATATAAAGAAAGAGATAATGGAGGAAGCCATACCTGAACAAGAGGAAAGCAAAAACAAGGTGATAAGTGAAAAAGAAGAAGCCATAAAGGAGGCCATAATAAAGGTTTTTCAAAGAAAGATGGATGAATTCAAAGAATCCACAAATAAAAACGTGACCAAACTCCAGCAAAGGTCCAAAGAAAATAAAGCTAATGAGCTAACCACTCAAAAGGAAATCAAGGAGATAAAGAAATCCATACATGATCTAAAACAAGGGATGCAAGGCATCAAAAGTGAGCAATTAGAAGCAAGGGAGATGAAAAATAAAGTAGATAGCTTTGATAGCAGGTTAGACATTGCAGAGGAGAGAATTTCCGTGGCTGAAGATAATTTAGGTATTATAAAGAACAGAAAACGAGTCAATCCAAATCTAGGAAATATGAGAGAGCGCTTCAGGAGGTCCAAGATACAATTAGGAAGCCTAATTTAAGGCTAGTTGGTATTGAGGAGGGCGTAGAGAAAGAGGTCAATGGTATTGGAAATATACTTCAGGGAATCATCTCAGAGAATTTCCCAAATATCCAGAAGGGCAGGCCCATCCAGATACGAGAAGCTTTTAGAACCCCAAACAGACCTGACCAGAAAAGAACATCCCACCGCCACATTGTGATCCGAACTGGATCAATAGAAACGAAAGGAAAGATCCTAAAGGCAGCCAGGGAAAAGGGATCAGTAACCTATAAAGGAAAACCAATCAGAATAACCCCAGATTTCTCAGCAGAGACCATGCTAGCACGAAGTGACTGGAAGCATATATGTCATGCCCTTAAATCAAATAACTACCAACCAAGAATACTGTAGCCAGCTAAGCTCTCATTCATAACTGAGGGAACAATAAAAACATTCCATTCCAGGGAAAAGCTGCAACAATATGTCGAAACAAAACCAACACTACAGAGAATTCTCAACGATGCTCTATACATACAAAACCAAAATAAATGCATTATAGGGAAAGAAATGGCACCTAAACAGCATACCATCTAAGGACCACAAGAACTGTCAAGACACAGGCCCTACTAAAAGCTTTTAAAAATGGTAGGAACTAATAAATATCTCTCAATCCTAACTCTCATTATCAATGGACTTAACTCTCCAATTAAACGGCATAGGCTGTCTAGTTGGATCAAAAAGCAAGAGCCATCGTTCTGCTGTCTTCAAGAGACATATCTTACCCAAAAACCATCATCTTTTGAAAGTGAGAGGTTGGAATAAATTCTATCAAGCTAACTGCCCCCATAAACAGGCTGGAGTTGCCATCCTCATATCAGATAGAATAGACTTCAAACTAAAATTAGTAAGAAAAGACAAAGAAGGTTACTACATACTACTAAAGGGATCTTTCCTCCCGGAAGACATAACGATCCTAAATATTTACACACCAATTTGAAGGTTCTCAAAAGATTGAAGATTCTGACAGTGTAAGTTAGATTCCGGCATTGATATTAAATAATGCAATGAGTAGGGATTTATATTTGAAATATCACTGTTGGCAAAATCTAACACACATTTGCTTAGTATTTGCTTTTAATTTCCCAAGAAGTTCAGTACAAGCCAATATGTGTGGCATATATCGACTGGGAAAATTATTCAGAGTATGTGACTCATTTGAACAGGAGTCAGTGAAAAGATACAGAAGCATGATACCCATATTGTGATAATTTGTGTCTTTTGCATATTTTGTGTTTGTTATTATTTCCATTTGTAGTGTACATTTCTAGGTAAAAACTTTTAAAATGTTTAGAAACAATTTGTTATTTCAACAGCAAAAAAAGACATTTATATGCCTGATAAAATTCACAGAATCCAAATTTTTCCATATTATTTTTTTTTGTGGTTCATAGATCTTGAACTCAGCCTGGGCACTTTCCCTGAGCTCTTCAGCTCCAGGCTACCACCTTACTCTGGAGCCAAGCCCCACTTCCCATTTTCTAAAAGTAAATTGGAGATAAGTGTCTCAGGTCTTTTTGTGCCAGGATGGCTTTGAACCTTGATCCTCAGATCTCAGCCTCCTGAGTAGCTAGGATTATAGTAGTGAGCCACCACCCCATCATGCTCAGCTTTCTGTTTTTTTTTTAAATAAGCCCTTTGGCTGGAACTCGGTCTGAGCACTGGCCTTCAGCTTTCCTCAAGCCTAGTGAACTTCTACTTGAGCCAGAGCACTACTTCTGGTTTTATCTGTGTATGTGGTACTGCGGAATTGAAACTTCGTCTTCATACAAGCACTCTACAACTATGCCAAACTCCCCGCCCCTCCACATTAGTTTTTATGATAGATCTTTCCATGCATCCAGGTTGGCTAGAAATCCTTCTTGAGTTTCCCAAGATCAGGGAGTATAGGTGTGTCCCATCCTGTGTGGCTACATAACCATTGTTTAGGGTACAGTTCTCTCTTCATTCTACCCATCTAGAGCAATTTTCATCTTCCATGTGTAATCATTAAACATTCAGCTCCTGTTACTCTCTACTCCATTCTCTGGAACCATCGTGCTTTTTGCCTCTAAGGGTTTGTTGATCCTTGGAAGCTCTGGAAGGGAAAACATACCCTAGCTCTTCCTTTATGACTGCTGTATTTTTAGTTTACTGTAATCAAGATTCATCTGTAAAATATAGTAAAATGTTCTTCCTTTTCAATGCATTGTTTTGCATATTTCTATCTTTTGATTATTATTAATAGTTGTGAATGGATTCTCCACATATTTGTTCTAGTCTCTGCTTTCTCTTCCGTTAGGTACAAATCTAGAAATAGAAGTGTTGGACCATATTTCTATGTAATTCTATATTTAGTACTTTTTTAGCACTCTCCACGCAATTTTTGATTGTTTTATATTCCTTGCAGAACTATTCCAAAGTTCTACTTCTTCTCACTACCTTCCCAGTAATAGTTAGACTTTGAAAGTTGTTTTTTTGTATGCGTGTGTGTGTGTGTGTGTGTTTGTGTGTGTGTATGTGGATCTTTTTGTTTAAAACTATATTTATATTAATATACTTAAAGTAAAGATTTCATTGTAATTTTAATTTTTCTCATGACTGTTAATATTGAACTTCTTTCTACATTTTGAACTACTATTTCTATATATTCTTTTTAGAAAATCCTCTCCAATCTCCAATTATTTTCCCTTTTTTTGTGGGGTAGTGGGGAAAGTCATGGGGCTTGGACCTTGGGCCGTGAGCTCTTTAGTTAAGGCTATTGTCCTACCCTGAGTATTGCCCCTCAGTTGTTCTGCTCACAGCTCCCTACCCCTCTTCCCATTATATACAGAACAAAGGTCATCCTCAGTCTTTTTGAAAAAGTAAAACATACAGTAAATTTGTAGTATAAAACAGCAAGAAATAAATTTCTTGCCAGGTGCAGTGAATTCTACCTGTAATCCTAGCTACTCAGATATCAGGCTGATATCTAAAGATTTGGTTCAAAGCCAGCCTGGGCATTAGAAAGTCTATGAGACTCTCATCGACAGTTAACCACTAGAATATGGGAAATGGCACTGTGGCTTCATAGGTAGGGTGATAGCCTTGAGTTGAAGAGCTCAGGAACAGTGCCCAGGCCCAGAGTTCAAGCCTTACAAATCCCCCAGCCAAAAAAAAAGAAAAAAAGTTTCTTCCCCAAGTGATTATTATGCCAGCCATAGAACATTAACATTCTTGGTGTACTTCACAGTATTATCACTTGATACCCTAAGATTTTGCAATATTCTCACAGTACCAGCATATGTCATCATATAATGTAGTTCCTTTTCAATGGAATAATTCCATTTATAACGTAAATCTACTCCCCTGACTTATTTTTTGATACCACAATTGCTCTACCATGATATGCCACAAGCCATTAAACATTTTATGGTGGGTAATTGGAAAGGAGTCTCATGGAATTTTGTGCCAGGCTGGCTTTGAACCATGGTCCTCAGATCTCAGTCTCCTGAGTAGCTAGGATGACAGGCGTGAGCACCAACACCTGGCTTGCCTTGTTATTTTTTTGTGGGTCTTGGGACTTGAACTCGGGGCCTAGGCACCATCCCTAAGCTTTTCAGGTCAATAGTAAGTCTAAACATTTAAGTAAAGGAATACAATTCCAACAAAAAAAAGAATAAAATTCCAGACATGGTGTGTTTATAACTCAGTGATAATTACTTGATGAAAATGTGCCATTCCAGAAGCTGGTGTCATTTGATGATGTAGCTGTGGATTTCAGCTGGGAGGAGTGGCAGCATCTGGACAATGCTCAGAGGACCCTGTACAGAGATGTAATGCTGGAGACCTACAGCAACCTGGTGTCCTTAGGTGAGCAAAAGTCAAATTCACTTGCAAGGCCAAGTGCCTTGTTATTTTGCAGATACGTGAATGTTTATGAAACTTTCAGTACTATTTAAATGAAAGATTCCAGGCCCTGAGAATTATCATTACTTTCTAAAGAAAACCTAAGGTAATTTTGTACTCATTCTTCAGGATACCTTCAGGATACTTTGACAACAGTTCTAAATTATGTTTCCTCTAATGGAGATGACATTCCAAACTTACACAGTAATTGTAAGTGGATAAACCATCCAGAATAGAATATATATCATTATTGGAAATAGGATCTACAAATCACTAAACAGTGAGTTTATAATGGAAACCTGGCACTAGGTGCAATGTTTCATGCCTGTAATCTTAAAATATTCAGGAGGAAGAAATCTAAGAATTCTAATTTGAAGCCAGCAATGGCATAAAAATTGCCATGAAACTCTATAACTCCAAGTAACCCCTCAAAAATGTTAGTGGAGTGTCAAGAGTTTGACTTTGTGGTTGAGTGCTTGCCTAGCATGCATGAAGACCTATGCATGTAAGTGGAGCTGGGACTCAAACTGGTATTTTTCTAGCCTTGAGCAAGACAGCTAAGTTTATGCCATACAAAATGAATCCAGAGCTGGGGAAAAGTCAACCATGGAGCCAGTGAGAAATGAGAAAAAAGATTTAATAGATAACTTGTGTGTAGGATGTCTGTGAACTTAAAGCAATGATGACACAGCATAAGCAATAATTCTCTACTGTTTCTAATTTACAGGGCACTGTGTTCCCAAACCTGTATTAATTGACAAGCTAGAGCACTGTGCAGAACTCTGGATAGGAAATTCCTCTGACAAGAATATCACAGGTGAGTGAATGCATCTTCATATTGATGTTGGAGCCTGAGCCCCATTGGTAAGTTCATGTTGTGATGTACTGAGCAATAATATTCTTAGTTACCCTAAATCCTGTGTGGAACCTATGGAATTCTTTGTGAATGAATCAAGAATCATTTTCTTTTCCCAATCCTATGCCTGGTCTCAGGGACTGAGCATGGTCCTTGGGTTTTCTCAAGGCTAGCTCTCTACTTCTTGAGTCATAGCACCACTTCTGGCTTTTTCTTTGTATGTAGTACCAAGGAACTGAACCAGGTCTTTGTGCATGCTAGCCCAAACCCCCGGCACCAAGAATCATAGGGTGATATGACGAATTCTATGTGGCAGTAGAGTTAAAGTTAGATTTCTCTGTAGAAATCACTGTGAAACAAAATAAAATGAGAAAGCCATGAGCCCGTGGCTCATGCCTGTAATCCTAGCTACTTAGGAGGCTGAGATCTGAGGATCAAGGTTCAAAGACTGACCTATCACAAAAACACCTTAGACTCTTCTCTCCAATGAACCAATAGAAAATGAGAAGAAGGGTTGAGGGTAAAGACATAGGGCAGTAGCCTTGAGCTGAAGAGCTCAGGAAGAACAGCCAGGTCTAGAATTCAAGTCCCATGACTACAAAACAAGAAAGAAAGAAAGAAAGAAAGAAAGAAAGAAAGAAAGAAAGAAAGAAAGAAAGAAAGAAAGAAAAAAGAAAGAGGGAAGAAAGAGGGAAGGAAGGAAAGGAAGAAAGAAAGAAAGAAAGAAAGAAAGAAAGAAAGAAAGAAAGAAAGAAAGAAAGAAAGAAAGAATGATCTTTTATTTCTTTAAAACTAAGACTGTAAATGATTGAGCAAACAAGGAGTAAGTCAGGGCATTATTCTCTGATAAGGATAATATCTTTTTGCTGGTAGGAAGAGACTGGTATTCAGAACCAGATCTTTCCACCAGAAATTGAGCCTAGTGGTAGAGTGCTTGCCTAGCATGCACAAAGACACAGGTTTGATTTCTTATTACCACATACATAGAAAAAGCCAGAAGTAATGACTTCATTGGTAGGGTTCTAGTCTTGAGAAAACCCAAGGACAGTGGTTAGGTCTTAAGTTTAAACCCAGGAATGGAAGGAAAAGAAAAACAACAAAGTTTCAATCAACATAAGAAAATTAACTAGACAATGAGCTGGGGATTTTCTGGTCTTCCATGGTTCTGAGGGACAAGAGTGTTAGAAAAGGAATTTTTATAAGACTTCAAATGGAAAGAAACAAATTTCAAAATTCCCACAAATACCTAAATTGAGACTTTAGTGAGAAGTTGTAACTGAAGGGATATAGGTGTAAGTCCTTACTCTCAAGAATCGTTCTTGCTTGGATCAAAGGCAAACAGACATATACACCAAACTTGTGGCCGCTGAATCTAGAAAAAATTCGTGTTCCTCACTTAATGGTTAATAAGCAAACAGCATTGAAACTGGCTAAGGTAATCCTATCTGCTACTCAGGACCTGAGACTCTTATCTGTAGTTAACTCTAGAAAAGAGTATGTGGGGCTGTAGCTCAAGGATAGGGGTTATAGTCTTCTGCTGAAGTGTTCAGGGACAGGTCCAAGGCCTATGAACTACAAAAAAAAAGAAAAGAAAAGAGAAGAAAGTTTTAAAAAGATGCAAAACAGCACAATATTTAGATTATTTCTCAAAAATAAAAGAAAGGCAGCTATTCCTCAATGTATAAACAAAACAGTATTTCAACAAAAACAGCTGCAGGTATGCTATAGTTAGTACTCAGCTTAAAACTGTAGCAATACATAGATGGGTAATTTCAATAAATATTTCCTGTGATATAAAAAGACAACTAAAACACAGAAAAACATTATTGGTCATTGTAAAATATCATTTTCTTAATATGTTAGGGAGAAAAGCATATATTTCTCACAAATCAATTTCCACTTTTATATTTTAAAATATCTAACACTTAGGATGGGAAAGTAAAGTCATTACCTTTACAGTAAGGAATATTTGTATCTCATGTATGTTTGTGTCTTTTTTTCTAGGACTCATTTTAGATGTCCAGGTAATGGAAAATGTGTTCAAGACCTGCCAGGAAAGTCCACATGAATGTCTATGTGAAGTAGCAGTTGCAAGTAGTATCGAAGTGGAGGAAAATGTGAGATTTGCAAGAACTTTAAATTTGAGCTCTACACATAATCTAGAGCTGATTAGTAATAACGGTAACAACTTAGGGGTGAGGACTGAGGAGTTCATTAAGTGTCAGACCATGCTTCTGTCTCCTAAGCCTGATGAGATGCATGCTGCATATAGATCTCGTATGTCTCCTGTTCTTAAAAAATCCATCGGATATTCAGAGCATTTTATTCATGATTGTGACAGTCCAAAAGATCTGCAGTATCATAATTCTGTTCTCCCTGCCCAAGAAATTCTTCAGGGAGGGAGGAAAACTGCTAAATGTACTGTGTGATGACAAATATTGTACTTAACACCGACCATCACTACACATCCGAAAATGTACATAGGAGAGACTCCTCATACATGTAGTGAATGTGAGAAATCTTTCAATAATGAAATACGCCTTACAATACCTCAGAGCAAATATCCTGAGATATGTGATGCGTACATCAAGTGTGAAAATTAATTTCTGAGAAGTCAGACCTGACGCTCCAACCTCGATCTCCAAGAGAAGACAAACCTTATGAATATGAGGAACGTAATAAAATTTCTGCCCAGAATTCAGCTCTCAGCACACATCAGAGATCTCACACAGAAGAGAAATCTTATGAATGGGATAAATGTGGGAAGACTTTTAGACTGAAATCATACCTCACTTTGCACCAGAGAAGACACACAGAAGAGAAACCTTATGAATGTAACAAATGAGAAAAGTCATTCAACCAGAAGATACACCTTCGAGTTCATCAAATAACACACACAGGAGAGAAATCTTATAAGTGTAATGAATGTGGAAAGTCTTTCCAAGGGAAGGGAAAACTTCGTGTTCATCAGAGAATACACACAGGAGTGAAACCTTATGAATGTAACCAATGTGTAAAGTCTTTCAGACAGAAATCTTCCCTCAAATTGCGTCAAAGAACACACACAGGAGAGAAACCTTATGTGTGCAACAAATGTGGAAAGACCTTCAATTGGAAGTCATATCTTGATGGGCATTATAGAAAACACACAGGAGAGAAAACTTATGCATGTAGTGAATGCGGAAAGTCTTTCAAATGGAAGGTAAAACTCCATGTTCATCAGAGAATATACTCAGGAGAAACACCTTATGAGTGTAACATATGTGGAAAGTCCTTCACACAGAAGCCAAACCTCAACATGCATAAGACAATTCAAACAGGAGAAAAACATTATGAATGTAACCGATGTGGAATGTCTTTCAAATGGAAGTCTTCCCTCAAATTGCATCAGAGAACACACACAGGAGAGAAACTGTACGAGTGCATCAAATGTGGTAAGACCTTCAGATGGAAGTCACATTACAGGAGGCATAACAGAATTCACACATATTAGAAACCTTAGGAATATAACCAAAGTTGAAAGTCTTTCGTGCAGTATTCACCCTTCAGGAAGCGTAAGAGAGTTCACACATATGAGAAGCCTTAGCAATGTAATAAATAGGAAAGACTTTTTAGTCTGTGGAAGAAAACTCAGCTTGTGTCACAGAACCAACACAAGATAAAACCCTTAATGAATGTAGCAAATGTTCAGTCTTTTCCCCAGAAGGCACAAGTCAAGATTTATCACTAAACACCCACAGGATAGAATCCTATGAATAAAATGAAAGGGAAATTTTTTGAAGAACTCATAGTTGAGTTTGCATGATACCACACAGACACAGGATAAAAATCGTATGAATATAAGAATATGAAAAATCCATCATGAACGCATGACTAAGTATAAAATGCACATAGGAGAGAAAAACCTTATGAATATTACAAATGTGGAAAGTGTTTGACCTGGAAGGCATACTTCTGTGTTCATCACAAACCTGATTCCCATAGAAGAAAAGAAAACTAATGAATACAACAAATGTGCAATGACTTTTAATCAGAAGTCAGTCTTCAGTACATTCCAGAACATACACAATAGAGAAATTCTGAGTAATGAAAAACATTCAGCTATATATAGAATCTCTGTATATGGGAGCATTAAGGTAAGTCTTCTAAACAAAGTCAACCTTCAGCAAGCATTTAGAGCACTCACAGAAGAAATAATAGCATGTAGGAAAACCTTTGTCAGAAACCTCTAAAAGCTGACTGTGTGGCTTAGTGGTAGAGTGCTAACCGATCAAGGATGAAGGCCTGGGTTAGATTCCTCAATACTACGTGAAAAGAGCAAGCCAGAAGCAGCACTGTGGTCCAAATGGTAGAGTGCTAACCTTGAGCAAAAGTAGCTCAGTCCCTGAGTTCAAGCCTAAGGATGAGAGAGAGAGAGAGAGAGAGAGAGAGAGAGAGAGAGAGAGAGAGAGAGAGAGAGAGAGAGAGAGAGGAAGAGAGAGAAAGAGAGAGACAGAGAGAGACAGAGAGAGACAGAGAAAAAGAGAAAAGAGACAGAAAGTGAGAGAAACAGGAACTTCTAAATTGTACAGAGATAGAGAAGGAGACAGAAACTAATTTCTAAACTTTACAGTCTTTCTATTTCCTTACAAATTCGTCTATGTCATTCTTTCTGACAGAAGCACAGAATTCCATTGTGTAAAAATACCATATTTGATCTACTCATCAACTGACGGGCATCTGGGTTGGTTCCATACCTTTGCTATAGTAAATAGTGCTGTGATAAATGTTATTGTTCTAGTGAATTTAGTATGTCCTATCTGGACGATTGTCAAGTAGTGACATTGCTGGATCACAGGGGAGCTCTATGTTTAGTCTTTTTGGGATACTGCCATAGAGCTTTCCATAGTGGTTGAACGAGTTTGCAATACCACCACAGTGTAGTAGTGATCCCTCCTGGCCACATCCCCTCCAGCATAAGTTATTAGATTTCTGGATTTTGGCCATTCTAACTGGAGTGAGGAGGAAAAGGGAAAGAGGAACTGAAACTTTCTCTCCTTACAGATGACATGATTCTGTATTTAAAGAACCCTATAGACTCTACTCCGAAGCTGCTTGAGCTGATATAAAACTTTGGTAAGGTAGCAGGGTATAAAATTAACCCTGGAGAAGGAAATTAACGCAGAACTGAGGAAATGCAAAAACCTATGCTCCTGGTTTGTAAGGAGTAATATTGTAAAAATGGCAATCTTCAATCAATATCCCAATGTCATTCTTTAAAGAAACAGAAGAGGAAATCCAAAATTTCACTTGGAATAATAAAAGACCCCTTATAGTCTGTCTTCTGGCATGATACATAATGTTTAATCTCACCTTCTCCACCAAAATCTCACCTTTCTCATTGAGACATAGGTGGCCCTGTTTACTAGCAGCAAAGGCTCAAACGCGCAGTTTCAGGTGTCACCACTGCCTCTGTTACTGGATAGATCCAAATCTGTCATCGATTCTGAGGTCTGCTCTGGGAGTCTTGGTCACAAGTTGTTCTGTGGCATCTGCTGCCAGCCTGTGCCTATTTGCTACCTTTTTTCCAGCAGCCTACAACAGGGAATGAATTTCACGGGCTGATGCTCTCCTTCATATGCAGGTCAGGATGAGCCCAATCCTCCCTCATCTTCCTCTTCCAATTTTTGGGAAAAAATGTGCTGGAAGAAGTCCTCAGGTGTGGCGCATGGCTGATCCACACTTTTAATCCAGGCTGGTCAGGAGGCTGAGATCTGAGTATGGAAGTTCCAAGTCACCTAGAACAGGAAAGTCTGATAGATTCTTACTACCAAAAATAAAAACAGCTGGGAATGGAGTTTGGGCTCAAGTGGTAAAGGGCTAGTCTTGAGTACAAATGCTTAGTGCCCAGGCCCTGAGTTCAGGCTCCAGCACTGCCAACAACCTCACTTTAGTGAGATTTTAGCTTTATCCATGTAGGCACATCTCACTGGAATCTTTGCTGGTAGAGATAGTATTCATAATTTTGACTCAAGGTAAAGGTCCTCCTGGGGTAGTAGACAAAAGATGTCACGGAGAGAGGAGCCCCACTTGCTCCAGGTTTGAAGATGGCATAGGTCAAGCCAGCATGGAGTTGGCACATCAGTCTTTTTCCTAGCACCACCTACCAGTGAATGTCAAATGACATTGATTGTTGTGGGATTGTGTGGTTGAAGTGCCTCATTAAGGGCAGTGTTAGCACATCCAAACTTGGATACCAGGAATGCTGAAATCTCAAAGCTAAGATTTCTGTTGGCTACAGAAATGCTGGTGTGTCTGTTATTCACTAAAAGTTCAGGTGCAAAGATTCTGAAGCTTGATGCCATGTGTTTATTCCATTTAGTAAAATTATTTTAATGCACTGTATAAGTTAAAACATTTGATAAGAGCCAGGGGTAGTGAAAACATTGTTCTTGAATTCAGGTGTCTGGCAGGGTAATGGGGGGGGTGTTGGTGGCTGGGACTATGAAGCTGGAGCTGCTATCAAACCATGGATCATGTTCCTCTTTGTCTGGGAGAAATGACTCCAAAGATGAAATTTGAATGGTGAGGAAAAGATGATGATGTACTCAGGAAATTTCTCCTAAACAAATGCTCATGTGGAAGTGGGATGGGGGCTGGGCATGTCTGAGGCAGAGCTTAAGGGGGCTTCTCATGGCGTTGAGAACGTTCCTTGCGACTTCAAGCATGCAGCAGGGTGTTTTAGATGACCATTGTGAGATGGATGGAATAAGACTGGAGACAAGATGAATGCTGGGATCCTGCAATGCTCTTGCATGAGTGGCTGGTGGCTCACCTGAAAGAACTAATTATGTCTAAAAAAGAAATCAGGAATTTGTTTTGATTAGATAATACCTGTAATCCGAGGCATATTCAGGATCCTGATCTTAGTATTGTGGTTTAAAACCAACCCAGCAAAGGGAAAAATGCATGAGACTCATACTCCCAGTTTAGAGCAAGAACAAAGATTGAAGTAGAGCTGTGGCTCAAGAGCTAGAGTGCTAACTTGAGCAAAGAAAAGCTAAGAAAAAGCTCCAGGTTTTGAGTTCAAGGCCAGGAATGAAAGAAGGAAGGTAAAAAAGAGAAGGATGTGAGGAAGGGAAATATATAAATGAAAGAGAGAAGGAACTAGAAATTTAAAACTAGAGAATATTTAAAAGTCATCAGTCCTTCTAAGAAAAGTGTTGGAGTATGGGTTCTATATGTGGTGAACTGGAAGCCCAGCAGTGACTTGTTAACCAAAGAGTCACCATGATGAGCAAAGGATACAAATCTGCATGAGCCTCTTAGCGGATGGAGTGACAGAAGAGAACCTCAGCTCCCATCCCATAGTTAGAAGTATATAGAGATGGGGAAGTTGGCATCACCTTGATGTCATTGTGTCCATGGAGACTGGAAGCCATGGCTCTGTGAAAGCACAATGTTCTGGTTACTGAGCTGAGAGGCTGAGGAGAGCCAAGTCCTGGCCATGAAGAAATCAGAGTGGCAGCAGAGCAACTCTGCTGCAGTGTGTGCCTGCTTGGCTGTTCTTATTCTGTGGTGGATCAGGCTGGAGCGGGTGATAGTAACTGTTTTGTGGTCACAAGCCCTTCACCAAGAGCTTCCTCTGAGATCCTTATAAGCTAGAGGGTGGCTGGTGGTGGGATGTGTGTGGGGTGGAAGTGACAGAGGGATGGACGCATGGCAAGGTGGGTGAAGAGATGAGAGGAATGATGAGAGCCCAGTTCATTGGTTTCCAAGGTTAATAGCTGGGAGGTAGAGAGGCATGATGGAGGAATGATGGAGGCAGGGGAAGGTGGTGGAAGATTGAGGCCATCTGTAGTGCCAGCCTGGCCATCATCTGAAGCCCATAGGCAGCTTCACTTAGTCCTGCTCCTTGTGGAGGGAATGTCACGTGTACCCAGAGCTAGGGGTGGGGCAATGTTAGTAGCACCTGGAGAACCATTGGCCTCTACCTGGGTGGGGGGTGGTTATGGCTCCCATGCTGAGTGGCCTGATAGCTATGGAACAGATCTCTCCTTAGCTACCACAGTCAGTGGCTGCTCTCCATCTAGGGTTAGGGCACCTGCTCAGCCATCAGGACACCCCATGCCAGGACAGAGGCCTACAATTCAGATGGCAGCACAGGGGTGAAGATGATCTCACCCTAGCCCTAGTTACATGGCTGTCCCTGCATGCAGGACAGGATGAGCTGGGGGAAGATGTTCTCTGTGTTTTTCCACAGCCTATCCCGGCCTCTTCTTGTGTCTGATTAGACCAAGAGAGTACCAGGTTCCATCTCATAGTCCTGGTTCTTTTTCTTTTACAGTCATGAGGCTTGAACTCAGGTCCTGGGTACTGTCCCTGAGCTCTTTTGCTCAAGGTTGATGCTCTACCATTTGAACCATAGTGCCATTTCCAGCTTTTCCTTTTCATGTGGATCTCTGATATGTCCAGTTCTGTGCCTGCAGGGAGGCACTCACCCCACAGACAGAGCCACCTCTGCCGTGACTGTGACTGCCCACAACCCTCACACCCACTCCTTGCACACCCCTCGACTCCGGTTTTAGCTCCTCTTGGACTGGGTGTCCAGCCTAACACTTCCTACACTCACAAAGGGTCTACAATTGTCTTCCCAGGGTCCTTTCTTCTGCCAGCCAGAGTACAGACTGTGCACATCTTGACGATCACAGAGCTCAAAGCCAAAGGCTGAGATGAAGAAGGGGGTGACCCAGTAGCTGCACAGGGCCCATGGATCATCCTGTGCATCCCCCAGCCTGTGACTTCCCCTACCCCCTTGGCATGGAAGCTCCATGCCCACATCCTGATCGCTGGTCCCCTCCAATTCCATTCTCCCTTGGATTTTGCAGACTGTCTACCATCAGGATCTAAAATTCTATTCATCACTTTATGTCCTTATCACTGATTTGCTACTTGGGCAGGATCTCCCCGTGCCTGGAGAGTGGGCATGTCATGTACTCTCTGTGGAGAAGTTGCCCCAGGAGAAGAAATATGCACTTCATGTGAGTGTTGGACAGGGCAGGAGGGCTCCATAGGATCAGAAGCCACAGGAGGGGTGCAGATGGGGGAATGCTAGGGGCCCCAGGGGACAGTGGGAGTTAGGGCACAGTTGGTTCCTTCTGCAGGGTTGACACCGCTTCACAAACCCAACAGAATGAGGTTCACATTACAGATGTCAGAGACAGTGCAGATTGCCAATGGGCGCAGGGGTCACTGTCAATCCCAGATGCTGGCTGCATGCTGGGATGCACGCAGAGATGTTTTCAAGATCAGATAATGAGGATGTTGCAGGGTGTAACCATTCTTTTCAGATGGTTCTCTAGCTCTCTTGAGTTTCATCTCTATCTTTGGCTTTTTCTTGGCAGTTAACTGGAAATGAGAGTTTCATGGACTTTCCTTTCTGGACTGGCTTCAAACAGAAGCTATGCACAGTTTTCAAACCATTCCCTACTGTAGAAGGGAAGCTTGATCTGGTGCTTAACTGGGTTGCACTTTGGCTCCGTTTGCTATGCCTCACGGGAGGGGGCTCATCATTTATAGACTAAGATCTCATGACCTTCAAAGCCAAATGCTCCCTGAAAGCTCAGGGTCCCAGCCTATGTGTTGGGCCGGGGTGAATACATTCTCTGTTATGCTGGGTCATCAACCCATGTTTTAAGCTGGAAGTAGGCAGTGCCACATTTGATAAGAACATCTGCCAGAGATTGTCACCTCATGAAAGCAGATTCTAAATTTGTATTCCATTTCCTGTGGTGGAGAAATCCCCTCCAACTTAGACAGGCTCACATCCACCTGCAGGTCACACTCCTAATGCACCCTTGAGTGTCCTCATGGTATTGGGATCTAAGTTTGTAGGGAATGCTGCTTTAGTCCATGAATTAGCTGGACAAGTGATGACAAACGTGTTGTGGATTAATATGAGAACAATTTAAGAAGCCCTGGAGGAGCATCAACCTGACCCTCTGTGGTGCTATAAATCTGATAGGATGTTCCAGACTGAGAAACAATCACATGGCTTTGTGTTTGGCATCCAGACAAGTGAGTGCATGTCTTAGCTGTCAGCCAATACAGAGGAGAACATGAATAAGTGGGTGGAAAGCATCTGTCAGACCCCTGTCTGGGGGAAGGTGGAGAGAACATAGGAAGGTAGATACCATGCCTGTGGTGTGGCCAAAAAAAGGGTAAAAGAGGCAAAGGAACCAGGTGCTGGTAGCTCAAGACTGTCATCCTAGCTACTCAGGAGTTTGAGATCTGAGGATCACAATTCAAATCCAGCCCAGGACAGAAACTCCATGAGACTCTTATCTGCAATAAACTACTGAATGCAAGAAGCTCAAGCTCAGTGACAGCATCCAGGCCTAGCGTTCAAAACCGAGGACTGGCAGAAAAAAGTATCAAAGGACAAGAAGCTGGCCAAAAGTTAGAGGGACTCTATCTTGACAAACAATACAATGGTAAGTTGCACTCAGAAGACTTGCACAAAATCTGGAAATGCCTGAGACCTATCTATGTATGTTTCCTGTTTGTCTAAATACATATGTTTATGCATTAATATATTAGTATAGAGAGACAGATCAATACATATGACTATACATATATACATAGCCAGACACTTATGGGTGGGTGGTATACTGTGTGCGAGTTTGTGTTTGTGTTTTGTGGATGGCTATCTCTGTTTAGGAAAGATAGAAAATATGTAAATATCTTTAAAAAAACTTGAAAAAAATATAGAGAGACATAAGCTCTTGAGGGAATCTGAAATGACAAGATTATTCACAGGCACGTTTATCCTTATGGATTCCTCTGCAAGTTTTAATTTTTTTCATTATTTTCTTTCTTTTTTTGAACCAGTGCTAAGGATTTCTCTCAGGGACCAGGTGCTGCCAATTACTAATTTTCTCATGGCTGCTACAAGAGGAACTGAGCCACAGTTCCACTTTTGCCTTATTTATTCGTGCTTAACTGAAGATAAAGATTTCTATCAGTGACTTTCTTTCAGGGGCTGGATTCTAACGAGGATCCCCAGACCTCAGGCTTCTCTATAGCTACAATTAACAATATGAGAACCCAGCACTGGGTTCCAATGCACAGGGCAAGAAATTGAGTGAATCTCTCAACTCCAATTAGCTATAATAAGCTGCAAGTGAAAGATCAATACCTTTGAGGAAAAGATGCTGAGGGTTATCACACAGGCCCTATGAGTAAGCCCTAAACCCTGTACACATGTGTGCATGCACACATTGGCAGATACACACACACATGCACACACACAATATCTCAGGCAATATTGAATTTTGAATTAATATCCAAAGATTGGACAACAGGATAGCAAGTAATAAAATCTGTTTTTCTTGTCTACATTGAGGGAAAGGGATAAGTCACAAGATGCAGAAGCGAAGAATTCAGAGGCAAATGCTGTGAGTGAATAACTTGTAAAAAGCACATTTCTTTTCTTTTCTTTTCTTTTGTTTTTTCTGGGGCTTGAACTCAGGGCCTGAGCACTGCTCTTGGCTTTTCCCAAGTCTAGCCCTCTGCCACTTGAGCCACATTGCCATATGGATTTTTATATCTGTGTGATATTAAGGACTCAAACCTAGATCTTCATGGATGCTAGGCAAGCACTCTACCACTGGGCCAAAGTCTAAACCCCGATTAAGTATTTATAAATAGTCATCATCATCATATCAAAATATCCTTTCTCCTACAAAGAATGAACACTTATCTATGTCTGTAAGACTTTTTTTATGTCACCAATGCTTCTGTGATTTTCCCACTTGCATTTTTACAGATGACAGCACAGATATTCATCAGGAAGAAAAATAGATTAGGATACAGAAACCTAACAACGTCCTAGTAGATTGAAGTGAAAAATATGTGCAAGATGGCCTGGGTCTTTCATCTATTTGTAGAGTGCATGGCTACCACACAAAAAGAGTCCGGTTTGATTCTGCAGTACCATATACATAGAACACTCTGGAAGTGGTGCTGTGGCTTGGTGGGACAGCTATCGCCTAAAGAAAGCCTAAGAACAATGGTCAGGCTCTGAGGTCAAGTCCCAGGACTTGCAAAAAAAATGTGCAAGAGGCAAAATGCAAGCTGAGAAGGCACTGTGAAGCAAAATGTCTTGTGAAGGCTAAGGGGAATAGTGACAGTTAAGTTTGGATCTTACCTAAGAAAGGCTCCTTGAGCCTGAGACCAGGCTAGCACTTACGCCTAGTTAATGACTTGGGATTTGAACAAAAAGGTGTGCTGTTTACTACATCCATATGTGAGGTGGGAAGGGAGATTTAGCCTCCGGTATGTCTTTGGGGAGGTCTTCTGTGAGCAAGGAGCTTTGGTCATTGGGCCTTGAAATGTGACCCTACCTCCCTCACAATGGAACAGAATATGGAACCCTGGTAACCAAGCCACTGTATATGACAACCAGCTCAAGTCAGCTCCCTTGGCCTGTGGCTCAGGAGGAAGAAAGATGTTGCTGTGCTGTTGCCAAAGGTCAGGAGGCTCGGATCTCAGGCATGAGAGATATGGATGTCTCACTTGAAGAAGTAGATGCTGGATCAGGGCCAAGACAAAATTCCAGTATATCAGGCATTTCTCTAGGAAGAAAGCCAGGAAACTCCAGGGAAACTCAGATGAGGTATATTGAGAGGAAACCTATTTGAACCCATCATCCTGCCCACAAACTACAACCTTCTTGTGTGCTTTCAAGTGACTATACTGAGATTAGAGTGTGTCATTTCCAATCTACTCTATACCAATTCCTCAGTGTGAAGTGTGGTCCCATTCCTACGTTTGAAATATCCACTGATTTGGCAATACAGTGTGATGGTAAGTCAGCTCAGACTCTGAATGAGCCTTGTAACCTATGGATCCTGGAGGAAGGCCTGTTGGAGATGCTGCTGACAAAGCTGATCCCTGCCTACCAGAAAGGTGATCTCTTTTATGTGGGAAACTTCCTGCACAATTTCAAATAGTGGAGGACAATGTAGTAGTTGCTGGAAATTCTCCTGAAAAAGTGAGTGTTCCCCCTCCAAACCCATGTTTGCTCACCACTCCTGGCCAAGCCTTGGAATACTTGGCTCCTCTCTGAGCCTGTTTGGTTCACTGGGGTGTTCACAGGGGAGCTAAGCATGATACAAGTGCACAAACTACTTCATTATGACTGGGTCACCATGCCATTTCATTTCCCTCACAAGCTACTGGAGTCTCAACAGTGTGCTTACTGAGAAGTTGGATTTCAGGCATGAGTAAGTGGCTCCCAACTGCAGCCCTCACCTAGGTGACATCCTAGGAAATCCCATTTCCCAGTAAGAAATGAGGTGTCAGAACTAATGGCGGAGGCCTGTGAAATACTGGAGTCAGAGGAAAAGCGGGGGGCTGAATCACTTTTGAGCCATCAGGGAGGGATTGTGATAGCTTTGCCTGTTAGAACCTGAAAGCATTTACAT
Organism: Megascapheus bottae; assembly: GCA_024803745.1. Lineage (NCBI taxonomy): Eukaryota > Metazoa > Chordata > Mammalia > Rodentia > Geomyidae > Megascapheus > Megascapheus bottae. Next base: position 2,806,850 of record JANJXV010000054.1, on the reverse strand, counting down.
TTTGGTGTGTGGTCCAGTGCTGCCACTTGAACCTGAACCCAGGTCTAAATGCCATCCCTTTGGTGTTCAAAAATTAGCACTGTACCATTTGAGTCATAGGTCAAGTTCTGGCTTTTTGCTGCCTAATTGAAGACAAGTGCCTTTAGACTTTTACTGACTAGACTGGCTTTCCACTGTGATCTTCAGAGCTCAGCCTGCTGGGTGGCTAAGATTAGAGCAATGAGGGTTTAGTTCTTTATTTAGAGCATTCACTTATTGATTTATTTAGAGCATTTACTTAGTTAATTTAAGGTGCGTTTACTTTGGACAGATGCATAGAGGCCTCTCTCAGAAGCTTCTGGAAGTGGGGTGTAAAAGTCATCCTGTTCTCGAGTGTCTCTTACCCCCCTCCCAGCACATAAGTGCACATCTCTGCAGGACAGCCACAGCATTAGAATCCTGCAAGAAAGGGGCTTTGGTAAAAGGCTCAGGATGGAGAGAGAAGGCTCTCACTTTCCTTGTACCGAATGTGCCCACAGCATCATGTGTTCCATCTATACGATGTGAATGGACTTCTACCCGAGTGATTTCTACGAGTTCAAGACCTGCCACACCCTGACACAACTCAAGCTCTATATGAGGCTCCACATGTTGGCTTTGGACCTGCTCTTCTAAACACAAACTTTTTGACCAGCTGGAAGAATATGTGACCAGTAAGACCAAGAAAAAGTAGAAGTCCTGGTGTGGGTGCCTCAGAACCTGTGAGTAGGAAGCCCATGTGGTCTAGATATTGGTTGGCCCTTACTTCTACAGAGCTTGGCAAAATGCCCTTTATGGGTGGTGTCAGCCAGGTAATGTCTGTCCTCTGAAAGGACTCGGGAATAAGCACTCATTAGAAAGACCCTACACCTCCTCAGTGTTCAGTCCAAACTCCAGTTCTACAGGTTCCTCCATTAGATCCTCATGGAAGTTGAGTGACACTTCAACTTGCAGAGTCCACTCTGTCCACTCTGTACCTATTTCCATTCTTAGGTTTGGGTCATCGTGGAAGAGCTTATCCTGAACTCCGGATGAAAAACCCACCAATGGAGCTGGTGACTGATGGAGACTGAGAATCATCACTGCACTCCAGAAAGCATGGGCCTTCTGTAGAAATTACCAAACAGGTTTAGAGTCCTATGGATATACCTTTTGCTCTGAACCCCATGTGTGACACAGTTGAACCTGCAGATACTATGGAGGAAGAAAAAGAGCAGCCAGATTTCCTTCCGTGTCCTTTCACACTCCACCCAGAGTCAGTCCATCTGAGTCAGAGTAACACTCCACTTATTGTGCAAGCTGAAGGGGCACACGCTGGGCTCATGGAAAATGTCCCCATGGGAAGCAGCAAGTGTACTCTCAATACTGGATTCATTGGAGGAAAATGAATCCATCCTCACAGAATATCCAGACCCATCCATCTCACTAAAAGAGACTCAATCTCCATTCAACAAACCAGAATCCATCCCCCTCTTAACTCAGGAAGGACATTCTGTTTCTCATGAGGAAGGAGACCCTTCTGAGGACTCGGAAGTAGAATTACTGTCTGAAGGCAACTTGGAGGCCAGTCTGGATTTAGAGCTTCCCTGTCCCCTTCCTAAAAAGACGTCTCTTTATCTTGCTCTCATGATTCTTGTCAAGTATTCATTGTATTTACTTTGCTAACTATTAAACTCTCATTGTTAATATTATGGTGTGCAGTTCTTCAGTGCTTATTATACTGTGTTTTATTTTCCACTTATAATGTGAGACCTCAGACACATAGGTCCTGGGTGGGCCAAAAACCAGACAGGTCTGGTCCCATAGAAGACAACCTTACTGGATATACAGGGAACTATGAAATGCATGGAATCACCAGGAATCCAGGCCAGGCCTCCATGGAAAGACAAGTCAGCTACCAAAGCTGAAGGACAGAGCAGATGCCTGGAAATGTGTTTTGTCAATCGGGAGAAGTGCCAGAGTAACTGTAATATTATGTGGGACATTGTTCTCTGAGTTCAAGTCTGTTTATATATCCATTGTGCTTTGTACAAATATTTAAGAAAATTAAAACTCCACAATAGCATCAAAAATCTACTTTGGCTTTGAATGTTGCCTAGTCGTAGAGTGCTCGCCTAGTATACAAGAAGACCTTGATTCAATTCCTAGACACTGCATACACAGAAAAAGCAGATGGGGCACTGTTGCTCAGGTGTAAGAGTGCCACCCTTGAACAAATGTGGCCAAGGACAGTTCCTGGTCCCTCAGTTCAAGACCCAGGACTAGCCAAACAAGAAATCATACCATTTTCCACACATTTGGAAATAAATCTGATTTATCTAACCCTACTTCTTTTTTGCCAGTCCAGGGTGTGTGCCACCAAGCCAAACTACTGGCCCCCAACCTTACTATTTTTAATCATTTAATTTTTGTACATAATCATATTTCATGCTGTCTGTATTAATACCATAAACAGTATGCTTAGTGTAATAATGTTAAAGGTAAAACATAAGAAATTAATAACTAAAATTCCTTTTATATTAGTTTTATAGCATTACTACAATTTTATGAGAAAAATTACTTAGAATGTTTATTTTAGAGTTCACGTAATCCATTTTAATAAATATATCAACCTACATCATTTATTTGAACACATTTTAAACTATTTTTTTCAGGAATGAAAATACATATATATTTGTTGTAAATGAAATTTATGACTTGGGGGGAAAGGAAAGAGAAAATGGGGGAGGGGGTAACAGTGTTTACAAGAAATGTACTCATTACATATGTAACAGCAATCTCTTTGTATATCACTTTGAACAACAAATTTTTTGAAAAGTACAATAAGTTTAAATGTCTACTTTGGGCAGAATTTTTTTTGCCAGTACTGGGCTTAGACTCAGGACCTGAGCACGATCCTTGTTTTTGTTTTTGTTTATTCTTAAGGCGCAAGTTCTATCACATGTGCCACAGCACCACTTTTATCTTTTTTTATCAATGTTGTGCTGAGGAATTGAACTTGGGTCTTCATTCATGCTCGGCAAGAACTCTTCCACTAGGCTTAACTTATGGCCCCAGTGGGAAGGAAGTTTTCCATAAAATATGTAGGAAATATGTACACTAAGTAAAAGCCATCAAAAATAGAAGAAAAATTATATACTTAGATAACAACATGCCAGTATTATGGCAGATCTCTGTAATTCTAGCTTCAAGAGAGGCCTATTTGGACCGGAAGTTGGCTGGCTGAAGTAAAGTGCTATCCTTGAGCAAGCCCTAGGATAGTGCTCTGGCCATGAGTTGAAGCCATAGGACATGCAAAAAATAATAATTTAATGCCCGTGACTGGTGGCTCACCCTGGTAATCCTAGCTACCCTGGAGGATCGAGGTTCAAAGACGGCCCAGGCATAAAAATCTGTGAGAATCTTATTTCCAAATAATCCAGAAAATTCAAAATGACAATGTGCCTCAAGTGGTAGAGCTCTTGCCTTGAGCTGAAGAGCTTAAGGTAAACATCCAGGCCCAGAGTTCAAGCCCCATGTGTGAAAAAAAGAAAAAGAAAAAGAAAGCCCTTATCTAAGGCTGGAGTGCACACTAGTGGTAGTTTGCTTGCCTAGTATGCACAAAGCCCTGTGTTCAATTACTCTGTACCACTTACACCAAAAAAAAGCTGGAAATGATCTCAGAAGGTTGGGTTCTGAGGATCACAGTTCAAAGCCAGGCCAGACACTAAAGTACATGAAACTGTTTCTTCCACTTAAGCACCAGAAAACCAGAAGTGACACTGTGGCTCAAGGTGTTTAAGGTTGTAGCCTTGAGCTGAAGAGCCCCTGAACACTGCCCAGGTGCACAATTAAAGTCTTACAACCAAAAGAGAGACAGAGAGAGACAGAGAGACAGAGAGAGACAGAGACAGAGACAGAGACAGAGAGACAGAGAGAGAGAGAGAGAGAGAGAAGCAGACCGACAGAGACAGGCAGAGACAGAGAGACAGAGACAGAGACATCAAACAGTCAGGCACTGCTGGCTGAAGCGTGTAATTCTACCTACTATGGGGGCTGAGATTGGAGGATCTTGGTTCAAAGCCCAAAGCCAGCCTGGACACATATGTTTGTGAGACTTACATCACCAATTAACTACCAGAAACCAAAAATGGAGCTGTAGAGGAAGAGCGCTAGCCTTGAGCTGAAGAGGTCAGGGACAGTCCAGGCCCAAAGTCCAAGCAACATGACGAATCAATAATAAAAAAAGAAGATAGCTAATAGTAATGATGAATAATTTTGGGCTGGGAGTTTGGCCTAGTGGTAGAGTGCTTGCCTAGCATGCACGAAGACCTGGGTTCAATTCCTCAATATCACATACATAGAAAAATGCTGGAAGTGGTGCTGAGGCTGAAGTGGTAGAGCCCTAGCCTTGAGAAAATATAAGGACAGTGCTCAGTCCCTGAGTTCAAGCCCAGGACTGGCCAAATCACAAGTAGTAGAGCACTGGCATTGAACTGAAGATCTGAGGAACAGCCCAGGCACAGAGTTCAAGCACCGCAAACAACAACAACAAAATCTATGAAATGGCAGTGGTGGATATAAGCTAAGCAAAAATAGAGTAGAAATTGGTAAAATACATATTTGTGTGTAAGCAAAATAGCCAGACTTATGCATTAGAACAGGATAGCAACTTGAAAAAAAATTTTGTTTTCCATCTCACTAGGTCCTGTCTCTTAATTTATTCAAGTAAGTAAAATGCTGGGTTTTATAATCGTTGCTCTGAATATTACAAAACCATAATATCTCTCATTAACCAACAAAGACCAGGAACTGGGGCTTCGTTGAAATGGCAGAGTATCAGGCAAGAGAAGAAAAAATTGAAGTAAGAACTTGAAGTTCTTGATCCAGAACCTGCATAGTAACAGAGCAGCAGCCTGGTGATGGTACCTCACACCTATAATCTTAGCTACTCAGGAGGCTAAGATCTGAGAATCAAAGTTTAAAGCCAGCCAAAGTACCCAGTTAACTGCCAGAAAAACCAGAAGTGGCACTGTGGCTCACAGATTAAAGCACTAGCCTTGAGCTGAAGAGCTCAGGGACAGTGCCCAGGCCCAGAGGTCAAGGCCCACAATTGACAAAAATCAAACAAGCAAACAAAACTCACAAAGAAGCCTGCAGACCACAGTGGTTCTGCTGAGTCTCTTCTCTATGGCGATCAGGAAACATTTCACTTTTTCTGTCTCTTCCCATCTCAACATTCATACTAAAATAAGACTGTGTTGAAAGTTTCAATTTATAAAAATGTTTTTCATGAAGCACCCTGAAATATTCATCGCTTATATCTCAATTGAAGATAGTTGATTTGGGGCTGCATTGGTCGAGTGCTAGCCTTGAGCAGAAAAGGTCAGGGATAGAGCTGAAGCACTCAGTTGAAGACCCAGTGCCAACACACAAAAGAAATTATACACTTTATACATATTTTCTAATTTCTTAATGAATTTTTCAGTCTGTATAAATATAGGGTACATTCCTTGTTACTTAAGTAAGATTGCTCTTTTTTTTCTTTTTGCCAGTCCTACGGCTTGGACTCAGGGCCTAGACATTTTCATTGGACTCGCTTGCCCAAGGTGAGTGCTCTGCCTCTTGAAACACAGCGCCACTTCTAGCTTTTTTCTGAATATGCGGTACCGGTGAATAGAACCTAGGTCTTCATGCATTCTAGGTGAGCACTCTACCATTAGGCTACATTCCCAGGCAGTGAGATTCCTCTTACAGTCATTGTATGTTCACAGAGTTTGATCTCACACACTGTAGGGCCCTGGTTGGCTTTGACCTGTGATCCTAAGCCCTGAGCCTCCTACGTAGCTGAAATTAAGTTGTGAGCCAGCATGATGGCTTCCATTCTTTTTTCTACAAAAATATATGTAGTTATCTAAAATATATCTATAGCTGAAAAAAATGAATCTCTCCCAAACAAATCTTCAAAGAAACAACCATCCTATTAAAAGGTGGGCTAAAGACTTAAAAGAGTATTCTCTGAAGAAAAAATTAAAATGGGCTTTAGACACATGAAGAAATGCTCCATATCTCTAGCAATAAGGGAAATGAAAATCAAAACAACTTTGAGATTCCACCTGACTCCAGTCAGAATGGCCATTATCAAAAAATCTAATAAGAGATACTGGTGGGGACGTGATCAGGTGGGATCACACCTACACTGTTGGTGTGAGTGTAAACTCGTTCAACCACTAGGGAAAGCAGTGTGGTGGTTCCTCAAAAGACTGAACATAGAGCTCCCCTATGATCCAGCAAATCCACTACTTGGCATCTACCCAATTGTCCAGAAAAAAGGACATACTAAAGCCACTACCACAATGATGCTCATTGCAGCACTATTTACCAGAGCAAAGATATGAAACCAACCCAGATGCCACTCAGTAGATGACTGAATCAAGAAGATGTGGTACTTATACACAATGGAATGCTATGCTGCCATCAGAAGGAATGACATCGCCCCATTTGTAAGGAAATGGAAAGACTTGGAAAAATTCATATTAAGTGAAGCAGCCAGACCCAAAAAAACATAAGCTCAATGGTTTCCCTCATTTGTAATAATTAGTTCACATCTAGGACTCTCCTAGCAGAGGATTACAATAACTCAAAAACCTAGGTATATAAGGTCATATAGGATGAGACTAAATGAAAGGATCTGTAGGATATGGGAACAAGAGCTATATCTTGTGTCATCGTTGCTCTTAATCTTGTGTGATTTTTGTCCTTAATCTACTATGTTATTTCTCATCTCTTATTTTGCCCTATGGTTAATGTCAGATTGTTAATGTATCTGATTTTTCCCTGGCATATTGTATATATGTTTATTTGTTTATGTCAAATAGGAAAGGGAAGGGGGGAAACAAGATGATTGGGAAGGGGAGGGGAGAGGGAACTGGGGACAAAAACATGTGGAGTGGAATAAATGTGTGAGAAGTAATGCAGTCCATTAACTGTAAATGTAATCATAACCCCTCTATACATTACCCTGAAAATAAAAAAGAGACTATAAAAATATCTGTAGAAAATGAGGTTGGATGATGGAAACAACCAGATGCCCTACTACAAAAAATGTGATACACGCACGCACACACACACACACACACACACACACAAACGCACACACACACAATGGAATGATACATAGCCAACCGACAAGATAAAATAATGGCATTCTCGGGGAAGTGTATGAAAAGGAAAAAAATCATATTAACTGAAGTAAGCCAAACTCAAAGGAACATAGGCCCAAGAGTCTCCCTCATTTGTCAAATTCAGTAGAAACCTTGGGCTCTGCTACCAGAGATTTACAATAGAACAAAATCTAGAGACATCGTGACAAATAGTATGACACTAAATGTAAGGACCTCCAAGATAAAGAAACAAAACTCATATAATGAGTGATTGTTGTCCTTAATGAACTATGTGATCTCTTATCTCTTTTGCTATCCCTTGGTTATATCATATTGTTACAATATTTCACCTTGTTTTCTGATATATTTCATATGTGCCTAATTGGTTATTTGAAATTGGATAGGGAAGGGGGGAAATGAACATGAATGGGGGTAGGGGAAGGGAAATGGGGACCATATCATTACATGGGGTATCAAAGTTTGAGAAGTAATGCACCTTCTATCTGGTGAATATAATGTAACCCTTCTATAAATTACAATAAATATAAATACATAAAAAGAAGATCTGCACAGAAAAAAATAATAATGGCATTTTTGGGGTAGTGGATGAAATTAGAGTGAATCCTGTTGAGTGAGATAAGTCAAGACCAAGGAACAAAAGGTACATGATATCCTTAATATATGGATATTAGTTTCAAACAGTAGTAGAGCGATGATTGAATAGTTGATACCCAAAGTTCTGGACATAATTTTGGAGATATAAACATAACTACATAGACATAAAAATCTAGGATAGACTATACACTCTATAGACATGTGTTTTATTATAGATTAATCTGTATCTATGACATACAAAGACTCAGCTTAATTTTTACTATATTCTAAAATCTATGTGCCAGTGATTGTATAGCGATTCCCTTCTTGAATACTTGTTGGTTAAACATGACATTTGAAATATGATGTAAAATTCAATGTTAATAAATTTTTTAAAAAGAGGCTAGAGGTAAATACCACTAATGTACTTGCTCTAAGTGGTACAGAATTTTTCTTAATGAATCAAGGGGTTTTATTACATCTTTATGCAATTATTTTAGTTCTGAGTGTTCTACACTCAATGATACTTCTGGAAAGATGATATAGCTGACTGTGTAGATGGTATGAAGACATACTGGCCTAAACGTAGAATAAAGCATTGGTAAGTGGCTGTTAGCTGTCCAGATTCTACTGGAATATGTGGAATGAATTTATTAAGCACAATGCAGGCTCTTAGTCAGATCAGGATCAAGATTATGTGGTTCCATCAGATGAATGAGGAAAGATCAGAAAAATCTACTAAGATATCCAGATATACTTTTTAAACTAAGGTATCTGGACTCCTTTTTTTTCTTTCTTGGTGGGGAGGTTGAACTTTGGACCTGGGCAAGGTCTCTTAGTTCTTTTTCCTCAAGGCTAATGCTGTACCAGTTTTAGCCACAACTCCACTTAGTTTTTGGGTGGATAAGTGGAGAGTAGAATCTTACAGTTTTTTTGTTTTCATTTTATTTGCTTGCAAAGGCTTTGAATGACCTTATCCCTGGCTGGTAGAATGACAATTATGACCCTCCAGCGCCTGGCTAGTGATTTTTTGAAAACTGGACTTTATTCCAAATCACATAACTGGTTCCTAGCAAAGTTTTGAAGCCTGACTTAAATGTGACAGATTTTTGTCACTTGGAGACACTCTGGGCTGAACGTTAGAAATCTACCAGCTGAGTCACAGTGGCACTTCCAGTTTTTTGTGTATGTGGTGCTGAGGAATGGAATCCAGGGTTTCATACATGCTAGGCAAGCTTCATTTTCAGCCCAAGGTTTTATGTTTTGTTTTTTCAGTGTTGTTGCTTCTAAGGTACTGTATGATGTTCTTTCATTTTCTTTGCTTTTTACCTCTTTTCTTCTTTTTCCCTTTAGTTTTATTCTCTGTAGTCACTGTGTTGAATTCGGGTACCCTGTGTCTTGTACATAGGTTTATGTGATTTGGGGAATGGAGAGGGTATAATAAAATGGTAAAAAAAAAAAAGGAAAAAGGGTGAACCAATTGAACAGTGATACTTGGAAGACACTAAACGGAAATGAACTGAACAATCTGGGTGGAGAGGGGGCTGAGGGTAGGAAAACAGAGAAAAATGAGGGAGGGGATAACAATTTTCTTAAGAAATATGTTCATTACTTATGTAACCGTATGCCAACTATATATTGACTTAACAAAATAAATTAACTTAAAAAATAATTTAGCCGGGTATGGTGGCTCACACTTGTAAATGTAGCTACTCAAGAGGCTGGGATCCAAGGATAGCAGTTCAAAGTCAGCCTGGGCACTGAAGTCCATGTGACTCTTATCTCCAATTAACCACCAGAAACCCAGAAGTGGCCCTATGGCTCAAGGGATAGGGCAGTAGTCTTGAGCTGAAAAGCTCAGTGACAAGACCCAGGTGCAGAATTGCAGTCCCATGACTTGAATGATGAATGATACTAGCCAGGCTCTGTGCGCTCACACTTGCAATCCTATCTACACAGAATCAGGTTTGAATCCAGCCCAAAGAAATTGCATGATATTCTGATTTACAGTTCATTACCAAAAATCTGGAAGTGGAGCTGTGGATAAAGTGGTAGAACACTAGCCTGAAGCAAAAAAAAAACTTTTAAGGACAGTTCCCAGGCCCTGGGTTCAAGTCCCAGGACTTGCATAAAACAACAAAATGTGACGCTGAGTCCTCCATCATTTGGTGTTATAGTTCAATATTCTTGATATGCGTCTTAGAAATTAAGTCCCTAGCAAATACTCTCCCCTGAAATTCTGCTTCATAGCTGATTCATAGAATTTCAGCATCATTACTATCACCTTCCAGTTAGCATAGCAGTCTACTACTGAAAATTTGAAGAAAACTTTTGAGTAATCCTAATAAATCTGTGTATCATCTGCACACACATCAAATCAGCAGGAGCTATGTTCTACTATTATATAAATGTATTTAATCCCTTCTTGACTTAATGAGCCTTAAAGAGTAAAACATATGAAGTAGTTATGAAACTAACAGTCACCATTCTTCTACCTAATATTGTAATATAAGTTTATAAATGCAAGGACTATTCTGAAGTGTGCAGAAGATAGCTTCTAATTATAATATTCTCATGAAGTATAGTTTTTAAGAAACATGTTGCTTTGGGAAAGCAAAGGCAAGGAAAAATGATATAAGTAAGTTCCCTATTTATCAGAAGGAAAATACTATTGGGTTTAGATCAACTTCATTCATTCCGTGCTGATGAAACAAATATTTGCAATTCCTGAGGCCAATCACTTCATTGTGATGCACAATCAGCCAGCTTAGATCAATCTTCCAAAAAAGGAAAGGAACAAATGAGAAGCAATTAAGGTTTCCAAAATGAACCAGGTGGTGGTGGCAGCTCACACTTGTAATTCTATCTACTCAAGGCCTGAAATCCAGGGATCTGGATTAAGTCTGTCTGGGATGAAGATATTACTGTCTGTAACATCATCTCTGTTATCACAGACCAGCTGATACACTCTGTCCAACAGGTTCCAAACACCAAAGTCCATCTCCTATCTGAAATACTACCAAACGTACTCACATATTATTTCCACTTTGGGAGATAGTTGAAACATGTACCAGAAACACTTCCCTGGCTTCAGAGTGGAAGTGGAAATATATACTCACTACAATCCCATCTAGTAAATTACAGTCAATCATCGTTCCTCACATCTTGTTAGTTAAATTGAACAATGAGTGTTTGGATCAGAAGCAATGTGTATGAGCATACATGTTGTAAAAGTACTGTAATCCTAGCTACTCAAGATAAGCTGAGAACTGAGGATTCCAGTTCAAAATCAGCCACGCAATACATTCCATAAGATTTTTACCTCTAATTAACCAGCAAAAAACAGAGCGTTGAATTGTGCTTAAAATGCCACAGCCCAAAGCTTTGCATTAAAGTACTAGGGGGTAGCATTCAGGATGCCCACTCCCTCCACTCCTTTTTAACATAGTACTAGAATTCCTAGGCAGTGCAATAAGGCAAGAAGCAAGCATAAAGGGGATCCAAGTAGGGAAAGAGGAAATAAAACTATCCCTCTTTGCAGATGACATGATTCTGTATTTAAAGAATCCTATAGACTCTACTCCCAAGCTCCTTGAGCTGATTCAAAGATTTGGAAGGGTAACAGGCCATAAAATGAACCCTCACAAATCAACTACCTTACTTTACGACAACACTGAGAGGAATGAGGCAATAATCAGGAAAGAAATTCCTTTCACAGTAGCCTAAAAGAAAATAAAGTACCTAGCAATTAGCTTAACTAAGAATGTAAAGGACCGTTTAGATGAAAACTTTAAAACCACAAAAAAGGAAATAAAAGCAGAACTAAGGAAATTGAAAAACCTCCCATGCTCCTGGATTGGAAGAATCAACATTGTGAAAATGACAATCTTGCCAAGGGCTATCTACAAATTCAATGTAATACCAATCAACATCCCAATGTCATTCTTTAAAGAAATAGAAGAGGCAATTCAAAATTTCATATGGAATAATAAAAGACCCCGTAGAGCAAAAATACTTCTTAGCAGAAAGAACAGCGCTGGAGGAATTTCAATTCCAAACTTAAGACTCTCTTACAGAGCTATAATTCTCAAAACAGCTTGGTACTGGCACAAGAACAGGCCTGAAGTCCATTGGAGTAGAACTGCGGACCCAGATATTAAACCACAGACCTATGGCCACCTAATCTTTGACCAGGGAGCCAAAAAAATAGAATGGAAGAAAGATAGCCTCTTCAACAAGTTGTGCTGGCAGAACTGGTTAAACACCTGCAGAAAACTAAAGTTGGATCCTTCTTTGTCACCTTGCACTAGAATTAACTCCAAATGGATCAAAGACCTGGAGGTAAAAGCTGACACACTGAAAAGTTTACAGGAAGGAATAGGAGATACACTAGGCCTCCTTGGTACAGGTCGAAACTTTATTAATAAGGACCAAGAATCACAACAAATCAGAGAAAGGCTGGATAAGTGGGACTGCATTAAACCTCAGAGCTTTTGTATGACAATGGATATAGCTAGTAAACTAATCAGGAAGCCTACAGAGTGGGAGAAGATCTTCACCACCCAAACAACGGAACAAGGCCTCATATCTAAAATATATCAACAACTCAAAAAATTGAATCACTCCAAAACTCACCTCCAAAGTAACACCCATCCCATTAAAAATGGGCCAAAGACTTAAGAGAGTCTTCTCTGAAGAAGAAACAAAAATGGCGTATAGACACATGAAGAAATGCACCACATCTCTGGTCATAAAAGAAATGCAAATCAAAACAACTCTAAGATTCCACCTCACTCCAGTTAGAATGGCCAGGATCAGGAAAATGAATGACAACAGATGCTGGAGGCGATGTGGCCAGGAGGGATCAGTAATACACTGATGATGGGAGTGCAAACTCGTTCAACCACTATGGAAAGCAGTGCGGCAGTGCCTCAAAAGGCAAAAAATAGAACTCCCCTATGACCCAGCAATTCCACTACTTGGCATTTACCCAACAATACAGAAACAAGGGCATACTAAACCCACTAGCACAACAATGTTCATTGCAGCACTATTCACCATAGCAAAGATATGGAACCAACCAAGATGTCCCTCAGTTGATGAGTGGATCAACAAGTTGTGGTATTTGTACACAAGGGAATTCTATGCTGCTGTCAGAAAAAATGACATCGCCCCATTTGTTAGGAAATAGAAAGACTTAGAACAAATCATATTAAGTGAAGTAAGCCAGACTCAAAGGAACTTAGGCTCAGTGGTTTCCCTCATTCGTCATAATCAGTAAAACCTTGGGCTCTAGTAGCAGAGATTGTCAATAGAGCAAAAGGCCATATATAAGGCCATATAATGTGAAGCTAATTGAAAGGACCTCCAGGATATTGACACAAAAGCCATATAATGAATGATTGTTGTCCTTAATGTACTATGTTGTCTCTCATCTCGTTTGCTGTCCCTTGGTTATCCCATATTGGTATAGTATCTCACTTTGTTATCTGATATATTGAATTTATTTGTATTTGGATATTTGAAATTTGATAGGGAAGGGGGGGAAACCAAGACGGGTGGGGGGTGTGGGGTTGGAGGGAAATGGGTACCAAGACATGTGAAAGGGTATCAATGTATGTGAATTAATGCACCTTCTATCTGGCAAAAATCATCTAACCCTTTTACTAATTACAATAAAAAACTGAAAAAAAAGAAAGTTGTAGTGTGTGGGGAGGATGATGGGTTCAAATACATTTCTTCTTAGAAATTTACCTCATCTGGTTGCCCGGGATTTTCCTGGCCTTCTTCTTAGAGAAAGTTCTGTTATACTGGATTTGTGGCTTGGCAATGATCTAGCATGTACATCTTCGAGTAAGACATCCACAACTTCCATGCCTGAGACTCGAGTTTCCTGACCTTTGGCAACAGCACAGCAACATCTTTCTTCCTCCTGAGCCACAGGCCAAGTGAGCTGGCTTGAGCTGGTTGTTAGTTACAGTGGCTTGGTTACCAGGGTTCCATATTCTGTTCCATTGTGAGGGAGGCAGGGTCACCTTTCAGGGCCCAATTACCAAAGATCCTTGCTCACAAAAGACTTCACCAAAGACATACTCGAGGCTGAAACTCTCCTCCAATATCACAATATACATTTGGATGTAGTAAACAGCACACCTTATTTGTCCAATCCCAATGTCTTCCACTAGGCCCAACTACCAGTCTGGTCTCAGGCTCAAGGAGCCTTTCTTAGGTAAGATCCAGACTTTAGGGTCAATATTGCCCTCACCCTTTACAAAACATTTGCTTCACAGTGCCTTCTCTGCCTGCTTTTTGCCCCTTGTCGAATTATTTTTTGTTTTTGCTAGACTTGTGACTTGACTTCAGAGTGTGAACATGGTTCTTGGGGTTTCTTTAGGCTTTAGCTGTCCCACAGAGCCACAGCACCACTTGCAGCGTTTTCTATGTATGTGGTAATGAGGAATCAAACCTGAGTCTTTTTGCTTGGTAGCCAGTACTCTCCCACTAGGTCAAACACACAGGGCATCTTGCACATATTTTTGACGTCAATCTACTAGGATATTATTAGGTTTCTGTATCCTAATCATTTTTTCCTGATGATTAGCTTTGCTGTCAAGTGTAAAAAATGCAAGAGGGAAAAACACAGAAGAATTAGTGAAATTAAAAAAAGCATTAGACACAGTTAAGTGTTCATTCTTTGTAGGAGAAAAGATATTTGGTATGATGATTATGATGATGATGATGACTTTATAATTACTATGTCAGGGTTGAGAGTTTGGCATAGTGGTAGAGTGCTTGCCTAGCATCCATGAAGATCTGGGTTTGATTGCTCAGTAACACATAGATAGAAAATCTAGATGTGGCACTGTGGCTCAAGTGGCAGAGGGCTAGACTGGAGAAAACCCCAGGACAGTGCTCAGGCCCTTAATTCAAGCCCCAAGACTGGCAGAAAGATAAAAGAAAATAAAAATGCTTTTTATGAGCTAATTCACTCACAGCATTTGCTTCTGAAATCTTCGTTTCTGCATCTTGTGAAATACCGCTTTCCCTCAACGTAGACAAAAAAACAGATCCATCCCATGGTCCACTGTGAGGCCACTGGTTGGGCTAAGAGCTAGTCGTGCAGCAACACATAAGTTTTATTCTAATACTTTCCAAACTTTATACTCAAATATGCTACCTACTTACCAACTTTGGTCAGTTATCCTTATGCTATAACTTTTCTTCATTACTACAATATTCTTACACTCCTACGTTAATCCTCTTGCACCTCCCCTGACCTCTCTCATTCTTTTTTTCTATCTCTGGACCTCTGCTCGTCTTTCAACCCTTATACTGCACGGATCTACACTTGATGGCTGTTGAGCAATATTGTATATGTAGGTGGTTAATTATTCTCTAGGCTCAGAGGGACTTAACGACAATAGAGATTGGATTGAGAGGCTTATTGTTTTGGGTATAAATCGCTTATCAGTGGTTGTATTACACTGGTCTGTAAGTGCACAAAAAGAAAGAGTGATAATACCAATCAAAACTTGTGAACATCTAGTGTCTGCCAGCTACAGAGGTCTAGGTTGGTTATATCTGAAAAACTATAATCGTATTTAGTAGTAATCTTGCTCCCATTTTCAAATGGGCAGAACAAGAAACTCAAGAAAAATGTCAAATCAAGAAACAACATCCCCCACCCAATGTAAATAGACAATGGAACAGTCACTGGAAACCTAGAGGAGAGTCTTCCAAGTGCTACACAAATGCAATGATAAACATCCTTAATGGAAAATGTGAAAATATAAAGAAAGAGATAATGGAGGAAGCCATTGCTGAACAAGAGGAAAGCAAAAACAAGGTGATAAGTGAAAAAGACGAAGCCATAAAGGAGGCCATAATAAAGGTTTTTCAAAGAAAGATGGATGAATTCATAGAATCCACAAATAAAAACGTGACCAAACTCCAGCAAATGTCCAAAGAAAATAAAGCTACTGAGCTAACCACTCAAAAGGAAATCAAGGAGATAAAGAAATCCATACATGATCTAAAACAAGAGACGCAAGGCATAAAAAGTGAGCAATTAGAAGCAAGGGAGATGAAAAATAAAGTAGATAGCTTTGATAGCAGGTTAGACAATGCAGAGGAGAGAATTTCCGGGGCTGAAGATAATTTAGGTATTATAAAGTACAGAAAATGAGTCAATCCAAATCTAGGAAATATGAGAGAGCGCTTCAGGAGGTCCAAGATACAATTAGGAAGCCTCATTTAAGGCTAGTTGGTATTGAGGAGGGCGTGGAGAAAGAGGTCAATGGTATTGGAAATATACTTCAGGGAATCATCTCAGAGAATTTCCCAAATATCCAGAAGGGCAGGCCCATCCAGATACGAGAAGCTTTTAGAACCCCAAACAGACCTGATCAGAAAAGAACATCCCACCACCACATTGTGATCTGAACTGGATCAATAGAAACGAAAGGAAAGATCCTAAACTCAGCCAGGGAAAATGGATCAGTAACCTATAAAGGCAAACCAATCAGAATAACCCCAGATTTCTCGGCAGAGACCATGCAAGCCCGAAGTCACTGGAAGCATATATGTCATGCCCTTAAATCAAATAACTACCAACCAAGAATACTGTAGCCAGCTAAGCTCTCATTCAAACTGAGGGAACAATAAAACATTCCATTCCAGGGAAAAGCTGCAACAATATGTCGAAACAAAACCAACACTACAGAGAATTCTCAACGATGCTCTATACATACAAAACCAAAATAAATGCATTATAGGGAAAGAAATGGCACCTAAACAGCATACCATCAAGGACCACAGGAACTGTCAAGACACAGGCCCTACTAAAAGGTTTTAAATATGGTAGGAACTAATAAATATCTCTCAATCCTAACTCTCAATATCAATGGACTTAACTCTCCAATTAAACGGCATAGGCTGTCTAGTTGGATCAAAAAGCAAGAGCCATCGTTCTGCTGTCTTCAAGAGACACATCTTACCCAAAAACAATCATCTTTTGAAAGTGAGAGGTTGGAATAAATTCTATCAAGCTAACTGCCCACATAAACAGGCTGGATTTGCCATCCTCATATCAGACAATAGACTTCGAACTAAAATTAGTAAGAAAAGACAAAGAAGGTTACTACATACTACTAAAGGGATCTTTCCTCCAGGAAGACATAACGATCCTAAATATTTACACACCCAATCCCGGAGCTCCAAACTTCATCAAGCAAACTTTACTTACACTGAAACCATACATAGATCGAAATACAGTGATTGTTGGTGAGTTTAACACACCACTCTCACCTATGGACAGATCAACAAGGCAAACACTCAAAAGAGAAAACATAGAACTGAACAACTATATAGACCGACTAGATGTAACAGACATCTGGAGAATATTCCACCCAGTAACACCACAATATACGTTTTTCTCAGCAGCATATGGAACATTTTCCAAAATAGACCACATCTTAGGCCATAAAGCAAACCTGGACAGATTCAGAAACACTGAATTTATTCCATGCACACTCTCAGACCATAAAGGCATCAAATTGGAGCTGAACACACATCTCCACCAAAGAAAACCCTGTAACTCATGGAGACTGAACAACGCATTGTTGAATCAAAAACAATGGGTAATCGAAGAGATCAGAACAGATATCCAACTGTTTATGAAATTTAACAATAAGGAGCACACAAATATCAACTCCTTAGGGACACAACGAAGGCAGTACTCAGAGGAAAATTTATAGCGCTGAGTGCCTACAACAGCAAGTTGGAAAAATGGCAAACCAACTAGTTAATGTCTCACATTAACCTCCTGGAAAAAGAGCAACAAACCAACCCTAAACCCATTAGGAGAAAGCAAATTATTAAAATCAAAGCAGAATTAAATGATTTGGAATAAAAAACCTACAGAAAGCATCAACAAAACAAGGAGTTGGTTCTTGGAAAGAATTAACAAAATTGACAAGCCCTTAGCAAATCTTACCAAAAAAAGAAGAGAGCATATCGAAATAAACAAAATCGCAGATGAAAATGGTAATATCACGACAGAAATTACCAAGATCCAGAATATCATGAGGGAATACTTCTCAAACCTTTACGCCAACAAATTTGAGAATCTAGAAGAAATGGATGAATTCCTAGACAATATTAACATACCCACACTGCAGCAAGAAAAGCTAACCCAACTCAACAGGCCTATTTCAAGCTCTGAAATAGAAATGGAAATTAGACAACTTCCACTTAAAAAGAGCCCAGGGCCAGATGGATTCACAGCTGCATTCTATAAGGTCTTCAAAGCAGAGCTCACACCAATATTCCTCAAGCTCTTCAACGAAATTGAAAATGAACGTTCTTTACCAAACTCATTCTGTGAGGCCAGTATATCCCTCATCCCCAAACCAGACAGAGATTCATCAAAGAAAGAGTTCTATAGACCCATTTCTTTGATGAACATCGATGCAAAACTTCGCAACAAAATACTGGCCAACCGTCTACAACAACTCATCAAAAAAATTATACACTATGATCAAACTGGATTCATCACAAGGAGGCAAAGCTGGTTCAACATATACAAATCAATTTATATAATTCAACACATCAACAGGAGCAGGGATAAAATCACATGATTGTCTCAATAGATGCGGAAAAGGCATTTGGCAAGATCCAAAACCCCTTTTTGTTAAAAGATGTGGAGAAAGTAGGAATCCATGGACATTTCTCAATGTAATAAAGGCTGTGTATGAGAAACCCACTGCTAGTA
This sequence comes from Megascapheus bottae, assembly GCA_024803745.1. Taxonomy (NCBI): domain Eukaryota; kingdom Metazoa; phylum Chordata; class Mammalia; order Rodentia; family Geomyidae; genus Megascapheus; species Megascapheus bottae. Next base: position 2,788,325 of record JANJXV010000054.1, on the reverse strand, counting down.
TTATACTTAATGGTGAAAATATAAAGCCATTCCCTCTAAAATCAGGAACGAGACAAGGATGCCCACTCTCTTCACTCCTTTTTAACATAGTACTAGAATTCCTAGGCAGTGCAATAAGGCAAGAAGCAAGCATAAAGGGGATCTAAGTAGATAAAGAGGAAATAAAACTATCCCTCTTTGCAGATGACATGCTTCTGTATTTAAAGAATCCTATAGACTCTACTGCCAAGCTCCTTGAACTGATTCAAAACTTTGGAAGGGTAGCAGGCCATAAATTCAACCCTCACAAATCAAGTGCCTTCCTTTACGCCAACAGTCAGAGGAACGAGGCAATAATCAGGAAAGAAACTCCTGTCACAATAGCCTCCAAGAAAATAAAGTACCTAGGAATTAGCTTAACTAAGAATGTCAAGGTCCGGTTAGATGAAAACTTTAAAGCCATAAAAAAGGAAATTAAAGCAGAACTAAGGAAATGGAAAATCCTCCCATGCTCCTGGATTGGAAGAATCAACAATTTGAAAATTACAATCTTGCCAAGGGCTATCTACAAGTTCAATGCAATACCCATCAACATACCAATGTCATTCTTTAAAGAAATAGAAGAGGCAATTCAAAATTTCATGTGGAATAATAAAAGACCCGTATAGCAAAAACACTTCTTAGCAGAAAGAACAGCGCTGGAGGAATTTCAATTCCAAACTTTAGACTCTATTACAGAGCTATAATTCTCAAAACACCTTGGTACTGGCACAAGAACAGGCCTGAAGTCCAATGGAATAGAGCTGCTGACCCAGATATTAAACCACAGACCTATGGCAACCTAACCTTTGACAAGGGAGCCAAAAAAATAGAATGGAAGAAAGATAGACTCTTCAACAAGTTGTGCTGGCAGAACTGGTTAAGCACATGCAGAAAACTAAAGTTGGATCCTTCTTTGTCACCTTGCACTAGAATTAACTCCAAATGGATCAAACACCTGGAGGTTAAAGCTGACACACTGAAAGTTTACAGGAAGGAATAGGAGATACACTAGGCCTCCTTGTCACAGGTCGAAACTTTCTTAATAAGGACCAAGAATCACAACAAATCAGAGAAAGGCTGGATTCGTGGGACTGCATTAAACTTCAGAGCTTTTGTATGGTAACGGATATAGCTAGTAAACTAATCAGGAATCCTACAGAGTGGGAGAAGATCTTCACCAACCAAACAAGTGACAAAGACCTCATATCTAAAATATATCAACAACTCAAAAAATTGAATCACTCCAAAACTAACCTCCAAAGTAACACCCATCCCATTAAAAAATGGCCCAAAGACTTAAAGAGATTCTTTTCTGAAAAAGAAACAAAAATGACCTATAGACACATGAAGAAATGCTCCACATCTCTGGTCATAAAAGAAATGCAAATCAAAACAATTCTAAGATTCGACCTCACTCCAGTTAGAATGACCAGGATCAGGAAAATGACGACAACAGATGCTGGAGGGGATGTGGCCAGGAGGGATCACTACTACACTGTTGGTGGGAGTGCAAACTCGTTCAACCACTATGGAAAGCAGTGTGGCAGTTCCTCAAAAGGCTAAACATAGAACTCCCCTATGACCCAGCAATTCCACTACTTGGCATTTACCCAACAATCCAGAAACAAGGGCATACTAAACCCACTAGCACAACAATGTTCATTGCAGCACTATTCACCATAGCAAAGATATGGAACCAACCCAGATGTACCTCAGTTGATGAGTGGATCAGCAAGTTGTGGCATTTGTACACAATGGAATTCTATGCTGCTGTCAGAAAGAATGACATCGCCCCATATGGTAGGATATGGAAAGACTTGGAACAAATCATATTGAGTGAAGTAACATAGACTCAAAGGAACTTAGGCTCAGTGGTTTCCCTCATTCGTCATAATCAGTAGAAACCTTGGGCTCTACTAGCAGAGATTGTCAATAGAGTAAAAGGCCATATATAAGGCCATATAATGTAAAGCAAATTGAAAGGACCTCCAGGATATTGAAACAAAAGCCACATAATGAATGATTGTTGTCCTTAATGTACCATGTTGTTTCTCATCTCCTTTGCTGTCCCTTGGTTATCCCATATTGGTATAGTATCTCACTTTGTTATCTGATATATTGAATATATTTGTATTTGGATATTTGAAATGATAGGGAAGGGGGGAAAACCAAGATGGGTGGGGGGTGTGGGGTTGGAGGGAAATGGGTACCAAGACATGTGAAATGGTATCAATGTATGTGAATTAATGCACCTTCTATCTGGCAAATATCATGTAACCATTTTACTAATTACAATAAAAAAATGAAAAAAAAAGAAAGTTGTAGTGTGTGGGGAGGATGATGGGGTCAAATACATTTCTTCTTAGAAATTTACCTCATCTGGTTGCCCTGGATTTTCCTGGCCATCTTCTTAGAGAAAGTTCTGTTATACTGGATTTGTGGCTTGGCAATGATCTAGCATGTACATCTTCGAGTAAGACATCCACAACTTCCATGCCTGAGACTCGAGTTTCCAGACCTTTGGCAACAGCACAGCAACATCTTTCTTCCTCCTGAGCCACAGGCCAAGTGAGCTGGCTTGAGTTGGTTGATAGTTACAGTTGCTTGGTTACCACCGTTACATATTCTGTTCCATTCTAAGCGAGGCAGGGTCACATTTCAGGGCCCAATGACCAAAGATCCTTGCTCACAGAAGACCTCACCAAAGACATACTGGAGGCTGAATCTCTCCTCCAATCTCAGAATATACATGTGGATGTAGTAAACAGCACACCTTATTTGTCCAATCCCAATGTCTTCCACTAGGCCCAACTACCAGTCTGGTCTCAGGCTCAAGGAGCCTTTCTTAGGTAAGATCCAGACTTAAGGGTCAATATTGCCCTCATCCTTTACAAAACATTTGCATCACAGTGCCTTCTCTGCCTGCATTTTGCCCCTTGTCGAATTTTTTTTTTGTTTTTGCTCCTCTTGGGACTGGACCTCAGAGTGTGAACATTGTTCTTGGGCTTTCTTTAGGCTTTAGCTGTCCCACCGAGCCACAGCACCACTTGCAGGGTTTTCTATGTATGTGGTAATGAGGAATCAAACCTGAGTCTTTTTGGGTGGTAGCCAAGCACTCTACCACTCGGTCAAACACACAGTTCATATTGCACATATTGTTGACGTCAATCTACTAGGATATTATTAGGTTTCTGTATCCTAATCATTTTTTTCCTGATAATTAGTTTTGCTATCATGTGTAAAAAATGCAAGAGGGAAAAACACAGAAGAATTAGTGAAATTTAAAAAAAAGCATTACACACATAGATGAGTGATCATTCTTTGTAGGAGAAAGGATATTTTGATATGAAGATGATGATGATGACTTTATAATTACTATGTCAGGGTTGAGAGTTTGGCATAGTGGTAGAGTGCTTGCCTAGCATCCATGAAGATCTGGGTTTGATTGCTCAGTATCACATAGATAGAAAATCTAGATGTGGCACTGTGGCTCAAGTGGCAGAGGGCTAGACTTAAGAAAACCTCAGGACAGTGCTCAGGCCCTGAATTCAAGCCCCAAGACTGGCAGAAAGAAAAAAGAAAATAAAAATGCTTTTTACGAGCTAATTCACACACAGCATTTGCTTCTGAAATCTTCGCTTCTGCATCTTGTGAAATACCCCTTTCCCTCAACGTAGACAAGAAAAACAGATCCATCCCATGGTCCACTGTGAGGCCACTGGTTGGGCTGAGAGCTAATCGTGCAGCAACACATAAGTTTATTCTAAAACTTTCCAAACTTTGTTCTCATATATGCTACCTACTTACCAACTTAGGTCAGTTATCCTTATGCTCTACCTTTTCTTCATTACTACAATATTCTTACACTCCTACGTTAATCCTCTTGCACCTCCCCTGACCTCTCTCATTCTTTTTTTCTATCTCTGGATCTCTGCTCGTCTTTCAACCCTTATACTGCACGGATCTACACTTGATGGCTGTTGAGCAATATTGTATATGTAGGTGGTTAATTATTCTCTAGGCTCAGAGGGACTTAAAGACAATAGAGACTGGATTGAGAGCCATCGTTCTGCTGACTTTGAGAGACACATCTTACCCAAAAACAATTATCTTTTGAAAGTGAGAGGTGGAATAAACTCTATCAAGCTAACTGCCCCCATAAACAGGCTAGAGTTGCCTCATATCAGATACAATAGACTTCAAACTAAAATTAGTAAGAAGAGACAAAGAAGGTTACTACATACTACTAAAGGGATCTTTCCTCCAGGAAGACATAACGATCCTAAATATTTACACAACCAATCCCGGAGCTCCAAACTTCATCAAGCAAACTTTTCTTACACTGAAACCATACCTAGATAGAAATACAGTGATTGTTGGTGAGTTTAACACACCACTCTCACCTATGGACAGATCAACAAGGCAAAACTCAAGAGAGAAACCTTAGAACTGAACAACTATATAGACCAACTAGATCTAACAGACATCTGCAGAATATTCAACCCAGTAACAACACAATATACGTTTTTCTCAGCAGCACATGGAACATTTTCCAAAATAGACCACATCTTAGGCCATGAAACAAACCTGGACAGATTCAGAAACACTGAAATTATTCCATGCACACTCTCAAAACATAAAGCCATCAAAATGGAGCAGAACACATATCTCCACCAACGAAAACCCTGTAGCTCATGGAGACTGAACAACACAATGTTGAATCAAATACAATGGGTAATCGAAGAGATCAGAAGAGATATCCAACTGTTTATGAAATTTAACAATAAGGAGAACACAAATATCAACTCCTTAGGGACACAACAAAGGCAGTACTCAGAGGAAAATTTATAGCGCTGAGTGCCTACAACAGCAAGTTGGAAAAATGGCAAATCAACTAGTTAAGGTCTCACTTTAACCTCCTGGAAAAAGAGCAACGAACCAACCCTAAACCCATTAGGAGAAAGCAAATTATTAAAATCAAAGCAGAATTAAATGATTTGGAATAAATAAAACCTATAGAATCAACAAAACAAGGAGTTGGTTCTTTGAAAGAATTAACAAAATTGACAAGCCCTAAGCAAATCTTACCAAAAAAACAAGAGAGCATATTGAAATAAACAAAATCGCAGATGAAAATGGTAATATCATGACAGAAATTACCAAATCCACAATATCATGAGTGAATACTTCTGAAAACTTTACGATTAGAAATTTGAGAAACTAGAAGAAATGGATGAATTCCTAGACAATATTAACATACCCACACTGAACCAAGAAGAGCTAACCCAACTCAACAGGCCTATTTCAAGCTCTGAAACAGAAATGGAAATTAGACAACTTCCACTTAAAAAGAGCCCAGGGCCAGATGGATTCACAGCTGAATTCTATAAGGTCTTCAAAGCAGAGCTCACACCAATACTCCTCAAGCTCTTCAACGAAATTGAAAATGAAGGTCCTTTACCAAACTCATTCTGTGAAGCCACTATATCCCTCATCCCCAAACCAGACAGAGATTCATCAAAGAAAGAGAACTATAGACCCATTTCTTTGACGAACATCGATGCAAAACTTCTCAACAAAATACTGGCCAACCGTCTACAACAACTCATCAAAAAATTATACACTATTATGAAACTGGATTCATCACAGGGAGGCAAAGCTGGTTCAACATACACAAATCAATTAATATAATTCAACATATCAACAGGAGCAAGGACAAAAATCACATGATCATCGCAATAGATGCGGAAAAGGCATTTGACAAGATCCAAAACCCCTTTATGTTAAAAGATGTGGAGAATCTAGGACTCCATGGAACATTTCTCAGTGTAATAAAGGCTGTGTATAAGAAACCCACTGCTAGTATTATACTTAATGGTGAAAATCTAAAGCCATTCCCTCTAAAATCAGGAATGAGACAAGGATGCCCAGTCTTTCCACTCCTTTCTAACATAGGACTAAATTTCCTAGACAGTGCAATAAGGCAAGAAGCAAGCATAAAGGGGATCCAAGTAGGGAAAGAGGAAATAAAACTATCCCTCTTTGCAGATGACATGATTCTGTATTTAAAGAATCCTATAGACTCTACTCCCAAGCTCCTTGATCTGATTCAAAGCTTTGGAAGGGGAGCAGGCCATAAAATCAACCCTCACAAATCAACTGCCTTCCTTTACGCCAACCGTGAAAGGAACGAGGCAACAATCAGGAAAGAAACTCCTTTCACAATAGCCTCAAAGAAAATAAAGTACCTAGGAATTAGCTTAACTAAGAATGTAAAGGACTGTTTAGATGAAAACTTTAAAACCCTAAAAAAGGAAATTAAAGCAGAACTAAGGAAATGGAAAAACCTCCCATGCTCCTGGATTGGAAGAATCAACATTGTGAAAATGACAATCTTGCCAAGGGCTATCTACAAATTCAATGCAATACCCATCAACATCCCAATGTCATTCTTTAAAGAAATAGAAGAGGCAATTCAAAATTTCATATGGAATAATAAAAGACCCCGTATAGCAAAAACACTTCTTAGCAGAAAGAACAGCGCTGGAGGAATTTCAATTCCAAACTTTAGACTCTATTACAGAGCTATAATTCTCAAAACAGCTTGGTACTGGCACAAGAACAGGCCTGAAGTCCAATGGAATAGAACTGTGGACCCAGATATTAAACCACAGACCTATGGCCAGCTAATCTTTGACAAGGGAGCCAAAAAAATAGAATGGAAGAAAGATAGCCTCTTCAACAAGTTGTGCTGGCAGAACTGGTTAAGCATCAGCAGAAAACTAAAGTTGGATCCTTCTTTGTCACCTTGCACTAGAATTAACTCCAAATGGATCAAAGACCTGGAGGTAAAACTGACACACTGAAAAGTTTACAGGAAGAAATAGGAGATACACTAGGCCTCCTTGGCACAGGTCGAAACTTTCTTAATATGGACCAAGAATCACAACAAATCAAAGGAAGGCTGGATAAGTGGGACTGCATTAAACTGCAGAGCTTTTGTATGGCAACGGATATAGCTAGTAAACTAATCAGGAAGCCTACAGAGTGGGAGAAGATCTTCACCAACCAAACAACGGAAAAGGCCTCATATCTAAAATATATCAACAACTCAAAAATTGAATCACTCCAAAACTAACCTCCAAAGGAACACCCATCCCATTAAAAAATGGGCCAAAGACTTAAAGAGAGTCTTCTCTGAAGAATAAACAAAAATGGCCTATAGACACACGAAGAAATGCTCCACATCTCTGGTCATAAAAGAATTGCATATCAAAAGAACTCTAAGATTCCACATCACTGCCGTTAGAATGGCCAGGATCAGGAAAACGAATGACAACAGATGCTGGAGGGGATGTGGCCAGGAGGGATGACTACTACACTGCCGGTGGGAGTGCAAACTCGTTCAACCACTATGGAAAGCAGTGTGGCAGTGCCTCAAAAGGCTAAACATAGAACTCCCCTATGACCCAGCAATTCCACTACTTGGCATTTACCCAACAATCCAGAAACAAGGGCATACTAAACCCACTAGCACAACCATGTTCATTGCAGCACTATTCACCATAGCAAAGATATGGAACCAACCTAGATGTCCCTCAGTTGATGAGTGGATCAACAAGTTGTGGTACTTGTACACAATGGAATTCTATGCTGCTGTCAGAAAGAATGACAACGCCCCATTTGTTAGGATATGGAAAGACTTAGAACAAATCATATTAAGTGAAGCAAGCTAGACTCAAAGGAACTTAGGCTTAGTGGTTTCTCTTATTCTTCATAATCATTAGAAACCTTGCGCTCTACTAGCAGAGATTTGCAATAGAGCAAAAGGCTATGTATAAGGCCATATAATGTGAATCTAATTGAAAGGACCCCCAGAATATTGAAACAAAAACCACATAATGAATGATTGTTGTCCTTAATGTACTATGTTGTCTCTCATCTCCTTTGCTGTCCCTTGGTTATCCCATATTGGTATAGTATCTCACTTTGTTATCTGATATATTGAATTTATTTGTATTTGGATATTTGAAATTTGATAGGGAAGGGGGGAAAACCAAGACGGGTGGGGGGGTGTGGGGTTGGAGGGAAATGGGTAATAACACATGTGAAAGGGTATCAATGTATGTGAATTAATGCACCTTCTACCTGGCAAATATCATGTAACCCTTTTACTAATTACAATAAAAAAATTTAAAAAAAAGAAAGTTGTAGTGTGTGGGGAGGATGATGGGGTCAAATACATTTCTTCTTAGAAATTTACCTCATCTGGTTGCCCGGGATTTTCCTGGCCTTCTTCTTAGAGAAAGGCCTGTTATACTGGATTTGTGGCTTGGCAAAGATCTAGCATGTACATCTTCGAGTAAGACATCCACAACTTCCATGCCTGAGACTCGAGTTTCCAGACCTTTGGCAACAGCACAGCAACATCTTTCTTCCTCCTGAGCCACAGGCCAAGTGAGTTGGCTTGAGCTTGTTGTTAGTTACAGTGGCTTGGTTACCAGCGTTCCATATTCTGTTCCATTGTGAGGGAGGCAGGGTCACCTTTCAGGGCCCAATGACCAAAGATCCTTGCTCACAGAAGACCTCACCAAAGACATACTGGAGGCTGAATCTCTCCTCCAATCTCACAATATACATGTGGATGTAGTAAACAGCACATCTTATTTGTCCAATCCCAATGCCTTCCACTAGGCCCAACTACCAGTCTGGTCTCAGGCTCAAGGAGCCTTTCTTAGGTAAGATCCAAACTTAAGGGTCAATATTGCCCTCATCCTTTACAAAACATTTGCTTCACAGTGCCTTCTCTGCCTGCATTTTGCCCCTTGTCGAATTTTTTTTTGTTTTTGCTAGTCTTGGGACTTAACCTCAGAGTGTGAACATTGTTCTTGGGCTTTCTTTAGGCTTTAGTGTCCCACCGAGCCACAGCACCACTTGCAGCATTTTCTATGTATGTGGTAATGAGGAATTAAACCTGAGTCTTTTTGCGTGGTAGCCAAGGACTCTACCACTAGGTCAAACACACAGGGCATCTTGCACATATTTTTGACGTCAATCTACTAGGATCTTATTAGGTTTGCCTTCTTGTGTAAAAAATGCAAGAGGGGAAAACACAGAAGAATTAGTGAAATTTAAAAAAAAGCATTACACACATAGATAAGTGTTCATTCTTTGTAGGAGAAAGGATATTTTGATAGGATGATGATGACTTTATAATTACTATGTCAGGGTTGAGAGTTTGGCATAGTGGTAGAGTGCTTGCCTAGCATCCATGAAGATCTGGGTTTGATTGCTCAGTATCACATAGATAGAAAATCTAGATGTGTACTGTGGCTCAAGTGGCAGAGGGCTAGACTTGAGTAAACCCGTGGACAATGGTCAGGCCCTGAATTCAAGCCCCAAGACTGGCAGAAAGATAAAAGAAAATAAAAATGCTTTTTAAGAGCTAATTCACTCACAGCATTTCCTTCTGAAATCTTCGCTTCTACTTCTTGTGAAATACCCCTTTCCCTCAACGTAGACAAGAAATACAGATCCATCCCATGGTCCACTGTGAGGCCACTGGTTGGGCTAAGAGCTAGTCGTGCAGCAACACATAAGTTTTATTCTAATACTTTCCAAACTTTGTACTCAAATATGCTACCTACTTACCAACTTAGGTCAGTTATCCTTATACTATACCTTTTCTCCATTACTACAATATTCTTACACTCCTACGTTAATCCTGTTGTACCTCCGCTGACCTCTCTCATTCTTTTTTCTATCTCTGGACCTCTGCTCGTCTTTCAACCCTTATACTGCACAGATCTACACTTGATGGCTGTTGAGCAATATTGTATATGTAGGTGGTAAATTATTCTCTAGGCTCAGAGGGACTTAAAGACAATAGAGATTGGATTGAGAGGCTTATTGTTTTGGGTATAAATCGTTTATCAGTGGTTGTATTAGACTGGTCTGTAAGTGCACAAAAAGAAAGAGTGATAACACCAATCAAAACTTGTGAACATCTAGTGTCTGCCCGCTACAGAGGTCTAGGTTGGTTATATCTGAAAAACTATAATCATATTTAGTAGTAATCTTGCTCCCATTTTCAAATGGGCAGAACAAGAAACTCAAGAAAAATGTCAAATCAAGAAACAACATCCCCCACCCAATGTAAGCAGACAATGGAACAGTCACTGGCAAACCTAGAGGAGAATCTTAAAAGTGCTACACAAATGCAATTGATAAACATCATTAATGGAAAATGTGAAAATATAAAGAAAGAGATAATGGAGGAAGCCATAGCTGAACAAGAGGAAAGCATAAACAAGGTGATAAGTGAAAAAGAAGAAGCCATAAAGGAGGCCATAATAAAGGTTGTTCAAAGAAAGATGGATGAATTCATACAATCCACAAATAAAAACGTGACCAAACTCCAGCAAATGTCCAAAGAAAATAAAGCTACTGAGCTAACCACTCAAAAGGAAATCAAGGAGATAAAGAAATCCATACATGACCTCAAACAAGAGATGCAAGGCATCAAAAGGGAGCAATTAGAAGCAAGGGCGATGAAAAATAAAGTAGATAGCTTTGATAGCAGGTTAGACAATGAAGAGGAGAGAATTTCCGGGGCTGAAGATAATTTAGTTATTATAGAGAAAGAACAGAAAATGAGTCAATCCAAATCTAGGAAAATTGAGAGAGCGCTTCAGGAGGTCCAAGATACAATTAGGAAGCCTAATTTAAGGCTAGTTGGTATTGAGGAGGGCGAGGAGAAAGAGGTCAATGGTATTGGAAATATACTTCAGGGAATCATCTCAGAGAATTTCCCAAATATCCAGAAGGGCAGGCCCATCCAGATACGAGAAGCTTTTAGAACCCCAAACAGACCTGACCAGAAAAGAACATCCCACCGCCACATTGTGATCCGAACTGGATCAATAGAAACGAAAGGAAAGATCCTAAAGGCAGCCAGGGTAAAGGGATCAGTAACCTATAAAGGCAAACCAATCAGAATAACCCCAGATTTCTCAGCACAGACCATGCAAGCACGAAGTGACTGGAAGCATATATGTCATGCCCTTAAAACAACTAACTACCAACCAAGAATATTGTAGCCAGCTAAGCTCTCATTCATAACTGAGGGAACAATAAAAACATTCCATTCCAGGGAAAAGCTGCAACAATATGTCGAAACAAAACCAACACTACAGAGAATTCTCAAAGATGCTCTATACATAGAAAACCAAAATAAATGCAATATAGGGAAAGAAATGGCACCTAAACAGCATACCATCTAAGGACCACAAGAACTGTCAAGACACAGGCCCTACTAAAAGCTCTTAAAAATGGTAGGAACTAATAAATATCTCTCAATCCTAACTCTCAATATCAATGGACTTAACTCTCCAATTAAATGGCATAGGCTGTCTAGTTGGATCAAAAAGCAACAGCCATCGTTCTGCTGTCTTCAAGAGACACATCTTACCCAAAAACAATCATCTTTTGAAAGTGAGAGGTTGCAATAAACTCTATCAAGCTAACTGCCCCCATAAACAGGCTGGAGTTGCCATCCTCATATCAGATACAATAGACTTCAAACTAAAATTAGTAAGAAAAGACAAAAAAGGTTACTACATACTACTAAAGGGATCTTTCCTCCAGGAAGACATAACGATCCTAAATATTTTCACAACCAATCCCGGAGCTCCAAACTTCATCAAGCAAACTTTTCTTACACTGAAACCATACCTAGATAGAAATACAGTGATTGTTGGTGAGTTTAACACACCACTCTCACCTATGGACAGATCAACAAGGCAAAACTCAAGAGAGAAACCTTAGAACTGAACAACTATATAGACCAACTAGATCTAACAGACATCTGCAGAATATTCAACCCAGTAACAACACAATATACGTTTTTCTCAGCAGCACATGGAACATTTTCCAAAATAGACCACATCTTAGGCCATAAAGCAAACCTGGACAGATTCAGAAACACTGAAATTATTCCATGCACACTCTCAAAACATAAAGCCATCAAAATGGAGCAGAACACATATCTCCACCAACGAAAACCCTGTAGCTCATGGAGACTGAACAACACATTGTTGAATCAAAAACAATGGGTAATCGAAGAGATCAGAACAGATATCCAACTGTTTATGAAATTTAACAATAAGGAGCACACAAATATCAACTCCTTAGGGACACAGCAAAGGCAGTACTCAGAGGAAAATTTATAGCGCTGAGTGCCTACAACAGCAAGTTGGAAAAATGGCAAACCAACTCATTAATGCCTCACCTTAAGCTCTTGGAAAAAGAGCAACAAACCAACCTTAAACCCATTAGGAGAAAGCAAATTATTAAAATCAAAGCAGAATTAAATGATTTGGAATAAAAAAAACCTATAGAAAGAATCAACAAAACAAGGAGTTGGTTCTTTGAAAGAATTAACAAAATTGACAAGCCCTTAGCAAATCTTACCAAACAAAGAAGAGAGCATATCGAAATAAACAAAATCGCAGATGAAAATGGTAATATCACGACAGAAATTACCAAGATCCAGAATATCATGAGGAAATACTTCTCAAACCTTTACACCAACAAATTTGAGAATCTAGAAGAAATGGATGAATTCCTAGACAATATTAATATACCCACACTGAATCAAGAAGAGCTAACCCAACTCAACAGGCCTATTTCAAGCTCTGAAACAGAAATGGAAATTAGACAACTTCCACTTAAAAAGAGCCCAGGGCCAGATGGATTCACAGCTGAATTCTATAAGGTCTTCAAAGCAGAGCTCACACCAATACTCCTCAAGCTCTTCAACGAAATTGAAAATGAAGGTTGTTTACCAAACTCATTCTGTGAAGCCAGTATATCCCTCATCCCCAAACCAGACAGAGATTCATCAAAGAAAGAGAACTATAGACCCATTTCTTTGATGAACATCGATGCAAAACTTCTCAACAAAATAATGGACAACCGTCTACAAGAAGTCATCAAAAAAATTATACACTGTGATCAAACTGGATTAATCACAGGGAGGCAAAGCTGGTTCAACATACACAAATCAATTAATATAATTCGACACATCAACAGGGCAAGGACAAAAATCACATGATTGTCTCAATAGATGCGGAAAAGGCATTTGACAAGATCCAAAACCCCTTTATGTTAAAAGATGTGGAGAAACTAGGAATCCATGGAACATTTCTCAATGTAATAAAGGCTGTGTATGAGAAACCCACTGCTAGTATTATACTTAATGGTAAAAATCTAAAGCCATTCCCTCTAAAATCAGGAATGAGACAAGGATGCCCACTCTCTCCACTCCTTTTTAACATAGTACTAGAATTCCTAGGCAGTGCAATAAGGCAAGAAGCAAGCATAAAGGGGATCCAAGTAGGGAAAGAGGAAATAAAACTATCCCTCTTTGCAGATGACATGATTCTGTATTTAAAGGATCCTATAGACTCTACTCGCAAGCTCCTTGAGCTAATTCAAAGCTTTGGAAGCGTAGCAGGCCATAAAATCAACCCTCACAAATGAACTGCCCTCCTTTACGCCAACAGTGAGAGGAATGAGGCAATAATCAGGAAAGAAACTCCTTTCACAATAGCCTCAAAGAAAATAAAGTACCTAGGAATTAGCTTAACTAAGAATGTAAAGGACCGTTTAGATGAAAACTTTAAAACCCTAAAAAAGGAAATTAAAGCAGAACTAAGGAAATGGAAAAACCTCCCATGCTTCTGGATTGGAAGAATCAACATTGTGAAAATGACAATCTTGCCACGGGCTATCTACAAATTCAATGCAATACCCAACTAAAAGCTTTTAAATAATGGTAGGAACTAATAAATATCTCTCAATCCTAACTCTCAATATCAATGGACTTAACTCTCCAATTAAACAGCATAGGCTGTCTAGTTGGATCAAAAAGCAAGAGCCATCGTTCTGCTGTCTTCAAGAGACACATCTTACCCAAAAACAATCATCTTTTGAAAGTGAGAGGTTGGAATAAACTCTATCAAGCTAACTGCCCCCATAAACAGGCTGGAGTTGCCATCCTCATATCAGATACAATAGACTTCAAACTAAAATTAGTAAGAAAAGACAAAGAAGGTTACTACATACTACTAAAGGGATCTTTCCTCCAGGAAGACATAACGATCCTAAATATTTACACACCCTTTTGAAGATTCTCAAAAGATTGAAGATTCTGCCAGTGTAAGTTAGATTCCGGCATTGATATTAAATAATGCAATGAGTAGGGATTTATATTTGAAATATCACTGTTGACAAAATCTAACACACATTTGCTTAGTATTTGCTTTTGATTTCCCAAGAAGTACAGTACAAGCTAACACTTGTGGCATATATCGACTGGGAGAAATGATTCAGAATATGTGACTCATTTGAACAGGAGTCAGTGAAAGATACAGAAGCAGGATACCCATATTGTGATAATTTGTATCTTTTGCATATTTTGTGTTTGTTGTTAATTCCATTTGTAGTGTACATTTCTAGGTAAAAACTTTTTTCCAAACAATTTGTTATTTCAACCGTAAAAAAAGACATTTATATGCCTGATAAAATTCACAGAATCCAATTTTTTCCATCTTATTTTTTGTTTTTTTGGGTTTTTTTTGGTGGGTCATAGATCTTGAACTCATCCTGGGCACTATCCCTGAGCTCTTCAGCTCCAGGCTACCACCTTACCCTGGAGCCAAGCCCCACTTCCAATTTTCTAAAGGTAAATTGGAGATAAGTGTCTCAGGTCTTTTTGTGCCAGGATGGCTTTAAACCTTAATCCTCAGATCTCAGCCTCCTGAGTATCTAGGATTATAGAAGTGAGCCACCACCCCATCATGCTCAGCTTTCTGGGTTTTTTTTAAACTCGGTTTAAGCACTGTCCTTCAGCTTTCCTCAAGCCTAGTGATCTTCTACTTGAGCCACAGCACTACTTCTGGTTTTTTCTGTGTATGTGGTACTGCGGAATTGAAACTTCGTCTTCATACAAGCACTCTACAACTATGCCAAACTCCCAGCCCCTCCACATTAGTTTTTATGATAGATCTTTCCATGCATCCAGGATGGCTAGAAATCCTTCTTGAGTTTCCCAAGATCAGGGAGTATAGGTGTGTCCCATCCTGTGTGGCTACATAACCATTGTTTAGGGTACAGTTCTCTCTTCATTCTACCCATCTAGAGCAATTTTCATCTTCCATGTATAATCATTAAACATTCAGCTCCTGTTCCTCTCTACTCCATTCTCTGGAACCATCTTAGTTACCCTAAATCCTGCGTGGAACCTATGGAATTCTTTGTGAATGAATCAAGAATCATTTTCTTTTCCCAAGACTATGCTTGGTCTCAGGGCCTGAGCATGGTCCTTGGGTTTTCTCAAGGATAGCTCTCTACTTCTTGAGTCATAGCACCACTTCTGGCTTTTTCTTTGTATGTAGTACCAAGGAACTGAACCAGGTCTTTGTGCATGCTAGCCCAAACCCCCGGCACCAAGAATCATAGGGTGATATGATGAATTCTATGTGGCAGTAGAGTTAAAGTTAGATTTCTCTGTAGAAATCACTGTGAAACAAAATAAAATGAGAAAGCCATGAGGCCGTGGCTCATGCCTGTAATCCTAGCTACTTAGGAGGCTGAGATCTGAGGATCAAGGTTCAAAGACTGACCTATCACAAAAACAACTTAGACTCTTCTCTCCAATGAACCAATAGAAAATGAGAAGTGGGGTTGAGTCTAAAGACATAGGGCAGTAGCCTTGAGCTGAAGAGCTCAGGAAGAACAGCCAGGTAAAGAATTCAAGTCCCATGACCGCAAAACAAGAAAGAAAGAAAGAAAGAAAGAAAGAAAGAAAGAAAGAAAGAAAGAAAGAAAGAAAGAAAGAAATATCATTCTTTCATTTCTTTAAAACTAAGACTATAAATGATTGAGCAAACAAGGAATATGTCAGGGCATTATTCTCTGATAAGGATAATATCTTTATGCTGGTAGGAAGAGACTGGTATTCAAAACCAGACGTTTCCACCAGAAATTGAGCCTAGTGGTAGAGTGCTTGCCTAGCATGCACAAAGACACAGGTTTTATTCCTTATTACAACATACATAGAAAAAGGCAGAAGTAATGAATTCATCGGTAGGGTTCTAGTCTTGAGAAAACCCAAGGACAGTGGTTAGGTTCTAAGTTCAAACCCAGGAATGGAAGGAAAAAAAACAACAAAGTTTCAATCAACATAAGAAAATTAACTAGACAATGAGCTGGGGATTTTCTGGTCTTCCATGGTTCTGAGGGACAGGAGTGTTAGAAAAGGAATTTTTATAAGACTTCAAATGGAAAGAAATAAATTTCAAAATTCCCACAAATACCTAAATTGAGACTTTAGTGAGAAGTTGTAACTGAAGGGTTATAGGTGTAAGACCTTACTCTCAAGAATCGTTCTTGCTTGGATCAAAGGCAAACAGACATATAAACCAAACTTGTGGCCGCTGAATCTAGAAAAAATTCGTGTTCCTCACTTAATGGTTAATAAGCAAACAGCATTGAAACTGGGTAAGGTAATCCTATCTGGTACTAAGGACTTGAGACTCTTATCAGTAGTTAACTCTAGAAAACAGGAAGTGGGGCTGTAGCTCAAGGATAGGGGTTATAGTCTTCTGCTGAAGTGTTCAGGGACAGGGCCGAGGCCTATGAACTACAAAAAAAAAAGAAAAGAAAAGAAGAGAAAATTTTAAAAAGATGCAAAACAGCACAATATTTAGAGTATTTCTCAAAAATAAAAGAAAGGCAGCTATTCCTCAATGTATAAACAAAACAGTATTTGAAAAAAAACAGCTGCAGGTATGCTATAGATAGTACTCAGCTTAAAACTGTAGCAATACATAGATGGGTAATTTCAATAAATATTTCCTGTGATATAAAAAGAGAACTAAAACTCAGAAAAACATTATTGATCATTGTAAAATATCATTTTCTTAATAGGTTAGGGAGAAAAGCATATTTTTCTCACAAATCAATTTCCACTTTTATATTTTAAAATATCTAACACTTAGGATGGGAAAGTAAAGTCATTATCTTTACAGTAAGGAATATTTGTATCTCATGTATGTTTGTGTCTTTTTTTCTATGACTCATTTTAGATGTCCAGGTAATGGAAAATGTGTTCAAGACATGCCAGGAAAGTCCACATGAATGTCTTTGTGAAGTAGCAGTTGCAAGTAGTATCGAAGTGGAGGAAAACGTGAGATTTGCAACAACTTTAAATTTGAGCTCTACACATAATCCAGAGCTGATTAGTAATAACGGTAACAACTTAGGGGTGAGGACTGAGGAGTTCATAAAGTGTCAGAACATGCTTCTGTCTCCTAAGCCTGATGAGATGCATACTGCATATAGATCTCGTATGTCTCCTGTTCTTAAAAAATCCATCGGATATTCAGAGCATTTTATTCATGATTGTGACAGTCCAAAAGATCTGCAGTATCATAATTCTGTTCTCCCTGCCCAAGAAATTCTTCAGGGAGGGAGGAAAACTGCTAAATGTACTGTGTGATGAAAAATATTGTACTTAACACCGACCATCACTACACATCCGAAAATGTACACAGGAGAGACTCCTCATATATGTAGTGAATGTGAGAAATCTTTCAGTAATGAAATATGCCTTACAATACCTCAGAGCAAATATCCTGAGATATGTCATGCGTACGTCAAGTGTGAAAATTAATTTCTGAGAAGTCAGACCTGACGCTCCAACCTCGATCTCCAAGAGAAGACAAACCTTATGAATATGAGGAACGTAATAAAATTTCTGCCCAGAATTCAGCTCTCAGCACACATCAGAGATCTCACACAGAAGAGAAATCTTATGAATGGGATAAATGTGGGAAGACTTTTAGACTGAAATCATAAATCACTTTGCATCAGAGAAGACACACAGAAGAGAAACTTTATGAATGTAACAAATGTGAAAAGTCTTTCACCCAGAAGATACACCTTCGAGTTCATCAAATAACACACACAGGAGAGAAATCTTATAAGTGTAATGAATGTGGAAAGTCTTTCCAAGGGAAGGGAAAACTTCGTGTTCATCAGAGAATACACACAGGAGTGAAACCTTATGAATGTAACCAATGTGTAAAGTCTTTCAGACAGAAATCTTCCCTCAAATTGCATCAAAGAACACACACAGGAGAGAAACCTTATGTGTGCAACAAATGTGGAAAGACCTTCAAGTGGAAGTCATATCTTGATGGGCATAATAGAACACACACAGGAGAGAAAACTTATGCATGTAGTGAATGCGGAAAGTCTTTCAAATGGAAGGTAAAACTCCATGTTCATCAGAGAATATACTCAGGAGAAACACCTAATGAGTGTAACATATGTGAAAAGTCCTTCACACAGAAGCCAAACCTCAACATGCATAAGACAATTCAAACAGGAGAAAAACCTTATGAAGGTAACCGATGTGGAATGTCTTTCAAATGGAAGTCTTCCCTCAAATTGCATCAGAGAACACACACAGGAGAGAAACTGTACGAGTGCATCAAATGTGGTAAGACCTTCAGATGGAAGTCACATTACAGGAGGCATAACAGAATTCACACATATTAGAAACCTTAGGAATATAACCAAAGTTGAAAGTCTTTCGTGCAGTATTCACCCTTCAGGAAGCGTAAGAGAGTTCACACATATGAGAAGCCTTAGCAATGTAATAAATAGGAAAGACTTTTTAGTCTGTGGAAGAAAACTCAGCTTGTGTCACAGAACCAACACAAGATAAAACCCTTAATGAATGTAGCAAATGTTCAGTCTTTTCCCCAGAAGGCACAAGTCAAGATTTATCACTAAACACCCACAGGATAGAATCCTATGAATAAAATGAAAGGGAATTTTTTTTGAAGAACTCATATTTGAGTTTGCATGATACCACACAGACACAGGATAAAAATCATATGAATATAAGAATATGAAAAATCCATCATGAACGTATGACTAAGTATAAAATGCACATAGGAGAGAAAAACCTTATGAATATTACAAATGTGGAAAGTGTTTGACCTGGAAGGCATACTTCTGTGTTCATCACAAACCTGATTCCCATAGAAGAAAAGAAAACTAATGAATAGAACAAATGTGCAATGACTTTTAATCAGAAGTCAGTCTTCAGTACATTTCAGAACATACACAATAGAGAAATTCTGAGTAATGAAAAACATTTAGCTATATATAGAATCTCTGTATATGGGAGCATTAGGGTAAGTCTTCTAAACAAAGGCAACCTTCAGCAAGCATTAAGAGCACTCACAGAAGAAATAATAGCATGTAGGAAAACCTTTGTCAGAAACCTCTAAAAGCTGACTGTGTGGCTTAGTGGTAGAGTGCTAACCTATCAAGGATGAAGGCCTGGGTTAGATTCCTCAATACTACGTGAAAAGAGCAAGCCAGAAGCAGCACTGTGGTTCAAATGGTAGAGTGCTAACCTTGAGCAAAAGTAGCTCAGGCCCTGAGATCAAGCCTAAGGATTGGAGAGAGAGAGAGAGAGAGAGAGAGAGAGAGAGAGAGAGAGAGAGAGAGAGAGAGAGAGAGAGAGAGAGAGAGACAGAGAGACAGAGACAGAGAGAGAGAGACAGAGAGAGAGAGAGACAGAGAGAGACAGAGAGAGAGAGACAGAGAGAGACAGAGAGAGACAGAAAGAGAGAGACAGAAAGAGAGAGACAGAAAGAGAGAGAGAAAGAGAGAAAAGAGAGAAACAGGAACTTCTAAATTTTACAGAGATAGAGAAGGAGAGAGAGAAGGAGACAGAAACTAATTTCTAAACTTTACAGTCTTTCTATTTCCTTACAAATTCGTCTGTCATTCTTTCTGACAGAAGCACAGAATTCCATTGTGTAAAAACACCATATTTGATCTACTCATCAACTGACGGGCATCTGGGTTGGTTCCATACCTTTGTTATAGTAAATAGTGCTGTGATAAATGTTATTGTTCTAGTGAATTTAGTGTGTCCTATCTGGACGATTGGCAAGTAGTGAAATTGCTGGATCACTGGGGAGCTCTATGTTTAGTCTTTTTGGGATACTGCCATAGTGCTTTCCATAGTGGTTGAACGAGTTTGCAATCCCACCAGCAGTGTAGTAGTGATCCCTCCTGTCCACATCCCCTCCAGCATACGTTATTAGATTTCTGGATCTTGTCCATTCTAACTGGAGTGAGGAGGAAAAGGGAAAGAGGAACTGAAACTTTCTCTCCTTACAGATGACATGATTCTGTATTTAAAGAACCCTATAGACTCTACTCCGAAGCTGCTTGAGCTGATATAAAATTTTGGTAAGGTAGCAGGGTTATAAAATTAACCCTCAATGTCAACTGCCTTCCTATATGCCAACAAATGAGAGGAATGAGGCAAGAATCAGGATAGCAACTCATTTTGCTATCAAAGAAAATAAAATACCTAGGAATTAACTTAGAATGTAAAGCACCTTTTTGATGGAACTATAAACTCTGGAGAAGGAAATTAACGCAGAACTGAGGAAATGCAAAAACCTATGCTCCTGGTTTGGAAAAAGTAATATTGTAAAAATGGCAATCTTGATAAGGACTATCTACAAATTCAGTGCAATATTCATCAATATCCCAATGTCATTCTGGGTAGATCCAACTCTGTCATCGATTCTGAGGTCTGCTCTGGGAGTCTTGGTCACAAGTTGTTCTGTGGCATCTGCTGCCAGCCTGTGCCTATTTGCTTCCTTTTCCTCCAGCAGCCTACAACAGGGAATGAAGTTCACTCGCGGATGCTCTCCTTCATATGCAGGGCAGGATGAGCCCAACCCTCCCACATCTTCCTCTTCTAATTTTTGGGAAAAAATGTGCTGGCAAAAGTCCTCAGGTGTGGCGCATGGCTGATCCACACTTTTAATCCAGGCTGGTCACGAGGCTGAGATCTGAGTATGGAAGTTCCAAGTCACCTAGAACAGGAAAGTCTGATAGATTCTTACTACCAAAAATAAAAACAGCTGGGAATGGAATTTGGGCTCAAGTGGTAAAGGGCTAGTCTTGAGTACAAATGCTTAGTGCCCAGGCCCTGATTTCAGGCTCCAGCACTGCCAAAAACCTCACTTTAGTGAGATTTTAGCTTTATCCATGTAGGCACATCTCACTGGAATCTTTGCTGGTAGAGGTAGTCTTCATAATTCTGTCTCAAGGTAAAGGTCCTCCTGGGGTAGTACACAAAAGGTGTCATGGAGAGAGGAGCCCCACTTGCTCCAGGTTTGAAGATGGCATAGGTCAAGCCAGCATGGAGTTGGCACATCAGTCTTTTTCCTAGCACCACCTACCAGTGAATGTCAAATGACAGTGATTGTTGTGGGATTGTGTGATTGAAGTGCCCCATTAAGGGCAGTGTAAGCACATCCAAACTTGGATACCAGGAATGCTGAAATCTCAAAGCTAAGATTTCTGTTGGCTACAGAAATGCTGGTGTGTCTGTGATTCACTAAAAGTTCAGGTGCAAAGATTCTGAAGCTTGATGCCATGTGTTTATTCCATTTAGTAAAATTATTTTAATGCACTGTATAAGTTAAAACATTTGATAAGAGTCAGGGGTAGGGAAAACATTGTCCTTGAATTCAGGTGTCTGGCAGGGTAATGGGGGGGTGTTGGTGGGTGGGACTATGAAGCTGGAGCTGCTATCAAACCATGGATCATGTTCCTCTTTGTCTGGGAGAAATGACTCCAAAGATGAAATTTGAATGGTGAGGAAAAGATGATGATGTACTCAGGAAATTTCTCCTAAACAAATGCTCATGTGGAAGTGGGATGGGGGCTGGGCATGTCTGAGGCAGAGCTTAAGGGGGCTTCTCATGGCGTTGAGAACATTCCTTGCGACTTCAGGCATGCAGCAGGGTGTTTTAGATGACCATTGTGAGATGGATGGAATAAGACTGGAGACAAGATGAATGCTGGGATCCTGCAATGCTCTTGCATGAGTGGCTGGTGGCTCACCTGAAAGAACTAATTATGTCTAAAAAAGAAATCAGGAATTTGTTTTGATTAGATAATACCTGTAATCCGAGGCATATTCAGGATCCTGATCTTAGTATTGTGGTTTAAAACCAACCCAGCAAAGGAAAAAATGCATGAGACTCATACTCCCAGTTTAGAGCAAGAACAAAGATTGAAGTAGAGCTGTGGCTCAAGAGCTAGAGTGCTACCTTGAGCAAAGAAAAGCTAAGAAAAAGCTCCAGGTCTTGAGTTCAAGGCCAGGAATGAAAGAAGGAAGGTAAAAAAAGGGAAGTATGTGAGGAAGGGATATATATAAATGAAAGAGAGAAGGAACTAGAAATTTAAAACTAGAGAATATTTAAAAGTCATCAGTCCTTCTAAGAAAAGTGTTGGAGTATGGGTTCTATATGTGGTGAACTGGAAGCCCAGCAGTGACTTGTTAACCAAAGAGTCACCATGATGAGCAAAGGATAGAAATCTGCATGAGCCTCTTAGCGGATGGAGTCACAGAAGAGAACCTCAGCTCCCATCCCATAGTTAGAAGTATATAGAGATGGGGAAGTTGGCATCACCTTGATGTCATTGTGTCCATGGAGACTGGAAGCCATGGCTCTGTGAAAGCACAATGTTCTGGTTACTGAGCTGGGAGGCTGAGGAGTGCCAAGTCCTGGCCATGAAGAAATCAGGGTGGCAGCAGAGCAACTCTGCTGCAGTGTGTGCCTGCTTGGCTGTTCTTATTCTGTGGTGGATCAGGCTGGAGCGGGTGATAGTAACTGTTTTGTGGTCACAAGCCCTTCACCAAGAGCTTCCTCTGGGATCCTCATAAGCTACAGGGTGGCTGGTGGTGGGATGTGTGTGGGGTGGAAGTGACAGAGGGATGGATGCATGGCAAGGTGGGTGAAGAGATGAGAGGAATGATGAGAGCCCAGTTCATTGGTTTCCAAGGTTAATGGGTGGGAGGTAGAGAGGCATGATGGAGGAATGATGGAGGCAGGGGAAGGTGGTGACAGAGTGAGGCCATCTGTAGTGCCAGCCTGGCCATCATCTGAAGCCCATAGGCAGCTTCCTGATCCTTCACTTAGTCCTGCTCCTTGTGGAGGGAATGTCACGTGTACCCAGAGCTAGGGGTGGGGCAATGATAGTAGCACCTGGAAAACCATTGGCCTCTACCTGGGTGAGGGGTGGTTATGGCTCCCATGCTGGGTGGCCTGATAGCTATGGAACAGATCTCTCCTTAGCTACCACAGTCAGTGGCTGCTCTCCATCTAGGGTTAGGGCACCTGCTCAGCCATCAGGACACCCCATGCCAGGACAGAGGCCTACAATTCAGATGGCAGCACAGGGGTGAAGATGATCTCACCGTAGCCCTAGTTACATGGCTGCCCCAGCATGCAGGACAGGATGAGCTGGGGAAGATGTTCTCTGTGTTTTTCCACAGCCTATCCCGGCCTCTTCTTGTGTCTGATTAGACCAAGAGAGTACCAGGTTCCCTCTCATAGTCCTGGTTCTTTTTCTTTTACAGTCATGAGGCTTGAACTCAGGTCCTGGGTACTGTCCCTGAGCTCTTTTGCTCAAGGTTGATGCTCTACCATTTGAACCATAGTGCCATTTCCAGCTTTTCCTTTTCATGTGGATCTCTGATATGTCCAGTACTGTGCCTGCAGGGAGGCACTCACCCCACAGACAGAGCCACCTCTGCCGTGATTGTGACTGCCCACAACCCTCACACCCACTCCTTGCACACCCCTCGACTCCAGTTTTAGCTCCTCTTGGACTGGGTGTCCAGCCTACCCCTTCCTACACTCACAAAGGGTCTACAATTGTCTTCCCAGGGTCCTTTCTTCTGCCAGCCAGAGTACAGACTGTGCACATCTTGACGATCACAGAGCTCAAAGCCAAAGGCTGAGATGCAGAAGGGGTGACCCAGTAGCTGCACAGGGCCCATGGATCATCCTGTGCATCCCCCAGCCTGTGACTTCCCCCACCCCCTTGGCAGTTAACTGGAAATTAGAGTTTCATGGACTTTCCTTTCTGGACTGGCTTCAAACAGAAGCTATGCACAGTTTTCAAACCATACCCTACTGAAGAAGGGAAGCTTGATCTGGTGCTTAACTGGGTTGCACTTTGGCTCTGTTTGCTATGCCTCACGGGAGGGGGCTCATCATTTGTAGACTAAGATCTCATGACCTTCAAAGCCAAATGCTACCTGAAAGTTCAGGGTCCCAGCCTATGTGTTGGGCCGGGGTGAATACATTCTCTGTTATGCTGGGTCATCAACCCATGTTTTAAGCTGGAAGTAGGCAGTGCCACATTTGATAAGAACATCTGCCAGAGATTGTCACCTCATGAAAGCAGATTCTAAATTTGTATTCCATTTCCTGTGGTGGAGAAATCCCCTCCAACTTAGACAGGCTCACATCCACCTGCAGGTCACACTCCTAATGCACCCTTGAGTGTCCTCATGGTATTGGGATCTAAGTTTGTAGGGAATGCTGCTTTAGTCCATGAATTAGCTGGACAAGTGATGACAAACGTGTTGTGGATTAATATGAGAACAATTTAAGAAGCCCTCGAGGAGGATCAACCTGACCCTCTGTGGTGCTATAAATCTGATAGGATGTTCCAGACTGAGAAACAATCACATGGCTTTGTGTTTGGCATCCAGACAAGTGAGTGCATGTCTTAGCTGTCAGCCAATACAGAGGAGGACATGAATAAGTGGGTGGAAAGCATCTGTCAGACCCCTGTCTGGGGGCAGGTGGAGAGAACATAGGAAGGTAGATACCATGGCTGTGGTGGGGCCAAAAAAAGGGTAAAAGAGGCAAAGGAACCAGGTGCTGGTAGCTCAAGACTGTCATCCTAGCTACTCAGGAGTTTGAGATCTGAGGATCACAATTCAAAGCCAGCCCAGGACAGAAACTCCATGAGACTCTTATCTGCAATAAACTACTGCATGCAAGAAGCTCAAGCTCAGTGACAGCATCCAGGCCTAGCGTTCAAAACCCAGGACTGGCAGAAAAAAGTATCAAAGGACAAGAAGCTGGCCAAAAGTTAGAGGGACTCTATCTTGACAAACAATATAATGATAAGTTGCACTCAGAAGACTTGCACAAAATCTGGAAACGCGTGAGACCTATCTATGTATGTTTCCCGTTTGTCTAAATATATATGTTTATGCATTTATATATTAGTATAGAGAGACAGATCAATACATATGACTATACATATATACATAGCCAGACACTTATGGGTGGGTGGTATACTGTGTGAGAGTTTGTGTTTGTGTTTTGTGGATGGCTATGTCTGTTTAAGAAAGATAGAAAATATGTAAATATCTTTAAAAAAAACTTGATAAAATACGGAGAGACCTAAGCTCTTGAGGGAATCGGAAATGACAAGATTATTCACAGGCACGTTTATCCTTATGGATTCCTCAGCAAGTTTTAATTTTTTTCATTATTTTCTTTCTTTTTTTGAACCAGTGCTAAGGATTTCTCTCAGGGACCAGGTGCTGCCAATTACTAATTTTCTCATGGCTGCTACAAGAGGAACTGAGCCACAGTTCCACTTTTGCCTTATTTATTCGTGCTTAACTGAAGATAAAGATTTCTATCAGTGACTTTCTTTCAGGGGCTGGATTCTAACGAGGATCCCCAGACCTCAGGCTTCTCTATAGCTACAATTAACAATATGAGAACCCAGCACTGGGTTCCAATGCACAGGGCAAGAAATTGAGTGAATCTCTCAACTCCAATTAGCTATAATAAGCTACAAGTGAAAGACCAATACCTTTGAGGAAAAGATGCTGAGGGTTATCACACAGGCCCTATAAGTAAGCCCTAAACCCTGTACACATGTGTGCATGCACACATTGGCAGATACACACACACATGCACACACACAATATCTCAGGCAATATTGTATTGTGAATTAATATCCAAAGATTGGACAAAGGATAGCAAGTAATAAAATCTGTTTTTCTTGTCTACATTGAGGGAAAGGGATAAGTCACAAGATGCAGAAGCGAAGAATTCAGAGGCAAATGCTGTGAGTGAATAACTTGTAAAAAGCACATTTCTTTTCTTTTCTTTTCTTTTGTTTTTTCTGCCATTCCTGGGGCTTGAACTCAGGGCCTGAGCACTGCTCTTGGCTTTTCCCAAGTCTAGCCCTCTGCCACTTGAGCCGCATTGCCATATGGATTTTTATATCTGTGTGATATTAAGGAC
Source organism: Megascapheus bottae (assembly GCA_024803745.1). Lineage (NCBI taxonomy): Eukaryota > Metazoa > Chordata > Mammalia > Rodentia > Geomyidae > Megascapheus > Megascapheus bottae. The sequence goes on along the minus strand of JANJXV010000054.1, from coordinate 2,762,061 downwards.
TCAAACCTAGATCTTCATGGATGCTAGGCAAGCACTCTACCACTGGGCCAAACTCTAAACCCAGATAAAGTATTTATAAATAGTCATAATCATCATATCAAAATATCCTTTCTCCTACAAAGAATGAACACTTATCTATGTCTGTTAGACTTTTTTTTATGTCACCAATGCTTCTGTGATTTTCCCACTTGCATTTTTACAGATGACAGCACAGATATTCATCAGGAAGAAAAATTGATTACGATACAGAAACCTAACAACGTCCTAGAAGATTGAAGTGAATACTATGTGCAAGATGGCCTGGGTGTTTCATCTATTTGTAGAGTGCTTGGCTACCACACAAAAAGACTCTGGTTTGATTCTGGAGTACTATATACATAGAAAACTCTGGAAGTGGTGCTGTGGCTTGGTGGGACAGCTATAGCCTAAAGAAAGCCTAAGAACAATGGTCAGGCTCTGAGGTCAAGTCCCAGGACTAGCAAAGAAAATGTGCAAGAGGCAAAATGCAAGCTGAGAAGGCACTGTGAAGCAAAATGTCTTGTGAAGGCTAAGGGGAATAGTGACAGTTAAGTTTGGATTTTACTTTAGAAAGGCTCCTTGAGCCTGAGACCAGGCTAGCACTTACGCCTAGTTAATGACTTGGGATTTGAACAAAAAGGTGTGCTGTTTACTACATCCATATGTGAGGTGGGAAGGGAGATTCAGCCTCCAGTATGTCTTTGGGGAGGTCTTCTGTGAGCAAGGAGCTTTGGTCATTGGGCCTTGAAAGGTGACCCTACCTACCTCACAATGGAACAGAATATGGAACCCTGGTAACCAAGCCACTGCATGTGACAACCAGCTCAAGTCAGCTCCCTTGGCCTGTGGCTCAGGAGGAAGAAAGATGTTGCTGTGCTGTTGCCAACGGTCAGGAGGCTCGGATGTCAGGCATGAGAGATATGGATCTCTCACTTGAAGAAGTAGATTCTGGACCAGTGCCAAGCCAAAATTCCCGTATATCAGGCATTTCTCTAGGAAGAAAGCCAGGAAACTCCAGGGCAACTCAGATGAGGTATATTGAGAGGAAACCTATTTGAACCCATCATCCTGCCCACACACTACAACCTTCTTGTGTACTTTCAAGTGACTATACTGAGATTAGAGTGTGTCATTTCCAATCTACTCTATTCCAATTCCTCAGTGTGAAGTGTGGTCCCATTCCTACGTTTGAAATATCCACTGTTTTGCCAACATAATGTGATGGTAAGTCAGCTCAGACTCTGAATGAGCCTTGTAACGTATGGATCCTGGAGGAAGGCCTGTTGGAGATGCTGCTGACAAAGCTGATCGCTGCCTACCAGAAAGGTGATCTCTTTTACGTGGGAAACTTCCTGCACAATTTCAAATAGTGGAGGACAATGTAGTAGTTGCTGGAAATTCTCTTGAAAAAGTGAGTGTTCCCACCCAAACCCAGGTTTGCTCACCCCTCCTGGCCAAGCCTTGGAATACTTGGATCCTCTCTGAGCCTGTTTGGTTCACTGGGGTGTTCACAGGGGAGCTAAGCATGATACAAGTGCACAAACTACTTCATTATGACTGGGACACCATGCCATTTCATTTCCCTCACAAGCTACTGGAGTCTCAACAGTGTGCTTACTGAGAAGTTGGATTTCAGGCATGAGTAAGTGGCTCCCAACTGCAGCCCTCACCTAGGTGACATCCTAGGAAATCCCATTTCCCAGTAAGAAATGAGGTGTCAGTACTAATGGCGGAGGCCTGTGAAATACTGGCGTCAGAGGAAAAGCTGGGGGCTGAATCACTTTTGAGCCATCAGGGAGGGATTGTGATAGCTTTGCCTGTTAGAACCTGAAAGCATTTACATTTTGGTGTGTGGTCCAGTGCTGCCACTTGAACCTGAACCCAGGTCTAAATACCATTCCTTTGGTGTTCAAAAATTAGCACTGTACCCTTTGAGTCATAGGTCAAGTTCTGGCTTTTTGCTGCCTAATTGAAGACAAGTGCCTTTAGACTTTTACTGACTAGACTGGCTTTCCACTGTGATCTTCAGAGCTCAGCCTGCTGAGTGGCTAAGATTAGAGGAATGAGCATTTAGTTCTTTATTTAGAGCATTCACTTATTGATTTATTTAGAGCGTTTACTTAGTTAATTTAAGGTGCGTTTACTTTGGACAGATGCATAGAGGCCTCTCTCAGAAGCTTCTGGAAGTGGGGTGTAAAAGTCATCCTGTTCTCGAGTGTCTCTTACCCCCCTCCCAGCACATAAGTGCACATCTCTGCAGGACAGCCACAGCATTAGAGTCCTGCAAGAAAGCGGCTTTGGTAAAAGGCTCAGGATGGAGAGAGAGGGCTCTCACTTTCCTTGTACCGAATGTGCCCACAGCATCATGTGTTCCATCTATACGATGTGAATGGACTTCTACCCCAGTGATTTCTACGAGTTCAAGAACTGCCACACCCTGACACAACTCAAGCTCTATATGAGGCTCCACATGCCGGCTTTGGACCTGCCCTTCTAAACACATACTTTTTGACCAGCTGGAGGAATGTGCGAACAGTAAGACCAAGAAAAAGTAGAAGTCCTGGTGTGGGTGCCTCAGAGCCTGTGAGTAGGAAGCCCATGTGGTCTAGATATTGGTTGGCCCTTACTTCTACAGAGCTTGGCAAAATGCCCTTTATGGGTGGTGTCAGCCAGGTAATGTCTGTCCTCTGAAAGGACTCGGGAATAAGCACTCATTAGAAAGACCCTACACCTCCTCAGTGTTCAATCCAAACTCCAGTTCTACAGGTTCCTCCATTAGATCCTCATGGAAGTGGAGTGACACTTCAACTTGCAGAGTCCACTCTGTCCACTCTGTACCTATTTCCATTCTTAGGTTTGGGTCATCGTGGAAGAGCTTATCCTGAACTCCGGATGAAAAACCCACCAATGGAGCTGGTGAGTGATGGAGACTGAGAATCATCACTGCACTCCAGAAAGCATGGGCCTTCTGTAGAAATTACCAAACAGGTTTAGAGTCCTGTGGATATACCTTTTGCTCTGAACCTCATGTGTGACACAGTTGAACCTGCAGATACTATGGAGGAAGAAAAAGAGCAGCCAGATTTCCTTCCGTTTCCTTTCACACTCCACCCAGAGTCAGTCCATCTGAGTCAGAGTAACACTCCACTTATTGTGCAAGCTGAAGGGGCACACGCTGGGCTCATGGAAAATGTCCCCATGGGAAGCAGCAAGTGTACTCTCAATACTGGATTCATTGGAGGAAAATGAATCCATCCTCACAGAATATCCAGACCCATCCATCTCACTGAAAGAGACTCAATCTCCATTCGACAAACCAGAATCCATCCCCCTCTTAACTCAGGAAGGACATTCTGTTTCTCATGAGGAAGGAGACCCTTCTGAGGACTCTGAAGGAGAATTACTGTCTGAAGGCAACTTGGAGGCCAGTCTGGATTTAGAGCTTCCCTGTCCCCTTCCTAAAAAGACATCTCTTTATCTTGCTCTCATGATTCTTGTCAAGTATTCATTGTATTTACTTTGCTAACTATTAAACTCTCATTGTTAATATTATGGTGTGCAGTTCTTCAGTGCTTATTATACTGTGTTTTATTTTCCACTTATAATGTGAGACCTCAGACACATAGGTCCTGGGTGGGCCAAAAACCAGACAGGTCTGGTCCCATAGAAGACAACCTTACTGGATATACAGGGAACTATGAAATGCATGGAATCACCAGGAATCCAGGCCAGGCCTCCATGGAAAGACAAGTCAGCTACCAAAGCTTAAGGACAGAGCAGATGCCTGGAAATGTGTTTTGTCAATCGGGAGAAGTGCCAGAGTAACTGTAATATTATGTGGGACTCTGTTCTGTGAGTTCAAGTCTGTTTATATATCCATTGTGCTTTGTACAAATATTTAAGAAAATTAAAACTCCACAATAGCATCAAAAATCTACTTTGGCTTTGAATGTGGCCTAGTTGTAGAGTGCTCGCCTAGTATACAAGAAGACCTTGATTCAATTCCTCGGCACTGCATACACAGAAAAAGCAGATGGGGCACTGTGGCTCAGGTGTCAGAGTGCCACCCTTGAACAAATGTGGCCAAGGACAGTTCCTGGTCCCTCAGTTCAAGCCCCAGGACTAGCGAAACAAGAAATCATACCATTTTCCACACATTTGGAAATAAATCTGTTTTATCTAACCCTACTTCTTTTTTGCCAGTCCAGAGTGTGTGCCACCAAGCCAAACTACTGGCCCCCAACCTTACTATTTTTAATCATTTAATTTTTTTACATAATCATATTTCATGCTGTCTGTATTAATAGCATAAACAGTATGCTTAGTGTAATAATGTTAAAGGTAAAACATAAGAAATTAATAACTAAAATTCCTTTTTTATTATTTTTATAGCATTACTACAATTTTATGAGAAAAATTACCTAGAATGCCTAGAATGTTTATTTTAGAGTTCAAGTAATCCATTTTGATAAATATATCAACCTACATCATTTATTTGAACACATTTTAAACTATTTTTGTCAGGAATGAAAATACATACATATTTGTTGTAAATGAAATTTATGACTTGGGGGGAAGGGAAAAAGAAAAGGGGGAAGGGGGTAACAGTTTTTACAAGAAATGTACTCATTACATATGTAACAGCAATCTCTTTGTATATCACCTTGACAACAAATTTTTTGAAAAGTACAATGAGTTTAAATGTCTACTTTGGGCAGAATTTTTTTTTGCCAGTACTGGGCTTAGACTCAGGACCTGAGCACGATCCTTGTTTTTGTTTTTGTTTATTCTTAAGGCGCAAGTTCTATCACATGTGCCACAGCACCACTTTTATCTTTTTTTATCTATGTTGTGCTGACGAATTGAACTTGGGTCTTCATTCATGCTCGGCAAGAACTCTTCCACTAGGCTTAACTTATGGCCCCAGTGGGAAGGAAGTTTTCCATAAAATATGTAGGAAATATGTACACTAAGGAAAAGCCATCAAAAATAGAAGAAAAATTATATACTTAGATAACGACATGCCAGTATTATGGCAGATCTCTGTAATTCTAGCTTCAAGAGTGGCCTATTTGGACCGGGAGTTGGCTGGCTGAAGTAAAGTGCTATCCTTGAGCAAGCCCTAGGATAGTGCTCTGGCCATGAGTTGAAGCCATAGGACATGCAAAAAATAATAATTTAATGCCGGTGACTGGTGGCTCACCCTGGTAATCCTAGCTACCCTGGAGGATCGAGGTTCAAAGACGGCCCAGGCATAAAAATCTGTGAGAATCTTATTTCCAAATAATCCAGAAAATTCAAAATGAAAATGTGCCTCAAGTGGTAGAGCTCTTGCCTTGAGCTGAAGAGCTTAAGGTAAACATCCAGGCCCAGAGTTCAAGCCCCATGAGTGAAAAAAAGAAAAAGAAAAAGAAAGCCCTTATCTAAGGCTGGAGTGCACACTACTGGTAGTTTGCTTGCCTAGTATGCACAAAGCCCTGTGTTCAATTACTCTGTACCACTTACACCAAAAAAAAAGCTGGAAATGATCTCAGAAGGTTGGGTTCTGAGGATCACAGTTCAAAGCCAGGCCAGACACTAAAGTCCATGAAACTGTTACTTCCACTTAAGCACCAGAAAACCAGAAGTGACACTGTGGCTCAAGGTGTTTAAGGTTGTAGCCTTGAGCTGAAGAGCCCAGGGACACTGCCCAGGTGCACAATTAAAGGCTTAAAACCAAGAGAGAGAGAGAGAGAGAGAGAGAGAGAGAGAGAGAGAGAGAGAGAGACAGAGACAGAGAGAGACAGAGAGAGACAGAGAGACAGAGAGAGACAGAGACAGAGACAGAGACAGAGAGACAGAGAGAGAGAGAGAGAGAGAGAAGCAGACCGACAGAGACAGGCAGAGACAGAGAGACAGAGACAGAGACATCAAACAGTCAGGCACTGCTGGCTGAAGCGTGTAATTCTACCTACTATGGAGGCTGAGATTGGAGGATCTTGGTTCAAAGCCCAAAGCCAGCCTGGACACATATGTTTGTGAGACTTACATCACCAATTAACTACCAGAAACCAAAAATGGAGCTGTAGAGGAAGAGCGCTAGCCTTGAGCTGAAGAGGTCAGGGACAGTCCAGGCCCAAAGTCCAAGCAACATGACGAATCAATAATAAAAAAAAGAAGATAGCTAATAGTAATGATGAATAATTTTGGGCTGGGAGTTTGGCCTAGTGGTAGAGTGCTTGCCTAGCATGCACGAAGACCTGGGTTCAATTCCTCAATATCACATTCATAGAAAAATTCTGGAAGTGGTGCTGAGGCTGAAGTGGTAGAGCCCTAGCCTTGAGAAAATATAAGGACAGTGCTCAGTCCCTGAGTTCAAGCCCAGGACTGGCCAAATCAAAAGTAGTAGAGCACTGGCATTGAACTGAAGATCTGAGGAACAGCCCAGGCACAGATTTCAAGCACCACAAACAACAACAACAAAATTTATGAAATGGCAGTGGTGGTTTTAAGCTAAGCAAAAATAGAGTAGAAAGTGGTAAAATACATATTGGTGTGTAAGCAAAATAGCCAGACTTATGCATTAGAACAGGATAGCAACTTGAAAAAAAAATTTGTTTTCCATCTCACTAGGTCCTGTCTCTTAATTTATTCAAGTAAGTAAAATGCTGGGTTTTATAATCATTCCTCTGAATATTAGAAAACCATAATATCTCTCATTAACCAACAAAGACCAGGAACTGGGGCTTCGTTCAAATGGCAGAGTATCAGGCAAGAGAAGAAAAAATTGAAGTAAGAACTTGAAGTCCTTGATCCAGAACCTGCATAGTAACAGAGCAGCAGCCTGGTGATGGTACCTCATACCTATAATCTTAGCTACTCAGGAGGCTAAGATCTGAGAATCAAAGTTTAAAGCCAGCCAAAGTACCCAGTTAACTGCCAGAAAAACCAGAAGTGGCACTGTGGCTCACAGATTAAAGCACTAGCCTTGAGCTGAAGAGCTCAGGGACAGTGCCCAGGCCCAGCGTTCAAGCCCCACAATTGACAAAAATCAAACAAGCAAACAAAACTCACAAAGAAGCCTGCAGACCACAGTGGTTCTGCTGAGTCTCTTCTCTATGGGGATCAGGAAACATTTCACTTTTTTGTCTCTTCCCATCTCAACATTCATACTAAAATAAGACTGTGTTGAAAGTTTCAATTTATAAAAATGTTTTTCATGAAGCACCCTGAAATATTCATCGCTTATATCTCAATTGAAGATAGTTGATTTGAGGCTGCATTGGTACAGTGCTAGCCTTGAGCAGAAAAGGTCAGGGATAGAGCTGAAGCACTCAGTTGAAGACCCAGTGCCAACACACCAAAGAAATTATGCACTTTATACATGTTTTCTAATTTCTTAATGAATTTTTCAGTCTGTATAAATATAGGGTACATTCCTTGTTACTTAAGTAAGATTGCTCTTTTTTTTTCTTTTTGCCAGTCCTACGGCTTGGACTCAGGGCCTAGACATTTTCATTGGACTCGCTTGCCCAAGGTGAGTGCTCTGCCTCTTGAGACACAGCGCCACTTCTAGCTTTTATTCTGAGTATGCGGTACCGGTGAATAGAACCTAGGTCTTCATGCATTCTAGGTGAGCACTCTACCATTAGGCTACATTCCCAGGCAGTGAGATTCCTTTTACAGTCATTGCATGTTCACAGAGTTTGATCTCACACACTGTAGGGCCCTGGTTGGCTTTGACCTGTGATCCTAAACCCTGAGCATCCTAAGTAGCTGAAATTAAATTGTGAGCCAGCATGATGACTTCCATTCTTTTTTCTACAAAGATATATGTAGTTATCTAAAATATATCTATAGCTGAAAAAAATGAATCTCTCCCAAACAAATCTTCAAAGAAACAACCATCCATTTAAAAGTTGGGTAAAGACTTAAAAGAGTATTCTCTGAAGAAAAAATTAAAATGGGCTTTAGACACATGAAGAAATGCTCCATATCTCTAGCAATAAGGGAAATGAAAATCAAAACAACTTTGAGATTCCTCCTGACTCCAGTCAGAATGGCCATTATCAAACAATCTAATAAGAGATACTGGTGGGGAAGTGACCAGGGGGATCACACCTACACTGTTGGTGTGAGTGTAAACTCGTTCAACCACTAGGGAAAGCAGTGTGGTGGTTCCTCAAAAGACTGAACATAGAGCTCCCCTATGATCCAGCAAATCCACTACTTGGCATCTACCCAATTGTCCAGAAAAAAGGACATTCTAAAGCCACTAGCACAATGATGCTCATTGCAGCACTATTTACCATAGCAAAGCTATGAAACCAACCCAGATGCCACTCAGTAGATGACTGAATCAAGAAGATGTGGTACTTATACACAATGGAATGCTATGCTGCCATCAGAAGGAAAGACATCACCCCATTTGTAAGGAAATGGAAAGACTTGGAAAAATTCATATTAATTGAAGCAAGCCAGACCCAAAAAAACATAAGCTCAATGGTTTCCCTCATTTCTAACAATTAGTTCACATCTAGGACTCTCCTAGCAGAGGATTACAATAACTCAAAAACCTAGGTATATAAGGTCATATAGGATGAGACTAAATGAAAGGATCTTTAGGATATGGGAACAAGAGCTATATCTTGTGTCATCGTTGCTCTTAATCTTGTGTGATTTTTGACCTTAAACTACTATGTTATTTCTCATCTCTTATTTTGCCCTTTGGTTAATGTCAGATTGTTACTGTATCTGATTTTTTCCCTGGCATATTGTATATATGTTTATTTGTTTATGTCAAATAGGAAAGGGAAGGGGGGAAACAAGATGATTGGGAAGGGGAGGGGAGAGGGAACTGGGGACAAAAACATGTGGAGTGGAATAAATGTGTGAGAAGTAATGCAGTCCACTACCTGTAAATGTAATCATAACCCCTCTATACATTACCCTGAAAATAAAAAAGAGACTATAAAAATATCTGTAGAAAATGAGGTTGGATGATGGAAACAACCAGATGCCCTACTACAAAAAATGTGATACACACACACACACACACACACACACACACACACAATGGAATGATACGTAGCCAACCGACAAGATAAAATAATGGCATTCTCGGGGAAGTGGATGAAAAGGAAAAAAATCATATTAAGTGAAGTAAGCCAAACTCAAAGGAACATAGGCCCAAGAGTCTCCCTCATTTGTCAAATTCAGTAGAAACCTTGGGCTCTGCTACCAGAGATTTATAATAGAACAAAATCTAGAGACATCGTGACAAATAGTATGACACTAAATGTAAGGACCTCCAAGATAAAGAAACAAAACTCATATAATGAGTGATTGTTGTCCTTAATGAACTATGTGATCTTTTATCTCTTTTGCTATCCCTTGGTTATATCATATTGTTACAATATTTCACCTTGTTTTCTGATATATTTCATATGTGCCTAATTGGTTATTTGAAATTGGATAGGGAAGGGGGGAAATGAACATGAGTGGGGGTAGGGGAAGGGTAATGGGGACCATATCATTACATGGGGTATCAAAGTTTGAGAAGTAATGCACCTTCTATCTGGTGAATATAATGTAACCCTTCTATAAATTACAATAAAAATAAATACATAAAAAGAAGATCTGCACAGAAAAAAATAATAATGGCATTTTTGGGGTAGTGGATGAAATTAGAGTGAATCCTGTTGAGTGAGATAAGTCAAGACCAAGGAACAAAAGGTACATGGTATCCTTAATATATAGATATTAGTTTCAAACAGTAGTAGAGCGATGATTGAATAGTTGATACCCAAAGTTCTGGACATAATTTTGGAGATATAAACATAACTACATAGACATAAAAATCTAGGATAGACTATACACTCTATAGACATGTGTTTTATTATAGATTAATCTGTATCTATGACATACAATGACTCAGCTTAACTTTTACTATATTCTAAAATCTATGTGCCAGTGATTGTATAGCGATTCCCTTCTTGAATACTTGTTGGTTAAACATGACATTTGAAATATGATGTAAATTTCAATGTTAATAAATTTTTTTAAAAAAGAGGCTAGAGGTAAATACCACTAATGTACTTGCTCTAAGTGGTACAGAAATTTTCTTAATGAATCAAGGGGTTTTATTACATCTTTATGCAATTATTTTAGTTCTGAGTGTTCTACACTCAATGATACTTCTGGAAAGATGATATAGCTGACTGTGTAGATGGTATGAAGACATACTGGGGTAAACGTAGAATAAAGCATTGGTAAGTGGCTGTTAGCTGTCAAGATTCTACTGGAATATGTGGAATGAATTTATTAAGCACAATGCAGGCTCTTAGTCAGATCAGGATCAAGATTATGTGGTTCCATCAGATGAATGAGGAAAGATCAGAAAAATCTACTAAGATATCCAGATATACTTTTGAAACTAAGGTATCTGTACTCCTTTTTTTTCTTTCTTGGTGGGGAGCTTGAACTTTGGACCTGGGCAAGGTCTCTTAGATCTTTTTCCTCAAGGCTAATGCTGTACCAGTTTTAGCCACAACTCCACTTAGTTTTTGGGTGGATAAGTGGAGAGTAGAATCTTACAGTTTTTTTTTGTTTTCGTTTTTTTGCTTGCTAAGGCTTTGATTCACCTTCTCCCTGGCTAGTAGAATGACAATTATGACCCTCCAGCCCCTGGCTAGTGATTCTTTGAAAACTGGACTTTCTTCCAAATCACATAACTGGTTCCTAGCAAAGTTTTGAAGCCTGACTTAAATGTGACAGATTTTTGTCACTTGGAGACACTCTGTGCTGAACGTTAGAAATCTACCAGCTGAGTCACAGTGGCACTTCCAGTTTTTTGTTTATGTGGTGCTGAGGAATGGAATCCAGGGTTTCATACATGCTAGGCAAGCTTCATTTTCAGCCTAAGGTTTTATGGTTTGTTTTTTCAGTGTTGTTGATTCTAAGGTACTGTATGATGTTCTTTCATTTTCTTTGCTTTTTACCTCTTTTCTTCTTTTTCCCTTTAGTTTTATTCTCTGTAGTCACTGTGTTGAATTCGGGTACCCTGTGTCTTGTACATAGGTTTATGTGATTTGGAATGGAGAGGGTATAATAAAATGGTAAAAAAAAAAAAAACAAAGGAAAAAGGGTGAACCAATTGAACAGTGATACTTGGAAGACACTAAACGGAAATGAACTGAACAATCTGGGTGGAGAGGGGGCTGAGGGTAGGAAAACAGAGAAAATGAGGGAGGGGATAACAATTTTCTTAAGAAATGTGTTCATTACTTATGTAACCCTATGCCAACTATATATTGACTTAACAAAAAAAATTAACTTAAAAAATAATTTAGCTGGGTATGGTGGCTCACACTTGTAAATGTAGCTACTCAAGAGGCTGGGATCCAAGGATAGCAGTTCAAAGTCAGCCTGGGCACTGAAGTCCATGTGACTCTTATCTCCAATTAACCACCAGAAACCCAGAAGTGGCCCTATGGCTCAAGGGATAGGGCAGTAGTCTTGAGCTGAAAAGCTCAGTGACAAGACCCAGGTGCAGAATTGCAGTCCCATGACTTGAATGATGAATGATACTAGCCAGGCTCTGTGCGCTCACACTTGCAATCCTATCTACACAGAATCAGGTTTGAATCCAGCCCAAAGAAATTGCATGATATTCTGATTTACAGTTCATTACCAAAAATCTGGAAGTGGAGCTGTGGATAAAGTGGTAGAACACTAGCCTGAAGCAAAAAAAAAACATTTAAGGACAGTTCCCAGGCCCTGGGTTCAAGTCCCAAGACTTGCATAAAACAAACAAAATGTGACGCTGAGTCGTCCATCATTTGGTGTTATAGTTCAATATTCTTGATATGCGTCTTAGAAATTAAGTCCCTAGCAAATACTCTCCCCTGAAATTCTGCTTCATAGCTGATTCATAGAATTTCAGCATCATTACTATCACCTTCCCGTTAGCATAGCAGTCTACTACTGAAAATTTGAACAAAACTTTTGAGTAATCCTAATTAATCTGTGTATCATCTGCACACACATCAAATCAGCAGCAGCTATGATCTACTATTATCTAAATGTATTTAATCCCTTCTTGAGTTAATGAGCCTTAAAGAGTAAAACATATGAAATAGTTATGAACTAACAGTCACCATTCTTCTACCTAATATTGTAATATAAGTTTTTAAATGCAAGGACTATTCTGAAGTGTGCAGAAGATAGCTTCTAATTATAATATTCTCATGAAGTATAGTTTTTAAGAAACATGTTGTTTGCTTTGGGAAAGCAAAGGCAAGGAAAAATGATATAAGTAAGTTCCCTATTTATCAGAAGGAAAATACTATTGGGTTTAGATCAACTTTCATTCATTCCGTGCTGATGAAACAAATATTTGCAATTCCTGAGGCTAATCACTTCATTGTGATGCACAATCAGCCAGCTTAGATCAATCTTCCAAAAAAGGAAAGGAACAAATGAGAAGCAATTAAGGTTTCCAAAATGAACCAGGTGGTGGTGGCAGCTCACACTTGTAATTCTATCTACTCAAGGCCTGAAATCCAAGGATCTGGACTAAGTCTGTCTGTTATGAAAATATTCCTGTCTGAAACATCATCTCTGTTATCACATCACAGCTGATACATTCTGCCCAACAGGTTCCAAACACCAAAGTCCATCTCCTATCTGAAATACTAGCAAACGTACTCACACATTATTTCCTCTTTGGGAGATAGTTGAAACAAGTACCAAAAACATTTCCCTGGCTTCAGAGTGGAAGTGGAAATATCTACTGACTAGAAGCCCATCTAGTAAATTACAGTCAATCATCTTTCCTCACATCTTGTTAGTTAAATTGAAAATGAGTGTTTGGATCAGAAGCGATGTGTATGAGCATACAGGTTGTAAAAGTACTGTAATCCTAGCTACTCAATATAAGCTGAGACCTGAGGATTCCAGTTCAAAATCAGCCACGCAATAAATTCCATAAGAGTTTTACCTCTAATTAACCAGCAAAAAACAGAGCGTTGAATTGTGCGTAAAATGCCACAGGCCTAAGCTTTGCATAAAAGTGGTAAGGGGTAGCATTCAGGATGCCCACTCTCTCCACTCCTTTTTAACATAGTACTAGAATTCCTAGGCAGTGCAATAAGGCAAGAAGCAAGCATAAAGGGGATCCAAATGGAGAAGGAGGAAATAAAACTATCCCTCTTTGCAGATGACATGATTCTGTATTTAACAACTATATAGACCAACTAGATCTAAAAGACATCTGCAAAATATTCCACCCAGTAACAACACAATATACGTTTTCCTCAGCATCACATGGAACATTTTCTAAAATAGACCACATCTTAGGCCATAAAACAAACCTGGACAGATTCAGAAACACTGAAATCATTTAATGCACACTCTCAGACCATAAAGGCATCAAATTGGACCGAAAACCCTGTAACTAATGGAGACTGAACAACACATTGTTGAATCAAAAACAATGGGTAATCGAAGAGATCAGAACAGATATCCAACTGTTTATGAAATTTAACAATAAGGAGCACACAAATATCAACTCCTTAGGGACACAACAAAGGCAGTACACAGAGGAAAATTTATAGCGCGGAGTGCCTACAACAGCAAGTTGGAAAAATGGCAAACCAACTAGTTAATGTCTCACCTTAACCTCCTGGAAAAAGAGCAACAAACCAACCCTAAACACATTAGGGGAAAGCAAATTATTAAAATCAAAGCAGAATTAAATGATTTGAGAGGAACGTGGCAATAATCAGGAAAGAAACTCGTTTCACAATAGCCTCAAAGAAAATGAAGTACCTAGGAATTAGCTTAACTAAGAATGTAAAGGACCGTTTAGATGAAAACTTTAAAAATCTAAAAAAAGAAATTAAAGCAGAACTAAGGAAATGGAAAAGCCTCCCATGCTCCTGGATTGGAAGAATCAACATTGTCAAAATGACAATCTTGCCAAGGGGTATCTACTAATTCAATGCAATACCCATCAACATCCCAATGTCATTCTTTAAAGAAATAGAAGAGGCAATTCAGAATTTCATATGGAATAATAACAGACCCCGCAGAGCAAAAACACTTCTTAGCAGAAAGAACAGCGCTGGAGGAATTTCAATTCCAAACTTTAGACTCTATTACAGAGCAATAATTCTCGAAACAGCTTGGTACTGGCACAAGAACAGGCCTAAGGTCTAATGGAATAGAACTGCGGACCCTGATATTAAACCACAGACCTATGGCCAAACATAGAATGGAAGAAAGATAGCCTCTTCAACAAGTTGTGCTGGCAGAACTGGTTAAGCACCTGCAGAAAACTAAATTTGGATCCTTCTTTGTCACCTTGCACTAGAATTAACTCCAAATGGATCAAAGACCTGGAGGTAAAAGCTGACACACTGAAAAGTTTACAGGAAGGAATAGGAGATACACTAGGCCTCCGTGGCACAGGTCGAAACTTTCTTAATAAGGACCAAGAATCACAACAAATCAGAGAAAGGCTGGAAAAGTGGGACTGCATTAAACTGCAGAGCTTTTGTATGGCAACGGATATAGCTAGTAAACTACTCAGGAAGCCTACAGAGTAGGAGAAGATCTTCACCAACCAAAAAACGGACAACGGCCTCATATCTAAATATATCAACAACTCTAAAAATTAAATCACTCCAAAACTAACCTCCAAAGTAACACCCATCCCATTACAAAATGGGCCAAAGACTTAAAGAGAGTCTTCTCTGAAGAAGAAACAAAAATGGCCAACAGACACATGAAGAAATGCTCCAAAGCTCTGGTCATAAAAGAAATGCAAATCAAAACAACTCTAAGATTCCACCTCATTCCTGTTAGAATGGCCAGGTTCAGGAAAACGAATGACAACAGATGCTGGAGGGGATGTGGCCAGGAGGGATCATTACTACACTGTTGGTGGGAGTGCAAACTCGTTCAACCACTATGGAAAGCAGTGTGGCAGTGCCTCAAAAGGCTAAACATAGAACTCCCCTATGACCCAGCAATTCCACTACTTGGCATTTACCCAACAATCCAGAAACAAGGGCATACTTAACCCACTAGCACAACAATGTTCACTGCAGCACTATTCACCATAGCAAAGATATGGAACCAACCCAGATGTCCCTCAGTTGATGAGTGGATCAACAAGTTGTGGTATTTGTACACAATGGAATTCTGTGCTACTGTCAGAAAGAATGACATCACCCCATTTGTTAGGAAATGGAAAGACTTAGAACAAATCATATTAAGTGAAGTAAGCCAGACTCAAAGGAACTTAGGCTCAGTGGTTTCCCTCATTCGTCATAATCAGTAGAAACCTTGGGCTCTACTAGCAGAGATTGTCAATAGAGCAAAAGGCCATATATAAGGCCATATAATGTGAAGCTAATTGAAAGGACCTCCAGGATATTGAAACAAAAGCCACATAATGAATGATTGTTGTCCTTAATGTACTATGTTGTCTCTCATCTCGTTTGCTGTCCCTTGGTTATCCCATATTTGTATAGTATCTCACTTTGTTATCTGTTATATTGAATTTATTTGTATTTGGATATTTGAAATTTGATAGGGAAGGGGGGAAAACCAAGACGGGTGGGGGGTGTGGGGTTGGAGGGAAATGGGTACCAAGACATGTGAATGGGTATCAATGTATGTGAATTAATGCACCTTCTATCTGGCAAATATCATCTAACCCTTTTACTAATTACAATAAAAAATTTAAAAAACAGAAAGTTGTAGTGTGTGGGGAGGATGATGGGGTCAAATACATTTCTTCTTAGAAATATACCTCATCTGGTTGCCCTGGATTTTCCTGGCCTTCTTCTTAGAGAAAGGCCTGTTATACTGGATTTGTGGCTTGGCAATGATCTAGCATGTACATCTTCGAGTAAGACATCCACAACTTCCATGCCTGAGACTCGAATTTCCTGACCTTTGGCAACAGCACAGGAACATCTTTCTTCCTCCTGAGCCACAGGCCAAGTGAGCTGGCTTGAGTTGGTTGTTAGTTACAGCGGCTTGGTTACCAGGGTTCCATATTCTGTTCCATTGTGAGGGAGGCAGGGTCACCTTTCAGGGCCCAATGACCAAAGATCCTTGCTCAGAGAAGACCTCACCAAAGACATACTGGAGGTTGAATCTCTCCTCCAATCTCACAATATACATGTGGATGTAGTAAACAGCACACCTTATTTGTCCAATCCCAATATCTTCCACTAGGCCCAAATACCAGTCTGGTCTCAGGCTCAAGGAGCCTTTCTTAGGTAAGATCCAGACTTAAGGGTCAATATTGCCCTCATCCTTTACAAAATATTTGCTTCACAGTGCCTTTTCTGCCTGTATTTTGCCCCTTGTCGAATTTTTTTTGTTTTTGCTAGTCTTGGGACTTGACCTCAGAGTGTGAACATGGTTCTTGGGCTTTTTTTAGGCTTTAGCTGTCCCACAGAGCCACAGCACCACTTGCAGCGTTTTCTATGTATGTGGTAATGAGGAATCAAACCTGAGGCTTTTTGCGTGGTAGCCAAGGACTCTACCACTAGGTCAAACACACAGGGCATCTTGCACATATTTTTGACGTCAATCTACTAGGATATTATTAGGTTTCTGTATCCTAATCACTTTTTTATTGATGATTAGGTTTTCATGTGTAAAATATGCAAGAGGGAAAAACACAGAAGAATTAGTGAAATTTTAAAAAAAGCATTACACACATAGATAAGTGTTCATTCTTTGTAGGAGAAAGGATATTTTGATATGATGATGATGACTTTATAATTACTATGTCAGCGTTGAGAGTTTGGCATAGTGGTAGAGTGCTTGCCTAGCATCCATGAAGATCTGGGATTGATTGCTCAGTATCACATAGATAGAAAATCTAGATGTGGCACTGTGGCTCAAGTGGCAGAGGGCTAGACTTGAGAAAACCCGAGGACAGTGCTCAGGCCCTGAATTCAAGCCCCAAAACTGGTAGAAAATAAAAGAAAATCAAAATGCTTTTTATGAGCTAATTCACTCACAGCATTTGCTTCCGAAATCTTCGCTTCTGCATCTTGTGAAATATCCCTTTCCCTCAACGTAGACAAGAAAAACAGATCCATCCCATGGTTCACTGTGAGGCCACTGGTTACGCTAAGAGCTAGACGTGCAGCAACACATGAGTTTTATTCTAATACTTTCCAAACTTTGTACTCAAATATGCTACCTACTTACCAACTTATTTCAGTTATCCTTATTCTATACCTTTTCTTCTTTACTACAATATTCTTACACTCCTACGTTAATCCTCTTGCACCTCCCCTGACCTCTCTCATTCTTTTTTTCTATCTCTGGACCTCTGCTCGTCTTTCAACCCTTATACTGCACGGATCTACACTTGATGGCTGTTGAGCAATATTGTATATATAGGTGGTTAATTATTCTCTAGGCTCAGAGGGACTTAAAGACAATAGAGATTGGATTGAGAGGCTTATTGCTTTGGGTATAAATCGCTTATCAGTGGTTGTATTAGACTGGTCTGTAAGTGCACAAAAAGAAAGAGTGATAATAACAATCAAAGCTTGCGAACATCTAGTGTCTGCCAGCTACAGAGGTCTAGGTTGGTTATATCTGAAAAACTATAATCGTAGTTAGTAGTAATCTTGCTCCCATTGTCAAATGGGCAGAACAAGAAACTCAACAAAAATTTCAAATCAAGAAACAACATCCCCCACACAATGTAAACAGACAATGCAACAGTCACTGGCAAACCTAGAGGAGAGTCTTCCAATTGCTACACAAATGCAATTGATAAACATCCTTAATGGAAAATGTGAAAATATAAAGAAAGAGATAATAGAGGAAGACATAGCTGAACAAGAGGAAAGCATAAACAAAGTGATAAGTGAAAAAGAAGAAGCCATAAAGGAGGCCATAATAAAGGTTTTTCAAAGAAAGATGGATGAATTCATAGAATCCACAAATAAAAACGTGACCAAACTCCAGCAAATGTCCAAAGAAAATAAAGCTACTGAGCTAACCACTCAAAAGGAAATCAAGGAGATAAAGAAATCCATACATGATCTAAAACAAGAGATGCAAGGCATCAAAAATGAGCAATTAGAAGCAAGGGAGATGAAAAATAAAGTAGATAGTTTTGATTGCAGGTTAGAAAATGCAGAGGAGAGAATTTCAGGGAGTATAGGTGTGTCCCATCGTGTGTGGCTACATAACCATTGTTTAGGGTACAGTTCTCTCTTCATTCTATCCATCTAGAGCAATTTTCATCTTCAATGTATAATCATTAAACATTCAGCTCCTGTTCCTCTCTACTCCATTCTCTCGAACCATCGTGCTTTTTGGCTCTAAGGGTTTGTTGATCCTTGGAAGCTCTGGAAGGGAAAACATACCCTAGCTCTTCCTTTATGACTGCTGTATTTTTAGTTTACTGTAATCAAGATTCATCTGTAAAATATAGTAAAATGTTCTTCCTTTTCAATGCATTGTTTTGCATATTTCTATCTTTTGATTATTATTAATAGTTGTGAATGGAGTCTCCACATATTTGTTCTAGTTTCTGCTTTCTCTTCCATTAGGTACAAATCTAGAAATAGAAGTGTTGGACCATATTTCTATGTACTTCTATATTTAGCACTTTTTAGCACTCTCCACGCAATTTTTGAATGCTTTATATTACTTACAGGACTATTCCAAAGTTCTACAGTAAATTTGTAGTATAAAACAGCAAGAAATAAATTTCTTGCCAGGTGCAGTGACTTCTACCTGTAATCCTAGCTACTCAGATATCAGGCTGATATCTAAAGATTTGGTTCAGCCAGCCTGCGCATTAGAAAGTCTATGAGACTCTCATCTACAGTTAACCACTAGAATATGGGAAATGGCACTGTGGCTTCATCGGTAGGGTGATAGCCTTGAGTTGAAGAGCTCAGGAACAGTGCCCAGGCCCAGAGTTCAAGCCTTACAAATCCCCCAGCCAAAAAAAAGAAAAAAAAAGTTTCTTCCCCAAGTGATTATTATGCCAGACATAGAACATTAACATTCTGGGTGTACTTCATAGTATTATTACTTGATACCCTAAGATTTTGCAGTATTCTCACAGTACCAGCATATGTCATCATATAATGTAGTTCCTTTTCAATGGAATAATTCCATTTATAACCTAAATCTACTCCCTCGACTTATTTTTGTCGATACCACAATTGCTCTCCCATGATATGCCACAAGCCATTAAACATTTTATGGTGGGTAATTGGAAAGAAGTGTCATGGAATTTTGTGCCAGGCTGGCTTTGAACCATGGTCCTCAGATCTCAGTCTCCTGAGTAGCTAGGATGACAGGCGTGAGCCACCAACACCTGGCTTGCCTTTTTATTTTTTTGTGGGTCTTGGGAATTGAACTCTGGGCCTAGGCACCATCCCTAAGCTTTTCAGGTCAATATTTCATGTAAGTCTAAACATTTAAGTAAAGGAATACAATTCCAACAAAAAAAGAATAAAATTCCAGATATTGTGTGTTTATAACTCAGTGCTAATTACTTGATGAAAATGTGCCATTCCAGAAGCTGGTGTCATTTGATGATGTAGCTGTGGATTTCAGCTGGGAGGAGTGGCAGCATCTGGACAATGCTCACAGGACCCTGCACAGAGATGTAATGCTGGAGACCTACAGCAACCTGGTGTACTTAGGTGAGCAAAAGTCAAATTGACTTGCAAGGTCAAGTGCTTTGTTATTTTGCAGTTACGTGAATGTTTATCAAACTTTCAATACTATTTAAATGAAAGATTCCAGGCCCTGAGAAGTATCATTACTTTCTAAAGAAAACCTAAGGTAATTTTGTACTCATTCTTCAGGATACATTCAGGATACTTTGACAACAGTTCTAAATTATGTTTCCTCTAATGGAGATGACATTCCAAACTTACACAGTAATTGTAAGTGGATAAACCATCCAGAATAGAATATATATCATTATTGGAAATAGGATCTACAAATCACTAAACAGTGAGTTTATAATGGAAACCTGGCACTAGGTGCAATGTTTCATGCCTGTAATCTTAAAATATTCAGGAGGAAGAAATCTAAGAATTCTAATTTGAAGCCAGCAATGGCATAAAAATTGCCATGAAACTCTATAACTCCAAGTAACCCCTCAAAAATGTTAGTGGAGTGTCAAGAGTTTGACTTTGTTGTTGAGCGCTTGCCTAGCATGCATGAAGACCTATGCATGTAAGTGGAGCTGGGACTCAAACTGGTATTTTTCTAGCCTTGAGCAAGACAGCTAAGTTTATGCCATAGAAAATGAATCCAGAGCTGGGGAAGGGTCAACCATGGAGCCAGTGAGAAATGAGAAAAAAGATTTAATACATAACATGTGAGTAGGATGTCTGCGAACTTAAACAATGATGACACAGCATAAGCAATAATTCTCTACTGTTTCTAATTTACAGGGCCCTGTGTTCCCAAACCTGTATTAATTGACAAGTTAGAGCACTGTGCAGAACTCTGGATAGGAAATTCCTCTGACAAGAATATCACAGGTGAGTGAATGCATCTTCATATTGATGTTGGAGCCTGAGCCCCATTGGTAAGTTCATGTTGTGATGTACTGAGCAATAATATTCTTAGTTACCCTAAATCCTGCGTGGAACCTATGGAATTCTTTGTGAATGAATCAAGAATCATTTTCTTTTCCCAAGCCTATGCTTGGTCTCAGGGCCTGACCATGGTCCTTGGGTTTTCTCAAGGCTAGCTCTCTACTTCTTGAGTCATAGCACCACTTCTGGCTTTTTCTTTGTATGTAGTACCAAGGAACTGAACCAGGTCTTTGTGCATGCTAGCCCAAACCCCCGGCACCAAGAATCATAGGGTGATATGATGAATTCTATGTGGCAGTAGAGTTAAAGTTAGATTTCTCTATAGAAATCACTGTGAAACAAAATAAAATGAGAAAGCCATGAGCCCGTGGCTCATGCCTGTAATCCTAGCTACTTAGGAGGCTGAGATCTGAGGATCAAGGTTCAAAGACTGACCTATCACAAAAACACCTTAGACTCTTCTCTCCAATGAACCAATAGAAAATGAGAAGTGGGGTTGAGGCTAAGGACATAGGGCAGTAGCCGTGAGCTGAAGAGCTCCGGAAGGACAGCCAGGTCCAGAATTCAAGTCCCATGACCACAAAACAAGAAAGAAAGAAAGAAAGAAAGAAAGAAAGAAAGAAAGAAAGAAAGAAAGAAAGTAATTTCATTTGTTTAAAACTAAGACTATAAATGATTGAGCAAACAAGGAATAAGTCAGGGCATTATTCTCTGATAAGGATAATATCTTTATGCTTGTAGGAAGAGACTGGTATTCAGAACCAGACCTTTCCACCAGAAATTGAGCCTAGTGGTAGAGTGCTTGCCTAGCATGCACAAAGACAGAGGTTTGATTCCTTATTACCACATACATAGAAAAAGCCAGAAGTAATGACTTCATTGGTAGGGTACTAGTCTTGAGAAAACCCAAGGACAGTGGTTAGGTCCTAAGTTCAAACCCAGGAATGGAAGGAAAAAAAAACAACAAAGTTTCAATCAACATAAGAAAATTAACTAGACAATGAGCTGGGGATTTTCTGGTCTTCCATGGTTCTGAGGGACAGGAGTGTTAGAAAAGGAATTTTTATAAGACTTCAAATGGAAAGAAACAAATTTCAAAATTCCCACAAATACCTAAATTGAGACTTTAGTGAGAAGTTGTAACTGAAGGGATATAGGTGTAAGTCCTTACTCTCAAGAATCGTTCTTGCTTGGATCAAAGGCAAACAGACATATAAACCAAACTTGTGGCCGCTGAATCTAGAAAAAATTCGTGTTCCTCACTTAATGGTTAATAAGCAAACAGCATTGAAACTGGGTAAGGTAATCCTATCTGCTACTCAGGACCTGAGACTCTTATCTGTAGGTAACTCTCGAAAAGAGTATGTGGGGCTGTAGCTCAAGGATAGGGGTTATAGTCTTCTGCTGAAGTGTTCAGGGACAGGACCGAGGCCTATGAACTACAAAAAAAAGAAAAGAAAAGAGAAGAAAGTTTTAAAAAGATGCAAAACAGCACAGTATTTAGATTATTTCTCAAAAATAAAAGAAAGGCAGCTATTCCTCAATGTATAAAAAAAAGAGTATTTGAAAAAAAAAACAGCTGCAGGTATATTATAGTTAGTACTCAGCTTAAAACTGTAGCAATACATAGATGGGTAATTTCAATAAATATTTCCTGTGATATGAAAAGAGAACTAAAACACAGAAAAACATTATTGGTCATTGTAAAATATCATTTTCTTAATATGTTAGGGAGAAAAGCATATATTTCTCACAAATCAATTTCCACTTTTATATTTTAAAATATCTAACACTTAGGATGGGAAAGTAAAGTCATTATCTTTACAGTAAGGAATATTTGTATCTCATGTATGTTTGTGTCTTTTTTTCTATGACTCATTTTAGATGTCCAGGTAATGGAAAATGTGTTCAAGACCTGCCAGGAAAGTCCACATGAATGTCTTTGTGAAGTAGCAGTTGCAAGTAGTATCGAAGTGGAGGAAAACGTGAGATTAGCAACAACTTTAAATTTGAGCTCTACACATAATCCAGAGCTGATTAGTAATAACGGTAACAACTTAGGGGTGAGGACTGAGGAGTTCATTAAGTGTCAGAACATGCTTCTGTCTCCTAAGCCTGATGAGATGCATGCTGCATATAGATCTCGTATGTCTCCTGTTCTTAAAAAATCCATCGGCTATTCAGAGCATTTTATTCATGATTGTGACAGTCCAAAAGATCTGCAGTATCATAATTCTGTTCTCCCTGCCCAAGAAATTCTTCAGGGAGGGAGGAAAACTGCTAAATGTACTGTGTGATGAAAAATATTGTACTTAACACCGACCATCACTACACATCTGAAAATGTACACAGGAGAGACTCCTCATACATGTAGTGAATGTGAGAAATCTTTCAGTAATGAAATACGCCTTACAATACCTCAGAGCAAATATCCTGAGATATGTGATGCGTACATCAAGTGTGAAAATTAATTTCTGAGAAGTCAGACCTGACGCTCCAACCTCGATCTCCAAGAGAAGACAAACCTTATGAATATGAGGAACGTAATAAAATTTCTGCCCAGAATTCAGCTCTCAGCACACATCAGAGATCTCACACAG